>HG995168.1:10140000-12640000 GCA_905333005.2 Lycaena phlaeas | reverse complement strand
ATAATTGAAAAAATACCATTCATTAATATTTTTATATTATGGAAAGAGCCATAACTATTTTAGGTACGTTATTATTGCTTATTTTTTAACACCGCCGGAATAACGACAAGCTATAAAAATCTTTTTCCAATATAAAGGTGTAAAGAAGTTCATAGGGAAATCATTCGTTGCAATGGATTCGTAGACGGGATCTTTACTCGTTGTCGGTGCGTGTGCAAGTGGTCTCCTGGTGCTTGGTGAGATAGCTCTTTAGCGCGAAGGTCTTGCGGCATTTTGTACATTCAAATTTTTTGTCCGACGAATGAGTTTGGAGATGTGCGCGCAAGTTTGATCGATCCCCGAATGCTCTGCCACAGCCAGAGATGGGACAATCGTAAGGCCTTTCGCCGGTGTGAGAACGCAAATGCCCACGAAGCAACCACGGCCGCGAAAATTGTTTGCCGCAAACACCGCAAACGTGCCCCATTCTATGCGTCAGGACATGCATTGCCAGGGCCGGCATGGACACGTACGCCTTGCCACAGTCTTCACAACGCTTCGCCGCTACCGAATCGAGACTTCGATGAGTTTGCTTGTGCCGCGACAAGTTAGAAGAAGTTGCGTATTTCTTGCCACACTCGGAACAATCGAATTTTGTACCTTTCTCTCTAGGCCTTATACATTTATTTACATCATTTCTCTTTGGTGTTTGGAATTGTTTTGTTTGTTGCTGTACCGGAAAGTCTTGTATTATTATTGTAGATTCGGCGACCGGCACTGCGACACACGCTACGGGCATCTGGATTTGCGGTTGAGGTTCCGACATGGGTGGATATGCGACGTAACTTACTTGAGGCTCGGCCGTATATTCGAACGGTGGGAGTTTAGCTAATGCCTGCATTGGCATCGTCTGGTAAAGCGGGTCAGGGGGTTCCTCGGTAATGATGTAAATGTTGGTTGGTTGGATAGTGTACGTGTAAAGGGGTACTATTGGGGGTGGCGGGGGCGGCGGGGGCGGCGGGGGTGGAGGGAGCGGCGGTAGTGGAGGTTCAGGAGCTTGGAGGACAGGGACTACGCCAGGTGGGGGGAACGGGGGCAGACTTTGAGAGAGCGACAGTAGATCGTGAGCAGCTTCTGTTTCAGCTGCTGAGCGTTCGGATATCGGAGTGCCCGTAAATTCAGCATACTCGCCAGGCCGCGGTTCTGCAAACAATTATTCATCATTAGTAAAGTATTAAATATAGAGAGGAAGAAAGAGAAATAACGAGAGAGAGAGATAAATAGTTATATTCATTTCTTTCCTCTAACTCCAGTAACATGGTTGTTTATTTTAATGTTAATTTTATTGAATAAAAACTATGAAACCCTCAGTCAATATAATTGAATTATTAATAATGCCAACATTGTAGGTAATGTGAATGTAAATAATCGATAACGCCATCAATTATCCTAATCAATAGTTCGCGATATTAAACATATCCATCTATGAGTAATACTGATCTCTAGTTGCACATTTCATTCGATCGATTAAGTATAATAGTAAGGCAGGATTACATCTAGATATCGGTATTCTGCTCGATGGACGATCAAGGCGGCGTGTGTTTTCGGGCAATCGATAGTGATTTAGTAATTGGTTTGGTCGATGACCATGATATTGTTACGCTACTATCTGCAAGTTCTCAATTACGTACAATATCCTATCCTACTAATGTTATAAATGCGAAGTTCTGTATGAATGTTCGGTAATCTCACACAAAAACGAGTGAATAGATTTTAATGAAACTTTACAATAATAACCCATCACAATAGAACATAGACTAAAATTCATCCCCGTAATCCCACGGGAATGGGAAATACGCGGATACAACCGATGAGTACTGCCAGTACATGCTTTGATTTCAATATTTCCAGTCATGACTACAAACAGAGCGGTAAATACCTTACCGGTACCGAAACAACTAAATTTATACGTATCTGGGAATCACGAACACGCTTTTAATCCTATTAATACAACACAACATGTATTATAAGCGCGAAAGCTTGTAGGTATGGATGTTTGTTACTCTTTCACGTAAAAACTACTGAACGGATTTTCATGAAACTTTTTAATTATATAGCTTATACATCAAATTAACATATAGAATATAATTTATCCCCACGGAAATGCGAATTACACGGGTGAAACCACGTGACGCTCCTAGTGATGAATAATTCTGACTAATATAACTAAACAATCCAATACCGGTAGGAGTACTAGGAGTACTAGTAGGTACTCTGATGCAAAGTGTATGAGTTTTTCTGCCTCCAGAAGTAAGAGTAAAAATAATATGCTAATAACTTAGAATATTGGACTCAAAATAGGCAAGGCTAATGCCTCCTACCGGGACCGTGCATGATAAGAATCATCATCAGCCTTTATCAGTCAACTGCTGAACATAGGCCTCCCTCAATGAACGCCAAGACGACCGATCCCTTGCTACTCGGATCCAACGCGGACCTGCCACTGCACGGAGACCGTCTTCCCATCTGGTTAGTGGCCGACCAACACTTCCGACGTCTACCTAAATAATAATGATAAGGATAATCGTTTAATTTCAGACGCCGCTGACCACTCATCGTAGCTTAGCTTTTTAGAGCGTAGCTTATTAGAAAATGTAACAACGATCTCAAATTAAAAGTGGAAAGTGCTAATACCCTTATTCAGATATAAGAAGCGTACTTAAGTAATGAAACAATACTATGCAAAGAACGCTTCTATATATGCTCAACTACAACATGCTAACAAGCCCTTAGTGCTAAGGCGAACCGCTTAGCCGTAGGTCTGACTCATAGCAGGCGGTACGCAATCCAAACCTAATCTAAGAATATTTTACTTTAAAGCTGCATATTCCTCACGTACTATGTATAGTTCATATATCTTTCAAGTATTATGACATTATAATTAACGAAGAGATCATATTGAAACGGATTAAATTTAATTTAGTAAGCGTAAGCGGACTGTGCAATATTTGATCATTATCTCTCTCGGCTGAACCGATTTTGTTAAAATTTTGTGTGCTTATCAGGTAGGTCTGAGAATTGGGCAACATCTATTTTTCATCCCCCTTAATTATTATTTATTTTTTTAAGACATTTTTTTTTGTTTTTATTTTTTTATAATACAGCATATTAAAATACATACAACCCCAAATTTTAACCCCTCTACAATCAACCCCTTTTTTTAATTGCAATCTTACTTTTAACAAAACGAAGTCTGACGGGGTAGCTAGTTTACAATAAAATAGTGACTCAAAATATTATTGCGAAACGGGTTATCGACCGGTAGTGGACGGTAAAAGACTTAATTTAAAAAAAACGTGGTCGTACCACATTACTTTGTCCAGTGGTATACATATAATAATATGCATATAAATGATCTTTTTAGATATAAATTTAATACTTTTGTAATAAATACACATAAAATATATCTTACCTATTATTCGGTACAAACTTCATCGTCATACTCGTAATATTATAAAAAATATGCCTAATTGCCTATGCATGTGGGCTTGGCGGCCGCCACCTTCCAAGGTCGTAAGCCACATACCAATATACCAAACAGTTGTAGCACATTATCTTCAACCGATAAAAGTACCATAATGTAATCTAACCATTCTCCTTATGTATCCTATAATTCTTTAAAATAATACACTCCCTAATCACAACGTAATCATTTGATGAAGTATGCATACCACAACCACAGAGATTTAACTATCGGTGGCCTATAATACCTTACCAAGCTTACCAAGGAGCAAATTCATCCAAGTTAGTTGTTAGCAATGAAGTTAAGAGAAGTTGTCTAAGTATTGATTTCCTCGAACTGATCTCAAAGTGAAAGGTAATTTTCTATCACTTTGAAATTTCAGTATCTACAAGTAAAATAATAAGTTCTTGAATTTGTTCGACTAAGCCTTCAAAGCCCGCGTTAAGCTTAGATGAGATGACAGTTTCCGCGCAGTTAAGTTCCTTTTAGAATGAAATATTATATCCGTTTTAAATAAAATAAAAAAGCTTAGTTCAATTAAGTTATTTTTTTTAGTCAGCACTTTCTCTAAACTAATAGTGATCGGTAAAACTAGAACATTCTTCATCATCAGACTCTATCCGTCCACTGCTGTACATAGACCTTCAATTAACGCCAAGATGACCGATCCCTTGCCACTCATATCCAACACGGACCGACCGGAGACGGAGATAATCTTCCCACCTGCCTTAACATTTATTAAATTTTCTTTACTTACTTATATTATTAAATTTCTATTTAGTATTTGACACTTTTTTACCACTTTTTTAATATATTTTCTTAGGAACTAGCAGCTTTAGATTATCAATATAGATAAAAAATCGTCTATAATATGTTTAAAAGTTGTAAGCGTTTACATCTACCTATCTTTTGTGTAAAGGAGGGCAAGTAAAATGGAAAATCTGGCGTAAGAGTTTCGGTACTGCGTAAATTCACTATGGCAAATCCTGAACTTAACTGTTAACTAACTTAGTAAATATAGAGGATGTATGTATTTTGGCTATAATTTTACAACCTATCAACAAAGAAATGAACGAAATTTAACTATATTCTACGAGCCGAACCAGGCAAAAGTTGTCTTGCGCTTATGAATGCATTTACCAGCGGATTTTTTTATTCAAACCTTGTCTTGACGATAACCAACACAACAAAATAAGAATTATCAAATTTGGTGAAGTGGTTCTTCGGTTATGTGCATACATGGATCTCGGAATTAATTTTTATTTATATAGAGATAAAAAAAATGAGAACATGACAACGATTTTTATTTTTAATATTAATAAAGATATTCTATGAATTTAATATTATATTGCTAACTCATCAAGTTCCAGACGTTCCTAAACTAAATTCAATCGATAGATCTTCGAATGAAATCCAAAACGGGAGAGCCTTTGCAATACGCATTCAAAGTAAACCCGCTAGGACGAAGATCTTTGTACCTTGACTGAAATTAATCCTGCATTTCACAATAAATATCTCAGTTGAAGTGAATCCATTAGATATGTAAGTTTCCAAGACGAAACTCCGTAGGATGTTCAAAGCTTTACATGTTTACAAAACGCCATGGATCTCGCTGGTTCGACCTCGAGCAATAAGAAATACATTTTCGTCAACTTTCTTACTAAATCATTACAACCATGGCAACAACTATATACGCATAAACGTTATTTATAAAAAATAGAAAATATAATATGTGCCGACTTGTAACATTTAAAAATCGGTACGCACTAAAATTCCATTAATACGTATTACACAATATACATACTAAAATTAATTTTGTTCGTCCATTCGTATACATACTAAAATTCTATAAATATATATCAGTATATATAATACTCTGCTCTCTCTACACACCGGTGAAGGAAAACATCGTGAGGAAATCTGCATGCCTGATGAGATTGAAAGTCTTTGAAGGTATGTGAAGTTCACCAACTCGCACTGGGCCAGCGCGGTGAACTATTGGCCCATTACCCTCCTCGCTTGATTTCGAGGAGGAGACCGGTGCCCAGAAGTGGGACGTAAAGGGTTGATACTTTTTATATAATATAATACTAACTATACACGAGCCAAACTCATTATAGAATATTTCTAAACAAGTACAAGAGGTGACTTTTTGGGTTTTTTTTGTATTATAAAAATACCATAAAATCCAGCAGTATTAAAATAATAATCGAAATCTGTTTTGGTTATTATTAAACTGACCTTAAACCAATAGCTGGTGTCGTGTATTGTCGCTAACACGATTAATTTCGCTCTAAATTTAAGTGACTGAGGTCAGTGTTTGACGAGATAAATGTGTTGTAAACCATTGTAGAAATATTGAATCTATTTTACTACATTTTTTATTAAATACATAATTGTTCCGCCGAAACTTGTTGAATGGATTTCTTAAATAAACGTTATTTCTTACAATATTACTCTGAGGGTTTCTAAGATATAGATTAAAGTACCCGGATTCAGAGTTACCCGGACCGAGCTTTAAATTAACGATTGAAAACACGAATAAAACAACATTTTCTAAAAATTAATCCTAGCTAGATCGATTTATCGTCCGAGAAACTCCATGTATGCTAAGTTTCATGAAAATCGTTGGAGCCGTTTCCGAGATTCAGATTATATATATACAATAATTGCACGTGTAAAGTAAACATTGATGAAATAGTATATTTCGTTACAAGTGCGGAAAGCCTGTCATTGCAACGAGTTCCGACGAATGTCGACCCGAGCCAAGGCGCAGCTGAAGGCGAGGGTTGACAGTCGGAACAAGTTGCAAGGACGGTTCCGCACGTGTAATGAACGACTATTTTTAATACAGTTGCGAAAAAATGAAGCAATTTAATAAAATAATAAAAACACAAAATGGCGCGAATATAAATAGATTTTTTTTTCTTTACCCATTCTGGTTAGGCAAAGGGAACTATGCCCATACAGCCAAGTCCTCAGTGGAATTGTTTTATTGATAAGAAAAAATTAAATTTAATAAGATAAAATAAAATAAAACCTAGCCGAACACAATGAATTAAATCATTAAATCTGATATTGAAACAAATTAGTAGCTTCTTTTTTTAAAATATTTGCGTGAATCATAAAAACATCTATGAATTCCTTTTAGTAAAAACTTCGTGGTTGTTTTTTTTTTTCTTTTTAATATACATTATTTTAACAGTTGGGAAAGAGAACGCACGAGTTCGGAAAAGGTAAAGAAAAAGCACGAGTGTGTAATAGCCCACTTTACGAACGCTATACGTCCCTGCAATACGCTACTTTTTGAGCAACTGTATTAAAAAATATATTTTACCCCTGCTGCCGGCTTTCCAATATGAGCATGCCCTTTACTTGAAGGTCCGTGGCTGTGGCTGGTAGCTGATTTCATATTATATTGATGGTGCGCCCTGCGAGGCAGGAAATCGGGTTGTTGTGGTATTCCTGACGTCAAGGTGTGGCTTCAATTTGGAAATGTGACATTTCCGGTGCCGTCGTCTGCATAACAATGAATGCCGCTAGTTTGCAACATATCATTCATATGCAGAAGAAACAAGAACACAACACTACAACATATCATCATCATCGTCATCATCATCAGCCTTTATCCGTCCACTGCTGAACATAGGCTTCCCTCAATGAACGCCAAGACGATCGATCCCCTGCCGTTTAATTTTTATTTATCTGTAAATATTCGTTTTAAATTAATAAAAAATAGATCAACATCATAAAAGGATAACCACTAATTATATCCATAATTCCGTAAAAATATATTTTACATCTAGAAATTTCTTCAATGTGCTCAGTACTAACAGTTACGATTTTTGTACGAATGGAATGAAAAACGCAGTGAACGAAGAAAAACGAATATGAGAGTGCACTCGATGATACAAAGGAATTTTCTTTTACAGATTTGACAGTCATTGAATGAAAATCGTTGAATAAAATTCAAACAAGGAATTTATTTACACAGCAATTGGATTTCTACTTGAAATTTATCACTTCTTGGAGAGGTAATAAATTAACAAATAAAACAAAGTTTCAAAGGTACTTTCGATTTAATTTATTACTATGAAAAATGTAAATCATTATGACATGAAGATATAATCTTATAAAATATGTATAAAAAAGATCAAGAGATATGCGCTCGCAAATATGAATAGGATGATACTTGATAAGGCATTTAGAGTAATAACATAGAGAAAATAATCCCTTTGCATTTATAAAATATTTTATAAAACATGTAATTTGCAAAACAAATATTGGCGGCAAAATAAAAATTATATCTACGATATTTATTACTCAACCGCCAAAACATCCCGGATATGTTGCTTTTCACATTCGGTATTGATGGCAGTGTAGCTCATGTCATTTTCGCTAAAACGTTTAAATACCAAGCGGATTGCACTCTGAAATTCCTGTTGATTGAAATTATTGAATTGAGAAACTATTGAAAAAAAAACCGTTTGGCAATTCAATTGCCAAACAGTTTATTTTTGCTTTTTTTTTTTGCTTCATCCACATTAAACTAAAAATTAAGTCAGAGTAGCAAAAAACAAAGGGTGCCAGTAATTGGATTCGTCCTCAATAAAATTTGACAAAAAATATTTATGGAATCATCCAAAGAGCATTAATGTCCACCAGTATCTAAGTACAATACTCACTACTTTCATTAAGTTTAGGTTTCTTTGCTTGAGTTGACGATAAACTACTCTACATTTTTAGACATACAAGTATCTAATTTTAATCGATATGCTATTAATACGTGAAACGCAACCTTTGCACCCCTTCTTAAGAGGATCGCGCAAACAGAGGAATTTAAAGTTTGATACGGTTAAAGATTACGTGCAGAGAGAGTGCAGAAAGCTAATAATTATTTCTGTGTAGTATGAGTTATAAAAACATTAAATTAATTTTAAAAAAATACATCCTCTACGATACGCTGTATGCGAATTAGTGTTGAATAGTGACAACGTTAAACAATAATATAGGACGTAAACATTTAGATTGTTTTTTTTCAATGAAGTTTTGAAGTATTAAGTTTTTAGGTACTGGTTGTTTTTTTTAGTTAAGATCGGATTACATCACTACGTAACCTCTAGTAGATATAAAAACTTATTGCTCGTGATATTCCATCACATTATATCCACACCTTATTTTTATTGATATATTTATAAAGTATCATCATTAACAGAACTTTATTACATTACAATACATAGTTCTACATTCCTTAAAAAATATAAATTTATAAAGTCATTATGACGTTATTGACAAACTTCTATTACAGAGTGTCCAACTTTAACAATGGGGCCCGAATCATACGGAATACTTCATTCGGCAATTTTATCTTACTAAGGAATAAAAATACGACAAAATGGTAAACATTTTACAAAACAGAATGTAATATTAAAACTTTGTCTTGTTGAATTAAGCTCTAGGTCCTAGAGGTAGAGTCTAGGAAAAGCGTGGGATGCATTAAAATAGCTCTTTGTTATAAATTATTTCCCCCGTAATACCTCATTGTTCTCTTTACCTGATAATAGAATATACTATTAATAGAAGCATCTTAACCTACCAATGCAACGCTAAGTACTCTCATTAAGTAAATCTTTAAAGGTAAAAGGAATCTCCTTTGGTTGTAAATTGAAAATATTAGATGTACTTTAAAAATTGAGAGCTTAATAAAAGACGTCAGTTTGTTGTAGTATTCGGGCGTAACTGGTTTTTTTTTGTAGATTTCTTTGACCGATGGAAGATGGACTGACGATATTCAACTAATGTCGCGGCACGATAAGAAGGCCGTTTTGACCTTTGTCCGCTCATAAAGTTTCGTAATTATAAGAATCACATTTGCAGGAGAAAATTGCTGTTAATTATTGTCAAAAGTGACGTGCAGTTAATCATAAAATTTATTAAATGTATAATTTTAGGAAACAAAATTTATTAATTTAATTTCTTTATAAACTATATATCAGGGTCCCGCGAACATTTATTTTTTATTTTATAAGATTATAATTATTGGGGTACTTGTTTACCACACAACTCAGTATTTCTTTTTCGAAAATCAAAATTCTTAAAAATAAAATCTAATACGATCGTCACATAGAAGAATTAATATAGGATCGCTGGCCAACATAACTACTATATGAGTATTTACCAAAATAATTGTACGTAACGAAAATGTCGTTACGAAATATTGTTACGAAATAGTTCTGAATTGTAACTAAATAGTAAAACATACAGGACATAAGTCCTGTTTCACAATGGTGAAAAAATATCAATAAAATAATTATTTTAACAATATGCTAAGAAACCCCTTTCTGATCTTTAAAGGATCACCCCTGATCATTAACACATTTTACTAAAAAAAATGGCCAAGTGCGAGTCGGACTCGCGCACGAAGGGTTTTAATTTATTTTATTTTTAGTATGTGTTGTTAACCCTAAAAAATAAGTTATATAACCAAAAAGAATTCGACATGCCCATATTAATATAAATTGTTTAAAAGCAAACAAGCAAACTCTTCAGGTCTATAATATATGTATAGATTTTTTTTGATCGCTTGACAAACTCGAGTTTCGATGACTAAAAGACTATGAAAAGTAACAATAATAAAGCCATAATAGGCTCATAATCATGTGAAGAAGGATGGTATATTATAGTAGTGATGCTGATGATGAATATCATTTGCATACTGCAGCATATGCTTTCCATTCTTAAAATAACGCCGAAACTCTTAAACTTGTTTCTATACAGAATCAGGAGTTCTCCAGGCACCTTCCAAATCATGGTATACCTTGGTGCAAAATCCTACTTGTTGGTAGCATATTACGCTTAGAATACTTCTCACGAAACTGAAGTCACCACGTGTCTCCATATAAATTTTGAGGAGTTCCCTCGATTACTTATTGATCCATCCTTAAGGTAACCACTTTAGTGAATATAGTACTAAATTGGGATACTCTTTACACGAAAAGAAAAACTTTGAAAATCGGTTAAAATTTTAGCCTATGTCTCATTCTGATGTATAAGCTATATTATTATTAAGTTTCATTAAAATCCATTCAGTATAGTTTTTGCGTGAATGAGTAACAAACATCCATACATACATCTATACATCCTCACATTTTTTGTTTCAACTCATTGTAAACTCATCCTTAGGACCTACTTTTTTGTAACGTAACGAAATAATTATCTAAAATAAGCAAAACAAAGTTCGCAATTGTAAATGGCTTATTATGAACTAGAACAGAGAATACATACGCATTTCATACATTCTTTGCAAATGTAATTAAAAAAGAAACATAGATTTCAACTTGTTGTTTTTCCAAAATAGACTGAAGTATCTTCTGTCTCGAAAAAGTAGTTCCACTATCGAAACACGTCCACATTGATTTTAACATAAAAAGAAACGGCAGAGGCGTCAAACAAACATCCAATAAGCGACAAGTTAGTGATGCCGTTAATAAAATCTTACGGGTGCGTTCTTCACTTTAATCGAATTTAATATAAAACGTAACTAAAGAGTAATAACGAAAATGTTTATGTATCCGACTCACTTTCTTTTTTGCGTTTAATTAGGTTTTTTATTAAGAGAACCCCACATTAAGATGTTTTTAATAAAAACAACATGAAATCATTCTAAATATTACCCACAAATAAATAATTTTAATGGGACAAATTAAATTTTATGAAGTCTTAAAACATGAAATGTGGAGGGTGGCAAAATTTTTTTATATGGAGAGTAAAAATATAGTTTTACTAAAAAACGTTTAATATATTAAATAAAATAAAAATACGATTTTATTTATTTTAATTTTCAAAGAGAAGTAGTTTTTCTTTACATTTATGTTTTTTTTTCTTTGTATTACAGACTAAAACATTCAAAACTATTTGATTGTTTCGAGGCACTTTTTTTTTTAGTCAAATGGACAATAATTTTGGTAAATACTCATATAACCAGGTACTACATGCAATAAAACCTTACAGATTTGATTATATTTTTTCGAGAATAATTTGACATTTTCATCACTATTGTAATGTGTCAAAACGGCCATTATATCGTGCGCCGCGACTATAGATGAATTCTGGTTGCGATTTGTCGCCACAGCATGCGTCGCTATGCCAGCAATCAGTTATATAAGTCGAACACCCGAATTCACAAACAATTCTTCGAGGCGTCACAGTTAGACGAACTCTCGAACGAATTCAAACCAATTCATAGACAATTAAATGAAATCCGTAACTGCGCGTCTATCAAACCCACATAAAACCCGACTATTGTTGATACCAGGACTTATTACTGTGACACCTCATAGTATTGTTATATTATATTGAGATTATTATATTGTGTATATTCAACTTTAAATGTTACATGTAAGTGTCTTAGTTTATATTTATTTAATTTAATGTATTAATTATACATATTACACAAAAAATAATAGCTTTCTCAGCTCCCGCTCCATTTACTCTTTAACAATACAAAAGTTAAATTTTCTCCGTTTGCGAAATACTTTGTAAAAAGGGTACAAAGGTTATTGCTTCATTTCATTTATCTAGTGACTATTTTACTAGAGCCAGCAATATCTTTTTTTTTATTTTACGCCGGGAAATGCACTGACGCATACCGCTGGGGAGTGGGTCTCCCCAGGCGGGTATGTGGGACTCGCTGCGCCCGAAAGATGGTAAGTGGACGCAGCTCTACCCACTAAAACCCGGCGAGTGGCACCAATGCCGCCTTTGGTGAGGTGCCCCGGATCTACAAGCAACAGGGCACCTCGACGGCTAGTCAGTCCCTCAGGGGACTGACGCCACCTCCACAGAGCGGTTGTCCCGCACCACAGAACAACCACTCCCAACGTCTGGACAGTACAATGAGGTGAGGTTCCCATCCTCACCCCTTGCCCCATGCTCTTTTGTCCCCTCTTCTTATAAGAGGGGTACAAAGAGCCCCCTCGGCTCAATTCGCTTCACCCAAGGTGTTTGGGTCACACTTACTTGGGCTACTGTGCCCCACCGCCACGACAAGGCCTGAACCATGGTGGGGAAAGCCAGTAACCTGGATTAACCTAGATAAGGTTAATCCAGGTTAATGTACTAATGTAGTAGAGTAGCTAATAAGCTACTCTAATACTTTGGTACATTAACCTGACGTTTCCAAATATATGTTGTTTTAGTTATTTGGCTCCTAAAAACTGGTATAATATACTACTAATATTATAAACGCAACACTTGTAATAACGTATGTATATATTAATATGTTTGTTATTCTTTCTTCTATGCGGGCGAAACCGCGGGGTGCTGCTGTGTTTTGTGTCTTTTTGCGGTACATATACCAAACTAACATTTTATACAATTTTTTCCTGGCTAGTTTATAATAACTTTTATTTAATTAACCCATTAGGCTGTTAAATGTTTTATAATTATAATCAATAAATTAAATTTTAACTCTGTAAGAATCGAAATGGAACATACGAGCTTAAATAAAGCCGTTTCCGAGCTTTTCTAAAAAAATGATGAAGCACCGCATACCTCCAAATAAATAGAATTGGTTTTGAATTCCCAGACAGAATCTCCGGTTACCTTTATCGGTAAATAAATGTTTGATTGAGATAAAAATACCGTGTTTGGTAGAAAGACCCATTCATTTTCACACTACTAAAGCTAAAACTAACACAAAGCATTAAATTTAGTTGTATTTTTAAACCATAGTTGAGCGTTCAAAATACTAGACAAGCTTTGTGCAAGCTCCGGCTGTATATAAAATACATGAAAAACCCTATATTTTTTTCATTAAACAAAACAAAGCCTTTGAAACCTCTGATAACACTGAGACGTGTCATAAAAGTTTTATGCAAATCTATAATGTCGTTTTAAGAAATTTTCGAATTTACACATCAATTTTATTATCATCATCATCTCATCATCATCATCATAATTAGCCTTAATTTTTTTATTTAATTTTATACACATAAACATACCGTTAGTGTGACTCAGAGGTTTCCAAACTCTTTTGTTTCATAGACCACTTTCAAACTTTTTCTGCTTCAGGTGGACCCCTTACTGACCTTTTTTTCAATAATTGCTCGTTTGCTCGTTTAAAGATATTTTATTATAAAAGTAAAATTCTCTTAACAATATTGATAGGAGAAGTCAAGCCAACATTTTGCTTTTTGGTTCTTCACTAGAAACCAAATTAATGTTCATGGCCGCTTACGATTGTGGACCCCCATTTTTTGTCACGCTCATCGTGGACCCCCTTCGAGTCTTCAGTGGACCCCTGGGGGGCCACCTGGACCACTTTGGGAATCACTAGGTCTAACAGTTAGACCCTATACATTACATAATATATCATCATCATTATCCATCGTTTATCCATCCGCGGAACACAGGCCTCCTTCAATTAATGACAAGACATTGACGATCCCTTACCACTCGCATCCAAAATAGACCGACATATGAGGATATTCCCTAAATGATTTACAGGCATCTCTCACTCAATAATATATTAATGAATAAACTCGGAGCGCTTCGAGTCTAAACTGTCAGTCCATCATCTTTGTTATACACACGAGAAGTTTACGATCTAAGAATACTAGGCTATTTCAGCTCAGCATCTGGATTGGTCATATAAATATTTTATTCACATCAATTGTGTTATTTAAAAGCTACCTAAGTTAGATGTTGCCTGCTGCTTTTCCCGCGTCACAAAAAACTTTTCATAATGATCGGTTGAATAGTTTTCACGTGAAAGCGTAATAACTCTACTTTTACATTTATAACATTATTAGACTAGATAAAGGATTGTGTAGGTACAGTATGTTATATAAAATTGCTTCGACCTGATATTTCTGTTACATAGCTTGTTAGATATATAGACAGAATGTTATCCAAATCCTCTTAAAAAATAAGATCATAAGCACAAGTTTTATAGCCGAGGTTTAAATCTAGAAGGTCTTTTGCTGATATTGCTGGTATTGCTGATAGTCAAGTAGTTTACTTTGATATCTGATCCTCTTAATACCTTAATTCCGTTGAGTACCGAGAATACCACTTAACCTTATCGATATCGTTTCACAACTAATCAACCAAAATGAACAGCTAGCTATTGTTACAATTAAAATAGCTACACAAATGGTATATCAAGCTACACAAATGCTGTTAAGTCAGTGGATAATTATTATTTCATAATAACTTATATGGCAAGATCGGCTTTAAATAACACTTAATTTATTCCTTAGCATTTCTCAGCCGGCCTATGCTATATCCAGTATGTAAGTATGATCGATAAAACCTTAAAAATATAAGTACGAGTATGTAAAAAATTACAATAATTTGAATGATGAATAAAATTCGATGAGTACAATTTCGAGAATATTCTCATAACTTTATATTTTTACTAGCTGTTGCCCGCAGCTTCGCCTGCGTTAACTAAGATTTACAACGGGATCTTAGCGGGATGATATATCTTTACCGATAAATGGGCTATCGAACACTGAAATGTTTCATTAAAATCCAACCGATAGTTCCTGAGATTAGCGCGTTCAAATAAACAAACTCTTTAGCTTCATATCTTAAGGATTAGAAGCATGAGTAAAATAAACCCGTTTAAATGTAGTCCAAAAAAATCAAAATTTCTGAATAAAATATGGTTGTTGTGCCTCACTCGACATAGATAGGTATAGTGTGTCGTGAACTTTTTTTGTAGATATTTATAAGGTCTACAATTAATTAGAACATTTTATGGTTCTATCTTTTATAGTTTAGGCAGCGTACGCAAAATAAATAACTTTTCTGGTTGATTTTTTACACCTTGTGTCCGAAAAACCTAAATATCTTACGGAATCCTGTTTCTTTCCAGAATAAAATTTAGTCTATGTTACTCGTGGCTAATGTAGGTTTCGAATGGTGAAAGAACTTTTGAAATCGATCCAGTACTTTATGAGCCTATTCATTACAACCAAACAAACAAAGTTTTGCTCTTTATAATATTAGTGTAGATATATAGTATAGATAGATTTCGCCATAACTTCAAAACCGATCGTCCAATTTTGATCATTCAAAGTCAAAATATTATCTACATAAACTGTACTTAGTGATGAAATAACTTATTTTGATAAGGATCCAAAACATGAGTAAAATAAATGCGTTTAAATGTAGACCAAAAAAATTCAAAATATCTAAATAAAATAATGGTTACTGTGCCTCACTCGAAATAGATAGGTATAACGTGTAGCGGACTTTTTTGTAGATAATTATAAGATCTACGATTAATTAGAACATTTTATGGTTCTATCTTTTATAGTTTAGGCAGCGTACGCAAAATAAGTAACTTTTCTGGTTGATTTTTTACACCTTGTGTCCGAAAAACCCAAATATTTTACGGAATCCTATGTTTTTCACAATAAAGTGTAGCCTATGTTATTCGTGGATAATGTAGCTTTCGAATGGTGAAAGAATTTTTAAAATCGGTCCAGTACTCTTTGAGCCTATTCGTTACAACCAAACAAACAAACAAAGTTTTCGTCTTTATAATATAATAATAATAGTGTCGATGTAGATTTTTATATGTTAGGGTAGATTGACAAACTGGCAGACGAGCCACCCATGCAATATGTGGTTAGCGTCACCCATGAAAATAATACAGTTTACTCTTTACCTAAAAATAGTCCAGGAAACTAATTTATGTATTGCTTAACCCGAGACATGAGATGTTAAGTTTTAGTGCCGGTAATACGGTCCCTGTCTTGCCCGCATCTCCGAAATACAGCAAAGCTGTTTCGCATGAGAAAGGACCAACATGGTATCTATGCAAACCGAGGCGCGACTGTCTCGCCGATAAATAAATTATTAATAAATTTATATTAATTTTCAATTATATCAATGATTTTTTATTAATTAATAGAAGAAATCTTAATCTAAATATTATAAAAAAATTCAATGTCATATATCATTAAAATATATACATATCATTAAACTCATATCTCTAAAAGACAGTCTGATTCATCCGCAGGTTACCGTTAAACAGACGTAGATATGCAGTTTGCCATTTCAAATCTGATTACATAATCGAATTGTTGATCAATATGATACTAACAGTATCATGCTTTTATCCATTCTTGTAGGAAAACTTATATATTTGGAATTCTAGATTAACTGTAAAAATTAAAAAAGAACCTATTTTGAATATTTTCGTTTAAGTTTCTTTGGTTTAATTCTTAAGACATTGACAACATAGTGATGAAAAATGTATATGAAATATTTTTAGGTATAGATGATCTCCGCGCAGTGGTAGATCGCCGTTGGATGCGAGTGGAAAGGGATCGTCCGTCTTGGCGTTCATCGAGGCAGGCCTATGTACAGCAGTGGATGGTTAAAAGCTGATAATGATGATAATTATGATACATCATACCAAACATTTAGCCGGATACAGTAGTAATGTGAGCCATAGAAATCTGACTGGTTGCCACTGGTTTACTAGCAATTAAACTAACCAGTGAGTTGTATGTATATCCTATCGGCCGATGATCGATCAATGGCAATCAGTCGCAGTATGTATTTGGCAAAATCGTGTTCATACAAAACACAACTGTACTCCTCCATTCCGCTTATATTTTACTTTTTAATTCCCATACCTGTAATTACCCTATAACAGCCTTTTAAGGCGCTGTGCGTAGACAAAATAGGCTTCATCAAACATTTTTAGGAAAATTTGAGAGAATCAAAAAAAATGTTAATCTGGTTCATATTTATGGGTGGAGATTTGTGTTCAAAGCATGTTTTCGAAAAATCCCAATAGAAAAAATCGTAAAATAACCCATTAAGGTTTGAATATACATACTAGCTATTATATCTGTATTATAAGTAAACAAAACTCGATGAAATGAATAATAGTAATGTAATAAACGATTGTTGAATTTATTTATCGACTTAAATGAGATACTTGTAAGAAAACAATAAATAATATACTCGAACGATTTTCATGAAACATCGTACCATTGCGGCGTCTTTTCGTTTCTCTTTCATTACTACGTAGAGTGACAGGGACTTCCGAGAGTGAATCGCCCCGCACTTCATTTGCTTCATCCCTTCAAATACATTTAAAAAATTCTATTCACCGTGCCTTAAACCTAAATCTTTAAAAAAATATAACAAACTATTGACATTAAGACGAAATCGATTCATTACTATAAAATTCAGGAGCCTATTCAATTCTTGTTATAAAATTATGAAAAATATTTGAAAGAATATGTATTTTTGTAATCCACGATATTGGATTGAAAAGCATCGAATGGATAAAAATCGATATTGCACGAGAGTCTACATAAGTGTAATGCAAATTGTTCTCGGCCGAGTGAATTCAGTTAGCTACGCGTTAACGCACGCACAAGGGTTTCAGGTAGATTAAAACAGTTCGGACATGATTTACTGTTCGTCAAAAACACAGACACAAAAAATATGAAAAAGTTGTACGCTTAAAATGTTGAACTTTGTCCCGTACAAAATAAAGCATATTTTTTTAAATACCAGATGACAAACATTTTAAATTATCGCGAGCATGCAATGCTTTAGATCAAACTTAATAAAACCTTATTAGGACACATAATGCAACAACTTTTACGGCTTTTGTGGAGGTTTATTCGTATTTGTACGTCTGACGTTTCGGATGTTTTGCAGTAACCATGTCAAGGGATGACTTGCGTTATTAATTATTTATTATTATGATATTAAGACTATGTCTCGCCTAAGATCAAACATCCTAATAATGATATTTGGCCCTAAGAATAATTATGATAAGGAAATAAGAAAGATTAGAACATAGGCTATGTACATTTTACCCCGAAAAGTTTCCGCGGGAATTACATTTAGGGCCTGTTTCACAATCTCCAGTTAAGTGCCCAATAGGCTATCGGCAACATATTTAACAGATATTTGACAGATACTCCATACTCTATCGGTCAAATATGTTGCCGATAGCCTATTGGGAACTTAACTGGAGATTGTAAAACAGGCCCTTACCTTAATATGTAGTTATTTATAATTACTTTAATAGAAATGTTACAAATGACGTTATTGTGTAATTAATAAAATTTATATTAGGTAATGTTTGAATGCAAGAAGTCTTTCAATATAATATAGAGATGTTTTATACCTGTATAAGTATATTATTATTATACTCGTTCTTTCTTAAGCTTCAAAGCCTAAGGATAGATTAATAATCATATTCATCATCAATATCTATCCGTCACTTCTAAACATGCCTCCGTCAATGAACGCCAAGATGCCTAATCCCTTGCCGCTCGCATCCAACACAGACCGGCCGCTGCACGTACATCGTCTTGATTTACTATGTGTAATGGTTGTCACAAAATATAAGGCAGTTTCATCAAAACTTTACTATAAGTAGCAAAAAATATCGTGGAATGCTCTAGAAATGAAATTCCCATAATTATTATAGGTAGTAACTTTTATTTATTACAATGCAAGAATGGACTTATAACTAGAACAAAAAGTATTCATTGACCTTGAGTTACATAAAATAGCGTTCATGTTGTAGTTATGAGGCTTTTAGCTTAATCAGAGATTCATTTTATAAAAACTTGAAAATTCAGTGTTTATATCGCTTTTCTTATGATACTGAAAAATCTTTAAATATCGTATCGTAGTGTGTAAAATAAACTTCACGGAAGCATTAGAATATAAAATCTATTTGGAGAATTAGATGAGATGTACCGGTTTCAGTTCTATGCCAATAGTAGCGGTCGAAGATCAGAATGTTGATTGAATTCCTATCATGTCTTTCACCCCTATCACCTAATCATGCCTGTGATGAAAAAGCGTTGCATGAAAAATAATAATTATACCTTTGTACGCTTTTACACCACGTCAATCTGTTCCCGTGCTAAGTTTCCCAAGAACTTGTGTTTCTGCTGCCAGACAATGGAAATACATATATTTAATATTTAAAACTTGTTATATTAATACATACATTTAAGATTTTTACTATAACATGACTTAGAAACACAGAAATTTTTGTTCCCTAGGGGGATCCAACCCGCTAACCCGCGGCTTGAGCGCCAACACGCTAACCATTGATGCACAGAGGTCATGTTTTAATTTAACAATCCATACATAATCCAAGCCAACCCTTTATAATAAAAAGCCATACAAACTCCAGCTATGAAAATGAATAGACATAATATAGATTAAAAATATTCAGATTATTCAATTTTCAAAAAAGGATTCGGTATTCATGTACAAAGATATTAATAAAACCCTCATCGAACCTTTTATAGATAGTTCAACTCAACTTTGCACATGGCGATGTTTGTGTACGCTTGTCGTTCATCATCATTATCATCTTATGTTAATGTAGTAATTGTCAAACGCAAAAAAATATAATACGTGCCGGCCAAATGCAACGATGTAGATAGATAGATAAACTTTTTATTCACCATTCCACATTACACATACAAATTAAACAAAAACGAAAACAAAAACTAAATCTAAGAAACAAAACAATTAATAAATCTTTACAATGTTAATAAGATCACATTAAAATACAGAGTATGTGTGCTGCAGAATCGCAAAAAGGTAAGTAACTCAGTACTAAAAGATCAATCAATAATAAATATCAATGTAGAGATGTGTATCAATATATTCGTTCTTTCTCGGGGTTTTTTTTTATAGCATAGAAGGACAAACGAATAGTCGAAACCTTGCGACTATCGACGACCATTAATATCCACATACACAGATTATGTAGATGTGTTGCCCTCCTTTTCCCTATCCCCCCAATGGGCCACCGGAAACTCACAAACCGCACGAAACGCGACAGCTTAGCTGTCACTTTACGCCGATTTCATGTAAGCGAAAGGTTCCCCCCCGGCGGTGCCAGCCCAATTTGGCTCCAAAGCAGCATGGTACTACCTCTTACTATATCATAATCATCATATTCATCATCAGCCTGTAGCCGTCTACTCCTGAACATAGGTCTCTCTCAATGAACAACAAGTTACGTTTAATATACATGTTACTAATCATCCTAACTAATTGTTCCATACTGAGAATTTTGTCTGTTGACGGCTCATTTCCATCTTCAAGGTTTTGAGGAAAAACATTATTAAAAAATGCGGATTGGTTTGGAAGAAAAACAAATTACATTCATATTCAATGTATCCGTATCAATATCGAGAATATTTGATTGTAAATTTAAATGTAAAAATTCCGAACGTTCAGAGCTTACAAAGAAACGATACACTTGAAAATGATTTTCAATATTGGATAACTTGTTGTTCCATCCGAGTCGATAATAATGGTGGGTTGAGAGGTAACATCAAAGTCGAATTTATAAACGACCAAATTTTTAAGTGACGAGAACAAAAGGAAGAAATGCCCTTATACAGCCCTTGGAGTTCATGATCGACGGTTGGATAAGCGATGGATGTTCGATACATCACGTAGGGCACTCCATCAAAATGACAGTGGACTGGTCATACCGTCCAGCCCCCCTAGACAAGTGGAACAAATGCTAAATGAATAGAGTAGAATACTTGTATGGGAACTACGCTAGCTTACGACGTATAATTTGACAGCTAGTGTCATTCCCATACAATAAATATTCTAATCTATTCTACTCATTTAGCGTTCGTGCTACTAGTCTAGAATTTAAAAATTAAAACGCCACTAATTTCTTCATGGTCGTCGGTGGCTGGTATAGCGATGAAGAGACTAATAGTAGCAGGTTCGAATCTTACCCAGAGCTTATAGTGCATGTAATGATATTGATGATTTCTGACATTCTCTGTCTGTATTACATGTATTTATTTATTAATTCCTTAAAAATATTACTAGATATAGGTACAGAACCTGTAACAATCCTGTGATTTTTTTTATAATAATGCAGGTTTAGGAATTATTCAAAGCCCCGTAACATAAGGTATTACGAGCTACGAGCTAATCACGAAGCAAGGTTGATGAATATTTTTTGGAGTGAAAACTTCTTTAGCCGCGCTGAGCATTTTTTTTGTGAGGGAATATCATATCGGTTCGCGTTTCCGACATGCTAATTTGTATTAGGTCATTATGAAATTTTTCTTTGTATCAAAATTTGATACATAATATCATTTTAAGTCATAATATTATACTTCTGACGACAGTCCATTCCACAATAATACATAAATCACAATAAATAACAAATTTACCAAGAACAGAATACTTGCGAATGAAACTGCGAGCAACAGATAATAATTATTTTTTTATCAAGGTCAATCGTTGAATAGAATAAATCCTTCATCGATCAGTATCTTTGGATTAGGAAACACTAAAAATAAATTAAATTTTCTTCCACTTTGTCTAGGATTTCAAAGAAAACAATACAATGAGTGTAAGGATGACAAAGGCTTCGAGAATTTCAATAGCAATATTTATTCTTTGAACGTAATAGGATCTCCGAAAGCAATATATAGCAATCACATATTAAGATAAAGAAAATATAATGCAGTTTGATTTATACTGACTCACGGATAGCATCCAATTACATAGTTGGTGTATTGCTTGTGTATTGTCTTTGGTTGCAGCTTAACGCCAATTAACTGGCAGTACGTGATCCTACGTCAGTTATCCCCTTCTATAGTCTATGGATCGATGTTGACACGTCCAATGACAATAGAATTTGAGACCAACGCGCATAGACGCAGGGGTAACAAAGTCAAAATGTAAAAGGCAACTTAGAGCTTTATATAGTCTGATTTCACATTTGCCTTTGATAACTTTATGCGAATATTTCTCGACTGGAATTTAACATACCTTGTTTTTACTTTATTTGATAACTGTTATAAAATACTTTCATGTGTGTCTCTTTTTAGTCGAATTTAAATTGTAGTTTTTATTACTTCATATAGTTTTAATGTAAGCGATTCACTAGACAATCTGTTTAATTTTTTGAGATTTATTTATTAAACCTTATAATTTTGATTGGCCTCAGTGAATGAAAAAAAAAAATAGGTGAAGCTGGGCAAAAGCTAGTTAACTATAATATTTAAACAATTTTATTTCGCCCAGCTCATTCTTCCGCTCATCTTTACCTGACGGTTTACAGAAACAAATTGTTTAAAGGGCTCATAGACGTGCAAGTAAGTTCAAGAACTTGTGGATCGACTTCTTTCACTGGTGTGTAACCCTATGTACGCATAGTTTAATAACGCCGAGTAAGTTCGTTAGCGATCTGAAAAGTTTGAAATGTAGTTCGTAACCTGCCTCTGCTCGTAGATTAGGCAGCACTGAGAGTTGCAAGCTGCGAGTCGCTTATATTCGTTTTAATTATCAAAATTGGTTTGTTTTATTAGGATTTTATGAATTTTATAAATAGAAATATATCAAATAAAAAAAGGAGAAATAGCTACAAAATTAATCAAATGTAATACAATATACATAACTTCTAAATAACACAGCTTCTTATGACGACGACATCGCTATACAGAGTGAGTAAGTTTAAGTTCCTAAGTCACCAACTTAAGACAAAATCGAAATATCTCGAAAAAACCTCGAAAAACAAAAGTGAAATCATTAAATATTTATTATTTCCTACTATTATTATTTAATTATGAAAATAAGTATGTTAATAAAAACTAATATATTATAAGATACTTTTATATAACTTGATATCAGTATAGACAGATACCAGTAATAACACTGATTATGCTACAGAGAGGCATGCATATGTGGAAAGCACGTACCTTCTAACTTTAGAAAGCAAATTATCACTTACGGATAAATAACGATATTTTTCGTGGAGTATACGCATGTATATCGCATGCATAGTGATAAAAGATTTCTCAATTGTCTACTTTGGTCTGGAATAGTAGTCTGATACTTTTTCCTAGCTTTTATTTACAGCAGTAGGTTTTCGTATGATAATAAACATTTTACTATCTAGTTGCCGTAGCTCGCGTGGAGTTCCAAATAAGAGTGTTAATTTTTGATATCAAAATAGGGTCGCCAACGACACTTGCCGAACTCCTATGCAACACGTGGTTTGCCTGTGGCTCGGCAGGTGAAGCTAACCGTTCCAATTCACGTATCAAACACCACCATAGGGACACACCAATTTGTATCACCAGCGTAAGATGAAGGATGTTGATCGTCGGTCGAATTAAACTAGAGGCAGCCCTGTTTTTACGGGCTCGCGGCTGCGGTTTTATCGGGAGTGCTTATGCGCCCTCACGGCTCTTCAGATTCCAGAGGGCGCGCGACACGGTTCATTCGGATACTGTAATATTATATCGTTAGACAACCCGTTAATAATAATTACAGAGACCGTGTTATTTGGTGTATGTACGAAAATACGATATAAATAGTGTTTTTTTAATTTCACTCAAATATTGTCTATGAATTGGTTTGAATGACCCTATGCGTTCGGGAGTACTGTGACACCTCATAGTATTGTTTGTGACTACGGGCGTATTAGGGTAACTAATTCCAATACGAATTTTAATTTTTCGAGCTAAAATGTAGCCTATATCCTACCTAATTCAAGTTATAAGCCATCGCTATTTCAACTTTCAGCCAAATTGGTTTATCTATTTTGTCACGAAACTAACTGATTCGCCCTAATAATAATAATATTTACATGTGCTCGGACAGTATGCGCAATGTAAGAGTGAGACGTGAGATGCGATTGTATATATTTTTAGATTACCTAGCTCTAAGGCGACGTCTTACGTGAGCGATCTAGACGCGAACGCAAAGCGGCGCGGCGCTGCGCGAAAACAACAAACTGTCAAAACCTATTGAAGTGTCCTACGTGACCAAATGCACGTGGGGTGCAGCGACGTACAGCGCACCGCATCGCATTGCATTCGCGTGTCACCACTTCGCAATAGCGTTCGCTTTGAGCCGTCTACGTAGGACCTAGGCTAAAAGTGGGACAATGACGACAACATCCTTCGTAGGATTACTTACCGAAGACGATTACTTAATTACATTCGTACATAAGTACTCGACTTCGGTTGACACCCGAAGTATAATAATATTTAGATATGGTTAGTAGACATAACTAATATAATGTTGACTAAAATATTTTAATAAATAACAAATACAATTGTAATACCTATTTGTAAACAATTCGACTGCTAAATTCTGTAAACTAAAAAAATAGAAATTAAAAGAAACTTACTTAAACCCATTTAACTAGAAAGGAGAAGAGGTAAGAAACTGTTAACGTCAAAACAAAGTTAATAAGTACAACACTAATTGTTCTCATCCAAGTCTCTAAGAGACTTAGAGAAGATTAGTACCGTCCTAATTTTTATTCGGAAACATTTTTGTAAAAAAGAGAAAATACAAGTCGTAGCTAAAAATTATTTTTGTACTGATATATCAGAGATACAGAATTTGTTCTGAATAAAATACGTATAATTGGTCGCCCGGGTTTCGGTCATTGAGAGTTGATGCTACATATTCTAATACTTATTCCATCCACGAAATAGCTTAATTGTGTTTCAGTAAGATAAATGAAATAGCATTGGTATTATTGGCACAGAATCTTATGTTGCTAATGCTAGTTTTAAAACTCCCTTATCTTCACTGGAGACGTCGATCTTACCTTCACTTTTCTCGTCTGCTAGTATCGAAGTAACATTAAAAGGTGAGCAGTGAGCGGATACAGTGTTAACGATGATTGAATACACGATTTATAACCTTCTGTTAGTATACTTAAGTTTTAGTTTTGATTTGAGACAACATTAAAGTCATTTATTAGTGTTATGTGGTGGTTGATAAATAGATTTAGTTTTTCCTTGATATAATATTGGAAATAAAAATAATGTTGACTTAGGGTAATTTTTTTTTAGGGTATGCTCTTTTGTTGTCTATACTATATATTTAACAAAAAAGATTTTCCGATGTACTGTAAAATAATCGTCAACCAGTTATCGATCAGTACTATAGAATAGAACTTTAACAATGGAGTTTATTCATAAAGTACAATAAAAAAATTCTCATAAAGTTATGAGAATTTTTTTACACAGAATATACTAGCTACCTGCCATTTACAGCATCTTACGTGAACCATACTTAAAAGTAATTTCGGAAGCTTAAGAAGAAATAAAAAAAGAATGCGAAAAAAACTTTACGTCTACTGGTAGATATCCGACCGTTCCCAGGCCACTCTAATTTAACTAAGACCGTCTACCGCATGAAGATCGTCTCCGTAGCTAAGATGGCCTCCATTCCAAAGTTCAATTTTCAAAGGCTATAAAATTTCTCAAGATTCTTAAGACTATACAAAGAATACCACGATCCGTTTAATGCGAAGCATGCGAGGCGTTCGATGCATGCGATGCGGTCACGTGGACGCTTACCTTTTGTGTCGCTAAGTCGGTTACGTAGTTCACAAAAAAAACCAAGCCCTCGAATCCATAGAGCTTATAAGGTTTTGTTTAATTAAATTGAAATCGTTTTTTATTCCACAAACTCGTATTTTCACAGAGAGTAGATTCCACGTAGCATCGTAGCGTTCTCGTAGCGCAAGATAATATTATATACCAGCTGCTCGTACAGACTTTGGCTAGCGAAACTTCTATTAATATTATAAACGCGAAAGTTTGTACGTATGGATGGATGTTTGTTACTCTTTCACGTAAAAACTACTGAATGGATTTTAATGAAACTTTACAATAATATAGCTTATACATCAGAATAACACATACTTAGGTTATAATTTATCTTCGTACTTCGGGATCATAAAGTACGCGGGTGAAACCGCAGGGCGCTGCTAGTTATTATAAGAATCGTTCTCGGTAACTATTGTTTCTTCTATTAATTCTCGTTGATACCGTTCTGGACATTTACCATCTTCGTTTTTTTTTCATGTATACAAACTTTCCATGTACCTTAAGGAACATCTAAAAGCATCATTAGCAACATTCATTTTTATTTATATATAAATGCTAGCAATTGATACATGCTAGCAATTTTTTTTGTTGGTTAAGATAATCTCTGTTTACTAGATCTCAGTGTTGGATGCAAGTGGCAAGGCATCGGCCGTCTTGACGCTCATCGAAGTAGGCCTATGTCCAGCAGTGGAAGGGTGGAGGCTTCTGATGATGAATAAACCCTTTAATAAAATTTAATATTCTCTCAAATTATCTATGTATTAATATAAAAGTAAATGAAATACGTTCGTAATTTAAGGAGTTTTAATTAGTATAGGAAGAATAAAAATCATTATATTGTATAAACGTTAAAAAGAGGAAAACAGCATTCTCGCTATTGTTTTCCTTTTGAAAGCGAATCCTAGTATCCCAGTCCTAGTCCTAGTAATATTACAAACGCGAAAGTTTGTAAGTTTGCATGTTTGTTACTCTTTCACGTAAAAACTGCTAAATGGATTTTTATGAAACTTTGCAATGTAACGCATAGCTTATATATCAGAATAACACATAGGCTATCATTTATCACCGTACTCCCACGGTAACGAGAAGTACGCGGATAAAACCGCGGGGAGCTACTTGTTTAATGTCAACAGAACAGAGAATTAAAATATTGATGTGTTTAATAACGTTTAGAGTTACATAATATAGTACACATAAATATTACATTACATATACATTTTATCTATCCACCGCTGAAAATAGGCCTCCCTCAATAAACGCCAAGACAACCGATCCCCTGCCACTCGTATCCAACGCGGACCGGCCACTGCACGGTGATCGTTTCCCCACCTGGTTCATGGAATACCAAAACTTCGTCTACCTAAATGCGGTTTCCACTCTTGAACCTTAATGGCCTATTAGTCACTAGTACTCATAAGAGGGTGACCAGCCCACTGTGGACAGATAAAGGCTGATGATGATATACATTTTAAACTTTGACTAACGAGCCGCGACTAACTGCATAAAATAATACTGGCTTTTACATCATCAAAAGGCCTCTGTAAATAATATTTGATTAATTTCATGAAATGAGCAAAATCAATTCGGTGTAAATATTAAATTTGACAGTATTTGAGCGCGACCAAATTCATAGCAAATGCGTTCATCAAATAATGAAACACGTGTCTCGAATCGTCGCTGCATTTTCTGATGAAAAGCGGATTTGCTTTAGGCTTTATTTGCGAACCTTACTTTTGTATAAATTTTGAACTGTGGATACGGATAAATGCCAATTGAACTATAAAACGGCAAATAACGGCAGCGAATTATAAATACATTTTGATGGATTAATACACAATTTAATACGTTTAATTTAATACGTAACCATTGAAAAAACCTTCTTCTTCTCGCCTGATTATAGAGAACATAATTTAGTACATTATATTAGTAGTAATTCAGTACATTAACACAGAATCAATAATTCACAAAAATTTTCAACATGTTAAAAATATGAGATAACTATAATACTACTAAAATTAAATTAAAATAGATTAACTTCACATTATATTACAGCCAAAAAGCAACGCGGCCCTCCTTTCTCCTTACGCTTTACGATAACAGCAGCATCCACATTAATAATCAGACAATAACAAAAAGATATGTATGTAATAAAAGATATGTATGTAATAAAACTACTTAAAATAATAAATTAAACAAAAGAAATAATGCACTATGAACATAACTTAAAATCATGTTACTTTAATCTTAAAAAGTTAATAGTTGTTTTTTTTTTTTAATTCCACAAACTCGTACTCACAGAGAGTAGATTCCACGCAGCATAGCAGCGATCCCATAGCGTTGATATTAATAACCCATAGACATGTGAGCTAAAAAATTGCACTGCAAAATCTCTCGAAAAAAGAGCCCTTCACTGACAAAAATGGCTAAACGAAAGAGATTGCAAAAAGCCGGTTGATAAGAGTTATTAACCATGGGATGTCAATGTTTCATGGCTAGGCAGACATATTATGTACCATGTAATACGCCGGAGCATCGTTAATATCCCTTTATGTCAATAACAGATACGGACGCACAAGCACAGTGAAACTACAAAGCGCTTGTAAAATGTATTTAAAAACATGTCAAGACCGATTGAATGTTAATTTCGACTGTAACAATTGTGGTTCAAATATAAGCTTGTGTTTATGTAATGTTAAAAAAATTATGAAGGTGACAGTAAAATCTAATCTTTATAGCCTTATTAATTAGATGTTAATTTTTGTAGTTATAATGAAGTTTCATTAAAGTATGTCTACGTCTTAGATGAAACTCCTTTATTTAAGTTTAGCCGTTTCGTGTTGGTTGCGAGTGGCAAGGGATCGATCGTCTTGGCGCTTATTGAGGCAGGCCTATGTTCAGCAATAGACGGATAAAGGCTGATGATGTTGATGATGATGTCTATGTCTCACTTTATTTACCGTTGACAATGATTACCATGATCGAGAAATATTATTTGCTGAGTTGTTGTAATTCAGAAAATTATTCTTCTTTTGGACAGAACTTACTTAGTATGAACACGCCAGCATGCGTCTGTGGTTCAACATGAATGACAGCCTTGAGCTGGAATCAAGAAGTCAATTAATTCTAGAGCCGAGTATAATGTATTTAATTATGTTGTATATACTTCAAATACTAAGCATACCAAATATAAATTAATCTATATTTGTAGACACCCCAAAATAGCTTAAACATGAATTTCGATTGAAACTCCAATTGATGTAATATCCATTCGAACATATTCGATAGTTATTTGTATTTGAAAGGGAACGGGCAGCGAGACTCACGTTCAATTAATTCCGTGTATGGTTCAGAAGTTTAATCTATACATACATCCTAAACGATAAACAGACAAGTTATTAAGGAAAACGATTAAATGGTACGGATGTTTCAACAGGCACGACTAGTCAAAGACATTACATTGTTTTGTGTCTGCTTGTTAAAGAGAAAAAGATTAAGTAGACGAGACGATTATGGCTTAATGAATAAGTATGTACAGTACAGTGTCAACACTTAAATATCCCACTGCAGAGCACGGGTCTCCTCCTTGAAATCAGGCGAGGAGCGTAATGTTATGGGCCAATTATAGTTCACCGCACTGCCCCAGTGCGGGTTGGTGAACTTCACATACCTTCAAAGACTTTCAATCTCATCAGGCATGCAGGTTTCCTCACGATGTTTTCCTTCATCGGTGAGCGAGCGATGGTCTCGTGTTTGAGGTGCACTTAGAAATTTAGAAAAACCCATTTCAAGGCACACACTGGGGGTTAGGATCGAACCCGGAACCTCTCGCGTAAGAGACCGAGTCCATCTACCACTGGACCATCGTCGCTCATATAATAATAAGTATGTAATAACATAGAATATTAGTTTAATAATTCATTTCGATAATTTGGTTTTACATTTATTTAAAAATAAAGCAGGCTTGGCCTCTTGAGCGAGAGGATCTAAGTTCGATCCTGACGCCGTGTCTTGCCTTGTCTGAGTCGTGCCTTGGGTTTTTCCTAAGTGCACACTAAACACGAGACCACCGCTCGCTCACTTTTGATCTTAATCGCTTATGAGATGAAAGTGTTTGAAGGCGAGTGAAGTTCACCCACGCGCGTTGGGATTACCGCTCTCAGTCCTCACCGTGCCATACTTTACTTTATCGCGTGATACTTTACTTTTTATTTATAAACTTCCATCAAAGGATACTCTGAATTGATGTATACGTAAAATAAATAAACCATATTATGTCATTAAAATATTACAATGTATAACGTAATCATCATCATCGGCCTTTATCCGTCCACTGCTGAATATAGGCCTTCCTCAATAAACGCCAAGACGACCAATCCCCTACCACTCGCATCTAACGCGGACCTGCCACCGCACGGAGACCGTCTTATCATCTGGTTAATGGCCAACCAACACTTCGTCTACCTAAACGCGGCCTCCACTCTTGAACCCTAATGGTCCATCGGCCTTGCGTTCTTCTGAGTGTGTGACCAGCCCATTGCCATTTCAACGTGCATATTCTTCGCGTGATATCGGTAACTTTAGTTTTCTGGCGGAGGACTTCGTTTCGAATCCTATCTGCCAAAGAAACACTCAGCACATAGCACACTCCATAGCACGAGCTACGGCAAACTTACGGACCAGTCGTAGATGAACAGGCCACGTTTCGGCCCCGTAGGTCATCACGGGGAGAACGCATTGGTTTGAAGACGTATGACGAAATATTAAAAATCATTAGATATTTGATACACACATATTACACATTTTAAAAACAATACTGTGACGTTCCTTGTTGTGACTTTCATGGCATAGCCGTGACGTTCCTTACACTTTCATGAAATACCGTAACACTTATAACACTTTCACGCCACAGTGAGTAGTGACACATAAAATATTTAACACAACGATATTCACGTCTTACAATTGGCACCCTGATGACTGATAAAGCGAGAAGGTAATTGCTGAGCTAAGTGGATTAAAACGTCACCTCTGTTCGCCAACGCATCAAGTGTTTTGTTTACGTGGCAAAATCAATAGCAAATATTGCAGATAGGTAATTTGATATGCAAATCCAATATAATCCGGTAGTTTAACGTCGTGCGGTTGGCATTAGGCTAAGACCTAAGGCTAGACAAGCTAGTATTAAACGTGTTTCTTTAGTTCAATATTTTAAATTGCATATAACTTTACTTATGTATCTATCTGGGTCTTTTTATGACTATAAATTCTTAAAACTGGTTAACAAATTAGTAGTATATCGAGCATAATATTATATATTCTGCCTTAAATAGTCCATAAACGAATAAACATGTTTATAAAACGTTTTATTTGTACGATTTTATCAAACGCGAATGCTCATGTACAAACGAAGTTGATCAAGCAAGGCGTCACATACAATTAAGTTAACGACGCGAATTAACGTGAGCAAAAGTATAAAAATCCTAGCTAGCAGTAATGATTTCGAAGACATAAAGATTCACATTCACATTAAGAACACCTTCATTTTCAATTCATTCAAACATCCTTACAATAAAATTTTCTTGAAAACATGACAAACACTTAGTATGACAAACGTGACAAACATGGCCGCAGATTTTTTTGGTTTTTATCCAAGTGTGGCCAAGTGCTTACGCGACAGTTTGACATTTTGTGTATTTGACAAAAAAATCCAATTGTTGTCAAATTTATTATAATATTTTTGTTTATATCTCAATTTGCCTGTAATTCATATAATATTTGCCTGAATAAACATAATAACACAAAGAGAACACAAATAGCTATAAGCGCCACCATTAGAGATGTTTCACAAATATCTTACAGAAACATTTTGTATTCAAAATATGCTACATATTATGACATCAATTCCTTACGCCTACACTACTTAAATTAAATCCTATTAAGTTTCAAGTTCCAAGAATTATTTTTATAGCAATTCAGTTTCCAGTTGTATGTGAATATTTAATTCTATTTCTAATAGATTTTAAATAAGAATATTGAAGGCTTTAACTTTATGCAACCTTACAAAGCAAAAACGAAGTAGTAGAATACTGAATTGCCAATATTAATAAATACATTTTATTTAATAAGCTCCATTTATAATGTACGTCTCTTCTTCACTATTTCTTTGTACAGTAAAGGGTAAGTCTATTGTTCAGTACTTTTTACAACCTTTATGAAACTTTCCGGGCTTTGGTACTAACTAAAGAAAGTAATAATACCTCTTTGTATACTTTAATTATAGTGGAAAGAGTTCATTTAATCAGGAAAATACTTGTAAAAAGATACTACGTAGTTACTGTTTAAATACCATGAGTAGCAAGGGATCGGTCGTCTTAGCGTTCATTGAGGGAGGCTTAAGTTCAGCAGTGGACGGATAAAGGTTGATGATGATGATGATGTTACCATAACTAAGTACTCTAACAATCATCATCATCATCATCAGCCTTCCTATATTTACTTTAACAATAGGCGTGATAAAATAGACTATTTGACAGTATTTATTTTATTTTATTTATTTTTCATTACACTGCCTTAGAACAGATTAGAAATTTAGAAAAAATACGGAATTTGTATTTGTGCCTTATTTAAGTATGTTCTACGCTTTCTATTCAGAAAACAAACTTTTTTTTCATGTTTGTCAAAAGCTACGTGACATCGAAAATTACTCGTAACAATATAATAATTTCATAAATACAGAGCAAAATAGGAAAATAAGTGATATGCACACTTTATTTTAGCTCCACCGGCCGGCCACCAATAAAATTGTGTAATAAAATTTTCACTCACTCCCCTGCGCTGATTAAGTTAAAACTGTACGCACAGGTGTTCGCATATGGCTGCACATACATGCCGAGATACGTGTATGTTAAAAATGTTGCAACTTTCATTATCATTATCAACATCGTCATTATTATCACGACTGTACCTTCGTTTTGTTTTTTTTTTATAGAAGGGGGTAGCTAACACACATTCGGTTCACTCGTGGTAAGTAATAAACGACATCTACAAATACCTGCTACGCTAGAGCATTATCGGGTGCGTTTAAGGCCTTTGAAATATGATTATGCTCTTTTCTTGAAGCTCCCTAAGTTTGAGTCGAAAAATACCGTATGCCTCTTATGGTATTTTCTGTTTCGATCCGTATACAGTGGTAACAAGGTAGAAAATGCCGTAAAAATCAAGCTGTTGTGCGTATCCGGATATCAAAGTGGCGTGGCTGAAAATTTCATAATCACGGCCCTTTCTCCGGAATCTTAGTAACCTACTAACTAAAATTATTCAAAATGAACAAGTTGTAAAAAAAATATTTTAATGAAGAAATGAGGACAAAAAATAATCTTCATTTAAGCAATGTGAAGGCATTTTTTCTACATAAAATAAGGGCTTAAAGATCGAAGATTCGCATTAAATTGATTGTTAAATCAAGTAAAAGCCCTTTGATGCAGTACTATTTAATCGTCCGCTCAATTTTGAATAAAACATTTGTTGAATCAAATATCAAAAACACCCGCACCCTTGAATTGAGTGGGCTTAGTTGGGAAAATCCAGGACTCCAAACAGCTTGTTTTTTGAATAATAGCAGTGATCATCGCACGTTGCATACACAAGCGGGATCTAGGCCTGTATGTGTACTCTGTATGTATGTGTGCATCTTTTGTACCTAGTAATAATATTATAATCATGATCAGGTGCCATCTTTGTATTGAAGTCCGGAGGTCAGTTCGCAAAAATTTTTAACGAACTCAGGCTGCTTCTTTCTTCTAAAAGAAACTTATATATAATAATATTAGCCCAGTGTTAAATATATTCAGTCTTATTACAAAAAAACTAAATAAACCGCAATTTAAACCTGTACTTTATCTGCAGAAACGTGGTATTTGTTCGTGTTACAAAACTTATACGAGTTTAAGCCGAGGTCTTCTTAGTACCGTCATTTTAATCATGGTCTAAAATATAAACCACCTTTTAATATAAATGTCATTCGGTGCTATGACATCATTCTATTGAAACGTTGCTTTTGTCCAGTAAAGAAAAATATTAAAACATTCAATTACATAAACAAAGCCAACGCAAGTTTAATAAAGTTCATTTAGCTTTGAAATTTCATTCTATAGTAGAATCTAAAAAAATACCTCTTTCTTTAGTAATTTTCATAATTTAATGTAATGGACTAAAACAAACGAAAAAATTGAAAATTGGAGTGCCCAGGAAAAAGTTACTAGCAATATCAATTAAGTTGACTATATTAGTATCCATTTTCTAATAATTAAACCTACCTAAAAGAGAAACTTTGTTAGATCAGATTTGACCATCTTTAAACTAGGGGTCGCCGAGGTTTAATATTAGACCATGATATAGTCTTTGGCTTATCGCTAAACCACGATTTGTAATATCATTTTTGCTTAGAGCGTAGCTGTAGTTTATTCAAGTTTAAACCAGGGTTTCTATTTAAACCGCTTTTTGTAATAAGGCAGGTTATATCGTATACTTTGCGTCTTCCTGCCGCTGTCTGTCAAGTTTTTATCAATTTGACGCTGAAGTTTGCTAGGTACATAATTAATAATCTAAAGACGCATCGTTCGGACATCTTTAGTTTAGATAAGCTAAATGATTTATTGAACTATTTTCATAATTCAGCCCAGGTACGTGTGCCTTATATTTACCGTATAAACATTGCTGCGCAACAGGTCAGAAATTTTTGTGTACTTTGTTTAACTTCCTGACAAATATTAGTAAAATGAAGATTTATGTCCATGTCATATGACACGTAACAGTCATTCTGGAAATGAACGATATACACTTTTTTTTCTTTTTTTTTTTTTTCTTTTTATAAAATTACTATTGATTTAACATACAAAGTATGAATAAAATTATAAATCGGTGTTTCCTCAAATTGTAAGGCAATTTGAGAGTATTTTGTTGACATGTGAAAACCTACAAAGATGAATTGTATCTTTATAATATATAAAGCCTAGATGCTATTAGTTTTAGGTTTTGCGCTAAAAGTTCGTAAACATTTTTAGTAAAAATTTTAATCGATAAAAAGTATTTATTAGTTTAAGCAATAAAACAATCTGTATAATTAAATGAAAAGTTTATCGAATAGTATGTCCATTGTCTGTGTTAATGGACAAAGTCGAAATTAATTGAAACAGCATTGATGTAAATGAAAGCAATATTTGTGCACGGCTCGACAAGGGGTGAGGCGCGGCACGGGACTACTGTCCTAGGGGAGTTTGCAAACAGGTATCCCATCTTACATAGATAGGTACCGCTTAACGAGCAATAACGAGACATTTTACACAGAGCTGCTATCGAAATTCATTATAAGTTATTCAATTTATTTTTACTGTAAAAACTCTTTTCCCCAATAGGGATGTTGACTAATTTTTAAAATTGATTTTATTTGATAGATATAATAGGTAAACACGAAAAAAGACTTCTGTAAAGAAATATTATATCCAACACAGATTTATAAATATATACATATTTATAAATTTGTGATGTCCAATTTAAATTAAATAATTAAGGGCGGATTTCACCGATGCAAATAAACGCAATTAATTCGACTTAAGCTCGGTTTACGCATTTAATTGAAGTTAGAGCTCCAAATTGCATTTCACCAACAGAAACTAACCGCAATTAGAGCATAATTGAGTTTTAATTCTGAACGGCCGATTTTTGACGTTTTAGCCCTAACTACTCGTTTAGAGAGATTGTCTAGCTCCAATATCTGGGATAGATACCGGAGGTGGCGTTAATAATTACTAATTATTAAGTAAAACGTCGTTCTATTAAGCTTTGTTTCGGATACAAACGGTGAAATTAGACCTAAATCGTAATTTAGAATATATTGTGCTATGACAGTTTGTACTTTCTTTACCGGCGAGTAAAGTCATCGCCCTATATTGGCGTTTGCAGTCACGTGATAATGCGTAATAAATGACGCATTTAAAATTAATTTCCTAAATTTTAAGACAAATAAGTAGACTCTTAAAATGTTATTTTAGGTTTTATTATACTGCATTTAATATGTAAAACATAACTTTACATGAATTTGTAACATGTGTCAACATCCCTATTTCTGAATGCATTCTATTAATGCATTTTATCTGCCGGCGTAGCATGCGCGCTACGACAAAATTTTGTCGACCCCTTTTCTCGTGTTATCTCTCTATGTCTACCGTAGCTAAGCCGTACCCGCGATACTATTCTCGTTAAGTCAATCGAAAAGATAACAGAATATTGTAGCTGTTAGTATACCGCTGATTGTTGTTAGTATATCAGTGGTATGGTGATGGTGATGGTGATAGTGGTGATGATGATGATTAACACCTTTATTTTGTTCACAATAATTTATAAAAATATATAATAATAGAAAGCCTAAATAAAATCAAGAAAAAAACTTACGCTTTTTTTAACTTTAAGGATGTTCGTTACGCCTCATAAGGAACTTCGATCCAAAAAAAAAAAAGACCGGATGCCCCTTTTGTGATTATTCTATTTATGTGTGCAGAATTTTATTTAAATCTATTCGGCTGTTGAAGTGTGATTGTGCCGCAAACCTCATTGAACTTTCGTAGGTACAAAAAAAAGGAACGACACAAGTATATTGTTTTAAATACATAATTATAGTTTACTTTCTCATGTCTTTTTATTTTACATTCTTTAATATAATTCAAAATTTATTTCTATTATTGATAAACTAATTATTACAATAACCGTAAATATATTACTATACTTTTACAAAACAAACGATTTTAGTACAGTATTAAGTATATCTTATATACGTACGAAAGACTTCATGCAAGAGTCCGACACGCGCATGGACTGTTTATTTGGCTTGTATCACCAATTTTATACTTTCCACTTTTGACCGCAAATTAAAATTGCTCAAGTGTTTTCTTAAATATAATAATATCTCAATATTATTTCAAGATCAAAATAAAATTATTTTGGCTCTAGCTTTATATTCAAAGCGAAGCTAAGAACCTAATGAGTTTTATGCCGGGAGAAGCACATGCAAATTATGCATTCAGGGCTTAATACCGAAAAATAATTTAGTTTATTGATAGAAAACATCCAAGCCTTACCTGGGCTTTACTACAGTCGGATTATATCCTTTATTAATTTTCCTGATTGCATATCGAGTTAATTTATTTAAGTCTCTTCCTATTTTTTGGTGTAATAACATTATTTTTTGTCTAAATTACTACATAATTGGTAGTCTGAAATTTTTAGCTATAACTCAAGAAAACGTAGACTCACTCCATTCACTAAGATTAAGATAAAACTCACTGTAACCCCCACACAAGGCATAACACAAAAAAACAGCAGCTATCAAAAAATTCCATTCTCTCCTGCAAATCGAAATAATGTTACTCGGACATAAATTAACAAACCCAAACGAACTAATAGTGATTGTTTTTAACAAGTCTATATTTAAATCTAGAACGTAACAACTCCAAATATAATGCGTAGCTATTTTATATATGGTTAGGTAACAAATTCATTTCTCACAATTCTTTGGTTCTACATTTGCACTCGATATTAACTAGAACGTTATTTTGCTAAATAGATGTAAATATAAATAAATATGTAATGGCTTGATAAATTCCAAAATGTCTAGAATTCTAAGAACTGATATATATAGAAAGGCCAAGTCACAATAATTCAATTTACACTTTATTGATGATGCAGGTGAAAATAACTCAATTAAATACGCAGTGTTCAAACGCATGGGCTAACAAAGGCAGTGGAAAATATAAACGAATAAATATCGCACTCGTATATCACATCGCTATTCAGTTTAATTTTGAAACTGTACCTGAATACGAACGAATCACAAAAATATTCTTTACAAATACCAAAACTTTGGTTAATAAAGCCGTATCGTATGTAGAAAATAAAGCACGATATCTGCCAAAACGTTTGAACCAACTAATTGTACTTCCCAAGCCCCAAAGCTGTTTTGTACGCTTGCTAATTTTTACCCATAATGCTCTCAGGATATTTTGACTGAGCTGGACTTTAATAAAGCATTAATAATGCTTTGTGACGAAAATAAAAGACGTTTTGACTTTAACACAAACTTTTAAAGTTCAAATCTATATCTAATTTTTTTAATTAGGAAACATTATAATGTATGTTTGGGTTAGAAAAACAAGTTATAAAATGAAACAAATTTACGGATTTTATCGCGGTTTATTAAGTTTTTTACAAGCCTGACGTTTCGGATACTTTACAGCAACCATGGTCACGGGAGGACTTAATAAACCGCGATAAAATCCGTAAATTTGTTTCATTATAATGAGTGAAATAAACGCGTAAACATAAGAAAACAAGTTAATTAAATGACAGGTATACATATAAAGCCAATAGAATCATATTGAAACCCGGTCAGATAATACCACAGAGGGCCCTCCCTCGACCGAAAACTAATCACTTCGTAATCCGGCTAGGGGAAGCTACCAATAGCATGATTATTTGTATACTGTCGTACATAATATAGCTTGGAATAAAGTTAGCGCCCATATAAAGAAAATTGTTAAAGTTTATGTAAAATTATAATTTGTGAGTTGTGTTAAATGATGATATAATTAATAATTTTAGCATTATTAATTACTGACTTCAATATAAAATGAGGCTCTGAATTATTGTCACTACAGTGAATTTGATTCGCTCGAATATAGCATTATAATTTTAACAAAGCTGCCACATTTACGGCTTTAAACCCACCCTGAAACAAAATATCCTTAAAGCTCGTTAGGCGAATTGAAACATCGAATCGTTGAGGCTCTTATTACATTTAATAACATATGTATTATCATGTATTTTAGATCTCAATTAACGGATGAATTAGTTAATGGGTAAAAAATAAAAATGGATATTCATTTATAATTACGGAATTATTTGTAGTCAAAGCGAGAGAATGTAACCAATACATGCATAACTTTATGTTTAAGTGTAAGATTTACTTTTGCTAAATAAATATACAAGTGAATTCCTACGAAGAAATCAAAAGCTTTCAACGTTTGCTATGACCATCCAAAAGTCCACACGCCAAAATACGTTACATACCTTAAGGCAAAAGGCAGGCACGCCGTCCTGCCTCCGGAACATAGCAAAGCTGTTTGGCGATAGACATAAGAACCTCTAAGCTCGTCCCTCACACTAGTAATAATGTTACGTAGTTTTAAAATAAAAATGTTCAGCAATACATAAAAGTGCAGTTTGAAAATCGTTCAATAGATATTTTAAAAACGAGGTCCCGAATTGACTATTTCATAGAATACTGATAGAGAAAGCTTGCGAAATCCGTAAAAAATATGACTTCCATGCCTTCCTTTGTCTTCTTACAATTTGAATAAATCAAATAATAGTAATACGTTCATTATCGTGATTTGAAAAATTCTCGGCTACAGGCTTTTTAGGCTTCTCATATCTACCTATTTAAGTCTGTCTACTTAAGTCGTTAATGAGTATACCATTTATTTTACGTATATTGGTCTGTACTGGCCAATACAAGCAACAGGCAACGCCTGACAGAGAACGCCTGTCTTGATATCCTTTGTTAGAGCCCAGTGCCCAGCTGTGAGCAGAAAAAGCAAGCAAGGTTGTAAAATAATATTCACAATCTTACCAAAATATTTGCATAGTTGTTTTTAGTCGAAGAAGCTAAATTGAAACAATTAGTGTCAAATTAAAATAAATTTAAATGAAAAAAAAGAATAAAAGTAAATAATTAGATTATGATTATTTTCTGCTAAAAACCGTTGGATCAAAGGATACTTCTACTACTTCTACTTCAAAGTAATTCAGAGAAAGATTTGAGCTTTTTTTTATCAGTTTCTTGTCATTGATAAACACTCGTTTGAAAATACCACTAATGGTTCTAGAACAGGTTACTAGATTTAATACATTGTGCTTTCCCGTTTATTATGCACCATCAAAGTTTTTGTTCACATGCTTTCCATATCACGTGTATGTGCTGTAAAGGGCTAAGCTATCCTTTGTGTCATTTGGTTCCCTTTGTGTAGGGCTTATTGAAGTGTATCATTTTATCAAACATTTTGTACACCAAAATTGCGTTGGCGTATTCAGGTTAATAATTTATAGAAATTCATTTTATTATAGATGAACGGAGAACGCAATGCTCAGACATGTAAAAAATACTATGAAACTGTTTTCTATACCAAGAGCCCGAGAGTTATTTTTTTTAAGTAGAAAAATAATCAATGTCATTATTATTGTTCTGTTGTCACTACGATACAGGTCTATGAGATTCTACTATACAAATTATATCTTCTACTAGCGCCATTCGAATCCACGACCCCTTAAGTAGTATAAAAGGACACAATTAAATTACAATAATCAAATCAAACAATCGCAATACCAAAAACAGAAGTTCGTCTACCGATTTTTATCCTTTTCCCCACTATAATATGATATTCGAGTATAAGTAACACCATGTATTAGTAGAAATCAACTGATACTCATTTTAATCCGAACAATTTTACATTCTAATTACAGTGCACAAAAACAGCGCGTTGTTTTTGTGAGTGGACCGTAATATCGTTTTTCAGCATCCCTTTACAACCATTTATATCGTCTGTTCTGAATAAATTGAGTACATTGAAATAATGTGCTTATATTTTATTAATAGTTCACATCACTAATTTGATTAATTTATAGAGTATCAAATAAACATTTATATTTATTCTTGTATATAAAATTGTGTTTTTAAGTACATAATATAAAGAACAGAAGGAGACTTAGACAAAGTAACATTACAAAACGATAGCGAATTTCGAAAAGAATATAATGTATGGGATTGACATTAGTCGCGCTAAATCACGTGGTCAATTGTTATCGTAATAGAATCACTAACTGTTTATTGGCTATCGATCGTTATTGTCAATATCTTAATGATTTGAAAACTGTCATTTATAACTCAGAGACATTGACGAATTTCGGTATCTTCTCGCTACGAAACGATGTTACTTTTTCTAAGCCCTCTTTAAAAATGCTGAAAGCGCTAGTATATACAAGAGTAATTTACTCTATAATTAATTATAGATCATAAATACAGGGTATTAATAATAATAAGTATGACATCATAATCATCTCTCAAGTTAAGATATTTAACTCTATCAATAAACGCCGAGAGTCGAGACGGCTCTATCAAGAAGCACTCAACCCTAACAAGTTAACCTGTGTTTAATCCTAATATAGTAAGTACTGTATACATAATATAATTACTAATAATGGCTAAGCTATTAATTGTTATGTGATACAGATCGTGCAGCGTATTAGCATAATTGGAAGTGGCATTTGATGGAATGCTTTGTAATGGACCAGTGTCAAATAGTAATAATTTATTAACAATTAATCTTTGGCACCGCGCTATGTGTGATAGTGGACTAGCCACTTGGTGATGACAATCAGATGACATTAAAGAAGTGATCACAGGTATAATCGGAATTGGAATTATTTACTATGTATTTTAATCGAAACATACATAGTATATTGGTAGCCTTGGGTAGTAAAATCGGCTCGAATGCCATGACGGTAAACGGCATGACGTAATTGATGATACGCGCTTAAGCTGCCGATCTACGTGTACTACTAAGTAACTAGTGTTCGCTCACGTGTTTAATAGTTACGCAGTCTGTCCTGCTTTCCAAACTATCTATATCCAAAAACTTTCCAAACTATGCTTTTAGACATTTGATAAAAATTAAAATATGTAAAAAATATATTATAATGAAACAACTTTTACGGATTTTATCGCGGATTATTAAGTTTTTTATGAGCCCGACGTTTCGGATACTTTACAGCAACCATGGTCACGGGAGGACTAACCATACCGCAATACCAACAAACTGCGATAAAATCCGTAAGAGTTGTTTTATTATAATGAGTAAAATTTGCGTAAAAAATAAGAAATGAATATTATCTTATTATTTAAAAAAGGTGTGTGTGCGATTCACATACGTTAGAAGTAAAACACACGTTGAATGCTCAAATACAAGCAACTATTAAACAGTGTGCAATACACATACACCCCGACATTTGCTCTCTCGCTCGCTTACCTGTCGTTTTTTCCGTTGCATCCGGTTTGAAATCACAACGATTCTAAAGAAGTTTCATTTCTAAAAGATAGTTGGAAAATGAAAGGAATATTATTATGTAAAAGATTTTTTTAATCATACAAAACACCTATGTTTCTATGCAAATCACTTCGCATTGATAAATAAATAGAAATTACAAGCGCGAGAAACTACGACGAAGTAAATAAAAATCCACCGAATCGCTCCGATTTGTCAGACGAATGTAATTTTTTCAGTTCATTTACTGCGTTTGAACGAGGTGTATGTGGATAAGATGCAAGACGGAAATACGTTATATCCCTTGAATATATTTGTTTGACCGAACTTCAATTTTACATAAAATTTCGATTTTCGCTTAAGATTTTAATATATAGTAACAAAATAAAATATATTTATAGTTACAAATTTGCTTGTAAGCAGCGCCCCGCGGTTTCACCCGCGCACTTCCCTTTTCTGTGTTATTCTGGTGTTCAAGCTACACAGTATATTATTGTAAATTTTCTTAAAAATTTCTTCAATAGTTTTTGCATAGTAGTAAAAAACATACATCAATACATTCTTTCAAACTTTCGCGTTTCTAAAATTAGTAAGTTTAATATCAGCGATACTTACTGAGATATTTCGATTGAAATAGTAAAAGAGTAAGCGGTGTTTTAATTTGAAACAAAGTTACTAGCGGATGAAAGTAGCAATATGGTGGTCGCTAGGAATATGGAAGTGCACCACGAAGCGCGTATTCCATCGAATATGCAACCATTATTTTTAAATTTTAAATTGTGAAAATATTCGCCACCTGATAAATATACAAAAGCCAAATCCTTGTAGCTTTTGTGACTATATTATAAGCTTCTGATTGTCTGCATTGTTCACTTATAGCTGACCTGGTTGAGCGCAAATACATTTTGGGTACAGTAATTGCCAGCCTCGGCATGTATTTGGAAACCCTGCCATTTACAAATACCATTTAATTTCAATCATCGAGTAAATTCTATATTCAATAAGACGTATTAACTGTAAAATTATATTGAATTTATTAACGTGAATAGATGTGCTTCAAAATTGTTGAAATCATGCTTAGGGCGTATTATTTGTGGAATTAAATGTAAATGTTATTTTATATAAGTACCTAATTATTTTATCTCTTCACCATCTTCTTCCTTCCTCCATTTTCGTAAATTGTTAATTAGCGTCTTAATTTTATTGAGGAGCTCGTGGCTCAGTGATAACAGCCGCGCGATTATCGATACATCAGGTTAAGCTACGCTTGCCGGTGCGAGTCTGTGGATGGGTGACCATCTTCACGTACAGAGACTCCTTCTTGCCTCGGAAATTATTTTAATACGTTGGTTCCAACTATAAGTTTGGTTCTTTAGCTGTCATTATGGGTGGTCAGAAACCCGAAAGTGTCACATTCAGTGGGGAGCGTATTACCTAGTTACTCAGTCGTAGAGGTCAGATAGGCAGTCCCGCTATTTAATTTACTGGTATTCAACTGCATCCGGTTAGATTGGAAGCCGACGACGAAAAAAGTTTGTAAAATAATTCTGAAATAGAATATTCTGCTGATAGCATGTTATTTTTTTTAATTTATAGTTAATTTGAAAGCAAAACTATGCAGGCATCATTTCCCCTGTTAAATGGCAGTCTTTATCTCTCTCGATAAAGCTGATGAGTGTTGGATGTCATTGAAATAGCTAGATCCACATCTACATTTTAAAACATTTGTAGACTTATAATGATTATTATTATATAATATGTTAAGCTATAACATTAACTTAATATATATAATATATTAAGTTAAGCGTTGGATGCGAGTGGCAAGGAATCGGTCGTCTTGGCTTTCATTGATAGTTCAGCAGCGTATAGATAAAGGCTGATGATGATGATGATGATGATGTTAAACGTTGTATATTACTCTTATTCTAATGTTTTCTTACTCTGTAATCTTCATACTAAACTTGTTGAGTGCGGCACTCAATTTACTAAAACTTTGCTAAGCAGTTCCGACAAGCTTCTTATAAATTTAATATCCTTAAGGGGAGTACAAATGCTAAGCATAAAGAGAGCAAAGTTTCTTAATTCAATGCGCTAGATGTTATGTAGGTTCTCTGAGTGTTTTATTGAATTTCAAGATTTTCTATTCCATTAGTATTGCACGCCTCATGAGCGAAGCGTTAAGAGTGATCTACTCTCAAAATGCCACAAAAAGGAGATTTCTCGAAACTGAAACTGAATTTTCACTATTTATATTACACTTACAGGTTAATGTAAGTGCGTTTCATTAAAGTCAAATAATCTATCCGGCACATAAAATATATTTTAATAATAATTATTTTAGTTAACATAGTAAATAATAATATTGAAATATCGTATTTTATGGACGTCCATGTTTCAGTGTCTGTATGTGGTAAAGAAATTGGTCGAAAAGTAAGTATCGTACTGGATTTTTTTTTCACTTATTTAGATTATAATCTTATGTAAAAAGCCCGAACTTTTTCTATTAATATGAGTGTGCAACTCACTGACGTTTAATTATTATTTCCTAAAAAAACGAAGATACGACAATGATACGACTGTGTATTTTAGAAATAATCATTTCAATCAAGTAACACGCAGAGGACTTTTTACTACGATCTATTTACTGCTGTTTAATATTATATCATTATTATTATTAATATTATTTAAAAAAAAAACTATATAAGAAGACAACTAACAGATGTGCATTTTTATAACCTTATTCGTTGCCAAGCTATTGACAGACTTTTACAATTAATCAATTTTACTGTGGAAAATAAGTCGTTTACTTTTTTCTTTTTTCAAGATTGCAAGTATACTTCCTTAATCAACTTTTCTTTGGTCTACTTATGCTACCTGCTGACCATATAATATATACTAGTACTATTTAATCCTATAATGTATCTGTGAACTGATTGCCAATGTAATTGGTTTTTGATTTTGCCTTTTGATTTTATCAATCAGGTAAAATATATGGGACTATATAGAACACTTTAATACATTTAAATATAGCTTTGGCACTGGAGTAAGCTACCATTACGATTTTTATCAGCTCGTATACGGCCTAAAATCTACGAATGACCCTGAGATTGTGCTTAATTTCACTAATATACTGACCTCATATCATACACATTACTTGAGGTAAAAGACTTTTTGTGAAACATTTTTTGTGTTGTGTCATATTAGCCCGGGAGCCAGTAACAGGTCTTTATGACCAACTTCCTCCCGCGAGATAATTCGTGAGACGTATCAGAGAATAGTATTATAAAGCCTAATGGACGTCAGCTGGCGCGCGGTTGGGGGGATGAGGGGTGGGAGCCTCCCAATCATGTAGAAAAAAGAAATCGGTCATTTCCTCTCAGTAGTATGGGAACTATGGTCCGATATCCTTTAGTTTTTAAGTTAGGAGCAAAAAACTGTTTTTTTAAATACTTTACAATTCTTGGGTTATCAAGCTAAAAAATAAACACAGAATCATATTAAATATATTTTTTTATTATTTTCGATTTAAACACATAACACACGATAAATTAAAAATCTTACAACTATTCCGATAGCAAAAGCAATCAAATTGTAGTAAAAAGAAAAAAAACCAAAAACAAATCTTAGTGACTTTCATACATTTCAATGTGTATTTTAAAAAAATGTGTTGATGAAAAATTATTATAATTTAATAAAAAAATGCTTATCTTTTCCTCTTTCTATTAATGTATCAAATAACAAGCTCCGCCCTAAATTCACTGAGTTATGAGGCTGAGGAAAAAAAAACAGTTTTTTGCTCCTAACTTAAAAACTAAAGGATATCGGACCATAGGTCTCATACTAGAAAATGATCGTATGGACCGACCCTATCAGTCTGCAAAATGCCTACACACATCCCCAAAACACCCTGTATATTAAGCTATCATCCATATAAACCACTCCACTAAAAGTGAAAAAAAAAATCATGTTCTAGCACCAGCTGACGTACAATGTACCATGTCATAACCAGCTGATTATTTTTTTTTCGTTAAGATATTGGGTTAACTACAATTAAACAAATATTTGAGCTGAGAGGAAGTGACTGAATTGTTATTTTATTTTACTTCATGCGTGGGGGCTCCCACCGCTTATCCCCCCAACCGAGAGCCAGCTGACGTTCACGAGGCTTTATGATACTGTTCTCTGATACGTCTCACGAAGTATCTCGCGGGAGGAAATGATTGACCAAATTTTCACCTGGCTCCCGGACCATATACTCTTTTTGTAAAAATTAAATCGTGCACATAGTGAACATGCCTTATACATTTTATACATACATTTTAAAGCGCGTGTTTTAAAACGTAATGGAAAATTTTTTGGTGTTCATTGAAATAAATCGTAGTCAAGATGTAAGGAAAAAAAAAGAATAGGAAAAAAGAAACTGATAAAATATTACATATATATTTTAGGTAGGCTCTACATAGTGCTTAGTTGAAAAACGTTGCAAGAAATTAGCTAAGCTATGAAATATAAAAATCTATTGAAACAAATTATTAATATATTATAATTATATAAAATTCTGAATGTTGAAAATTTTCCAATTTTTAGCCAGGCGTTATCATCAAATCAAAACAAAGAGTTCGCCAATCATAGTGTTCGTAACGAATAGACGATTCACATGACAAAAGCTATCTGAATCGCCCAAGGACATAACAAGTAAACCTGAAACCAGCCTTCGCAGCTCATTCATCCTGAGAGGTAAGTAAGTCTCGGCGCCAATTACACTACCTGGTCTATATCGGAAATATAAAGCAAAGCTGTTTAACGAAAGAAACAAGAAATATAATACCAGCACTACGTAACATACTCCTGGTTAATCGATAAAGATCACGTTAAGGTATCTGGAGCCAACCATTGACATGTTTAAAATTATTGACACGATATACTCATCCTACTAATATTATAAATGCGAAAGTTTGTGAAGATATTTGTTACTCTTTTACGTAAAAACTACTGAATGTATTTTGATGAAACTTTACAATAATATAGCTTACACAACAGAATAACACATAGGCTATAGTTTATCCCAGTACTCCCACGGGAATGGGAAGTACGCGGGTGAAACTGCGGGACGCTGCTAGTCATTTATAATTCTCTTTTATTGCATAAGTTTATATTTATAATCTCATATAGCAAAGCCTAATTGTGTACTCTCCTCTAAATGGTAAGACTTTATATTTCGGACATTTGCCTCTGGATGGTTTTCATTTTCACACTTAAATCAAACGACGGAGTTGTTTCATTGTTGCGACGGACCTGACATTATTATCCGGATCCGCGTGGAGTGAGATCTAAACTTCCAGAACGAAAGCGATTAAACCAATAACCCTGTTCATTAGTAGCTGGTGTTCAACTGTCCCGTCCACTGACCACACGTAGATTGTGTTGTTTAAGATCAATTGCTTAGAATTTATACCTATAAAATGCGTTCTTAAAATTATAAACGCAATTGTTTTTTTACAGAGTAAGGGCTTGCCAGTACAGCGATAATTCACGGCGTGTTTTTTTTTTCTAAAAGGAAATATCTAAACCGGCAATAAAAAAACGTGTAGGGAAAAATCTATGATTTATTTCAAAAGTAACATGAAGCGGTGCGATTTATTTCCACACGAATATCTCCTAGTAATATGGCTATGTCCGCGATACGGAATAAAATTCGTGTTTCATTCAGTCGTGCAGCGCCGCTATTGAAAAGAATAAAGATGTCGCGCGCTACCTACGAACCAACTAATTGTAGAAAATTATCAAATATCATTTTTGATATGATTACCAAGCATCATATTAGTATTAGATAAATTATAATTTTAGTTCGACGTGTGGCTACTCCGAGAAATTAATCAAGCTAACAAAAATCGTACGTAAATTTTATTCACAGTACCAACCAGGTGTAATATTCCGATCGCGGAATTCAATAATACGCATGGCCACCTCACAGTGAAATACCCCTCTGCGTCCGGACAGAACTATGTCAACAGAAAAAATATTTGAATTTAAATTTTAGAATTAGAAAATTGGTTTTTGACAATTTATCCACTTTTTTTTTGATGACGCAGCGGAAGTCCTTTTCGGGTCATACAAGGACCTTGGGTAGGAGTGCTGGCGTGTGTGGGAAGTCGCATTGGGTTCACTACCCCACTAAAGCCGCTGCGTAAGCCTTCAGCCGCTATATCTGATGGACCCGGATCTGCAGGCGACGGGAAACCCTCAGTGATAGACTGGTACCGGCAAGACGCGATTCTCCACTATACGGGGACTGCCCGGCTACGACTTGGCAGTCCCCACGACGTCGTGTCTAGCAGGGCCTGGTTACCCATCCCGAGCCTGACACGAGCACAGGGGTGTTATTGGAAGCGCATTAAGTAGCGCCTCCGACGCACCCCCGTCCGTCGTCTACGGGGTGACAATTTATCCCCTAGAGGGAAAGGCAATGGGACTATTATAGTCCATATATCCTAGCTTACGTATTAGTTTGGTAAGGCGTAGGGTAAGGTAATCTCTAAAATAGGGAAAACGACTGGATATAGCAGCTCCAGTCCCCCATCAATCAACTATCATTCCTCACTCTGGTCACCCAGAATAGTCCTCCACAATATTTGAAACCAATACAAATGTAATTTTAAAACAAACAAGAAAACTGCTCCAAATTAAAACAATATAAAACATTTATAATAAACTTACGGAAAACTCATAAAACACTACCTCGCGCCCAAAATATCCCTCCGATTTTCTTACAAAACGAATCGTATACCGATTTTATTTTATTTTTTAGGGTTAGGATTTTTTAAGGTATCCCGGAGACAAAGACGTTTGAATAACGTCTTTGCCCTTCTCCTAATAAGCTTATACTTTTTACTACTACCTTAAACTGAAAACAACGCGCGTAAAGCAAAGGACAGACAATAAAAGGAAAATATACAGACAAAAATTAAAGGAAATTTACAGGAGCTCCTGGAGGTGCTCCTGTAAATGTCATGCATCAAGCCAATTCCAGATTAAGTCGTTTATACTCATAATAAATGCTGGCAGCTTCTTATAATAGAGGGGGCCAACGGTCATTCAGTTCACCTGACGGTAAGTGATAGCGATATCCATAGACACCCGCTACACCAGAGGATTAGTCCTGGTGGAGTATAGAACATAACTTCATATTCTAGTATGGCCATTCCAAATCCGTTTTGATAAAGAAAGTTTGTAAAATTAAAAATATGATATATTTTTGATACGAGTGTGTTTGTTTCACTTATATATTTGAAAAAAAAACATTGGTGTGATTTTAAACCAATCCCGGAGAGTGTATAAACTATGGAAAAGGCATACATTTATTTGAGTCAAAAGCGAAAATCCTGCCCCGTATTTTGTATATATATTTTTTTATCGGTGATACGAGTGAATATATACCACGTGACCATCCATAGTGACAAAACAAACATTCATATTTTCGAAACAAATGTTTGCTCCTGGTATATCTTTTACACTCTCTGTTTTAACGTAAATAACTCTTTCAACATAACTGATTTTCACACGAATTTCAAAGGAGTTATTCACAAAGAATTTTATTTCAAAATTGATCTTTATATTTGTGCTTTTATAAATTTATGGGATGGTTTTATAGCATAAAGGTGCCTTTTTTTTAGATTTCAGTGAATAATAAAATATATTATAGAGCTTCCATTAGCGTTAAGCTTGTAAGCTTATTATTTAATAAGGGTGATTTCTGACCTTTCTGACCACGTTGACATAGAGAACTTAATCATTTTTTGCGTTTTTCCTGTTTCCAGTCAAATTGGAACTAAAATAGCTTATTACACTGGAATTTAAAAAAGGGCAGCTGCGTTACTCGGGCTGCGAATCAAATATAGTAAATTCCAGCAGAACACTGTACAAACATTTACGCAAACTTAAGAATCCTTTAATATATTTAAGATATTTTTATCGTTATATATCTTTATTCACTACTGTATATAGGTCCTTGTCAATTAACGATAAGATGTACGGTCCACTCGCATCGGATTAGAACCGGCCACTGCTTTTAAGATTCGATAAGAGATATATAATATATTGAATATGTGTGTGCTGCACACAAATTTCTCTACTAAATTTATTCCTACTATCCTTCTATAATATTATAAACCGAAAGTTTGTAAGAATGTGTCGAAAATAGAAACAATAATAGAGTAGTATTTTAATATAAAAGAATATCAGTTACTATTTTACGCAAACCTAATGGGTTATAATGAAACTTAATAATAATATAACACAAAGGCTATAATTTATAAAGATAGTGAAATTCCGTGTTGGATGCAAATGTCAAGAGATCGGTTGTATTCGCGTTCATTATGGCAGGCCAACATTCGCAAGAGATTGTTTCATTTGCAGATCTAGGCATCTTATGTTTAACATAGTATATTCTGAACACAATATTTCAAACATCATAATTAATTATGCCATGCCGGTACTAACAGAAAGTTAGTACCGGCATGTATGTAAAATCTGTTGAATAAGCAGCTTACAGAAGCTAAAATTCTATTCGTTTGTATTGTCACTGATTGGACTCGGTTGAGGAAACTCGAAAACAGTATCTAAATCGCGTTACGTGCTCGAATACATTTAGGTATATTTGATATGTGATTATATATTTGATATGATATTATATACGCTTAAGATAAAATAATAAGACTTTGATATTTTCAAGAATTCAAACCTTTGTGAGGGTTCTTAAAAATTAAAACAAATTCAATATATTTGTATATGAGGTACAACTACCTTAGAGATAACAAACTAATTATAGATTTATAAATTGAAGTAATCCAAACGTTCATAGACTCGAATGTATATTATATCGATAATGCTTAGAAGAAATTGGTATTTAATGTTAAAGCTCCACTTGTCCTAATCCCAGTCTAAGAATATTAAAACTGAAGTTCCTTCAAATGAAACAGAATACTCAATGTAAAACGTTTTAATAAGGAACATAATGAATAAGTTAATGTAAAATGTAAGCAATTAAAAACGAACTAATTGGTTGTATTAATGTAAATAATTGAATACCTTGTTCTAAAAAATATTTGTTAAAAAAATATAACTTTTGCCAGAATTACACTAAAACTATAGCTGTGAAAACCATTAGATTGTAATAGGTTACAAGCATTCGAAAGCCTTACATATATTTGATTGATTTGATGTTGGGTGTTTAACACTCTAATATTATTTTTTTATCTCAATCTAGCAAGGACATACATAGCTTATTATAAAGAGTCATAATAAATATAATGATAATGATGTAATAATAATAATAATAATAATAATATATATATATATATATAATTATTATTATTATTATTATTACATAATTATCATCAGCCTCTATCCGTCCACTGCGAAACCTAAAACCTAACACGGACCAACCACTGCACGGAGATCGTTTTCCCTCCTGGTCGATTAACACTTCGTCAACCAATAGGCGGCTTGATCACTCTGGCATTCTTAAATTTTATTAGCCCCTCGGTCATCCGTTCTTTGGAGTATGCGACCAGCCCACTGATACTTCAACGTGTTTATTATTCTCAGGACAATAAAGCCTTACATAACTAGAGTTAATTGTATCTACTAATTGAGCCCCAACTATTTTTTTTCTATTTAAATATTTTCTTAAGGCTTCTTTCAGCAGGCTTCAGGATTGTGAGCAATGATGGCGCTAAGTACCGTATTTTACTTCATTAGTATTTATTATAAATAAGATTTTATAATAAGTCAGTAGATAAGCGAAAAAAAGCACAAAACTTCAAAATATAAAAGTCATTTAAGTTCTAGATGAGTTCTTTAACTGCAGGTGCAATTAAACATGTATGTTTATCATTTATCCATTCGTAAGGTCATTTGAAAGTTTGGAGAGTTAATAAATATTTTCTGATCTAGACGTTTAGTTACGAAGTTGCACTTCAATTTTTAACTTTCACTCAAGTCCAGATTTATTTGAAACCAGCTCAGTCTATTTTTATTTTTGATACTGTATTTGGCTACAATATTAAGCCTTCTGTAAAACCTAACATGTTGGCTGGAATTCGTCAAACTTTAGATTGAGTTTGAAAGAAACACAAACAGTTAATACTATATGAAGTTTGAGAAAACCGAAATACTGAAACCAGTGAAGAACGTTATTGATAGTTTTAAAATAAGGACGGGATAAAAATAAAATTAAATTTGGGTATGAGTTTTACTTTCTCAGTTTTTTGTACCTATCTTATTTAATTCTTCCAAAATAAAATATAAATCCTTTTTAATTCCTGTTAGAAGTTACATGATAATATGTAGCATTTGAGACATTGTAGAGTCTAATTGAGAGTATATTTCTGGTGTTGGAATGGGAAAAACCAACTATAATTATATTGAATGTGTGTAATGTATCGTATAGCCTAAAAACAAAAAATAAAAGCTATCACCATATTGTATGAAATATTTGGAACTTATTTCTGCTCATCTACCCACCGATTGAGCTTAAAAGTCATCAGGCCTAATTGCAAAATTGCCAGAGGTAGCCATGCTGCTTTGCAGCTGATTCGGACCGACACGACTAGGGTGGTACCTCTCGCTCACATAACATCGACGTAAAATGACAGCTATGCTATCGCGTTTCGTGCGGTTTGTGAGTTTCCGGTGGCCCTTGGGGGAGGCCATGTTCAGCTATGAACGAATAAAGGCTGAAAATGATGATTATTAAGTAATATTTATCTATTTATTATTTACCATATAGTGAGGAGCTTGCTTGAAATACTATAAATTGAATGGGTAAACATAAACAAATATCAGACAGTCAAATGTTTAATAAAATAATTAAGAAGAATTACAACGCATATAACAAAATATGAGAATGGCGTGAAAAGTATTTGAAAACTTGAACCAATTTTATGGAGCTTGACAAATCTAAAGGAGCATAATAAAGCAACGAGAGCCCCATTATGTTCGAAAATGTCTAGCTAATGCTTTTAACGTGAATATGATTTTTATACGTATTATTAATCTCTACTATGTGCAAATTTACAATACCTTGCCCTGTTGCCATTGTATTTCAACGTTACATTTTATACCCTCTGTATGTATTTGTATGTGTATTGATAGAACTCTGCGTATGGTATAGCGAAGCTTGGAAAGCTGTTTCTGAATTGGAATACCACAAAAGTATTGAAGGCATCTTGGCAATGGATATACTAACGTCTTAAAGCTTACTGCAGGACTGGATTAGATCCCGAGACTTAGTGTGTACTTTAACATCCTCTGCTATAGAAGCTTAAAGTTCTTAAATATTTAGATAAAATTTTATAAATTAAGACGTAGATAATAATATAGTAACTGAGTTCCAGCCAAGCCCATGTAATTGAGACCACGAACAAAAAGTAGTATCATGTTGTTTATAGAAGTATATAGTAGTATTACAAAGGAGCCGATACATGTCTTAAAGACCATTAATGTGTACACCACTATGGTCTATGTAAAAATATGATAGTCATTTAAAAATAATGGCTAATACGTAAATCAATTATACAATAGAAGTACAGAAATACAATAAAAATATTTGTATGGGAAATTATAATTTTTAATGAATTTTAGTCTTATTAAACTTCAAGTCAATAAACTCTTCAAAATGAACTCTCTTCGGAAGTCAAACTGGCACCAAAAAGTCAACATTTGTTACGACCAGTTTTAAAGTCATATTTTTTGCATCAAATAAAAGCCTACTCTTTATGAGACGAGCATTTACAATATGAAATTTTATGCAAATATATATCTTCCTTCATTAATTAAAAAATAATTCATCGTTGAAATAAAATTCCAAATAGCAAATATGAGCGCAGTTATATTTAAAACTTTTCTGTCATTAAAAAGTAAATAAAAAGCTTAGTTTCAAACCTTACTAATTTTATAAAATTGAATAAACTAATATTTGCAGAGGTTTTAAATTTTAATGTCGTTTTTTCTGTATAATTTGTGATAAAATAAAATTTTCATACAAACTATCTTAATTAAATCGCGCGATGTCATATTTGTTGATCTGTTTTAAATTATTACAATTTTATTTTATTAAAATATGTTCTTGATATTTAAATGATTTATCACAAAAATGTGTGTATTTTATCTAATTGTTACGCGAGTTTTAGTTTTATATTATTATTATTGTAGGGCCCTGTTTCACAATCTCCAGATAAGTTCCGGATAGGCTATCGGCAACTTATTTGATAGATAGAGTATGGAGTATCTGTCAAATAAGTTGCCGATAGCCTATTCGGAACTTATCTAGAGATTGTGAAACAGACCCTTAGTATACTAATTATGACCATCATCATCAGCCTCTATCCGTCCACTGCTGAACATAGGACAACCTCAATGAACGCTAAAACGACTAATCCCTTGCCACTCATATCCAACGCGGACCTGCCACTGCCACCCACCCACTTGGTTAATGGCCGACCAACACATCGTCACCTTAACGCGGCCTTACCCTGGCCCATGGGCCATCCGTTCTCCCAGATGCATTACGAGCCCATTGCCACTTTAACGAGCTTATTCTGTGCGTGATATCGGTAACTTTAGTTATTATAATAACTTTACTCATTACAATAAAATACCCTTTACGGATTTTGTCGTGGCTTATTAAGTTATTTATATGCCCGACGATTCGTATACCTTACACCAACCATGGTCATAGGAGATTTATATAAATCTTCATAAACGGCGATAAAATTCGTAAAAGAGTTCTTTATGATGTAAACTTGTCCTTTTTTATGATGAGAACCAATCATTAAATAAAATTAATTCTGTACAGTGTGTGTAGCTCTAAAATTTCAAGATTTTCTTTTGCTTTTACACCGGCGACAGATAAAACGATTCATGTCAGTCAGACATGGTTTCAGGTTTTTATCTACACTCACTTTACGTTTGCGTTACGTGGGCGGTGACACATTGTGAAGTAACCAACCAATAGAATAATATTTTTTACAGTTTTTTTTTATAAAATAGCCTATGCCTTAAACCTGATGTTTTTTTTTTAATAGTTTGGGCACGGGATATAAAAAATTAATTTAATATTTAAATTCATAAGAAACAACATTAACAAATGAGAATATAATCAAAAACTTTATTATATTACGCAATATATAAACATGACGAAAACGCTCACATTTTATTTTATGGCAATAGCAAAATTGTAATTTACATGCAAAACTAAATACCGTATAACATCGTAAATGTAGAGAACAAATTAATAAACATTATTTCCGAACATCAGTGATGCAGGTTCTATTATCTATAATCAAACATTTGAGTGACTTTCAATTACAGCACTGAAGTTCAGTATTCACCCTCGATTATATATAATGAAAATTTATTATAACGGGCTTTATAATCCATATATGACTTTTTTTTTTATGACATTATGACAGAAATTCATTCCATTATCAATTTAATAACTCGTAACATTTATACTATTTCTATTTCTACTATTTTAGTAATTTATTATGTATATTAATATAACAAACCGACAAAACTTCAATTCACGAAGAGTCTCGTGAACATGACATTCGTAGACAATGTCGAAATATCGAGCTCCGCGAAATAGTTCTAAAAAACATCCTAAATATCCCTTTTTAAATAGTTTCAATAATGAAAATAACCATGTCAATTATAATCCTTTATATAACAAGCCGTGGTTATCGGTTGATGCAACGAAAAACCACTAGTCTAGGGACTGAGTAACACACGCGTTCGAATTACATCAAGGGCAAAGAATTTGTATGTCAAATATAGGGTATGGCTAGTTGTGTCATTATCTTTGCAGCCCTAACTAATTGCAAATTATTTAAAAATGTATTATTATTCACGAGCTTTTATCGTTCACCATCGTTCGAATTTAAAATAACCTCTTATATTTTTTTGACAGCTAAATTGAATTATCGTCTCATTTAAAAATTTATCTGCGTCTGAAATATTTTCATGTAATGATTTTTTGAACTCCAATATGGGTTTCAACCAGACGAATAATTTAATCGACTTCAATTAGCGTTTATCTACCGTTGGCATAACGAATTTAAAGGCGGCCGTATATTGTAGGCGATGAAGAAAGTAATAGAGGAAAATACGCTGGCAGTGATAAATTTAAGTGCTACTTACCCGTTACAGCGGTGTCTTCGGCGGGGCTGTAACACGGTGGAGCTACGGAGGCCTCTGTCGGGCTACATGGCGGCGGCCCCTCATGGCGTTGGCTGCTCTTCTTTACCATATAGCAGCGCGGCATCGCGGCCTACGCTATAAAAAAAATAATTGCAACATCATTCATTATTCACATCATTTTATAAGCAAACTTCACTTATAATAAACCGAAATCATTCGATTTTTCGGTTGCCAACTATCAGGGGAAAATGTATAAATCTTAATAAGCCCCCATAAAATCTGTAAAAAGTTGTTCCATTTTATGTTAGGTCAAATCGAGCCTTACAAAACAATTAATAATCGCATTCGCACAGCATCTCTTGTCATAAACAGATCAAGTGGTGTCACATCAAAGGTTTTTCCCCGATTCAAATTTCTAAATGTAATAACTATGTGTATAAGTATTTATTATATATGTATGTATACCTTTCGCGTGACAATTATTTCTAAGGGCTGTTCATAAACTACGATCTCATACAAGGGGTGGTGGGGTGTTGCTAAGAGCGATGTGAGAAGTGCGGCCGGAGGCAACGCGACTTTCAGCTTTGATTAAAACTTTTAAAATTAGTATTTTTTCGACTATTTCAATTTTAATCTTGATAAAAGTCGTATTATTCACTTTCAAGCTTTCAGAATTTAGATCTTAGTTTTTGTAGCTGCATATTTCTGGGGGTCACAGAAAGTGTGAAACAGCGTGAAAATGGGGGTGAAAAGTAGCTGATTTTAACGCTACTTTTAACACACAAAATATGGTAATTTAATGGCAGTTTTAATCAATGTATGTAATTTTGGTATTTTGAGAAGATAGAAGCAACACTTAAGTGATTGATTAAGATAGTATACTAGATCATTAATCATATGCTTGACAAATTATGTGCCTCTTTTGATCATTATATCTTATCATTCAAACATAATAATAGCGTTTACTATGATAAGCAATAACGCAGGAGTAATAAATATATGAATACATCATCACATCATGATTCTTTGAGTGTGAAAGTGCTTCCGTTAGAGTTGGTCCATCTTTTGAATAAAATATTCAAACGACACAACAAATACCCAAGCGACAGGTTTCCGGCTATTCGCATACGAGTTGAAATAGCCCCTAGGCGGACAACACAACGTGTAGAAGACATATTACCAGTTCCCGCTATATCATTTACCTTGTTAATATCGGATATAATTTGTAAGTATAAGTAAGTAAAACCTTTTTTCCTGTTACAGAGATATCTTTATGGATGTAGCCAAGATATCCTAAGTAGTTGATGACACATGTGGGACTAGCCATTGGTTGTCTTAAGAACCTAAGAAACCCAAATTAAAACCACTGCGAGCGTCGTCAGTCGTTTTTGAGGTTTCCGGATCGCAGATTATTGCGGATACTAGAAGCCCATTAAAGGTAGACATATATTAATTATTCATATAACTAGTTAGTGGCCCAATAATACTCTAATTGGCCATTATATTAACTCATTAATCAGTCAAAGCAAATGCAACGATTTCATTACCGCAATTTCATTGGGAGAAATACGTACAAATAAGCTTACTTTATATCACATCATAATATTATAATTTTAATCAATAATTACCTTATTATGAGAGATAATGATTTAATAGAAACGTTTACAGTTTAATCGCTAATAATATCTTTCTTCTAGAGCAGAGGTTCCAAACCAGTGGTCCGCGGACCATTGGTGGTCTTAAGAACTAAAGAAAGGTCCACGAAAAATTTAAAAGTCTTACTGAGATAATAATAAGTAATTAAACTTTCGAATTTTAATTTTCAAGAAAAGTTATAATAACTAACGGTATCTGTTTAAAATAATCCATTTAAAAAAACAAAAAAGGGACCACAGATTAGGGAACAGTAGAAACAACAAAATAATAATAAAAATATTTTGACACTGAAACCAAAGTGGCCATTGATCAATAAAAGTTGGGTACCACTGTTCCAAGTTATTATAGGTATATTAAAATGTGAATGATATTTTAAACAGAATATCTACTTACACCTTCCAGTAACTACCAAAAAAATACACCGGGCAACAAGTTCGCGTTCCAAGCCCTTTATTTTATGCGATATAATTTTTTACAAAGCCTTTGAAATTTTCCTCAATAAAACCTAAAAGAAGTTTGTACAGCGCAATAAAGTTCTTTACTCACTGTCTCCTACTTTTAATAAGAGTACTATTTTTAATCACAGCATGATATTAATGAATTTTACTTTCTTGGTCTTTAAAACTTGCTTGGAAAATTAATTAATTCTTAATCACATGAATATCCTAATCCTAAACAAAATAAAATCTTGTTATATCTTTAATAAAAAAATACACTATAAAATTAATCTCGCAACAGAGACACGTTGAGCACGCAACGAGACGTTGTAAAACTTGTAACAACATTTTGCGGCATATGATAAAATCGGCCAAATGTGACTAATAACACTTGCCTTGATTTGTGCCATGAGATGTTATGCCAAGATAAAATATTATATCGAAACATAAAATAATTAATACACCAGTGCTTTCCCGTAAGCTTATTAAATGTTACGTTCTCGCATTTGATAGTGAATTTTCTCACATATTTCCACTTCACTCCACGAGCTGTTTGCGTGTTGGGATAAAGTATCGTTGAGATTCTTAGCACGTATGCCACAGCATAATATCAAAAAGCGGTAACTAACGCCACCAAATACATTGAAGGGTTTGCAAAATACGTATACAATTTCAGTAGCCTTTCAATTCCATTGTTCATGTTTTATGGTAAATATTGTTTTCTATATTGTATACATTCAACTTGTATTTTGTCTATTATAGAGTATTTTCATAAATATTTTGGAGATAATATTTTTAAAATTTAGGCTGTTTATTAGGTAGCATTTATAAGTTTTTTTTGTATACCAGCTCGAATCCCAACTTTTTTAAGTAATTAAAACTCCAAATAAAATAAGCAAGGCAAATTAAAATAAAGCGAGACATTATCTAATGATGATTTCAGTCTGGCGAATTCGTAAGAGCTGTCGTCAAATGAACGAAATCCTAAATAATTCAATGTAGTATTCAGACAGGTTTTCAGTTATGTTTGTCTTTGACAATGACACAACTGTATATGAAGTGTCCTTTACATTGACAATTCAGTCGCAATAAGTTAGGTAACAAAAATACTAATATGTGTCCATTATACTAGTATTGTAAATCATTTTTCATGATGAGAATTGATATGCAAAGTTATGGAGAATTGTATAATGATATAACTGCCACAGGGTGATATAAAAACTGGGATTAAAACTCTTTATCGATGACCTAACTGTTTCCTAAGTTTACCGTGGCTCAGTGGAACGTGCTGTACTCAACTCTCGAGGTTTCATTGGTTAATAAGATTTATACTGCAAAGAATAAAATCTGACATCATGCGATTAAATAAATTTTAATCTGTAACGAGCTTAAAGACAAGAATTAATGTAAGCATTTTCAGAAATGCGAAACTTTAATTTTAGAAGGGAAATATATTCGGAATTTTCGGAATTCTATAAAATCGGAAAATATTTTCATGGATCAGCTTAGAATTCTTTGTTTGCAGCAAATCTTTAATATACCTGAAAATAAATTAGAGAATGCTATAAAAAAATTTGAGGCTATAAAAATAAATCACGTGACTTATGTACATTGTACATGATCCTTATATATACAATATATTGGAATTTGGAACGTTTCTCTTGTGACTTCCTCAAGTATGGAAATATGAGATATGTTTTACAAATTGTGCTCAAAAACACAAGAAGAAGAATAATATTCTCACATCACATGAAAAGATTGACCGTGACCAAGATATCACGAAGATAGAAAAGAAGATTTAAAAACGCCTACATGGCTATGAATTTATGCTTATGCGATGAAAGACATCAAGGAAAGAAAGTAAAGTAAAAAGAGCCGATCTTAATTAAAACAGCGGCAAAGAGGCGTTAAATTGCAAATATTTGAATTTCCTGTATCTCTTATATCTTGTTCTTATATTTTTTACATACATAAGCGAGATCGAGTAAAATTTAAAGAGAATTAATATTAGGCCTTTTAGTATTTTGTGATCTTATTCCTATATCGTTTAGTACTATCAAGCTTGAGATATGTTTTCATACATTATTTACGCTATTTCTCCTTTGTATTACTCACTGTCGTCCCGTTTAATCGCTACGGCATGGACTACCGTCAAATTGACTGAGCTTTGGTCTAGTGGTAGTGACCTTGCTTTACCAGAAGTTCGTTTCCCATCCAGAACAAATCTTTGTGTGTTGATGGTGTTTTGTTCTGTGCCTGGGCATAATTTATCTATAATGTGTATGTATTTGGAAATATTTAAGTATGTATCAGTTGTCTGGTACCATAATACAGACTTACTTACTTAGTTTGGCATCAAATAACCGTGTGCGAGTTGTCCCAACATCTATACTAATATTATAAAGAGGAAAACTTTGTTTGGTTGTAATGAATAGGCTCTTAAAGTACTGGCCCGATTTCAAAAATTCTTTCACCGTTCAAAAGCTACATTATCCACGAGTAACATAGGCTAAATTTTATTCTTAAAAAAAATAGGGTAAGATATTTGGGTTTTCTGACACAAGGTATAAAAAATCAACCACAAAAGTTACTTATTTTGCGTACTAAGATCCCGTTGTAAATCTTAGTTTACGCAGGCGAAGCTGCGGGCAACAGCTAGTATTATTATAAATCATACACAGTCGCACAAGATGATGGATGCATGCAAATATGTATAAACCACGGAACATTTTTAACACCGCCTACGTTTATTTATGAAGTTGATGCCAGATAACTCCGACATGTTTTTAAGGAACAACTTGCTACGGTGGCCTAACTGTGCTGATTCCGATTTTCGGTATGTCGGAAAAGTTATGTCGGGCGAAAAATCCACGTTGTTCTCTGGTTGTCTTTCTTCTTCGTATCTTTAATACATCAAAATCCTTTAGTCAAACAAAAATTTGTGGACTTTTTAAGTTACGTAATTATAAATACACTCTTATTTACATAATTTTATACGTAAAAGCTTTTAAGCTAAGTTATAAATAACTACTTCATATTTCTTGTTTGGTCTATGTGAAATCGTATCAAGTGGATTTTTTCAGCTTTTGTCCGAAATTAATAACAAATAAAATATTACTTAATATTAACTGCTAAATATCAGAATCGTGTGTTAGCATTGGAACTTTGAAATTTATCAAGAACAACTTTATTTCTGAGCATAAACTTTAGAAGAATTTATATTTACTTTAGTTCATTTCTTTACAAACTTTAATTGAATTGCACGATTGTGTATAAAGTACATACACAATTAGCTATAATATGGAGCTTCGTTAAGGCACCTAGGTTTTTTTAATTCTTTATATTTGCAAATTTTCATTTAACGTTAATATTTCCCATTAACACAAATGAGTTCACAGGTCACTAGGCCAGACAATGCGTTTTCTATTCCGAGACGTAAGACGGTAAGCCTCAGTAGCAATAATAACTCAGCTTTTCTTGTCCATCTTGCTTAAAAGTTCTCGAAAGAGTTAAACAGTGGAGTGGTTCCCACGCGCAAAATTCCGTAACGATAACTAATTACTGAGAAATCACATTAATATTTAAAAAAGTCTATTGAAATAAAAGGTTAAAAATAAAACCATACTTACGTTTAGACGATTTGCGATATAAAATGTACAATCACTGCTGGCAGAATATTATATGACAATAATTCTTTCAATTAGTCAAGTACTATAATTGATAATAGTTCTAAAATAGTTCTGTTACAAAGAAATTTGCATTCCACTAATACACATCTGTTTTATTCCACAATGAATACAAGTTTTTTTTTTTTACATAATGCTTCTAAAACTATATTTATTAAAGTCCACCAGTGTTCGTTTTTGGAACAGTTTTAAATATAAATAATTATTTTTATTCGATTACACACACGATATTAATTTTTCTAAAATCTTATACACTATTCACTTTTAATATTTCTAAATTACCGAAGGAAAGTTTTGAATCGGAAATCTAAGTATTTAATTATTTATATAGTACATTATTATTTTTGAAAATTGTTTTTGTTAATCACTTATCACTTTTTTGTTATTTCACAATGTCACTCTCAAAGCTTTATTTACTACGTTCTAATAAATGTCCACTACTACATTTTTTAACTGCTAATTTGATACACAATTATTGTTCTTTTAGTTCATATTTATGTATAACACTATTTTAATTTTACACATTGGATTTAATTAAATTTAATATTGTCTGGCTAATATACGTTAAAAATTTAGCTTCACTAATTGCTACAGTTAATCATATATATTATAAAACGACTGCTGTATTTTACACCAATTTTACTCAATTAAACATAAAAATCTTAAATTTTAATATTTTAAATTTTAATTATATAGTTCATTATTAAATTAATATTTTTTTAAACCTTTTCGTCCTTCACTTATAATTAAATTAATTTTGATTTGTACAAGTCCGTCGGTAAAAACTTTTCAAACTACAATTTTAATAATATACTTTTCTATCTCAGTATACTATAATTAAGGAAAATGGTCTCGTTAAACTTTAATCACTCACTGATTTAATTATATCTTAAACTTGCGGTTCACTGATTTAGTCCACTGTTTTTTAAGGAATTAGTTTTTTACACTTATTAATATTTTCGAACGAACACTATAACGATTGTTTAAACAAAAGATATATTTTCACTATTTTTTGTATTTACAATCATAAATTAAATGAATCACTATTTGAGATTTTAATAACTTATTAATTCAGTGTCACTTTATAATTAAAAGTTTTTTATTTCTTCTTGTTTTTATTTAAAACAACAATTTAAACTAATAAAAGTTAATAAGTTTTAGATAACAAAGCTTCAAAATTGTCTGCATTCAAAGTCTTCCGATACTAAGTTCAAATAAATCACAGATTAAATTTTTATCGAAAAAAAGAAGTAAATAGTTCATATTCTGGTTCACCGGGAAATTTAATGAATAAATAAAATACAATCAACAGGTCGAGAGAAATTCAGAAGCATTCGCGGCGAAATTGTGTGCAATACTACTATGCACCTGTAGATCGTTTAGAGCGCTCGAACGATATTCGGCACGTCAGATAACATCGGCGCTGCACTCCAAACTACCGACTACCAAATCGCTGTAAGGGTGTTTGTATGATGCACATACACGCATGTTCATTTCAGCATCCGGCAACCATTTAAAAATATTACATGTCTGACAAAATGTCAGATAAAACATTATGCTGACAAAGAAATGATATTTTACATTAAATACATTTACATACAGGATTCTAATATTACATTAATGTTTTTCTTTTAAATTTGTATTGTTAGCCTTATTTACATATTAAACTTATACCTTCAAACGAGCAATTCTTGTATATATATTTATATATAATCTGAATCTCGGCTCCAACGATTTTTCTGAAATTTTTTGTACACGGGTTAAAAACGGCGATAAATTGATCTAGCTAAGATACATTTTCAAAAAATTTAGTTTTATCCGTGTTTTGAGGCAATGATAAACCGCTATAATATCATTAAAATACGGACGTTAATTTCGATGTCAAGAAATATGTCATGATAGCTAAGTTGTGAAATTAGGCAGCTATGAATCGAAAAGAGCCTGGTTCTCTTTGAAGTTTTTGTCTTTTTTTTTCTTTTGAGAGAAAAACTTTATCATATTATCTCTAAGGGTATTCAAAACAAAACAAAAAAAAACCGAGCAAATGCTCGATCAACCAGGTACTATGAATATAAAAGACAAACTAGGTTCGCTATGGACACTCAATGTATAATTTACTTTTATATATTTTCAGCGTAGGTTATGAGCCTACATTGAAAAATATACTATTCCTGTGATATCACCCGCGTAGTTCCTATTCCTATGGAAGGACAGGATAAATTATATATAGCCTGTGTTGTCATGTGTAAACATCCATTCAACAGTTTTTCTGAAACGTGCATTGTTTATTACCTAAAAGCCTTCGTCGATGATTGCTAGATCGACCGACCGCGCCTAATTGCATCCAATCTAAAATCGGTTCCTAGGCGAGCGATCAACATCCCTTAAAATTTTTTTTAGTTAATAAACAATTATAATAAATTTGACAATAAATAATAATAATAACAATATTATGTATGCTGTGTGATTAGCCGTATTATTATTGATCATAGAATTAAATATAATTATTCGGATGCATAAAAGATCATCATCATCAGCCCTTATTCGTCCACTACTGAGCATAGGCCTCCCTCAATGAACACCAAGACGACCGATCCCTTGCCACTCGCAACCAACGCGGATCTTTCCACCTGGTTAATGGCCGACCAACACTTCGTCTACCTAAACGCGGCCTCCACTCTTGAACCCTATTGACCCATTGGCCATCCGTTCTTCTGAGTGTGTGATCAGCCCATTACTACTTCAACGAGGTTATTCTTCGCGAGATAAGGATACCTAGCGCAATGTATGTGTAAAATAACTCCTGCTACCTGCAGGAGTTATTTACACATATGTTTGTGTATGTATTATTTTTGACTATTATATTAAACTAGCTGGCGCCTGCAGCTTCGCTCGCCTTAACTTAGATTAAATAGAAAAATTCTAATGTCAAATCTTTACTGTATATACAGTAAATAGTTTAGCAGTTGCCCGTTTCAAAGTTAGTTTGATATTTCCACTTTAAACATGCAGTTATACGAATCAAGTTTGCAGAGTATGTACAAGTTTACTTTTACACATCAATGGAGATATGCTAATGCTTCATAATGTAGAGTAAAGAATAAATTAGTATTCTAGTGAAATAGATTTTCGTCTATTTTTTAATGGTTTGTATACTTTCCTGGACTTAAGTAATGTTATATTAATACTTTTTTTTGTCACGTGTTTATATCTACAATAATTCTTAGTTGTATTTAATTACTAATCGCATTTTCCATTACCTTCGACTGCGTTAAATTTGATTTAAAACCGAACCGTAAAATTAAACGTAGTATTTTGTACTAGATCTGTATCTAAAGGATAATTTATCTTCTACTAGATTACTATTATTATCTTAAAACAATAATAAATATCTAAATAAAAATTTACATATTTAATGGCAGATTTAATTTCACATTTATTGGATCGTAATTAAATATTCAAATCACATGAGAAACTTTTAAAGTATATTAGTCATTTCCGTCAGACAGGACTATATTTTTCAGTAAATATATTTATTTTTATAAGTCTCTACAAAGTGCATATTTTTGTCTTCAAATAGTTTCGATGATTTTTTTTATATCATTTAATAACAAAAAGTGCATCTTTTGATATCGAACGCAACATTTCATTTTTGTTTATCTGATGTGTACTATAAATTTCGGGCATAATTTTTTTTTACCAGCTTCGGCCCCATTATGAATATACCTGTGCCTAGCAGTGAGACGTATTAAACGCATGGATTATGTTATACATTTAGGAATACTTCAGTCTAAAGTTATATACCTACGTAAAAGTAATTTTTATGATTTTTATGATTCCAGTTTGTTAGTAATGAGGTTACCCTTATTTCCGAAGGACTGAAACACTGAAAAGCCTTTGCAGGGATTTCTAATAAGAGCAATGTCGCTTCGAAGACTTTATTGTTCGATACAGTTTTTATTTTATTATAACAGTATCCCAGTGTAGTAAAATGTCCTTATAGATTTTATATTGCTACGATTTTATTTAAATTTAAATTACATATTTGAATAAAAATTATGATGGTGTTATGAAGTTATGATCGGCTTGTAAGATTAAAAAATTAGGATTAATTAAATATTGATTGTGCTCATACCAGGTCAATATAAGTTTATGGTATGAATAAGCTACGCGACTAAAGTGTTCCGAGAGATATGACTCTCTAGGGACACTTTAGTTCCATTTTCAGAATAACTTGTTTTGCTGGGTTAGGTCAAACCAAATTCCGATGCAATTTAGTTTCACTTATACTTGAGCTTATAAGTTATAACTACCGCTATGCTAACCCTGTACTTCTGAAAAGTACTGCAGAAAAAAAAGATTTATGTTGTTATTTTTATTCACTTATTTTGATTTTTTTATACTAATTAAGATAGGCTGTCAACCAAATCATCTCTAGCTAAGTTAATTAACCTCGTTTATGAATGTCGTCTAGGCAATTATAGGAAACCTACAAAAAACAGCGCCGTCCAGGGACGCCCGAGAGAAGCTAAGCCTTATAGCGTAAGATTTACTATAAAGCTTTGCTCCTTTATACTATAAAGCGTTATATTGCCGCGCCTAGGCCAGACATATAGTGAAACCATAAAAATATTTTGACGGAGAAATCGCTCGGTCCGATAGTAGCTTCGTTTCTAAGACTAAAAATGGGCTCATCTCACTCACAAAATTATTGGCCTGTTGATTAATGTAAATTTGTTTTTAATTATTAGTTTATGATTTGTCGTGCTTTATTGTGTCAGTTTTCAGGTTAAAAATAAATACACCTTTACTTGCTCACTCTTTGTTAAATTTAAACTGAATGGTATGCGCAATCGTAGTTCTTACAATTAAAGATGTTTAAATCAACTATAACATTTAATTGTTAGCGAGATGTTTAAAATTCGTTCGCAAGCTACTCAACTCGATTATAAAGCTATTCGGTAAGTATTGTTTAGATCGGCAGCTAATTTCGCGTATTGCGCGCGCACTAGTCAACGTAAGCATATAATAATATGCGCTTATTTAATTTCAGGAGATGAAATTCACATTATAACGAAAAAGTGTTGCCACATCACAAAAGTAAATAAATAATTAACAAATTAATCGATGGAAGGGATGAGCTATGCCGCACTCTCACTGCTTGCCTTCCACAATCTTGCTTTTTTCTCCTGTTAAGCAGATTTGCTGTCTCAAATAAGGGTAAGACAGACAGTGTAACTACTGGCATCGATATTTAGCATCTTGTCTCAGAATAGACAGCATGTAAATGAGTTGTCAGGGATAGTTCTAAAATAATTTATGTTCATGACTGAATTCGACCACTTGCTTAAAAAAAATCTTAAATATTTAATTCTTTGGTAATTCAAAAACCGTGATCTACCAAATATATAATATCAATATTCAATAAGCTCAAACTGTTAGTGCCCTGAAAGCAAGTCGGGTATGTGTTCTCTATTTTTCTTTACCTCAATATTTTTTAGCTTAAAAAAAGACGATGAAAATCGTTCGATCGTACACTTGAAATTTTTTAACTAACGAAGATTAATTTCTGTTTACTTATTGCATTTATTCCTATTTGTCATAATTAATCTGTCTTGTCTTTTTTCAATTGTATGTGTAAAAAATGTTGGTTCAGGGGGTACCAATGTATAAAAGTCCTTCTCTTTTATTACCAAATTACACCTAGGGCCTGTTTCACAATCTCCAGATAAGTGCCGAATAGGCTATCGGCAACATATTTGACAGATAGAGTATGGAGTATCTGTCAAATATGTTGCCGATAGCCTATTCGGCACTTATCTGGAGATTGTGAAACAGGCCCTTAGTCTAATGGCATTCGTTGCAATGGGCCAAATATTTAGCATAATCAATCAGTCGCAGCTTGCATCGCAAAAGCATCTTTGTTTGAAACAAATTAAAAATTAAAAGACTACGATTTAGAAAAGTAGCAAATTGAGAACAATAACAATTGTATTACACAGTCTTAATGTAAGTCATTAATATAAAAATAATAAACTCAATGCTTGTAAAATAATATTAGTAAATATTATATTTAATAAAGAAAATATTTATAATAATGCAATAAAAAAATATTTGGGAGAAAGACATAAATATCTCGTAAAAACATGTTATTTTCATAACAAGAACTATTCGCCATATTAAACAAAGCAACCTTTCTTTGAAAGTAACGCGGAGTGCGGACACTGGACGCCGCGCCGGGAGTACCTAATCAGTTATTTAAGCATTAATACATAACTTACTAGTCATATAAAATATTAGAATCGTTTTTAGTAAAGGTCTTAATATCCCAATGTTTCTGCTTCATGATTTTTCAGTTGTCTTGCCACTTGTCTTCTTAATCATTTTATAAATTTTAAGACAGAAAACAAATAATTTACTTTCTTGCAATAATAATAATGTGTAGCAATAAATTTAAATTTTGTTTATTTTATGAACATGACTCCGTTGATTATGTATTAACATTTAAAATTTAGGATTTTTTTTTTTACTAAGAAATTTAAAAAGCAGGTAACTTAAATATTTTTAAGAACTATGTAACAAACTACTTCGATATAATCTCAAGGGAAAACTTTTTAAATATAGTTCATTAAGCTGTATGGGAATTCACTAGTGTTTACTGAGCATGCGGCAAAAATACGCGCCAACATTTGGAAGTTACATAGTGTTTCGTAATTTTATAAAAAAGTTAGGTTACATTCGCAACGGCTGCTAGTGGTCCTGAAATGTGGCGTATAACTTACCTTTGGTTCACGGTGCCTCCATGTGTTAACAGGTGGCCTTCGCAACAAGTACAGCGACGTCCTACAGGTCTCGAGCGTGCGTTGGCATCGGCGTCCCAGCGGTAACACGAGGAAAACTCGCGTGGGGCGCAAGCGCGCTAAAACACCTCCCCCCATCGATTTTCGATGTACGCTGCCTAAGGCGCGGTATTTACTAATGCAGAGAACTACCGGTTCCCCTTCGGAGTTTCCCCGATTCAGGGGAAACAAGTTCAACTGATTGCTTAATGGTGAGCGACGTTAGCAAGAATGAATATGAACTTCTTTATAATTTCTTAATTAGGTAGGTGCTTTTCATAAAATACTGAAATTAAGATCTTTATATTTTTTTAATGTTTTGAGATATAATTGAGATTATAATATAATGTTCAGTATTAATAAACAATTAGGTACACAAAGACTGTAAATTAATACTACCATTTTTAAGCATTTTTTTTTATTGAAGTGAAACTTCATTAGAATCGTTGTGATTTCAAACCGGATGCAACGGAAAAACGACACAGATACAAAAGAGTGAGAGAGCAAATGTCGGTGTGTATGTATATTGCACACTGTTTAATACTTGCTTGTATTTAAGCATTTAACGAGTGTTTCACTTCTATCGTGTGTGAATCACACACACACACTTCTTTTTTTTTGTTATAGTTTCATTCATTGCTTAATATTGCGAATTGCGATACTCCTAAAATGTATACCTCAAATCGACACTAGATGGCGTTAGTAATTTTTAAGAATTTACTTTTTTGAATACATTGAGCGACATTGCTTCTAATAAGAGTTGTATAAAATAACAATGGCTTGCCTCTGGCAGGCGACTCTTGGTTTAGGTCTAATTGTGATATTTTGTGGCTGGTAATGATTTTGCTATACCAACCCAAGACAGTCTATATAACCTAAGAATAATTTTAAAGATATAGAGTGAGTACAGATAAAGCAGTCAATTTAAATTTAATATTATGTAGTTTACGATGGTTTTTACTTACTGTCGTCACAGTATTGGTTAGAATTGTGAATTTCCATTTCAGTTCCATTCTTTTGATTGGCTCTAGACAGACGGTCTGCATTTCATATATATATATATATATATTTTTATATATATACATATTTCATATATGTAATGCAGACCGTCTGTCTAGAGCCAATCAAAAGAATGGAACTGAAATGGAAATTCACAATTCTAACCAATACTGTGACGACAGTAAGTAAAAACCATCGTAAACTACATAATATTAAATTTAAATTGACTGCTTTATCTGTACTCACTCTATATCTTTAAAATTATTCTTATATATATATATATATATATACATATATACATAAATATTTCGTGTGGTATGGACCATGTACACAATGTACAACTGTAATGTCGCTATAACGCTTTAATAAATGTTAGCAATGAGAAACTAATATGTCCATATTTTCGTCTTGAGTCTTGACATTTATTGAAGAAGGCTGTGCAATAGTTTCGGCAGTAGACGATCGACAGTCGATATTAACGATAGAAATATGAGGATGCAGAACTATAGAATTGGAGTCAGAGACTTTTTCTACAAATATTCTTGGACATAAATAACATTTTCAAAGATTTTTTCCTCAAAATAAAAAACTGAAAAAAATAGAAGGAATTTCCAATGTAAGGTTTCTTCTATAAAAAGTGGGTACTCCGATTAACACAAAAATATTTATTTACAACAATGATTACTTTATTTCGTTTGATGCCAAATAAAGAGATTTTGTAAAATACTGGTATTTATGGCAACGGAAAGTTAAAATGACATTTTTAATTTGACTTAACAAAAAATTTTTGTTACCTATTTTTAGAAAACACATACAATATTTATTTAAAATGATACCTTCTTCTACAAAAACGATTGCACCATTTGGCTCTAAGGTTGGAAGATTCGGAAATATTACATTACATCCAAATTTAGATCGTAGTGGTCTATATACGAAGCGACCACACGGTTGTGATCCATGTCTTTATCATCCCATTCCTGTTAATGAAATATGTCAAAGCAATAGAAGTAAAAAATCAAAGGATCCGTGGAGGTACAAAAATGAATTGGAGTCATGGTCCAGAAATTTGGGGTATCGAAATCAAAAAATTCTGAAAGAAAAGAAATGGTTCAAGAGTATTTTAGGACCGGCTTGGCACGATGTTAAAGATACATTCAAACATGACGTGCTTGCGTGTAAAGAAACGGGTTTTGGGAAGACCCCTCGATTCACCCCGTCCAAAAATATGTTACCGGGACCAGGTACATATTACAAATCAAAACCATATAAATCTTTATACGGACCACATTCAATTAGACCTACGTTTGAAAGGGAAGACTCTTGCCGATTCAGAGACAGATCTCTAGACTGGTCATTGGCACCTAATCGTTATAACATTGTAGATAAAGATTCCATTGAACAAAAACCTAAAAAAGTTGTGTCATTGCGAGGTCCTTATGATTTGTTTACGGGGAATCGCGATGAGAGTACAATCAAAAATCACTTCAGTACTTCCAAATGTTCTGCTGCAACATGGCCTATAATGCTGAAAGGGACTCTTACCAAGTATGAAAACTCACGGTTGGGTGTCATGAATAAAACAAATCGATCTGTGCCGTATAGAGGACGTACGACGCTCATAGACTTGTCTATGTGCTTCAGAAACCCTAAAGAGCCGGGTCCTGCTTATTACGATACCGATAAGGCTAAAGTTTTTAAACAGTGTGCGCATCCCTTTAACAGTAGCTACGACAAACCTTGTGGGTACATCCGTGCAGTAGTGTGGCCTGGCGTCGGCAGGTATAATGTAACAGAGATTAGTTGCGGCGTAACAGGTCATGGTCACAGACACGTATTTCTTAGTAAACAGAAAAGAACAATAGGGGCTAAAATGCCACAGCCAATGAATACATTTTGATCCTTCACTACGCTAGACAAAGGCACTGATTGCACTGGGAAGACTAGGTCGAAGTGGTATTTATTCCATATGCTTCGAATTTAAAGTATCAACGAGATATATGTATAAAACGCAAAAAATAGTCGAGAGCAATTCGTGAAGACAATAATTGCTAGGTTCGTGCAGAGCCTAATTTCAGCGAAAATTGATGTACTCTGTACTCAATCCGACATCCATAAAATATTTCAATAAGACGAGCAAATTTTTAATGGGCTATCTATTTCAAGAATCATTTAATCATAAGGCAAAAAAACACATATTTTATTAGGTTTTAACAAATACATAACATTTATTTGCACAATTTCTTATGTATTATAATCGTGAGAAGTTTCATTTAGCAAATTTTTTATTTTGTCGTTGAATGTGAAGATTACCTGTGCAACACGAGGTTCTTGTATTATGAGAATAGCAGTTATTAAAAATTGTGCACCGCTAATTAGTTGATAATATATTATGTAGAACCCATCAGTTACCCTACATTTGTCTTTTTTAGTAATTATTTCAAGTGCGTGTTGTCACACATTTAATTTTTTTTATTATTATTATTATTGGCCTGCTTTCATAGTGTCATTTTAACAATAGTGTAACCTTATTAAAAATGTTATTACTAAATTATAAGAAGAAAATAAAAAGTCATATTCTAAAATGGCCGTTTTTATTGAGGAACAAATCTAAAATCTTTTAATAAACAACGATTATTTAATTACCTCACTATACAATTTTTTTTCTTAAATATCAAAGACACTGAGGTTTGTATATGAAAATGTTTAGTTTTGCTCCCCAATCTCCAAGAACTTTATTGTAATTTCCAATGACATTACATGTTAATACTATTACCTACATAATTTACATTACTTAGGACTTACATAAGTGTAGATTAAATTTAGAAAACATTTTTTTTATTTGCTCTCATATAATTACCATAACTTCTAAATGTTGTTTACACTACTAAAAACTAAATTAACTAATAAGCCTAGTGTAATAAAAAAACTCGTACCTTATTAATGCAGTAATAAATTAAACGTTGTTTTACTGCATTAATTAGTCCAAGTGTGTAAAAAAAAATAAACGTATTTACTGCTTTCAAGTTCAACAATTTCACCAAAAATAATTCTGGGTTTACAGTATAGTCGTATAGACTGCGAGCGATGGCAACCTAAAACGCAGAATTACTTTTCTATTCTATATATATACAATAACCACTATAATATTATCATTATGTTGTAATTGCAGTGACATCAACGATATTTTTTTCAACTATCATTATTCGTATGGTATAAATTTTAGCCTTTAGTGACTTAAGAATTACAGTGATAGTTTAATGACATGCAAGAGTAAACAATAATATTGTTTTTTTTTAAATATAAATATTAATTATTTTGACATAACTCAATCGCACTTAAGGTTCATCATTCGTTAGAATTACTTAATAATCCTTTTAAATACATATTGTTATATTTTTACACATCTATTAAACATTTACATGTAAAGAAGTAATACTATAAACAGTTAATCAATTTCAAACAATGAGTTCTGCTTAAGTGCAATTGGTCCTTTACAACACTGAACACCTCACTGACTCAGTAATCTATTTACATTGTCGTTCGACATACATGTGACGAAATGAGATACACATACTTTCATATTTCCCTGTGCATATCCTATAAGTTTCAGAAGACCCGCTTCACACTTAAATAACCTTTTGAAAGCTACATCTTCGCAAAAACAAAACATATTCTAATATTTTTAAGTGATTTTTACATATTTTTCAATCTTGAAAATTGTAAGTTACAAAAAACGTTTTTCGCATTTATTCTTAATAGTATACAGACTCTTTAGCATATTCGTTGCAAGAAAAAAGTACATGAAAAAATAATATACAATCTGAAAGACAAATCACTAATTTAACATTTTTACAGCGACAAAAAAGCTTCGCATTCTAATTTCAAACAAAAATAGTGACAAAATAAGATACTCAAATGAGCGAGTATGAAATGTGCTAACAAAATTGAATACTTCTTTATTATTAATAGGAAGAGGAATGGTATAAATCTTAAATGATTTAAATTTTAGTTTGTTTCATGTTGTTTAAAGTAAATAAAAATTTAACAGCATATACCGTGCAACGGGATGAAAAATCAGGGCTTCCAGTTTTTTTTTTGTTTTTTACTTAAAGATATTATAAATTACTCGCTAAAAATTTACATTTTTCATACCTGCCTGCATGTTGTTTTGTTTTTTTTAGTACAGACATACAAATTTACCCTCATGCTAATGTGGTGCCATCCATGTTTAAAACAGATGGACACTTTTCACACACAGAGATGACACTCCAAAGCCCTTAAAGCACCAGAAATAAGTAATTGTAGTCTAACCAATCTAAAGAATTTTCGAAAAACCTTTTGACACACCATTTTACTGAACATCTAATAATTTAATATTTTAAAAAGTATTAGTCAATTTCTGTCTTCAGGTCTGGGATGATATTTAGAATATCCTTAAAAGAGAAATATCCCACCTAGATTTTTTTACTGTATCACAAAGATATATAAGGCAGCGTTTTCAATGAAAGCTCCTAATTAACTTGATTTTTCCGACTCTCACAATAAGTATCCTAATATTTACGCAAAATACACAAATTATACAATACTACAATCTGCCTTTTAGATGACTCTTATCTATTGCTGGAAACGACATTTTTGAAATTCGTTCAGTAGAACAGGCAGCGTAAGCGACTTTATTTTAAATTATGTTTATTAAATGTGATGTGAAAACTTTTTTGTTTTTCTTCGATGACTTCATGGTTTTGACTGGTAAAATATGGTCATGAAGTCCATAAAATAAAAACAACTTATCTTTATAATTATCCTGTGCCAGTGTGCTACTAAAATCCTAAGCGGCTGGCCTGATTTTGATGTTTTTACTGTGTTCAAGTGGATTCGAGAATAGTTTAGGATCCGCTATTAAATTTTTATTTTTCTTACTATTATTTCTTTATTAAGTACGAATGTTTCGAAATAAGATCTGTGTTTCAGTATAATTGAAATATATTATATTAGTTTATGCTTGCTGGATTTTGTGTAAAATTTTATTTGAGTAAAATTTATGTAAGTATAATTCAAACCAAGAAACGTCAAAAGGTTTATTAGACTGGTCAGACGAGGCAGAATACCTCAAAAAACAATCCTCTTCAAGCGTCAACCTCAAGCAAGTGGCATAACAATTGCTAACAAAGCTGTATTTTAGGCAACGTCAAACGTGAACGATCTAGACGCGAACGCATAGCGGCGCGGGCGCTGCGCGAAAACAACAAACTGTCAAAACCTATTATAGTGTCCTACGTGACCAAACGCACGTGGAGTGCAGAGACGTACGGCGAACCGCATCGCATTGAATTTCGCGTTCGCTTTGAACCGTCTACGTAGGACGTATGCTTATATTTTGTAGGAAAAAAACGTCTTTCATGAAACATGTACAAGTATTTCCTACCTAAATTTATTAAGACACACTTGTAAAAACTTCATGTTTATGCGCTTTAGGAACTACTGCTTAACTTATGATTTAAATTTTCAACTACCTTCTAACAATAAATTCAATATACCTATCTCACTCGATTTCGTGAACACTTCGTCAACACAATAATAGTTTTGTTAATACATATGATATTTTTTAATATATACAGAGGGTATCTATCATTTGCGAATTAGCAAAAATTAGGCAAAACTTTACAATTTTCGTTCCTAAAATATCTTCAATAACATTTTTGAAGACTGCTATTCACATTTAAAGCTTTTCTTCTTTTTATACAATCCGATAATATTTTTAATTAAGATATACGATTTTGATTCTCAAGATTTGAGAATGTTACTATTAAAAATACATATTACATCTATTATAAATATTGTTGCAGTGTTCTGAATTCCAAGGCCACTCTTCTATTAGTAAAACATACACATGTGTACACTTATTCCTTACTATCTTGCATTGATAGGTTTTGATATTATACTTGTATCCAGTAGGTATTTATTAGATTGGCACTGTCTTAAGTCCTAAGAGTTAGGAAGCAGGTGGCAAAAACCTTTGTGAATGAATAAATTAATATCATAAAAAGATGGTTTAATAATATTCTTAGTCTTTCATTTGCACCCAATTAATTGTTACAAAACTAAAGATATGAAAGAAATCCTTATAAGGGCTACCTTCCTATTTTTCGTTAAGTAAAGAATTGACCTCATTAATTCGTATATTTTTGTTTCGTAAGAATTACATTTTTTTAAATAGTCTATATTTACCCATTTCCATAGGTAAACTGGCAGCAACTCATGAATAAATAAGTTCGCTCTTATCTATTTCCTACTCTACATGGTCTTTAAAATTAAAAAAGAAGGTTTAATTAGTTCAATCAGAACTTAGAAATATATTTAGGTTTACAAAAATAAATTTGGCAACACTAGCCTGTAACGAATGACATTCCAACATGGCGGAGGTAGTTCCGATTTTCGCCATTTTATAAGTGTGTGGGTCTATACAGTATGTTCCATATAAGGGGCAAAACTGATAGTCTAATTTACTGGGACCGAAACTTATGATCTCACGTCTCAGGATGGGCAACCAATGATGAGAGAGTTAGATCTTTTGAGGCAGTTTACCTACTTCAAGTTCGGATCACTTGTATTAATTAACCCTACAGTCTTCCTATTAAATATATGTAACTTTTTGTACACCCACTAATACCCTTAATAAACGCCTTTTTTATCAACGTCTAATTTAGAAGCCATGTCGTTTTGAAAATGGAAAGATAAAAAAGGAGAATTTCAATCAAAGTTGCCACCAACTACCTAAACATTTAAGTTAAATTATTTCTAATACATATATAATATGTAAACTAAAATTTAAATTAGACCAAATAAGAATAAATACACCTGGCAAAAATATGTTATATGGTCAAGAATAGATAAGTGATATTTTTTTGAAATCACTTTATTGGTCAAAACTGAGCAGAGTATGTTTTGATATAGCTCTGTTTTGTGCAACGCTTTGTGCAGCCATTACTTTTATAAACTCACTCTGGGTCTAAAGCCGTGTCGGGGGGGGGGGGGGGGGGTCCTGTTAGTTCTAGCTTCTTGAACGTTGTTGTCTATGTATGAAAATATTTAAAAAAATCATAAATTAGTTTCTTCTTTCTAAAAACATGGTACATAATATACTTGTTTTACTTAATTGTAAGTACTAAAAGATCAATAGTTAAGAACAAAATATGTGTACATGATATTATAGCACGTCTGCCACAAGCAAACCTAAGCTGCAGACCATAAAATTATATAGGAAATGACTTATAAGTATTTTTTAAATCTTTGCTTGCATACCTGTAAGCAGATCTATTTTTATTAAATACTTAATACTCAATTATATTTAAAAAAAACTTATCTACCATATTTTTGTTTATGTTTAATGTTTGTGATTACGATTTTGGTAAATCTACCATTTAAAAATATCATGTCATTTATTGGAGTAGTGCAACACTAAACGTCATCTAAGACGCTGCTAAGACAATCCATATTTAATAATAAAAAATAATGTAAATCTATAAATTGATAATCTGTCAGTTTTTAAGTAAAATTCTTCCGATACTATTATTTTTTAGCATTGATAGTTAACGTTTATCATAAAATATTTATGTTTGTTATCAAAGTCAAGGTATATCATGAAAAATATTCCTTATAATTCATAATAGACTATCATTTCATAGAAAATAATAAGATAACTTATTTTTTAATAATTACTCTGCCTCTTGTTATAGTTTTACCCTTGCTATAGTGTCATATTATCACACAATCAAGTACCATGTTTATTCAGAAATTCAACGGTAAATATTTTTACAATAATATTAAGGAATGCATAACATGTAACTTCACTAATCTATTCCAATGACCATAGTTAGTCATTTTCGTTAATAAAACAATTATTCATAATCGTCAATGTATTTCAAAAGAAAAAAAATCCAATAATTATCCTTGGTTATTACTTTTTACATATTATTAAATTAGATAAAGATAAAATAATAGAAAAATAAAAAGAATAGTAAGCTTGGTAGATTATCAAAATATTCCGTTAGTAGAAAAATTTAAGATGTTACCAATAATTAATTGTAATTCAGTATTTTTATCGGCAATTCATCATTTCAATATAATTTGTCACCTAATTGTCACCTAATTTATATTATATTATATACCTGAAAGATGTTCCATATAATGGTTTACTTTTATCTCTAAAACAGTGTTATGTCTAAATTTCATCGCTGCGTTGTCCGTCTAACAGCTTTTCTTACTCTTCTTGTTGTTGAATTAGGAGCACTGCCAATGTTAAATTGCACTTGAGGTGCACTGCCGCTGGTAGCTCCAAAGTTATAGACTCCACCAGTTTGTTGTTGTTGTGGCTGTTGCTGGTAGAACAGAAATAAAGTATGAATAAATAAGTTCATTTGTATAAATTTAAAACATAATATTTAGTTTTTAACCGACTTCAAAAAAGGAGGAGGTTATCAATTCGACTGTATGTTTTTTTTTATTTTTTTTTATAATTGTTACCGCATAACTTTTGACTGGGTGAATCGATTTTGATGATTATTTTTTTATTAGAAAGCTGATGCTCCCCATGTGGTCCCATTTTAATCTAGTCCAGTTCTGATGATGGTATCCATGAGAAAACCATATAAGTCTTAAATTTGCATTAGGTACGTGCGCGACAAATAGATGTATAACTGAATATCACGCCAACCGATTTCGATGATTATTAGTTTATTTGAAAGAATATAGTTCAAGGGTAGTATGGTGAAAACTTGGTTAGGTTCTGATCATGGGATCCATAATAAAGTGACGGAACTCTTCAATTCTTAGGAGTAACTTAACGATACTTGGCTGAATCTTTTATAGGCCATCCGGATATTTGTCTAATGTAACGTCTTTATGGTCAAGTGGTCAAGTAACTGTCGTAGGCCAATATGATGATCAATTCCTCAACAGCTAGCAGTAACGATGCGATCTGTGGCAGAAATTCTACTGTCTGTAATTTGTGTATGCACTCTGTAAAATTGTGTATGCAATACATAAAATTATCATCATCATCAGCCTTTCTCCATTCACTGCTTAGCATAGGCCTCCCTCAATGAACGCCAAAACTCTCTTGCCACTCTCATCTATCGTACATTTACACATTTCCAATTTGCATTTGGCTGTGTGTTAATTTAATTCCTTTCTTCGTTTGTTTTTCATTAAGCCTTGATAAATTTGTGTAAGCCCTCTGAGAAAGTTTACTAGCCTTACTGGCCCTATACTTAAAACTAAGTAAAAAATTAAATTAAAGTATAAAATAAAGTTAATTTTAAATAAAAAACCAAAACCGACTTCAAAACTATATTTTAAAATTATGTACAAAATTTTTAAATAATATTTAAATACTTCGAGGTGAAGTTAATTAACAAAAATAATTAATCAATGAATATAATGAAATTTATATGGCTTACTTATACTTTTTAAAATTAGTTATTTTTGGAGTCGGTACCAGCCAAAGCAAAGATAACCTTAACAGACATCTATTCAATACTTTGTGTACTTGTATGAGTACAAAATCAATAATTGCAAAGAAATTTATAATAGATACATCTCACATGTGAGAATATAATGTTATGTATTCAAATGCTGCGAATTGTGATTAGACTGTCCTTATTGGCTGGCACCGACTCCCAAAATAACTAATTTTAAAAAGTAGAAGTAAGCCATATAAATTTCATTATATTCATTGATTAATTATTTTTGTTAATTAACTTCACCTCGAAGTATTTAAATATTATTTAAAAATTTGTACATAATTTTAAAATATAGTTTTGAAGTCGGTTTTGGTTTTTTATTTAAAATTAACTTTTTAATCCATCTGAAGCTGCTAGAATCATAGCCAGGTATATCCAATATCCTTTATGATTGATGTTTATTAAAATAATAATCCTTTATGCTTAATCATAACGAAGCAATAATGCTCAGTCATTATTAATACAACAAAATGTTTCATAAAAATATTTTTCTAATATTTTTTTATGTTAGTGGGTAGGCAGACATTTTACCAGAATGTAAGTGATCGATGTCCCCATAGACATAGAACCTAATTTACCTGGAACTAACTCAGGCATTTATTTATTTATGTTGCCTATCCTATGACATAAGATATGTCTCAGTGCATGTTATTTATATTGCCTATTTGTTACTGTTCTGTTACTTTTCCACAAATAAACAAGAAAAGTGCAAACCTATGCAGTTGGGAGCGTAGTTCAGCACATCCCTCCCATCAGTAATTAACAACAAATTAACAGTGATATTTTTTTCTTCTTTACATATGCAATATATTAAGCCAGATCATAATAGTAAACTATGTTCCCTTCCCTTAACCTATCACTAAAATGACCCTTGATAACTTAAAACCTCTATAACTTAAAATATTTTGTGTTTCCCATGGACTTTAACTGATCGAGATTCTACTGTACTATATGATCTGGCTTAATAGGTAATTTGGATAGCAGTGATAGGATCACATCATATAAGGGTTCCATTTTCCTTTCCCCAAAAATGGTCTTAAACATATTTATTTATGTGTATTATTTGCTCTACTATTCTTGTTTAACACTATTTAAAAAAAAATAAAACAGCGAAAAGTTATTTGCGAATTAAAGTGGGGCACCTTAAGACAGACTCATATGCTAACGTTTAAGACATCGCACCTCTACAGCTGGTATAATATAATATTTTACACCTTAAAAAACTAACCTGCGAAAATCCGAAAACTCCAGAAGTAGCTTGAGAGCCGAAGTTGAAGGATGGAGTTGGTGTTACAGAAGGTGCTTCAAATGTTGGCATTGATGCATTTGCTGTCCCAAAGGTTGGAGTAGCTCCAATATTAGGTGACCCAAATAAACCCATAGCCGGGGTAGCATTGCTGGCAGGTGCAGGCGCCCCAAACATATTTGAAGCTGCTGGACTTTGGATTGTGTTAGAAAATAGCGACGGCTGGCTATTATTGTTGTTTTGATTTGTGATTCCAAAAACATTCTGTGTTTGTTGCTGGGGTGTCCCAAAGGTAGTATTAGACGTATTAGAATTGAAAGGTGTTGAAGACCCAAAAGTAAATGTTGCTGGTTTTTCATAATTTATTGTGTTTAGTTGTTGTACTGGAGCATTACCAGTCGAAGGATTGCTGGGTGTCCACATGTTTTTCTGTAAAGGATTTCCGAATAATCCTGTTGTAGGAGCAGTTGACACAGATCCACTGGCAGATAAAGTATTTCCTGTATTTAATTGATTTGGTGTTATTTCACTACCTAATAATGTGTTACCAGAAGGCAAGCCATTTATTCCAGGCATAATGTTACTTGTACTATTATTACCAGTTGGCATTCCATTACCTCCTAATGCATTTCCAGTTAAAGTGTTAGAGGTTCCTAAGGTATTTGCAGCAGGCAAGGTGAATTTGTTACTTTCACTCGTAGTTCCAAATGTTGTTTTGAACATGGAAGAAGTCTCGTTATTATTAGTGTTTCCAAAAGTGAAATTGAACTTAGGCTTTTCAGTTTGAGGTGCTGTTGAATAATCTCCAAGATTACGAAAACGAAACATTGGTGTGGACGATGTGGTAGGTTGAGCGGCAACTGTTGTAGTTGTAGAAATATTATTAGTACCAAACAAAGAAAGAGATACGGGAGTTGAATCATTCTTTTGAAATAAAGGAATTACAGAAGTGTTCACCGCATCCGTTTTGTTAAACAATGAAACATTTGAAGTGACTGTTGTTGGTTGTAAACTTGCAAAGGATGAACTAGCAGTAGACGCTTGAGAAACTGGTGCAGCAAATAGATTAACGCTGGGCTTTATAGGAGCTGCAGAAAATGTAAATGTGCTCTGTGGAACCTTGATTGCAGAAGTAGTCAAAGTAGTGGTAGGCAGAATAGTCAAACTGGTTGATGGTGTAATGTTACTTAAGCTTTCTTTGCTTACAGTGGGCACCGACTCATTTACATTTGATAAAATACCTGATGAGATTGATGGTTTGTTACTACTTTGAGTGGTAATTGGTGATGCTGCAAATAAATTGCTGGATATGGAAATTTTAGGCGCAGATGACAATATAGATATTGGAGTTTCTGCTTTGGAAGTATCTGCTGTTTTCTCAGGAACACTTTTTGCGTTTGTCTCACTTGCTTCTGGTTTTTTAAACTGTAATGTAAAGGCAGGCTTTACCGTTTCTCCACTTTGGCTGGTGAGAAGTGGTGTCTTTATGCCAAAAGTAAAGTTAACTTTGGCAGGTTCTTCTTTCTTGCCATCTTCATTATTTAGTTTATTTTCTTGGGTTGTTTTCGGGATACCAAACGTGAATGTTGATGCTTTCGTCAGAACATTGTTATTAGCCTCCGATTCTTTTACTGGAGTTTCTCCCGCAGTTGATTGGTTTTCAGCACTTTTGGCTATTGGGAATTCTTTTGGATTTATGCCAAATTTAAAAACGGCACCAGGATTATCTTTAAAACTAAATTTGTTTACGGGCTCCTTCTTTGAACCAGGTTTGTCTGCCTCACAACAAACACACGTACTTCTGTTATTTTCATTTCTTACTAAGCATATAGGGCATTCCCACATATCTGTTTGAGATTTCACTATATTTTGTAATGGCGAACTAGCAGCTGTTGTAGTCGTAACGGTTTTAGGCTTATTACAAGTGCCACTATTGTCTATTTCTTTAGAGCCAGGTCTAGCTCCACCACATGCTACACATTTATCAGATGTGTTTTTGTTTTTAACCCAACAATCATTACATTTCCAATCATTAGTTGTATCTTTATTTATTGTAACTGAATTATTAGATTCTTTCTCATTGGAGTTGGTGGTCACTTTCACACCACCACAGCAAACACATTTTGAAGCACTACTATCATTTTGAACCCAGCAGTCTTTACATTGCCATTTACTACAGAGATTTGAATTAGTTTGAATTTGGTTGGTCTTAGATTGGTTTGCACTTTCACCAGGTTTTCCCCCACCACAACAAATGCATTTTGAGGCACTACTTTCGTTATAAACCCAGCAATCTTTACATTGCCATTTATTAGAAAGATTGTTATTGGCTTGAATTTGGTTGTTCTTAGGTTGAGTAGAATTATCACCAGGTTTTCCCCCTCCACAACATATACATTTGTTACTGGTATTGTCATTTTCTACATAACAATCTGTACATTTCCATTTGTTAGAATGATTTGAATTAGTCTGAATTTTGTTGGCTTTAGGTTCAGTTGAATTTTTACCTGGTTTCTCCCCTCCACAACAAATGCATTTATTATTGGGACTGTCGTTCTCAACCCAACAATCTGCACATTTCCATTTATCAGAGGCAGATTTATTTGCCATTGATGATTTCTCAATATTACTAGCTTTTTTCTCACAAACAGTACATTTGCTAGTCTTACTTTGAAGCTCACTGTTGTTACATGAACATTCTATTGCTGTATCATTATTTTTATTTACAGCTTTCGACTGTTTTGACTGTGTCCCAGAAGTAGGTGACACTATGACACCTATTTGATTATTGGTCTTATCTAAGTTTCTTTCAGGACTGCCAAAGGAAAAGGTAGATGTTGCATTTGTTGATGGTTCAATTGATACTTTTACTGGACTAGAAAATTTAAACAGATTGTTTGTATTTTTTTCAGACTTATTATCATCATCCCCTAACATCGCTTTACCAGTTGAAGGGTCCAATCGGTCTTTGGTGTTAGTTGATTTGCTGTTAACCTCTACTGTCGCTGAAACAGTTACAGTAGAACTTGCTGATGGTGGTGCAGGAGCAGCGCTGAACGAAAACTTTGGAAGATTATCGTGATCAATATTTAAGGAAAGAGTAGGTAAATTGACAGGTTCTGGAGCATTCATGGTTTCATCGCTATCTCGATTAATTCTAGTTAACCTTGACTTAATTTTCGTAGTCAATTCATCTTTCTTTGTTACTTTCGGAGGTTTACTGCAAAATTAATAAAAAAATTAATTAAAATTAAAAGAAAAATATTTTTATATAGCCAAAATTTAAAAATAATCTTTATACATTTACCTGGTGGAACTGGTAGGATATGGTAAGTGTTCGGCTGAACTACTATGGGATGCAATTATTTGTCGAGCCGCATTCGTTGTGTCCATAAGTCGCGATTTTTGTTTTAGTCTAATTATAGAGGCAATATTTGGCACATGCAGCTCTTGAGTCTTGTATGCTGTAAAAAAATTGAAAACAATAATTCACTGAAAGGTATTATTATTTAAAAAATTGTTACATAAAAAAAGCTGTGTATATACTTACATTGATTTTTTCTGTTAGAATCAGTAGTGTCCAAAGAAATGCTACTATTTGGTGAGCCAGAATACTGCGGTATTCTTTTTGCTTCCGTCAAAGGAGATGAATAATTTTCCAATATATCCATAACTCGCCGAGCAGAATGGCTTATTGTAACATGGTTATTGTTGCTAGTGTCTCTAACTAAGGTGACTTTCCTTCTTTTGATATTTGGTTGATTCATATATGATCCAGCAGCACCACCATAATTGGTTCTCCCAGAATAAAAAGGTGAACACATAAGACCCGCTTTAAAGTATGGTTGACTGAGGTCTATCACTCTAGTTGATGGTGATCTTGCTACCACACGCTCTGAAAAAATGGCAATGTTAAATAGAAATAACGAATACATATACCAGTAGGTAGGTAGATCTTTATTAATTAGCTAAACTGCAGGGATGTCCAAGGCATGGCCTCTAATTTATCCTTGTATGGCCTGCAGTGTTTTTCATATTATAACAAAAGAATAAATTTCTCACTTTTTCCAAAGTATTGTTGGTAGAATTATTTTACACAATTAAATAATTATATTACACATATTGCAACAAATTTTCTATGACTATTATCAGTAGAATAACCGACTGCTTGTGTTTGATTTATTTTCAATTCTTACTATCAATTGGAATGATGTGACTAACCTACCCTTTTATAAAGGCAGAAAATTTAGAGTTGAGAATAGATTTTTTTAAGCTCTTAGGTAAAGTTTCTCCTAAATTAACCAAACTCGCCTTAAAATGTGTTCACCATTGAACCATATTAGCATACCATACCAATATTTGTTATGACAACTTTTATAAAATCTATAGATCTTTAAAGGTTTGCATCATTCACTACACCTAGCAAATGCATCTTTTTTTTTAAGCAGCATTTTGATTAATTTGGAAATTCACAATGGCCTGGGATTATATTTGGCCTTGAGCTAAGAGCAGTAAGAATGAGTTTTGTATAATAATGTTGGCCTGTAAGTTGTTTTTTTCTTTACCTAAGTATAAGAAAAGCATGATTTATAAGAAAGCCTTACCAAAAGTGGACTCAAAATCTTGTGTCTTATCAAACAAAGATTTCCTCTTCCTATCCAATGAAACATTGTTAGAAGTTGAAGGACTGTGCAAATTGTAACTGTTCACATTATTTTCTGGCACTATAGATTCTTCATTATTTGGTTGTAAAGGAGTTGATACAAAATTTGGTTCCCTTCTAAACACATTTCTTCCAGCTGGTGATTGTGTGGTATTAAACGGCTCTATTGATTCAGTATTTGTACTGGAACACTTTGTCTGCAAAAACACCAAAATTTGAATGTATAGCAATCATTGTTACCTATGATCATTGTCTATGACAAGACTACTGGCTGATTAGATTTATGAACATAAACCTTTGACCTTTTGAAAAAAGTTTATTTTAATAGACATGATGTTATCAGCATATTTCATTTAAAGAATATCTTTGTTAACATATTGTACCAGGGATAATGGTAATTCTATATACTTTTTTTTTATATAGCATACAAGGGCAAAACAACAGTCAAGGCCTTGCAACTATCGACGCCCATTAACATCTACAAAAGCACAGGTTATGCAGATGCATACATGCATGCCATACTTTTCCCTGTGAACCACCAGAAACTCACAAACCGCACGAAATGCGACAGCATAGCTGTCACTTTACGTCGATTTAATGTGAGCGAGAGGTACCACCCTGGTCGTGTCGGCCCAATTTGGCATTTGGTTTTCGGCTATTGGTTTGGCTTTTGGCATAGCAATACTTCTTACAGTTAAATCACGAATCATATGCTTTCAAAATTAGGCTTAATATTGTGGTACTACTAAATGCATATAATATATTTATGAATGTGATCATTGGTACAATTGTCTGATTAACTTTTATTGTCATTTGACACATGAAGGAAGATGTAAAAATTTTACGTAAATTCAAGGCCAAAAATTATTAAGTAAATAAGTCCTATCATTGCTTTAGTAAAATTTTCTATTTTACTTACGTTTATAGGAGTATAATGAGTTGTTTTTGCCTGTGAACTGTACCGCATACGTTTGGCGGCTGGTTGTGTTATAATAGGACTTTCAGTTGCTTCATCCTCAGTTGAAGAGTCTGTAGATTCTGCTAAAGTGGCTGAGCCATTTGCAGTTGAAGAACTTTGACCACTAAACCATTTAGTAATTGTTGAAGGTAACAGTCCAGAAACTCTAGATGTTACATTTTTGACAAACGACTGTAAAAAAAATACAATACATTCAAATTTGTAAACTATACATCCTCATATACATTCTAAGCTACATATTATTGTATACATATATGATACTCTACTCAAAACAAAATTAAAACATTGTTTTGAAATAGTCTTTATAAATTTAAATTGAAAATCATACCAAGAGCAGTTATTAAAAAATCAAAAACTGCTAGCTTTCCCAGTTTTGTTTTGAAATGTTTTTCACATAAATGGTTTAGCAGTTGTTTTGGGTTTTACTTATACACATAACCAAACAAACTAGAATAAGTAGTAAGGTTTTCTTATATTGCACTGTAAATCTCTGTCCGTATATTATTTTATTAAAAGATGATACTGGACTAGCTTTATGGTTACAGTTCATAATCTTTATTTTTAAAACATTATTATAACATAACATGTGAAATAAAATCATAATTAATTAAAAACATATTACAAGCAGCAATTTTATATTGATACTGAGGTATTAGTTACATATCTTTTGTAACTTACAAAATTAAAATTCACTTAAGCATTTTGATTTTATTTTATAAGACTCATGTCAATTTTTTTACTATATCCTTCTTAAAGAAATAAAATATCCCATATTTAATGTAATAAAGTAATAACATAAAAAAGAAGAACTGTATTTAATTATTTATTAAATGTATAATTGACATTAAAAAATATTATTTAAAATAAATCTAAATAGTCAAATATGTATATTAAACCCAAGTAAGCTAAGTTCAGCGACAACAGTCCAGTGGATCTGGGCTCAGCCTCTTGAGCAGAGGTTCTGGGTTTGAACCCTTCAGGTAGTGTGTTGAAATAGGTATTTATAAATGTACCCTAAACACAAAACCATTGCTGAAGGCCAGCCAATGAAGGAAAACATCGTAGGGAAGTTTATATGACTAATGAAATTGTAACTCTTTGAATGTGTGTTAAGTTCACATTTTAACCCCCATTGGGCCAGTGCATTGGAGACCCCATACCCCCTTGCTTCATATATTATAAATATAAGCTAAATATAGCTTAAAGTAAAGTATCAATCCACTTTAGCTAAGTTTATCTTCTAATTAGTAAAATTGCATTGCATTTTTCAAAAACCAGAATTTAAATTTAGAAAATAAAACATAAATTAAATTAAGCCTGTAAGCTTCACAGGAAAGTTTTATAATCCTAATAAAAATACTATGTAAATAATATTAATGATAATTCACTGCAAGTCCGGAAGACTTAAATACTGTCTAAATTGTGTGGTTTGACTCATGAATAACAATGGTTTAGTACATAATCTATGGGGATATCCTCAAAGCATGAAATATTTGTCTGCAATGCAAGTTCTATGCTAAAATAATTTATGTTCATTACATTCGCATTGCTTTAACTTATATTAAAACTTCTCTGAAAATTCATATATATCTAATGATTCACACAAAGATGAATACTCTTATATCAACGAAAATCTTTTGAAAAATTACACACTTATTTTCAAAATCATTTCTGCATACATTTTAACATAGTTTATATAAAGATCATCATAAATCCTAAATTTTGTTATTAAATGACTCCTAGTAGACTGAAATATTTTAGTTTAAGTAAAATAAAATATTTTTAAATAAAAGTGCACACTGATTGCTTGAATATAATATATTAGCAATACTTATATATAAAGCAAACCTTGTCCACTCTTAGGTGTAGCTTGTGATGTTGAGGAATCTAGTCTCATCATCCTACACAACTATTAACAACTATAAATTAATATATTCAAAACAGAGAAATAATTTGCATGTCAAAAATGCTGTCTATTTAGTCCATAACATAGTTTAGTTCACAAGCTACACCCCACATTGGCGGATTCCCAATCATGCATATCCAAATAACTATACTTAAAAGATATTTATACAAGCAATCAATACCACTAAAATTATATTTATGCTATATTTTTTTCTACAGGTTCATTGAATGCGGCCTATGTTAACAAATGGATAAAGGTTGATTATGGTGATAATGATGCAAGAAGAGGATAAAGTTATAAGTCATTTACAATATTCTGGTCACATAAAATAGATGTAATAGCATGCAAAGCAGTAACCAACAGTGTAAAATTTATGAAAATACATAAAAATACAATTTATAAAAAAATATTTACAAGTGACTCTTTCCAAGCCAATTGTAAAAAACTAATAGCATATCTAGGTGGATAGTAATAATGAAAGTTGTCTTTATCCGGCTGTCATAGGTTAGGACAAAGAAACACCTCAATTATTTTATAATATTATTTACAATATGACAAGTATTTTAAAACAATATAATCATATCCTTAAAAAATTAAGCTGATAATAATAATATGATTATAATATCACATGTAATAAGTACAACTGGTTACTACTAAAATCAACTATTCCTTGGAGCATAATAGGTATAACAAGCATTGTACTTTGTGAAAATATCTATACATACCTATATTATAACATACAGTAAAGAAGTAAATTTGTCTACTATTGCGAAAATAAAACTAGCCAAGCTAATTAGTACTAAGTGCATTATAAAATCCTAATACAATATAACACAAATTCTTTAAAATTCATAATTTTGAGTTATATTCGATCATGGGAGGGAAGAGTTTGAAACATAACCAACTCAAAGTTGCATTAATTAAATTGATTATATCAGAGAACCTAAAGATAATTTACGGTATAGATTTATAGAAGTCATAAGTAAATAAGAAGTATAACAAAAAATATACAATTTATATTATCGCTGAGCAATGCAATAGCAAAAAAGACAAAAATACACATCTACGCGTGAGGCCATCAATGTATAAGAAAGCGGGAATTTGATGACAACTTACTTTGTTGGGTTCACGGGACGACTTTGGTCGTTTTCCTTTGACCACTGGAAAACTGGCACTCATTATGATTAAATATCTTTACGTAAAATAATAACAACGTCCAAAGACGCTATTAAAAATGAAGTTTTCGGTTAAAATATATTCACAACTAGCAAAAACGTGACAAACATGGCGTCATGCGCCTGAATATGTCAAAAGTGAAAAATCTTGAATACAGTACTTTACATAACTAAGATCACCGTATAGAATAAACACGTAGAAAAAACAACTAAAATAGCTGATTATTAATTAATAAATTTCGCATTTATAGATTAAGCATATTAATAAGTTTATCACAAAAATTTACGTTATCAGTTGACTTGTTCGACTGGAGAGACATAATGTTGCAAGTACAAAAAATATTTAAAACAGATTAATAAAGTCGGACATTGCATAAATTCTTGATGTAAGAAAATTATACTGTAGAATCATTACGTTTTGAGAAAATCTTGCTTTATGTCCTGATTTACAAGATAAATATTTTTAAAATATAAGAACCATTTTCTGAACGGGTTTTTAGCACAAACTTATAAACTATTAATTAAAGGGACGACGCAATGCCAAAGAGGCATGCCGCGTGGATACAAAGTATGCACAAAACATAAAGCCGAAACCGCACGTTTGCGACTTGCCGCAAGCCCCAAGCTTTCATAAGTCACAAGCATGCGGACGCATCGCAAGCGCTTGCGGCAAATTTGGCTTGTGCACAATACCGACACTCGTCGGGTCGGCCCGTAAAGCGACACGGTCTTCTTTACGGAACCGTAAGGAGGAAGGAGGTCCCGCGTTGCTCTATGGGTCGGCCACAAGCCCTTGCAAACCTATGCAAGCTAAGACAAACTCTGTATCCACACGTTTGAATTTGTGAAGGCTTGCCAAGCCTCGGCAAACGTGCGGTTCCGGTTTAATACAAAGTAATCCAACCGGGAATTATTAATGTAAGTGTGTGTGTGTCCTTAGGACCTTAGGCTCCTACCATGGACATAATAAACTTGTCTTATTAATATCGGTTAATATTGTAAAGAGTAATTTTAGTTGCATTTAATGTTAGAACTTGTTATTTGTAATGCAAACATATATGCTAATAAGGCTTGTTTCAAAGATGGAAACATCAAAGTAATCTACAAATGGTGACCCCGACTCTACACGCACCCGACGTGATCTACAAACTAACAGGGCTAAGTACTACGAAGAATTGTATTAACGAAAATGAACACTAACTCAACCAGTTAAGTATTATATTCTGTTGCGCGTTACACAAGGCTGATTCGAGCCGAGCAGGATAGTAATAACGCAGGAAGTGTTTCTCGTTCTTTCATCTTGCCAGCATAAAAATGTATTTTATGAAAAATAATGGCTGACGCAAAACTTCATTGAAACAGTTGTATTTTTAATGTTATTTTAACGATTGTAAGTCGAGAAATTGTAATTTGTTTATTTTTTTTAAATTATATAAGAAGATTTATATAAGAATTAAATTTGTTTCTTTAAATATATTCTTAAATAATAAAGAAAACATAAATTATAATTATGCTTATTGTTCAAATAAGCCATTTAAGTGGTTGCAATATATCTTTCCAGAACAATGGTGACCCTTTAAAGATTTTTAAAAAATTAATATAGCGTCACTCTGTGAAGATTCAGCTTTGTAATGGTGAAAGAATAAAGATTTTTTTAAAATCAACAGTAACTTTGTGTGAAAACATTGCAAACATAATACAAATGTTTCCTCTTTATAACATTAGATTAGATTCAGATATTAAGGTTATTTTCATATAGCAAACAGACAGAAGGCCTATGTTCAGCAGTTATGATGATGATGATGATTATAAAACAGACACTCCAACATTATTCTTGTACAATTTTAAATAATATATTATCTTAAAGGTACACACTAACACTTTGTATGAGTCCACTCTGATAAATAGCGATTTTCAAGGATATCAGTTGGATGGTGTGATTATTGCCTTTATAATTTTTCAAAAGGTTTAAAGGTATAAGATAAAGGAAACTCGAAATGTTTAAAAATTTTATTTAGGTATATAAGCTCTTTCAATTCTGACATCATCCACAGGACAATCATTTTTATCACATTCAACTAAGCCTATCCTTTTGATGACAGACATTCCACTTTGTACTCTTCCAAATATGGAATGTTTGCCATCTAACCATTGTGTTGGAGCAAGAGTAATAAAAAATTGAGATCCATTTGTATTTGGTCCAGCATTTGCCATCGAAAGTATTCCAGCACCTGTATGCTTTAAATCTGAAGTTATTTCATCATCAAATGTTTGTCCATAAATTGATTGACCGCCTTTCCCAGTTCCAGTGTGATCTCCCCCTTGTATCATAAAATCTCTTATCACTCTATGAAACTTTGTATTATTGTAGTATCCTCTTCTTACCAATTCCATGAAATTTCTACAAGTATTTGGGGTGTGCTTCCAATACATTTCAACTATTACTGTTCCCATCCTATAAAAGAATTTAAGTTGAACTCTGAATCTAAGATTTATTGCATTCCTCTCAACATGTAAAAAAATGCAGTTTTCTCATAACTGAAATTGATCTCTTGTTATATAGGTCACACTTATAGGTTAATATCAAGTCAAATAATCTTTCACAGCACATAAAATATATGCATTTCAATAAAAATTATTTTGTTTCTGAGTGTGACAAAGTTGGTTGAATCCAATGTGCTAAGTAAGCAAGCTAACTTAATTACAGCCAACTATGCTTTGCAACCACATATTTTACAAAAATCAGACGGACTATTCATTGCTAAACAACCAACAAGTCAATTGCTTAGAAAAATATTATGTATTTTACAAAAATGTAATCATTTCTTTATCTGAAGTGTACTCACTATGGACTTACTGATTTTCCAATTCTGTGTTATTGAATTATTATTTTAAAAAAAAACAAAGATATCTAACAAATGTGCATTTATCAAACTTTTTTTATCTCATTGCTAACTATACTCGCGGCATGATAAGAAGGCCGTTTTGACGTTTGTCCGCTCATGAAGTTTCGTAATTATTATAATCAAATTTGAAGGAGAAAATTGCCGTTCTTTATTGTCAATAGTGACGTGCAGTTAATCATAAAATTTATCCAATGTATAATTTTAGGAAACAAAATTTTTATTTATTTAATTTCTTCATAAACTATATATATTAGGGTCCCGCGAACAGTTATTTTTTATTTTTATAAGTTTATAATTATTGGGGTACTTGTTTACGTCACAACTCAGCATTTCTTTTTCGAATATTAAAATTAAAAAAAAATAAGACTAATATGATAGTAGTCACATAGAAGAATTAATAGAATTGCTGGCCAACACAACTACTACCTTTGGCAAACTCGCGTCAATGTTCAATGCAAAACAAAGCAGTTTCGCCCTGACGTTGCATTGAAAAGCACAAACTGTGAGCACACTGCGATTGTGATATAGTTTTATTAAAACTCTTTAAGAAGGTACTTCTTGCAATAAAAACTTACAGATTTGGTTATATTTTTTTCGAGAATATTTTGACTTTTACATCACTATTCGAATGTGTCAAAACGGCCATCATATTGTGCCGCTACTATAAGCAAGTGAAAGACTTAGAAATAATCAATTTTATTGTTTCAATCTTTTTAGATATTTTTTATAAGAAGTATATTCCATACTACATAATATTACAAGCTATAATAGATATGTGGACTAATATTTAAGCAGATAATCTATAAAAACTATTTACACTATCATTTGTTTTAAATAAAATTGTGTCAAATGTTTTGCTCCATCTTAACTCTGATACAACAGAATCTGCAAAGTACTTTCGGAGTTCAGAGTGTAGTCACAAAAGGCACAACAAAAGAGTAATTTATACATATTTTTTTACCGACTAAAATCTGATTTTTTTTTCTTTCTTCAGACATGGTTGGTAAATTAATTTATAGAAAATAATGACTAATGCTTACGTCGTTTCTAGCACTGCAACAGGTGGTTGCCATGACTTGTCCGGTATACCAGCGTTGGAGTATCCGAGCATTTCAGAAAATATTATGTGCACGTATTTTAGGTTATCAGTAAAACATTTGTTTCTGTTTATTCGAACTTCCAATATTTTTAGAGTAACCAAATTGAAAATATGTTCATGGACTAGGAATAGAAATAACCAAAAGTATAAAAAGGTATTTTAATATTAATGCGATGGGATCATCTATAAATTAAACTAGCGTCCTACTTCGTCTTCTTCTTTTTCCTTAGTATGTCAGTAGATATACTAAGTAGTCTGTGTATGTCAGCGTCGCAACTTTTCGTTGTGCAGTTTCGTCTGCCAGTGTCAAGTATGAACTATGAGAATAATATAAATCAGGGATGTTATGGAGCTCCATAACCGTAACCGAAACTGTCGGATATCCGATATAAAATAATATCCGTAATCGTAACAGAATCCGCAATAAAAGTTTCGGATAATATCGGATAGGGGCGGAGCCTATTTCTACACGTTATGACAGGTTGTTTTGATCGGTCGGGCAGTTTATTGGCAGTCATATGGTGTGTTTTCCAATTACAGAGCATAATGCGACTCAGTGCCGCACAATGCTGTTATATATGCTGCTGCCATAGTTCTAAAATGCGCCAGCAGAGTGCGCTAGGTTCAGGGTAGAATAAAAAATATTAATAAAAGTTGGCAATAACCAACCTATATATAATTATTGGTTGAAAGCTATTTACGGTTTTTTTTAAGTTATTTGGATTTTGATTATTTCATTAACATTTTTTTTTGAGTAATTTTTTTAATGAGTTCTTAAACAATTATATACCTTTCAATTAATTAATCTCTTTATCAAATATTGCATATCATCTGGTACGTACGTATTTTAAGAATTCATATTTTGGACTTTTAAGTATTTATACTATATAATATACTAGCAGCGCCCCGCGGTTTCACCCGCATACTTCATATTTCCGTGGGAGTGCAGGCATAAATCATAGCTTATATGTATCATTTTAGTGTATATAAGCTATATTATTATAAAGTTTCAATAGAATCCATTCTTTTCATCAGAGTTTTTACGAGAAAGAGTAATAAACATCCATACTTACAAACGTTCACGTTTTTAATATTAGTAAGATTACCAAAACCCTTCTTTGTAGATGAACTTGAAACATTATATTAATATTTTTGTGCACGTACGCGTATATTTTTTAACACTAAATAATATTATTAACGATAGTATTTAAATAAAACATTTCGATAAATGAACAACTTAAAGAAAAAACACATGTTAATTTTTTGTCACAGTTGGCCAATTGCACGCATTTCGCGAAAGCACTACTTTAAGAGAGCTCAAAAATGCGATGCGATGCTGTAATTGGAACACCAACTTTGAGCATTGTGCCGCACAATGCGCGTTTGTGCTGTATTTGGAAAACGCCCATAATTACTGATTAAGTATAAGCAGCAGAAAAATGTAACAAAGGTCTTAATACTTATCGGGAAGAAATAAATATAGCATAAGATTTTTTTGTTCTTCCAAAAGAAATTATGTTCAGACGTCACGATTCATTCATTACTTTGTGTCAAAAATGTCTTCTCGTGTTATTAAAAATTGAAAAAAATTATACCCAAAAACAAAAAAAGGGGTACTTAATTGATTTTATTATTTATTCACCCAATAATTTTACGGTTGTACGGCACCCAATAACATTATCGATACAATAACATAGTAGATTATGTTATTTATTGTAGTGGTTTGTTCTATAATAGGTCGATGGAGTGGGAAATGATAGAATAGTTTATTGATGGGGGACTGGACGGATGAAGCAACGTGCCTTCGGGTTTCCCGACGTTTATCCAAATTTCAGATAGAATATTAAATACGAAAGAAATATGACCTACATGACCTTGTCATAGTCTTTAGTAATTTATATTAAACAAATATTTTCAAATCAAATTATATGTCAACTAACATAGTAAATAATGGTGGTTAACATACGGTTCTATATTTCCGTAGTATCACTTTACTCTATGGTTCTATAGCTCGCGCCACTAATAAAGTCCTGCGAGTTGCGACCAAAGCCGGAACCCGGAACTAAATTTGACAAGCCTGACATCTTGATACCTGTCTGGACTCTGGAGCGACTGAAGCGACACGCTAGGGAGCTGTAATGCACAGGCAATCTTCTCTGTCGTGTTATGTCATTTTGTTAGTGTGACGGGTCCTGGTCGAACGATAAAACTGATTTCAGGCCGAGCTGTTTACTAGACTGAATATAGTTGCGCTGTCATACGCACGCTCTTAAAAAATTCCGAATTGTTCACTTTTTTGTTACAAGAAGAGACCTGCCACGTGATATTTACAAAAATATGCCATTTCATTTCATATTTAAGTAATTTTAATCACATGATTAGTATTTATTTCGGTTAAATACAAAAAAGTATAATAATTACTAAATACATTGTTTGGGATTTGTCAACCAAACACGGCCGCTCGCTCTAGTAAAATCTAAAGATCGGTCAAACGACTGATTCGACAAGTGCATGGCAAATATTTTAAAATTATTGCTGTCACCGAGAGATAGTGTTGTAAAAATTTCATCGTATAAAATGGCAAAGGTACAGCTTATACAGCCTCGTCTCTCGTCCATAAAATTATTTTTTATGGGTAATATTTTATGTTTTATTATTGGAATATATTTTATTAAATCTAATAAGGTCAAAATATTAAAAGTTAGTGGAATAAATTTGATTACTAAGCTATTAAATTCTAAAAAGGAATTTATACGTTGGGCCGTCTGCTCGTCGGTCCGTTTATTCTTCTGCTCGTTGCAGATATACTGTTAAACTACTAAACCGATTTTAATAAAATTTTGCCCACACACTCTATACACTCAGCAGGGCAGCTTTAAAAAAAATAATGGCCATGAGTTTTGTGGAACTGGAATCTGGATGACGCCGTATGCAATACAAAAATTATCATAATATTATCATTATATTATAAATGCTTTTGTTAGATTGTTGCTTTGATATACGATATTATAATAATTTACTAAATTGAACTTCAGCCACATTATTATTATTATTATTTCAGTTTTCCCAAATCAGATTGTACAGGAGATATCCAGTAATAACTTTTGTAATAGACGTACCTGAATTCCTGGAAGAGTCAGTGTCTTTTGCTCGGATCATTTATGACCTTTGACTTTCCAGTGTTGGCCAACAATAGAAAATGATTGATCGAGGCTTCTATCTTTTTCATAGATGCTAATATCTATCTAGATTATTTGATATATTTTTTTAATTCAGTAGTGTTTACATAAAAAAATACCAAAATTAACATTTATATACGTTGTGCATAATTTAGTAATATTTAAATTGGAATGTAGGGTCTAATTTGTCAAAACTGGACAATCTTTTCATATTTATTTCTAACTTAATTATCAATGCAAATTGTTTTTCTGAACTGTCTATCAATGATGAAAAAGAGATTTTTATGACATCTTTGTATAAATTTTAAAAGTGATTTTCATAACATATGGAATAAATCGATAGTCGATACATGGTTAATAACATATTTGTCAAGCCATGGCTGTTACAACTTGACAATTTCTCCCCGCAAAAGATGACAGACTTTTTTGTATCGGGTATAAACGTCATGCGTACTCCCCTCCGACACCGTAAGGAGGTCCGCGATGCTTTTTGGTCGGGAGTGAGAAGTTGTGACATTTTAAATTGTTTTACGTGAAATATGGAGCGATAAGGCAAAAAAGAGAAGCCCGTATAATAATCATTAACTTAAAAGAATTTTATGAATTAGATAGTAAGAATAAACAACTATTTTCAGTTTGTTGTCATTTTTAGTTTGACAGTTGATGAATTAATTTTTGCATTGATCAGCCTTTCGGAAACCGGGCGTTATGGTTTTACATTGATTTTTAACGATTTGATTAAACTCTCTTACTGTTTCTCCAATATGATGATTGACCCAAATGAGATAATATATCTGTAATTATAAGATTTGAAAAAAATCGTTTAGTATAAAATGGTCGGCGGTCTTTCGGGCCAGTGTATTAATTTATGATGAGCAATACTCTGCTATAAGATACAATTTTGTGTTAATCTTTCAGTCCTACTTTGAGCTGTTGTGTTATATTGTGGACTTCTTAAAAAAATAATTCAAGTTTATTATAGCCTATGGCAAAGAATTCAGACGTATATAAAAGAACAGTTCTTAAGGATTTTTTGTGTCGACTTTATTGGGGACATGTCCCTAGTGGGCTCAGATCGCACTCGCTCGCTCATTATGCTGGGGGCATCGCGATGTCCTTCTCGTCACGCCACCAAGCGGAAGTTTGCACCGCAAAAGTTTGTCCTCTAAGCGCCCATAAGAATATTCGTCTATATTATACTTCTGAATTATTTGCCTATGGACATTGCCTTTTCCAATATTAACGGAAATGAAAACATGACAGAGTTGTATGGTTTCTGGTCTTAGCCTTTTCCCGTGGGATTGAAAAAAATATGTCAGATTGCAGTTGCTGTCAAATTTCTGTTTTCTGGGATTGATAATTCATGTTTGTGGATTGTTATTTGTGATTAGTGATTATTTTATTAGTCATTAGTTGTTTAAAACAAACTTCTTTAAATTTCGTGCAGTGTATATAAGGTTTTATATTTTGATTGTAATATTGATGATTTTATCGAGTTTCTTACATTTGTGTAAACCTATTAACTGTTTAAACTGATAACGCAATAGATATTTTAACTCCCACATTAAACTATGGAGTCGGAACACCAACCAAAACTAAACCCTGTCAGAGCATTTCAAGGTAAATTTTAAAGGGTGATTGTTTCTGATCACCTTATAACTATATCTAATTTAAATAAATATAAGAAAATACTTTTACAATACTACGATTCGTTATTTTACAACTAAGTTATTTTTTTTCTTTTAAGTACTGCATGGTAATAGTATGGAAGCAGAGGATGCTTACACAAGTCTCTCAGAGTATCACGACTATGAACCAAGCTTAGAATTTGATGACTCTGAGCTGATACAAGCCGGTGGGCTGGGTGAGTTTATTTACATATTCAGAAAATAATATTATTAAGGTATGTGAACTTCTTATACATTTTATGAAAATACCCACATTAAAATATTTTGAAACATGTTACAAATCACTAGTAGCCTAAAACTATAAGCATCAATTAAAGTAATTGAAATGATCAACTTGAAGATAATGTTGACAAGAACAATTTGAGTATAATATTGATAAATGTAGATATCAAGGGCTTCATAACAAAGTAGTTAAACATACTATATAATAGGAGATATAAGATTGTGATATGTGATAAAAATTGCTTGTTGCTTGTATAAGGCTGATATTTGGAATACACTTCTTTTTAAATACAGTTTAACCTCGATAACTCAAACCTCGATAACTTAAAAACCTTGATAACAACATAAAATAAAATGTTCCCTTCCCTAAACCTAACATGACCCTTGACAACTTAAAACCTCTATAACTTAAAATATTTTGTGTTTCCCTTGGACTTTAACTTATCGAGGTACTACTGTATAACTTGCCATCTGTCAAGACTTTTCAAATTGTAATATATATAGTTTTAGATAAATGCCAAATGGTAATTGCACCTTTTTTTTTTAATCTCATTTATAAAAAGCATAGCTATATTATTAGGATGAACAAGTAGTTTCTTATTAAACTACTGTATTACATTTGTAAATATCCTAAAAACATTGAGACACAACAGAGCTTCAATTATTTTATCAAAATTAAATGATTTCTATATATAACTAAAATATTTATTGAATATCTTAAAATAAATAGTGTAAACAAGACATTGACTTAGGCTGATTTTTGGATATGTATGTAATTTTAAAAACTTTCTAAATAAAAATATCTCAACTATTAAATAGTATATTTTAAACAGAACCCCAGTTGAGAATTCATTGGATATCAAACATTGTTTTATTTATTAGTTAATTAATTAATATAATAGTAATCTGAGTCTTGGACAGGCTCCAACAATTTTCATGAAATTGGGTATATGGGGGGTTTTGAGGACGATAAATTGATAAAGATAAGATTTATTTTTAGAAAATATTGTTTTATCGGTGTTATCAGGCTATAAAAACCGCTATAATATTGTTTAAATACGAACATCAATTTTGCTGTCATTTACTATGTTATAATAGCTGAATTGAAAATTTCAATTTCAAAAAACAGTCTCTATTGCAAAAGAGCTTGGTTTGTGTCTCCGGTCCAACAATTTAACTTTCTTTTAAGTTCTTTTTTTTGGTAGAACATTTTTATAGTATCATCTATAAAGTTATCCAAATAAAACAAAGAAAAAAATTGAGCAAATGCTCAGTTTACCAGTTACTAAAGATTTGAATAGTGATCGCGTTAGTTTAAAACAATATAATTTGACGAAAGAAAACTTACGCTATGCTCGTCGACGCGATGGTAAAAACTGCCCTTAAAAAACCTTGACAACACCAGAGGTCGCGGGAGTTTACATTCTTCGTTCTATCTCATGAATATATTACACTGATTTTTCATTTACACCTCCGCAGTACGCTTCATTAACATAGAATATAACGGTAATAATGTAACGTCTAAAATGTGTTTGCATAAGGTTTAAATAATAACAATATTTTAGTGTGACTGAACTTTTTGAACATGAGTAACGATATTGCTTTTTAACTGAACAGTCATTATTAGAGATGCGCCGAATGTAGGTTTAGCCGAATACGAATGTTCGGCCGAATATTCGGTCCAAAATTGAAAGCTTAGTATTTAAACTACTATCACGTCATAATTTACAACTTTTAATTATTAATTGTATTTTTTAAATTTCTTGATAAATAATTATTTAATTTATGTGCATGTATTATTGTTACGATATGATTATTAAAGAATCTTAATAGTAGGCCTGAAAATCCAATTTTATTCTGCTTATATTGACCAATGGTCATAAACTTAATTTGATTAAAACTTCAATGTTAGGTAACTAATATCGATTCTGTAAGTTACCTAAAATTTATCTTTTGTTTACGACAAATATTTAAAAAAAGATGTTTTCCAAAAAATATTATGTTGTTTAAATTTCAAATTTTACTGAGATTTAATTTAGTTTAATTTATCATTTGTAACAAAAAGCAGAAGTTGATTGATTTAAAATTTATTTTAATTGATTGTTAAAGTTATTATTTTTTATTTTACTAACAAATAATTGGTAGGTACAAAAATATTTTCTTTCATTTACAAAAAAAAATATATGTAAAACTTCGAAATAAACCGCACTTAATTATTCGGTAAATATTCGGCAAATTAACCGAATATTCGGCCGAATACGAACATGAAAAAATATGCCGAATGTACCAAATACGAATATTCGGCCGAACTTTCGGCGCATCTCTAGTCATTATAATGAAACAACTTTAACTGATTTTATCGCGGCTTATTAAGTTTTTATATGCCCGACGTTTCAGATACTTAACAGCATCCATGGTTGCTGTAAGTATCCGAACATATAGCTCGTTAAAGAACATAATATAGCTGACTTAAAACGCCGTCGCTATATTAAGTAAGCAATCTGTGAACATAGTCTAGAGTCTAGACAATGCTCTCCATTATATCAGATTTGATAAACTACAGGTCCTCGCAAAAGAACATCGATTTCAACCAAGAAAGATTCGCGAAGCTATTAAAATTAAAAAACATCCTAATTTCATTAGAGATTAGAGAAGATGGCTGGCCACAACCACCTGCTTGGGATTCCATAATAAAATCAAAATGCAAGCATAATATATCACAGACTAAAGACTCAGTTAGCACTTCCTGCGTAGTATAATAGGGTAGTTTCGAATAATAATTTTATAACACTAGAACGTCGGACACCTCAGTCGTCCTGTGACAGTGGTTGTTGAAAAGTATCCGAAACGTCGAGCTTATAAACCGCGTACTTAATAAACCGCGATAAAATCAGTAATCGTGCCGAAAAACTATCGCATCAAGTGTGCAAAATTTTGTTAAAATCGGAAGGAGTTCGTTGCAGCCAAATAACTTGTCACGAATAACAAAAAAAAAATACATTTGGAAGGTAATATATATTTTTTAATTTTGAGGTAAATGGATGAAAATGGCTAATACAAATACAATACATCATTACAGATTACCAGATATATTTCTTTCGTACCAAACCCGTCAATAAAGCAAGGCCTTGATTTTTGCTGACAACAAATGAAGGGTAGATGTTAGATTTAAAAAAAGCAGTTATTATAATATGTTTTAGTATTTTCTCGTTATTTTTTTCCAATTCCTAACACAAACACTTAAGTACTTGATATCTTTATTCAATTATATCATATTATATAATTATAAATTGACGACCTCTGTGGCGCAGTGGTTAGCGCGTTGGCGCACAAGCAGGAGGTTGCGGGTTCGAATCTTGCCAGGGAACACAAAAAGTTTCTGTGTTCCTGGGTCATGGATGTGTATTATATAATAAAAATCTTATAATATATAAGTATTAATATAAAAGTATTAAATATATGTATTTCCGTTGTCTGGTACCCGTAACACAAGTCTTTTCGAGAACTTAGCACGGGACCAGATGGACGTGGTGTAAAAAGCGTCCATAGATATTATAATATCTGATTGATTAGAACATAACATCTTTTATGCGGGTTATCGGTACATTCGTAGTATGTACCTACATTTAGTTTAAAATTAATGTATCCAATATGGATGCCGGTAGGAGGTGCCTGCATCCTTCACTGAGGGCGGTATATGTGACTAGTGACAAGTGTTAACTTGTAATATCTTCCACGCCTATTAAATTCTTGTAGTACGACTCACTCGAGCTTAAGGTCTTCTGTGTGATATAGAGGTAAAGTGATACACTAATTTACGCGATGATCAATCACAAAGATATTAAGAAAAATAGGTTTATACTCTGTGTTATTATAACATTAATAAGTATACAATTATACCACACAAATGCAATTACAAATCATATTCACACTAAATATTATACAGTTATGGCTCATGCTACGGCTAGTTAGTATGATGCTTTATATTTAGGTCGTAACGGCTATCACAAATAAGGTGCTAAATGGTGTTAGAAGTACTCACAAAAACATTGGTCTTTTACTAGTCTCACAAAGCATTGCTTTGCTTAGTTCAAAAAAATATTTACAGCGCGAGCGGTTATATATCATATGAGTGCTACCAACTCAGGAATATACTTGATTATGCAATTTGTAAGCAATAGTGTTGCTATTATTTAAGTACCGTTTATACCTTGTTTGGCTATTAAATATTTATTCTAGGTCAATTAGTAGACCTTTCATTTAGAAATCGATATTTTCAGCGCCATTGCCGCCTGAATTACTCGATATTCCGGATGTTCTACGCCAGCGATCTGCTAGTGATGGGACTATTGAAGAAAACTTTGAAGAAGAATTGGCTCCCCCAGAAGTTTATGCCGAGGTATGTTTTCATAAGATTTAAGTGTATCATATCTTTTCAAAATTTATGTTATGAAAAAGTAAAAAAGTGTCAAAACATGATACAAAAATTAAAGCATAATTATTCTATTTATATTCAATTAATTTATATATTAAATTAATATTAAAAAATAACATTGTTTTCGTGAGTATCCAAGCAATTTTTACAACAAAAAAAAAAAAAACAGAATTACACCATTGGTTTCAACGCTCGAGACTTCAATAAAACTTTGAGAGTTAACTTGAACCTGCAAACATTTTTCAATTTTCATTTGACTTACTTGATTTATTTGTACAAGTCGAAGTATTTTTTTTTTATTCATCGCAGCCATATTATATTAATATAATAATTTTGTGCATTTGCTTATGAAATATTATATTATAATAATTTTGTGAATTTATTTATAGAAAATTATGATGAGATGCGATGTATTGGCTTTATTATATTGTTTATTCGTTTATAAAGATCATCATCATCATCATCATAAAGATCATACGAATAATATTTATTTTAATTTATTAAGTTCTCGTTGATCCACCCAATTTTGATTAGAAACCAACGTTCTGAACTTCATCTGGCCTGAAGACTGACCCTCATTTAGTACCGATTTTAATGCGTTTAATTATGATTTATATTAAGTTTACTTTAAAGAGTATGATTTGCTCTAAATGAAATGATAATTTAAGTGCCTAAAACCGTACATATAATTGATAGTGAAGAATTTTCCCACGGAATGCGATTCTATTGATTATTGGCCTCAACATCTGTGTTGCATTTCTTTGGAGCAATTATTTTTAAATAAATATTACGTGCAATAATATGACTTGTACGTTTCAAGATATAAGATTATTTTTTAATACTTCCATTCTAATAGCTTATTAGACCGTCCAATTTTTAAAACACGGGACGACTAATTTGAAGATTATATTTTGTTTTTTGTTTTATAATTTAACAATGTATATTATCATGCCCTCACGTCTTCTTGAAAACTATTTTCAAATGTATTTTGTATTGTAATATTGTCAACGCATGGAAATAAAGGCTTTATTATTATTATATCATGCCCAAGTGATATTATATGTAATACAATGTTACGAAATAAAATTCTTAACTTGAAGACTAAAGACGAAATAAGTGACATGAAATAAACATTAACACAAATACTTACTTTATCACTATTATAATTAAATGATTTATCACTATTTTTAAACGACTTCAAGGAAGGATACGTTTCTCAATTCGACCGTATATATGCTTTTATATTTCACGAAGACTACTCGCATAAAATGGTGAAACTATTATCGTAAAATTATTTTCAGTCTATTGTCAGTTCGAAATATATTTATATTTCGAACTAGAAAACAGTTGCTCCTTTGTTTGCTCCTGTGTTTGCACGGGTCACATAAGATAATATGATGATCATATTGTGTGGAGCTTACCACAAAGGCTTAAAATAAACAGATTCCTAGATTGAAATCCAATTTAATTACCTCCCAAGAGCAAATCAATATTCGAATACAGTTTATATTTAGGTCACCTATTTAGCCGACCGAATCACCTTTACATCTAGGTAGATAAATTCTTATAACTTATTTATGATGTTGTGATTCTTAACGGCGGTTGCCTGTGGCAGGTCAAAAATAACTATTTTTTTATTATTATTAATTTACTTTATGTTTTATAAAGTTGTGATAAGATTTTGAATATTTTGTGTGATCTCAAATTTTTTGATGAGAAACGTTGGTGCGCCTTGTTAGTAAAATTTACCCGAATGCCGTGACATCATTAATTTATTCTGTTACACCATAGTTTTACATTAATTATTAACCTTAACATATATATCATTCGACTTTTTTCTATTTAACTGCAGTTTAATTTAGGTATTTTTAAATACAGATTGCGGTTTCGTCCCTTGATTACGATCGGTTTTCTGAATTAAACGGGACGGGTCTAGTGGAAGTGGTTGGTGACGACGAAATTGGTCGTCGTATAATCATAGTGTCAGCGTGTCGCCTCCCCCCCAGCAAGGATTTACCACCCGATGTATTACTAAGGTACTACATATACACTCACTATACACTTACAGTCAATTTGCGTATTATTGGTGAATGCTTGTAATTTTTGCTCTAAATTTTTTTTATTTTTATTTTATGTACGAAAACAGATATTAATGATAATTAAACAAAGGGGAGGGGGAGATTTTATTAACAATTTAATAATAAGTATGCCGTAACGGAATCAGACAGCTTTCGTATAAAGGAGATATAACTTGATAAAATATTGATTTATTGGTTTGAATCTATTTATAAAACATATTTTAAAAGCCTTTTTTACTTAATGTATTTAAGATTTTCCAATATTAATACGCCACTTTTCTTTTCGTTCCTCTTAATATGTCTCGGAGTATAATATTTAGCTCCCGATGAATATAAAAGCTAGTAAATTAATCAAAATCCGCGCTACATGAGCAACAATATTAGTCAAAGCTATGTATTGTTCTCTATTTTACTTATGAAGAATTAATCGTTGTTAAGAATACCTAAATCTGAAAATATCTTTTTTTATAATTAGAATTTAATGCATTGCGAATTTTTCAACATGTCATGCTATCCTTTGCGATTATGCCTTTTTAGTAGTTATGCATAACAGCACAAAATAATGATTTCTAAGAAATAATATTTTTTTCGGGTGTATAGTTTTACTCCCACAACATAATTAAAATTAAGCTTTTTACTCCAAATTATAAATATATTTTTTTCCAAACAAACTCAGTAAAGTAAATATATTATTGTTTTATTAATTAGATTGTATATTTTTAGGTATATATTTACAGAAAAAATATTTGCTTGCTTTCTCCTTTCCTTGTTTTTTAAAGATTTTATTCATACATAACATTTTTAATCCATAGAACATTTATTTCATATACTTTACTAAACAATGCGTACGTAGGAGATTTATTTCTTTTGATAATTAATGATTATGATAAAACATAATTACAATATAAAATAATATAAGCTTGCCTCCCTTCCTCTCGTTCACTGACTGTGAATTAGGTTTACTGAGCAGTTCCACTAAAATAAAAACATTAAAAGAACAGTACACAATATACTTAGTTGTACCTTTATCTTGTTTGTTTATGTTGTTTTTTGACGTCTTAACAGAATCGTGAGTGTGACACACACTGCCTCTTTCAGCCTATCTTTGCCTTTTTTCAAACTATCTTGGAGCGATTTTTTATAGCAATGTCTAAAAATAAGGTAAGTAAACATAAAAAATGTCATGATGTTACGAAAATTTTGTCATATTTTTCTTGCAGCTATCTTATGTTCACATTAGACAAATATGTAGAACAGGACTACAGTGTTGTATATTTCCACTATAACTTGACCAGCAAGAATAAACCACCACTGTCTTGGTTGTGGAAGGCGTATAAGGCGTTTGATAGAAAATATAAAAAGAATCTCAAAGCTCTGTACTTGGTGCATCCGACGAATTTTATACGAATAGTATGGCAAATGCTGAGGCCAGCAATCAGTGTAAAGTTTGGTCGGAAGATGATGTATGTTAATTATCTACACGAACTGCAACCGTATCTCGACGTTGACAAACTTTGTATCCCGCAGCCAGTGCTCGAGTAAGTATAATACTTCAACAGTTTTGACACAGTATTTATCTATATAATATGTATTTGGTTTTATTTTCCTCTATTATTTACCAGGGGGCGTACCAGTATGGGTACCGCCATTTTGATTGTTAAAAGGCAAGACGGGTAGTGTAATTACTGGCACTGAGTTGGCTATGACTTGCTTGGCTTCTAGTTCCACGTAAACTTGTGGCTCTTCTGCCCGTTTGTCTATCAAACATACCTATTACATATATGAAAAAAGTCGCTGTATTCAATCGTCTGGTAAACACTTACTAATTCTCTATTGGTTTTATTAATTTCAAGTTGAACGTAGTACATTAAGTATAGTGCTTATTTTTACATATTTTATCGATGCTTATTAAAAATTTTACATGCATTACGCATACTATACAGAAACCCTTCTTCTTCAACTTCGGTATGGCACAGCGGTTTGTCTGTAAGCTGTTAGAAGTGACGGGCTGGTTAAAACTAGTTTGATGGCCAAATCACAGGCAGCGCCGGTAAAATCTAAACTAACAATACCCAAACTTGAACTTAGCGGTGTAGAATTTTTAGTACGATGGTGATTCGGTCGGATTGCGGGACCAATTATAATGGTGCGAGTAAATATCTGAATGACGTCCAAAAATATTAAGCTTTTCAAGAAGTTTAGCAGAAGCTTAACGATGGCACGGCCAAGCGCCCTACTTTAATGGGCTCACCGTTGCAAATGCAACAAGTTCTTTTAGTATATTCCATTAGAAATATAACAAAATTACTTCAGCTCAAAAGTTAAAATTAACTTTTTTCCTTTTTAACCACGACGCAAAAAGATTGGTGTTATAAGTTTGACCGCTTGATGTGTGACTGCGGCAACGTGGCGCTCAAATAGGTGAACATATTTGGATACCTGCGGTGTTTTAAAAGCAGGCTGAAGGTGTTTAATTGGAAATAGTTCAACTGCTTCAGGGTTATCAGATTTTTTTTATTGGTTTCGGATTTTTAAAGTCAAAAATGTAAATAATAAGGTAAGTAATAGAAATGGTAAATTGCGCGGTGAACTATCGAAACGTGTTTCGCCAATAGACGGGGTTACACCAAGGAATAAATTGTTATTCATTGTGTAATACATTTCTTTTTGTGATACGATGCTCTTCTATTAGCATCGAACATAAGAAGCAATGCGTTAAGTATAATGTAAAAATTGGTGCCATCTGCGTCTCCTGTAGTGGCGACAAGGTCACGCGCACTTAGCACTGTATTACCTTCTTATTTAGATTTCTATGTCTAAAGTACATAATAATATATTTTATCACTTGGAAAATAATTTCATTTTAAAGTCCTAACAAATAAGAATAATATTTAACAGGTATAATTAAACAACTAACGAAACGTAGTAAAATATAAATGCAAATATAGACGTGTGAAGTTCACACGCGGTTAAGAAAATTTACTTGCTATAGAATGATGCGAATGCATAATAAAATGAATCAATTACATGGTTAATTATTATTATGTGGAATAAAGAGTTTCAATATATTAATTATTTATAGACCAAATCCTATAGGATATCCTCCTTCCAGAAAAGAGCATACTCAAAGGAGACGGTCCATTTCTGGTGTAGTCTTGTACAGTATACTATAAATAAATAAAAATACATAGATTTCATTAAAAATAAAATAAATTAGTTTATCGTAATAAGTTACGTGCAAAAAAATGAAAAAATTATCAAGTTTTTCAAGTATTAGCTATTCCACACAAAGATGGCGGCTATTACTTAAACGTCATTATTAAAAAATTTTGACGACTTGGACTTTTTATTTGGAAATAGATTTATAGGCATAAACGCCAAAGAAAATATTCATATGCCATTGTTATATCATGTAGTGTTGCGTATCTTGGAAATATTAAATTATGCTTACGCTGAAATTGAAAAGAATTTAATGGATATAAACATATTAAAACTGTTTGAATATTTATTTTCCTTTATATCATTATGTGTACAAAAGTACACCAACGTCCCATACAATTTTGGACCGTCTCCTTTGAAAGGCTGGCAATGCTGGTCTGCTAATGCTCTGGTGTAGCGGGTGTCTGTGGATGTAGCTATCACTTACCAACAGGTAAACTGACTGTCCGTTTGTCCTCTATAAAAAAGGAATAATGCTCTTAGTCACAACGTTACTAAAGAAATTTGAACAACAATGTAATTTTCCTAAATTACCGCTGTAAATAACCTACGTCCAATGCGACGTTCTCCATGCTAAGTGTGCATGTCGTTACTTAATTATTAAGTTGACGCCAAGGCGAAGCGGAGACCTCACTACTAGATCGATATTGTAAAGTTGATTCTTCATTAAGCCCTTTTATTATTGCAGTGTAATAACAATAAAAATATTACAAACAAAATATAATGTTTTTAATTTTTGTATCTGCAATTCCTAAAATTTTAATAAATACACCAATAGTTAAGAGCAACATACTACCGGAGAAGGCATGTGTCCATTGGAATTTCTTATGAAAAACAATCAAAATTCTGTTAGGAGTTCTATGCCTACTATAACTATTAAAGGCGTGGTAAATCTATTATGAGAAAAAATTGGTTGTCTGTAAAGTTGGCTTACGGACGGTAGTTTGACGTGACAACGTCAAACATTACAGGCAGCACGGACCGAACTGAGCCGATCGCTCGAGGTCGAGCCGCTCATGCCTCTCTCGTTCGTGCCGCGCTCTTGCTTGCGGAACGCGACAATAAGCGTAACGTGAAAATGACATCATCTTTTTCGTGCATGCAGCCCGTAATATCGAGTTATTAGACGTTGTCACGTGAAAACTGACGGATAACCGACATAATAGCTAAACTGTGTCTGTATATAATTACGTGAAATGTTTTTTTTTAATGTTATAAGGCGGCAACCAAGCAGTCATAGCCGTTTGGTGATTACCGACGCCCATAGATATCTGTACAACTAAAGGCGATACAAATGCCTTTCATATTTCCTCTAATGGGCCACCGTAAACTCAGAAACCGAATAAAGCGCGACAGAATAGCTGTCACTTTGCGCCGGTATTATGTGAGCAAGCGAGCAGCATGGCACTACTCACTCTTACTATTTGTACACGTTTTTACGAATATTTATTACATCTATCACATACATCGACCACATAACCCATAGACTCCTAATAACAAGGGAACGGGTTCTGGCGACACATCTGACTTAAGTTCCGATGTAAGCCGTAAACAATGTACTCAACTATGGTGTCGTCTCATTCTTTCCCGTTGTGAAATATATCCATTTCAGTCATTTAAGTATTTTTTAGTAGTTGGTAATGTATGACATTGAATTAGCTAGTCACAGCATTGCAACCCCTCCGTCTCACCTCAGCTAGTTGCCAGAATGCATTTGATACGAAAAATCAAACATTAGGAGTCTATAGGCTGTGTGGTCGATGATCACATATTACATACATCTAAGTGCAGTTGATTAGGGATTATATAAAAAAGCTAATATTTATGTATATTATATTATGTGTCATATTCAAATAAATCACTCCTAACAATATTATAAAATAGTTTACGCTGACAATATATCAAATTTGTTAAACAGATAATATAATAATATATACTCTGTTCCGTAACGGACATGCAGTGTGTATCTACCTCCTTTATAACAATATATTATACTTATTTTTAGATATAATAAATTACTACTATCGAAGAATCCTCGGGCCGCCGAGGCGGCCCGTCTGCAAGCAGAGCAAATGAATAGTTTACGCGAAGAAGGTGCTAAAGTAGTTCCCAAAGAAAGTATGTTGCCACCGCCTACACAGCAGTTTGGCGTGTCGCTACAGTTTATAAAAGAAAACAATTCAAACATGATAGATTCGATACCGCCTGTCGTTAGACAGTGCGTGGAGTTTTTGTCCCAACCTGAAGGTAAGTTATTTATAATGAAATATTATACAATCGAATTGTACCAGATAATGGTTCGCATTTTATGTAATTTATCAAAATAATATAGCGTTGTCGGTTATTATTACATTAACACCTGTATTACTAAGAATTAATCGAAATAAATTATAAAAGAAAATATGAAACCGGGTATAATAGGATAGTCAATCATCAGAAAGAAGTATTTCCGGTCGAGTTTCTATTAAATATCTATTTTGATCAACGACGATGATAAATTAAAGCTATTGCTAAAATAAAATGTACAATCGCAAATACCTACTAATTACCAATTGATTTTCAATGATTGCAATTTGCTTTGCCAGACACGAAATGCAAAATGTAGGTACGACTCTTTTGCAAAAATATTATTTTTTCTGTTTTTGCGTAAATCTCATAATAAACATTGCGATTTGAAGCGTGACATTGGTATTTGTAAGACCCGATACCGCTTTACGTAATGAACACCGACACTAACATCCTGCTTGATCGATTTGTCTGAATTGTTTCATTAACGTTTTACAATCATTTATAGAACAATGCATTGGTTATAAATATACTATTATTTAATCTAATGCGAATTACATAATTCTCATAGTTTACTTTGCTAGGCCGCAAATAATGATGCATCCGAGTTGAAATTAAAAAAAAAATGTAGGTAGGTGAATAGTTTAAGCTTGCTAAGCTAAAATGTATTTCTCATAAATTGATTGGAAATTAATCATTTTTTCTTACATCGTCGTGTGCTTGTGAAATCTATACTCCGTATATGATTTAACTTTTTTTTTAAATATATAATATTAAACCTATCAAAATATTCTATCGAATATTTTGATAGGTTTAATTAAGATTCAATATTTTGTACAATACCTTCTATAAGTATATTACATACTTTTTTTACTGTTTTAGCCTTGGGTACAGAGGGTATATTCCGTCGATCAGCAAACATATCGGTCATAAAAGAGTTGCAAAGGGCTTGTAATAGGGGTGAGCCGATATCGTTTAGAAACGATCCCCACATCGCCGCTGTGCTGTTGAAGACGTTCCTTAGGGATTTGGAGGAGCCACTGATGACCTTTGATCTTTACGAGGAAATATTGAAGTTCCAAAGTAAGTTGACACTTGTGGTGAGTCAATCGATATTGGTTAGGCAAGGTCTTTGTAATGGTGTCAATGGCATCAGATTGTATATTGAGACCCCTCGTTAACATCCGCTTTGTTCGTGCAAACACAAGTATTTTGTTTTTATTGATCGCCATTTTGAATTTAAATTCTTCAAAATATACGACATTTATCAGGGCAGGGGATCGGTCGTCTTGGCGTTCATTAAGGGAGGCCTATGTTCAGCAGTGGACGGATAAAGGCTGATGATGATGATATGGCATTTATGATGTTATGAAAGGTTTATCTATCAACTATTTTTAAAATATAGTTTTTTTTTTCGTATATGGATCGTGAACGATATTAATAGTTGTATTATTTTTAGCTTGGTCCAATAGAGACAAACCCCGTCAAGTGAAAATATTGATTCTCGAAAGGTTGCCGTTGGATAACTACAAACTCCTAAAGTACATAATACAGTTTTTGTGGGAGGTAAGTTTTTTTTTAATGAAGAATTACCTTTTCACTTAGAATTAAATACCTATTAGAAATGAAAATTTCTCTAAGAATACATATTGAATATATACCATTTAGGTATCCAGTTTTATACATCAAGTATGCTATTTCCGTTGGTTGTTTTGTGGAACTTTAAAGTTACTGTATGCTATGGCCTATGGGTTATGTGCTCATTCACATATAGTGCAACCTAAAATTTCCGTTTGGTGGTCACACTGAAGTAAAGAATTAGATAGAATCTAGCCAAAAGCGTAAGAATTTTTATGATAAATAAATATGTGTATTTAAACTAAGATAATACGAAATATATATATGCGTGTATAAGTTCTTATTTTACATATGTATGTAGTAAGCCGTTTTAACAAACCTTATATCTTTTCAGGTTCAAGACATGAGCTGTCTCAATAAAATGACAAGCACGAACTTAGCAGTCGTATTTGGCCCGAATTTGTCATGGCCGCCCAACGGCTTAATGTCATTACAAGCTATTGCTCCTATTAACGCATTCACTGATTATTTACTCGAAAACCAAGAATCTATATTTATAATCTAAATTTATATATAATAAGTTCAATATAAAGAAGGAAATATCATGAACAAAATCTCAGAAATAGGTTGCCAGGTGTAAACTATTTAAAACAATTCGGTGTTTTTAACGTGATCTGTGAATTCTAAGTTATACTCTGAAATTGTCAGATGCCCCAGGAAGCCGTTACACAAGACAGAGAAAAACAATATGGAAACATAAAAAAATGTTATTAGGTATTCAATAATTCAATGTTTTCTATAATATACACCAATTTTTTTTACAACTCACAATAATTGCTCGTCTATTTTTGAGCTCTTCGGTAACATGAACCGTTTATGCGAATGTTCCTATCTATAATATATATGATTTTCTAGATCACCTTTAAAAATATATTATTCAACATATTGTAACATAATGTATGAAATTGTCAATATAACTTAATCGTAACGATTTGTATAGATTGTGTAACGATACATACAAGACGCCACTTCTGGCTATCATAAAATGCCAAATAAATTTAATAGAAGAATTAAATACCTGTTTTGTAGTGCAAATATGGATAAAGGATATGTATTATAAGTATAAGTCGTTAGAATTAACATGTGCTATTTGTTTCTAAGCAATTTGAATTTGTATGTTCCACTATTAAAACGTTTATCGGTGATAGAAAAACTGGCAAAGAGTGGTCGACTCACACTTGTCAGATTTTTTGTTGTTGTTTTCCTGTAACACTCATAAAATCAAAGCGTATATGACGCCTAGGTGTTCTTGTATATTAGAAACAAAGAAGGTAAGGAGAACCATCTCTATGTATCAAAAGTGTCTATCCTAAAGTGACAAATTAAGGGGTGTCAGGACAAATTACAGGTAGCGCCATACGTAGCAAGCGGAAGGATTTTTAAACGTGTGTGTCACAAAAAATTACGCACACACAAACATTAATACATACAAACAATCCTTCGACTTACTACACAAGCGCCACTGTGGACGGCTTACAAAGTGTTGTTTGTGGCTGATTTACCTTTAAGAAGTGTCTACCGACACTTCTTCAACTTATCTCCTATATACTGTGGCTCTTCTTACTCTGTGTACTTTATGATCGAAAAAAAAATACAGCTGATAGAAAGTAACTTCACCTTTTTTAAAGTTCTTTTTTCGGTTTAAAGTGTGAAATTTCATTGTAAGTGAATGAAGTAAGCTTAATTAAATGACTTTTTTTGAAACGCAAAGCCATTGTTTTAGCATTAATATTTTAATGGGAAAGTACCTGTATACATAAATAGTTCGCACAATTTGCAAAGAATGTATTATAATTTATTTGCGATATTTAGATCTTACTAGGTTATTTTATTATTCATTTTGTGCTTTTGATATATTCCATAAAATCAAAGCTAAGATTTTTAATATACAACTATTCGTTTTCTTACGTTTGAATCAATAAGGAATATGCCATTGAATTAAATGTTCGTCCAATATAATTTATAAAATATCATCTTCGTTAGAACTATAATAAGATTATTTCTACATTATTTTATATTTTATTTGGTGAACATTTGCTACTTTGGTACATTTTCTATGACAAGTGTAATTAAATTAGCAGTTAAACATAAACCCTAGCCTAGCCACGGTGAAACTACATTTCTAGGAATAAAAAATAGCAAAACAACAATATTTGCCATATATTTTTGCCTGAACACAAATATACTATCTTATTTGCAGTGATTCGTTTTGGATATTATTATTAAATATTAATATATAAACGAGGATAATACGAATTTTTAATATAAATTAATAATTAAGTATGTAATACAATAAGCATGTACGTTTGTTTTATTTATAAAGATTTTAGATTATACTATAAAAACTAAAAAGTAATAATATATAGTTTCTCACTTTATTATAAATTTTATATCTATCATAATATTTCCATATGTACATAATTTGCGTACATAGTATGCGTTTATGTGTGCAAAAATGGAGTTTTCATTTATCTGATTTTGTAACTTATACCAAATATTATAATCAAACTAAATTAAACTGATCTAAAAATGATACCTTATATCCTTATACCTTACACTATGCTTTTTCTTATGCCTCAAGTTTATAACCACAGATAATATAAAATAAAACTAATTGATGTTGTAGATTAATTAATGATTTAAATTAAGATTAAAAAGCAATATGTAAGATTTTGCCCGAATACTCAAAGCAACTCAAATTTAGGGGCTGCTTACATTTTGATGACATACGGATTTGTGGGCGCTGGGGTTGGTCCGCTACAGATTTAAGGCGTGTGGCTTAGTAGTTTGAGGAGCCCCCAAGTATTTAAGTGGCGTTTGAGAATTCGGGCGTTAGAATCAATATGTAATGAATTAAGCAGGTGTCATTTCTAGGTGTTCAATTTTAAGTATAGAATACTTCGCTACGTCCACATTCGTAACCAAATTTTCGTAACTGGTTACGAAAAAGGAAATTTTTTCCCTGTTTCGTAACCAGTTATGAAACAAGACTTTTTTTCCATTTTCATAACCAGAGCCTCTAGTCATGTATGGCCTCCTGGTACTTTTTCCTGGAACAATGGTTTGTATTGTGAATACATGTTTTAAAACGTGGATTATTTATAGTTTTAACTCTAAGGCCTCGCCCTGGAATTTAGCGGGCAGCGGGGCGGCGGCGGTGGCGGCGCGGGCAACGTAGACCAGCGCCGCTGCCGCTCCGTTGTTTTCGAGAACCGGTCCATTTGATTTCTACGCAAAGATCCTGCCGCTCCAGTGTTTTCCAAACTCTTTTGCTTTATGGATCCCTTTCAAACTTTTCCCCTGGTGGACCCCTTGCTGACCTTTTTTTTTGCTCGTTTAAAGATATTTCATTATAATAGTAAAATTCTTCTTGGTTGATTGGCTCTTTTTTTCTTCTCTATGGAAACCAAATTAATTTTCCTAGACCCCCGGCTTACGATTGTGGACCCCCATTTCTTCGAGTCTTTCGTGGACCCCTGAGGGTCCACCTGGACCACTTTGGGAATCACTGGTCTAGACTTTTAGGTCTGATGGCCTTTAAGCTAAATTGGTAGGTAGGTGAGAAGATGCTCACCTACCTACCTACCTATAGTCATCTAGCTCACCTAGTAAAATTCGAAAGGGGGCGCTCCCCTCCGTGCTCCGCAGGCGGAAAAAAGCACCAGAAACAACAGTAAGGCATCAGCCTCGAATTTAGCACGCAGCTGGGCTGCGACGGTGGCAACACTGGTTTCGAAAAAAAAACGGTGGCCCGTGGCAGCGCGGGAACGGCAGGATCTTTGCGTAGAAATCAAATGGACCGGTTCTCGAAAACAACGGAGCGGCAGCGGCGCTGGTCTACGTTGCCCGCGCCGCCACCGCCGCCGCCCCGCTGCCCGCTAAATTCGAGGGCGAGGCCTTAGAGTTAAATAATAAATAAATCCACGTTTTAAAACATGTATTCACAATACAAACCATTGTTCCAGGAAAAAGTACCAGGAGGCCATACATGACTAGAGGCTCTGGTTATGAAAATGGAAAAAAAGTCTTGTTTCATAACTGGTTACGAAACAGGGAAAAAATTTCCTTTTTCGTAACCAGTTACGAAAATTTGATTACGAATGTGGACGTAGCGGAATACTTCACTAGTTAATAAAATTGTTATTTTAAGATTAACATATAAGATAAAGGCCATAGTAATTCATTATTCATTTACTGGTCTATTCAATAAAATATTAGTAGGTGCAATTCAAATTTTAACTTTTATATAGATATTATATACATTATGACAAGTTTAATTTTCACATAAATTTAAATAGATATCACAACTACTATTATACCTAACACTTTTACACCTTTCTACTCTTACAATTAATATTACATTTTGTACCGTGATAAAACGATGGCAAATGTCATCTTCATAATGTAGGATAAATTAAAAACCCTCCATGCAAAAAAGCATCATATAAAATATCAAAAATAATACCAGTCCTTAAGCTACTCAATTCAGTAACACTTACGCGATATGGTTTGCGCGTTGAAATGTCGCAGCGGGGTACCGCTTAAGTTAGTCGGGTCTTTCAGTTCGCTTTTTTGTGCTGGGGGTGTATCAGAATTTTTAATTTATTTATTATATACTACATACTTACCAAGTTTTATCTTTTTAGGACTGACAAAGCTCCTTAATGATCTGCACCTCTTCTAGAGAGGTTGGAGTGTTGAAGGCTACATGTTTCTTAAAAATTTCTTTGTCGTTTGTGTCCAAATCCTATCCTATACCAAATTTGTTTCAATATTCAGATCACTTATGTTTGCCAGTTGATACCCATTATTCATCTGTGATTCCAATCACAACTACCAAAAGAGCTTTAAAATTGCTGAACCGATAGTGATAAAACATATGATAAAATCATCGTTAGTAAACCTACTTTCAAATTTAAAAAAAAACCAAATCGGCTACCCGTTTAGAGCTCTCAAACGTAGTGTTTATGTACTCTTTGGTAGCTCTAAAACGGTTGCATTGCGGTCAAACTTAAACCGCCCTTTATGAGTGGCGGGTATTAAAAATAAATTCGTTAAACTATAGGTGGTCGAGGAACTAACATATATCCATATGTTCTACTCATACTTACATATGATTAACATACTCTAATAAACCAACCTCTATATTATAATGATCATTCCAATTCCTGCATTTTAAATTATGAAAATACGCGTGATTTAATTTTCCTTCCTTTTATTGAAAATTAATAAAATTATATTTTATACATTCACAGCGGTATTCCATTCCAAATTATGATTATTTTTATATGTATTATAAATGAAATTAATCATTAATTACTATTTCTTTGGTGATGAGATCAGTAAATGTATTGTGGTTTTCTATTTTAGGAGTGACTTATTTACGAGTCACTCAACAACGAAAATGATTTTAGCTTTAAATTAGTTACTTTAGTGAGTTATATGTAATTTTTTTAACCACCAAATTTTAAATATTAACAATCTTATCTGATTTTATATTATAGGAGTTACACATACCACGTTTTTTATTGTACAAGTCTTAGGAGTATAGGTTGATTATATAGTATTTTTATTATATATTTTATGTCTCTATTACTAACGAGTTTACTTACTGTTAAAACATCACAACAAATAACATGTTTTTTGGGCACCTCTAATGTGTGTGTAGGTTTAAATTTACACCTCTTAAATGTTTTATTATATATATTTTACAATTTCATTTTACAGTTTTTTGACGAAATATTCTATTAATTTTATTTATAGTCATTTAACAATAAATAAATTACAGAATAGTTTATTACTGAATTTTGTTTGAGAATACCATATCCACTTATTCCCAGTTGCTAATCATAATTGGGTTTTCTGATATTTCATGAAAGCTAATTAGTACTATTCAGTCTTACAATATTTTACATACGGGTTATATGATACAAATTTAACGTTACTTTGCCACTGAAAGTGATACTGAAAGATTATTCTAGCTAACTCGTAACAAAACTGCAAATTGTAACTTTTTAATTAATTTGTATTTACGTCCCTCATAGTGCGACATGAATCATACTGTAATGGCCAAAAACGGAATCTAATAATTTAAACTATAATTGAGCTATTACAGTTAAAAAAAATGCCCAAGTGTGCAAAAGTAATGAACGTCAATCGCAATAACATTTGCAAAAATCTATGAACTACTCAATTACTGTATGATCCTTGTCGTAGTAAAGAATTTATTGTAATATATTTCTAATTGAAAGTTTAAATATTTTACAGATTGTTATATGTAGATTAAACCAATATAATATATTATATAAAGACATGAATCTCATTAGAATTTCCTAGCATTCCAAAAAAAGAAACAAAATGAAATTGAACCACACTTTATAAATTTCCATTATTTTTTATTTTATTTTATAAAAACAATTACTGTACCATAATATTATGTCCAACAAAAGCAATTTATTAGGTGTAAAATGTTTTTACTTTTAACATTTGTGTATATTGTTAACAGAAATAAAAAGATCCTAATAATTTTTTAAGCCAATTAGTTTTTATTTATTCTTTCATTACTAATAACTTCTTCTCTACTTCTTGAAGTATCTATGATAAGATATATAAGGTATATGGGTATTTTAATTACTATCAGAAGAAAATCCTAACTTACTGTAGCAATCTTAAGTTTGAATTAGGTATTTACACCTATTACACCCATTACATTATTTACCCAATTTACATATAAAATTAAATAATACAAAAAAAGTTAATTTTTGATAAAAAAAACCATTAGACTTCAAAACTATCATCATCGTTATCGACGACATCGCCTTTATCCGTCCACTGTTGAACATAGGCCTCCCTCAATGAATGCCAAGTCGACCGATCCCTTGCCACTGGTAACTGCGCAGAGATTGTCTTCCCACCTGGTTAATGGCCGACTCCCACTAATATAATTTATATAACTATATTTATAGATCTGTGCATGTTAAGATTATATTTTGGACTAAGACATGTTGCTGCACTATAAATAACATGTGACCCACAAAATTATACTTTATTAAGTAGTTACAGATACATTAGCCTTATTCCTTATTTTACTTTTGTTTAACAATTTTTTGGAAATTTACGAATTTTTCCAATGCATACTCAATTCTTCAAATGTTGCACTACGAAATATGGCAAATGCGAAGCGTTGAAAAAATTAATGTTTTACCATCCTTTGTACTTATTATAATTTAGTAGTATATTAGTAGATCCAGTGAATTTTCTCATAGGTGTTCCTTTTCATACAATAATTGAGATTTCCCATATTATATAATTTTGATTTGTGTTAAAGGGTCATTACTCATTGGCAAATTGAGTAAAATGAAAGAAGTTTATTTTTACTCAATATAAAGTAAATTATAGTGCTAAATGTTTCTAGTTTCTGCCTACTGCCTACGTCTAATACCTAGTTTCGAATTTGTCAATTTCGCATTTTCTGCAGTTTTAGTTCGCCGATCGCCATTTGTATTTTGTAAAAACTTGTAAAAATATAAATATTAAATTAGAAAATCATAGAAAATATTGACTTTGACATTTTAGAATAGAGTTGCCAGTTTGAAAATGGGCACTTCTACAGCATTATGTTGAATCTTCCCCAATCGATTAATTATTGTTTGCGAGTATTAAATGCAATCATTTGGTGCAGAGAATGAAAACATATTTGTTTAATTATTTTTGTCATTATTTTATTTTTATTTCATTATTTTTTGGCCATACTATGATAAAATTATTTCGATTTTATATTCATAATTGTTTTATTATTTTTATATCCATAATAATTGTATTCCATAAGCTACTAGAGCAAAAATAAAAACGAGATTGCTTATGATGATATTGCTTGTCATCCTTATTCTTTCTTCTATTACTTATTTCAGCCAGACAGCCAGCTACTACGACTGATCAGGCTACTAAGCTCTTGACGACGGTGACGGTGTGGATCCCGCCAGGTGCAGATAATTTGTATGATGAATATATAGATGCCTGCCGCGGGTAATACACCTGTAAATAGCCTGTATTTACATAATATTATATTATTTATTTATATATCTTCTGTCTAAATCAAAGATGAAAACGACGAACCAACGAAGATGCGACGTGTTCGGATTTGCCCAGAGTTTGGAAAGACAGTTTTTGAAGGATTGATACATAGAATTTTATATGTAAGTTATCCTATTAATCTCAAAGCCATTCATCAAATCCATCTAAAGATTTAATTGTAAATCTAAAAATATTATTTGGAACTAATTATTTAAAAAACCAGCAGCACCCCGCAATTTCACCCCCGTACTTCCCATTCCCGTGGAAGTAGGTACGAAGACATAATATAGTCTATTATGATATTCTAAGTAAGCTATATGTATATTGAGTTTTGTTACATTCATACATTGTTACAAGCTAATAATATGGCGTTTATAATATTTAGGAACATTAAAATAGCTCCGGCCATGCCTTTAATTTCATCCTTATTTTCATACTAATTCTTAATGATATTAAATAACACATGTACCATGCCTTTCCTACAGTTTCTTTGTAAAACACACGAAAGCTGTTTGACGGAAGACACAAACAAGCTTAGATTGGTGGAATTCACGCAAATCAAAGCAGTTGTACAGCGCATTTCTACCACATGATTAAATGATTAAATATTGACTTTTCGGTTTCGAAAGATTATGTAGGCCTTTCGGGGCCTCTGGCGTTCCTAATAGGCTTTAATGACGCTCAAGATTGCTTTTTTCGGTTTGAATAAGTAAATTTCTGTTTTTACACGGCAAATTATCGGTTTGTGGCTTGCTTCAGACCTAGAAGTTAATAAGGGTTAGTAATAAAAAATGTTTTAAATTATATATTTTCTATTAAAGTCATACTTCGCAATGAAATAAAACGTTTGAACTACGATATAAAAATAAAAAATATTTATTATACACTATCTACATGTATTAAAGTGCATCATGACTCTATGGTTAATTAGACCATATTATATAATTTTATAATATCACTAAGGATAGTGAGGCTAGAATCAACAATATAAATTATACGTCCATCTTTCTAATAAAATCAATCAATTTAACAATTATGTACAGTATATTAAATTATATGTATACTTTGAAATATTTCATATTTGGCAACATATTTAAGATTTTTTTGTGAAAGCGCCAACTAGTGGCAAAATTTTGTAACTTGTTATTGATATCTCTCACTTGGAGTTCATGTTGTATTGTATTCCGATAATTTGTGTTATTTCTAACCGCCTCGATGTTTATTAAATTTGTGTTTGTATTTAGCCTAACCAGGTTTTAACTAACGAACAATCTGGCCTCAATGTATATGTTAAGTGGAAAGTTCTTTTCTAAACTAATGACATTATATGAACTCGATGTGCGTTTTAGCCATTTTATTTGGCTTGCGTTGGTGATTCGTATGTAGTCACGTGACCAAAGTGATTTTCGGATCAATGGCGCCAAATGACTGTTACAGAAAATGTACGTAAATTATTACACATTTTAACGATGTTTTAACAATGAAACTATGTGAAATCAAGTTATGTTATAGTATTATGTATGTATTTATACATCAATCTATATTTCATGTCGAAATGTAGAGAAAGAAAATGATGCGTAGGGCTCACGTCAGTCGCTCAACAAAACAGTGCTGCTATCTATGTTGTCAATTTTGTTATGTAGTTCAATGGAGACTATTCGTGTGATAAATATTTACGGAAAAGGGTTTAAATTATGGAATTATTACAGTTTATTTGTGTTCTAAGTGAGTTTATTTGAAAAATAAGGGGATTGCCTTTCCAATGAATACGGAAATATCTAGTTTACACTGTTTATGCACTCAGTACCATAGAACCGTCATAAGAGTAATCCTCAGGCCCGCCATACATTTTATCCGTGCAATAGTGAAACGTCAAATTATATTTTAACTAATATTCCTCTGCTCGTGATTACTCATTTATATCGCAATTTTTCACATATGATTCCATTAATGATGAGGTAAAATGTATTGCTTTATAATTATATGAAAGCAATGCTTATGTTTGATATATAAGTTGACATATTTGTTCTATACGTCAAAATACTTTTTACATTTTGATTCTCTTTTTTATGATAAGAAACCATCTACTTTGTTCATTTAAGGGCATCAATTTGTAGACTCTACTGATTTGATATCTGATGGATACATTTGCATCATTTCTTTGAACTACTTTACGCGATTTTTGTGTAAACTAATATTTTTGCATTCTTCACTGGAAAGATGAATATTATGTTTGATTCACAGCTTATCTTTTTTAATCACTTAATTTCAGGTATAACCTGTTGCTGTTCAGTGGTTTTAAACTAAAACTTCACCATGTAGTAAACGATGTGACATTTTACACAATGCTATTACCACGGTCCAAGAGTAAATCTTCAAAGGGTTCGTGAACATGTAGGTTGTGAAACAAATCATATAAAATGTCGCTGCGAGGCACTAAACGAGCGACTGGGGTGCGTGGGGATGAAGCGGGTTCATCCAAAAGGCGCAGGACGGAGCCCGAGGACGCACTCTGGCAGCTCAGGCCTGTCAGTGACCTTAAGATGTCATCCATATATAACAGAAGTGCCTCTGAGGCACCAGCAGAACTATTCAGGTTTGTGATATTACTATATATGGATTGTGTGTGTTTATACACATTCTGAAAATTATCCTAAATTTATTTGTCATCTGAGAAAAATTGATGCAGTGAAGTCAGTGATAATATATAAATAAGATTTAATAATTATATATAAGCTATATGTGCATAGTAAAAACTGTTATGATATGTGAGCAATTTATATTGATATAGATTTTGACTTTGCAATTGTGCTTGAACTTTATTATATATAAAATTATTAAGTACATTAAATAAAGTATTAATACTCTTTAAAGGTTATCATAAAAATAGTTTTATTGTTATAATTAAGAGTTAAATATCTAGGAAACATTTGCTGTAACTCATATAAAGATGTTTGTGCTATTTATATTAATAAATCACCTATAAAATTATATAGCAAGCTTAAATAATAGCTCTGCGAAAATTATATACATTTGTTTTTTGGTTTCACTGAGAGTGTATAAATGCAAAATTGATTGAAGTCTATTCAGAACATCAAACTAAGTCCCTTATTGGGGTTATTTTGATAATTAGATCTAGATAATAAATGCTATATTTATTATCAAGACGTATTTGTGTTGTCTTTTGCTGTGCGATGAAAAATATTTTTTGAGTTGAAAGGTACCTTTACCTTTTGGTGGCATATGGATCTTATCAATCTGCTTTTGTAGAAGAAGACTTTTCTAATATGAAGTAGGCCTAGTAAAATATGAGTACTACAAAAGCATGCAATTTGTTATTAATTTAAAATAAAATAACTAGTATTATTATATTACATAATTAAGCTGTGCAATATTTTTGTGTGTGTGCTAATTGTAAGCCTTACACTTTTTTAATTTGATAAAGCAATTGAATAAATATACTAGATAATATATGATAAATATACATGTGACAAAATTATGTGGCAATTTATAGAATCAGGTATTACTTAAGGAAACAAATGAGATATATATTTTTTAACTATTTTGTTGGCACTATGCCGTAATCCACATGGTCTTAGTTAGTCCATGCATATCCATTTACAATGAACAACTTTGTATATACCTCATATGTGGTCAGTGGAACAGTGCTAACAAATATTTCAAAGATTGTGTATTTAACTTAGGTTTGCCATGCAGAAAACTTTATGTTATGCATATTTCTGGTTTTGCTCTCATCCGATAGTCTTTACCTTACCAATTGTGCTCATGATCATTTCATAGCAATAAGCTTATGTCAAATTGTATCAGTAATCTTGATATAATAATTCTTTATCAGTGGATGGATACAGGCTAGTGATGACTTAGAAGGGCCCTATTATACATTGATTTGTGACATGTTTAATATAAACATGATGAAAAATTATACTTGTATGTGAATTAAGGCACCAGCGAATATTTGAAGTTTTTATTATATTTATGTGCTCTATATCATAGTAAGTAATGTGTTAAATTATTTAATGATTATAAAATATATTATGTATATATAATTTATTCCAAACGGAAATGCTTTAAACTTGTTTGAAAAATTAAATATTGTCAGTACTACGCTAGTTATAATACCTTTGGTCTATGACATACAATGAATAGAAAGATGTGGATAATGATGATGAGTAATATATTAGCTCTTACTTGAGCATGCATACTCATTTGTTGCATTGTGTAGTAACTCAATTTAAAGAAATGTTACTTTCAACTGTCTTTACTTTAATTAACTGACATATTCTTTTCTGTGTTCTATTTTTTAAGTATTAGTTTGATAAATTATCTCAGAAAAATTGTGTATATTATATAACCTAACACTTTCGCACTTAAATAGAAAAAACAATAACTTCACACCATTACATGCCATGGAAATTTGCAAAATGTTTTTATACTATAGTAAATAAATATTTCTAGATAATATTACTAAGCTTAGCCCACAACATCCATTTTTGTAACATTAAAGTCCCTTTTTGCATAAGTATTTTGCTTATTTTCATTTAGATTTTCATTAATTCATGACATATATATTTTTTCAATACAATGATTTTTTTAACAAACTAGTCCTTTTGAAATCTCAAAAAGGGTTTTAAAAGTTCATTAAACTTCAGTAAAATGAGGGCATTATGTTGGAAAAAATCTGACAGAAAAATCATCAAATTCGAAATATAGAGAGTGCCTTACTATTTTATTGATGAAAGATAATATTTTACAGTTGATTAAAACTTTTGTTAGTTTTTTTACATACCTCTATCTATATGTAAGACTACTCCAGACCATATATTATAAATACTTAATCTGTGTGAAGTGTACTGTATAACAAACACTTCATAGGTACTAATTTGCGAACACATCAAAATTTCAGAAAAGATCTCATCAGTGCAATGAAATTGCCTGACTCGGAGCCACTTACTTCAAGTGAGTATTGGATTATAACCGATACATGGAAACAGGATTGGGAGCGAGGTGTTCAAGTACCTGTTAACCCTGATTCTTTGCCAGCACCCAAAGTAAAAATTATTGAAAATCCACTACCTCCAGATTTTCAAGAATTTAAGTTGTAAGTTATATATTTTTATTATTTTATTTTAAGTGTCTTATATATAATCTTGTGTCTAAATTTATGTTTTTTAACTCAGACCTAAAGACAAATACATACACTTGACAAGAGATGTCCACTATCAAGCAGACAAGCATGTAATAAGCACAACCCCAGCAAGAGCTGAAGCTGCCTGCAGCTATGACTTAGATGCAACGGACACAGCTTGGTTGAAATTATTAAATGCAGAACGTGCAAGAGCAGGTGCACCGTCTGTCTCTGAAGATCAACTTGAAAAAGTGATTGAAGAATTAGAGGTAATTAAAAGCAATACATAAAAATGTTTCTTTTGGTATTATTAAATACAGCCAGCATATGTTTCAGTCAAATAATTTATACTGGGTATCTTATGCCCGGTTTCTGAAGTTTCCAGTTATACTCTCATTAGCTATTGATACAATAAAGTTATGTATATGATAAACGTCGGTTAACTGTCACTGCGTTTCTGAATACGCAATGAACCGTTCAATAACTATCAAATCTGCCTAGAGATAGGTCTGTTTAAGAGATCAAGTTTAAAATTGATTTTATTATTTTAATTATGGATTATTACTAGTTTTATTTACGAGAATATTTTATTCAAGGGCAAGCATTGTTTTAGTTATAAATTATTAAAATTCGCTATTTATCAGCGAATGAATTTTTTAAATAAACGTCAAACTCACAGTTGTAAGGTTTATGTAATTTGCTTGAAGCAAAACTTCAAATAAAGTTATGAAATCGATAAACGGCACACATTGGTCAGTTAAGATAAGCTAAGTTTAAATGGAGTTTATCTTACATTGCGATGTTCAGAAACGCACTTTCTTAGATTATCGAACCAATAGCGCTAATGAATAGATAAACTGCCGTTAAAAATTCCTCAGAAACCGGGCATTAGTAAAAAATTGTCAAATTGAGTAAAATACTCAAGATTCTAGACAATTTTGAAATTATTTTTACATAAAATGAAGGGAACAGAAAATATAAAAATCAGTTTAATGACCAAAGTTTGATCTATCACATATTTCATTAGGAAATAATAATAATATTAATAATATCTATGGGAGATTTTACACGAAGTCAATCTGCTCTGTGCTAAGTTCCCAATAGTAAATATACAATACACATGATATTTAATACCTTTTATCTTTTTGCTCCCTGGCAGGATTTGAACACTGAGATAGCTAGCAGTATACTTCTTTACACTTTACATGCTTTAATTTCATTGTCTTATTCCACTCTTACTGATTTTTTCGTCATGAACCACACATTGCCATATGGATCCATGTTAAAAAAAAGTGATTCATCATTTATTTTTCTTCATATTTAAGTATGAACTAAACCCAAGAAATGCTGCATGTATAATTAAATATGACGATTTGATAAAATCTTAACTTATTAAAAGTATATCATCATCATCAGCCTTTATCAGTCCACTGCTGAACATAGGTCTCCCTCAATGAAGGCAGACCGGCCAATGCACAGAGATTGTCTTCCCACTGGTTAATGCCGCAGAAACATTTCATCAACCTAAACATGGCCTTCACTCTTTATCCTTATTGGCATATGTATATGCATTAACATAATATGTTAATATGGCTATATTTTTCCTCTGTCACTTTCTTTGTCTCTTCCAGTTTTGGTTTTTTTTTATATATGGTTTATCTATTTGATTCATATACAATACACTTGTATAATAGCTCTATAATAATCTTCCTATAATGTTCCTTTCACTTTCACTTTTGTTTATTCTCAGTGCAACAGCAACTTGAGACATTATTAGGCAGTGTTTTTTTGCAGGCAATTGATGCAGCATTGATTGGGTTACTTTGATTACTACAAGGCACAATCATTTCTTATTTTATAGACTTAAGTGATATTTAATATGAATGTGTATTGTAGGAACTTTTTATTTTTTAATTAATTAATAAATAAAAAATAATTAATTACATTTTTTTTTATTTGAAATACATTGAAAAAAGATTACAAGAAGACGAGTTGTGCATTTATATTACTAAAGGTGCAGTTTAGATAGCAGGTCCATTGTTGATATTTTGAATATATATCTCTTTTAAATATAAATTTTCACTGATTTTGACAGTCCCTAAGTAGATTTTTATGATTCAGGCCTATACCAACTATGTTATGTTGTATAATTCATACATTCATACATATTTGATAATACATATCAAATAATTTTCCTTTTTTTCATTCAGCATAAATGGCGGAAAATACTTGAATGATTTATAACTGCTACTATTAGCCATGTCAGTCTTGGTTTGTTAACAATTATGTACTGTTTCAGGTACGAACATGGGACAAAATTCAAGCAATAATGAAGTCAGAAGAGGGTCTCGGTATTGAATATGATGAAAATGTTATTTGTGATGTTTGCCGATCCCCAGATTCTGAAGATGGTAATGAAATGGTTTTCTGTGATTCCTGTAACATTTGCGTGCATCAAGCTTGCTATGGAATTACTGTCATTCCAGACGGTAAGTTGGCTATAATTTCTGATGCATGTTCTGTAAGCTAAACTATTTTAAAATTTGGATTATATTCTTTAAATAAGAAAACTCATACAATTTGACAATAAATAATAACATATATAAGATATTGTGTTTTGAAAAATATAATTTTAATGATTAACAAAAGACTATTTAGTCTCCAATTGATTAACAAGTGTGAATAACATTTTCTTAAACTAACATTTATAATTATTACAATATATAGCCACTTTCGCGAGAGGGTCCGGGCTCGATCCTGACCCCCCTCCCCCCTCCTGTAGTGCCTTAACAAATGGGTTTTTCTAAATTTCACCTGGAACACGAGAACATCGCTCATTTATCAGTAAAGGAAAACATCGTGAGGAAGCCTGATGAGTTTAAAAGACTTTGAAGGTGTGTAAAGTTTACCAACTTGCATTGAGCCAGGCCTTGGTGAACTATGGCCTGATACCCTCATCATCTGATTCCGAGGAGCAGACCCGTGCCCATCAGTGGGACATATATGGGTTGCTACTATACTTTTTTAAAATTTGTGCTTATTCCATGTTGTTTATGTCTGCAGAAATTTTGTTAAATATTAGTGTATTATCTTACTTAGTATATATTTTATTTTTTTATCATTAACACAACTGGCCATGTTTTAATAATTAATTAAGAACTTTATATATTTATATATTTTTTTGTATCTTTTATTTCATATTATTTTTATTTATTGTATTATTTTACAGGTCAATGGTTATGCAGACCATGTGGAGCTGGTGTGAGGCCTACATGTGTGCTGTGCCCTAATCTTGGCGGAGCCATGAAATGCACTCCTTCAGGACATAAATGGGCACATGTCAGCTGTGTCTTATGGATTCCAGAAGTATCCATTGGTTGTGCAGAAAAAATGGAACCTATAACTAAAATAACATCTATACCACCTTCACGTTGGTCTTTAGTGTGTATTTTGTGTCGTGAACGTAAGGGCGCCTGCATACAGTGTTCAGTAAAGACTTGCAAAACTGCATATCATGTAACGTGTGCATTTAAACATGGACTAGAAATGCGTGCAATTATTGAAGATGAAAATGCTGATGATGGTGTAAAATTGCGCTCTTATTGTCAAAAACATAGTGTCAATTCCAAAAAAGAAAAGTGTGCTGGATCAGGATCTGAAGAAGAAGAAGTGAAGAGAAAGCGTCGTAAGGACATGACTTCAGAAGAAAAAACACAAGCTCGAGCAGCACGGCTTCAAGAAATTGAAGGAGAATTTGATCGACATGTCAGTGTAAAAGATATTAGTTCACATTTACTGGATGTTGATCAAGAAGCCATTAATTATATTTATAACTATTGGAAGCTTAAGAGACGAGCTGGTCATAATCGTCCCTTGCTACCCCCAAAATCTGATGATAGTGAACTTTTAACACATCGTCAAGAGCAAGCAGACTTGGATAAAATGAAAATGTTTGTCCAGTTACGTCAAGATTTAGAAAGGGTTCGTAACTTATGTTATATGGTCAGTAGGAGGGAAAAATTATCCCGTTCATTCTTTCGTATGAGAGAACAAACTTTTCATAAACAAGTGGCAGTGCTTTCTTCTGATCCAACTATTTCTGGTCCTGATCTGTCTGCAATAATTGAGGCTAATCATGGTCCTTCAATATACGATAGGTTGTACTCGCATCCAGATGCTCCAGATCATAAAAACGATTTTGATGATCTATTAGCTCGCATAGCACCACAAGAGTCGAGTGATGAGAAAAAGAAAGATCGTAATGGTCTTGTTAGAGGTTGTAAATCTGCAAATCCTTATAAAAAGCATTATGTCAATGGTTCGCGGCGAAGTGGTAGTATGTACAGTGGCCTCTCAAGTGAAGAAAGTGCGGGAGAAATTAGTCGTTGTACAAAATATCGTGGGCGTACTATTGGGTCTAGCACAGATGAAGACGTTAAAAAGACAGTTTCATCACCAAAGAAAAAGATTTCACCTAAAGGAAGGGGCAAAAAATCCCCTGTAAAAGTTGAGAGGAAGAAAAAGAAGGTGCCTCAATCTAAAGCTGTTGTAGAGAGTAGTAGTGAAGAAGAAGGAATTAAATTAAGAGCCAAGAAAGATAGAACGCGTAGTAAAACTCTACAACAAATGGAGAAAGAGATGGCTGCAGCTGGTAAAACTGGCCATTCTGGAACTGACAGCGATGATTTAATAACAATAAGAACAACAAGAAATAATAAGTTTCCAGTTGATATATATTCCGATAGTAGTGAAGGTGCTTCTGATAAACTAGAGTCAAATCATAATAAGAGTGATAAACTCAAGTCTGATAAAATAAAATCAGAGAAATCTAAAATTGAAAAGTCTCCGCATGAAAATGATTCTCAACAGTCATTGCCAAGAACAAAAGCAGCCATGAAAGAGTTTATACCAACTCAACCAGAGAAGAAAACATCTGCAACCGAAGAAAAACCTGCCCCTAAGAAAAGGGGAAGAAAACCATCAAACAAAGAGAAAAAGCCTCCAATGAAATCAAAAGGATCTGACGATGAAGCTAAAAACAAAGAGAACATTAAATTTGCTAAGAAAAAAGATCCTACAGATTTAATTGTTCCACAAAGACAAGCTGCTAAGAAAGCATCTGAGAATATGAGGTCTACAACATCCGCTAAGAAGGAAGATGTGGAGAAGCAAGTAAGTGGAGATGATACTAAAACTAAGCCAAAGATAAAGTCTAAAGGCAAGGAGGTAAAAGAAAGCCCGGAAAAAACTGGAAAAAAGAAAATATCTAAAGAACTCGAGAAAGAACCTATAACTTATGTACCACAAAGACAAGCAGCTAAAAAAGCTGCTGCACACATTAAAAGTGGATTGGGGTCTAAAGTACCATGTGGAGAAACAGCCGATACAGACAAGAAGAAGGAAGCTGAAAAGCTAGACGTGACTAAGACACCTCCTAAAACAGATGAGGTTAAACCTATTAAATCACCTCAAAAAGAAAGTTCGAGCTCCTCATCAAACTCAAGTAGCAGCAGTTATTCTTCATCCTCAAGTTCTGACGAAGAACAAGAAAAACCTAGTATGAAACCTACTGCAAAAGCTCGTGAGATCAAGCCAGCTCCAAGGCCACCGTCCATGTTTTCACCACCCGGCTCTAGACCTACAGTGGACTTGCCCTTTCTTGACAAGGTGTCAAGACCACTGTCTTCAACTAGTGCCTCAAGTGATTCTGAGAGCTCGAAGGGATCAAGGTCAGGATCTGGAAGTCCCTCACCAAAGCGTCCACGAAGACGCCGAAAAGGTAAAAGCCTCTCAAGCGATGCCTCCCCTCGCAAGGCCCCAGACAAGAAGCTTAAAACTTCCGAACGGGGACCCGAGCCTGGGGTATCCCCATCGGCTGTTGAGAGAGAGGAACCAATCAGATCCAATGACACGCGTGCTGCCACACGTGCTCGGACCAGAAGCACTGCTTCAAGCGGAAATATGCTTAATAAGTCTGATACCCGACAGAGAAAATCATCTAAAGACGACGCCGGAAACACCTCTACACCAACTAAGACTTCCAAAGAGAGCAGCCAGTCCTTTGAATCTGCATCTACGAAACGGAAAACGGACGAGGAGGTAAAGAAAGAAGTAAAAGAAGAAATTGAAGTACCAAAAATCGAAGAAAAAATTACAAAGCCTATAAAAACTAAAGATCGTAGTATATCCATTGAAGACAAGGAAAAAACTAAAGGTAATGATTCTGAAATTGCTGCAATTATCAGAACTAGTCCACGAAAAAGTACGGACTTAAAACAAAAAGTTGTAGCTAATAGAAGAATGAGTACTAGAGACACATCTGAAAAGAAGTTATTTTCTCCTGTAAAGGAAATACGTGACCCTATTCCGGTGAATGTAAGACGCCGAAGTAGACGTGATTCTCAAATAGTCGATGCTAAAATTTTATCACCGCCGGTGAAAAACGTTTCTGATAAAGAGGCACCTGTTTCTCTTGATTTAATGCAGGATAGAATAACACCACCAACTATTTCAGAAGAATTTACAGATTCGGGTAAAAACTGGCTGCCAAAAGCGCCTAGCCCTAAAGTTCACCCACCACCTGTTGAGAAACCTGGAGACCATGAAAAATATATGACCGAAGATAAATCATTGGACTGTGATTTTGCTGATAAAAGTAGTTTAAAGATGATAGCAAAAATACAAGCCAACCTTAATGAAAATACTATGATTAAATCACCAAAAACTCCAATGGACGCCAGAACTATGGATCCTATGGACGTGGATAATCCAGTAGCTCGAAATATAAGAAAGCGTTCTATAATCGACCCAGATAAGAAATTTATTACTCAAGACGCAAGTAACGTTCAAGGTGTAGAGATTTCCAAAAGTGCTAAAATACCTTCAGCTGTGAATCCCTTTCCCAATCGAGCTATGTTTTCACCTCAATCAAAAGATAATGAGTTATTCGAATTTGACATGTTGGCAGTAGATGATGGATTTAATCATGACGAAATCTTAAAACCATTTACGTCTTATTCAGAGATTTTCTTTAAGGAAGATTCCAAGGAACAAGGGGTACAGGAAACATTTAATCTCGTCGATAGGCTTAGAGTTCAACTAATTAATAAAAAGGCACCAGCAGAAACACCAACTTCAGATGATATAACACCAAGTGCGGAGAAGACATTATTAGAAAATGATAGCACAGTCGCTCAAAGTATATCTAAAACAGACCAGGAAAATGTAATTGACAAAAAAGGTACTGAATCGGAATTGGTAGGTGAAAATCAATCACACATGAAAGAGGAAAATTCTGGAAGTACTGCCCCCGCTCTAGATGAGACTACCAACAATTTGCCACCAAACAATAGTTTCGATAACAAAGAAAAACAACCACTTTCAGCGGGCCATAGTGAAAAATGGGTAGATATATCTATGCCAGTCACTGAATCGCGTTTAGAAAATATTCACGAAGAAAAATACGATCTCTCATACGCTGATGAAGTAAAGGAACCCAAAACAGTTTTATCAATTAATTCTGCTTCAGAAATTGGAGACACGATATCGCTATCAAAACAGAGCGACGACTCTCAATCTCTATCAGTCGTTGATAATTCTATTATAAGTAACGAGCAAGATTTAACACAAGATAATCAAACTTATGACAACAATAACTCTGTAATACATTCAGACTGTGCAACAATATCATCTCCATATGTTAGTAATGATTCTAAATGGAGGGAGAGTAAAATAACAACACGTCGGTCGTCTGCTTCAAGCACTAACTCTGACGTGTCTATATATTCTCAGAAAACTGACACAAAGTCCCACCTTGACGTGGAGTCACGACAAGGTCCTGTATTGCCAGAAATAGATCAATATCCACCTATTCCAGCATATTCATGCCGTGTTGAACCAACTATGTCTTTAAATCAATATACAAGCTGTCCACCTGATGCTTCCCCGTTTTCAAATCCAATTACTTCCTTACAATTTTTTGCACCAGGAGCTTGTGCTTCGTCTCAACTACCACTTCCATCTCCAGGCCCAAGCATATATGGATCAGGTTTACCTTTTACAACCCCTCTAATGCAGCCACTATCCAAACCGGCATTTCCATTATGCGCGGCGGCCTTTACATCTTCATCCCAAAATATTGCATTGACAACAGCAATGATAGCATCACCAACACCAAAAATATTGGATTCTCCGCGAGATGATATTGATGTTACTGGAAGCGACAAGCTATCAATACATGTAGTGTCAAGCCCAAGTATTGATTCATTTAACGATTCAAGTAATACAAGAGCACCCACTAAAATGTCTAATGATAGTAGCGAGGCGGTATTAAGCTTACATCCTCAAGATTCGAAATCGCCTTCTAAGCCCACAAAGCTCATTAGTAAATTTCCTAGTAAATCGCCTGGCAAAAGTCCTGGAATTTCGCCCAAGCAATCTGACCCTCCAAAGGGCACTAAACGCTCAACTAACAGAAATAATCGCAGTCAACGTGGTCGCGGTCGGTCTAAAAGCCGAGGGCAAGGGGTGCATTCTTATCCCCCTGTTGATTATATGGAGAATTCAATCCAAAGTAAACTGGCGGGATCGGTTTACGATTTCGAAGAAGAAATGGCAAACGATGGAGTTGGTATAAAATCACTAAGAGAAAGAAGAAAATCTAGTGATACTAGAGATGACAGAAAATCAGAACATTCTTACAAGGATTCCTCGCAATCTCCACGAGTAGTAAGTCCTCCACCACCAAGCAAGAGAACTAATGACACGAAAGAACAAAGATTAAACAGTCCTGAGAACTCGGACTCAACAGAATCTACTGTAAATAAAGCGAATTCTGATCGTGGCCCTGGATTTTCCCAAGTGCAACCGGTTTTACCTGGACCGGTTGACATGCGAACCTATAATCCATTTGACAACCCTGCACCAGTTGCCAGCGACGCTTACAGTTTGCTTGCGTTTGCGAGTGGTACAGCTGACCAACAATTGATAGATATAGACGAGGACGCAGAGAAACAGCTACACAGTGCCCTAATGGCGAGTAAACCAAGAACAGGCTCGCCGTCAACTGCGACGGCACAAGAATGTATCGAGCCTGTTAAAGAGATATTAACACCACAGCTACCAAAAGTTTCATTAAGTGATTCAAGAAACCAATTAAAAGTGAAAATTAAGGGTCCATTTTTGGATGCTAATTATTCAACAAGCTCTGTTCAACCCGTAGTTCCTCAGCCTCCGGCGCCAATTCATGAGCCGTCGACGAATGTATCGTGTAACACTGCGAGCACAATGATGTCTGGATCAACCAATCTCAGGCGAATGCGTAAAAAGGAATTATTACGTCAGTATTGCGCTCAAGACATGAATATGGATGATCCAGGAAACAACTCCACGATAGGTTCCATACCGCCCCCTGCCGCACCCCAACCTTTGGCGCGCGCGGTTATCACAATTCCAAAAGCAGTAGCGTCTATGACCAGCATACCCACAAGAGAAGATTACAAAATGTGTGATACACCAATCGAAAAGAAAAAGCGAAAGACTACTAGTGGTTTATCTCGCGAGCTACGCCACTTGGAAGTTAGCATGAACGATGAAACTGATCCAGCTGAAGATATTAAAATACCTACTTTTACTACTAGCTCGAGTCAAGCACACAAGCGCCGGGGCCGTGTCTCAACAAAACCCGGTCGGTCGAGTCCCGTTGCACCGAAATTAAAAATTAAGTTTGGTTCGAATATGTTTCAACCAGTCAACGAGGATACATCAACTTGTTCAAATAAAAAATCCCAATTTCGTCCTCCTAAGAAACGGCTTCAGACCGTACCCGCGCCTCGGTTTGATGTCATAAAGCGCGAGAGTATGAAGTTTAGGCGGATGGTTATGGCTGATTTTGAAGAGGAAGAATCCGGTAAGACTAGCAAGCATAAGCCCGATAAAAGTGAAAGGAAGAAAAAGAAGAAGGATAAAAAGACTGAGAAAGAAAAACTACAAGTGATAAATAGTGAAAGTGAAAGTGCTACCAGGTTGGTGATAAAAATAAAGCGCACTAAGGACGATGAAGGGAAGGAGCAAGGGGGTGAAGGTGGGAGTGCAATCGATCCGTTTCATTACGATCCCACCGCGCGGGACCCCCTAGCAATAGACCCGCCCTTCAGTTCTGACGCTGCCTCCGCTTTGCGTAAGGTCCGGACTGATAAAGTGACTCCTATTCGGTTAAAACTTGCGCGAAGCTCGCAAGGTTCCGGGTACGTGATGAAAGAGGCTGGCACTGGAAACGTATCGGCGGAAGGAACGTCAGCAGACGCTTCTGCGACGTCAAAACCACCAGCCTCCACCTTGCCCGTTGCCGTTAATAAACATTGTGAAGTGAGGTGATATAAACCACGTTCTAGGAGGTAAATTTGGACTCTATAATATTAAGGAAATCGCAAATCTCTAATGTACAGCAATTAATTCAACAATATTTGTACATATAATTTAATTTAACAATTTCCCCTTTTTATTAATGTATTTTATCATAATATTATTTATTTGTATAAATGGAAAGCTCAATGATTAACTTAAAGTTATTCTTAGACATAAATTTTAAGTTTGTGCATTACTTATGCACAAGTGAATATTACTATAACATAAATTTTTATATTTTTGTTAATGTTATTGTTTTACTTGGTGCCTCACGTAGAATCTCATTATAACATAAAAACAATTGTGTAACTTGTTTTTATACTGCTCTATCACAGTAGACATCACAGGTTGGTAAGGTATTGGTAAAAAAAATATCTGAAGTTTATTTTTGAGATTTAGATTAGAATGAAGCATGATTGGGTTAATATTTTTGAAACATTACACACAGGGGGTACTATAAGTATGATCTAAAATAATAGAAATAATAATGTTAGTAGTTACTACTTTTTGAAAATCATTATTTTGAATCACAATAAAATAGCTATAATCTCAATTTTGCAAGCAATTATATAATCACAATTTTTTAACACATTTATATGCTACATTTATTTAACTAATTTAATTCATGAATGTACGAATTTTATTTAATATTATAATTTGTACTTTTTAATTAATACTGACATTATTCCACTACTACTTCACATCATGGGATGCCAGTGGCACAATTTTAAAAGGAGCTTTAAATATTCTATTCATCTTTATTTGTAACAACAGTTGTCACTGTTATTTTATTATATCTTTAGCCGGACTAGAAAAAAATATGGAAGCTGTGCTTCTTGTTTACAATATAATTTCTACAATAATAATTGTTAATATGAAACAGTTAATACATTATTCATTTACAACAACAATTAATTAAATGTCCTTTATGCTGAGTTTGATCTGAATTTCAAAAAATAGAGCACTGAAATGATTTATTTTGAACCACAAACTACCAATACTATGCCAGCCATTATTTATTTAATTTATTGAACAAATATCTTAATAATTATCTATTATTTTTATTACATACCGGGCTTCTGATTTTAAGAATGTATGAAATGGGCATTAGAGTGATAATTAAAAAAATTGTATCTAAAACACAACAAAAATGATTTAACAAGATTGCATCATTTTTGTTTCATAAGTATTAGTAATCTCAATTTTTACTGACTGTTCCTTTGATTACAATGTATTGGTTTCACTGTATGTGTCTGAACAAATTTAAGTGTTATGTAACAAAGCAATTTTTGGAAACGAAAATTTTGAAACTGATGTAGCTTTTCTTCATCTGTATTTGCATATCATTTTTGAAAATTTTTAATAATTTTTAAGGATAAAAATTATTTTTTGCAAATTTTAGAATAAAAAAATGTCAAGGTAAATTTATTCAATAAAATAATATGTTTCCACATGTTATGTGCAATATTTGGCAATACTCATCGGGTAAAGGTCTGACCGACCTAAGTGGGGTGCGTTAGCTTTAAGTGTATATTCCTTAATGTTAATCTTTGTGTAAAATATATAATATTGTAAATATAGTTGTTTGTAAGAAGAAGTTGTTCTATATTCTATTATAATGCTTTGAGAGTTTTTTAACTATATGAAGGCGGTTGCATATTATTAAAATATTTATATCACGCGATTTAAACATAATTAATATTAAAAATTAAATGAAAACAAAAATCGATGTAAAACTACAGGCGGTGTATACATTTAAATGTGTAGATTATCTGTGACGCGTATTTTTTTAATGAATTTTATTGAATTGCTGGGTTGCCATATCTTTACATTAGTAAAATCTGCACCCATATTAGATTTATAATAAACGGCAATAATGTAAACATATTAGTAGCTCTAAATGTAATTTGTGTCTTTTATTACATATCTTTATTGTATAAATCAGGCAATCCATGGCTTAGTGTTTACAGTTAAATTTCAAGAGAAAATATAGATAGTAAACCGTATGCGCATTATTATGTAGTTATGTATCAATTTCAGATACTTGTGTTGTTAGGATAATTCTAACAAAAAGCTTCATATTGCTTTTTGTAGGATTTAATTTAGCTTTTTAGCTTAGTGTAAAAGCGGTTAGTGAATACCATAAATTACTTATTTTTGTCACTGTTGGCAGCTATGTCCATTTATTACTTATTTATACATTCATTATATAAATATTGAAATATGTCGTACATCTTAATACCCCTTGATTATAACAAGAAAAAATTGTCCTAGAATACTGTCTTTATTTATTAAAATATATTATGTATATCTATACATAATACATTTTTTTTGGTTATGGCTGCCAAGAGTGGCACAATATTGATTGTGCACTTTTAGTGTAATACTTAATATTTAAGGAGATTAAATGCTTATACAAATAAAAATTTTCTGCGAAAACTGCCTGTACGTTTTACATTCTAAATCAAATATTGAAACTTTATTTTTTTGTAAATCTCATACATGGATGTGTACAAAAAGCAATAAGTAATTGTGTTAAGGATATTAGAATGATTGGATGAGCATCTTGAATTTATGTCTACTTTGCCTTTTAGATGATTGCTATATTATACTTTTGTATTACTATATATTTATATGTTTGTTGTAATCAATGTCGTAAATGACGCAATAATAATTGTTAAATGAAATTTATAAGTACTGGAGCACATACTAGAGAAATTTGTTCATAGGGGGCTGGATCAGCGCGAGATAACAAATGGCATTTGAGGTTGTGCGAAAAATAAAAAGTGTAACGAGGTGTAAGTGTAAAGAGGTATTTCTATATATAGATACTATATTCTTACAAAGGGCTTGTATTCCCAAGGCGTACACATTAATACTGTTAAAGTCACATAATTTCAAAGTTGAGACGCGATGTATAGACAATTTTATAAAATGTATTTGAAGGGGTGAAGCAATTCACCCCGATTCCGATTCGCTCTCGGATTCGGTCATAGGCACTCTACGTTAAACTAAAGAGAAAGGAAATGATACCGCGATGTTACGATATTTCGTTTGAATCGTTCGAGTATATTATTATTTTGTATAAATATCTTATTTCAATCGATAAATAAAACAACAGTTTCCCTTAATTATTTAGCACATCACTGTTATTCTTATCAAGATTTGTTTACAAATAATACGGATACAATTGCTAGAATGCATTACAAGCATTTGTGTACCAAACTGATTTTGATTTTAGCGATTCGTCGCGACATGAAAATTTTATATATTTTTTTTGTCAAAAACCGTAAAAGCGCAGAAGTTTTGAAGGCTAGTTACTTTCCTATTTGTCTGTATTGTACTTACTGTACTACACATTAATTTCATCGCCGGTTCAATAATAAATACTAAAAATTATAAAGGAAACTTATCCATGTATTATTTTCACTGTTGAATGTCATTTTACTAGGTATATATTTTTATAGTGTAATATTACTTATTGAGAAATAACGTGTATTCATACGAATATACGCTAGGCGTTTCTGAACACGGCTCGTAAACGACCTACACGACCATGTAGAGTGACAGTTTACAGACATTTCTTAACTAATATGTGTTCCATTCCTTATACTCTACGATATTATTCGACGACAATTGATTTGTTAACGTTTACATGCATTTACTATACGCGCTAAGACTTTATCTATAGCAATAATTTTTTTGAAGATATATATAACTTAGTCGAATTAGTTAAACTGCAACCGCCTACAAATGAGTACATATAGGAGACACTAGGTCTTATATTTATAAATCATATATTTGCTAATTTAATATAACGTTTTACCATCCTACAGTAAAATATTAACTATAAGCTCTATATTAAACGTTAAGAATTATGTCAAATCCAATAATTAATTAATATAGATCAGGTAAATAATAAATGTTTAATGAATTGTCGTTTAAAATATCTCACGATGTAATTTAATATTCACGATAAAAGTATAATCAAATTATAAAATAGGATATTTAAGAATCTGTTAATAAATAAAATGTGTGCTCGTTATTGCACCTATTGTACATATATGTATTTGACGGTCCTATAATAATATGATCTTATTGATGACACAATCTTAAGAAAATCAACATTCTTAGGAGATAGATCTAGTCTATATAGTTTTGTTTGAACACTCGAGTCCTTGCACGAGGCTTATAGACGTTTCGTTACCATTTTAAATTATTTTTTTCGGGCTGATATTTAAACATTTTCAATCATTAATTATTTATTAATTTATGTTACATTGCTTTTGCATTTTTAGAAAAATTTTTACTTGACATTTTCTTCAATTAGTTCTACGTACCGTATCAAACCGTGAAATATAAAATTATGTGACATCTATTAAAATAATAATAATTATTTAGTACATTTTCCGCGTAAGTAATACCTACAAAGTAAAATTAAATAAATGTAGGTGAATATTTATCGAAACCTCTCGCTGTAAATGCTTACTGACGTTACTGATCCCTGTAATTATAAATAAATTATAAACCCCGTATTAGAGCTTAATATTAATATAGTAGATATGATAAATGTTAAATGTTAAACACGGTTGCGACATTATGTACCGAGCTTTGACGACAGTTTAGCTGTGACAGAGACATCACATTGTAAAAATATATATCCATTAAAATTACAGTAAATCTTCACAACATTGCCACAGTTTTACAGTTACTTTGCATAAGCGTTAAAGCGATGCAATCAAGATAATGAAAAAGAGAATGTAACGACAGAATACCTGTTACAATTCATCTTTAGGATAATTTCTATATTGATATTCGTAGCGTTATAATTGTAAAGCAATATCCCTTCCCCGGGAACCATGACAGCTTTTAGTGTTAGTTATATGTAATGGAACGTTAATATAAATCTCACGAAGCGTTTACATTCTGTTTCGATTCGAATAATAAATTATAAACATTGTCTTAAACGAGGAAAAAAATTTTAAAGCAACAAAATCACACTTCATTGTCTTCCGACGCGAGTGTATTGAAATTGAAGGAAATAACCCTATGATGTTTTCGTCGTATCTACTATGAACTTCTTGTTACAGCGTTCATGCTTTTCCGACATATATTTTTTTTTACGCACAAATTTTCAATGAGCTAACATCACATTATTCAATTCGTCGATTACCTTGCTACTGTGATTTGTTTTAGCTTAGACATTAAATTATAATAATATTTTAGAATGATTTTGTAATCGAGATTCCATCACGTGGAAATAAAAGTATATCTATTATAATGTAAATAATTTTCTTATAATGAACTTGATGAATTCGTAGAATATTTTTAACTATATTGATGTATGTAATTTTTTAAAACACTTTGATATGGATGTAATGATTTGGTACTATATTAGAATCGTGTTGTTTAGATTCCGTGCTTTGAGCGCATGATTATTATTGAGTATTTTAATTTACCGGAGTGTTAATTATTGTAAGTGTTGTATGAATATGTCATTTACTTTATTCATGACTGGCGTTAGGACGTTGTTGATATGTTTGTGTTATGACTATTTAGGGATGTATATTAGCTTGCAAAGTTGCGCTATACGCCGACCGGATCTCTTATTGACCCGTGGCTCTTTACTGTTTAGTACTAGAGCCGATCGTTTTATAGTAGACGTAATTATAGTCTCAAGTCATTAAATGTTCTGGTAACTGTCAGTGTTCTATTGTGTTTCTTAATTGGGAGTATATACAATTAGATATGGTAAATGTAGACATAACTTTATGTGCCACATACGCAAAGTTATCAGTGTTAGTTGTAATGTAATGGCTGAATGAATCTTTCCAGTCATTAGGTAAGTGAATTCAATAAACATATTTATATAATAGAAAATAAGTATTAATATAAGAGATTAACGTCTTATACCACTATCTGTATAAGTATTATGATCAATAATATTTCCATTGTTTTAACTATTTAGAAATGTTAGCGTTTATTAAATGTAAGTTGTACAAACTACGTATGTACAGTCTGTATGCTAAGTGATCGATGCTATGTTGAGGTGCAGAGAAGAAGCGGAATGCGGGTGTTGTAAATATTGTACAAGTGGTCTTGTAAAATATCAAGTGTTTTAATGTGCACATAGTCGCCTCCTTCAGTAATAAATTTTTTAGATCAATTAAACTCTATTTTTTATTTGAGTTCATGTTCTTACTTTATAATCTCTTAGGAACTTATTGAAAATAAATATTTATAATAAACTATCTATTATTTATATTCCGTAGTACATAATTTTTTAACCTAACTACCCGCTGTTGCACTATAACCAAAGTTCAGACGTATATAGAAGAACAGTTCTTATGGGCGCTTTGAGGACAAACTTTCTGCGATGTGAACTTTTGCTTTGCGGCGTAACAAGAAGGACACGATGTTTCCAGCATCTGTATAAGTATTATGATCAATAATATTTCCTGCCTACGAGAGTGAGCGAGTGGGAACTAAGCCCGCTTGGGACATGTCCCCAATAAAGTCGGCACAAAAATCCTTAAGAACTGTTCTTCTATATACATCTGAATTCTTTGCTATAACCTCCTTACGTGTAGTAGAGTGCCTATGCCCGATACCAGTTACATACAGGAATGCCATTTAAATACATCAATATGGACACGGTAATGGCGGTGCAGTCTGCAGACGTGACTAAACAAAATGTTGGGAGTCCTTAGGAAAACTACCTGCTAATAATGATCTTAGTATAAAATATTTTGCATGAAAACGGTACTAATGCTCCTAGCACTCCCTGTTAATTCCTTGATGTCTTCAATAAATAATAAAAAAAAAACTTGTGAGCTGAACACATGTGATTATGAAAAGGTTGATATAACTAATGGGTAAACCTGTGTGTAGCATTAGGTAGAAATATCCTATTCCTTAGAGATTGGCACCAGATCCATTATTAACACCGTCATTTCACTGACGCAAGGCGATACTGAAACTATATCTTTAGATTTTTTTAATTCTAAAGCACAGATTTATAAAGACAGATGAAGCATGCCAAACACCCGAGTGAATGACGTTTCAAAGCGAATACAAATTCAAAAGCGCTCTCAAGTGCTTGCCATAGCGTCGTACTCTAAACGTCTATTAGATTGTGTTCGCTTTTGAATTTGTATTCGCTTTAGTGGCGTCACTCGCGTGTTCGGCATGCTCCATCTGTTTTTATTTATTAATCTGTGTTCTAAAGTCTAATAATATAGTATTCTCTTAATGAAACGCCTTAAATAAGTGATGGTTATAAATTGCTTATCAAGGAAGTGAAACCACTGCGTTTATATATATAATATATAAGTCCAGTAATAGGCGGAAACAGGTTGGTAGGGATGTTCTAGGCTAAATAACTGGGAAGTGAGTGAAATGTTAGACAATAACTAATGGTTTTCTTACTCGAACTATTATATTATCTACTACTAGCTGTCCCGACAGACTTCGTTCTGCTAAAATCGCTATTAAAAAATAGGGGTTGATCGTAGAAGGGTGAAAATTTAGGGTTGTATGTATTTTTGTATGTTATATCATAAAAAAATAGAAATTAAAAATTTTGTCTAAAAAATAAAAATAAAAATTTAGGGGTGGACTACCCCTAACATTTAGGGGGATGAAAAATAGATGTTAGCCGATTCTCATAGATACCGGATAAGCACAAAAAATTTCATCAAAATCGGTCAAGCCGTTTCGGAGGAGTACGGTAACTAACATTGTGACAGGGAAATTTTATATATTAGATATACTTATTGCGAATAACATACAAAACCCGTCGCACGTTCTGCCCCAGATTTAGAAGAAGTTTCTTGTTATATACCCAAGATTAGAATGAACTATGAAAACAAAATTTTGGAAGATTAAAAATTTACGCGTTCTATAAACGTTTGAGAGCGCAACTTTTTAATCTGATAATGCAATTAACGCATTTAAATCAAAACTTGCGAAAATTATAATTGAAAACATTTAATCGAATAATTTGCATAATGCGTTAAGAGAGCCTGCAACTTAAATTACTACTTACCCATAGAGATCTAAATAATAAGGTTACCTATTTTTATGTTTTACCTGTTTATTTTGTGCTATTGGTTCGTACGACAGTGACTTTTTGTGTTGGGATAGTATAATGTTCTCATGGAAGTGACTAATTCGTCTTTATGAGAATAAATATATCTTTAACCTATCTTATTTTATAACAGCAGTGTGGCAGCATGGTTACATACTTAATTGTGAGGTGGTAGGTACTGCATTTACTATAAACGGTGATTCGTCTATATTCGGCTAAGGTTATCGATGATGCTGATGATGATGGCTAAGTCATTGAATAATACATTTCTAGTACCGATTTTCCTATAATAAAAAAATGTGAAGCTATTTATTTTCCTTATAAAGCTGTCGGTCTAAACGAGAGATGCTATATAATGCTCGATACGCTTTGCATTACAAAATAGCCCGAGGTTTTTTAATATAAATAATTATGACGATAATATATTTAATAATAACTAAGTCTGAAAGACAATTTCGCAACAAGTACCTATATGCCAAAGTGTAGTTTTGCTGTTTATGATACTTGTGTAAAAAACTTTTTTTTTTAAACTAACAACAAGTTCACCAACTCGCACTGGGCCAGCGCGGTGAACTATTGGCCCATTACCCTCCTCGCCTGATTTCGAGGAGGAGACCCGTGCCCAGCCGTGGGACATAAAGGATTGATACTTTACTTTTTTTACTTTTATTTTAAACTAATTTAGACTATTACTTTTTTCTAGACAAGTTATTTCAGTTATATGAGATAACATTACAAAATTGTATGTGTATTAGTAATTGTATTGCTTATCACTGTTATTAGGATATCAAGAGCTTGATATTAGTGATAGATATCAATTGATTTGAACCATTCGACGCGTTGTTTATCTAATACCTGTTTTCAGATAATGAATTGTAATTGTAGGTACATAATATCACTTGTTCTAAGTGTTATCAATTAAAATGTTTAAATTATTATTTGTGGTATAATAAACGCTTACGAAATGGATTCAAAAAGGCTAAGTTATTATGAACAGAAATATGGTGCTTCTAGAAAAAAAACTATCGTAATGGTAAGTTTACGTTTTTTTTTTCATATTAGGGTTCCATAATCAAGGGCATAAAATCGAGTCTTTATGGAATCGTTACTAGTTTGTTTGTTTAGATTTATATCAAATACGTTTTTTTACTTAATACTACACGTATTTGTACTTAGAAAAATGAGAGTGATGACGTTTTTTTAAATCTACATGTTAGTACGGAACTATTAGTGCACTTGCACCTTTCTTCCATTAGGTTTGATATTTTAGAGTATTATGATAATGTAAGTATGTATTGTGTTATTCTAAAGTTGGTGTTAGACATTAAATCTATTTTTTTATTGTATGTTTATTAATAAACTAGTAAATAAGTTTAAAGTAAACAGCATAGGCCTCTGGCTGGTCTTCAACGATCTTGGGTGGTTATGAAGGATCGACGTACCTACATAATGTGTTTCAACATTATCATCATCATCAGCCTTTATCCGTCCACTGCTGAACACAGGCTTCCCTCAATGAACGCCAAGACGACCCTTGCCACTCGCATCCAACACGGACCGGCGTAATATGTATAGGTATGAATAATAATTTACCAATCGATTGGATGCGCTTGCGCTGCACTCCCGTCTTCATGGGTACCACCAACCTCCTTGTTTCTGTGAATAAGCTATGTTTTAGAAGGAAGGGGAAAATAGGCAGACTCATTACTGGCACCGAATCTTACAATATCACATCTCGTAATAAAAACTTGCAGGTTGACTCATTCATCGGTTATTCTGACCGCTTTTTAGTTTTATTTTGTAATTGACATAAAAAAAGAATATCTGAGATAAGCAAAACTTGTTTTATCAGTTTTATCAGTACCTACAGTTTAGCGTTAGTTTTACATGGCCTTTGCAGTTTGTTATTAGTAATACATAGTAACTGCCTGACAGTAACAAAACGATATCAAACCGAAGCTAGATAGATTTTTTGTTATGTTTCATTGATTAACAGATAGAAAGAAACAAAACTTTCTTATTTATGCTTTATCATCATCATCAGCCTCACTTACAAGACAGATTTCTTGCCACTAGCAACCAACATGGATCGGCAACAGTACGGAGAGCGTCTTCCATCTGGTTAGTTGCCTACTAACCCCGTCTTCCTAAACGCGGACTCCACTATTGAAACTTATTGGCCCATCGGCCAACCGTTCTCCTGAGTTTGTGCCTAGCCCATTTTGCTTACTAGCTTAGTATTAGAAAAATAAAAAACTGTGAACGATGGTTTGATAATTATTTAAGTTAAGACGCAGTGAATGAGAGTAGTGAAGCAAACGAAGTACGGGACGATTCTCTCACGGAAGTTACTGTCGCTATGAAAGAGAAGCGAAAAGACGCCATAACGGTTCATGTTTCGTTTGGACTGTTCAAGTATAATATCATTTATTATATTTTATTAATATCTCATTTCAATCGATTAATAACAGTTCCCCTTTTTATCATGTAATATACTGCATGTCCACTGTTATATGTTAAAATATATTTTTTGATACTCTCAAGTAAGTATACATTTCCCTAAAAGCTATGGAACAACAATTCGATCAACCAGTCTCTAGCCACACTTACTGGAGGATCATCTATGATCTACTTGGTGTTTTTGATAGTAATATCGGTATAAACAATTGTTATAAGTTTTCGTTTTTCACCTATAAGTATCTACTAGTAAGTGTTTTAGGATGAAAAATTTGTAACGCTGAAAATGGTTACATTTCATTTAGGAGTTAAGGAATTTGAGTTCCTATGTTTTAAAACATGCCAGAAACTGGCACTAACCTAACCTAAATCATTTAGATTTGAAGCAGGCGTATCCGATTATAACACCAACTCTAATTTTACTAGAAAAGAAATATTTCTTGTTACAACAGCACGGCAGCGTACGTGAATATTGCTCTGTGGAAGTCTATGCTACCATAAACTTTTCATCTATAGAGCTGATTGCTTTCGGGCAATATGTATGGAGTAAGGACGCATGCGCGAAGCCCGCCTCGGGCGTGCAACGGACTAACGCGGCAGAACATAGTCACGCTTGCGTGTGTCGCCATCGATCCAAGTTACGTGATTCACGATAAAACCAGTGGCCCGCCGTAGCCGCGGCGTTCCGCCTCAACATGCAACCTCCTCCTAGAAAAGTAAGTACAACAAGGCCAGGTCAGGGCAGGACATCGGATTAAGGTTCCAACGATAGCCATTTTTAACGGCATATTCGATATTAAGAATGTGCTGCCGTGACATTGCTTTGCAATAATTATAGATATACAATGTTATGGAATTTACTTCATGTGTTATTAATTATATAACGAGCACAATTGTCGTTTATACAACGGTTCTATTCAAACGTGAATGTGCAACGTTAAGTGTTAAATCGTTGATCTGATCATCGAGTAATTGGCGTGTGGACGACAAGTCAGTCAAACCGTCCAACACCTAAATGCAATGTTACAGAATGTGAGGAGCTGTACTGAATTTTTGGCCCTGTAAAATCGATATTTTGTAACATTTTTAATTTTGTATACACCAGTGCCTTATTTGTAGTTATCGCATATTTCTGTAGTAATATATAATTCAATACTTTAGTAATGACATTATACGAGTTGTATGTTTCTTAATACATACAAAACTAGTGTGTTTATATTTACACCCGCGAATAAAATTTTGTGTATTATATAGTCCTAAAATATAAAACAATTATATATATGTAACAATAATAGGCACCGAAACGATAGATAAACGAGGTATTCGGTATTCTCTTACTACTCGAGGAAGCCATGTCAAGGTAACCCAACGCCGATGATGAATATGAAGAATTTCCAGTATTTTCAGAACAATGTTTAAATATTTGTTTTTATAACCTATCATATTGAAATGGCGCATTTTCACGAAAAACATAGCCAAAATATATGTCAGTATACAGATGATAATTCGTATTCTTCATTCGCATCTTGTTTTACTATTTTTGTTTGATAACATATATCTTTATTATGATAACAGGTAAATATAAATCGTTTGTAAAATTATTGTACCCGTATTTATGATTATTGCTCTCGATTTTTTTAGAATTTATTATTACATTAATATAACTCTAATGTTGACACAGCAATGTATATGTTATAATATAATATATTCCAAATATATTATTAAAATAAATAATTTCCCAGATGAGATATTTAAATCACTTGTATATTATGTGTTTGAAATATTTCTATATAGACGATAATTAATTTAATACAGGGGAATGAATTTGGCGAGAGTAACTAAACCCCAAAACCACATGACATATCTGAACTATAATATTGCCCGCGTGGTGTTCCAAAAAGTAGATTGTCCTTGCTAGAATAACATAAAAAAGTAAACAAATGAGTGTATATCCTTAAGTACGACTGTATTCTAGTACAATTAAAGTAAGGAAGCTACTAACGAAGATGGAGCTACGGGAAAGCTCAGTGTATTATCAATATAGTAATTATTTGAGTCAAGAAACTTAAAATAAAATGTCATTTTATTTTCTACTTTAGCAAAGAATGATATAACATGTCAAAGATAGTTACAGGAAACCTAAATTAAGTTAAGAACAAACTTTGACCGCATGACTTACACCGACACTGAAAAATCTATAAATTCGCTTATCAATTTACACAATAATAAAACTTTTGTTGTGTAGTAAGTATATTATCATATTAAAGTTTTTTACATCAGATGTATGATTCGTTTTTAATAGAATATTATTCTATTATAAACGCTAGCCAAAAAAGTGCAATTTAGAAAATTAAAAAAAAAAGAAGTAATGGATGTATATTTTAAACGAAAAATAAAATAAATGTTGTTAATTTGTTTTTAAGCAACCAACAAGTACCTATTTAAGTTGAGCCGCTGATTTTTGTACAAACAATTCCTTTTGATTGTGTTCACATTTAATATACAATCGAAACACGCCAATTAATCTAAAAAATATATAATTATATTATTATTATTATTATTCTTTTTTATCTGGGAAAATCTAAAATCACGAAGATAAAGTAATAATGTTTTATAGTTATATAAGCTTATTTCTTTTTACAAAATCATAATTAAGCGTAGGCTTCTTTCATTTACTCTCGTTCTACTTTTAGTTATTTTTAGTAATGATGTGTGGCTAGAGATAGTATTAAATAAGAGAGGTTGACGATGCAAGCTCGAATTTAATTAAAACGTCCATCCATAGCAGTGGCCAGGACGAATAGATACGACACGTGAAATATTTATTACATTACCCGCAAATAACTTTCCTCGTTCGAATGTGGGTTGCTGTATTTACTGGTAGGAGGGATGCGTTGTGCAGAGCTCCCTTGCTGCATGGGTCTGTCATATTTTTTCTTTCGTTAAATAGCTTTGCTGTATTTCGGAAAGAAGGGCAAGACAGCCAGTATAACTATTGGCACCAAGATTTAACATCAGATGTCTCAGGATAGATATTACCGTAATGAGTTGCCTTTTTTTTTTTGACGACGGGAAATGCGCTTAGGCATCCCGTGGAGGAGTAGGTCTCCAGGTAGGTATGTGGGTCACGCTACGGTGCGGGTAAGTGGACGCAGCTGTACCTACTAAAACCCGGCGAGTGCCATCAATGCCACCTTTGGTGGAGTGTCCCGGATCTACAAGCAACAGGACACCTTGCTGGCAAGTCAGTCCCTTTAAGGGACCGACGCCACCTCCACAGCGGGGTTACCCCCCACCACAAAACAACCCCTCCCAACGTCGGGACAGAACAATGAGGCGAGGTTTGTGTCCTCTCCCCTTGCTTTACTCTTTTGCCCGCTCTTTTTATAAGAATTAAAAATCGAATTAAGCCGAGAGGGCTCTTTGTACCCTACAAAGAGCCCCCTCAGCTTAATTCGCTTCGCTCTAGGCCTACTGAGGCCTGCTGATCCCCACCGCCACGACAAGGCTTGAACCATGGTGGAGACCGTAATGAGGAACTCATTACGGTCGCACTTAACTCGTTACGCTGGGGAGTGGGTGTGTGCTGACGCAGCTGTACCTACTAAAACCCGGCAAGTGCCACCACTACCGCCTTTAGTGAGGTGCCCCGGATCTACAAGCAACAGGGCACCTCGACGGCTAGTCAGTCCCTCAGGATACCGAGGCCACCTCCACAGAGCGGTGGTTCCGCACCACAGAACAACCACTCCCAACGTCAGGACAGTACGATGAGGTGAGGTTACCATCCTCAGCCCTTGCCCCCTGCTCTTTTGTCCCCTCTCCTAATAAGAGGGGTACAAAGAGCCCCTTCGCGTCGGCTCAATTCGCTTCGCCTAAGGTGTTGGGGTCACCCTAGGCTACTGAGCCCCACCGCCACGACAAGGCCTGAACCATGGTGGAGATCGTAATGAGTTGCCTGGGCCAGTTCAATGTAAACTAGTTTATATTTATGAGCGACGTCGACCCCTTCCCGTCAGATGACACGAGTGTCAGTTAACCTATTCAACTAATATAAAGTCACAACGCACAGCTAGACAAAATACGAAATATAGGATTTAAAATTAACATGATTATTTTCATTATTAGAACTAGTGCAAAGTTTTAGAACTATTTAAAACGGGATATTTATCATGTTATTAATATTATTTCGCGGAGCTCGATATTGCGAGATTGTCTATGAAGAATCTCGTGAACATGATATTGGTAGACAATGTCAAAATAACGGAAAAAACATTGAAATTCGCAAAAAAAAGAACATGGTATATACTCCGTTTTAAATACATAGTACTAAAATAGGCAACACAATAAATATTAAGGTTTCTAGATAAACGTCTCGCAAAAATAGAAAGTTTAAATGTAATTGACGGAAAGGTCGAAGGGGACCTATATTTAGTGGTTATTGACGGCTGATGACGCTACAGACGTGAGAAGTAATTGAAGGATATACATTAGACTTCTTAGATTATTTATATAAGAGGGCTTAAACGGATAGTCTGTTCACCTAGTAGTAGAATAGACAATAGACACTCGTTACACCAGAGACACCAGAGAGTCCCTCAGGAATCATTATACCGTATGTATGTAAAGGTCAACGACTGTTAGTGTAGTCGATACTTTTTTTTTTTTGATGACGCTGCGGAAATCCTTTACGTCCATACCAGGGCCTGGGGCCTACCCAGGCTAGCGCTGGCGTGTGTGGGTACTCGCATTTGGGTGCCCTACCCCACTAAAACCGCTGCGTGAGCCTTCAGCCGCTATATTTGAGCGACCCGGATCTGTGCAGGCGACTGGATACCCTCAGCGACAGACTGGTCCCGGCAAGACCAGATTCTCCATAATAGGGGGACTGCCCGGCTACGACTTGGCAGTTCCCACGACGTTGTGTCTTAAGCTGGACCCGGGTTCCCATCCCGAGCCCGACATGAGCACAGGGGCCTTATTGAAGGCGCATTAGCGCAAGGCGCAATAGCGCCTCCGACGCACCCCCGTTCGTCGTCTACGGGGGGAGGCTACGTCAGCGGCCTCCTCTCTCATCCGTTCGTCGGCCTCCTTCTGGGACATCACTGTCTCGCAGAAAGAGGCCATTGCCGTCCAGGACTCGTCAGAGCCAAGCATCGCGGTGATGACGCTCGACAAAGACAAGTCCCCTCCGATGACAGACGTCAAATCATGACGCAGCGCCGCCCATCTCGGGCACACCTCGAGGGTGTGCTGGGCAGAGTCCACCGCCGCGTCACAATCGTGACATCCTGTCGTCGACTCCCTTTGGGCCGTCCGACACAAGTAATCACCAAAGCATCCGTGCCCGGTGAGAACCTGCGTCAGACGGAAGGTAAGGGTTTTGCGCTTACGGCGCATCCACCGCTCAAGAACCGGGCGCAGAGCAGCCGTTAGGCGTTTGCCGTACTGACGCGCCAGGTCCTCTCCCCACTTGTGTAGTCGATCCTGGCTATGCAAGAGTAGTAGCGGTGGGAACGAGTGGTGGGCTTAGAATAGGCTATTCAGGTGGATACGTCTAAATATAAGACAACTTGTACCTCAAAAATTCCATGTAATATCTGTGATTAATCATCAATGATCTATTTACCAAACAAAAAACTATTTAACAAGCCGAATCCATCGACCGTTCAATCTACTATGTGTGCTAAAGAAATATGTGTATTATAAATAAATATGTCCTCAAATAACTCTACAAAAACTAGCTAATTTTCGTTTTAATTTCTTGCAAAACAAAAAACTAAAACGACAAAAATAAACATTTTTTTACCATTACACATAAATGATAAATTAAAAATACTGATACAAGTTTTATCTTAACTGACGATTACTTAAAATATTTGATAGACGCTACAGGCTTAAACCGAGAAGCCTAAAGTTTAGATTACATTTTAATGTTAATCATTGATAATGATTATTTATAATGTATAAAAAATATAAATGAATAAATAAATAGTGGCCGGTCCATGTTGAATGCGAATAAATCTTCCGTCTTGGCCGTTCATAGAAGGTAGCTTATGTTTAATAATGGGCGGATCATGGCTGATGATGATGAAGTTGATGATGACAAAGAAAAAAATAGTTTTCAATATTTCATACGATTATTCTATGCATGAATAAAGCAATTTTAAAAACAGATTGCTGCACTGTATGCACAAAGTGGCAGAGGTTATTTAAACTTTGTTGTGTGTAATGCAAAAGTTCTAAAAGTTAGGCGGAACGAGAATATCAAGTAGGATTTATAATCTAACTATACATATTTATTGGAAAACTATTTTGTGCGTAAAATATTATTGTATTTTAGACTAGCTGTTGCCCGCAGCTTCGCTTGCGTTAACTAAGATTTACAACGGGATCTTAGTACGCAAAATAAGTAACTTTTGTGGTTGATTTTTTATACCTTGTGTCAGAAAACCCAAATATCTTACCCTATTTTTTTTAAGAATAAAATTTAGCCTATGTTACTCGTGGATAATGTAGCTTTCGAATGGTGAAAGAATTTTTGAAATCGGGCCAGTACTTTAAGAGCCTATTCATTATAACCAAACAAACAAACAAAGTGTTCCTCTTTATAATATTAGTGTAGACTAAATACATATTAACGCTACGCATTTGACGATATGCTACGTAAATAGAAATACTGTAGCACGTAGCGTGAAATCGTAGCACTAAAGCTTTGCATCGTATCTACGCTTTTGTATAATAAAAAGAGCTGAAGAATAATTGTTTATCAGATTTGAAAATTCTTTTTGCATTCGATAGACAAATGGTTTCGACGATAGACTATAATATAGAGATATATAGGATGGTAGAACGATAGAAAAAAGAAAATATAAAAGAAAATTAAGGATTTGGTATTAAAAAGGTTGAAAATTGTTCATGTCTAAATAATATCTGCCCGTATCCGGTTTAATGATGAGTTTTTTTAAAAGTCGGCCCAGCTGTTTAAGAGACTAGCTAGAGCCTAGAACAAAGAGAGTGATAAAAATTTCAATTATATCTAATTTTTACGCTAAATTTAGTCTATAGTAAAATACATACTTAAAAGTTGTTATAAAGATATTACAAATAGACACTTCAATTTTATCTACCTGTATAGATATAAATGAACATTTAAACTAATATTTTATGCCAATTTTTCCAAAATTGAACATAAATTTTCAGATATATTTTAGAATGTTTCCAGATTATATTTGTTATTTTGACGTTAATTGATAGCAAAACAACAGAGCTTTTTTTACAAAAGAATATTATAGTATTACTACATTAAGCTCATTACTGGGTTTAATCGTATATTGTTTAGTAATGTCGTATGTCTATTATAATTATAATACAATAAATCATAGGATCATAACAACATTATGCATACAAAACATCTTATATCTAAGTCCAAGTATAGTGTATAATGTTGTTGTTTACCAAGTATCAAATGTCTTTATACATTAGTAACTGATGTTCACTATTGCATCCATTGTTACCGTCGCCCGTCGCATGATCAAGTTTCTTTGTAATTTTTCTATAACGGGAATAAAAGATTTATTGAATAACAACACCTCAGATGCTCACAAAGACCGTACACGAGTGAGCAATATTAAGGTGTGAATCCACTGCAGCGCGCGGAGTGGCTATGCACGCATTTTTTGACGTGACAACGTCTTATAAATTGGTTTGCCGGGTGACACTTCAAGAAACTGCGTTACGCTCCGCTCACGTTATGCGCTCACAATGAGAGCGAGTGAGAGGCACGCGTCACGCAAAGTCGTTGTCACGTAAAACTTTCGCCCGTATACCGACTTTACAGGCAACCAATTTTTTTTTATATCATAGGAGGGTAAACGAACAGTCGAAGCCTTGCGACTATCGACACCCATAATTAACATCCACATAACTAGAAGTTATGTAGATGTGTTGCCCTCCTTTTCCCTATCCCCCCCAATGGGCCACCGGAAACTCACAAGCCGCACGAAACGCGACAGCTTATCTGTCACTTTACACCGATTTCATGTGAGCGAGAGGTTCCTCCCCAGTCGTGCGGCCCAGTTTGGCTGCAAAGCAGCATGGCACTACCTCTTGCTAGCATGGCACTACCTCTTGCTAGCATGGCACTACCTCTTGCTAACATGGCACTACCTCTTTCTAGCATGGCACTACCTCTTGCTTGCTTGCACGCATATGTGGTGAGCTTCGCTTTATTATAAAACTAGCTGTTACTCGCAGCTTCGCCCGCGTGAACTTAGGTTTACGGATGTATCATGTTTGATGACGATCATTTTCCAATTCAATAATGACTAAGTTTTTGTATTAAAATGGATATAATATGGTATCTTGAATATAAAGATATTAAGTATATTCCTTCGCAGACTTTCTGCATGCATATTTACTATTTAGGATACTATTACATAATATTACACTGCCCTCTCGAATCACGGCAACACGATTTATTTTCATGCGTATTATTTTGATATTGCCATATCTTCTAAAGTATTCATTTAATTTGCATGGTGTAAAGGGGAAAAATAATCTTCATTAAGTGCTCCAGCTAATTAACTGATTTAAAATGATAAGGATTCATACCGTATTTGTGTAAATAACTTTCAAATTATCGCGTTATAATTGTCCATTTTTTAAAGTATTAAATGGATATAGTATGATATCTCTAAGAGATAGACATATGCCATCGCGGACTTTTTTTTAGACCTATTTAAGATACACAATTCCACCATACATTATTTTGTTACATCTCAAAGGGTTTAGGCAGCGTTTTCGTTGGAAACTCCCAGACGGCCAATTTTTTTCCGACACCTCCAACAATTATTGTTATATCTTAGCCAATGTATATAAAAACTTAATAAATTGTATACATAATCCTTCCTCTTGAATTTTCCTATCCATAAAAGAAAACCGCATCAAAATCCGTTGCGTAGTTTAAAAGATTTAAGCGTACAAAGGGATATAGGGACAGAAAAAGCGACTTTGTTTTATAATATGTAGTGATGATGTATGAGATTTTTCCTTAATAATAAGGTTCAAAAGTGGAAGCCGCGTTTAGGTAGACGAAGTGTTGGTCGGCCATTAACCAGATGGGAAGACGATCTCCGTGCAGTGGTAGGTCCGTGTTGGATGCGAGTGGCAAGCAGTCGATCGTCTTGGCGTTCAGTGAGTTAGGCTCATGTTCAGCAGAGGACAAAAAAGGCTGAAGATGATGATGATTATCTTCACTGCAATCAACGGACATACTATGCATTCATTTAAGTTTTTACTTTTTAATTAATGGATTAAAGACACGTGCATAGCCTCTCCTCGCGCCGCGCCTTAATAATGTAAAGCAAATGTTACTGAAATAAAATTTTCGAATAGAAAAAATTTACGTTATTTTAATTAATGAATAAATTATTAAAGAATACATTATTCATACCAGGCTGGCTGGCCGGCGCGGCGGTTGCGCAGGATCGCCATATGTGGAAAAACTTGGCGGAGGCCTTTGCCCAACAGTGGGACAGCATAGGCTCATAATAATAAATTATTCATAAAAATATAAAGCGCATTATGAAAATACGTTCAATATTTTAATTATTAATTTCATGTGCATTTATCGTATAGTGTATCTTTAAATATACAATTCTTTTATTATATATTATAATCTGAATCTCGGAAATGGCTCCAATAATTTTCATGAAATTTAGTATACATGGAGTTTCGGGGGCGATAAATCGATCTATAGACCGGTGCCAATGCCTTCAAAAAAGGTAAAAAAAGAAAGAAAATCACAGTAGGATGAAACTCATTAGAAAATGACGGGAATGTGATAAAAATGAAAGGAAAAATAAATTACGGGCGATCCGAGTTCGGGAAAAGGGAGGGGGTGGATTTTAAGGGGGGGAAATGGTTTATCTCGATTTCCGGCAAAACTACAAGTCCTATTGAAACGAGTTACATGGCAAAGTTGTAGGTAATAAAAAGATCTACAACTTTTGTTTAAACATTTTTTTTACATAAACTCAAAATTGATGTGTAAAATTCAAATAACCAAGTTTTTGGTTTTTTATTTTTATCATTTTCAAAATAAAATATTTTTTATAGGAAATTTGGTAAAAACTTACCTTATTATGTTCTAAATACACTGTAATTTATTAGATTTAAAAGATTTATTTTTTCACCTTATTTCAACCTAATATCTGAAAAGGAAGACTGTTTTTCAATCGAAAATTCTCCTGTCAAAATATTAGCTTTTTTTAAAATATCGGTGGCTTTTTGGTTCGTTAAAATCTCTACTTTCTGATGGTGTAAAAAAATATATACATTATCATAGTAGATCTCGAATACTAGCTAACGGTTATTACAGCTACTACGAAATAACCCCCTTAAAATCCACCCCCTCCCTTTTCCCGAACTCGGATCGCCCGTAATTTATTTTTCCTTTCATTTTTATCACATTCCCGTCATTTTCTAATGAGTTTCATCCTACTGTGATTTTATTTTGTTTCAAAAATTATCGACACTGGACTAAAGTGACCGTACCAATTGTCGTTTGTATAATATATATGAATTCGAGCTATGTTTTTTATATTCCATCTCTGTTTACTTATTGCAAATTGTACTCCAAGTTCTGAACTACACACCATATTCATAATTCAGGGTGTTTAATGAATACTACTGAAGCGTTGCGAGAGCTTCAACTTACAAAGCGTAGAAGGTGACCCCATTTTTGATATTACAGGATGTAGTGGTAACAATGCGGATTGTTACTCGGTAGAATCTGCTTGACAATATACATATGTGTTAAATTTTAGAAGCATACATTGCTTAACGAAGGTACAGCTCGGCAACAATTTTAATTATCTTCTCTTTCATATTAAATTTTAAAGCCATTTAGGTATTCATTGTTGAGGTCATATTTTTGGTTGAATTTTTTAATGTAAATTTGTCATTTACAATATATAAAAAAAAAAAACACAAAATGAAATCCATTTTTCGTTATTTTATTTTTCATTTATTGTAACTATGTTCGTGTGACAAAAATGTTAAATGATACTAATATAATATACCATACATTAAAATCACAAGATATGATTTCAAAATATGCACAAAATACAAGCAAGTAGAAAAAAAAATTCTTCTCTTATAAATAGTAACTGTAAATATATACGAATACATAGGGAAAAAGTAGACAAGATCAAAGTTTAATGAACAAAAGTCGAATGTCAACACCGCGACCTAATAAATGGTAAATCATGGTAATCCTACACTATTAATTTTAACATATGAATGGAAAAAAACCTTTCCGATTCAATGGGAAACAGTGGTGGTTCCAACCATTCTTCGTGAAAAAATATACAAATAAATTATATATTTTTTTCAATAGAGTGCTTTTTCAAAATTTCCATCATTGAATCTGAAACGTCATTTAAAATATTCAAGCTCCTTTCGCTCTACTCATAAATCTTTCATGATTTTAAGTGACAAACGTAATTAATTATATCCTGTACACTAAAAATTAGCATCTTCCATTTCAAAAGTAAAGTAATATCTGCAAAAACTGCTTCTACCTAAAGAAAAAATGAATTACAGAAATGTTGAGAATCTTGCTTTGAAAAGTTGCAAAGTACTTGATATCTAAGCAATTTTTTTTTAATTACCTAAGTAGGAAGGATTTGCCTTCACTTCAATATCGTTTTATATGAAGATCCTAATAGAATATCTGTATATCGTGTGATAATTTTTAATTTACTTTTTTGTAGCCAAATAACTAAGATTTTTGGTAAAATAAAAAAAAAACACAATCTAGGATTGATAATAGAAGTGATAATTTATAACTTAGTATATAAACTTAGATCACGTTTCAGTTCTATAACTAAGAAAATTTTAAAACAAAAATTTGGAGTTTTATAACATGACTTCATAAAGTCACATTAGTATATCACACTTCCAGTGTTCGAAGTGATTTTTTTAGCCAAAAAGTGCTCAACGTGCCTGAAGAAGTTCTTAAAGAAGTACTTCAAAAACCTCATCATTCGTAAAATACGTAAAAGCTCAGTTGATTTTCAATGCTTCATCTAATTTAAAACTCGCAGCTGGATTTTTAATTCGTAATACATCATTATTATCATAATATTATCATAGGTGGAGGGCTGTTCGTGTTGGATTGGCAAAGAATCGGTTGTTTTGGCGTTCATTTAGGGAGGCCTATGTTCAGTTGACGGTTTCGAGCTGATGACGATGATGAAGAAGAAGTGGAACGTAGTTATACCTTAATAATTCCTCAAAAGAACGTTAACGCTCTCTAAAATGCGTTCCTCCTACGTTCAGAACCGTTTAGCTTGAGAATTACTTAGGTTTTGCATGAAATTTTAGATGCTTTCATGTCGCGTTCGGTGTAAACAATCTTTATCTCGAGGGTGCACGCTAAACGTAAGTTAGGAAACAATGGCTATTACCTTTTGCGCCTTTTCTTTGATACCTGCTTTGTTTAAGATCCTATGTACATTGATATAAAGCGGCACAATGTTTTACCTATAAAATTCACGTTTAAAGCGAGAATATTATTCAGGCCAAGTTTACACAGTCATCGAGAGACGACGGTCGTATGGGCCCAAGCCCAAAGGACTAGATCTCTTGAGTGGTGCCTTGTCATTAGTAGCGAAATTTCCCTTCGTAAAAAAAGTAAAGTATCAATCCTTATATGTCCCACTGGTGGGCACGGGTCTCTTCCACGAAATCAGGCGAGAAGGGTTATAGGCCATAGTTTACCGATGAGCTGGCCTAATGCGGGTTGGAGAACTTTACATACCTTCAAAGACTTTTAAAGTCATCGGGCATGCAGGTTTCCTCACGATATTTTCTTTCACCGTTGAGCGAACGATGGTCTCGTATTTGGGGTGGCTGTTTTTCATTGCCTGAAAACTCGAATTAAACGACGTTTTCTACAAAGGGAACCTAGCAAGATTGATTTATCGTCACTAATACTAAATTGTATGGAAATCATACTAGCCGCTTCCTAGATTACATAAAATTTCACATCGAAAATGTAAGATACCAAGACAATGTTTAGAATAACATAATACACAGATATTAATGATTGGTAATGACAAACTCTGCAGTTCTTGTGATTGAGTAGGTTCCTACTTTTAAACTTTTTTTTATTAGGAGATGTTATTACTCTACACCCCAGTGTTTGAGTTCATATTCATATTCCAATAATAAAAAATATATTTAAAGAATTCTTTGTCTGTATATTTGATGACGTGTCTTAATGAAGTTTAATTCATTTCATTTATGTAATTTTTATTTACAAATATCATATTTATTTCTTTTAGTCTTCTAAAAGGATTGCTACTGTGAGTATAGATGTAGACGCAAGACAATATCAACACAATATGCCACTGCTAATTTCTGTCGCTTGTACCTAATCCGACGATATGTGTTGTGCTGTCTATAGTGCTTAAATGTTTGTGCCACTCACAAAGCAAATACTCACGGATTATTGATTCACGTAATGCCCCACAGTTTATCAATCACACATCTGCCAAAAAATTCAAATTCCGAATTCACAAAAAAATATCACAATCGATTGAGCATATAACCGGTGTAAAATTTACTTGTAAATTTGACCCGAGCAAAAAAACATTGCAATTTAAATAAAAGCTTGTTAATTAGAAATGTAGACTGCTAAAGCTAAGAATATTGCTGTAATATTATCTACAATGTAAACTATACACATATTAAAAGATCAAAAATTGAATATATAATACAATTATTTATTAGAATTTTGTTAGCTGTGATGTACAAAATGCATTTGCTACTGAGAGAGTGTGTGTAATAATACAATGTTGATACAGATTTTTATTTAACAGAGTAACTACACAAAGTTTCTGAAGAACCTACACACGGAACAAATAGCCAAACTCCATGCCAAGAATCAGCATGAATGTGATTTGTTGGAAGATCTTCGCACTTACACCATCAAGCGTTCAGCTATCGAAAAGTCGTACTCTGAGGTAAGGATTTAAAAAAAAACCAAATATTTTTTTTTAAATATATACACATAGCAATATTATATATAGCAAATTAGCAACAGTGAACAACGTTAAGGCCATTTTTATTATAATTTAACAACTTTTACGGATTTGATCGCGGATTATTCAGTTTTTTACATGCCCAATGTTTCCCACGACCATGTTACATATTGTAAAGTATCCGAACATCGGGCATGCAAAAAGCTTAATAAGCCGCGACAAAACCCCTAAAAGTTGTTTCATTATTGAGTGAAATTCGCGTAAACATAAGAAAACAAGGGCTTTTAATAAATAATTTTGATCACAAAGTTTTTACTGTACATTTTAACGCTCACATAATATTATGTTTTACGATCCCAGGCTGCTTCTTTCCGAGTCGTATAGCTTTGTTTGTTTCGTAAAAAAATTGCTAACTGACCTCCGAACTTCAATATGAAGATGGCATCTGATGATAAACTTATGTTTATAGTCCCGAGTACATTTTAGTAGTATTTGACAAGAATTAACGACGAGTCGCTGGTTCCACATATATAAAAGCCAAAGAAGATTTTTTAGTTCCGCTTTTGACAAATAAACATATTAATTAGTTTTAAATAGCCGATGATTATTGCATAAATCATAATATACGACTGAACCGAAAATATTCCATAGCTGAACGTGCTATGGAGCGTCCTATGCTGGGTGTTTTTTGCCAGATAGGATTCGAAGTAAAGGCCTCCGCCGAAGAACCAAAGTTTCCGATATGACTCGAAGAATAAGCTCGTTGAAGTGGCAGTGGACTGGTCAGGAGGAAAACGGTTGGCCGATGGGCCAATAGGGTTCAATACTGGAGTTTAGGCAGACGTAGTGGTCGGCCATTAACCAGAAGGGAAGACGATCTTCGTGCAGTGGCCGGTCCATGTTGGATGCAAGTGGCATTGTGGGAGGCCTATACTCAGCAGTGAATGGATAAAGGCTGATGATGATAATGATGATCTATTAGATATGTTCTCCTTGACGACAAACTACAAACCTTTGCGTTAGATATTTTTAATACCAGCGGGAAAATTGCGTTATCAATGATTGTTAACCTTAAAATTATTTTATAGCTTAATAATATTTCGAGCTTAGTTCAAACTAACTAGTTCACTTAAGATGTTCTTACCAAACTCAATCTTTGCTTAAACTTACCAAGAGAGTTGTTACGTTGCATTTTGGTTTCATGAAGCTTATTATTTCAAAGTTGTTTTGTATATAATAGAAACTTTGCCAACCCGAAAACCGATGTACCAAGTTATGTTTTGATCATAGTTTTTCGTACTCTTACAGATTCCATTGTGGTTGCAATTTTCATTGTTTATTTCGTAAAGGAAATATACGAAAATCGTAGTTCACTGTTATGAAATTTCAATAATTTAATAGTTATAATACAAAGAATATATTATTTTAGTAAAGAATACTAGCTGTCCCGATGATATTGTTAGTAGTTTAGCAGGGCTAAAGAAAAAAAAATGTTTTGTTCATTTAATAACAGAGCGACGATGGTCCTGTGGTGGCTGGACTCGGTCTCTTACGCGAGAGGTTCTAGGTTCGATCCTGACCCCCCGTGTGTGCCTTGAAATGGGAATTTCTAAATTTCTAAGTGCACCCCAAACACGAGACCATCGCTCGCTCACAGGTGGAGGAAAACATCGCGAGGAAGCCTGTATGACTGTCTTTGAAGTTATGTGAAGTTCACCAACCCGCATTGGGCCAGCGCATCGGTGAACTATGGCCCATTACCCTCCCCGCCTGATTTTGAGGAGGAGACCCGTGCCCAGCAGCGGGACACAAGGGTTAATACTTTACAAGTAATAACAATTGATTATTGGGTGAAAAATAGGTACACATTATTTGATCAAATAAGTCAGCACCTGAATATATGTATGTATATTAATGAGAATCGTCTGAATATGTAAAAGTCAAAACCTGACCTAAATCTCTCGTAAAATATATTAATGTGTTAATAATAAAAGGCATTTTCCCTAGGCGTTGCTGAAAATATCATCAGCGTACCTGAATAAGAAAATACCGACCATTCCCGATATCAAGGTAGACGGAGCTGAAGAGAAATGGTGAGTTATATTTGTAAATGTACTTTGTGTACAGCCATGCCAATTAAAACACGTATAATATGTTAAATCTAAGTGGATCAAACTCCTTGAAATATATGTAGGTGGCGCGTCATTTCATTTGCGCCACCTTAACAAATATAAAATGTAAGAACGTAAGCACTTAAGTTTTTACATTGCTCCCTTCCTGCTTATAATTTTACTGAGACGTGTGGTGCTTTTTAAGATTTCAAATTAGCATGGTAATTTTTACGTTTAAAGTAATTTAACCGGTATTTTATAAAAAAAATTGCATCTCGTGAACAAATATTGTTTGAAAAAAATCAAATGTTTTTACATTTTGTTTTTGATTTACAATAAATGTTCTATATTGTGATTATTGTCTACCAAGTCAATGAGATATCGGTCTTAGTGCTTAAAAAGTGCGGGCCGGACGGGATTTCCAACAAAGTCATTAAAATACTCCCACCCGCTCTTGTTTACCTCCTGGTTAGCATTTTCAACGCCCTCCTAAAGGGCTGTAGGTTCCCAGACCAATGGAAAGAAGCTACGGTTATCGGCATACCTAAGCCCGGCAAACCGGGCACGGAACCGTCTAGCTATCGGCCCATCAGTCTACTAAGCTCGATTGGCAAAATCTACGAACGGGTTCTGCTTAAGCGGCTCAAAGCCGTTATAGGCGAAAAGAACCTGTTCATAGACGAGCAATTCGCCTTCCGCGAAAACCACTGCTGTCCAATGCAAGTCCACCGTATGACCGAAGACATACTCAGAGGTTTCAATAAAAAGAACTCCCGCGATACGTGCGCCGTATTTTTCGATGTAGCAAAGGCCTTCGATAGGATATGGCACGAAGGCCTCGCGTACAAACTGTACAAGCTAGGAATACCGGATAGGCTAGTCATCATCATCCGCGACTATCTGTCAAACCGGTCATTTAGGTATAGGGTCGAAGGCACCCTCTCTTCCCTGAGACCTCTGAGGGCCGGAGTCCCCCAGGGCTCCGTGCTGTCCCCAACTCTATACAATCTGTACACATCAGATATCCCCAGACCTCCGGACGTCAAACTGGCTCTCTTCGCTGACGATACAGCTCTATACGTTACCCACCCTAATGCTAATAGAGCATCGCTATTTCTCCAACGTGCCGTCACCGAACTAGGCAACTGGTTCGCAAAATGGAGAATAGCTATTAACCCCGATAAAAGCGCGTCGATTCATTTCTCTCGTAAGAGAAAGACACGCTTACCTAAACGCAGACAAACATGGTTCACGATGAAACCAATCTTACTAAATAACGTCGTTATTCCCAGAGTTAGACAGGTCAAGTACCTGGGGGTCACCCTTGACAGGTCGATGTCGTTTAGACCACACATCGCCGCGATTTCTAAAAAAGCCCGTTTCGTCAGTAGTAGACTGTACTTCCTCATAAACAAAAAGAGCAAAATGCCCCTCAGGCACAAGCTCACCCTCTATAAATCATGTATCCGCCCCATCATGTCATACTCCTGTGTGACATTCGCGCATGTGCCTCAGTATAGACTCAGAGGCCTCCAAACGATCCAAAATAAATTCTTACGTGTGGCAACCGGTTGCCCGTGGTACGTAAGAAACATCGACCTACATCGCGACCTCAGACTAGATTCGATTAGGGGCCATTTCAAAGCGATGTCAGAACGTCACTTCGAAAAGGCACTTCTCCACCCGAACCCACTCGTCGTGAGTGCGGCAAACTACACCCCCGATAGCTTAGCACCTAATAAGTCTAGGTTACCTAAGAATGTCATAACCGATCCTGTTGATAAAATCACAGAACTGTTAAAGCGCGACGCTGAAGCGCGACGTAAGCTACAACACACACTCAGACATAACACAGCCGGTGTTAGGCACACATTCACACCGCATGGGCCCCGGGGTCGTATGCGACGTCGAACCCTACACTCCGTTGACCAGTTGATCCGGATCAACCGCGACAGCATAGGCTCAGATCAGCTACGAGTCGACACCAATATAGACCGTGTAATCACCGATAGCACTCTGCTATCGGCAGCTTGCTCAGGTCCCGCGCTTGACCCGCCTCCCCCGCTACCGGGGGAGGGGAGGGCCGGCCCTCACGATAGGTTTCTAACGTCACCCGTTCCAAACCAGTCGACCGTAGCTTACCAAGTTAGGTACAAACCCGACGCCATGAACATGGCGGGGGGCAACCCCCCAAATTTTTAACGTCATAGGATGATCCAACCGGATCACCCCATTTCCGATGACGCATAACGGTCACTAGGACCATTAGCATAGATCCAACCGAAAAAAAAAAAAAAAAAAAAAAAAAAAAAAAAGCTTAAAAAGTCATATATATGTCGTAGTATGATTTGATAAAACGTTTTTTTGCGAAAATACTAGGGATTTTGCGAAAACACGGATAATTAGACATTGACATTACATTTCTCAATCTTACTGAAAAAAGTAGGGTTTTTGCAAAAATACCAGTCTTCCAGTCAGTTTGAAAAGATTAGTTCCACTGACTTTGCTTCGCCGGTTCTTCGTGGTACTATTTTGAATAAAAAAAATCAATTTTTAATTTTAAAGGGCGATGCCTTTGATTTATAGTTTCTTTGCTTTTTTTCTAAACAATTTAGTTAAAATATAAACTAGTGACCCGGGGAACACATCAATCACAGAAAACTAATCAGACCTTAACTACTTTAAATAATCAAAAAATTGCTAACAATAGGATAATAGGATAAAATATTTCTTAACCTTACTAAAAATAGTACCACGAAGAAATATATTCTATTACAAATTTAAATGCTATCCTGAAATTCCTGGGAGGAACGCCCTATTCCCATTGCGTGGTATCTTCCATAAAGACTTACTTTGTTATATCCTATTTGTGTGGTAAAAACAAACTTTCTTTAATAAATTTCTTAAATTTATTGATGGAAGGATTTTGAACGTTGTCTGGAAACCAATCGCATTAAGAGTTTGCCTGTCAACCAAAATCAAGCTAATCAGAGTTAAGGATTTTCAATCTTCCTAAGGTGACTGGTATTTTTGCAAAAACAAAAAAAATTGATTTTTTTTATTCAAAATAGTACCACGAAGAACCGGCGAAGCAAAATCAGTGGAACTAATCTTTTCAAATATTCTATACAAATTTAAATGCTATCCTGAAATTCTGGTTTCGTGGTATCTTCCATTAAGACTTATTTTGTTATATCCTATTTGTGTGGTAAAAACAAACTTTCTTTAATAAATTTCTTAAATTTATTGATGGAAGGATTTTGAACGTTGTCTGGGATCCTATTGTATACTCGAACCTACAAGGCAAAATATGAACCAATCGCATTAAGAGTTTGCCTGTCAACCAAAATCAAGCTAATCAGAGTTAAGGATTTTCAATCTTCCTAAGGTGACTGGTATTTTTGCAAAAACCCTACCTTTTTTCAGTAAGATTGAGAAATGTAATGCCAATGTCTAATTATCCGTGTTTTCGCAAAATCCCTAGTATTTTCGCAAAAAAACGTTTTATCAAATCATACTACGACATATACATAAAGTGACAAGCAATTTCTTTCTTTTCTTACAAAGAAATGCACTTTATATTATTTTCAAAACAGTCATGTTTTAAATAAGTATTAATTTTATAAAAATACTGAATGCTTTTAAAGGATATTGGAAAACCGCGAGCAAAGCGAAGTAAGCTTCGGTTGTCACTATGAGTAGCGGAAACGTGTCAAGGGAATTTTTATGCCTTGTATTTTGAAGTCAGGTCGCTTGTCATATTTCTATATTTGTTCATATTCGTAACAGTTCAGCAATATTGTTGGATAATTTAATAATTTGAGAGTACATTAAAAATCATATGAAATATTTACATTTTTAAAACAGCTAATTTTAAAGCATGCGAATTATACATTAAAGAATTTATGTTTGCCTTGAGTATCGTATCTTTATATACTAGCTGCCTCGACAGACTTCGTTCTACACCCCCGATAGCATAGCACCTAATAAGTCTAGGTTACCTAAGAATGTCATAACCGATCCTGTTGATAAAATCACAGAACTGTTAAAGCGCGACGCTGAAGCGCGACGTAAGCTACAACACACACTCAGACATAACACAGCCGGTGTTAGGCACACATTCACACCGCATGGGCCCCGGGGTCGTATGCGACGTCGAACCCTACACTCCGTTGACCAGTTGATCCGGATCAACCGCGACAGCATAGGCTCAGATCAGCTACGAGTCGACACCAATATAGACCGTGTAATCACCGATAGCACTCTGCTATCGGCAGCTTGCTCGGGTCCCGCGCTTGACCCGCCTCCCCCGCTACCGGGGGAGGGGAGGGCCGGCCCTCACGATAGGTTTCTAACGTCACCCGTTCCAAACCAGTCGACCGTAGCTGACCAAGTTAGGTACAAACCCGACGCCGTGAACATGGCGGGGGGCAACCCCCCAAATTTTTAACGTCATAGGATGATCCAACCGGATCACCCCATTTCCGATGACGCATAACGGTCACTAGGACCATTAGCATAGATCCAACCGAAAAAAAAAAAAAAAAAGACTTCGTTCTGCCAAAAGTACTAATACGACTATTAAAAAATAGTGGTTGATAATGAAAGAGTGAAAATTTAGGGTTGTTTTTTTAATTAATGCCATATAATAAAAAAATAAAAATTAATTTTGGGGTGAGCCACTCTTAACACTTAGGCGTATAAAAATTAGTTATAAGCCTATTCTCAGACCTGCCAAATATACATATTAAATTTCATTAAGAGAGATGAGATTAGCACTAAAACATGTGACATCAGAATTTTATATATTTGATTTCTTTTGTGGGTTTGTTTGTCATTGAACTCCTTCTAAGCTGTTGGACCGATTTTGATGAAATTTTTTGTGTTTCAGATGTATTTGAGAATAGTTTCGATTCACAATTCGGTAGAAACATAAAATTTGATTATTTGTTTGTTTATTGCAATTTACAAAAACTACTCAACCAATTTCAAAAGTTCTTCCGTATTAAAAAGCGCCGCAGCACTGAGGGTCGGTTGTTTCAAATCATCTGTTAACGTTAACTTCGTTAAATTTTAACATCTGTTAAAACCAACGCTCTTCGGTCACTGACGTTCGTTACCGCCATCCTTAACGATTACATATTTGTTAAAATCGTTCGATGCAACCCGCCCTAAGTGACACATGCTATAGAAATAATCATCATCAATCAGCAGACGACTGTAATTCTAAGTTAACACAGGCGAAGCTACGGGCAACTGTTAGTTATATAGAATGTTTTTTCCATAACAATTTTCTTTCGCTTTTAATTTTCTTCCACCTACAAATTATTTTCTAAATAATTACATGAGGCATTAGCAAATGACAGTAAAATGTTACATGCAATTAGAACTTCTATTATAGAAAAATGAAATGATGTGTTATTATACTTTGCGGCTTGCGAATACTTTTTAATTCTTGTGTATTTTGATAATTAACATAGTATGACTATAGAAGTAGGAGTAGGAGTCACAAAAAAAAATGTTCTTGCTTAGCGAAATTATGTACTATTACTAGTATGTCTGTATCAGAAATTACAAATAATTATTGAAATTCAGATCCAAGTTTCTTTGTATTGAAATTATTTAAACAGATTAAAAATTTAATCCTCTTAGTAGTGAATTTAAATTTTGGGTATGATTTCTTTCCCTAAATAAAACAATTTTGCAACATGGCAGCCATATTGCAAATAGACTTATAGAGTAATCGGTTCTTTAAATAGTCAAGTTAAAACTGTTTAATATACCTATTACGTACATATTTTAAATCTATCCGTAGTATTGATTCGTGCTTATATTCGTCATTCTAAAATTGTTATGATTGGTATTCTTCCGAAGCAAAGATTTAAACCGATTGAAATCTTTGTTCCGAAGATGTTCTGATATTTTTAAAATTCGATATATAAAATACCTAATTCTACCTGAAATATAAGAAGATTTTATGATATTTAATATTATGGTTCGTAGTCATTTTAAAAATGGTTCATCAATACAATATTTTCCAATCGCCACTCGAGCAGGTATTGATGATTGAAGATGTTTCACTCATGAACTTTTCAAGGTGACGTGTTTTTTATAACTTGTGATGCCTAAGTCAGCGTTTTTAATATTTTTAATTAAATACACTTGTTCGGGTGTTTACCGCGTTTTTAGTATAATTGAGGTCCCGATATTTCGGCAATGTTTCAATTGCCAAAATCACGGGTAGACTTTACTTTTCATATTATATTAGAAATATTTTTTTCTTGCGTCACTCATTACACATATCTATGATTATACTTAAAAATAACAAAACAATAACAAGAGAGCTTAGAAATATTAAATAATAAATTAATAAAAAATGCAATTTTTTATGTGCTAATTAATGCTTAAAAAACATTTTTTTTTCTAGACGTCTTTTTGAATCGAATGAGCTATCGCGCATATTTTTAGGAGCTTTATTTCTATTTAAAACGTTTTTGAACATCTTGACTAGACTAAAAAATTATAATACAGAATGACCCTTAGATTGTGTTCAAGTAAAATTTAAAACTGTTGAACCAATTTTAATGAAAATTTGAGTATTGTTTGCGGTATGCGATAGTCTTGCTTGCGCTTGCGCTTTGCATTCGATTATTCGATATTTTTTTATGTTGTTGATATTATACCTCCGTAAAGAGCAAGGGACAGGATAACTTTTGTCGATAGCATATTATATCATAATATGATGATGTCGACAAGATATTGTGATCCTGTCCCTGATATTATGAGTTCCACATATGTCATAGAGGGTTGTCAATGCCTGGCTTCATCATCATCATCACTATCAGCCTTTATCCGTCCACTGCTGGGCCTTTTTTAATGAAAGACCGCCGATCCCTTGCCTCTCCCAACCAACACGGACCGGCCACTGCACGGAGATCGTCTTCCCACCTGGTTAATGGCCGACCAACACTTGTCTAACTTGACTGAATAGTTATTAAGTACATGGTAAAAATAAGTCTGTCTATTACACAGGAATATGTGGAACGTCTGGCGTACTGTGCTGGAGGAGAACGAAAAACTTGCTCGCGCTAGGCTGGCTGCTGTCGAGGTGTTCCAGCAGCAAATCGCTGACGAGGCCAAGTTTCTGCGACAGCACAAACTAAATGTTGCTAAAAAGGTAAGTTATGAAGGCTATTCAATATTTATTAAATGAACGTTGTGTATGTAAAATTTACATATTATTTCTAATGTTTACGCAAAAACTCATAATAATTAATATGGAAGAGTTGCAACGAGTTTTACGGATTTTATCACGGTTTGGTTTTTTATTCAGGCTTTTATATCCTCGGGGATGTAAAAAACTAAATGCTCCCATGATTGTGGTTGTTAGCGTGATAGAATTCGTTGCTTTAATTTATATAATTACTAATTAATTATTCAGACAGCCTATGTCCTTTATCTGTTATTAATTTATGTATAGTAGCCAAGATTTAGGCACAGATCTTATCATTTTTTTTATTTTTCATTAGCCTTAGATTAATTACAAAATTTATTTTTCCTTCATCAAAGTTTACAAATTTGAATTCGTTGTTATATATCATTATCTTCATCCTTAAAATGTTTGCATTACGTTAATTTAAACGCTTAGCGCGGTAAATACATTAGAATAAATGATAAGGAACACTTCACATTCCCATAAAAGACACGTTGTCATCGGAACAGCACCTGACGCCTTTCACATCGTTTTATTCGCAAATGAAGTCACTAATAATATAGACCATCTCTTACGTTTATCAATATATTATTATGCAAGCTGCGTCCGATGGCAGCGTTTACGTAAATTAATATTTTATACTGATGATAATTTATACTTTTTTAACAGCTGGCTCTGCTCACGTTGATTTTAATATTCAATAGTAATTGATAAAAAAATCATCAACCCTTGTATGTCTTAATACTGAGCACAGACAGGTCTTCTGATCGAAATCAGACGAGAAAGTGGTTGGGCCATACTTACCATACCACCTTCAAAGACCTTTAATCTCATCAAACATGCAGGTTTCCTCACGATGTTTTCTTTCACCGGTGAGCGAGCGATGGTCTCTTATTTAGGTGTACTTAGAGCCCATAGGTGGAGAAAGCCCATTTCAAGGCACCAAAGGTGGTCACGACCACGCAGACGCTGAGCTTCTACCCACTAAACCATCGTTACGGTAATTGATAGTTTTTTAATTAAAAATATTAAGAAAAAAGTGAAATTTTTATTTCTAATAAACAACTAAACGAATTCATTAACCAATAGCGTTGCTTTATGCTACGTTCGCCCTTCTCACTCTCTCTCAATCGGTCTCAATCGCTCTCTCCCTCTTCTTCGACAACGTTGCACATCTTCGTGACGCGTTTCATCTGTGAAGCCGGAACCGCACGTTTGCCGAGGCTTGGCAAGCCTTCACAAATTCAAACGTGCGGATACAGAGTTTGTCTTGGCTTGCGTAGGCTTGCAAAGGTTTGTGGCTGACCTGACGAGTGTCGGCATTGTGCACAAGCCAAAGGGAACCAAAGAGAATTTGCCGCAAGCGCTTGTGACTTGTGAACTAAATAGAACTAAATATGTAATAAAAGTAGGTTTCAACTTAGACCATTTTATGTAATGAGTATCCGATCCAATCCAAAACTCTGTAATTAGTAATAAAGTTGAGAATGTATGTTTCTCATTTTAACTTGTTTTTTGTTTAAAGTCACGTATTGGTTTTAGAAGAACCCTCACTTGAATGTTTCAATTGACGGAGGTTTGGTCGATTCTTAAGTTTCTTAGTCAAACATCAATAAGGCTCTCGTTTCATATTCAAGTGATAAAGTATTGTAGCTCCTATTTAACTTTATATAGTTGATAATCATCATCAGCCTTTATGCACCCATTGCTTGACATAGGCCTACTTCAATGAACACTATAGCGACCGATCCCTTGGCACTCGCAATAAATTAATACGTCAAGCCACTACTGTACGGAAATAATATATATATATATATATATATATATATATATATATATATATAATAAATAAAGAAATAATCTAATATATTAACACGATTTAAGTACTAAATTTCAAAAGTATAGGATTTGTTGGTTTGCTTCTTTTCAATTGGAAGTTATATATTCGATTTCATACAATATTTTTCTAGTCATTGCCAAGTCCTGATGTGTACAAATATAAATGCCGTATTTACCAATCATTAAGATCAGTTTTGGCATATTCATTAAATAAATAAAAGAAACAACGTTAAAACATATAAATATAATCATCATCATTACCATTTACATCAGCTTTTATACGTCCACTACCTAACGTAGGCCTTCGTTGAACCCCAAGACCAATTCCTAAAGAAATAAATAAATATAGGTAAAGTTAACAAAAAGGTATAACATGTGATCATTTTATTGTACACTATACGGAGTTTCAATTACGGGGGATTATGTGCCTAACCGTAAATTGCCGAAAATATTAATTCGTAAAATTTTGCTGCAAAATCAGTCGGTCGTATAACACAGCACCGACGAATTAAAAAAGTTGAATATGAGATGAGCTATCCTGAATAAAGATAACGGGGTTTTGAGCTATTCGGTACTAAAATATATAAGTACTGCCTAACTAAACCTGTCAAACTACGTAAGAGTATACAAAACAGTTCTTTTATGTATATAAAAGTCGAATAAGTATATAAATTAAATTCCTTTAGTACTCTATCCTGGTGGACGGTTATTATTGATTTTAAAATAGTTTCTTTGCGAGTTAGACATAAAATATTGACAACTGCTCAGGAGTGAATGACGCCTCATTAAAAAAACTTATTTAATTGCAGGATTTTAAGTTGACACGGTTATTGTCATTAAGTTCTAAAATGATTCAAAACGGGATATAAATTACCACATTTCGCGAGTATCGTGAACGGTGAACAAGACATACGTAGACGTAGGTAATGTCCTCCGATAATCTAGCTCCGCGAAATAAGACTGAAAAACATAGCTTTTAGTATTAGAAATTCAAAATATAAATCGCAACATTCAAACATGCTTTGGCAGAAATTTAATTTGAAACTCCGCTCTTACCCAGACAGCGTCATAGATAAAGGTTTTGAATATATTATATAGTCCCCTATAAAAATATTGAAGAGGGTTTAAATACTCAACGCTTCATATCTCCGTTCGTCCTCTTTAAGATTGGAATATTGAATTCTAAATTTATGAGTGTTTCAATAGTAAACTCATCGCAAGTGAACTTTTTTATTTTACTTTGATTGCCATGTGTTTTCGAAATTGCTTACTTTTTGGCATATTGGACTTACAGCTCAAACGGAACAGTAGGTGACCTATCGCATACTACAAATGATTTAAATACATAGTTCAATCAAATACAAAATGAATGAGAAACTTGTGTTTAGTAGTAGATTAGTAGAAAAACAATAACATGAAAAAGAACATGATTTTTTATTGTAGATTGTACAAAATACTTTTTCAATATTTTAAGTATTAATCCGTTAATGTACAAAATGTTTTATTGTCGTTGAATCGGCTACCTGAAAGCTTTTTAAAAGCCTTATATGATTATATTATTCTGTCTTAATGTATTCGAATAATTTATGTGTTCAGCCAGTGTATGCACTCTGTCAGCAACGATTAGTTGTCTAGTATGAAATAAACGTTTTGAATTTTATTTATTCACACCACACGTACTCATTAACACCTCCTTCGAAGGAGGAGGTACCACATGGTTTTTGACCATAGTCCGATGACGGCATTTTAATAGATTGGAAGGGTTTTGGAGTCATCCAGGGTGCCTATACTTATGACGTAATACGTAATATGTTTGTCCATATTATATGGTGTTGACTGTTGTAACAGCCTTAAGTCCGTTCGAAAGAAAGGTTTTTTATGGTTCTTTCAACATCTATCATATCTGTCACCGTAACATTTCAATGTGTCGGTTGGCCATTTATTAGGAGGGAAGATGACCTCCGTGCAGCCGGTCAGTATTCGATGCGAGTGGCACGGGAACGGTCCTCTTGTTGTTCAGTGAGGAAGGCCTATGTTCAGCAGTGAACATTTATAATGATGGTGATCATGTCGACCTCACTGTGAACCAGGACTTTCTATGATTGATAATTCTGACATTCTGATTGACTTAAAGCAGTTTTGTAGAGTATTTTTATATGAAAGGTCAGATTTATATTTTTTTAAATGATTTTCTTTAAAAAATACGCAAGACTTCGTTGACTTCTGAAATTTAAAGCCATTATAGGTAAATACCTAGGTACGGCCGGGTTTAATGAGCAAATGCTCATTAAATCTGGCCGTAAGGAATAAAAAAATAATTAAAGACACGTCCAGAACTCTTAAGTGAATTCCAGCATATTCATCAAACATTAATAATCTATTTGAATCTATCTACTGTAATAAATCTACTGTAATGTTGGTACACATGCCCACGCGCTAGTGATTATTATTCTTATAAGCCCATGTTGAGAAGATTGTAATTTACCGTACTGCCAAATATTATTCGGCGATATGTGATATCGATATTATCACCGTGTACAATTTTGTAGTGTTTCGAATAAAGAGTAAAAAAAAACATAAACAGCTTAGACTAGAAATTGCGTACGAAAGGACTTTTCTTTACGCTTACGCTTTTAAAATTAGTTGGTTTTTTTCGAAAGGTCTAGACTTTTAGGTCTGACGGCCTTTAAGTTCAATCGGTAGGTAGGTGAGCAGATGGTTCACCTATTAAAATTCGAAAGTCTAACAATGATCCTCTCATATATTCAAATAAGTTTCATTCATTGTATCCGTGTAATCGACTAAATGAAGGATTAGATCGTTGGGAAGAATTCTAAAAATATGAAGAAATTAAAAAAATGATTCTTTAAATGCAAGTAATAAGAGAATTGGCATGAGGTCTTACTACTTTCTCTCAAGTTCTATTAAACTGCAAATCGCGTGCAATAATTCAATCGGTTTATTAGCCTAGTTATAAAGAATTTTAAATTTGATCTAAAACCAAAATTTTAAAATTGGTTTCAAATATTATGTATATTGATTTTATCGTAATTATGTGAAAACCCTTCGAAATAAAAAGTATGCACATTTATACATAGGAATTTTTAACAGTATGGAAGTATTTACTCGATGCCACGTTTTCTAACATACGAATTGGCTTTGTTCCAATAACGAAATATGGTCTAACATTATTCCATCGAAAACCGGCCTGTGTTGATTTTCAAAAGGGACTCTGTGGGCTGTGGGCCGAATTGCATTCCTAATGAATATTGTATTACCTTGTTACCAGAGAACATCAATGCATACGGGATGACATTGTTGGTTTATTTAGCAACTAGCTGAAGCCTGCGACTTGGTCCGCTTGATTTTGGCCAACTCACATAATATATTGTCACCCGTATTCAACAACAACGCTATGTAAAGAACGCTACTATCTATGCGCTCCACGTGTAGTTTTGATTTGACAGACGCATAGTGGAGCATTTCACTTAAGTATTGTCTATGAATTGGTTTGAATGACCGTATACGTTCTGAAGTTTATTAGTTAATAGTATTGTTTGTGAATACGGGTGTTATAATTTTGTTATAAAATATATTAATGTAAAGTTTGAATTAAATTAAAAAAAAACATTCAGTAGTTTTTATGTGCAGAGTAACATACAAAGATATTAACTTTTATGTTAGTAAAGTTAGTAAGATATACAATGCAACAGCATAACAGTATTATAATTATAATTATATATTAATATACATATTCTGTAAAGTCGTTTTCGAATCTCGAAAGCGAAATCCGCGGTGATATGAAAAATTTGACAAATTTGTATTATTTAAAATTCGACTCTATTTATCTATATCAATAAAGTTCGCTGTCGAAGTTAGCGTAAAGTGAGCTCTATCACTAAGGTGAAACTCGATATCGAAATGTTTTTTACAGAATAACCCTACAGGATGAAAGTATTCATAGATATGAAGAGGTTCTTCAAACATTAATTCACTAATGACTTCATACAAATATTCCTTTTTGAATAGAGCACTATTTCAAATATAATATATTGTAACAGCTTGTTGTTGTTATATTATAACAACGTCACATTCATAATCATCGTCAACCATCCGTCCATTGCATCACATACTTTAATGACTAATCCTCCAAGAACCTGTCACTTCGTATCGATAAAAAACGATATAAAAATATATTTGAAAACCTATTTGCCATTCAGAAATAATTAATTAGTCTCCACTGTATTCGAAAGTCACGGCGTAGCATTTTTACTGAGAGCCTCAACCTCGAATAATATAAATTTAATATTATAAATAATATACGTCTTTAGTGATTGTGATTTCACTAAATTGTAATATATGAAATATAAAATTGTAAAATACCAAATTATTTTTGATAAAGTATTAAGGATATCAACGAAAACAAATGTTTATTTTTTTATTTTAAAGAGCGAAAAATATGAAAAAATTATGCATTAACTTTTTGTCATCCCTACTATCGTCAAAAATGTGGCTGTATATTCGTTTACGTAACATTAACGCAGCGCTCGTGACGTAAGAAAAGTTCATTGCGTGGGCTTTTTCAATACTTAATCTCGGTGATGTGACGTCAGCGGTGGCATATACTTTCGTACATAGGATTTTGAGCGTAGGCGCTTTATAAATTACCCAGACCAGCTGCAAGCCCAATCTGACACTAACAGTTTAATCAATAATCTCCTTCCGGAACTTTCACCATTAATTTTAAACTTTAAACGTTTAATGAAAACTGATATTGATGGTCTTATATTCTTTATGAGTAGTGCACTTCCTTATAAATGACTCATTAAATATATCTTTACAAAATCTGATTACTTTTAACGCTCTTAATTGTTTATATATACACAGAAAAATGTGGACAATGATTATAAAAAAAGTAATAGTAAAGTATCAACCCTTATATGTCCCACTGCTGGGCACGGGTCTCCTTCCTCGAAATCAGGCGAGGAGGGTAATGGGCCAATAGTCCACCGCGCTGGCCCAGTGCGGATTGGTGAACTTCACACATATCTTCAAAGACTTTCAATCTCATCAAGCATGCAGGTTTCCTCACGATGTTTTCCTTCACCGGTGAGCGAACGATGGTCTCGTGTGCACTTAGAAATTTAGAAAAACTCATTTCAAGGCACACACGGACCGGGTCAGGATCGAACCCGGAACCCCTCGCGTAAGAGGCCGAGTCCGTCCACCACTGGACCACCGTCGCTCAATGATTATGATGATAGAAAATTCTATCAATTTACTCGTCGATCTTATCTTATTTTCCTTGTACCATTAAATAAAGTAAAATAAATAAGAAAAATGCGACATACACATTAAAATTTAAAAAATTATAACTTTTTCTAATATACATATAGTTAATTGATATAAAATAAAAAAATTACGTTATAAATTTATTGGCGTGTTATATTTTTTATGTGTTTTTTCTCAACAGTGCACCGACGGTCTCTCTCAAGCTCACAAAGAACTTCAACTGACCGTTATGGATATAGATAAGACCAAAAAGCTCTACTTTGATGAAGAGCACACAGCTCATGACGTCAGAGACAAGGCTAAAGATATCGAGGAAAAGTAAGTTAATACTTATCAACTTTTCAAATTAACTGTCTGCTTTCGTTAACTTTTTCACTTTAAAGTTATTTCAGATATTATTATAATCCTGAAATGAAGATCCAATATTAAATCGTACAAAAACTTATAATGTTATAATTTTATTTCAAAGATTTGAAAATGGATTTAATACAAATTTTATGTAAATGATAATCCATGTAGCGAAGTTTGGTTTATTTAAAAATTGTGCTTATTTTTTTCTAAGCACACGAGTATACATGCTTATAATAAAATATATACTTAATAATGTTATACAATGAATCTACTTTTATATATATTTCATAGTCGCTTCTTTACTACTTTATATGAATATCGTCATCTACTATATGCAATTCAACAGACTAACATCAATTAAATTCTCAAAACCACAACATAATCATCCGAGTCAGGAATCACATCGAGTAATGCGATAATAAATAATTTATTGAATATTAACTCCGCTATCAAATAAATGTAATAATTCATTTGTAGCGTTTATAATATCCTTGTAATGCTTTTAATATGACTGGTACAGACTACCGCTACCGTAACTTTGTAGTTAAATTAGGGTAACCGAAACATACACTCGATCAATACACATAAGTCATTTATATATGACTTATGTATAAAAAAATGATTTCTCTAAAAAAATTTAATATTTCTTTAGGCTAAAAAAGAAAAAAGGATCATTTTTTCAATCCATTACTTCACTGCAAAAAAATAGCGCAAAGGTCTCATCTCGTCGAGATCAACTTGAAGAGAAATCTACCGGAGCAAGAAATGATTACCTCTTGAGTATTGCTGCCGCTAATGCACATCAGGTATTGTGATGAATATTATTATCAAATCGTAAAATAAAATTATATATTACATTTATAATTTATTTTCAGAATCGTTATTTTCTTGTCGAGTTGCAAACTTGCATGCAAAACATGGAGGCGGCTGTCTATGAAAAAGTATCCGAATTTCTCACCCTTATGGGCCGTACTGAATTACTGACATGTTCCGCTACCCAACATTCCTTCGGAAAAATAAGAGATCAGGCCCAGCAGCTCACTCGTGAATATAATTTGCAATGCTTATATTTATATTACCCAGTGCTCAAGCAGCATATACAGGTCAGTAACATAACAATGATTACATCCTACAATTATTAGATAGGTGTTGCCCGCGGTTTCGCTCGCGATAGCAAAAAAAAAACTCCTCTTTTTTTAAATAAAAGTATCCTATGTTAATTCTAGTACAAAGTTTCATGATGATTCGTCGAGTAGTTTTTGCGTATCAAACATCCACGCTTTCAAATTTTTAATATTAGTAAGGGCTAGTAGAGTACAAATATTTATAAAAAGTTTAATCTATACGTTTTATGTAGTACGAGTATGAACCGTGCGACAATGATCCTGTCGATACTGTAACCATGGAGCATGAGTCGGTGACTCAGACACTAGCGCAAGAGGCTCGTCGATGGGCTACACGAGTTGTCCGCGAGACTGCACTCGTAAGAGAAGCCACACGTAAGCTCCAAGTGTATCAGGCAATGCGGGAAGCAGGACAGAAGGTATTTAAAACAAAATTAGATATAAAATATTATGTACTCAATATTCATAAATATACGTTGGTTTCTTGAAGGTTGATTCAAGTGATCCTAATGGACCCGACCTGGAAACACGCATGGATGAACTTCGTTCAAATATTCGTCGGTCTGAAACATCAAAAGCGAAATATGAGGCGAGGTTGGAATGCTTAAGGAACAGCGGTGCACCCGTAGACGAATGGCTAAAAGAAGTCGACTTATTAGCAGTCCAAGATACTTTGCCTCGCAGTAGTAGCTTGCTCAGTGTTCGAACTGATGCTTCAGGAGCCGCTGTAAGTATGAAAATACTTTTCATAACTACAGGTTTATGAGTTGTGTAATAATAATAATTATTATATTGTATTTGGTTTTTAGGACCAACCGAGTTCAGATTCTTTCTATGACAGCGACAATACTGAAGGAGAGGCGGCTACCTCAGCCGTGGCTACGACTTCTGGTCATCAACGAACCACTTCTGGTTCTCAACACGAGGACGATCATGAAGATGATGTTGATGGTAAATATTATACTTAGGATTACCTAATATTAAATTAAAAAATAACAATATATTTTCCACATTAGCTGAACTGGAAGAGGAACGTATGCGTATTGAACAATTAGCAGTCGGTTGGGAAGATCCAACTCAAGTGAATTGGGGAGAACCGGAGCCGGAACCCACTGTAGAAGCGGAACCTACAGAGCCACCGGCTGCACCATTATACAAATGCACAGCGCTGTATTCTTACACGGTAAGTAGCAATAACCGACCAAACATTAATTACGTCAATTTCACCTAGAATTAAAAACATAATTTTTTGTAGGCTCAAAATCCAGACGAGCTGTCGATTATTGAAAATGAACAACTGGAGGTGGTTGGAGAAGGCGATGGTGATGGCTGGCTACGCGCTCGAAATTATCGTGGCGAGGAAGGATATGTACCTCACAATTATCTCGACGTAGAAAGGGAACAGGTATATACTATATTATTTTTAGATTCTATATCTACCCTCGACGCAAAAAAGGTAATAATTTCGACAGCTAATTGTGTTGTGGTGGTTGTGGCACAGTAAAAATTGAATGTATGAAACGATTGAAAGCAGGTTTTACGAGTATAGTTTTTAGATATAATATCATAGTCGGTTTACCCGGTTCAAAGCTTTTCTTATTTACACTGTGGGTTTATTTTAAAGTATAACCTTTTACTCACTATATGAATTATACCGTATTATTTTACATTATCTTTCACGATCCAATTTTAGGCATCAAGCGCGCCAGGACTTGTATCGCAGATTTCATTTTCCTCTGTGGATTACACAGTAGAAGGAGAAGATGCAGATGTCGTTCAGTCACCGGATCAAATATCGGTAATATCTGCACCGGTTGCCAAACCAGAAGAACCAAAAGCTGAAGAACCTGCAAAGATAACAGAGAAGCCTGAAGATCTGCCAACTCTTGGATATTGTTTCTCCTTATATGATTACGACGCTGAAGGGTCTGACGAACTTAATCTTGAAGAGGGACAAGTAAGCTATTATCTTAAAATTATTCAATACTTAGCAAATCCTATACTCTTATATAATAGTTCTGTTTTTTATCCTTGTGTTTTATTTACATATCATAATAAATATGAATTCTAGATCATTCGTATCGTGTCTCGGGATGCTCATGGAGTCGATGACGGCTGGTGGCGGGGTGAAGTTAATGGCGTGGTCGGAAATTTCCCATCTCTGATAATTGAAGAATGCGATGAGGTATTTAAGCGTTTCTGATAAAATTATACGTGAATTAATTGAGTACATGTTGTTTTTATTCATTAATAAAATTTAAGCCGAAAATAATATTTAAATGTTTTCATATTTTTGTTGGCAAATTATTTTATTGAACTCTGATATTATTAGGATCCCCAGCTTGTGCATAAAAAATAACCAAACTGCAAACTTGAAATCCGCTCTGCCAAATTAGATTTAGAATGACATAATTTAACTAAACAGGCATTTAACCCAAACTAATATTTATACACAAAACTTTGTTTCAATTATTAATGTAAAAATATAAATTCATACAGAATGGCGAACCATTAAGTGGTGGTGAAGATGATTGGACCCCACCTGACTCCACTGCCCCAGTATTCGCTTCCCCACCAGGATCACCCACAGGCTTTAGCGACGAAAGTAAGACTTTGTTACTACTTCAGTTTATGACTTCTTTGCACTGATTTTTTCGCACTTCGACAACTTCTTACCTTTGAATCTGAATCTATTATTGAATATATTTTCGACATCTTTAATTTTTCTCCTGTTATATATTTCAAAATTCTGTCTGAAGTTGTTCATTTGCGAATTTCAAAAATTGGTGTTCTCTAGCGCAATAATACGTATTTTTATATGTGGCCTCATCTTCTGCGGCTTATATTGCGTTAGCTTCTTGGCTGATTGGGTTATTGGTTGTCGTTTTTATTCCCAATTGGCATGGTATTAACTATTTGTTTTCTTACAATCTTTAAACAGCACGATTAAAAACTGTCGATAGTGTTTGGTAGGTGACATACATGATCAAATGCTAACTCCATGGGTCCATTTCACGTACATGCATGACTGCACGATTATACTATAGATAATTCCTCAATGTTATTTAGGTTACTTTAACTCATCCTAAACACAAACTATCTATTGACGTTATCTCTTACATTATTTCTATCTACAACCTCAACATTTCTAGTCTAAGAGTACTTACTTCTTGCCAACTTTATGTTAAGTATTAAAATAATAATGATAATAAGCAATGAGTGTGATATTACAGATAAAGTTTAAATATTATAGATTTTTTAAAGATATGTTTTTGGAATATTATAAAAAATAATAGTTAAATATATTTTTGGAATACTGTAGAAAATAATAGATATATATTTTTTTTTTCGAAAAGGAAAATGTAAGGTTTAGGATTTGTCAATAAACACATAAACGTTCGTAGCTGTTGCACTAAATTTTTGAACGAGAATGTAATTTTATACAACTTCATCTGTAATATATTTAGAGCAAAATAAAATTATGTTTTTACATTAATTTAGAGTTTAAATTATTAAATATTCAAAATAGATTTTTACACAAAATAGTGCACACGTTTTATCGTTTGATTTAATGCACATGTAAAGAAAATATACTAAATTAATATATTATAAACGAACCTCGTAACTCATATAAAAGTTGGTAAAATATACCAACGTTGCCGAAAATGCCGACCTTATGTAGAAATTGGTAAGCATATTTTGTAAAAATTGATAAATTGTGCCGGACGGCATGATTAAAATCCCTATCGTTCGTTGAATTGTTTGCCCCTCCATGGACGCTGCTAGTGATCGTCAGCGACAACAACAATAAGACTGCACCACCGTCGGACCCGCCCCCACCACCTCCTCCAGATATGGGTGACTCGATGGACAGTCAGCCTGATTTTAGCTTTAACCTAGAGCTTAGTAGGAATCAACATGATCTTTACGACGCCCAATTCTGTGGCCAAGAGCAAGCGTACTCGACAGCGGTCACTATAGTCGGTAAGTCAAATGTCTAGAAGCATAATAATTACTAAATATAATTTTTACTAAACAAAAAAAAACGTAAAAGAAAATATCCATGCAAGTGAGAATAATATCCGGTTCTCTGAATGGGTTTTCAAAAATACTTATATATTCGTACATAAAATACTTATTGTACACTAATATATACCTACTAATGTATAATTATTTAATCATACTTCATTTCAATTTAAAAAATAATCTTTGAATAAAGACAAAAAAAAATTGAAAAACTATATTGTAATTTTTTTAATTCGTACACACTTGTTTTTTATTTGTCTGCCAAATGATACATAAATACTTTTTATAAAAAAATATTGAATGTATGTAATGAAAAAACTACACACTTTAATCGATAATTAAATCTTTTCCATGCTTCAGTCGATGAGGTTGTCGGTGAAAATATTGAAGAAGAGGTTTGCCATTTAATTACAAGACATATTTTGTATATTATGTATAGGACGCTATGATTCACATTTATAAAGCTTACGCTACACACAGCCTTAGGGCTAAATTGTACAATGCTATCAGATTTTTTAATGTACTTTAAGAGATCTGATCTTTTAACACACCACAAGCTAAGCTAATTATCCGTAGCTTTATCGCTTTAATGCTGAAGGTTTGTAGATCGTGCTAGATTTAATAACACAAATAGTGTATCATTCTTGTATTATACAAAATAGCTAATTTTTACTAATAATTCTTATATAATTTGACGATTCTAAAAACAATATTTTATTTTAAATGATATCAAATAGTAAATCCCTTAGTGCCTTTGTTTGATATTATTTATGAAGTTATGTAAAAAACATACTTAGATTTATTCAAATGGCTCAAATATTGCTGTGTATGACTAGAGTTTAGATTCGTATTTAGACTTGGACAGTATTTTATTAATATATAGGAAGTTAAATAAGTTAGAAGATGAATATAATTATAAAGGTAGAAACCAAAAAACATATTAGAAATCACATCATCACTAGCATGGAGCTTTTATTGCATGTAAAGTACCATAAAGATATTGGCAAACACATTTGTCGTCAACATTTGGCATTTGTAAGAAAATTTAAAAAAAAATTATTGTAAAAAATAAACACCAAAAATCCAAAAATCCTAGGAAACGTTAACAAAATTTATGTGATACTAAATTTTAATAAACCACACGTTATCACATTTTCTTTTAATTTTTTTTTTAATTTCCCCTAGGAAGTGGAGGAAATACCACCCGCGGTGAAGCCTGTGCCGCCAAAAGTTGAAATAACAACTGAAGGATGTGGTTTGGGAGTGGCTCAGATTGTAATCACTGCAGCCACTCCTATGATGGAGGAGCCAGAGCAACCTTTCCCGCCTGTAGAAACCGAACCTGAACCTGAATCACAACCAGAGGAGGCCGAACGCGCTGATGACAACGATGACGAGGAGTCGTCTCTCTCAGAACAAACAGCTGTCTGCTTACGCGACACTGAAGAAGGTCATGCCGATTCTGCCCCCCATCCTGCATCAAGTTCTACTGCGTCTGAAGGAGAGTCAACGGGTGCGTCAGTTGCCTCAGGACCGCCCACGGCTCCTCAGTCACCACCCTCAGCCCCTCAAGCCGGTCGCGCCTCAATCCCTGACGAACTAGAACCGGCCCAACTGGCGAGGCTCACAGATCTCAAAGAGTCGAACGCTTAGGCCTAAAGCTTATACATATTGTTTTACTCGATTTGTAATTATCAAAACTTTATAAAACAACTGTTACTAAACTGGCAGTCTTGCTACGACGGCATATATGATCGTCTGTTCTTTCGTTGGCAAATACCCTGATAGATGTATCTATCCACATTTGTTACTATTTTATACTGAGGCGATAATTTATCTTTATCCTCAAATGTTGACCGTTTCTCACGTACGATTACAATAAGACTTTTGAAATTATACATAAGAATAAAACATTAATTCCCCTTTTACCTTAAGTACAAATTGGTGGTCTTAACGATGTCGCACATTCTCATCTGCTCTCACCACGACAACAACACACACGACGCTGGATTTATTGAATATAATATGCAAGATTATAAATAGATAAATTGAAATTTACTATAAAATATGGATAGTCACTAAAATGTTATGTTTAATGATGTCATAAGCTGCATCGTGCCATGTGTGTCCCATTTGTATATTATTATATATTATAAAATAGACTGACTTTTAATGCAAACTTGAATTTGTGCAATTGTGTATAATCGTCTCTAGCAGCGCCTTTAATTATAAAGCAATAACCGTGTTGTGCCTAATGATATCATTATTGTAATTTGGCATACGGCGACATATACATACTTGGAATGCAATGTACAATGAGTCGATATTAAAATGTGCGACCACCTTTATTTAATATTTAAAGGTTTGTGGAAACTAATAACATAGTTAGAACCACTTAGATTTTTTACAAAATGTCATTTGCACAAAATGGTATTAAAATTGTAGTTATATTATTTGGCGTTAATTTAAGCGTCGATAATCTTTACGTAACTGTTTGCTTCAATTTGAAACATTAAAAAAAACTTATACGGTAACATACTAGACAATATAATAAATATCACAGCGCTGCTATGTAATAATATGAATAAAGCATCGTTAAAGACTCGTTGGAGGTCTTAAAAATACAAACAGCCTTTTGGTTTAAAACGTACCAAATTTCGGTTTCATGGACAATATATAAAGACTTAAAATGTTTTTACACAGTGAGAAGCGGTCGTTTAAATGTAGAAGTGATGTATATACTTAGCTAATAAAATATTATGATTAGACAACTGCTAAAGCACATTCTAGACCCTCTGAATAGAGATGTATTTGTATTGATTTTTATATGTTAATCGTCAATTGAAACATTATGAATAGAATCTCAACAGTAAGTGTCTCTAAGGACGCTTGGAGGTATGATAATTGATTTTTTTGAATGCTAGATCTATTTGAAATTTCAGTACTGTATGTATATTAAAACTACGCAACTAATACGAGTTAAAATAAAACTTATACAAACTCAAAATAACAGCTTCTATACTACAACAAAAAATATTAAAAAGCGAAAAAAATTAATTCTTTGTTTGCATTGAATATAATATAATATATAGCTATAGAAATCCATGTTATCAGCGCATAATATCGGCTATAGAGCGTTTATCCTTGGGACAGACCTCTAGTACTTATATTGAGCGAACTTACATAGGTAGGTATAACTCAATAATTTTATAAAATATTTCAATGTACGATTAACGCGTAAATTTCAAAAAGAAATTTGATGTTAGTATTTGCATATATGTTCGATGGTGGACTTAGATTTAGAAAATACAGGGTGTTACTACCTTCTCATATTTCAATGTCATCTGAACTTATAACTGATGTAAAGTGGTGTAGTTGTTTTTTAGTTTGTGTAGTTTGCGGATAAATCGCATATATGTCAAGCGAAAGAAGACCCATGGGTGCAGAGTATTACGCTCTGCAGTGCTATTCTGTAAGAACAATTTCGTATCTCGACAGCGGTGAGATATCAAATTCGTATTCTTTAAAACTCGGCGCCACACTTGTGAGTGTGGCGACGAGACGAACCCTGTATGGCTATTCTGTAAGGTTGTTTTCGAATCTCGAAAGCGGAATCCGCGGTAATATGACAAATTTGACGGATTTGTATTCTTTAAAACTCGACTCTCCCAAATTAATAAAGATCATTTTCGAAGTGACGTAATGTGAGCTCTATCACTTAGGTGAAGCTCGATATTGAAATAGTTTCTTACAGAATAGCCCTACTGTTGCGTGAGATTGTTGACATTATTATTTAGTATGAATTTGGTATTCCGTAAGGGATATTACCTACCACTTACCTAATCAAGGTCAAGTGAGGCTCGATATCGAAATGGTTTTTTACAGAATAGTGAAGTCTAGATCCAAACAGAAAATTGTAAAGCAGCTAGAATTCGTAAAACCTTTTCAAGAAAAGTTATTACTAAGAATAAATATACATTTCTCATAAGTTTTGTAGCGAAAGAGAAACAGTGGCCCTTAAAAGAAAATAGTGATTATTTCAATCCGGGGACTAAGCCAAATTGTTATACATATCTCTGTCTTTACAAACCTTGTTCAACATTTCACCTAGATCCTAAAGAATCCCGCTACGCCACTGATATTATAACTTCACATCCAATTATTCTAAACGAATTTGCCAACAATTCAAAAAAGTCTATCTCTACGAAAAATATCATTGCCAGGGGTATGTGATTAATTTTAGTGATTATTTGGAGCGCTATCAAGAAGTTATTAATTTAAAGTTATTATATTAATTATTATTTATTAATCGTTGCGTTGGTAATGAGCAATATATTCAATTTATACAGTATTATTAAAGTAGGTAATTGTTAGTTGTTGTGTAGCTACATTGTACGTTAGAACTTTTTTAATAATAATAGATAATAATAAAGGATTTCAAATTGTTTATATTATACCCATGTTGTTGGTTGTTATTCAGAAAATGTATTTAATTTTTATGTAAATCGATGATACTTTTATATTTACTTGTATTGATTGGTTTGAAGCTTCAAATATAGGAATGTTTCTGCCTAAACAAATTATATTCTTGGTTAAAGATTTTAGGGTCCGTTCAGTTTTAAATCGGTAAGATAAGGAATTCCAATTCTGTTTTAAAATTATTATTTTTTATTAAAACACTGTTAATAAATAAAACTTATATGTCAAGATGCGTATCTCAAATATTTACCAATAAAATAGGTTTCAACTTTAATATTTTTGTATACTTGGCTATCATTTAATATGTTTCGTTAATAATATAAGTAGGTACATACAATATCAGACTGTTTCATCAACGAAGCTTTTCTTTCAAGATTTTATCACAAAGTCATATTTAGTTATTATAAAAACTTTAAAATTAACTCAAAAGCATTCGATTATTAGAATATGACTTCATGAAAAATAAACTCAATATTCATACACATTCGATGCGCATTACTTAAAAACAAAATACATATTTGTTTATTTAATACATAATCATGGTTTTAACATAACAAATAGCAGTATACGATTGATGGCAAATCGAGCAAATAAAGCAAGCGTTTTCTAACAACAAAGTAATCTCAAAGGTCAATGCACTCAAGTCACAAAGTTCTAAGTTTTATAATGAAATAGTTTGACCAATCCAGATTGATACATCATACAAGCTACTGATGTGTCGTATTTGGATTCGTGTATATACGAATATACATTTTCGATGATCCGGCGCATCACTAATACAGGCGTAGCAGTGGCGTAGATTCTAAGGAAACAAAAAAAATCTTTTTCAGCATGATAAAAGTGGTCTGGTGGTTCGGGTATAGCACTTAGGAAAAACCATTTGCAACTTTAGTCAAAAATTAACTTTGCCTTAATCCCTGTAAAGCATTAATTTAATTGATTCGAGCTACGCCACTGGTAAGTCTATTATACATTATATTGGATAATCTGTCATCGCATATCATATTAACTTCTAATATAATATTGTTAAGTATTCATTTTGTTATAAAACAAATCAACACAAATAATCTAAGCAGCATGTTAACTATATTAAAATATATTCGTTAGTGAATTTTTTGGCAGAATGTGAATATATTCAATAAGAATAAAAAATATTTAGATGTTTAACCGTTAGATATAGATCGGGATGTTAAGAAATCTAGACGAATCTCATAGTTGTTTGGATATGTTTACGCCATGACCATACATAGAGAGGCTGTAGCACTCTGTAGATGTACTATTATTGTATCAAAAAGCACAGAGTTTGACTGTTGTAATACATTCAATACGATGTTTTGTGACTACAATACTATTACTTGTAGATATCAACTATTGCTTTTCCTTTAGGACTATCATATGATGGATGTTAGTTCACAATTAGACTACGTGCTGGGATTATGCTGAATTAATTTAAATATATTTAAATACTCACTCGGATAATTGTTTTATTTCAAACCACTCTTGGTACCTAACAATATCTCATAGGTGTACCCGTAGGCCATAACATATATCATTGCAATTAGCAAGTTTTAAGTATGACACGTGGTGGGAGACCAGTGTTGCCAATCTATGGGGAATTCCCCAAACTACGGGATTTCCAATCCGATTGGGTAATTTGTGGGGAGAGCGTTTATGTGGGGAAAATGCGGGGAATTTAAGCATTTACACTAGAACTGAAATTAAATCTAATAAAACTAGTATAAGAAGTATAATTTATAAATTATTATATTAAATTTAACTTAACTTATCCGACTGGAATATTTTAAAACTTTTAGAGATTATTTTATGACAACAATTATTATGTCCATCAAACTTTATAGTTTATCAAACGGGGAAGTCCCTATATTGTAACGAACTAAACAGAGTATTGCAGAATGCAGATAATTAATTAGTGTCATTGTATCATTCTCATATTCGGAGTTCACACAATATATTGTTTTATGTATACTGTTTGATCCTGGTTGTTTAATTGGTAAAAATACAAAGCTATAATGGAATATGGATATGGAATATTTGTCGAAAGAAAATTAAGTGTTCTGAAAAATTCGAAAACAGAGAATCGCTATCACCTGTAAAATGACATTGTATTATCACCTATTACCGCTAAAGAAGGTATTATGAAGAAAGGACATGCCTAAAATTTGATCCGTCAATTGACATGTTAACAAAAAAAAGTTGATCTGTAATAACTTAATTAAAACCATTAAATATGTCTTATAAGTTATAAATAAATTTGATTTATACAGTGTGTTTATAGGTGTCGGATTTCCGATAATTGACCCACGTATTACAACGTTAAATTTTATCGATAAAATACTATACAAAGGGGGGTCTCACCCCTCACCCCCATAAATGACAACCATTTTTCAATTTAATATCTCGTATGTTTACGAGTTCACCGAAAATCATTATTTTTATGTTTTCATGTTGCTCCCATGTCCAATTGTATTCTTATATTAAAGATTATGATATTTGCTAGCATTTAAACCAAATAATTTTAAGAAGTAATGCCAAATAATCCACGAAATACTTTGGTTTAGCCGAAAAATTAGATAAATTTAACTTGTGGGGAATAACGATTTTATTTTCCCCAAAATTGGGGATTTCCAGCTAGGTTTTTGGGTAATCCAGATCATGGACGTCGGCAACACTGTGGGAGACACAGGATTTTTTTTTGAATATTTTGTTTTGCTTAGATCAATATGAATCATTTATTTTCTTGTAATATGTTGTTATGGCGCTGTACAGACAAAATACTATTAATTGATGAGGTATAGTTAGCTACTACATCTATACTTAAGTTCTTGATCCAAAGAATTCGACGCGGCTTGTATAGGTCGCAAAATTCAACAAATATGTAGTAAGAAATTTGCCCCAGTAATATACCAATGTTGGGTAAAGATAGGTTACAATAAAACAGATAAATAATAAATTATTAATTTAATTATTGCTTTATTTATACACATTTGTACATATTTATTACGAAAATACTAACAAGTATTACAAACATATGAGGTAGGTTTTATTTTATTCCGAAACTATGTAAGTTATAGACAAAATTAAATGCTCAAATTAAATTCATTGTGGTCAAAAACAAATATTTTTAGCTGGCAAGTTCATATCAGTATACTTTTTATGTTATTTCCTTATAAAATTAATAAAATTATTAGATTGTATGTATTTCTTGTTTTTGTGATTAAACACTTGTTATTTATATTAATGATCATTTTATTGTATTAGTACTGCCACAAAAGTAATAAATTTATGTGCTACTCAACCACAACAATTAGGCAAATGGCTGAAACTGCTTGAATTGTGCCCTTGCCACCCGAATTTCGTCCGAATTCTCAGACGCCACTTAAATATTTGGGGGCTCCTCAAACTACTAAGCACACCTTAAATCCATATGTCATCAAAATATAAGCAGCTTCCGAATTTAAGTTGGGTTTGAGTATTCGGGCATAAGGCTCTAATTGTTATGGTTGAGTAGTGCTTTAGTGCTGACATTAGAATATTTCATAGTACATCTATCGATTATTTATTTTGTATTGCTCGTAAATCTCTTGGAACATATTTCTGCAGTTCATCTTAACTTTCAACTTGGAACAGAGTAGGAATACGCCAGAGAGTTTCCTGTGCAACGAATATATCTCTTCTGGGGGTGGGCAAAGCCTGTGAGTTAAGATGGTCGGCACCAAGGACTGTATTCGTCTCGTCGTCTTCTGGGTACTGAAGTCGAATTCTCCAGAACCTTCCATTGTAAATACTTCGCCCATTATCATGACCGTGTCCACGTGAGTTTCTTCCATTATCTGTATAAAAAACGCATAAAGAAAATGATACTTATATGATAGATTTTCATATTCATATTTGTGTAAGAGTGACTTAAAGTAAGTACTAATTAGATTTTATTGACTAAGAGTCTAGTCAGAAGAGTTTTTTTGACCATGATTTCTAACCATGAGTTTGGAGTAATTGAATATAATGTTAGTTTTTGATTAACAATAATTGGTAGGTAAATTCGGTATAATTGAATTTAAATTTATTTAAAAAAAAATGGAATTTTTGCTTATAAGATTTTATTCGGTTATAATAGGTATTGAAAACATTTGCTAAGAAATTAAAATATTTGGTCATATTATTTAAGTAGTATTAATAATCGGACTAAATTAACGTATTGCTCATAAGATGGGCTTTATTTCTTATTCATTTTAAGATTTTAATGTGTTATTTTAAATAAATATATAATTTTAAACACTTACTTTGGTCTCGTATCCTGTGAGGAATTTCATTTCGCGCGACATCCTTAAGATAGCATCGCGGTTCCCGTCCGACGCCGCCTTGATGATCTCGATGTATTGATCCATAAACTCCTTCGAGTATTCACGGGTGGCTCCGAAGTCTAACAACACCACCTGATGATAGAATAACAAAATTATAATCAAACAAAATGGCTTACAAATAATTTTAGATTCTTTATGAGAAACCATTCAGTTGGCCATAGGTCTCGTTCAATGAACGCCAAACTGATCGATTCTATCCAATGCTACACATCAGGGACAGAACATTGCACGGGCGTCTTCTCATTTAGTTAAGGGCGATGGTCGTCTGTCGTCAGGAACGCATGAAGCATTTTAGTCTTACTAATATTATAAACTTGAAAGTTCGTAAGTATGTACTCTTTCACGTAAAAACTACTGAATGTATTTTAATAAAACATTACAATAATATAGCTTATATATCAGAATTACACAAAGACTATAATTTATTCCCACGGGAATGGGAATTACGTGAAACCGCGGGGTGCTGCAAGTGCTTCATAAATTAAAATAATGTATGTATAATCTGGAATTATGATCCAAAAAGGATCAAGGGAGAACTAAAGTTACTAATATCAAGCTAAGAAAGCACTTTGAAGTCGCAGTGGGCTGGTCACACACTCAGGTGAACGGATGGCAGACGGGCCAATAAGGTTAACCGCGTTAATTTGACGAAGTGTTGGTCGGCTATAAATCAGATGGGAAGACAATCTCCGTGCATTGACCGGACCGTGCATTGTTGGAGTGGCAAGGGATCAATCGTCTTGACTTTTAGTCGATTGTTTAACAGTAAAGAACAAAGTCACAAAGATAGTAAATAAACTTAAATATATGCGGAGATTTACACGTTGACTCTAGTAAAAGTCATGAATTATACTTGTTTCCTAAAATCTAAGATAAACCAGTCAATAATGAAAATTAAGTACCAAATCAAAATCAAAACAAAATCACCAAAATGATAAAGAACAGTGAACACACATTTTTTATCTAGCACATTTACTTACCTGTTTAGTATTGGTGTTGTAAAAGAAGTTAGCCCAGTTGGGATCTGTCTGCATGCAGCGCAGCACGAACATCTCGCGCAAACACAACTGCATTATCTTGTATGCGATGTCGTACCGCACCTCGTACTCCGCGTCAAACAATTTGTCTATGGGCGTTGCGTCTATCAACTCTGTAGTCATTACTTCCGATGCGCACAACTCGTCTGAAATATACATTCTCTTGTAAATAATTATTATCTTATCTATCTATATATCTTGTAAATAATAAGAAAGAAAAGAAAGAAAGAATAAGCTTTATAAGCACACGAACTCCAAGACGGGTGTTCAACTAAACAAGATTGGACCATTTTTTATCGCAGTGGAACTTGGAAGGGCTTCCTTCCCGGATCTGTCTAAGACAAGACACCCCCCGTGACCCTCGGGGACCCCGGAACCCTCAAAAGGGTAACGGGCTCCTCCTAGTATAGAGGAACTCGTGGGACTTTTGCAGGTTTCTATCAACCAAGACCATTATTTTGTAATATTATTATTTTTCTTAGGAAACCTTACCTATTACAGCTGGTACGAAGTACTCTGGATATGGAGACAAGAGCTGTTTGAATTTCTTCGTACATTCAGCTTCACGAATGTAGTCCACCTCCCAAGCCAACTCCTTCTTTGCTACCTCCACTATGTTATCGATAAACATACCTTTGGGGAAAACATTCCATACCTGGGGAAATAAAAGTCTGATTCCATCGACAGCTCTTTCAATTTCGATATGCTGGTTCAAAAGGGCTCGAAACTCCACCTTATTTATAATTCTATTTGTATTAATTCTGCTTGTGAAAGTTTGCTGAACATTTTAAGGACTAAGAAAATATAGGGGGACTATGTTCCAACAACCTCCTCTCGTGTTTTCGAGATGGATTTTCGTTTCCAGTTTCAGAGATGTAAGAGTCGCCTTACGGCTTACACTTATAACTGTATCCAGTACACACCTTAAGAACCCCGACGAGATTGTCTATGTCGCTGTTTATTCCCTTAGCTACACCTGGATACTGTACTTTTATTGCTACTTCTCGACCACTCGGAAGAACGGCTAAGTGCACTTGTCCTGTAAAACGATTTTTTTTAGCATTTAATAAGATAAAGTATGGAAAATAATAAACTACGAAATAACAAGAGAAATATTTTTTTACTCCTGTCGCAAAAAGACGATAAGTTTGACCGCTAAGTATGTATGTCTGTCTGTGTGTCATGGTAATACTCAAGCGAGTGATCCGATTTGGATACGGTTTTGTGTTTCAAAGCCAATCTGTTAGCAGTGACATACTTTATGAAAATAGTAGTAGTTTCAAGTTTAGCAGCTGTTTTGTTACGGGGAATGGGGAATTTTTTGAGTGATAACTTACCGATCGAGGCGGCTGCAAACGGTTGCTCTTCAAAATGTTGCAGCTTGTTTCGCCATTCTGGACCGAGTTGAGAACTCATGACTTTCTCCACTTGCCACGTTGGCATGAAATCAGCTGATTGACGAACGCGATCGAAAATCCGTTGCAAGTCAGACGGGATGACCGATTCATCTTGAATACTCAATAACTGGCCCAATTTTAATGCAGCACCTAAGATTAACATTACTATGAGAACATGGCATAGTACAAATTCTATTGCTTTCGTGTTTATAATAAAACTAGCTGTTGCCCGCAGCTTCGCCTGCGTTAATGCCATAATTACAAATGATCAAGTTTTCAGGGGGAGGTTTTTTGTGTTTTATATCAATACTAAATGATAGTTTCAAAATGTTAATATATAATACATACGTAAAGGCATCTAGGCTTAATATAAAATTAATTATGAGGCTTATAGTCCCATATTTATACTAAAATTGTCTCTTAAAGCTTTATTTGTGGGAAAATAATAGACTATATTAGCCATAATTGCCATTATGCCCTTTTTCTTCAGAATACACAGGGCGGAAGAGCACTAAGGGCTTTTCTAATAATTATGAAACGTACATACAAATTTTAATAAGAACCAAAAAATCAATAAATATAAAGTGCACATGGAATAAGGACACAAAAGTAATTAGGGCTCCACTTTTCTCTAGCCACTACAGCCATAGTGACCCTTTTTGGCGGAGTTAAGTAAAACACACTGAGTGCTGCAGTAAATTACAAATTAATCTATTTATTTATTAATTTCATAGTTTTACGGGTTATTTTGGTTTAAAACACTGCCATGTCTACTATCTTGTGTCCTCCTTTATTCCTTTTGTTTTGTGGTAATATTTGAATGATGCGAGTGAAATCATAAGAAGTACACACATCACGCAAACACGGCGAAAAGTGGCGGTATGGCGCTTGCGACCCGCTCCGCCACCTCAAACACTCATGGAAAACAGATACTGTGGCCATTGTGGCCGTTTTCGGCGAACGATTCTAGCGGCAACGATTGTGGCTTATTTTAAAACATTTTTTTCTTGCTGATATAATTAGTTTTTTCATGTTTTTTTGAAAGGGAGTTATGTAAACTAGAGTGTAGATTTGGAATCTACAATAATAATAAAAATCCACTTTGGCTTTTGTGGCACTTTTCGTGGTATATGACGATATATCTTTACCGATAAATGGGCTATCGAACACTGAAATGTTTCAGTAAAATCTGACCGATAGTTCCTGAGATAAGCGCGTTCAAATAAACAAACTCTTTAGCTTCATATCTTAAGGATTAAAAGCATGAGTAAAATAAACTCGTTTTAATGTAGTCCAAAAAAATCAAAATTTCTGAATAAAATATGGTTGTTGTGCCTCACTCGACATAGATATAGTGTGTCGTGGACTTTTTTGTAGATAATTATAAGATCTACAATTAATTAGAACATTTTATGGTTCTATCTTTTATAGTTTAGGCAGCGTACGCAAAATAAGTAACTTTTCTGGTTGATTTTTACACCTCGTGTCCGAAAACCCAAATATCTTACGGAACCCTCTTTTCTTCAGAGTAAAATTTAGCCTATGTTACTCGTGGATAATGTAGGTTTCGAATGGTGAAAGAATTTTTGAAATCGGTCCAGTACTTTTTGAGCCTATTCATTACAACCAAACAAAGCATTCCTCTTTATAATTTTAGTGTAGAAGGGTAGAAAACGCTTATTTTGATTTTATTCAGAATAATTTAGAATTTAAATTTGAATTTAAATTTTAAATTTACGAAATTATAAAAAAATATTTAACAAAGTTTGAAATTCTGACGCGTTAACAATAGTAAACAAACTGTTACCGTGAATTTCTCACGACAATAAAACTACTTTTTAGAAAGTCTAGAAACCATCTTGAGAGTGGTTAATTAATTATAGTAAGATGGTACACTTTTAACAATTTTAGACCAAAAGGTTTAATTAGTATATATTTAATGGTATTTACCTCTCACTTTACATAGTGTGTCAACAATTCTTTCTGCATTTGCCGGTGACAGAAACGCATTGGTATCTTCGACTCGACCTGTTACTGATTGTATAGTGTTTCTGGCATATTGAGCCACTGTGCCAACACCCAATCCGGCGGCCAGAGATCCAAAAGATATCATCCGACCAATGCGTGATGAAGGAACCACACGAGCTTTTGAATTTTCACTAAGCTAAAATTCCATGTAGAAATGTTAGTATATTTTTCTACATAAAAACAAATACAACTATTCTTTTATATTTGATTGTTTGATAGTTTTTTTTTTCAAAATAGGGTCTGTAATGTTGCTATGGAAAATCGAGAACATTTTGGATGTTACTTCATTTTAACTTAAAACTATGTCCATGTTCTATTATGATGATTAATTCTTAAAAAAATATGAATTCAAAAAGTATGTATCTATGGGAGCAAATCTATTTATGTTTCATATGCAAAACCTCTAAAACCTCATACTTGTAAACATGTAACAGCAAAAAATTCTATATTTACCGAAACTCTTATCTTCTTCTTTTTTACAATTGGTTTTGTGGTGCCCAAACTATTGCTTGGGACTACAGGTTTCATACCCAATACTGCATCTTCATTTTTTATTTTAGTTTGGGAATATTCTACACCTGTGGTATTTTTGTGCTCAGTATATTCTGGTTTCAGACCCAAATTGATAAAATCTTGTTTATTTTCATCAGGTATTTCTGGTTTCCCAAATATAACATTCTCAGTTTCTATGCCTGTTATCTGTTTTGACTTGAGTTTCTCAGCTTGCTGTTTAAGTTTCTCCAGTGGTGCTTCAATGTTATCCGAAGATGGAGCAGCCATTGAAGAGGTGATGTACCTTTGAGTTCTTTTTAAACTCTCAAATGTTTTATCAAATTCCTTATTCAACTGATCCAGTTCTTCTTGCAATTTTGCATCCGTTGGAGTTGTCATTTTGCTGGCATCAAAATTTGGAGTATGCATTACTGCATATTGTCGGAATCCATGAGCAACAACTAAAGCTCTTTCAAATAGATCTTTAGCTATATCAGGATTTGGTTTAAAATTGGAAATGGGGTTAGTTGGACAACTTTGAAGTAAGGGCTTTATGCTACTGTTATTCCAGATTAGTCTAGAATTTTCTTGTTGTAATTTAATGCCAGCTTCAACCACCAGACGAAACCCTTTTACTATACCTATTAGATCATTAATGTGTGACATGGCCTGGAAGATGAGTGCAAGTAAAGCATATAGTTATATTATGAAGGTATATTAATACTTATAAAGTAATTTTTAATGTCTTTATTAAATTATGTATATGTTATATGTAATAAATATATAAAACAGAATGTAAAAGGATGTTAGTTCAAGGTCTCTCTTATTTTTATATTGCATAACATTTTCATATTACTACTTGTATTAGGTATATAAATAAAAGAAAGATAAGTGTACGTTAGGTTGACAAATAATGTTTAAAGAACTAGTTATTTTATTTTATATATGTTATTGTTTATTATTTTAGACGCGCCGAAATTAATATGAACTTTATCTGCTTAAATCAATTTACTTTGTAAATGAATATAGACTTACCAATTATTTTATTAGCAAACTTTAGATTGAAATTATCAATCCCAACTGCGACTTGATTATAAATAGACACAAAAAAACAATATAAATATTTTTATAAATATAGAGGAATTATAACCTATTGTTCTTGTCAAATGTCACTTGACTCATCTGTGATCCACAGACTACTTAGTATATACTGTCTGTGATCTGTCTGTCAGTAAACTTTTTTAAGACTACTTTCATTTTAGTTTTGACATTGGGTGTGTTTGGCCCAGTTAAGTTCTTACAAAATTTAGTAAGTCACTCATTATGCTTACAAAATTTTCGGTTGGGACACAAAATTAGGTGCCAACAGTAAGCACGAAAGACGCCATTATGCTTAATGTCGATTTTTAATGCTTACTGGATTACTAAATTTTGTAAGCAATTTGTTAATAAAAGGCTTTATTTAGTCTATAATATTATATAATATCTAATTCGATTGACAAAATTATTTCATTATTTTCTATCACCGAATAATAATATACATGCAGGTAGTACAAAAAATTGAATAAAGTGCGCTAGTCAGAGATTTACAATATCAATATGGGGAATATAATGTTATCTCTGTGGTCTGCCAGACCTCTGCTGAGGGGTAGGTTTACATACGGGCTTGATTTCGACATTAAAGATATGCATGTCAATGTCTCATTTTATAGGAAACACATAGTGACAGAGACGCAGAAGCTGAAGATGCAACCGAGATAGCGCTAAGATGGATGTAACAGGGCTTTACTGACGGAACAGACAACCCTACGGTATATACATACACGCACACACGAGCAATCTAAGTAAATAAATAAAGTAATAAATTAATTCATTTATTACAGACAGATAACTTCTTATTGTAACAAATATTTATTTTATTGTATAAGATTAGTATCCAACTAGGATGGAAAGAGCGCAATCTCCTCTCACAGGCATTAGAAAGCTTAAAAGGAGACTCCAGTTATTTGGTGTTTATGCATACTTTTTTTTACGAAATAAAGATTTTTATTATTATTTTACTGTCGACAATGGAAAAAGATAAAAGAAAAAAGGGGTTCAATGAAAAATTGAAAATGTTGCCGTCTTGCAACATATTTCTGGTTAATGGGGTAAATAAAACTAATGTAAGTAATCGTTATTTTATTCATTTATTAATATCGAACTTTAGGACATAAATACACCTATTACCTCAATATGTAATCTATAAATCATCTATTAGCTAAATACAATAATAAATTATTATAAACAATCACAATAACCCAAAACAAGCATTACCACCCACTTATAATTTATTTTTTATAATTTATTCAGTTGTAAATATAAAAAAATGTTAGCCAAATATTTGGTACTCAAGTATACATATCAATTCTTTAATGACATTGCAGTGCCAATTATATCTAATTGAAAGGATTAAGACGTAATTTATCTTAAATATTTTGTTTCGAAGTCCAAATATACACTTATACATAGCTATACTATTCTTATTATAAGCCGATCACACAAGAAAGTTTAACATCAATTAAATGCATTATTGGAAATACATCAAATATTGGATTACAACAGCTATGACATCTATAATATTGTTTATGTATGGGATTAAATATGGTGAAATTGTGTAGTACATCAATAATGGTTATATGTATTGTCAACTTATTTTCTAGTAATTCTCTACATGTCATCCATGATCGCTGAAAAATGTTCGTCGGGTAATGGTGTACAATGCGTTGATCGATAATCTCGCATATACCTAGAAATCTGTAAAAGGAACAAATATATTTGAATACCACAACAAAAAAAGTTTCATAAAAATATGTTAATAAAAGATAAAAAAATATCATTAATTATTTTTGGGAGATTTTTTTTCATTGCATTTAAATTAAATTAATAAAATTCGTAACTCTAAGGATAACAAATATTACATTCTTTGGACGTGCAATAAGTTTAAATTGTTAATTCATTCATTGCATGTAAAAAATACCATTCTCATGACATTCCTGTCTTCCTCTGGTAGGTCTCCCCTCATCATCACAATACGCTGTTGGTCCGACAGTATGACGTATCTCTGGAACAGTTCGAATATGGCACCGTTTCCTGTGGCTTCTGTCATTTCCGGGTGGCGAGATTCAATAATTTTCAGAAGCAAATTGTTGCATCGGTTTGAAGCTAATTGCGCTGGTCTAATAACAATGTAAAATTAAATTTATAATAATATAGATCCTTTTATGCTAACGGTAAATAAATAAAATGAAGTAAACATTGAGTTTTCTACTGGTTTTTTCATATAGATTTTTTAATTCTAAGTGCACCTAAACATGAGACCATCGCTCGCTCACCTGTGAAGGAAAAAATCGTGAGGAAACCTACACACCTGATGAGACTAAAATTCTTCCAAGGTGTGTGAAGTACAACAACCAGCGTTGGGACTGCTCATCGGTAAGCTATGGCTCAACACCTAGACCCGAGCCCAGCAGCGGTGCATATAATTTGTTGAAAATAAAATAAATAAATCATAGCAATGACAAAAGGATTAAATCCATTTTTATCAAAAAGAATCCACGCCAGAAAACCTGGTTTCACATTAAAAAAACCATATCACAAAACTAAGTAATAACATAACTAAGTAATAAAATAATTTAAGTTATATCTTCCGCTATGTAATTTAGATATTTATAAAAACAATGCATACATTCAAGCAATAAAAATATATAATTCTTTACCTGATAAATTTAAAGATTTACCATTTCCTAAATTCAAAAAAAGTGTAACAGCGTGGCTTGCAGAAAACTGTTTTTATGATCTAAATGAGTTATTCATGGAAAATGACAAAATTTAATTGAAATTGTGTATGTTAAAATGTGACTTCTTTCAATTATTATAATTAATTATTTCGATATTGAATTACTAATATTTTAACATTTATGGACAATTATTGTAATGACATAATTATTATTTCTAAACTGTATAATATCTAATATTTTAATATTTATGAACAATGATTGTAATGACATATTATTATTAATTATAAACAGTATAATATCTAATATTTTAATATTTTTGGACATACTTGTTTTATCAACTTTATTCAATTTTCATGATATTATGTAAAGCTAAAAAAAATGCTATGTAATTAATTTTTATTAGATTAAGCCTTATATTCACACACCATGGCATGGTAGAATGTATGAAACTTTTTTTTAAACTTTAATATCACCTATGTACTACATTCATGTGAATAAATTATTGAATTATAACAGAACACCAGTCGCAAAAACTAACTTTGACCATTTCGACTCAGTTTTACGTCGGGGTGTTAAAACAAATTACCTCAAGGAAATAATTTCGTCTTCAGTTCGTCGCACCAGTTGCACAGGTCCGTGGTATTTATCGAGAAGTTCAGCAATATTCAGGTCAACATAGGAGCGGACCACTTCCTCGACAAGCAACGCCCAAGACTTCGGCATTTGGTTTTTGGCCAGAGGCAACAAGTCATCAAAAGAAGCGTCCATTATCTGTTTGGATGAGATTATTCTATTTAATTTTAATAAAAATAAACTATAAATTGATTTATTTTATAGGCACTATCACTTTTCATTTTTTTGTTGAAAAAAATATGCTACATCCGTAATATTATAGTGGTCGTAAAATATGATTTTTTTAACGTTGCGTAGCTTTTAATTAGCATTTCAATTATATAATGTTCTTAGCGAGACAACCGTGATGAAGAAATTTAATTTTTTTTCTGTGAGAGTCTCTTTGACTGAGCCCCGGCTAAAAAACTGGACCAGTATTGATTATTTCTTTTTAACCAACTTCAAAAAAAGGAGGTTCTCGATTCGTCTGTATGTTTTTTTGTGTTTTTAAGTGGCTTCGGGAGTGGTTTGGATTCACAATTCGGCCCGCTAAAAATGCTTTGTACCAAATGTATGTCGCTATTAAATATATAAAGTGATATATTCTTACCAAGCCCTTGATACTGGGATAATTGACAGCGGCCCATGTAGAGCAATACCCTCCGATGCTCCAGCCGAACATTACTATATTTTCAACGTCGAAGCCAAGCTCGTGTATAGCATACTGTATCACAGCATCAATGGCGCGCTCCTCTTGACGCGGATATGGGAGCCCCTATAATATTCCTTATTGTAAGGGCCTGTTTCACAACCTCCAGATAAGTTCCGAATAGGCTATTCACAACATATTTGACAAATAGAGTATGGAGTATCTGTCAAATATGGTGCCGATAGCCTATTCGGCACTTATGTGGAGATTGTGAAACAGGCCCTAAATGTAACAAGATTTAGTCGAGTGGTGTAATGGCAAGTATGGTATTAGATCATATATCATATACGATTATGTGTGCTTACTAGAAATCGTAATTTAAAGGTGTTCGTATGTACATAATATCATTTCCATGACAGTAACGATCTCCTAATTTTCTTTTGCATGAAAGTAACACTAGTTGGTCTTACACCAATTTTTATGGTAAACGAGCCATATTTGAAGAAGACATCCTCATGACGCACGAAGCAACATCATCAAACAATTTATGAGTACTGAAAGTAATCAAAACGCACCATATACAGAAGTTATTGTCTTACATTCTTAGAATAATTACACCACAGAATGACAGTCTTCAAACAAGCGCTGTGCCAAAAATGAAGCACTAGATCGAATCACACACACGTGACGATTACTTGTTTACGCTCGGTTACACGCACACATATGCCTGTAAAGTTGCCAGAGGAAGTGCAATTTTCCCGAAAGCGTGAAATGATTCGGCTGTAAACAATTTGTTTTAGCAATAATAGGGATGTTGACTATTTTGTTTAATTGATTTTATTTGATAGATATACTATAGATAAACACGAAAAAAAGATTTTTGTAAAGAAATATGTCCAATTTTAACAAAAAATTAAATAAAGAAAAATAGTTTTTAAAATTGCCGTTAAAACGCTCCAAGCGTTATTACGTCACACACCTCGTACAGAGCTCGCGCTATGTTAGGTGAGTTCGTACTTAGCTCAATGTTCAGTGACGTCATCGCCTTATTGGCGTTTACAGTCACGTGATAATGCATTATAAATAACGCATTTTAAATTAATTTTCTAAATTTTAAGACAAATAAGTAGACTTTTTAAATGTTATTTTAGGTTTTCAAATAACGTATTTAATATGTAAAACATAACTTTACATGAATTTGTAACATGTGTCAACATACAAAATTCACATTAAGCTATATGTGAATTTTGGGTATGATTCTGCAACATTGATGTATGACGAGAATTTTTATTCATATTTAAAACGATAATAATTTTTAGATTTCTTTTTTATTCGATTTAAACACAGTAGCAACGTAAAGTTTTCGTATTACTATAAACTTGTAACTCTAAAGTTTGAATTGAAACAAAATGTTTCTATTTAAGGGCCTGTTTCACAGTCTCCAGTTAAGTTCCCAATAGGCTATCGGCAACATATTTGGCAGATACTCCATGCTCTATCTGTCAAATATGTTGCCGATAGCCTATTGGGAACATAACTAGAGATTGTGAAACAGGCCCTAAGTAGACTTTTAAAATGTTATTTTAGGTTTTAAAATACTGTCTTTAATATGTAAAATATAACTTTACGTGAATTTGTAACACGTGTCAATATCCCTATTGTCTCTGCCGAGCGTCGACGGCGGATAACGATGGACTGCTTCTGCGAGACAGTAATGTCTCAAACAAATTCTTTTTGCATGCCACTGTAAAAACATTCAGGTTGCGATCGCATGGATACCAAGTCATTGTGGCATTAGAGAAAATGAAAGTGTAGATTCCTATGCTAAGACGGCTACTTTGTCTGGAGGTCTTAGCCAATTTATGGTCCACTGTCAGGACCTGATTCCACTAGCTAAGTCTCATTTGTCTTCAGACTGGAATAAACTTTGGTTGCAGTCTAGCAGAAACAAGGGCAAGCATTATGCAGGCATACAACAGACAGTACCAACAGACAGTAAATAATTCACCCTTTTTTTTTTTTTTTTTTTTATTTGCATAATTTTGTACTCTCGCAAAATCAATATTTTAAATAGAGTAACACTCTGATTCTGGCAAATCCTAGAGGAAGCTATATTTTAAAAGAAGAAGAAGAAGAAGAACTTAACTGGAGATTGTGAAACAGGCCCTAAACCTAGCTAACTATCTAGTTTCCAATTAAAGATACAAGATTCTATAAAACACTGAAAGCTTACCTGTTAAATGTGCTGTTATTACACTACTTTTGTTTATACGTATGTTTTGATACTTGTTTTTTTTTCGCAAAACATATTCAAAGTGCTTTGCACTGACATCGAACACCATGGTACCTATTCGATGTAAATGCAAAGCAGGACGAATTTCTCGTTCTATAGAACGACCCGGTGTTTAGTCATTTATGGCTCCAATTGAGGTATATCGAAATGCGCTCGGACATGGTTTCTGTAGTGGATTTATTCGAAGCTTTAATTGTAATATATCTAGTTTGGCTGCCAAATAAATTCTAGTAGGATTTTAAAATTAAATTGAAGGCAAACTGGCATACGAACCATCTGATGGTAAGGTACTTGAACCGAGACTAACCCTTACTATCACCAGGCAAGCCATATATGGCATGCATTACTTGAGTGCATTAATGTCGGCCTTTGTGCCAGTAATTACATTGAATATCCTCTCCCGTTTACGTTTCAGCAAAGCTGCCTTTTGATACAAAACAAATAAGCAAAAAGTACGGCGGCGCTTTGACTAGTAAAAAATACATAAGTATTTTTTTATATTACCTAATTATGAAGTTACATACGAAAATATTCGTAATGATAAAATTGTAATTGAAAGGAATATTTCTAATCACATAGTGAACCGGTGTTGAACATATATGATATTTTTCCAACGTGACATCGCAAAAGCTGTAGGTAGGCAACGTGAATTCAAATTAAAGTCACGTTGTCGAAGCGTGGGTGAAATGACAGTCGGGGCAATCTATGTTATGACCTAATAATATATCGACAAATATAGTTCCCCATCCTATCTCAACGTTATATAAATGATCCTATTTTGAGTGCTTCCGAGTGATGTAGCAATTTAGAAAGCATTAAATAATTCTTTAAATTCTCAAATTCACCGTAAAAGTATGAGTTAAAAAAATAGATGTCCACTACATTGAGCAAAATAAATCCGTGTTTTCTTTGAATCGCTTTACTTTTTTTATATAAAAATTACTGTTATGTTAATCGCTTTTGAACAGCATAATATGCACATATGTTTAAAATCTATTACAATATTTTAACATTTTAAAAGTATTTAAGCTATATCTAAATTGTAATATGTAAAATACAATACAATGTTACAACTTTAAATATTTGATCATCGGTTATTATTAGCCATTGAAATTATAAAATCATGAATCGACATTTTTATAGCATAGGAGGGAATTTTGTTGACTATCGCCTGACATTCACATTCGCACAATTCCCGATCCCCTAATGGACCACCGGAAACTCGCACTTGCACGCAATGCACGAAACGCGAGAACATAGCAGCTGTTACTTGCAAGTATCATGTGAACGAGACGTACCACCCCGGTCGTGGGGGCTCAATTTGGCATAAAAATTGCAGCATGGCACTACCTCTTACAAAACATGACAAATTATTGAACCAATACTTACAGTACTCCCTCCAAATCCTGGGTGGTTCCATCCCAGAGCCGAATAGCCGGTTTTTACTGGCGTTGACATAATACCAATTTCATAGAATCCAGAATTTCCTTCTGAACATATAACAAGGATCTTACTCTGCGGTGTTTTGCTGTATCTCTGGTCAACAAACATCGTGTCTATGGTATTACCATCAGCTGTTATTATTTTAGCCCGTTTACCATCATGTACTTCTACCAACTGATTCCTTCCCTCGAACAGATGTGGCCCTGAAAATCAATATATAATATTCACCTATTCCAAAACGAAATTATAATATTATTTGAAATATTAAATATACACACAGTGCAGTATAATTCAGAATATTTATTTATATAATAAAACTTGAGTCTGTAAAGTAATTCTCAACATTTTGTGAATTATTAGTATGAATATAAATAAATATAAAGAAATCGATCAACTTACACAGCATATTGTGAACAATGCCCAGAGTACCCGGGTAAATAAGTCGTAGGGCGAAGGTGTGAGTAGCAATATATGCCAGCAATTGGACCGTTATACGTTTGTGAAATGTTAAGTCAGGGTGAGCACATTTACCAAATGGTCTGTTCTCAAGCCAGGTTGAGCTAAAACATAAATATTATTTACTGCAATACAAATTAATATGTTTTGTTAAGTGAACAAATAATAATATTAAATGATATATGTATTGTTGACTCTGTTACTACACTGAAATACCATGTGCAAATAAAAGGTAACTGAAGAAATAAATGATTGCAAATTATTTCAAGATAAACCTAGGTGAAAAAGATAGACATCAGTTCCTAAAGTCCTTAATTAGCATAACAATATTATCTACTACAATTGTTGTACACAATACAGTATTAAATGTAAGAAATCTTTTCCGGAAGTCTAGTAAGAAGGAAATGAAAGAGTTATATATGCTACATAGAATTTATGTATACTATTCATGTATTACACACAATATGATTCTATGTTGTTAACTGATGTGACTGTATTCACATAATATGTACTTAGCATATTAATCACAACATGCATGACTTACCTTGCTACTGGTGGCATAGTAAAAGTAATAGGCCAGGCATCAAAGTCGAAGTCATATTTCCTTATATCTTGCAAATAAGCCTTATGTTCAGACATTGGTTTCATGTAGTCATTAAGAAACTCCACATACTGAGGATTGCAAGCTCTACCAAATCCCCTTATGACAAATGACATGACTAGCATGCATCCTACACTAGTAAAGGCCTTCATAAAAAACGATGTTTCATCATAGGACAGAAAACCCCTTTTAGATATATACATACAGATAAAAGGTGAACAATAAAGTGTTATGTTGAATAAAGTTTGAGCCTGAAATAAAAAAAAAGAAAATTGTAAACTGTTCTCCTTTTATTATTAAAACTAAACTATGTTTTAAATATGTTTTCTAGTATAGTGTCATTTTTGATAATTATGTATTTTTTGTGAAAGGACATAGACAAAGATTGGAATAAACTAACTGTTGTTTCTTTGGATTATCAGACAACACAGTGAATAATCTTATATAAATATTAATTATTAATAGTGTAAATAGGAAAAAAGTATTTATTTAAAAATAGCATGGGGTGCATGTTTATGGTCAATAGTTATAATATATTATTGACAAATAAAAAGCTCCCCAAAATTTATTTTTTAAATAAAATACATTTTTTTTCCTATATATATTGTGCTGAGCCAAATGCTCGAATCGAAAAGATATGCATAGACCAGACCTTGCAAAGACTACTATTGTTTAACCGACCACATGCTTGCCCTATCTCTCTTGCCCTCATACAAGAGAGGTGTGAACAAATCATATAGCCCTCACGATCCTAATTCGGATAGTGGAATAATCTTATCAAATCAGTTATTGTCATAGGTCCTTGATAATGCTAAAATATTAAAAGAAATTTGGCTATTTGAAATGAGTTAAAATCAAGTCCAAAGGAGTTGGTTCAAAAAATACACTTGAAGCTATTTAATATAAAGCTTGTAAAATTACAAGCATAGATTTTATAATGCAAAACCTATTAAAAAAATGTGGTGTGAAAATAGTAGGGTGGTTCACCCTTGGGTATGAGAAGTAGATGTTGACAGATTAATATGGAAAAATCATTAAAAATTTTATAGATGTAAAATGGGGATAGGTATTGATTTGTAGATAGTTTGGGGCTACATTAATATATAACAGTTTCTTCTACCTCATTTGTAAAATCAAAAGTTGTTCACTGCTAAATAAACCATTGTTTTATTTAAAGAAAACACAGACAATACAGATATGATTTACACACTTGGAGTCGGAAATACATGTTTTATTTTATGTAATTACTTTACTTAAATTACATGTTTCTATGGCAATTGGAAGTAGGTCTTGGTTTGAAACAGACAGTCAAAATAACAATTTAGGGAAGATAACAAAGAGTTATGTTTTGTCATATGGAGGAATACGTAGATTAATGATTTTTATATTTTATTTAAACTTGACTAGAATAGTTAATGAAAACATATGCTATTTTCTATAAGCTTTTTAAAAGGCACCTACATCACCATAATAATGGCTGTTCGTTTGTTTCAAATCTTATTTTTAAAGACATCAGCATGTCTTTCTGTGCACCTTTATCATTGCATATTTGATGTTCATTTATTATTCCTTTTGTAAAATGAGTGTAATATAGTTGTAGTTTTAATTCTTTATGGTTATTTCGACTAGACTTTCCGTTGGGATTGATTTCCTCTTTAATTTTTAATCTACAGTTAGATGACAAGTATATAAATAATATAATTTCGTATATAATTATGGTATTGCATATTTGTCGCATATGTAAGAATAAAACGGTGATCCCTACTGACTTACAATTTATATTGCATTCCAGGAGTAATACAGCCGATTATAATTGTAACATTTAAAAACCTCAAAAATACTCATTTAAATAACATTAATTTACTTACTGTTGTGATGACTTGATTAGCTACTTTTTCCATGCTTAACGGAGCGTATGGCTAAAATGTAAATATTTCCATTGTATTATAATACTTAAAAACTTTAATTTACGTCTATTTATAATAACAAAGACTTAGTAATATGCTTAGAAAATAATACTTACTTCTGTTGAACCATACACTTTGTATAAACGAGGTGAAAATAAACACTGTAACGTTAATTTCAACATTTTTTAAATACAAAAGGTAATCTTTGTTATAAAATTTATAAATAAAGAAAAATTGTTGAATTTAAAGTTCAACTTTAATAATTTATTAAAAATAAATTTGTATTGGATACTTTAACCACACATCTCCCATTAAGTAAATGGTTTATGGTAAATGTTATGTTACCCCGCACCAGGCGCCGGCCTACTTTGTCTTTGGGTTGAATAAAAAACTATACTGAATACTCAAATGCCTGAAGTATTGATTAATTTTACTTTTTTATTATTAAAAAATAATGAATGCATTTTATATTTGTTTAAACAATTACCATTTGGATACAAATAACAAAATAAGATATGAATTCAATTTTCGAATTCAGATAAAATGAATATCAAACCAAAAATATTTTTTCCGCAATCACCAATAAATGATGAAATTTTGTTTGATAAAAATGATAATTTAGATTTTTTTTAACATCTAACTTTATAATTTAATAATTAGCATCAACAAACAATATTATTGCCAACAATCACCGACAAACAAACAAATCAGCAAAAAAGTTGAATTGTACTAACTGACTTTAAATACCTAGCCGTGTCATAAGCTGCCACTGTAGACAGTGTATGAACTACACATACGAGACGCCAAAATAATAATAACTATTAAACAGGGACAATGGACATACTATGTAAATATCTTAAAGAAGTAATATAATACAGAAAGAGAGAGTGCTTATATTATTTTCTAAGTCAGTTAGTTAAACGTTTGCTCATTTGCAATTTTTGTTTTGTTTAGAGTTTATATACAGGATAAAATTATACTATAGTGGCTGTAAATAAGCTTAGTTTTTTAGTTGTAGTAGCACTATCGCTATTTCTTATTGTACTATGTCTATAGCTTATACTCTATCTACGATTGCCACCGTGCTGCCAGTAAGCATAATGCACGTCAAAAGATTTGTCAAATAATAATTTAATGCTCTGTGTTTCCGTAGTATCAAATTACTCTATGGCTCTGTGTGTCAAATTATATGAAGTGCAATAATCTAAAATATTTTTATAAGCTGTTAATTGTTTTATTACTTATAAATTACTTGCGTTATTAATTAACGAAAGTAGTCATGAAATATGATGCTTATAAAAGAAAAAGTGTTCATCGTCCTGTTTATTGCAACCTTTGTATCATGCAGAATACACAAACTTCCACTATGGGTAGGTACCTAAATAATTTATTTATTGTATATTAATAAAATTATACATATTGTACTAATAAAATTATATCAATATAATTCGCGTATATGGAAAATTAAAATGATGTATTGTTTCTAGCCATTTTAATTAATATTTTTAATACAAGGGTCAATTTTTATAACATATTGTTAGTATTATGTCTGATTTTTATCAGTTTATTATTATAAACGTAAGAATTAATGATAGTGTCAATACAGTCTTGTTTAGTTGCCAAAGGAAGTATTTTAGATCAATTTGTATCTTATTCTTATAATATGTTTAATCTATTAAGAAAGATAATTACTATAAAAATATTATTAACCTAAAAATTAACCAACATCCAGACTTTCGCGAAGTAAACATAATAAGTCATTAAGGTAATTTTGTTATACAATTCTTATCATCGAATCACTAATCCTACTATTTATTTACTTTTGCGGCTCAGCGACCCAAATTGGGTCTTGGCCTCCGATCATACTATTTGATCAGCATATTTTTTAAAATATAAACTAACATATCCTAATATCAAAATTTACATAATATATTATTTATGGTTTTTTTTCCTTGACTTTATGGAGAACACACATAGATCAAGGAGACACAGGTACAGTTTATATTATATCATAGGGTTGAAGGGATTGTCAGAGGGAATAAGGATTAGCAAGTATTCCACCAACAAGAGTAATGCTTTAAAATGAAGAGACTTTATTGAATACTTTGTTTTCAGGATGATGAAAGACACTACATAGATCTCACAACATTTGGTTTCTATCAAGGAGGAGTTCTTGATGTACATATGATTAATTTTAAGTTACCATCAGGCCCAGTAACAGGAGAGGTAAAAATATACTTAATTCTTATACACATATTGTATTAAATTTTAAATGTAAAGATATCTCATTTTGGTATTCATTAAAAATAATATTAATGCCTATTAGTCAGAAGAGTGTTAATGATGATCATATAATAAATAAGGGATATAAATTTATAAAATATAAATAATAAAATAATTGATGTCATTTTTTTATTTGTAAATGTTTTCATTTAGTAATACATAATTTTGCTGTTGTTCCAAAGAATCTAGTGATAATATCACTAGATTTAGATATATATTATATATCATAATAATACATTTAAAATATTATGTATTACATAATCACAATGATGATGATGATATAATCACAACACCAAAGTATTAGATCATTAATTTTTCATGTATTTTGTAGTATGGATTTACCTTGGATCGCACCTTAAATGATGCAATAAGTCCATATCTAGAAGTACACTCGGATACATGCATTTTAAAAGGAGTTGAGAAGAGCAGCAATTTGCTTTCACCACATCATCCAGCGATTGTATTCTTGAAAATGGATTTCGTTAATCTCAGGTAATGATCAAAATATTTCATTATTTTGAATGACACAGTCCATACTTTGCTTTAGTCTAAGTACCTATTATTTGCGTAAAATTTGTTTACAGTATATTTACTAATATTATGATTTATAAGTTATATTTACTGATCCATTTTTACTTTTTTTTTTTTTTTTTTCGGTTGGATCTATGCTAATGGTCCTAGTGACCGTTATGCGTCATCGGAAATGGGGTGATCCGGTTGGATCATCCTATGACGTTAAAAATTTGGGGGGTTGCCCCCCGCCATGTTCATGGCGTCGGGTTTGTACCTAACTTGGTCAGCTACGGTCGACTGGTTTGGAACGGGTGACGTTAGAAACCTATCGTGAGGGCCGGCCCTCCCCTCCCCCGGTAGCGGGGGAGGCGGGTCAAGCGCGGGACCCGAGCAAGCTGCCGATAGCAGAGTGCTATCGGTGATTACACGGTCTATATTGGTGTCGACTCGTAGCTGATCTGAGCCTATGCTGTCGCGGTTGATCCGGATCAACTGGTCAACGGAGTGTAGGGTTCGACGTCGCATACGACCCCGGGGCCCATGCGGTGTGAATGTGTGCCTAACACCGGCTGTGTTATGTCTGAGTGTGTGTTGTAGCTTACGTCGCGCTTCAGCGTCGCGCTTTAACAGTTCTGTGATTTTATCAACAGGATCGGTTATGCCATTTTTACTATGACTAATAAATGACAAAAGAAGATTGACTTTAATGCATCAAATAAATGATTTTTTGTATTTCCATGCTTAATGACTACTAGCTGTATTACTATTTATTTTGTAAAACATTGTGTTTTTTCAGTGAAGAAGCTTGCCAGTTTGCCTAAAAAGTAGATTTCTTTGGCAGGAAATTATACACTTAAGCAAGGCATTTTTAGCGATTTGATTACATATGCAAATTTTGTTTGGCGATATGAATATTAGATTATATACAAGAATTGTTGGATATTAAATCCACATAATCCATGTTATTACAAAATTGTATAAACATGCAACAAGCTTTCTTGAATTACGCAATGCTTAGCTTTTATTATAGAAGTTGTAATCAAAATTTGTATTTATATCCTTCTATTTAAAATTGCTTCGAAAATACTAGCATAAGATGTATTTTATAATGTCATTTGGCGAAATTAAAGTAGCCCCATTAATATTATATTATTTAAAGTTCTTGTATACAGTACCCGATAAAAAAAAAAAAAATTTTTAGTCCCTTTTATACTTAATACTCAGTGGCGTAACTACAGGGTGGCAAGTCGGCAAAATGCCACGGGTCCCCAGCTGAAAGGGGCCCCCGGTCGGAGGAGAATTCCAACTCCCAACATTTATTATTACACATTTAGTAAAAAAAAGTTGGGTCTTTTCTAGCATCCGATGAATTTGCCACGGGCCCAGAACGGTGTAGTTACGCCACTGCTAATACTTATTGCTCTGCAATTTAGATATACGATTGCTTGCTGTGCATTTTAAATGTAGCCAAAGTTTATATTATTTTTGACAGATAATATATATTGTATACTATATTTGATAAATACACATATACAATAATAATTATAAATTTGATATTAATTCTGTAAGAGGTGGAGGAGATGCTTTTGCAGTCTCGCTCACACGATACCGATGGTAAGCGACAGCGTAGTTTCGTGCGTTTCGTGAGTTTCCGGTAGCCCATTAGCAAAAAGAAGCAACGCATCTGCATAACCTCTGGTTATGTGGATGTTTATAGGCTTCGACTGTTCGTTTGCCCTCTTATGCTATATGAATAAAGTTTTTCTTAAATTGTTTTTTTACATATGTAGTTTAGCCAATAATAAGAACTATTCTCAAAAACAAACCAAAAAGAATCTTCATTTGAAGGATTAGTAAATCCCAATGTTTATCTGGCCAAAATTTGTTCTATTGATATAGAATTGATAATGCTTTATATTTCAGGTTGAACATAACATGTGAAGGTGAGGTGACCGCTCTACACTTGTATCAAAATAGAACGTTGACACCAAACGGTAGAATAAAACGGCACTCACAATACATGTTCATGAATAGACTGAGGCGCTCCGCTGATGGTAAATTGCTTGAGATCCTTTGCAGTCTTAAATATAGAATTTGTATATTTTTTATAAGAAATGTATAGTTTTTAATCGGTTGTCTGTCTATGTCTTAGCGTGCATTGAAAGAGGGCTATGTCCACAAGTAAGTGGAAGAGGTGAGGATAAAGATAATAAAATAAGACAACTTTAATTAATTATATTTGAATTATACTTTGTAAAAACAATCTTGTATACAAATATTAACTTTCTCCTACTTGTATGATTGCTCCATTAATAGGCTTAAATAATAAATATATCTATTCACTTAAGTATATGAAGATATTTTCCACAGATAAACAAGCGAACAGTCTTGGACCGCAGTGTTCACACGCCGTTCTTCCAATCACCAAGGAAACGCGAAATGGTTTCGATTACTATAACACCAGCGTAAGTACTCATATGTTTGTTCTTGTTGAAACTAATACTAGATGAGATTACTTAGATTACTGTTACTCGACAGGATCGTAGTTTGTTAGATTATTCATAGATTCTTAGAGTTCATGCTCACAAACCTGGGACTTGCCCGGGCAACTTATTTACGTGTTGCCTATGAGAGGTAAGATGGTAAGTCTCGGAGCAAATAATTACGGATGTCTTGCCCTTCTCTTCGAAGCACTTGATGTGTTTTTTACGTTAGAAAAGAACAAGTATATTGGTACCCATGCCGGGAGGGCACAATGCATCGCTTAAAAAATAATAAAGAGGTCATGGTGTGTGAGTAAGCTGTAAGATAGAACAGACTAGAAAAACTTTATTCAATTATCCATACACGATACAGATAAGCAATAAGAACAATATTTAGTGTAACAACAAAAAACAAAAACGTTGTCAGCATCTCCAAATAACTATATATATGATGATTGTCTTGCTACAATGTTAGATTATTTAATAAATTCCCATAGCATTAAATAATCTATAAAAGAAAAGAGATATTCAGAAATCTTTTTAAAGCTATGAATATATGTAGAAAGTTGATTGAATTATCTATTACTTAGTCATGCGTAAACGGGTGAGCCGATTTGCATATTATGTCAAGCCATGATAATATGCATTGGTGTCTTGACTACATTGACCTCATATGCGATTATAATCTATTAGGGAAATTATATCCTTCAGCTTATTATATACTAATATAAAGGCTGAAAAACTTCTTTGTTTGAACGCGCTAATCTCAGGAATAATTGGTCTGATTTGGTAGATTCTCTGTGAGTTAACGTAGGCGAAGCTATGGGCTAAAACTAGTCTTTAATGGTTAATATATTGTAACGGTTGTTTTCAAATTTCACCCATTATAAAGAAACAACTTTTATGCATTTTATCGATAAATAGGCATATTAAGACTTAGACATGGCCGACGTTTTGGATTATTTCCACCATGATCATGAGAGAGGACTGCTCCAATCGTTCTTTTTTATTATATATTACGTGTAGATGTGCTTGTGTGAGCCACCTGCCCACCTACGGCTCCGAATTAGCTTAAAGGCCTTAAGGCCACAAGTATAGGACATTTTGAAAAAAAAAACCTCGTGCAGCGCTTATATTTTCTTCAAGCAACTTTTTTCTGTTAAGAAAGTTTACGGAAGCCATCTTGGGTTTAGCCTAGTCTTGCCTTGAGCCTAGTTCAATAGAAGCTGGTCAGATCACTGATGACGATCATTTAGAGTTCGTCAGCTAATTTGTCTGTTACATATAAAAATGTACGTATAAGTAAAATGTTTTGTTTTAGTTTGCTATGTATGTGGCATCGGATAAAGAGGAGGGTTTATATAATCTGTACTTCCACAACTGCCCTCAGGAGAACTCGAACACAGCGCCACTTATTAATGTTATGGTATGTCATTTATATTGAATCGAACTTTGTGGTTTTTTTGGTGCATATAATTTTCTTCGATTGGTGAAACCAAGTTCTATCACATCCCTGATTATGTCCGTTCATAAAAAAAATGCCTGTATATGAGGCTTGTGTCCAGCAGTGGACGATAAGAAGTTGATAATAACGATGATGATGATATATGAACGGATGTTTTTGTCTTTGAAAATGCTGAACATTAATATAATTTGGGAATCACCATGATTTTGAAGTTTTCCTACTCATTACTGTGTTATCCTTTTTTGACATGACAACGTTTTATAATTCGATGGAGCTGGCTGCACTGCACGCGGCGTTACCTCCTTCTGAGGCGTTCCATTTAAGGTTTGAACTATCGTCACAACAGTAAACCGACTTTACACACAACCGTTTTTTTTTCTTTAACGCCGGGAAACGGGCCTAGGCATCCCGCGGGGGAATTGTGGGGCAGATATAAAAAATATATGGCAGAATGCAATAAATATATTATTTTAAATTTTCTCACAATAACTATATGAATTTGCACAAATTATATGAATATCATTTCAGATAGAAATATATGAAAGCAACGACGGTAACTTTCTATCAGCTGGCGAGATGCCTCTTCCCGCGTTATACAGTATGATGTCGTTGATATTCCTGCTGAGCGCCGGTTTCTGGACGTTCATATTGAAGACGAGTCGACACAAGGTGTACAGGATACACATCATAATGTGTGTGTTGGTGTACCTCAAGGCTCTGTCGTTGGCGTTCCATGGAATCAACTATCATTTCATACAGACAAAGGGAGAACATGTGACCGCGTGGGCGATACTGTATTACATCACGCATTTGTAAGTATTCATTTATATTGACATCACCTCGAGGCATCGTTGCGAAGGACAGTATTCTAAATTTAAAATAATCTCGTATCACAGTTCCTCCGAGCGATGAGCGATTTTGATGAAATTTAATATGTATATTCAGTAAGTCGGAGAGTAGGCTTATAACTAATTTTTATATCTAAAGGGTGACATATAGATGAAGTATTGGTCGGTCATTAACAAGGTGGGAAGACGATCTCCGTGCAGTGGCAGGTCCGCGTTGGATGCGGGTGGCACGGCATCGGTCGTCTTGGCGTTCATTGAGGGAAGCCTATGTTCAGTTGGGGACGGATAAAAGTTGATTATGATGATGAAGTGTTAAGGGTGGCCCCGTAGCCCGTTTTTTTTTATTATGTGGCATTAAAAAATACACACAAATTCAAATTTTTACGCTTTTGCGATGTACCCCTGTTTTGTAACAGCGATGTAAATACTTTTGTCAGAACGAAGACTGTCGAGGCAGCTAGTAAAACTATAAAATAAAAACTCCTTATCTTGTAAATGTTAAAACACACTTATTTGTCTATATTTATTCTTATCTCTTTATACGATGCAATAGTAGCATTGATAGAGTTTATTGTATGGTTGTAAATGATAAGAATAAATTATGAATGCCTTTGTAAATTACTTAAATAAAAGTAGTTGATACCTACTTTTAATTCTAGCATGAAAACGATATATTATCATGCGCCGCAAGATACACATATTTTGTATGGATTACCTTTTTTTCATAGTCAACGTTGGCCATTTACTATTCATCATCATCAGCCTTTATCTGTCCATTGCTGAACATAGGCCTCCCTCAATGAACGCCAAGACGACCGATCTCTCGCCACTCGCATCCAACGCGGACATTTACTATTAGGCCAGTTAAATACTCAGATCTATAAATCAATTAATCAGGTTATCAGATTACTTGTATTCTAGTCTGAAATAAGGTTTGATTTCTAGGCCAGTAGGGCTATTCTGTAAGGTCATTTTCGAATTTCGAAAGCGGAGTCCGCGGTGATAAGACGAATTTGATGAATTTTTATTCTTTGAAACTCGCCTATCTATCTATATCAATAAAGTTCGCTTTCGAAGTGACCTCTCACTCAGGTTCTTACAGCTCTGGTGTATTCTATCTAACTAACTAAAATAAACTAAATACGAATAATATGATACATCGTATTAATTGACAGGTTGAAAGGTGCAGTGCTATTCGTTACAATAGTACTGGTTGGTACCGGCTGGAATTTCATAAAGCATATATTAGCTGACAGAGACAAGAAAATCTTCATGATTGTTATACCCTTACAAGTAAGTGTGATAAGAAGTAGTAATATTATTATTCAGAGTTGCCAGTTTGATCCAAGCCTTAAATATATGCACGAAGCTGTGGTTTCTAGGTGACAAAAATATCGTAAGGAAAATTGATGCTGACCACAGACTAACCCATATATGGCAGACTTGTGTGTAGGCACGTTACATATAGATATGTACTTAATACTTATACTGCATGTTTAATATGTAATTGGTAGATTAGTCTTTATTAGATTATAATCGTCATATTAAGGGCCTGTTTCACAATCTCCAGATAAGTTCCGAATAGGCTATCGGCAACATATTTGACAGAAAGAGTATGGAGTATCTGTCAAGTATGTTGTGAATAGTCTATTCGGAACTTATCTGAAGATTGTGAAACAGGCCCTAAACATTTATTCGATAAACTTACTCTTATATGACGACCTCTGTGGCTCGATTGCGCGATTAGCGCGTTTGCTCACAAGGTTAGCCCAAAGATTAGCGGTTAGGAACAAAAGTTTCCTGTGTTCCTGGACCATGGATTGTCTTGTATTAAACATATTTATATAGTAAAAATGTTCAATATATGCATAGTATAAAAGTATTAAATGTATTTTCGTTGTCTGGTAGCTGTAATACATGTTCTTCGAGAACTTACCACGTGACCAGATTGACGTGGTGTTAAGGCGTCCATAGATATTATTATTATTATTTATTGGTATAGACTATAGATTCTATATACCTAATCAGTATATATATAACCTATACTAATAAATTTCTATATAGTCACTAAGCGTAAAAAAGTGCTTTAGTATTTAATTTATTTTTATTTATTGTTCAAAATACAGAAAAAAATACACATAATAATAAATTAAAAGCTTGCCGCGAAAACTCACAAGAGCTTATCTGGACGGCGACTTGTCCATACAATATTATTATCAAAACAAAATAGTGCCATACCGTACCTTATTATACAAGGAAAAATGAATTTTAAAATTTAATTAATTTGTGAATGAAAAATGAGTATGACGTGTTTTTTTTTTGAAATTTTATTAAGAATAATTAAAATTTATTTTAGAGACAGATTTTTTTTATTTTTTTAATGTTACAGCTATTTCGATATAACAGCTACGATATAATTCCCAGGTGGTGGCGAACGTGGCGGAGATAATAATAGCGGAGAGTGAGGAGGGCGCGGTGGAACACAACGCGTGGCGTATTCTGTTCATAGTCGTCGACATGGTGTGCTGCGGTGCCATCATGTTCCCTGTCGTGTGGTCAGTGTCACATCAATATCAAAACTGACTTAAAGCCCTGCTGCATGTGTACATACCTATAGATCATTTGTAATAACCGCTGGGTCTCGTTGAATGCAGGTCCAGCGCGACCGGTCTAGTGCCGGTCGCGCTGGGTAACCATTGGAGAGGCCTATGTCCAGCAGTGGATATGATAGCTATAGGCTGAGATGATGATGATCATGAAAACAACAACAATGCTTGTTCTAAGAAATATTTTATGACTGATAGGTGATAATAATAATATGAGAAGATTGGAAAGTTCGTGGAGTGGCCATTAAGAAAAAGGTAGGTTTTTGCCGCCATTTTAAACTGTCATTTTTAAGTTATTAGCCTGCGAATTTTCAATCTGTAATCCTGTTTTGGTGTAATTTCACGAACAATTTAAATAAATATAAAAGTGTAGTCTCATGTTGAAATACCGTATCCGTACCCCCAGCGCCTCAGTGAACTATGGCACAATACCCTCCTCGCCTGATTTCGAGAACGAGACCCGTGCTCAGCAGAGGGCCATATAGGTTGCTACTTTTAACCATGGTCACAGGACTGTCCAAACGTAAAAGTTGTTTCATTGTAATCTTATCTCAAAGTTGTTGATTCTGGAAAAAATATTATAAATTGAATAAGTATATATTATATTAGAAATGTATGTATGTATTTATGGTATCTAACTATATATTATATGTTTGTGAATTATTACGATCGTACACGCTAATTTGCTTTTGTTATATAATTTTCCTGTGGCAGGACTACTGGAAGAGATTCCATCATGGTTTAAGTAGTACCTTTGTACCAGCATTTTATTTGTGTCATTTTTATTGTAACATTTTCAGTGTACAAAAATTGTTAAATAAATAAATAAAACATTATAACAGATTAATACCAGACAATACTGATTTGATATTTGATAATAAGTATAGAAATAAAATAATGTTGTAGGTCGATCCATCACTTGGAAGATTCGTCGACGACTGACGGTAAAGCGGCAGTGAACCTCCGCAAGCTGAAACTGTTCAGGCACTTCTACGTTATGATCCTCGTCTACATATACTTCACGAGGTTTATAATAAGCATTCTCGAGGTGAGTCTATGTAGTATTTTTATCAGTTTATTAATATAGTTACTTCTACTAATATTGTTATCCATATTCGCTGATTAAGTTAAAATGTGACACAATGCAAGTTTCCAGACATGAAAAATAATTATATATATACTAGCAAACCCGAATGACGTTGTCCATTAGATATTTCAAGCAATTAGGATATTAAACAATCTATAATATTTCAGACAAATAATCTAATAATTTCACAGACTGTTTTCACTGAATGCTTACCATGGGAAATGCTATTATACTAATTTCAGATTGGAAAAGCTAGTGTAGCCTAAAGCAGCGGTTCCAGCAGGCAAATGTGCAGTCTGACAGCTTAGAATCTCATTTCTAGCTAAAATCTTAAACTTGAAAACTTTGCCTTTACTAAAACTACACGAAAGTAATTTATCCGTGGTGTTGTCGTGATTATGTCCCCTCTGTGATCGGATACGAGTTACTTATTTACTGAACGAAGTCAGAAGGAAGTTTAAGCTTCTATGTAGCATATAATATGTCTATTTCTTAGGCACATTCTGCAGTATCACAGATTTTATATCTGTGCTATCAAAGTGAAACGACAAATTAAAATTAAGAATTTATAGAATTTAATACGTCCCAATTGTGACACTGACGGATTTTTGGCGCCATATTTTGTGTCATAGTCGTATTTTTTAAAAATTCATATTGTCATGACACAGAACACGGTGCCGTTCCAATATTCTTGGATTGACGAGATGTTCCGCGAGCTGGCAACGTTCGCGTTCTTCGTGACCACCGGCTACAAGTTCCGCCCCGCCGCCGCCAACCCATACTTCACGCCCACGCTATTGGACGACATAGAGCCGAAAGTGTGAGTTGATAACATGCAATCACACCACATTAACCCAACCCCATGGCAACCGCATAGCCTGTTCTGCGGGTGCACACACACACTTGGGAACGGAAATGAATTTAAGAAATTTACATAGACTTCAGTATGGAACCTCTATAAAAACGTTTTTACGTTGGAACATTTTGCAGTAGACCGAATTGTGAATCTAAACTATACTCAAAACCACTTGTACACACACAATTTTTTTTCCGATGAAGCTTAAGCCCCTTAGGCCAACAGCATAGGTCCATTCGAAAAAAAGAAAAAAAAGAAAAATTTCGCAGTAATTAAGTTGCATACACACGCACACAAGAAATATAAAGACAATATATACATACCTGATCCGGTTCAAACATCAATATTCATACAAAGCACGTGGAGGGAGTAGACGACCGCTGCTTAACGTGTGCAGTAGCGTGACCACTTCACCAACCGGCCGTTAAAGATGTACTTTTTACTATAAAGTATAGCTTTAGTAACAACTACTCTAATATTTATTAAGTATATTAAATATTCGGCGCTGACGATTTATTTGTTTGGATTAAATGAACAATGCTATACTACAATCAGTTGTTTTGGGATTTTTTTTTGGGTTTCTCGCTGTGCTAGAATTTTATTCAATTTTTATCTTTCTGCTGTTTGAAATTAAAAAATAAATATATTTTTTTACTATAAAAAATAGAAGTAATTTATACTCCGTGCGGTGTAGCATGGTGCGGGTGACACATGCCAATATGACGTTGACATACATGATTAGAGATGTGACGTTATGCAATTTATTTTTATCGCTAACGATACTCGCAGCGTAAGTATAGTTCTTATTAATAGTAGTGTGTGTTAGTGTGTTTATTCTATTGTGCAGTGTATCTAGGTGTATAAACTTTTCAATGTATATATTTAGGAGCTACATAATAGTAGCTTTAAACTTATATTAAATAATCAAAATCAGGTTTATATTCTTTTCGTGACAACTTTTTTAACGATAATGATAGATTCTGTTATTTCATCCATATAATGATAGTCTTTTTTACAATAATAATTGAACTACGCCCAATATACATTTTTTATTATAAAGAATATCGACTTTCCATCCTAGTATAGTACATCCCAACACTAAGCACATCTATGGTTTTACGTTATACGCATAGGACTTTGCTTAATTTTTCTATCCATTTGATTTTATTTGGAGATTATCACATTCTGGTTGGGTTTGATTTAATTTACCACAGTAATTGGCGATCTACTATTTTACGAATGAGGTATTAATAAAATAATTATATTTTTTTTATTGCGACGGCTTGCAAGAGTAAAACGTAACGTTACTGGAACTGTCACCCGCACCATGCTACACCGAAATAGGTATAATTTCATGTTATCGCGATTGTGCGCTTTCAAATTGAGAGCACACATTCACAAAAGTAAGGATGTTGCGTTTCAGTTACCTTACTTTAGTAATTACTATGATCACGTGGAAACAAGTCCTCTTTATAAACCGTCTAAAAATCCCCGAGGTAAACTTTTATTAGGATGTATAATTAAAAAAAAACACTAGAAAATAATTTTGTTCCAATTTCAGACTATCAGAGATTGGAGTTTTGGACGGTGTGACCAACAGGGAAAAGAAGAGGGAAGACATGCAACCGCTGATGCAAGATAATAATTCGGATTAACATTAATATAAGTAGGTAGTGTTTTGTATTTGTATATCGTTTTTATATACTTACCTTGTTTGTGATATTGACAATGATTTGGCTGCGGATATTGACTGTATAAGTGATTGAATGACTGAATTTAGTATTGAAATACAGCCACAAGAAGTAATGTTATATACTTCTTAGAGAAATCTCTTCTTAGAGAAATATAACATATATATGGTAATTACGACCAAGATATTTATTTTTAACCAATTTAATTTGTAAAATTCTTTTGTACATTTTATGTTTAATAATTCAATTAAATTTGAAATTAAGATAATAAAAATTATGTATCACATGAAATTTCTCTTTCGATTTCTTTTAAGTCTGGTAGATGTAAGCCAAAAAGACATACCTATACAATAAGTTTTACTGCTCCGTTAAGAGAAGAATATTGTACGTATTTTTTTTAATGTATGTTGGACTTATTGATTTAATTTAAAACAAATTGAAGTGAAACGTAAATGAAAGGTCTTTCATTTGATTCTTCCAATCAAGTGGGGCTAATCAAGAAATGTATTTTTGTCATCAATTAGAAATAATTTGTTCAAACACACAATTTTTCGTCTATATAGACGACATCGATATACGTATATATATGTATATAACGGGCTACGTTTTACTGATTTTCAATATAACAAACATGATGATATAAATTACTTCTTGGGGTTGTTTAGTGAATAATACCGGGACCTAGTTGCATATAGGTAGTCATAGAAATTGGGTGCCGTTGATAGTTGTTGAAATTAGTTGTTTCCTTGCCCACATATTGTTATTGTTTATAAAGAATAAAAGGGAGAAATTAATAGTATCTGTGACGGGATATGTCTTGTAAATACATTTTTACTTCGCTAAGCTCGATAATTCGACATTGCCTTGGTAAACATGGTATTTATCCTATTTCAGATTTAATAGTAAAATTACCATGTCATTTTTAAATCTTATCTTTAGATATTGTTAGAATTGAAAAAAAAAAACGAAAAGTGCAATGAAATCCTACAAATATTATAAACGCGAATGTATGGATGTTTGTTACTCTTTGACGCAAAAACTACTGAATGGTTTTCATTGAAACTAGTAAACAGTATAAGCCATATTTATACATACATGAAAATAACACATGGGCTATAATTTATCCTCGTACTCCCACGGTAATGGGAAGTACGTAGGGAAAACCGCGGGGCGCTGCTACTTCATAATAACATGTTCTCATCGAACTGCTTACCATCATCATCATCACCTACTCGTAACATTCCTTCCACTTTATAGTCGGTTTCAGGTATTGAAATGTTGCTGAATTATTATATTATTTTGACTCTACTCATATTAACTTCCATAGATAATAAACAATAGGGATGTTGACACATGTTACAAATTCATGTAAAGTTATGTTTTACATATTAAATGCAGTATTTGAAAACCTAAAATAACATTTAAAAAGTCTACTTATTTGTCTTAAAATTTAGAAAATTAATTTAAAATGCGTTATTTATCATGCATGATCACGTGACTGTAAACGCCAATAAGGCGATGACGTCACTGAACATTGAGCTAAGTACAAACTCACCTAACATAGCGCGAGCTCTGAATGCGGTGAGTGACGTAATGACGCTTAGAGCGTTTCAAGGGCGATTTTAAAAACCATTTTTCTTTATTTAATTTTTTGTTAAAATTGGACATATTTCTTTACAAAAGTATTTTTTTCGTGTTCATATATAGTATACCTATCAAATAAAATCAATTACAAAAATTAGTCAACATCCCTATTTAAGGTATACGTTAGGTGTAAAATGTTACTATACTATGTAATATGTCTTCATCATTGTGACACTTATCCGACTTCCACTTATTCAGGTTTATCTAGTTGTTAATGAGATAGATGTGTAACAAAATGAAATTGATGCGTAATTATATCATGTGCGAGGCTAACCTGTCGCGAACTCGTATCTGATCCATCTTATAGTACTTATGAGACGATTCGTAACATTATTTCAAAGACGTATCATTTGTTAGTCCTACGTTATGTGCTTTTTTTAAAAGCATGTGCGAGGCGTATTTCTGATAAGCACCTCTTATCACTCACGATTAATTCTATGTCTTAAACAATTGTTTAATAAACATTTAGAATTGATAAAAAAATTGTTTTAAAACACCAAAAAATTAACGAAATACAAAACTTTTTCAGGAATACGACATTAAAGACCTGTACAATACAGATTTTCCTCATTTTTTGTAGTAGTATTCGATTATTGTATATTATTTGTTGTACAGTAAAATGAATCACGAATAAATTATTGCCAAATGATAAAGCTGGAATTTTATATATTTATATAAGAGCGTCCACAAAAAAACCACAGCTGTTAAAATTTATCAAAGATAATTTTAGTAGATTTGGTCATATAATTAATGTACAAGGAAGAACTTTACTTTGTAAACATATCATTATATGTAAGAGCAAAACAAATTTAAAGCATCAGAACATATAAATTGTATTATAACACAAAATAACCTTATCATATTATAATAGATTCATACTTAAACTGAGGCAATTCGAAAATACAAATCTGTAATATATAAATATCAATTTATTATTACATTATATTTTTAAATAGAGGAGCTCGTGGCGCAGTGGTAACGCGCGGATCGATCCACTAGGTTCAGCAACGCTTGCCGAAGTTGGTCCGTGGATGGGTGACCATCTTTACCGAGACTCCTCCGTGCCTCGGAAAGCACGTTAAGCCGTTGGTCCCGGCTGTCATTCGTGGATCTTTGACAGTCGTTACGGTCTTCAGAAGCCCGAGAATCTGACAACCAGTCTAACCGCGGGGTACCGTATCACCCAGTTACTGGGTTGTGGAGGTCCGACAGCAGTCGCTTCTTGTAAAATACTAGAATTCAGCTGAATCCAATTAGACTGGAAGCCGACCCCAAAATATAGTTGGGAAAAGACTAGGCAGATGATGATTAATTTTTAAATAAAATCCGTAAAAAAATAAAAACTTTGTACAAAAATCGAAATACCATCATGCGTACATTATTCACGATTACCCCCCGAAATATATATTGTCTACAACTCAAAAACCGATAGGTTACAATGAAATATTCAGAAGGCCAAAGTTAGCAAGTGCCACTGATTATATATTATAATATATTAAAATGAATTCTCTGATAACATATAAAATAAGTTACCACCAATTCAATTTTTTTATTAATAATATATTAACAATTAAATACAATATTAATTTATTTCAATAAATTCAATATTAGTTTAATTCAATCAAAATATAGTGTAGATAAAAGTTGTTTAAATATAACTAATTAATATGGTTTGTATAAAACGTTATTAGGTATCCATACCACTACTTGTATTAGGTACCAGAATTCCGATGCCGAACAGACATCAAGAAGAAGGTCAAAAGAAGGGTGCACACGTGAAAACCATTTGAGATAATATTACTTATACCATTCAGGAATTCATCAGTGTCAAACATTCGAATAATATTAATAGTTGAAAGTGACTTAGATTAAAAATAAAATTTATATAAACGTTGGGAATCGAATAATAATTATTAATATCCTTTAAATTTTTAATTCATAATTCAAAATCTTTAAGAGAGGTTATTAAAATTCATTAGTAAGTTAAGATGTCCACTTCAAAATATTAAATAATTAAAATGTTAAGTGAATCATAGTTTATATTGTTTTCCATTTAAATAGAAATTTAATTAATATTCGAACTACATGAAACCTTAGAAATTATTTATATTTGTTGAGGTAATATGATATTTGTTTTAATATTATTGTATTTTAATAGTATATTAATTATTACTATTATTACCAAGTAAGACGTAGACTTATACAATTATTAATTTCATACTTTTTTTAATTTGTCTTTGTCTAAAAAAAGATAAATTTGACTTATATTTCTGTTTACATAATATGTTTAGTATACTAAGCGATTGTTAAATAAATAAATTGCTCATTCGTCATATTATGTATACCTTTCGATATTTTTAAGATTTTATTCCTCTTAGTTTTAGTATTTTTTATACTTAGTTATAGTTAGTATCGTCCGTTAGCATTGGTTTTAATGTGTATGTAATAACTACTTAATAACTTTCTTTATATTGTGTGAATATATTATGTAAAATAGTAAGATCTTTTCTTAGTGGTATTTAATATAGTTTGTGCATTAAACATTACCAGAATTTTGCTTAGATTCAAATATAATAATCGTAAGGTTTTCTTAGCAGGTTTCGATGCAGTTCCAAATAACGCTGAAAGATATATTGGTATACACCCAAATAGGTATAAATTGTGCATAATAACATATGAAAGGAATATTTAAAATTTTGTGACAATTTATATTCAATAAAATTCATATTAGTGAGATAATTATTTCAGTGACTTGACTTCCTAAATAATATTAAAGAAACTTAATTGTCCTACATTTTACCACTGTATTGTCATTATAAAATGTAGTTTTAAAGCAATAATTCCGACTTATCTTTTGCGGATACAATGTATTCTTATTGTTCATAATAGTAATTGATTCAAGAAATAAAGCATGATTATAAGACAACGTGTTGATTTTATTTTTTATTAAAAATTACTAGCAGTAATTACTTGAACGTATTTTAGAATTTGAATATATTTAAAATAAATTGATATAAATTAAATATATATAATATCAATTATATTGATCATTGTAATTCAGTTCTAATGCGATGTTGATGTTTGAAGAGGGAGAAAGGGAGGGAAAAAAGGGCAATTAGAATTCAGTTCATCTGGTGGTAAGTGAGGACTTGAAGGTGCAGAGATGCCTCAGGCAGCTGGTCTAACATACATCGGTCGAGGCAGGGCGCCGCCACCGCACTACTTCCATGTTCTTCTCATTCGTACAATGGTTTTCTTACTTTTTTTTCTTTTCTTTTACGGCCCGAAATGGATTGACGCATCCCGCTGGGGATTGGGTCTCCCCAGGCGGGTATGTAGGACTTGCTTCCCCCGAAAGAAGTGGACGCAGCTCTACAAACCAGGAGAGTGCCACCAATGCCGCCTTTGGTGAGGTGCCCCGGATCTACAAGCAACAGGCACCTCGACGGCTATTCAGTCCCTCGGGGGACCGGCGCCACCACAGAGCGATTGCCCCGCACCACAGAACAACCACTCACAACGTCTGGACAGTACGATGAGGCGAGGTTGCCATCCTCACCCCTTGCCCCCTGTTCTCTTGTCTCCTCTTTTTATAAGAGGGATACAAAGAGCCCCCACGGCTCAATTCGCTTCGCCCTAGGTGTTGGGGTCACCATGGGCTACTGAGCCCTACCGCCACGACAAGGCCTGAACCATGGTGGGTGTGGTAAGAAGGAATAAACAGATTTCAATTTTAATATTGATTAGGATCAATGTATAATTTAAATGAAATCTAAGAAATCAATATATCTAGAGAGAATAGTTTTTAGACTTCATTAATAAAATATGTGTATAACAATATGAGTGACCGCTGAAAGTTACGCACATTATCGTCGACCTCGACTTTTTTGTGCGATCTAAAATAAGAAGACGGAAGTCCTGTGGTGTAGTTTATCTTATATTACTGTGATAATGCCATTCATTTAGCACTTACAGCGGTTTTAATTGTACAGGCGGTCGCTGGCATCTGGCCAGACATTCCTCAGTGCATGTTTAAAGATTACATGAATATGCACAAACTAAGTATCATCGGGTCTCTGTTGAATTCCTTTCTCGTGTGTATCTTTATATTAATACTAGTAGCGCCCCGCGGTTTCGTCCGCGTACTTCCCATTCCCGTGGGAGTACGGGGATAAATTATAGCCTACGTGTTATTCTGATGTATAAGCTATATTCTTGTAAGGTTTCATCGAAATCCATTCAGTAGTTTTTGCATGAAAGAGTAACAAACATCCATGCTTACAAACTTTCACGTTTATAATATTAGTAAGATTTTAGTTAGTTACTTGTAGGAAGTAGGATAACATTAATCCTACTAGGATTAATGTATGTACGGAATCACTTGTAGCTATAAATAGATCTAAAACCTAAAAGTATTTAAATTAATTGAATATTTCTTTATTGTCACAAATGTCTTGACATCTGGAATTATTAGTTCTTTGATCAATTTATCAAGGAATAAAATAAACCGTTGAGATGAGAGCAAGATGAGATTTAGGTCACGTACCTAACATTGACGACATAAACCAGGAATAAGTAAAATCGGGATAAAAAACAGAGTTTGGACCCCTTAAATTTTCTCCAGGTTTCAGCTGGAATAAAATTTTCAATGTTAAAGTAAGTAATTTAATTATGAATTATTCTATATACTTAAACACGGAGTCAGACGGCTAACTTATAGGTAGTTTATATATGTAACTTATCCAATAATATGTAGATTAGTATCTTTTTTTAATATTCGACGCTTTTACACAACGTCAATCTGGTCCCGTGATAAGTTTCCGAAGAACTTGTGTTACGGGTACCAGACGACGGAAATATACATATTTAATACACATCCATGACCTAGGAACACAAACTTTTTGTACCCTGGCGGCATTCGAACCCGCTACCACCCGACTTGAACGCTAGCGCGCTAACCATTGAGCCACAGAGGTCGTCTTTTGTGTGATTGTTTTTTATTATTGTGTCAGAAAACAAGGTGGAGGTAATTAGTTAATTTAAGTGCCCATATTGTGTGTTTTGTTTACACATATATGGGTAAGAAATAGTGCGAGACAAATTGAGGAGATGTACACGGAAATGTTTAGAACAATTAAAGAACTCGAAGTAAAGATTCTATTGCAATCGTTTGGCGAGATTGATGTGTTGGCATTATTAGTCATGGTTTGTGCGCAAGCTTTTTCATATCAACTGGTAAGAGAGACGTTCCATACGGACTGTTTGATTTTTTCAGGTGACATGAATTTGAAAATATTTTGTACACAAGAACAAATATATTTAGTGACCATGGGCTGAATACCACTTACAAAACATTCACTGCTTTCCCCGGGACCAAAATCTATTTCAGCAGTTGGCTTTCGGAAGCTTACTTTAAATTACAATACTATTTAGGTCGTGTCGAGCAATAAAAATATATTTAAATACGTTCATATAAACATATGATTATGCCTGTGATTATGCTGAGATATTCTCAGTATTAAAATGATATACAAACATTACAGTCGTGGCTAGTATAGTGGACGCATAAGGAAATATAAATTTAATAATTATGGCGATAGTTCCAGTGCGCCGTACGATACGTAAAATATGAGTTTATTTGACATCGTGTTTGGCCTGTCGCCACGCGCACGTGGTGTCAGGAAGCCCGACAACACGTAAACATGGCTATTTGCACGACTGATCTTGGCCAGATCTTGACCCATTAACATGGGAAGCGATGTCAGAGCTGTCGCTTTACGTATTTTTAGCTGGCGGGAGCGGGGTTTTGTCGAGTCGTTGGGCTCCGCGCAAACGCACGAGGTGCATTAAACAGGAGCGTACCATGCGCGCTGGAAAATGACAACCCGAGGGATAAGGCGGAAGAAGTCGTCGCTTTCTGAGGTGAAAGTGGCCGTGATTGGCGCACCGTCGGTCGGCAAAAGCGGTACGTGAGGAACTGTGCTAGTGCTGGTCTGTGCAACTGTGTTTATTAACCCGCCAAAATGTCATCTAGGAATTTCGTTTACTCCGTTTTTAACATGTTTCCGTGTGCGCCCTTAGATTGTTATTTTGTTTTTCAATTTGTATATTGATTTTAAAGTTTGTTTTAAACGAAATGTAACATGCTTCAGCTAGGTTATTCTTTAAATATTTAATTAAGATTTGTGAGTATTAAGATCAAAAACAATGTCTTAATAATGCGTTTGCGCATTTAGCTTAAAAACGAAAGTGAAATTTCTTTGCTTTATTTTCTTATTTCGGATTGTTTAATATTCCAGTCTTATTCCAACTTATATAACAATGCTTATCATTTTGATCCAGCGATTATATAAAGTCCACAAGTGCCCATTTTATTTTTGTTCTAGGTCGCTTTTATGAAGCAAAACATATATTTTTTTCCACATAATTATGAGTAATTCGACTTTTCGTATTTTTCATCCTATGTATATATTTTTCTTTTTGAGAACAATCTCAGTCGAATTATTCGGAATAATTTTTATTATGATTTTCACAACATCCACACATGATATAAACATCATAATATAAAAATCAACACCAATCAATAACTAATAACATATTCTCTGACCATGTTCCTTATATTATGATATATATTTTTGTTAATTAAGGAATGAAGGACTGTAAGAGTATATAATTAAAAAAAATTACAAACTTTTTCAACGACTAATAATTTATACTAACGCAACGAAAATGACGTCACACAGATAAATAAAAATATGCCATGGAAATTCCTATTCAAGTGCAATGACGAAGTTCATAATAAATAGAAAGAAGCACAGCTGTACCATGTCATTCCTACGCATTCAACGACATCGGCGATGAAATCCCAAAATAAAGCTAATGAACATAGGTTTTGCCTCAAGGTTTTGACAGTAAAAAAATACAAGAGATTATAACGCAGACTAAAGTATTTTTGTTACTTTTTAGGATTCCACACCCCAAAGGGTAAAAAAGAGTCACAAGAAGACACTTGGCCGTCTTTCTGTCCGTGCGTTAGGACCAAATTTCTCAGGAATGGGCGGACCTAGCCAGTCGATTTTTATACAATATAGAAAGGTCAATATTGGTTAGTGAGTGAGTAAGGTCCTGAGTCAATACGGTAAAAAATATGGGTGAATTTGCGAAAACTGTAGACCTTACCTTAATTACAACATTTTTTGTTTTTCGGAATTTTTCTTATACCTCGTTGTGTTGATCTTGCTCCGTCGACCGAACTTTCCTCGTTCTAGTTGATTTAGAATCATGAAATTTATCTAAAAGCAAGGCAAGCAAAAACAATGACTACTGCCACCAAGTCTTACCATCTTAGTACCTCTTGCATCTTAGTAACCGTGTTCGGCGTGTTCTAGACTTTGTCTATTATGATCATACGATGATAGCAACTTATCACCTGTCCTGCCTGTCCCTTTGCCAAACCAACTAATTAAAAAGTCGATGTTGAATATTTAGATCTTTTTATGTATTAGGTATTTTTACTGAAAAGGCTAACGATTGAACCTTTTCGCCTGTGCCTTATTACTTTGAGAATTGAGAACTCTACTAATCGATGATGTCTTTTACTTATTCGGAATCCAGGACACTAGGAAATGGACTCTATAAAAAGACGCATATAACTTCTTTTGGAAGGTTAACATTAATTATGGAGTCTCGTAAACCACGAGACCCTGGGTAATTGCAGAGAGTGCCCCATGGTAAAGATGGCTAATATACTATTTTTTTTAAGAAACATAATATTAAGATGATACTATAGTCTTTCTTTAACAATAGTTTTGATTTTCAAATTATGTGGCGTAGTGCAATCGAGCTAAGAATTCGATATATTATTATGTTCGATATATTGTGTTATTACTTACCTATATCAGACAGTTTCCTCCTACTTCTGGACATAAGTCTTAGAACAAAGATTTCTAAATATGAACAATAGGTATGTGGGGATATACATATAAAATAATGAGTAATAGAACTTACTTTAATTATTTAATTAGTGCATGTAAATATCAACACGAATTATAAGTTTATAACTTGATAAAGCAGGAGTTGAGTCAAAAGCCATGGTATAGTAAGTGAAAAGGAATTCACACTCATTGACCCACATTCATATCGAAGTTTACGTTTCAATAACAATGTTAGAGCCAAAATTAGACTGGAAGCCAAATCAAACCGACCCAGCTGAAGATTTGTAACATTCTCATGGCTGCTTATAATACATTTCATTTTTATGTAATTTATGACAATCGGATTCGAGAATCGTAGAGTTTTATTATAGCAACATGGGTTTCAGCGTCATAAATGTATTATTAGGCGATGTTACATTTCTCATTCGTATCCAGTAATAATAACAATGATACGTAATATTGAATGGCCCAAAATTCACGAGCAATAATTTTGTTATAAAACAGAACACTATTAAAACAGCGCTTTAAGTATCACTCCCACATACATTTTCTTTGCCTGCTTTCTATCGAGAGTTTGCTAGATCAGCAATCAGCATGTAAAAATAAAGAAGACAAATTAATGATCAATAATTATTCATTGCCTACTTTTAGACCTAGAAATGGACTAGGAAAAGTAAAAGACGCGATAATTTAAAAAAAAATTGCTGAGAAGAAGATGAGAAAATTTTTACCGTAATAGAAATTTCATTACAAATTTTAATGTAGACAGGAAAATTCAATTTTAACTTTCCTTATGACATCATAATGTCACATTAGCATGTCGGTGACGCGAACCGATAAGATTTCCCTGTACCAAAAAGTGCTCAGTGCAGCTAAAAAAATTTTCACTTCAAAAATAAGATGAAATATTCATGTTTCACGACGATCTTTGTGGCTCAATGGTTAGCGTGTTGGGGCTCAAGCCCGGAGGTAGCGGGTTCCAATCTCACCAGGGAACAAAAAATAAGTTTCTATGTTCCTGGGTCATGGATGTGTATTAAATATGTGTATTATATAGAAATAACCCGTTACACAAGTTCTTCGGAAACTTACCACGGGACCAGATTAACGTTGTGTAAAAGCGTCCATAGATATTATTATATTATTATTATTTTATATGTTTATTCTATTCTTAATTAAGTGGGTTATAAGAGCGTATCGCAATATAAAGTAGGTAATATTATAAATAACAAATTCTTATAATATAACAATATCCCACAAGATCTACTACTTCTACTAGCGCTATAATTATCCACAAAAATGTGCTAACTTTTTTAAAAACAAAGCGTAAAATCATTGCGTCAATGTTTTCCACATCACATGATTCGTCAAGAAATATAAATAGGGGGCTGTCAAATGTGGAATCTGAAGATAAAGTTGATATTAAATCCACTGTATTTAATATCAACTTTATCTTCTTATTAGGAAGAACTTATTAGGAACTCAACTTTTTAGGAACATCACGGTTTATTAGGATGAATACAATGGTCCTAGGAAGAATGTAGAGGATAATAAAAATGTTTTATAGGAGTTTACTCCTTAAGAATCGATTTTCATACATAAGGCGCCCGGTATGAGAAAAATCCGAGGGGTAAAACCAACTGAACTAACGAAAAAGTGTCACGTTTTTGGTGCGCACCTTTAGTGCGCAACTTTCTAATTTAGCTGTGAGTGTATTGAGACGTACATAGGGTATGCTGTATAGGCGACTATACCTATATACTATATGTTATTGGGCTTGTTTGTTTCTATTAGTGTCGATGTATTTATATTAAACTTTTTTTGCGTATGGTTAGATACTCGTACTTGAGGAGTAAACTCCAGTCGTGCGTCGGAGCTGACACACACACATTTTTTTCTATTAGTTCCACTTGCTAGAAAATACAAATTACACCTTAAGGTAAGCGTCAATATGTCCTCATCATATGTAATTTTTCACTGCGCCGGCATCGGATCGGCGATCGGATTTGCCGACACAACGACCTAACCTACCAGGGATGTTATGGATATGAAATTTCGGATACGGATTGGATAAGGATATAGAAATGATTATTATACCGGATACGGTTACGGATACGGATATGAAATTATTTCGGATTATCCGATAGTTTCGGATAATTTCGGTTACGGATATTAGATTTTGAAGAAATTTCAGAAGTAAATAATAAATACCTTATAAAATGGTTTCATCTGGTAGTAACAAAAATCAGTCACTATAAACTGTTTAGATCGGCCGGGCAAACAACTGCCCGGCCGATCAAGACAACCTGTCACGTGTAGAAATTAGGTTCCGCCCCTATCCGATATTATCCGAAACTTTTATTTCGGATTCGGTTACGGTTACGGATATTATTTTATATCGGATATCCGATAGTTTCGGTTACGGTTACGGAGCTCCCTAACATCCCTGTAACCTACAATCGAATTGCAGACTTTATTCATATATTGAATATTCGGCTGTCAAATGCAAACAGATACGGAGATTAACGCGTGCAAACAAACACTTTATAATTATTATATTAGTTTGGATAGATTTATCAGTATAAGACAAACGGTCTTTCGAAGGGGGCTGATGATCTCCGTGCAGTAGCCGCTCTAAGTATTTATTGATGAAAACGTTCAGCATTGGTTGGTTACGGGCTGATTAATGGCATCATTAATTGCGTTACAAGGGGTAGCACCTTTTTGTGATTGTTGGCGAAGTGTGACAATGTGTGCTCAGCTAAATTTCACGCTAATAAGTTACGTTAACGCCACGATTCTCGATCTATCATAATAAATTAGTTGCTAAAATACGAATTTTATTTTAGGTATTATCTAAAAAAAAAAGTATCAACCCTCTATGTCCCACTGCTGGGCACAGGTCTCCTCCTCGAAATCAGGCGAGGAGGGTAAAACCCGCACTGGGCCAGCGTGGTGAACTATTGGCCCATTACCATCCTCGCCTGATTATCTAAAACGAAATAAAAATAATTTAAATGGAAAAAATCACTCCCGGAACTTCTGGTTTAATTTAATACTTTTAAAATATTTGACGTCACAGTAGAGAAGGTAGGGGTTACGCAAATATGACCAGCTTTGACAAGGGCGGAGGGGGGTAAAAATCGTGAAATTCGTATGATGTAAATTATGGTTGGCCGCTAATGTCGATGATAGCATAATATGATACATTGCTGAAATTAACACGAATGAAATCTCGAATCGGCTACCGAAGGTCTTTATAATGCATGTATCTTTCAAACCCTGGCATATATTCCGGCTATGTTTGAGCTAATCCCGGTAAGTCCTTTCATTTCAACGTTTTCCTCAATGCCGTGTTAATAATTATTATGTTTGTGCACGTATATCCATAAACACGATATATAGGTAGGTCATGTCATTTGATTCCTATGATTTATGATTAGCTATGTTTATTGGATTTTTTTTAAATAGTTTATCAATGTTTATTACGTACGCTGGTGTTTGGTTTTCGCAAAAAACATGATTCATTAAATATTATAAAGATAATTTATTTTATACATAGTAATGTACGAAATACATAAAAGGAATGTTGGTATAAAAATATATCGGCTTTAATAGATAAGCTGATACAGCTACTTTTATTTACAAAAATATAGATACTTTTTCTGGTTTAATATGACTTTTTCAAGCCCTTATGGACTCATTTTTCCACAAATATCTGTGATTTCAAGTAAACAATACAATATTAATAACAAAATGTTGATATTTTTCTTTTGCAAAAAAATGTTGTCAGCGTAATGCCGTCTTTCTTAACAACTCGCTGCAACAGAAAGCTCAGTAATTCATATCGCTTTTTTCATAATATAGGAGAGAATATTATATCTCTAATGTTAAATTTACATCAGCACATGGCCCCAGTGAAAATTAACGAAACTTTGTATTTCCTATTCTATTTGTAGCAACATATAAATTGTTTTATGAATGTATTGCTGAGTGTAGAGTTAATTGTTTGTGTTGTGACATTTGAATTTCCGCCATAGTTTTCTCTTACTTTTTCTAAAAACATTTATTAGCACGCCTTGGGGCCTAGCCAAAATGCTATTAAGAAAGCGTTAGCGAAGTTCGAAATGATAAAATGTATAGGATGGACCACGTGATTAAGCGCGGCCTTATGTCAATCCCATACATTTTATCATTTCGAACTTCGCTAACGCTTTCTTAATGGCATTAGAAAGGGAATATCACTTCACAAACTGTAGGTAATAGGTATACAGCGACAGCGTATTCCCAAATTTTTTGGAAGAGGGTTTTCGCCATAGAGCAATGCGAACCTCCTTCCGGCTTCGGAGGTTATCTCCCATCTAATCCTGCATCTCAAACGAGTTTTTTTTTTTTTATTACTATTACTACTTATTGACTACTTATGTTTTGACTTATTTCAAGTGTACAATTTGTACCTACGTAATAAAGATATTTTTGATTTGATTTGATTTGAATCAAAATTTCACTACATCATTTTCAAAATCAATTTAACTGAATCTTTATACAATTTGAAATAACGTTTGTATTTTATGGTTTTCTTTTGCATGATTTTCTAACGAGAATTCTATATTATATTGTGATGTTTAGAAGAAGATCGGATTATATTTAATTAATTTAATTGTGGAAGACCCAAAATTTAGATTGGAATGTAGAGTATACTCTATCTAGAATATACTCTATAATAGCAGGTTGTTGATTCGATAAAATTACTTCAACAGATTGCACAAATTATTAATTAACACACGTATTTAAAAATATCTTCAAAAGATGTCTCAAAGTACGTAGTTCATTAACAGGTCATGTCGACAAAGGGGACACACTGGTAGACAGCATAGCTGGCAATGGCGACAGTTTTATACAAAGATGGCTCACAGCCAACTAATTAATAACAGTATAATCCAGGTATCAACTCGTTTATGTCACACATTATACGAAAATCGATAGCCGCTGTAAAAATAAACAATCTGTGATATTCTAACACCCGTATTCACAAACAATTATGAGGTGTGTATTCAAACCAATTCATAGACAATACTTAAGTGAAATCTGCCACTGTGCGTCCGTCAAACTCGTATATTGGCACGAGGAGCGCATAGATAGTAGCGTTCTTTGCATAGTGTTGTTTCATTACTTAGCCAAGTACGCTTCTTGAATACAGATCGACCTTCACCCACCTGATAACCAGATAAAACCTATATTATAATAAATATTTTTCATTTTAATACACACCTATGACACAGATTGCCTATCAAAAAGTGTTCATGGGTACATATTTATTTAAATCTTAATATATATAAATCTCGTGTCACAATGTTTGTCCTCAATGGACTCCTAAACCACTTAACCGATTTTAATGTTTTTTCTTTTAAAATGTGTGCTTTTCTCCAACTTAAAAGATAGGATAGTTTATTTCTCAAATTTGAGATTGCAATTTTATTTATTGCAAATTAATTGTTTTGACAGAACGAAGTCTGTCGAGTCCGCTAGTTAATTATAAAAACATTTTAATATTCTTCACTTTGATGATAACAAAACAAATTTAGTTTCAACGCTAGTTTTTATCATAGCGAATATGCCTTGTTAGGATTGCCTACTGATTTCTCTTCATAGCCACCAGACAGGTATGAATAGGTAAGTCAAGTTAGATGAATTCACTGATATGATAATCGATAGAAAATGATTATAGAAGAAAGACGATTTAATTTTCAATATTATCAGTTAAGTCTTTATAAATGATGATTGAAATCAATTTAATTAGAAATATAGGCTATGTTTATATGTCAAAAATATTTAATAAGAAATGTTATTGTTATGGCTGAAGATCGATCTCTCCCGGTCTCCCCTACTATGACCATAATTTAATAATTCCGTCGTTATTAAAATTAAAAATTCTAAATTTAATTGTTGTTGTACCATGAAAATTTTCTCAATTTTTAACAATTAATCTTTTCACAATAGCCACATACAATCAGCAAACAATTGCGATAAATTAAACGTGTCAAATACACAAATACCACGCCAGCAATAGCCATTATTGTGTCATTTTATATTCCGTTGACCACCTGCCTTAGTCTGGCCTGGAAACGCTCCAAAACAACCACTCACTAATCCCGTAATCCTAAATATTCTTTAGACAAACAACTATTAAAAGCGATAAATATCTTGAGTTTCACATATGAAGTTCATTAGTCATTTATGTAATATTAATGGCTCTGACTAATTGCAACGTTTTAGTCAAAAAGTGTGAAGCTATTAAGATTTGTGACGAATTACACGAGTGTTCCTAATTATGATTTAAATTATTTATTACTAGCTGTTGCCCGCAGCTTCGCCTGCTTTAACTAAGATTTACAACGCGATCCTAGTACATGAAATAACATTTTTTACACCTTGTGTCCGAAAAACCAAAATATCTTACGGAACCTTATTTTTTATCAGAACAAAATTTAGCCTATGTTACTCGTGGATAATGTAGCTTTCGAATGGTGAAAGAATTTTTGAAATCGGTCCAGTACTTTTTGAGCCTATTCATTACAAACATACAATATAGGTACAAATCTTTCCTCTTTATAATATTAGTGTAGATTATTAAATGTTAAGATCTAAATATTGTTATAGATGCATGTAGAACATTTTGTCGATAGTTTAAATATATCCAACAAAGCAACTCACTTTTCATCGAAGTGTAGTAGTATTCATATTCTCTACGACATTTATAGAGTTTAAGGCCCCGTTCACACGATCGATTTTTTACTGAGCGATAATAAAGCGTTTGCTTGAGGATAAGATATATTCAGACGAAACCGCTTTTTTTAAACCGAATTGAGCCAAATTCTTACGCATAGCAATCGGTTGCCCATGGTACATAAGAAACATCGACCTACATAGGGACCTCAAGTTAGATTCGCTTAGGGGCCACTTCAAAGAGATGTCAGTACGTCACTTTGAAAAGGCACTTCATCACCCAAACCCGCTCATAGTAAGCGCGGCAGACTATGTCCCTGATAGCTCAGTCTCAAAGAGTTTTAGGTTACCTAAACTCGTTACTACCGATCCGGCTGACGAAATATCTCAGCTATTAATGCGCGATGCAAAAGCGCGACGCGAAATTCAAGATAGAATACACACACATAACAATACAATCCACATACACACACATAACAATACATCCGGGGTTAGGTACTCAGTCACACCGCTTGGGCCTCGGGGTCGTGAGCGACGTCGATCCCTACACATGGTAAATACATCGATCCGGAGCGATCGGGTAAGATTAGGTTCGAATCCGATACGAGTCTACACTTATCAAAACCGCAAAAACACCGATAGCACTTTGCTATCGGTCGATTGGACGGGTTCCGCGCACGATCCACATCCCCCGTCAGAGGGGGAGGGGAGGGTCGGTATTCCGATTAATAGTTTAACTTCATCCGCTAATTACTCGTCGACCGTATTGGATTTGACTAGCCAAACACCTACTACTAAAAGTCTAGACCTTTCGAAAAAAAAATAACCGTATTAAGCATGCCGAGCTCGCAACTTGCGCCAACGTAGGGACTTACGCGACGCTTATTAAGCGCCCGTGCACGTATAACACTTACTAGTTACAGATATGGAATCAGGTATAATAGGGCTCTGTGCTAGCACCTTTGTTATATTACTCTTTGTATACTAAACGTATACCGGAGACTAGAGAGAGTGCCAAATGTCTATAAGAATATTGCAGTTGTTAAATTTATACACTTTATTTATATTCAATTGTTATGGTTATTTTAGCGAACGATTATGGGGTTACTCCGCTTAAGATTTACGATAAAGGTCCGCGACACTTGTGACGAAACGACTTACGACCTAAAATTACTATGTATTTTATATTAAATAGATATTTTATTTACTTAAGTTTAGGTTGGATGCGAGCGATAAGGGGTCGGTCGTCATAGCGTTCGTTGAAGGGGGCCTATTTTAAGCAGCGGACGGTTCAAAGATGATAATAATGTCGATGATGATGACGAAATATTTCATATAAACAGTGTTCTTTTTTGTAAATTTATAGTAATAATAATATTATACGGAACACCGACAAATAATACCGTAATTCAATTGTTTCTATAAATATTTCCTACTTCTAATATGTTTACAATATGCCAAAATTATAATATGTTAAAAATTATTGGTGCATTCCCAAGAGAATATAATCACTACGTTTACATACGTTGGTGCATTCTGTGACGTGAAAACCACGTGAAAACACAAAAATTTGATAAAAATATACAAACTTTTGAATGTATGATGAATGGTCTCAAAGAAGTTCTTCCAATAATTTAGAATCTATTTCCGCATGCCTCATGTGAAGTTTGTTATTGATTATGTTTTGCTATAGAAATCCAATTATTTACTCATATATCTTTTGATCTTTCGATGACATGTTAATGTTAGGAAAAAGGAATAAACATGCCAAGAAAATGTAGACAAGCTTTGATAAACAAGAATAAGTAACTGGCAGTGATAAACGTTGTCATAAACAAAACGGTAAGCTGATACAAAGAGTAGCAAACAAAGCCCGTGTCTCCTTCACTTTTCTTCATCAGATCTCCCGTGAAAAAGTATTTAGATTCATGGACACAACCGTTCGCTGACTGACATGTCATTTCTATTGCGTAAACATCGTTAGTACTCGTATGAGGGCGTCCATAAATTACGTGAGGTGTTTTTATTAATTTTCTGTGCCTCCCTCCCCCACCCAATATTAGTAACGACTAAAGTATCTAATTATTGTTAGTCCGAAGCAAGAGGAGGTTCTTTGTTAGTTGGCCTGGTTGGCCACACCTTTTGTAAGACCAGAGAGTTGCATAGAAAAAAGAGGGCCCAGTTCGTAAACGTTAAAATGATAGAATAAGTCGTCTCGTTTATTGAAAATCGTTTTTCTGGGGGCCTAAAATAGCGACATTGCATGTTTCATAATTTGTACATAATATGTTTCATTTTTTTATTCATAAAATGGCAAGATATTTAATAAAACATAAAACTACCACGTATGAATTGCATTAAATGAATCATTTATTTCGACAGTTTTATATGACAATCCTTAAAATGGTACACTTAGATGAATCGCTCTATATGTCAAATAGAAGAATTGATAGATTATAATAAAACAACTTTTACGGATTTTATCGCGGTTTATTTAGTTTTTTTATGAGCCCGACGTTTCGGATACTTTACAGCAACCATGGTCACGGGAGGACTGAGGTGTCAGATGTCCTACTGTTACAAAGTTATTCGAAACTACCCTATGATACAACAATATTTTATTTAGTCATATCTATGCAGAAGGTGCTAACTAAGTCCTAAGTTAGCACCTTCTGCATAGATATGACTAAATAAAATATTGTTGTATCATAGGGTAGTTTCGAATAACTTTGTAACAGTAGGACATCTGACACCTCAGTCCTCCCGTGACCATGGTTGCTGTAAAGTATCCAAACGTCGGGCTCTTAAAAAACTAAATAAACCGCGATAAAATCCGTAAAAGTTGTTTTATTATAATGAGTGAAGTTCGCGTAAACATAAGAAAACAATATAGAATTGATAGATGTTACACGGGACCTACATTTTTCGTTTCATTTTTCGGAATTTGTTGTTATTTTTCAAAAATTCGAGATTTCTATAGAATAGTGGTTACCATAGAGCAACGCGGGACCTCCTTCCTCCTTACGGTGTCGTAGAGGAAGACCATGTCTCTTTACGGTGGTTACAGGCAGAGGGGAATGAGGGTGAGAGGTAAAGGGAGATGAGGGGAAGGCTTCCTTTTGGTACCACTCCAACCCTGAGGAGATGCTTAGTTTACAAAAAAAAATAGACTAAATAAATTTTATTATTAAAATCAATGCCCGCCAAATTATCTATTCTAATTTATAAATTATCTATCTATATTATATAATTTAATAAATCTTGACACTGGCAAATAGTAAAAACTCATTGCTATAAATGAAGAAAAAAAAGTCCATGACTATAAAATGTCAATCGTGGTGACTGACATTTTATTGCCATGTGTGAAATTGTATTTGAAGATTACTTAAATATAATTATTTCAAGTTGTTTATTAATAATTTTAAAAGTACCATCAAAGATTTACAAAAAAAAAAAGGTTATTTGAACGTAAATTTTTTATTCTAATAATGAAAAAAATGGGATTAATTGAAAACCGTTAAGTTTTCACCACTTCACTAGCATTTTTTGATATAGCAATGTTGACATCAAATCTGTTTTATAAATGATATGAATCGCAGATGTTTCATAATTTAATTGCACCGTTTTAAGGTGTAAAAAGTGTTTCTCCTACAATTCAGTAAATTGAACATATTATAAATGTTTCATGCAATGTCGCCATTTTAGACCTGCTGGTCTGTAGTATTTTCTGACAAGCTATTTCAGGTCGGTTGTTTGGCGATTGTGTAAGAATGAGAACAGGCATTAGGTGTTCATTATACAAGCTTATCACCTATGCAGTTTAAATCTGAACATTCTTCATCACTTAAATCCTCATCCATCACTCATTACATAAGATCCTTTTACGGGACAGTCCTATTGTGCTATAAAATATATTAATTCGATAAGAAATTGCAGTTTAACTAATTAAACATTTTATTTGCAGCGCTCACCGTTCGTTTTCTCACGAAACGCTACATCGGGGAGTACGATCATCAACAAGGCGAGTGCTTTTATCACTTTATCCTATATCTATATCATCTAAATCGTATAACAATACCGGGGCCCCCACAAAAAATATTTCGGGTTTTTTTTAAAATCCCGACTAGTAACCAACTTTTCGTTTGATATGTTTTTCCGCTGTTCTTACCTACAGTATCACAGTAGGCCTACAGTATTTTGTGTAAACATTATTTTATTATATTAGACGACATCTGTGGCTCAGTGGTTAGCGCGTTGACGTTCAAGCCGGAGGTAGCGGGTTCGAATCCCGCCAGGGAACAAAATAGATTATGTGTTCCTGGATCATGGATGTGTATTAAGTATTATATAATAAAAATCTCAAATATATGTATTAATATAAAAAGTATTTAATATATGTATTTCCGTTGTCTGGTACCCGTAACACAAGTCTCTTCGAGTTCTTACCACGGGACCAGATTGATGTGGTGTAAAAAGTGCCCATATAAATTATTATTATTATTATATTGTTCTTAAATATCAACAGAAATCGATCTATATTTATATTTGTTCACTCTAATTAGGGGTCAGTAAAATATCAAAATCACAAATTTAAAAAAATCTACTTTGTTTTACAATAAATTATTTATTGAAAAAAACTCGACTGCGGAAATTGTCTATTTTATTTAGAAAATAATTTTGGTCCAAGGGGCCTCCACCCCTTCGTTACCCCGAGGCCTCCAGACCTCTAGTCCGGCTCTGCCTGTTATATCGTGAAACCTCCATCTACGCTTGTTTCTAACACAGCAGTAAGAAACCGACCAGTATTACGAATTCTTATATCACTAAAATACTTTTCTATCCAACAGAAAGCAAGTACAAGCACGAAGCACTCTTGGACGGTGAACCAATTCTATTTGAAATTCTAGATACCTGTCCCAAAGTAAGTTATTGTAAATTTAAGTATTTATATAAAACCTTTGCTCATAAGCAAATAGATATTTTATTTAAATAATTTATACTCGGAATTGGTAGAGCATTGACATAAATATTATTATGACATTGTTAGTGGAATTCAATATTAATAATCCTTTAAAATTCGAAAAGGAATTGTAGTTTCGGCTGCGCTTTTGATTTAAAATAATTATTTTAATGAAAATGCCTTCATCTAGTCTTCCTATGGATAACACAATTAAATTAAATACGACAAGAGTATACGTAACCCATATCAGCGAGCTCTACATAGAGTTCTTGGGTTCCATGATATCGACAACGTTCTCTACTGATTTTCACCACACGCACAACTCATACATTTTTTTGGCTCACATGAGATTCCTACTAAGCCCTAGTATTAATTATGGTACAATATATTAATATTGATTATCATACCATTATTATAAGACTGCATATATCTAATAGCATAGGATACGGTATATAAAATGACCTTCACCGAGATGCTTATTTGATGAAACGTGTTTTATATTTAATTTAAGGCGCTGAACAGGGTCAAATAGGCTTCACCTAAACATATTTTAAGCAAAATTGACACGGTTTACGGTCGTGATAAAAATATATGTTAAACTTCATCATATTTCTAAGTTCACTCAAAAGTCAAAAACACGTTTTCTAGAAATTTTCTCGATAAAAAAAAATCCCAATTAAGCAGTGTTTAGTGCACTTTTAACGTAAATATCGCCTTTACTTAACAATATATGTTGGTAAAATTTACAACAGTAACAGATAATATTATTATAAATTTTCGTGTTAATTTATATTTTCGATTGCTTTTTAGATTTCGATAATATTAACTGTTTTCTTATATTAATATCCATAGCCAACGTGCTCCATGATGCCACCATCGCGCTTCTCTTTTACTTCTATGTGATTCGACAGTAAGCGCTGAGGCGCGTTGCTAAGCGGACCTATGTCATTTTTCACAATGCAACGCGCCGCTCGCGAATTAATATTTTTGCTATATAAAATTGTATTTAACAAAGATATAATGCAACGTGCATGCGCAACGTAAGTAATTTCGGGATAATTATTAACAATATAACAATAAATATATTAAACTAAATATTACCAATGGCATAAGCGCCATCTATCATTGACCAATGTCAACAATTGACCTTCTATAATCTGATCGCTTCACGGATTCTACTTTGTCAATAAAGGTGTAAATAAATAATATACTTTAGTGTGAATAAGAGAGAGAAAAATAATGTTAAAAAAATGCGAAACAAAAGAAATAAATGGAGACTAGAAAATAGAAGATTTATTATGAAATAAAAACACATGCTCTCGTGGTGGACGGACTCGGCCTCTTATGCGAGGGTTCCGGGTTCGATCCTGACCCATCCGTGTGTGCCTTGAAATGGGTTTTTCTAAATTTCTAAGTGCACACGAGGCCATCGTTCGCTCACCGGTGAAGGAAAACATCGTAAGGAAACCTGCATGCCTGATGAGATTGAAAGTCTTTGAAGGTATGTGAAGTTCACCAACCCGCACTGGGCCAGCGCGGTGGACTATTGGCTCATTACCCTCCTCGCCTGATTTCGAGGAAGGAGACCCGTGCCCAGCAGTGGGAAATATAAGGGTTGATACTTTACTTTACTTTTTTCTAAAAACACATGAATGAAGTTGTAAAGTAAGTACCTATCTAATTTACAACATTTATTTATCAAAACACGCAAATAACACATTTCAATACAATAAGGAATATTTTAGTACAGTCCGTACATACATAACTCTAAAATCGATAATTTACATAATGAACGAATAGCGCAATGGTTTAGTGAACGAATTACGCTCTGCGTGCCATAATGCATATGTTCAAACCTCGGTCAGAAGCGACTTTTTTTTTGGTGATTTTTTTATATAATAATTTTCGCCTTTTCTCATAATTATGTTCTTTTTGGTGTATTTTCTATTTTTTCAGTTTTTCACCTTTCTATTTTTTGGTAGCAAAAGTAACTATTTTTTATTCTCGCTAACAATAAGTACCTACCTAAGTATTTATAACTAATATTACATAATATTGTTTCTGTTATTTTCCTTCTAGTAAAAGAAGACGGTTGACCATTAGTTCGAGTGCAAATGATGTCCCATCAAAGAAATGAGATTGGAAAAAAAACCAAATAAGTAGTGTTTATCCTTACGAATATAAAATATTATAAAACTTTATTGAATGACTTGTCGCGTTCTACATTCGGCCAGTACCTACCTAGTTCCTACATATAAATATTGCTCGTTTGATAAATCGTCGTTTTTAACATTTCAATTGACGTAAATTGTAATTATGAATACTACTAGTAAGGCAAATGTAATTTCCGTAGGAACTTTATTTTTTTCGGGATAAAATAATATAGTCCATGTCCTAATACAAGGTAGGTACATATACGCCATCACTATTTCAAATTTCAGCCAAAGAGTTTCAGCAGTTTTTCTTTCAAACTCACTTTCACATTTATAATATTAGTAAAATGATATTAGGTATATGTAAAAAAGAGGTAGAGGTACCAAAAATGAAGCACCTAAAAAAAAAACAATATACATACATATGATTATAATATGATAACAAAATACATACATATGATTGTTACATACAAGGTTTTATTCATTTTGTCCTACACATCTATGGAGCTATTCTACGGTGATAAAATTTCACAATATTTCTACCTACATTACAATTTACAATATATCGGGTGTATTTGGAACGATTTGAAAAAAATAAGCCTAATAATATACTATTTATATGCTATAATATAATGCATATGTCGCAGTCATCTGGTTGAATCAGTCATTTGATTGTATGACTAGCGCGTTCATCGAATGATGACATTTAATTGAATGACTAGGCTGTACGTTGATTGAACAAGCGTTGCTCAACGTCCAACTAGATAGCGGATTGTAATATAGCCCTTTGAACAGAGCGGACGTAAAATCAGTCAGGTGATTGTAATTTAGTTTATTCTTTTCCTACCGCGGCGTTAGTAGTCACCAAAACAAATTTTGCCTAAAACAGCTCGCGCAGATAACTGATCCTGTGATTATATATTTATCGTTTTTTTACCTAAACTCTTATTCCACAATGTGACAAAGACTTGACAATTTTCTGGAGTCACAGAGACTTCCATATTTTAATACATTACTTTTGAAACAATATGATATATTTATAGCCTATCTTAAGACTGGAAATACAATATAAAATCATAATAAGTTGTGAGGTCATGTCATATCCTCATTTTTGTTATGTAAAGGAAGTTACCTTTTAAGTTGCGGACTTATAATCACCCTAAACAAACATTACAAAGTCTATAACATCTATAGGCTATATCCCATTCAACGACAATGCTAAATGACGTTCAGTCAAGACGTTGAACGTTACATTCAACAACTTGACGAGTTGTCCTTTCAATTAAATGTCGTCATTCGATGAACGTGCTACTCATACAATCAAATGACTGATTCGACTAGATGACTGCGACACACACACACACACACACACACATATATATATATATATATATATATATATATATATATATATATATATATATATATATATATATCAGAAACGTTTTTTTTTTTTTTAATTTTTAGCACTTATGTATTTTGCATGCGCTGCATAACATATGCACGCTATGAACTCTCGCTGACCGCGAGAAGCGTGCGGTGCGGGAGTTCGTACACCTCGAGCGACGCGGTTGTGAGTCAGCTGTTACTATCTGTTTTATTCAAAAAACTATTATTTTAAAGCATTGTCATCAAATGCCATGTCTCTCCATATTATATCAATAATTTGATAATATTTTGACAAATATTATCAAAATAAAATCACGAACTTCGGCTTAAAGTCTGTATCATTATGTTTACCAAACCAAATTATAAAAAAGTCGGTTTACGGACGATAGTTTGACGTGACAACGTCAAAAATTACATTCTGCACGAACCGAACTGAGCCGATCACACCTCTCTCTCGTTCGGACCGCGCTCTCGCTTTCGGAACGCTACATGACGTCATCGTTTTCGTGCGTGCCCGTAATATCGGGTTTTTAGACTTTGTCACATAAAACAAGTTAGAAAAGACAGCCATAAAAAATTATAATTTCACTTTTTTTTCACTTCTATCATGTCAGGCCACGCGTACACTATTATACCTCTTCGTTTTTAAAGCGTTCCAAATACACCGTGTATATGAGACCCCGGGCGTGTCCAGCTATGTATTGCACCAAATGATAAATTCGATGCCAATGATTAGTGGACTCAAAAATAATTATTTTTGAATGATTTCTTACAGACCCTGTCCGATTGCAGGTGTAAAAGTACGAGAGGACTGCCAAAAACTTTTTAATACCTATTTATCTTCAAAATATTGCACTTATATATCGTGAGACCTGTACGATACTATTTATCTCATATGAGTTGACGCTCTTTTCTTCCGACTTGACACCTCCCGCGCATACCTAACAACGTTGTCGTTCATGCTATTATAATTTGGATCATCCCAGCTAACATGCACGCCACGATAATGATTTCTCAACCCCTGTCCTTGTTTAATGTTTTATCTCTTTTCTTTTTATGTCTACCGTAGCTAACATACCTACCCGTGATACTCTTCTAATGCATATAGTAAAAAGTGGTTATTTTAATATTACAGACAGACGCTCCAATTTTATTTATATCTATAGATTAATTTCATGTTCTTAATTCACGGTATAAAAATAATAATAAAAAATATTCGGTAATAGATTTTTACTATGATTTTTAATCCATATAAATTAAAAACTTGAGAGACCAAAATGTGAATACGTATTAAAAAACAACAAACAAAAGTGTAGATATTATCTCTCTCTCTACACGACCCCCCTCCCCCCTTCCTATTCCTTTAAGGCTAACAACGCAGATTCTTATGGGCGTTGTTGGTGAGCACTTCCCATCAGGTGCGCCGCATACCCATTTTATCCTCTTCTATAAAAAACCCGCGCATGTATTACATACAACTAGAGAAATATTATAACTGACAAATTTAACGCAATAAATACTCCTTCAAATGATGTGTTTAAGCATTGATTATAATTTTTAAATTTGTAATAGTAAAAAAATAAAACTAAAAATATCCGACTTTCTTATTGGCCCTATCTATTTAATTGCAACGCTTCTGAAAAATATTATGTATTATTTATTAAAACGCCATCTATTGGTCAACTTACTTTCATTGATCACAGACAATGCTAATATTGCAATATGCAATGCTGTAATAGTTCGATCTTTTACCGCTTTTTTTAAATACAAGCTATGGCGCTGTGCTTTCAAAGATATTGTGGGCGTGGTTTAAAAATTGAAATCGCAGATTTGATTAGCTCTATTCAGCGTCTTAATATGTCAATAAACATGTTGCATATGGGTTGCCTGAAAAAATTATTACTGGACTGAATTTTTTTAGGCAACTCATATGCAACATGTTTAATGACATATTAAATTGAATATAAAATACGTTTCAACAAATAAGCATCTCGGTGAAGGTCGTTTTATATACCGTATCTTAGACTATAATATATAAAATTCTAGTGTCAAAGTGTTAGTTATCATACTCTTCCGAAACGGATCGACCGATTCTTATGAAACTTTTGTTTGCATATCGGGTAGGTCTGAGAATAGGCCAACATCTATTTTTCATCCCCCTAAACGATAAGGATGACCCACCCCAAAATTATATTTTTTTATTTTTTAGATATATTTTTTTGGTTTTATTGTTTTATGATACAGTGTAAGAAAAACCACCAGATACAAATAACAGCTCCTTTATTCTCAGTATTACAATTATATCTCGTAATAACAGGTGATGCCAATACTGAGTGTTTCCGAATCGTTCCTTCGTGCGAAGAGCCCCGCCATTCAACCGTCAGCCCTTTTTATCTCTTTTGCCCCTCCAAAAGCCCGAACTCAGTATTGCCAACATCCGTGTTGCCATATCAATTAAAATAAATTAAAAGTTTATTCAAAGTATGTTCATTCTTAAAATATATATCCTTACAACAGCATACAAAAATACATACAACCCTAAATTTTCACCCCTCTACGATCAACACCTAATTTTTAATAGCAATATTAGTACTTTTGGCAGACCAAAGCCTGTCTGGGCAGTTAGGCTACTAGTACTAGTACTACTAGTACTACATAATATACTTATATATTTCTCATTTTTTTCTACAAGTTCTTTTCCATCATAGTCCTTAATGTGATACATACAGATTTTATAATATCTTTATAATTCAATTTCAGAGCATAGATGAATTACCTGGCAATGACATAGCGCAGTGGGCAGACGGATTGTTCCTCGTGTATTCAATAACAGACAGGGAGTCTTTCAACTATGTTAGAAGGGCGAAACAGAGTTTGCAGCCTGAGGTGCCACTCACATTGGTTGGGAACAAGGCCGACATGGTACATTTGCGTCAGGTAAGAGTTAAATGATAAAACTACTTGAAGGTCTATTACAATAGTTGGCGCCTTATCATTTATTGGCACGCGAAAGCACGTTCTTGGCACGCTGTAATACGGATATAGTAAGAATGGAATTTAAATGTTTTATTTTTTATTTTTATAGAATTGGCTTATTAAATTATGTTTTCTGATGCACATTTACATGAGGACGAAAATAAAATTATTGTATATCATTTAAAAAGCTGATGTATCTAAGTTCACAATATCCTTGTATTTTCAATTAAAATTTACATGTACATAAGATGATGCGATTTTGATTATTTTGTTGTGTATACCTACTTATTTTATAAAAAATAATGTTATGTGCGAATTTCCCTTGCGCGCGAATTTTTTCCGTTCATGTTTGTTTTATTACTATTTATAATATAATATGATCATGATGACTAATATATGTATAATGTATATGAACAATAAAATGGTTGTACCCAAAATCCCTAATGCAATAGTAAAATAACGGCTAAACCGATTTTGATGAAATGAACTCAGAAATATCTCTAGAAATTGCTTATTATGATTCGATAAGCATCAGCAGTATTAGAGCACAAAACCTCCAAACTAATAAAACCCGTCTTTTTATTTAAGACAAAAGTTATGTGCGTACATTTAGTGTTAAAAAATAGGGATTGATAGTAGAATAGTGAAAATTTAGAGTTATACGGATATGGGGTGAGTCACCCTTAACACTTAGTTGCATAACCTGACGTATTCTCGGGCCTACTGAATATACATATTAAATTTCATCAAAATCAGTTGAGACGTTTTAGAAGAGTATAAACGGTGACACAATAATTTTATAATATATATATATATATATATATATATAAGATTAGCCGATGCCCACTGCTTCGCCTGCATAAACTAAGATGCACACCGGTATCTTAGCGGCATATTATAGCTATAACCTTCCTCGAAAAATGAGCTATATAAAACTGAAAGCATCATTTAAATCCTACCAATAGTTCCTGAGATTAGCGCGTTCAGACAAACTCTTGTGACGTGAAACGTGTTAAGTAACAAATGTTTAATTTGAACATTTTTCTAGGTCAGTCTGGATGAAGGTGAAATATTAGCTAAGGACTTTGAGTGCAGTTTCGCAGAAGTTGCCGCAGCGGAACAAGTCAACCAAGTTGGTGAAGTGTTCCATGAACTCTGCCGTGAAGTTCTCACGCATAGAAGACGAGCGAAGCATAGTCTGTTGGATAGGATGTTGGGATCGAAAACGGCGTATAGAGTGTATTCGAGAGGGAAAAGTGATAGCGCTTTACCTAAAGACTAACAGTGTAAAGTGGATATAGTGTTTTTTTCACATCTAAAATATACAACGAAACTTAAAAATCATAAAATCCTATCTGAAAAATACCTATTCGAAAATTACTCTTTTTGAGATATAAGAATAGATATAAGGTTGTAAGAATTATCAGATAAGCATTTTAACAATATTCAACTGAATTAATATGTTAACTTTTCGAATGTACTATGTGTAATTTCTTAATTCGAAGAAATCTTTGAATATAATAACTAAGTAGAAGAATATGTACTTCTTGATAAAATGATATCCATTTTGTACCGTAAAAAACCTATATTTGCTATTTTTTAACAATTTATGTATTTTTTCTATTTTTATTATAGTATCAATTTTATGAATGATACTTTGAAAATCGAATAAGAACTATATGTAACAATTATATTAGGTTTCTGTAAATAGACAGTTCTTAAAAAAAGTGGTATCGTAAACTGAATGTATTTAAAAAAATCACAAATTTATATTAATTATTGCAACAGTAAATACTTTAGTAGGTGCTAGCATTACCATATACCTACTACCTATAATTATAATAGTGACTAATAAAACTACAAATATATATATACTAGTCATGATAAATAATTGAATATTCATGATATTGAACGTATGAATACTCTAAAGAAGATTATATGCGCTTAGATCACTTGTGACGAGAGTGTGTGTACATATTTTAAAGAGGTCGTGCTATTTTTGGTGAATGTATTTTAAATAGATATAAAGTAAATAAAATTTCTAAAATAATATATAGTGTTTTAATTTAATTGCAGATGTAGGAAATGATATAGCTTACGGAATCGTTGATAATATTATGGTTGTCACACTAATAGTTTTCATATTTTAAGTAAATACCTTTAAATTGTCATTCGGTAGAAATAGCCTACTAATATTATAAACGCGAAAGTTTATAAGTATGAACGAATGGGTGGATGAATGTTTGTTACTCTTTCACGTCAAAACTACTGAATGGATTTGAATGAAACTTTACGATAATATAGCTCATACATCAGAATAACACATAGGCTATCTCCGTACTCCTAGGGGAACGAGGAGAGCTCGGGTGAAACCGCGGGGCACTGCTAGTTGACCACAAACTATTATTGTCTCCCAGTAATACACACGAAAATTGTATTTAAATGAAAATAATTAATATGTTATAACCACAATGAAATTGAATTGTTGAGAATACATAAAATATTTTATTATAGCACGCCGACAGCCCTATTGTTTGTCAGCGATAGATTCTATCAATAAAAAAATTAATGAAAAAGATTTTGATTTAACAATGGAAATAATGAGCTGCGATTAAAAAATGACTAGCCGTCACAAAGGCAACCCCAGAGTCATATATACAAAGGGTAATCTGTGCAAAGTGGCCCTAAATTAATACAGCGCCTCCCTACGCAGTAGGGTGCACTCACGCGCCGACCAATGGCGCTCGGTTGTGATTTTGCGTTTGACAGTTGTCAGACAGATTCAAAGATGGCACCGCGATGCTATTGTCAGTATTATTACTACTTTTCCCTTTATGAATATAATATCTGTTACCCATTGTTGCTCCGCCATCGGATTTTATGATGACATAATTATACCATCTTTTGTGTCGCTAAAATGTTCTATTATAGTTTTATCAGGACTGTTAGTTAGTTTTAGTATGTTATATATTAATACAATAAAATGCTACTTTTGTAAGCATCATCTTAGTTAAAACATTAATTCGATTTGAAAAATCTTAAATGTTTAATTCTATTTGATTAAAAATAAATCACCAACATGAGTAGTATCATGTTAGTTAGTTATCATTGTGAAATAGCCTATTTACTCATTGATAGTATTTAATCCGAACACGGCTCTTCATCTAAGTTAACGGGGGCGAAGAGTTAAAATTTATGTAGATAAGCTAGTCTTTTTTTTTTGTATGTTCTAAAAATATTAAATAAAGGCCGATGATGATGATGATGAAATTATTACATTAATACAGACTTTACTCCCTCGGTACTATTTAAGGTAATGGTCAAATCAAATCACAACTTAAAACATCATAAGGACGTATCATACGAAAATTATAATTGGTGTCGGCAATATTTATATTATGTTCTATGCTCCATCAAAATAATCAATTGTTTTATTTGAATTAACTTCGAACTTTTAAGATGACAATGATAACATTTTTTAAGTTGTTTGTAGGTACTGTCTGGTAAAATTAGAGCACCACGTAACTACCAAGCCTAAGTTAAAGTAGAACCTAAGTTAGTACTCTGCTAATTTGGCATATTTTGGCACGTGTCACACACATACAAACGCACACACATCGCCTGTAGTGATTTTATCAGTGAAACTCAAATCTTGAACACTTACGCAGTGCTAAACGAGTAAAGAAGACTTCGCTCTATTTTTCTCCTCGGTAAAAAGAACTCATTAGAATTTTCTTACAATATTTTCAGTATCTATACAATATGATTCACGACATAAGTGAAACATCGAAATTAGTGTTTGAATTTATCTATCTTCTATTCTAGTGTCACGATGTTTGTCCGGGATGAACTCCGAAACTACTGAACCGATTTTAATGTTTTTTCTTTTAAAATATGTGCTTTTCTTCAATTTAAAAGATAGGATAGTTTATTCCTCGAATTTGAGATATAATAAGTAGGAACAAAAAACTCCTACATACCAAATCTTTTTGACAGAACGAAGTCTGTCGGGTCCGCTAGTATTCAATAAAATTCTAAAACAAAACACAGAATGCCATTGTCATGCTGCGTAGCGTCACGGCATTAGTCAATTTTACTGGGGCCAATAGACAAATTTAAGAGATATCATTATCGCCTTACCGGGGCGGAGTCGCCCCGTCCCTTCATCCCTTACTTGGTGGCTGGGGCTGCGCGCGCGTCGCACTGACATAAACACCGCCGACCTATTTACAACTGGTGACTTTTTATGTGCTAAGTGAATTTCGGTGAGTTATATTTTTATAACATGATTATTTTGGATGTGATTACGTTGTGTATTTTTAGTGAGTGACTTTTAGCATTGCGAATGTTTCTATTGCGCGCCGGCGAATATGTATGGTATTTTTATTATTTAACGAACTAATTGTTAATGTTATGTCGTGTTAAATTGTAAAACTGTGTTTTTGTGTTGTTATTATTTATTATTACGTTATTTGTGCATGTCTCTTGCTGTGTTATTTAAATTATTTCCTTTAGATTAGGTTAGGTTAGGCATAGCGTAAACACTCAAGTCGCAATATTTCACTAAAATAGTAAAAATAGGTAATATAGATAATAAAAAAATAGGCTAAACTATGTATGATTTTTAATAACAAATGCTTTAAATATTATGTTATAAACACACTGGTTAGACCAGTTGTAAATTTACACTATACAGTTAACAAGTAAATTTAACAGTTTAATATTTGTTTTATATTTACCTAAAACAATGTTTGTTCTTTTCGTTAAATACAACAATGCTAAGCATAATAAATATAAATAATTAAAGAAATATTTTTAAACAAAGAACTTAAATGTAGATATAATTTTATTGGACTGATTGCGTGAGTATTTTCAACAATATATTCCCCAGCTTTATATTTTAAAAATAATGTTACATACTTGCAATGGATTGTGCCTGCAACAGTAGAGTAGATTTTGGTCATAATACGTATATTGTATAGTATTATAATAAAACCAAGCACGCTAGACAAATTCATTTTTTTGCAATAATTGATAGCCTAATCATTGATAGTTTTTTAGGGGAAAGCTTTTTCTAATCTTGCGACAAATGTTTTGAATGAAAACAAAAAGTTTTGACTTTTTTAGAAGTATAAATATAAGCGACATCTATACATGTTCACTCCTGGGTACGGATATTCTCATCAGGAACAGCCAGTAGTTGAATATATCTAATAACTCCAGGATTGGCCTGATGATAAGAAAGTAGTACTTTGTAGTATATACTCGTAAATTTAACTGCTACCACAGAGTAGTTTGTGGCTAATTTCGAAGTTGCTAACATCGTAGAAACAGACGTGCGTATCCTTCCATCAGCTACTCTTACCGGGGTTGGTCCCTCATTACATACTCCTCTGTACCTTGGATAACACCATAGGCCGCAGGTCTCGTCTGTCATTCGTGGATCTTCAAATCGCTCCGCGTCGTCAGAAGCACGAAATCTGACAACCAGTCTTACCGCGGGGTACCGTATTAATTTTAATCCTAGTTTTAGGCCCAGTTAATGGGTTGTGGTGGTCAAATAGCAGTCGCTTGATTCAAATTACTGATATTTGACAGTATCAAAATAGACTAAAATCCGTCTTCAGCATAGTTGGGAAAAGAATAGACAGAAAAAAAAGGTGGTTTAAGAGCTACCACATCATCAGAAATACTCGGTGTCATATTATTGATGCTGCGGTAGGTCGATGTAGATAAAAGCGTGTTCGTCAATGTTTATACCAAGTATGCGGGTCCTGTATTTTGTATTGAGGACAGGAGTGTCCTCATACGAAAGGTTTTTTTAGTCTGCCCCACGCAGTACAATTAAATTATAGTAGATATCGGTCTCATTTTTATCTTATTTTTTAATAACAATAATGGAAGCTGATGACAACGTGATTTATATCATACTAAATATATATATCTTAAAAACATACATCAGCTGAGACTTTAGTGGGTGATCCAAGTGTCCCCAAGGCTTAAAGATGGGATCAAGGAACTGAAAATAGCTAAGATGACAAAAGTTTAATCAGAGAAAATAGGTTCCCTATTTTTAATCGAGTAAAGCCGCGGTTCAATGCTATGCGTGTTTGTCAAGCTCCGCTCTGCAAGAAAATGTATGTGATTGTCTCCGCTGCATCCCACGGATAAGCTAGGAATTAATCGATATTTTCTTGCAATTGAAATTTTAACTAATGTGCGCGGCCAAGGAGGAGACGGTGCCTAATGATAATACGTAATTAAGACTTTAGAGACTTAAGAATTACACACTAGTATGTTCTACATAAATCGATTCAATAAGAATTTGAAGGTAAAGAAATAGAAATAATTATAAAAAATATAGCTTGGTTCACGATAAAAATTATTACCCGATTAAAATATAATTTCTCTCATGATTGCTTGCGTTAAATTAATTTAAAATTGAAAACGATAACAGCCGCCGGTGTTAATGTTCCAAATTAATTTTCACTCACTTGTCAACTTGTTAATGCTGAACCATGTTCTTTGGACATGGCTTCTGACGCTGATTGCGTGAGTATTTTCAACACTATGTTTTTCATCTTGAGCCATTTTATTAACCTTCAACGTTACGGGTGAAATATGTTGAACCGATAACTAAACCTAGTTTTGGAGTACGTTTGTCTATGACGGGTGAAATTCGGATGCGGTTTCTTATTTAACACATGTTTGCTAGTCTTGGTTCATAGATGTGTTTTGTCAAAATCGAGTTAGCCGTTACAAGTCACTGTTTCGTTAGTACATTAGAGTTTTCTACATTAAGGTACTGTAGGTAAGGACGACCGTCGCTGCAGTCATGATTATGAACCTGACTGCAGACGACAACAGCACATGATATGTGATTACTAGTTGCTTTTGGACGTGTTCGTCAGTGACACTATTGTTATGCGGTCGTACTACAGTGTAGTCTTTCACTCGTCCTAGCGGTCACTAGCATAATGTAGCTAACTACGGGTTGATTATCATAGAAATATATAAAAACCAGGAGTGTCGTTGCGACACGTCGTCTGCTGCTGCCGTGTGAGGCTATGAACTATGGCCTATATTTACGACTTTCATGACTATTGATTAAAATATCAAATTTCATCTGACATACTACTATGGAATAAAATAACATTCAGATGGAAGTGATGACCTAGGGGCCAAAAAATGGCCTTGTTCAGTCTGGTTCGGTACCTATTCCTATTGAATATGGCACGCTTCAGATTCGGCGGATAAGATTTGTAATGAAGCCATGCGTCAAAGAATAAAACTATCCGATTTCACGTGGAGGTCGTACGCTAATAGACTTTAGACTAGACGGATTTATCTAGATTAGACTGAGCGACGATATCGATAAAAATAAGCAAAAATACATAAGACGTCTGCGATTAGTTCTCTTTATAGGTCGTGTATTTTTAGAATTTCGTGTTCGGAATTTACTAGTCTATTAATTTAGTAAATAATATAGCAAAATATTAAAAAAAAAAAAATAATATGTAAGAGGACGTCATATTGGATCGCCCGATAAAGGTGGTACTTTACGCTGGTACTGTATGTACTCTCTTACATACAATACTCCCGTAAAATAACAGCAATGCTATTGCTTTTTGTGCGGTTTGCGAGTTTCTGGTGGCAGTCCCACATAGATTCAGGATCTACCCGAAGATGATCTTCATAGAATTTCCCTGCGATAAAAAAATACAGTAATATCATAATTATTTCTTTAATGTGTTTAAATAAAGTTAATTTTAAATAAAAAACCAAAACCGACTTCAAAACTATACCTTAAAATTATGTACAACTAAAATTTTTTAAATAATATTTAAATACTTCGAGGTAAAATTATATATATTTATAAATTTAAATATTATTTTAAAAAATTTGTGTGTGTAAAATATTATTTAAAAAAGTGACAAGAGATCGGCCGTCTTGGCGTTCATTGAGGGAGGCCTATGTTAAGCAGTGAATGGAGAAAGGCTGATGATGATGATAATTTTATGTATTGCATACACAATTTTACAGACTGCATACACTAATCACAGACAGTTAGAATTTCTGCCACAGATCGCATCGTTACTGTTAGCTGTTGAGGAATTGATCATCATATTGGGCTACGACAGTTACTTGACCACTTGACCATAAAGACGTTACGTTAGACAAATATCCGGATGGCCTATAAAAGATTCAGCCGAGTATCGTTAATTTACTCCTAAGAATTGAAGAGTTCCGTCACTTTATTATGGATCCCATGATCAGAACCTAACCAAGTTTTCACCATACTACCCTTGAACTATATTCTTTCAAATAAACTAATAATCATCGAAATTGGTCGACGTGATATTCAGTTATTCATCTATTTGTCGCGCACGTACCTAATGCAAATTTAAGACTTATATGGTTTTCTCATGGATACCATCAACAGAACTGGACTAGATTAAAATGGGACCACATGGGGAGCATCAGCTTTCTAATAAAAAAAGAATCGTCAAAATCGGTTCACCCAGTCAAAAGTGATGAGGTAACACTTATAAAAAAACATACTGTCGAATTGATAACCTCCTCCTTTTTTTGAAGTCGGTTAAAAAAGTAGCTAATATTTTAGGACAAATCATTTATTTGGCTCGATCTTACCTAATAAGGTACTAGCATAGGATACGGTATATAAAACGACCTTCACCGAGATGCTAATTTGATAAAATTTATATTTAATTTAATATGTCAATAAACATGTTGCATATGGGTTGCCTACAAAAATTCAGTACAGGATATGATTAATTAAAGTTAAAAAAATATATATTTTTTCTAACATTTCTCCGGTTTGATTATTTGACAAATTCTATGCCAATCGAAAGTATGAAGCCCATAGGATATACTGACATTAGGTTGCCTATTATTTACTGGTCATAACTCTCAGGTTCTGATTATTGAATTGAAATTAAATGATATTAAAGATTATTTCATTATGAATACGGTGGTAAAGGGTTGTCTGCGAAAAATCAGTTCCGAATTGCGGTTGACGAATTTTGAAAATCTTGGGACTGAATTTTTTTAGGCAACCAATGCAACATGTTCATTGACATATTAAGTTGAATATAAAACAAGTTTCATCAAATAAGCATCTCGGTGGAGGTCGTTTTATATACCGTATCTTAGACTATACTTATGGCAACCCCATTTACACTCATTTATTACTTAGACATTGCACCCAACCCTATTTACCTACTACTTAGTTAAAGTTATGTGGTTCTATGAGGCATTTTTAAGAATAATATTTATTTTAATAATAAACACTATTTTAGTTTTTATCACACTAGCAAGGAAATACATATGCTACTTTTTCTAATCACGCGGACGAAGCTACATTTGCAAGTATAATATAAAAAGTCTACACCCGGACCGTCTGCAATGAGAACTAAATTTATATATCACAAATAACATGTATACATTAAAAAAAACTGCAGCTTTTGGGCTTAAAGCACACAGATTCTTCTAAAATATTTTGAATTCACTGAAAGTCAAATCAACGAAATTTAATATGCCAGTATTTTTTGTCCATCGCAATTCTAAAAGCAAGAAGCTACCGACTTTCCGACGTTATTATTGAGTCTGCTTTTGTTAATAGCCCTCGTTTACGCACCGGGCTCTTTCTACCATCCCAGTTGATCCCATCCCATTGTGCCGTGTACTTATCTGGATTATCCCAACATAATTACCTGTTTTGCGAAACTATAATTATGGTCAGAAAAAACAACTTTTTTGTACAAAATGTCCGACAAACAAACAATAGAGTGTGAAATGTATGGCTACTGTTACACGGCGGATAAAGATACAGAAAGATAGAACAGCGCTAAAACAAATTGCTTATAATCGGGAACTTCTCCGAAGTATCTTTTTTACTAATCCGTAGTGGATTAGAAGAAAAGAAATCATTCATTATAAGAATCACTTTTGATAAAACAAATGAATGCAAATCGCTAGTAAACTAATATATTTATTATTAAAGGATAATAAAATAACTGGTTTTAATGTATTATATTTACTAACTATTGACCGCGGCAAAAAAATATCCTTTTTTATGTATGTTATTTTACTTCTAGTGCCTCCGAGATTATGTGTAAGTTTCATATTTATAATATTAGCAAGGAAAATTACTTCATATAGTCCAATCTGTTGTAAGATTTACGGTAGATTTTATTTAACAAAAATGATTATATTTACGCTAACGATGATAAAGAGCGACATAAGCGACAGTATGTAGTTAGATGCTAATAGTCCAGCCAGAAACCAGGAGTTTGGACTTCTATCGTCGGTAATACGAAGAAAATGTTCCCGAATTTACAACTCCATTGTCCACTATCTATGCACTAAATTCGAAGCTATTCTCAAATCGATATACATGATGACTCGGAGAAGAAAAAAATAGTATGTATGCCCAATTTTCGTCCAAAACTAATACATATTAAATTCTAGAAATAAAATATTGACAAAAGTGTATGTGTAAAATATTTACGGGCGATTTAAGTAAAACTTCATACAATTCTTTGTAGTCGCATCTAGAAGTTTTACTTAAAAGTATTTTTTTTTCGGTTGGAGCTATGCTAATAGCCCTAATAGCCCTAATGATTCATCGGTAGTGAAGAAAAGTATAAAAGAAAGTATCAACCGTTATATGTCCCACTGCTGGGCACGGGTCCCCTTCCTCGAAATCAGGCGAGGAGAGTAATGGGCCAATAGTCCACCGCGCTGGCCCAGTGCGGGTAGGTGAACTTCACATACCTTCAAAGACTTTCAATCTCATCAGGCATGCAAGTTTCCTCACGATGTTTTCCTTCACCGGTGAGCGAACGATGGTCTCGTGTGCACTTAGAAATTTAGAAAAACCCATTTCAAGGCACACACGGACGGGTCAGGATCGAACCCTCGCCTCGCCTAAGGGGCCGAGTCCGTCCACCACTGGACCACCGTCGCACGTATAGACACAAAAAAAAATTCTCACACATCATAAACAGTATTATGAAATTGGCGAGTCTTTAAAAGTAATTTAACGTTAACCACTCAAGAGGTCTTGATGTAAAAGCCATTTAGTTTAACAAGTGCCACTAGAACAATATGAATAATGAACAAAATTACAAGTAGCACTCAGATGTATGGCGAAAAGATGTCAGCACCCGAACAATAGTGCTTTAGTTCATACATTTGTTGCGATTATTGCTGTTTCTTTTCTTATTCTTTTCCCTTTTGTGACCATTTTGTAGGGTTCTTACAAACCACAATCGATAATAAGACTCTTGAGCCATATTCGCACGATGCTGTGTGAAACTGTTGGACATAATTAAACAGTTTATAGGAAATCAAATATTATATGCTAGGTCTTAATTTAGGATAAGTGTTGCACATAATGTTTTTATCTTACTAGAGGACCAGACAGTCAACAACATTGTAATGGACCGAATTGTGAATCTAATCCATTCTCAAGTTTATTTAAATACACATAATTTCATCAAAATCGGCTTAGCTGATGAAAAACATAATATGTAAAGATAACACTCACTGATAACGTAACGTTAAGCTGGTGAGAGAATTTTACGAATCTGTTAAGTACCATGAAACTACTTTTACGGATTTATCGCGGTTTAATAAGTTTTTTCATGACCGGCATTTCAAATACTTTAACAGCAACCATGATTTCTCTTCGCGTGACAATAGTTGCTGTAAAGTATGCGTGTGGTATGTAAAAATCTTAATAAACTGTTATCAAATTCGTAAAAGTAAATCATTATAATGAGGAACATTCGCGTAAACATTAGAAAAATATACTCAGGTAAATTTTTCTCATATTTACGCGATTTTAAATAGTTTTTCCTATATCTTAACTCACAAACATTATCTTTATTACCTATATCTATTATTATCTAAAAGCTGTGTCGACATATTTTATAACCTGTATAGTTTGAAATAAATTAAGCGCTGCATTATTTTATTATTAAAGATATAATAAAAAGAATATTGATATTCAAAATGTATGTTAATTTTATGAATTGTTTGCAGAAGTTATGGAGTTATTGAGCTGCTAAAATGGAGATGCAATCGATTCCAGCCTCTTCCAGTAAGTATATTATATTAAAAAAAAAAAAAGTTTTTTTTATTATTAAGCCTATAAATACGTAGATGATAGTATTGCGATAAAAGATTTTCTTTTCACTGAGAGTAAAACAAAAATAAGCTGTATATTGTTCCATTATGTTTAGATGATAATATCACATTATGCGATAATACGCGGCATGTTAACGAGATGACGGTAGGGCTAATTTGGCGGGAGGATGATTCCCACGAGGGCATTAGCGCATCTGCCTGCGCTCTCACCCTCCCACGTGACAACGATACCGGCTATTCGTTGTCAATTATTAGCTCTTATTAGTTATTACTATTAATTTTTTACTAATTAAATATTCAAAATAATAAATGTTTGTTAGTTAGTTCAGTTTATTAATAATTTCTAAAACAAAGCTGGTTGCCATGTTTTGGATAACAATAATTTTCCTTTTTAAGCTTTAGTAATTTTAGCTTTAGTAATTTGAACTATGTTTAGGTGACCCTGCTGGTCACAAACTACTAAGGGATACTACTGCTGCTGGTTTATCTAATTCAAAAATGCCACCGATGAATACAGATCCTATAATGTGTTTATTTATTTCGTTTTTATTTTCCACCAAGACAATGAATTTTCGAACACACATTAAAATGTTATGATAAATAAATTAAATGTGTATTAGCAGTGATTATGTTTTATATACATTTTAAAAACAAAATATACTATTTAGAGTTAAAATATAACTTTTGTTAGTAAACCATCGAGCATCTTTCTACTACTCTATCTGGTTACACGTTCAATGTAGTAAGCTAACGAGTTTTATATTGTTAACCATAAACAATGGCTTTTTCCCAATTTTGACGTATGATGAATTACGAGCCAGAAGCGATCTCTAGTTAGTTGATTTAAACGTGGGAATAATGCCAACGGATGCATGATGTGCCAATAAACACAAGAGCATCTCATCCCCTATCAGTGGCAATTAATATTTGTATTAACTGTCACGCAACCGACCCCGGTACAGGTGACCGCTCGCACGGTAGGGTTGATGGCTATCGTTAGAGGAATGATGTTAATGATACGAGCTGTTGTGTAATGATTCATCGCCACAAGTTATTAAATGATATATTTTTAATGATTGTCACTCAGGATCAAACAAACAAAACGGTAGCTATTTACACTTAGGAATTATACAAAGTAGTACAATGTTTCGTATATTTTTACGTACATTAAATACGTTTCTGTATGTGTATAAATAATCTTAAGTATATACTTAAGATATACATAATATTATGTGTTCCTGGCTTGACTGTTTTTATAATAATTATTAATAATTATTTTTGTATTGTGTACAAAAATGTAGATTATCTGAATCGTCCAGAGCAATTTTATTAAGACGTTCAATTGTTCGCTTCCACTTCTTGGCTTTTATCCCATTGTCTATATGGTAGTTTCGAGAATGTTTTTTTTCATATTTCATTCGACACCGCGTTTCCTGCCGCAAGTGTACCCATTCATGTGCACCGTTTAATTCGGAATGTCTTATTCAATGGAAGTGCCTTTGTGCCTTTTCGACTGAGGCCCTGTTTGGATGTGTATTAATACAGACGTATTATCTTGCTGGCTTTTACTGGAGTTTGTTGTGCCGTGGGATCGCGCTGAGAACAAAACATGATGTGCGCTTTTTTTGACTGCGACTTTGTGATTGCTTCTCGGCCCACTTATTTGTATTTACAATTATTGGTAGCTAGATATAAAATATGTTGGTTACATATAGTTGCGATTAATATATAATTTAAATTAGCATATACCTATTAAAAACTTTCTTACTTAAGTACCTTAATTTTAATTACAACTTTTTTAGCATGAAAGCTAATTAATAATATTATGATACTTTTATAAAACATTATTTTATTATGCTCGACATTTTTATTATGCTCACACTAACATATTATTCTAACGAGTTTTAAAAAAGTGTTGAGGCGCTGTGATAAATGACCGGGAGGAGTCAGTTGAAGGGCGGGGCCTAAAAGACCCCACTCAACCGCAATTGACACTGCTTTAATATCAGTGGCAATGATTTATTGCATTATATGTATTTTACTAAAGGTCCTCATATATTATTTACACAAGTGTAATTTAAAAGGTTAGCAAAGTATTCGTATAATTATTAGAAAAAAAATAATCATCATCATCATCATCCTAACCGACTGTGATGTCCTGCCTTCCTGCCAGCTAGTCGAAAATGTTAGGCTAAATAACTATCGTACCTATCAAGTAAAAGCAAACTACTGAAAAAAAGATAATCGGTTTATTATTTTAAGAGTTTATCGCGGACAACCAAAATTTTATAAATATTACAATTATGTTGTATGTACTTTCAATAGTCCATTTTAAACAATACAACAAAAAGAGTTAAAGAGTCGATTATAATTTGGCTGCTTCTCGGCATTATCATAACAATATAAAGTTTCAATGCCGTTATAACATTATCTATAGAATTGTATTCATTTTTTTAATCGTAACGGAAGTTAAGTTGCCGGGTAAGTCGTAAGATGAACCGGATTAGCTGACACGAAAATCGAAAGATCATTGCAAAGATTTATTTTATTAACGGAAACTTAAAACAAATAGCTTTTTAAGAGGTATGATTGTTTTCAGATTATTATGAAAGCTTATGACTTTTTGTTTTAGTTGTTGAGCCATAATAAGATGAACAACTTTATTACGTTGTTAGGTGCTATTGCATTGCAACCTAATAGTAAGTGTTCAACGTCACTCACGAACGTACCCTAGGTTATATCTTAAATTGTGTTAATCCACCACTGTCCCTACTCCCTGGGGACTAGCCCAGGCAACTTATTCTTTAGTTGCTGTGAGACGTAAGGGGCTTAGAGGCGTAGTGCTAAATTAAACTGCCTGTGCTTTTTTAGTGAAATACAGCAAAACTATTTCTCAGAAAAAATAAGCAAGTACCTACCCATCCACTCAGGCGGCACAGCATGTCCCTTTTCTTACCATCAGGAAATTTACCTATATTAGATTTTTTTTTTATTTTACTCGAGACTTCTAAATTTTGCATTAATTTCCATCGCCACCGGTTAAGTAATACATCGTGAGGTAACGCATACCTGATGAGATTTAAAGTCTTTGATGGTATGTGAAGTTCACCAACCCGCATAGGGCCAACGCATCGGTGCACTATGGCTCATTACCCTCCTCGCCTGATTTCGAGGAGGAGACCCGTGCCCAGCTGTGGGACATATAAGGGTTAATACTTTTTTTTTCCATCGCCATTTTTAGATCGTAAACACTTGACTATATTAGTGAACAAATTTCTAGGTCGCATACTGTATGACGTACCCTGTGCGGTCTGCCGCGACCACTCTTCTGGGAAACATTACGGTGTTTTCGCCTGCGACGGCTGCGCTGGTTTCTTCAAACGGTCTGTCCGACGAGACAGGCGCTATGCCTGTAAAGCCAGGAATCCTGGCGTGTGCTTAGTGGACAAGGCTCATCGGAACCAGTGTCGAGCATGTCGACTGGCAAAATGTATAGATGTGGGCATGAATAAAGACGGTAAGTGCATATAATGTTATGTTCACCTTCTATCCGTAGTTTTTTTTTAATGTCATTTGCTGTGGCCGAAAGGCCGTCAAAAAATAATTAAATTATTTTTGAATAAAAATGAAAATATTCTGATTGTAAACATGAGTATTATAAAATGGTTGGTGATATTAAATTAAAGTACAGTCATGTTTTACCAGTTACGACGTACAAATTATATAAAAATAATTTAATAGTTAATTTTACAATGTATCATTAAATCAATCATTATCATAATAAACTCGATTTATTACTAAATTAATTAACTTATTCTTAAGCTGATTTCCGTTTAAATTCTTGCAATATTTTGGTTTCTTGTAAATTTTTTTTGGAGCCATACAAACTACGCTTTTTAGGATCAATACTGATTTATGATATGGAACTGAAGTTAAGTGTTATATCTTCCATTGCGCTCTATTATGTTTCTTTCTAGTGTAAATAAATTACTATGCTTCTAGAATATAGAATGAATGTAGAATGTGTCCAGAATAGAGAATAACTAGTTGGATAATATATTGTGCATGTATTATGCATATAAACTTTCCTCTTGAATTGTTCTATCATCCATTCATCAATTCTATCTATTAAAAAACCGTATCAAAATCCGTTGCGTACTTTTAAATATTTAAGGATACATACAAAGGAAGCGACTTTTGTTTTATACTATGTAAAAATAAAAAATAAAAATAGTTTTCAACTGTTGGTAACACTAAGTCAAAATAATAGAACATAGGAATTGCTTGTTTTTAATAGAGTAATAGAGTTACTTATACTTAACTTTATATTATTTTAGCTGTACAGCACGAGCGCGGTCCAAGAAACTCAACAATACGACGTCAAATGGCGTTATTCCTGAAAGACCCAATACCAGCTTCGGATATTTCTGTACCGGGACCGCCAGTTTTAGACCTAGCCGTACCTAAACACACAATATTACCTCCACCGCCACCACCGTTAACGCTGTTCCATAATCCCTACCATGCGTACAGTAGGTTGAGTCTGATGACGTCACCAATCACGCCATGTTCCTTAAAAGCACCTTCTCCCCCACCAATTACAGCCTCCCTTCTAAGTCCAAGTGACCCAGAATCGATGTGCGAAGCGGCCGCGCGACTTTTGTTCATGAATGTTAAGTGGACAAAGAATGTCCCAGCCTTTGGTTCTCTGTCTCTTTCTGATAGACTTTTACTACTAGAAGAAGCGTGGCGAGATCTTTTTGTGATCGGGTCGGCACAATTCCTTTATCCCCTCGATTTCAATATCCTTAACACAAAAAATCCCAGAATAGATGCAAGAAATGTGGAAGAATTTCAAAATGTTCTCCAGGAGTTGAATAAAATTCATCCAGACACAAACGAATATGCATGTTTACGAGCAATATCGTTATTTAGGACCAGTTTAGTTGAGAAAAATAATTCTGACAGTCCAACTCAATCTGGAGAAATTAAAAGGCTTCAGGATCTTCCAGCAATTGCTGCATTGCAAGATCACTCCCAGGTCGTATTAAACGAGGTAAGCTATGATGAAAGAAGATAATACATAATATTATATATTTAAAGAAAACATGAGTGACTTATGTTACAGCCAATCTGTATAATTCAGGTATTATGTGCAACACCTAGTACAATGTACAGAATATTGGTGAAGCGTCTACGATGAAGACTTAAATCTGTTTATTATTTTTATATAAATAAATTTTTATATTACGAGTATATAAAATTCAAAATATCTTATTGTTTATAACTTTGTCGTTTTTCATAAAATTTCAAATTTTCTCTACATAATCTTTAGCTAGTTCAATACACAATCTTTTGCTTTGAAGTCGTATATATTTCGGAACGTGTTTAATCAATAGAGCATGTAAACAATCCCGTTTTTGTTTCAATAATATACATAGGGATAACAGTCCCATATTCAATTAACCGAAAATAACAAAAGAAATTTTCCTCGGTAGGTACGTACGTAACATCTAGACTTTTGTAATAGGTAATTATTGCTGCTTCCTACGCACTGAGGGAAATTTCGTCCCTAAAATGAAACGTTTTGTTCAGATCTTTTTAATTGGTCTCGTTTCTTTGTTCCAGTTAATTGGTTAAAGCCCAACAGATGAACTTTTAAGATGAAAATGTACTTACCTAAAAAACATTGTTTACTGTTGCCACCAACATTTAATAACATAAAACCTTTTTGTTACAGTATACAACTCGCATGTACCCAACCGACCCTACTCGCTGTAGCCGTCTGCTACACGTTCTTTCCACGATACGAAGAGTTCACAGTGACACCATAGTGGAATTGTTCTTTCGTGCTACAATCGGTGATATACCTATAGAAAGAATCATAAGCGACATGTACAGATCTGGAAAGGACACAATATGAAAATACCTAAAACAATTGAAACAGATAAAGCATTTAGAAAGGAACTCCTACACATTTTGTGATGAAGAAATATTAATAAGGAAGCATAATATATATAACATAATAATCCTAACATCATAATTTATTTTGGATATTTGTAAGTCGCGAATTTTAACTTATTTGCCATAAGGTTCCAAAAAGGCTAAAAAATAATAATTTCGAGAGCCAGAGATATTTTTTTAAAGCTGTAGCAGTTCCTATTTTAATTGAGTTTTTTTATCATAGCTATCGCTGATACTTAAAAGTGCTAAAAATATGTAAATAGTTCTTGTTTTTATACGAATATATTATAATGATATCAGTAAATTTAAAAGACTATGTACACTATTGCGTACAAAACAATGACATTCCAAGTTACAATTTCAAAAACATATTTCGCTGGATGTTTCTAGGTTCGAAAATAGTTCTTGACTTGTGTGAAAACTATGTATATTATAATATACTATATTATAAACTTTATAAAATATAATCTATTAAATTGTAAATGTGATTACATATTGTATAAAAATATATTATTACTTGTATATTATTATTGTATAACAGTATTCTGTAAAAACAATGTGTGTAAAAATACCTTTTATTTCAATTCATTTCTTTATGATAGCCTTTTGAAAAATGGCCTTATTCTAGAATTAAATATATTATGTATTTATAAAGGAAATATTTAAGTTGGCCATCATGAAACCCAGGGCAGATATTATGTAACATTATTTATTCCTACTAATAAATGCGAAAGTTTGTTTGTTACACTGTTTCGCAAAAACTACTAATAGGATTTTGATGAAACTTTACAATAATATAGCTTACACATCGGAATAGCACATAGCACACACAAAATCGTTATTAGATTTTTCGATTATAAAATAATATGAATTGCTTTTGTGAGTGTTCAAGCGAATTCTGTGTACAGAAATACCTCTGTCAGGTCATCGGAGGAATAAATGCAAATTAATTCATTTAATTATTTGAGGTTTTATATATTATGATAACGGCTCATTTCTCTAGTACATTTATGTATTAGTTTTTTATGAATGGTATATACACGTTTACATTTTATAATATTGTCTATTGAGTAAATGTAAAGCAATTGTACGTGGTACAAAATCTATATATTGTATATGTTAGTGTAGGTTACCTAATAGAATAAATTTACATATTTGTGTACAAATATATTATATCAAATTAATATGTGTATAAAGTGATTGTAAATAAATAATACCATATAAATCATAATTTATTTATAGACCTTTAAAAATAGACAACATCATTGACACGATTGCCAGCTCACATTGTCTGTGTGGAACTTGTAAATTGTGATAATATAGGTATATAACTATACATAGGTAATACAATACCAACTGCCTAAAATTCTCTATGGATTTATTTATGCTCTCTAGTTAAGATTCCTGATACCTAACCTTTTATTTCGGCCTTAACTAAAGTGGATAAACTATATTAAGTCGATTTATTTAATTAAAAGTGATGAGTTCCAAATGGGATCTGAAGTGAAAGCCAAAGATGGGTAGAGTGGGTTGGACTCCAAACGACAAGTAGATTACAATTTTCATTTGTGGCCAATAGTTAGCGTAGGATTAAATTAGAAACTCGTTTCTATGTGAGTTATCAGGCATGTACATTCTTTAAACGAGGTAGACTATAAGGTGGACTCTACACTTCATTTATTAATTCATTCAGCTTATACAAGTTCACTGTAGCTTGACCTAGGCGTTCCCTATGAGTATATCCCGTCGCCTGCACAGATCCGGGTCCCTCAAATATAGCGGCTGAAGGCTCACGCAGCGGTTTTAGTGGGGTAGGGCACCCAAATGCGAGTCCCCACACACGCCAGCGCGCCTACCCAAGCCCTGGTATGGTCGTAAAGGATATCCGCTGCGTCATCAAAAAAAAAAAAAACGATTTATGGTACGGCTTTAATTATTTGCGCACAATTTCGTACGCGTATATTATTGTATATTTACCGGTGGGAATACGCTGTGCCGCGCTCTACATATTTTCTCCTTTTTTTTTATTTTTACAGTTCTCCAGATATATAAGTTTTCCTACAATAATGAATAAAATCACGATATTGGTAGCATCATATTGACCAGCAATTCGATTATGTAATCAGATTATAGACGGCGAATTGCATATCTACATCTGTTTAACGGTAACCGGCGGGTGGATTAGACTGTTTTCTAGAGATATTAGTATATTGATATAAAGCGCTATGTGCATATTTAAGTCATACAATAGTCATCATCCTTTCTTTATCAGCCGCTATCCGTCCACTTCTGAACATAGGCCTCAATGAACGCCAAGACGACCGATCCCCTGCCACTCGCAACCAACGCGGAGCGGTCACTGCTCGGAGATCGTCTTCCCGGATCGTAATAATAATAATAATAATCTATATTCAGTAATCAAGTTTACAATATACTACTCGTATATCAGTGGCAGGAGACCCCTGTTAAGTAAAGAAATACCTGTAGTAGGGGACTCCGCTCTTCCATAAGCATAATTTTACAGAGGATCGTTAATGGCCGACCAGCACTTCGCCTACGTAAATGATTTAATCATACATATGACATTGACATTCGCTGTATAGATACCACTATCTTGCTTATTTTCTGAGAGAATAGCAGGACAGGCAGTGTAATTACATGACACCGAGACTTTAAGACTTATGTCTCAGCATAGGAAATACATTAATGAGTTGCTGGGGCTATTTCCAGGTAAACTAATTTATGTTTATGTGCGACGTTGACCACATACCATCAGGTCGCGCATCTGCCAGTTTGCCTATCCAACTAACATAAACGTCTCCGGACATGCCTCATTAATGGACGTGAGTAGAGTTAATAATAATATTTATGGGTTTTTACACCACGTCAGTCTGGTCCCGTGCTTGTATTACGGATACCAGAGAACGGAAATACATATATTTAATACTTTTTATATTAATACATACTTATATTTAAGATTTTTATTATACAATACACATATTTAATACACATCCATGACCCTGGAACAAATAAACTTTTTTTGTTCCCTGGCGAGATTCGAACCCGCTACCGCCGGCTTGTGCGCCAACGCGCCAACCAATGAGCCACAGAGGTCGTCAGTTGCCAGTCGTCCCGATAAAGCCGGACGTAGGTAGGTTTTTTGATTTCGTGTCCGTCCAAAATAAACGGTATTCGGCTGTCGGCATTTGTTAGGCTTTTCATATTTCGCAAACTAATAAAAAAGCTTGATTTTACATACAATTTTTTGTCGTACATATAAATACTGAGACAAAATCCTCAATAATGTTGGGTGTCCAGTCTTTCTACCCAAAAGCCCGGCCAATCTGGCTGGTCTGTCAGGCTATTAGGTTGGCGACCTGTAAATAATCCTATTCTGTAAAAAACTATTTCGATATCGAGCTTCACCTGAGTGATAGAACTAACTTTACGTCTCTTCGAAAGCGAACTTTATTGATATAGATAGATAGTCGAGTTTTAATGAATACAAATTGTCAAATTCGTCATATCACCGCGGATTCCGCTTTCTAGATTCGAAAACGACCTTACAGAATTGCCCGACTGGCAATCCTAGACGTGAGTTAAATTCGCGAAAAAACAATATTTTATAACAAATTATCATCATCAATGCCTGTATCCTGTGCCTGTATCCATCCACTGCGAGATCATTTTAATAAACGCCAAGACAGCGGATACTACTCGCATCCATCTTTACACAGCGTTACACAATTTCCGTCTGTTTGCAGAATTATTATTTGCGTTTGCCCGATTAAATGCGCCATGTGATAGCGGCAGCCTACTCTTCCATGCAGTATTGTCATTAGCAAATAAACCCAAAACCGTTGTCATGACATGTGTGCGCTTCGTCTATATTGTGTCCAAATCCCCGATTAATCTCCAACTTTTATGAGCTTTTGTTAACTCCCTTTCAACGTTTTTTTTATTTAGCTCGGAATCAACAATGCTTAAGTGCAGCCAAGTCGAAATATACTTTAAACCGTTGCGTTAGCTGTGTTTTTGTAATGTGGTGTGTTTTTATAAGGGATTTTATATTATGTTCCGTATGATATAACGAATAGGTTTGATATTACTATGCCTAATATAATAGTGACGACTGCCCGCATTAACTTTTAGTATAGTCTTTCGGTCACGTCAGTCAATTTGTGTATTGTCATATTGACATAATAGCAATGCCATCCCTGCGGATTTATTGGTTGAAGGTTGATGTAAGTTACCACGGATTTTTGACAAATGAGTCTTCCGTCTCTTTTTTACATTTAAAATTCAAACGAAGAAAAGAGACAACGAAAAAAATGCGAATATGAAAGACATACTTAGCGAAATATGGTCCGATTATTGAGTGAATAAAACGATGTATAATAGAGCGGAGTTCTTTATAACTGTCATAGTGTAGGGTTTGACTACGTGACAATATTATTCAATGTGACTTTGTAGCTGTCGCATTAAAGCGATCCCCATTATCCGTAACTTTTTACAAAAATATTACTAAAATTATTGTTACGTATGCTAAAATAGTTACATAAAGGCTCATAGAAACATATTTAGATATTTACTACCATTAAACATTTAACTACATATCTTTCTTTTTTATCATTCATTCATTCATTCATTCATCTTTGTTTATAACTATATTAAATAACTGGCTGTTGCCCGCAACTTCGCCTGCAAAATAAGTAACTTTTCTGGTTGATTTTTTACACCTTGTGTCCAAAAAACCCAAATATCTTACGGAACCCTATTTTTTTTTCAGAATAAAACACACACAGATCCGGGACCCTCAAGTATAGCGGCTGAAGGCTCACGCAGCGGTTTTAGTGGGGTAGGGCACCCAAATGCGAGTCCCCACACACGCCAGCGCGCCTACCCAGGCCCTGGTACGGTCGTAAATGATTTCCGCTGCGTCACCAAAAAAAAAAAAAAAAAAAAAAAAAAAAAAAAAAAAAAAAAAAAAAAAAAAAAAAAAAAAAAAAAAAAAAACTAAGATGCGACTTGTGTGCGAGTAAGTTAGTGACCACTACTAACTAGAAACTACAAATTATTGCTATCGCTTACAGTCACATGTGGTTACAGTAACATGGGACAAGAAGGACCATGTTGTGTGTGAAAGGTATCCGTTAATATATCAACATATTTTAGTTTTTAGTTTTTCGGACGCCATATTTTGTATTTTTAGTATACAGCGATAACATTTAAGGCCAGTATATCCCAAAGCGGCTGTTTTTGTTTAAGTCGTAAACATAGTAATGTTGGTTTTTTTGATCCGTTAAAAATATATGTTGTAGTTTAGTATACATTCTTTTTTATTAACCTATTCAAAACACGATCATTGTAACTTGCCTCGATAAAAAAAAATCACAAACACAAGATGTTTTTGATTATTTTTCTAGTTGTAATTGAAGAATGTGAGATTTTAAGTTACAAAATTTATATGAAAAAATAGGTAATAACATTTAGAATTTTATTCTGATCTTACTTTTTTAAATAAATGTTTTTATTTTTCTTAATATCAAATAATGTGAAAAACTCGACTAGTCCCCAGCGCGGCCTCAATTTAGTTGCCTGCGAGGCGTTAACAAAGTAGGACCTATGTTTCGTTGCTGCCTGGCGGCTCCCCTCCGCTATAGATCGTTAAAACAACGTGTGGAACATATAAGCCGGTGTCTGGTATAATAGTGTACATAGGAAATAAAAATAAAAATTTGAACAATATTTAGTTTTAATGTTTTTTTCTCATTTTTGTCGTAATCATGATCATCAGCGTGTTTTTTTCCTCATTTTTATTTTAATATCGATTTAATGTTACTAATTCATCATCATCATCAGCCTTTATCCATCAACTGCTGAACATAGGCCTCCCTCAATGAACGCCAAGACGGTCGATCCCTTGCTACTCGCATCTTTATTATAAAAATATTAATTTTAAATTCTATTCGAGGTTTAAAGAAAAAAAATATATTTGTGCATAAATTTTTGTATCGATAAGAATCAAAAATGCACACATGATGATGATGGTGGCGGTGGTGATGATGATGATGGTGGTGGTGATAATGATGATCATAATGAGGGTGGTGGTGGCAGTGGTGGTTGTGGTGATGATGATGATCGCGGTGATTGTGGTGGTGGTGATGATGGTGGTGGTGGTGATGATGGTGGTGGTGGGGGAGGGGGGGTGTAAATTGTAATAGTGATGATGATGAAGTTGATGATTACAATGATGGTGGTGATGACGCTGACGAGAATAATGATGGTGGTGGTGGTGGTGGTGAGGTAGGGGGATGTAAATTGTAATAGTGATGATGATAAAGTTGATAATTACAATGATGGTGGTGATGACGCTGACGAGAATAATGATGGTGGTGATGGTGGTGATGAGGGAGAGGGGTGTAAATTGTAATAGTGATGATGATGAAGTTGACGATTACAATGATGGTGGTGATGACGCTGACGAGAATAATGATGGTGGTGATGGTGGTGATGGTGGTGGTGGTGGTGGTGAGGTAGGGGGATGTAAATTGTAATAGTGATGATGATAAAGTTGATAATTACAATGATGGTGGTGATGACGCTGACGAGAATAATGATGGTGGTGATGGTGGTGGTGGGGGAGGGGGGTGTAAATTGTAATAGTGATGATGATAAAGTTGATAATTACAATGATGGTGGTGATGACGCTGACGAGAATAATGATGGTGGTGATGGTGGTGATGAGGGAGAGGGGTGTAAATTGTAATAGTGATGATGATGAAGTTGACGATTACAATGATGGTGGTGATGACGCTGACGAGAATAATGATGGTGGTGATGGTGGTGGTGGGGGAGGGGGGTGTAAATTGTAATAGTGATGATGATAAAGTTGATAATTACAATGATGGTGGTGATGACGCTGACGAGAATAATGATGGTGGTGATGGTGGTGATGAGGGAGAGGGGTGTAAATTGTAATAGTGATGATGATGAAGTTGACGATTACAATGATGGTGGTGATGACGCTGACGAGAATAATGATGGTGGTGATGGTGGTGGTGGTGGTGATGAGGTAGGGGGATGTAAATTGTAATAGTGATGATGATGAAGTTGATGATTATAATGATGGTGGTGATGGTGGTGATGGTGGTGATGAGGGAGAGGGGTGTAAATTGTAATAGTGATGATGATGAAGTTGACGATTACAATGATGAGGGTGATAACGCTGACGAGAATAATGATGGTGGTGGTGGTGGTGGTGATGAGGTAGGGGGGTGTAAATTGTAATAGTGATGATGATGAAGTTGATGATTATAATGATGGTGGTGATGACGCTGACGAGAATAATGATGGTGGTGATGGTGGTGATGAATGGTGATAGAGGTGATAATTAACACTTATTTTGTTTACAATGATTTGTGTGTCTGTTTGTAATATGACCTCTGTGGCTCAATGGTTAGCGCGTTGGCGTTCAAGCCGGAGGTCGCGGGTTCGAATCCCGCCAGGGAACAAAAATGTTTCTGTGTTCCTGGGTCATGGATGTGTATTAAATATGTGTATTATATAATAAAAATCTTAAATATAAGTATTGATATAAAACGTATTAAATATAAGTATTGTATTTCCGTTGTCTGGTACCCGTAACACAAGTCTCTTCGAGTACTTACCACGGGACTAGATTGACGTGGTGTGAAAAGCGTCCATAGATATTATTATTATTAATAATGCAAAGAAAAATATCCCGGGTACGCATGTTAGCTACTACTACTACTATAAAACAAAGTCGCTTTCTCCGTCCCTGTAACCGTTTGTACGCTTAAATCTTTAAAACTACGCAACGGATTTAGATGCGGTTTTTTTAAATAGATAGGACAATTTAGGAAGAAGGTTTTTGTGTATAATTTATTAAGTTTTTATATATATTGGCTAAGATATAACAATAAATGTTGGACGTATCGGAAAAAAATAGGCCGCCTGGGAGTTTTCAACGAAAACGCTGCCTAAACCCTTTGAGATACAACCAAAAAATGTATGGTGGAATTGTGTAGCTTAAATAGGTCTACAAAAAAGTCCACGATGGCATATGTCTATCTCTTAGCGATATCATGCTATATCCATTTAAACATATTACGGAACAAAGTCGCTTTCTCCGTCCCTGTATCCGTTTGTACGCTTAAATCTTCAAAACTACGCAACGGATTTTGATGCTTTTTTTTTCAATAGATAGAACAATTCAAGAGTAAGGTTTTTGTATATAATTTATTAAAATTTTGTAAGTCTTGGCTAAAATATAACAATAATTGTTGGACGTGTCGGAAAAAAATAGGCCGCCTGGGAGTTTTCAACGAAAACGCTGCCTAAACCCTTTGAGATACAACAAAAAAATGTATGGTGGAATTGTGTAGCTTAAATAGGTCTACAAAAAAGTCCACCATGGCATATGTCTATCTCTTAGCGATATCATGCTATATCCATTTAAACATATTACGGAACAAAGTCGCTTTCTCCGTCCCTGTATCCGTTTGTACGCTTAAATCTTCAAAACTACGCAACGGATTTTAATGCGGTTTTTTAATAGATAGGACAATTCAAGAGGAAGGTTTTTGTATATAATTTATTAAAATTTTATAAGCCTTGGCTAAAATATAACAATAATTGTTGGACGTGTCGGAAAAAAATAGGCCGCCTGGGAGTTTTCAACGAAAACGCTGCTTAAACCATTTGAGATACAACAAAAAAATGTATGGTTGAATTGTGTAACTTAAATAGGTCTACAAAAAAGTCCACGATCGCATATGTCTATCTCTAAGCGATATCATGCTATATCAATTTAAACATATTACGGAACAAAGTCGCTTTCTCCGTCCCTGTATCCGTTTGTACGCTTAAATCTTCAAAACTACGCAACGGATTTTGATGCTTTTTTTTTCAATAGATAGAACAATTCAAGAGTAAGGTTTTTGTATATAATTTATTAAAATTTTGTAAGTCTTGGCTAAAATATAACAATAATTGTTGGACGTGTCGGAAAAAAATAGGCCGCCTGGGAGTTTTCAACGAAAACGCTGCCTAAACCCTTTGAGATACAACAAAAAAATGTATGGTGGAATTGTGTAGCTTAAATAGGTCTACAAAAAAGTCCACGATGGCATATGTCTATCTCTTAGCGATATCATGCTATATCCATTTAAACATATTACGGAACAAAGTCGCTTTCTCCGTCCCTGTATCCGTTTGTACGCTTAAATCTTCAAAACTACGCAACGGATTTTAATGCGGTTTTTTAATAGATAGGACAATTCAAGAGGAAGGTTTTTGTATATAATTTATTAAAATTTTATAAGCCTTGGCTAAAATATAACAATAATTGTTGGACGTGTCGGAAAAAAATAGGCCGCCTGGGAGTTTTCAACGAAAACGCTGCCTAAACCATTTGAGATACAACAAAAAAATGTATGGTTGAATTGTGTAGCTTAAATAGGTCTACAAAAAAGTCCACGATCGCATATGTCTATCTCTAAGCGATATCATGCTATATCAATTTAAACATATTACGAAACAAAGTCGCTTTCTCCGTCCCTGTATCCGTTTGTACGCTTAAATCTTCAAAACTACGCAACGGATTTTGATGCGGTTTTTTTAATAGATAGAACAATTCAAGAGTAAGGTTTTTGTATATAATTTATTAAAATTTTATAAGCCTTGGCCAAAATATAACAATAATTGTTGGACGTGTCGGAAAAAAATAGGCCGCCTGGGAGTTTTCAACGAAAACGCTGCCTAAACCCTTTGAGATACAACAAAAAAATGTATGGTGGAATTGTGTAGCTTAAATAGGTCTACAAAAAAGTCCACGATGGCATATGGTATCTCTCAGCGATATCATGCTATATCCATTTAAACATATTACGGAACAAAGTCGCTTTCTCCGTCCCTGTATCTGTTTGTACGCTTAAATTTTCAAAACTACCCAACGGATTTTGATGCGGTTCTTTTAATAGATAGAACAATTCAAGAGTAAGGTTTTTGTATATAATTTATTAAAATTTTATAAGCCTTAGCTAAAATATAACAATAATTGTTGGACGTGTCGGAAAAAAATAGGCCGCCTGGGAGTTTTCATCGAAAACGCTGCCTAAACCCTTTAAGATATAACAAAATAATGTATAGGGGAAATCTGTATCTTATAAAGGTCTCTAAAAAAGTCCGCGATGGCATATATATATATATATATATATATATATATATATATATATATACTATATCAATTTAATACTTTAAAAATTGGCAATTATAATGCAATAATTTGAAAGTTATTGACACAAATACGGTATGAATATGAAAATGAAAATATGAAAGCAGTAATAGTATCCTAAATATGCCTTCAGAAAGTCTGCGAAGGGAAATATGTATTTATGTTCAAGATTAAATACTCACGTAACGTATCCATTTTAATACAAAAACTTAGTAATTATTAAAATAGAAAATGATCATGTGTGTTCAGGATCGATAACAAAACCATAAAACGCTCTTTATATAATGTAATTCTTATGAAATAAACTAAAGTAAAAAAAAAACCTAGTAAGTTGCCATACGTTTAAAATTATACTAGGACGGACAATAAGTTCACGCCGGGTTCAAGCTTCAAGAAAGTTCATTTGTTTGAAGACTTCGCGTAACTCGTCGTGCGGGAAGGGCGACTGCGCTCAATGCATAAAACGCCCGAATATACTGGCCTTAATACTAAAATATAATACTATTGCCACAATAAAAATAACTACATCTTATATCACTAATAATATGACATGATTGATCTAGGCACTACATATCACTTAGGTTTAAAAATTCACACGAACGAAATAATACTTTCTCTCTGCATTATTTTGCTCATATTTTACTGAATATTTTTGTACTATGTAGTTGTAACTATGTTCATATTAAAGTTTTTCCTTATTTTTCATATACTTACTCATAATAGTGAGCAGCTTTCCGTACTCTTTTTCGGCACACTTTTTCAATTTTCGTCCCATAAGAGATGGTCCTCCTTGTTTCTATCCTCTATAATTATTGTGGAAGCACTGGCCACTGAGTATGAAGTTTAGAGGGTAGAGACAATGTATTAAGAGTAAAATCTATGAGGAGGTCTTCCTCTCATAATACTATAGGGGCCAAAGTTAAAAAGAGTAACATGCAGCGCCATCTAGGAAGACGGTTAAGAACAAGTTAGCTGTAAGATTTATCACGGAGAACACAGGAATAAAAATATAGCTTGGCCAATCTAATTTTAAAATATTGATACAAATCTAGTTATTGGCAAACAGCCAAGAGAAGTACATAATGATTTAAACGTTCTTGAAAATAAATGCATGTAGGTACCATCTGATATTCCTTTCCTTTCATTATCTATTATAAAATTTATAGCTATCGTTTCACAAATTTAATATTGACCCATATGAGAATGTCTTTATTATAAATAGCTTATCACTATTCAATTAAATAAAGTTTAAACAAATAAAATCAAATTAATCACAAGGTTTTTCTGTGGCCTTAAAAATCAATAGACAAAGTTCATTAAAGCATTTCTTAGAGTCGACAACAGATGTCACTACGTCTTATTGGCCTAGAAATTACAGCGCAGTGCTGTAAATTGCGTTTGTGTGAGTTGTGAGTCTATAGGCACGAGATATAAAATTTACTCACACACGAGAGGAAATTCGAGTAGAAGAGATCTGTCAAAGTCTACAAATTCATTTTAATGGAGAGTCGCTGCGAATCCATAAAAATGATTTTGGACAATTATATAAATTAGGTTAAAGTTATGTATGCCAATACGAGACTTTCTGCGGTTGAATTGATTCGAATAAACAGTAGTACTTACGCAAACGATAGACACCATGGTGCAGTGTCATCCACCGTTGGAAATAGAGGAATTGCCAAAAGAAGACGAAGAAAGGCTCGAAAAACTCTTTTCTAAATTAGATGCTGATGGAAATGGTAAAATTGATATCCACGACCTGTCTGTTGCCCTCAAGGAGTTAGCACCGCACATCAACAGAAGCTATGCAGAGGTTAGAATTTTAAGTATATCCATATAGTTACAATTAACGGTATTTTCACCTTTCTTGTCTCAGTACGTCAGCAGCAATTATATTAATAATTTTTTGTTTGATATGGAATACCCTATATACATTCTTTAAATATTACAGTAATTGCTTCTTTTGTTAATAATCTTTCTTCTTGTACTATGTTTTGTCTAATACCTATAATATATGCCTTTTATAAAATCTTATACTACACAATGGATTAAATAAATAGGTCCTTGTAATGTAATTATACTTGTTAAGTTATATAAAAGATTTCTTTTTGTATGATAGAATACATATAATTCAGTGAAATCATCATAGTAACTTATAACTATTTTTTACTGTAATTTTATTACATACTTCATTTTTTTTTTCTATAAATTCTTATAATTTCTAGTACCATTTATGGTAAACTAGCTGATACCAGCAAATTTGCACCTGTGAACTGTGGAGTGGTAACAGTACTTTATGCATTTACTGGCCAGAACAAGATGTAAAAAGACAATTTATTGTTATTTATTATACATAACTAATCTCTTTAAACTATATTAAAAGACTTGTGTTCGGCCAGTCAATATAAATTTACTACATTTTACCCTCTTTTTATAAAATATTGATATGAGACATGTGGAAACATCCGCTAAAGATTTTTTAAATATCTTAATGAGGTAGTAAATGCGTAGATGAGCCACCTGCTGGTAAGGAATCAGTGTCGCTTATTAACATAAACAAGTTCCCATGGAACTAGCACATTCATATTATGCTGCTATTTAAATAATAAAACTGCTTGACGTATGTAATAAGTACTTACCTTGTTATCCTATACATACTTTACATAATATCTTCTTAAATTTTGGATATTAAATTTGCTAATAAAAATGCTAGACTTGTTTTGATCTGTTGACAATATTAATTTCTGGTTATCTATATATCACATTATTTGCCACATTGTTTTTCTATAACAAAATCCATGTACTGAATCAATCATAATCTTTTTGCTGCATATAGTTTGGTGCAAAATAATGGATAGAGATGGTGTTGGACTCTGACACCATTATCTATTGAGTCAGTGACAGGATGATATCCTCCTGAGCCACTGGTGATACATGCAATTGATAATTCAAATATTTTTTTATAATCTCTCTGTTAGTTGCTTTGATTAAAATATGTGTAAAAAGAATACCATTACTGAGGCAGATTTTACAGAAATAAATTTAATATATTTACATAATATACTTATATGTTTTCCTCTAATTGTTTCTGAAGGGACTGACCTCAGTGAAGGTCAGTCCCTTCAGACATAACTAAGGCTGTAGTTTATACATGTAATACATGAATTATATTTTCTCTTGTGATTTTGTAGTTGTGTTAGTGATTGTGGAATCACACATGTACACTTCTAATTATTGGTAGTAAAAAATAATCTCTGATATTAAATATGATTTCTTCAGAGTGATGACAGGAGTACTTGTTCATCTTTTATTTAACTATGTGTTTATTTTGTTGTATGAGAAAAATTAGATTGTTACAGACCAACTACTTTATTAATACTCTTTCATAAGATATTAAATTATATATTATATAGAAATAATCCTGGAAACGAGACAATCTTTACAATAAATATGTAAATCGGACACATATTTGCTGTAGAGACTGCATGGTTGGCGGGATTATTACGAATTAATATACAATTTAATATCTTATCAGAGGTATAATATAATTTATAATTTAATATCTTATGTACTGGATTTTTTCAAACTTCTACTATCTTAAAGCATTTTCACTTGTACATTATTTTAAATGCTTGTAGCATTGTTTTACTGTCATTTTTTATGAATAACACCGAGAAAAATTAGAAAAGGTGTTTTTTAAATCATATTTATTTATAAAACATGTTTACCATGGAATATGGAAATGAAAGAATTGTATTAGTTCATAAATGATTCAGTGTGTGTTCCATTATAAAAATTGTGTATGTATGTTCATGGTAATGGTAATCGGATTTCAATGTCTGATTTATTTGCAGAAATTTCTGGCGAAAACTGGAAAAGATCCTGGCGATGTCACACTTTCAGAATTTATACATTATGTAAGGGAACATGAGAAAAATTTAAAATTGCAATTCTCTCATCTTGATAAAAATAAGGATGGTAAGTTTCAATATATACTATAGTTTTCAATAGTTTCTGTTTTATAATACGGCTATTATGCTTTATTAAGAAATAATTAAAAAAAAATGTGTTTATTAGTATTTTTAGTAAAGCTTGACTAATATATTAATAAATAATTACTAATATAATATATTGACTAATACAATCTATGTGATTCCTAGTTCTTCATTACCTGGACTTTGTGGACTATAATGTTAGGGATAGGAGTCTCGGGTCGAGATTTGTTTACATGCTTCATAAGCAGCGGCTACCATTCACCACTTTTGCCTTATAAATAATAATGTAAAATAATCCAAACATTTAAGTATGAATTTTATTTTATTTTCAGGAAAAGTTGATCTGGAAGAACTCATATCGGCTTTTGCTGATTTGGGCATAGCGATTGGGAGAAACGAGGCTACCAATTTGTTGAAGAGGTAAGATGCTTTTAGTGTGGCTTGCGAATTTGCTATGCGATTACATGAAATTTATATGTAAAATGTTTCGTTTTATGATAATGCTACTGTAAAATGTGTTATGAAGTAAAACTTTCGAGTAGTAATGCTTAGTAGGTATAAACTTTACATAATATAATAGGGTGTCTTCCCTTTGTTCATGAATATTGCAAAGGACGCGTTAGAATGACGTCACTATATAGTGATTCAAATTATAGTGAGTGATGTGCGCATTGTTAATTACATGATATTATGTATGGTGTATAATAAACTATATGAAATTTAATATTGCATAATTACTAGAAGTACTACATCAATTATTCTTTAGACACCAATCCTTTAAATTATCTACTGTTTTATACTCAATTTGTATAGTACTTCTAAATTTTTGAAAGGTAACATTTTTACAAGTTCCTTATTAAATTAATTGAAATTTGTATTTGCATTGAAATTTGTACTTGACGTCATAGGTAAGCATGAATATTAAATTGTGCATTATTTAAATACTAAAATGGTTATTTTTTTAAGTTACAAATTTCAATGCATGTGAATTGATCAATCTACACTAATATTATAAAGAGGAAAACTTTGTTTGTTTGTTTGTTTGGTTGTAACGAATAGGCTCAAAAAGTACTGGACCGATTTCAAAAATTCTTTCACCATTCGAAAGCTACATTATCCACGAGTAACATAGGCTACATTTTATTCTGAAAAAAATAGGGTTCCTTAAGACATTTGGGTTTTTCGGACACAAGGTGTAAAAAATCAACCAGAAAAGTTATTTATTTTGCGTACGCTGCCTAAACTATAAAAGATAGAACCATAAAATGTTCTTATTAATTGTAGATCTTATAAATATCTACAAAAAAGTCCACCACATACTATACCTATCTATGTCGAGTGAGGCACAACAACCATTTTTATTCAGAAATTTTGATTTTTTTGGACTACATTTTATCGGTAAAGATATATCATCCCGCTAAGATCCCGTTGTAAATCTTAGTTAACGCAGGCGAAGCTGCGGGCAACAGCTATTATTGATACAAATTGAATTAGACAACGTCATTTTTGTATACATTTAGTGCATGCGTTGCATGTGAAATATGTATGATAATTTATTTATTCTTAATCAAAATTTAAATTTGCTAAGTAACGCCTGTTGCAAACGTTTATTTATATTTTATTAGTGCACCAAGAAAGATGGCGACTAAAAACATAAATACTAAAATGTTTCAGAAGAGTCGGTTGGGCAAAGTATTGGTGGTAAGTCATTATGTAGTGTTGGCTTCGCTAATAGAAAATGTACATAAACTGAACGTGTGGTTAAATAACCGAATTTGTATGTCCTTGTTCACTAATACATGTTTTATAACAATGCGACCATAAACTTCGTTAAACCAATATGCGTATTGAAGAAGTTCTGTCAGGCTTTTTGTTTGACATTTGTTTTATCAAAGACCTGACTAATAATATTGTATGTATTGTGAAAAAATTATATATAGCATAATATGTATGTATGTGTGTTATCAAATTCGTGATTTCCTTGTGTACATATTATGTAATAATATAGGTAATTATAGCCTTGTCAATATGCTGTGGAGTGCTCGCCTGTGATGTTATGGCAGTGGTTTCTAACATTTTCAATAGTTTTATTCGTTTGACTTCATAGGAAAACTGAATTTTACCTAAATTGTATTTAAGTTGCAATTACAGTGCAGCGTAGTGATAATTTATTTCTTATTTTTACCATCTCTCCACTTAGTTGGGATCTAAAAAAAGTATTTTATCCCTAACTATCGTGGTGGTTTCTAAAATTTTCAATAGTTTTATGAAAATTGATTTTATCCAAACTTGAAATATTACACGGTCAGAGGTACCTATATATTTTTTGCTATTTTTTTACTTCACTAGGAGCTCAATAGGTATTTTTACCTCTGAAGAACAAATTTTTTCCGACTAGAAACAATCCCCCTAAATTCTCCCCATGTGTACTCAGTATAGTTGACGTATTTCCGAGCGCCCATTTGTAATCACACAAGTCTATGAAAGCCTTCTGTATAGTTCTTAGGTATAAGTATTCTTGGATTAATCATAAAGATTAATAAATGTTACTATTGGTGCATGGTACATCGCAGGGCACGCGCAGTAAGTAATAGTTTGAAATTCGTGTTTTTCTGAGATTAATATATGATACACTATTTTCGAATAATTATATGATAGAACTAATATTAATATAAATATATATAAATAAATAATTATATACTATATAGAACGATAGTCTTCATGTAAGAGCTCTGAAAAAATGAGGCAATAAACCTTTTCTTTTTAAGTAAGCGTTGCCATTAGAGGTGGAGTTTTCAGTTAAGCTGGAAATGGTGCGTCCACTCATAAACATTTGGTACCTATTTAGAATACATAAACAGCTATGCCTATGTGGTAAATTCTGGGTATGCTTATCTAAAGTTGTTATATTCCGAGAATGTTTATTTATATAAATACGTAAACATCATTGGTAACTGTTTTAAAATTAATCGGTTTGGACAATATAGTCGGTAAAAATATTTTACAATAGGGCAACACTGAGCATTTTTTTTTCTTATAATGTTTGAATACTGACCGATAGTCTTTTAGTTATTTATATCGTGATTTTTCATGACATTGTTGCCTACTTAAAGATGTCGCGATGATTTTTTTTCCTTGTAACAAGTACACTCTTATTGCAAGTACATTTCTTATGCGAATTAGCACTTCTAGTCCAGCTATGCCCAAGTATGTTATTGGATTGTTCAGACTTCTATTTAAAAAAAAAAACTACACATGGTGATGCATATTAATTGTTTACGCCATTCAATGTCTAAGAATAACACTGTTTTTTTTTACATGTTCTACAATGTCAATAGATAATTAATTATAGCAGTAACGGACGTTTAGTAACTTTATTGTAAAGGACGCAGAAATTTAAACGTAAAGTAATAAAAACGAACAATGAAAAATAATCATTAAGCAGGTTTATGCATATTCAAAAATAATAGCATGCTTGATATAAGTAAAATTTGCTTTAATAGAGCAGCATTCTTCCAGGAACGGCAGTTCCCATTCATACATGTGTATATAGTCTGGTGCTGCATTGTGTAATAATAATTGGTCTAAGCATCAGAAAGGAAAAAAAAAATGCTGTAGTCCTAAAGAAACAAAATAAAGAGCATACTCTTTTAGTTTTCTTCTATAATTGTATATTTTCTTCTAGAATTATTATGATACTCGTTCATACATCAGGGTCTATAACATAGCCATTTTTTTTTTACTTAAGCACCAATCTATGTATACTGCTTAATTTTTTAATAAATCCCCAAAGTTTATGTGCATTTATATATTATAGCCATAGGAAAACTTAAAAAGGTAGCGTATGTCAACCCATGTTTATAGAGCAGATGAAATCTTAGTTATTTTATCTTAGCTTAGATAAATTCTATCTGTAGTGATAATTCAGTTGTATGAGTAGAATTCTTATTTAGTGGCGTATGCCGAATTGTTTTTTATTTTATAAAGAGCACAGTTTTATTTCATAGTGTAATTTATATATCTTCAACTTTACATTTCAATACAAGAAATAACCACACAATTCCATTTTTAGGACATTTTAGACATTCGAAGTTTTTATCTAGTTTAATGTTGATTTTTTGTATTTAAAAATTAAATATTTAACAGCGTACTAGATCATCGTCAAAACTTTGATTTAAAATGGCAACTGAATATAAGAATTTGTCTTATGACTTATTACGATATTACACAAATATTTTAATAATGGAATCTTGAATAAAATTTAAGTAAATCTTGTGTTAAAAATGTTTATTGTTACATAAAATAATGAACCCCAAGATGGTCGAAGCTCGGCGTTTATTAAAGAAAACCTATATTGAGCAGCGGACGAATTGGACGAATAAAGGCTTAATGGTGATGATGATACATTATACTCCCCGAAAATAAAATTAGATTTTCTTTATATAGGTAACTTGATAGGCACCGCAGCGCGTTTCGCTCGCGTACTTCACCTTCCCGAGAGAGAACGGTGATAAAATATAGCTTATGTAACTCACAAATAACGTAACGTTCTATTGGGAATATAATTTTTCTTTTTCAAAATCGGTTTAGTAGATCCAGAGATGACCCCCCACAACCTCACAAACTTTACCTCCTTATAGTATGTTCTTAGTATAGACTTTATTACAGTCGTTCCGGTATTTAATTTTGGTTATTTAAAACGAATATTATTATGGATGCTGATTGTACACATTCAGTTAGACAACTCGTTTGAATAATTAACTTGAAAAATATATATCGATATATAGTGTTATAGACGCTCACGGAAGCGCTGTTAAATTTCCCTTTCATCTTACCAAGTCAACATCTAATGCTCACTGGTTCCGAAAACAGTAGAAAACCTACTTAATATGATTAAAATAGGTCTTAGATCCTAAATTCCTGTATTCAAGTCGACTCATGCACAATATGGGCACGTACAAGGGTAACTTATTTTAAGGTTTGAAATATAATTACCTTAATTATATATATTTTCTGTTTATACTCTGATAATTCATAATAACATTTTTCGAATACCTTGTTTTACATAATTATACTCAATATATATTCGCAATTAGATGAGCTACAATTAAAAACCACTGAACTAATAATCCTACTTTTTTATTAGTAAAGTCAAGGTTCATGTATACATAGTAATATAACATAGGTACTATTATTGATGATGATCAGAACCGTAAATAGTCAATTTTGCGCCCTGTGCGAGCTTCTATAACTGCGCCCTTAGCAAACCGAAAAAAATAATAGTCCTGCCTGGTCTGGCCATTCTTGCCCCCCTCAGAGTTTACGCACTGAGCCTGGGCACCGGTGGCACCGCCCTTTTTACGACTCTGATGATCTTTCCGACCTGTTTCGGCCATAGCGACCACTTAGGATTCTTAGCAAAGAATTTGGCACCGACGCTATCGGAGATGGATAATGTAGCCTATTTTAAATTACTATATCAGTATGTATTGTAATGTATAAAAATCATTAAGTTATTGTTATTTTCATAAAACATATCTTAAATTATATATTTAATTTTATGTTTTTAATGTTATACCACACAGATGATTGAATTAACTTAACTTAATGATGATTAACTTAAGATAATTTTAAATAACTCAAAACTATATTCACTTTTTATATGGATATTTTTTTATTGTAATATGCACATACTTATTTTCCATAAATCTAAAATCTGTTGTTGTAAACACATTGTAGCGTTAGTGTTACTAACTATTAGAATAAATGTTGTGTGTAGTATATTAAAACATCATTAAAAAGTGAGTAACATCTTAAGACTTTTAATATTTTTTTTAAATCAAAATTCACGTGTGTATAAAACTGTATTAGGTCTGGTGACAACCAATTCATTGTTTTTATCGTTTGTTTTGAACTCACCCTGTGTTCATTGTTCTAAAATCCTTAAAGAACAGGCACTGCGTATTAATATACAAATGTGAGTTCTAAAAATCCACGTACATTCACTAACTTTGTTTTCGTTTCATTTAACACGGAAACGAAAAGGATACATTTTTGGAATTACAAACGTATGCCTTATTGTTCGTTCCATCCTATAAATAATATATGATTTTTTTTCAAGCATAAAAGTTTGTCTACAGGATGGATCAGGATGGGAGCTTGAACATAAGTTATGATGAATGGCGGGACTACCTACTCCTGGCGCCGGCGACGGATATCCATGCTCTCATTCACTTTTGGAGGCATTCGACCGTATGTATTCTTTTTTTAAACAACATATATATGTCGCAGTCATCTAGTTGAATCAGTCATTTAATTGTATCACTAGCGCGTTAATCAAATGACGACATTTAATTGAATGACTAGGCCGAACGTTGATTGAACAAGCGTCGCTCAACGTCCAACTAGATAGCGGATTGTAACATAGCTCTTTGAACATAGCGGACGTAAAATCAGTCAGGTGATTGTAATTTAGTTAATTTTTTTACCACCGCGGCGTTAGTTGTCACCAAAACAAATATGGCGTAAAACAGCTTGCGCAGATAATACTGCCTTGATATTTTTTTTTGACTAAATTTACATTAAAGTGACTTATTTGTAATAAAATAGTGCGAGAACATGGATTTACATATTAATACGCTGCCGTCGGCTACTTTTAAAGAAAAATTTGAGATGAAACTAACTCAATACAAACAACATAATCAAGGTTAGTTGAATGTTATGGCTCAGCTTATGTGTGAGAATTTGGGCTTTGTAAGTTAGTGTTCTTGTTGCCGTGAACACAATTACAATTTATTATGATTTTATAACATTATTTTCTCATTATTTTTATGTAAAGGAACTCGTAAAACTTATGGCCACCGTAAACAAATATTACAAAGTCGGTTATATCCCATTCAACGACAATGCTAAATGACGTTCAGTCAAGGCGTTAAACGTCACATTCAACAACTTGACGAGTTGTCCTTTAGTCATTCAATTAAATGTCGTCATCTGATTACGCGCTAGTGATACAATCAAATGGCTGATTTAACCAGATGACTGCGACATATATATAATATAGACTTCTTTCAGGTGTAAACGCTTTAATCTATACTATGTAGCATTGATAAAGTTTATTGACAGTAAACTATGCGCTGAGGTTACGCGAACCTTTGCTAGATAAATTCGAATTTGTTTATGCTGAAAATTTATTACTAACCAACATACATACTCATCTTAGATTTTTTAATTAATATTTAGTTAGAACTCGTTTATTTATACTTATTTAGGAAGAAATAACAAAACACTGATATAAATATTATATTATGTATCACATAGTCTATAATATTTATATTGATGATATCTTATGATTCATAAGAGTACTATGAATATACTTACACGTTTCTAATAAATGTTTATTCCTTATAATATGGCTGACGTGATTATTCTGAAACCCGAAACATTAAAATAATTTTATAAAAAATATTATTTAAATTACAGAATATGCAATAAGTTATTTTAAATTATTATTTTATAAAGTTGATATGATATGATTAAATAAATAAATTACTTAAAAACACCTATCTACATTTGCGTAAAGGGTCGATTCAACTAAATTATATCACAAGTAATAAACGATTATTTTATAGAAATTTTATATTTTCTTTTCATACAAAAAATCTGTTACTGTTGAATTTTAAAACTTCTCAATATAAGCCAAGGCAGTAGATGTATAGACAGATCGTTAATCCATTTGGAAATTTGACTTCACCGTGTTTTCGTTCATGGCCTTCGTTATTTACCAAATGCCAAAATTCTTACCGACCGATTCATGTGCCTTTTCAATGTGCTTATCCTTCGCTCTATGTTGGTTACTTTCGTTTTTGATAGGATGACCTCATTGCGACTCCTTACTTTCAAAAAGGCGATGTTAGTGGGCCGGCCCTGACGATTTGGCTCTGCTGCTTATATTGGAGAGAATGTTAAAGACTTTTGTTTTCAAATTGCGGTATTGTCAGGTTTAAGATTATTTCGTGGAACATAAAATCTTCTTATTAGACGTATTTGACTGATTACATTATCTTATTTACATATGAACTTCATTATTATGCAACCATGTATTGTATTGAATAAGAAGTGATAATTTTAAAAGTATTCAAACTTTCATATTATACTCATCAATCATATTCTTTATCAATATACTGTCTACATTCTTTAAATAGATTAAATAAATAAATATTGCAAATGCACTAGTATTTGCCCGCGGACGTACCGATACTTCTAATGGCACATAAATCTTTGTTTTTTTTTAAATGTACAGACTACAGACTACTTAAACTTTATAAAAATTCATCACTTTTGGTGCTGCATAAACATAAAACTTAAAAATTACGTGTTTTCATGTTTCGACGTTTACCTATAGCAGTCGTCTTTCTTAATGTTATAATTCAATATAACAGTGTTTGCGATACAAATGAGTCCCTCCGTAACTATCATTGCTATAAAGTATCTGAAATTCCTGAATCCGAAAAAAATAAATGTTTCACAAATACAAATCAAAACAACAAAAAGAATACAATTTTCAAAAAATAAACCACCGAAGTTTCAATGTGAAGTCAATCATGTATTGTGTATTTGACGTATTATAAATTTTAAAAATGATAAAATTCTTTCTACGCGATAGTATACAATTCTAGCACAAATCTTTTTCCATTGTAATTTCCTTTAGACCTGCGGTTCGATAATAAAAGAGTTTGTTCTATTACGTCGAGAGGTGGCTTTATTCAATTCCATATTGAGGTCAAACATCAATCTAAATTTGTAGAGAATTACCCGCGTGACATCAGCTGATATCGCCTGTGACTATTGAATACGCAATGAAAGCCCCGTGCCAAACTAATGACGATCAATACGTTTATCTTGTTTAGTTTTTAGGGTTCCGCTCAGAATTAGAAAACGGAACACCTATAGGATAACTTCGTTGTATCTATGTCTTTCTGTCAGCTGAACTAGTGACAGTAATTTTTCAGGATCTGACTTGCTTTCTAGTAGTCACTTATTAGATTTTTAAGCCATTTGTCTTCATGGCGTGTTAATCATTCTTTACATTATTAGCGATTTCCGACTAATAAGCAATCATGAGCTTATAAAAAAAACGATCTGTCTCCTTGCGCTGCATGGTGACGAGCCCGTCACAGCTGGCAGCACACACCTTCCATTGATAATCCAATTGGTTGAACTATTCGTTATTCGCATTACGTATAACCTGCTTATAGTCGCGGTCGATCCTACATCGGTTGTCGCTTGTTAATGTGATGAACAGCGATTTCTCTTGTCATGCAACGCAATAGCTTTAATGTTAGCAATCATCATGCCTTTGTAATATGAACTATCTGAAGCTACGATTTATCGCGTTTGTCTGATATATTTCGCAGGGTTGACAAACGTGGTTTTTTTACGATAGTTGATAGGCAAACGGGCAATTTTTTTTTTTTTTTTTTTCGGTTGGATCTATGCTAATGGTCCTAGTGACCGTTATGCGTCATCGGAAATGGGGTGATCCGGTTGGATCATCCTATGACGTTAAAAATTTGGGGGGTTGCCCCCCGCCATGTTCATGGCGTCGGGTTTGTACCTAACTTGGTCAGCTACGGTCGACTGGTTTGGAACGGGTGACGTTAGAAACCTATCGTGAGGGCAACAAACGGGCAAACGAGCCACATAATTGTAAGTGGTTACCGTCAAATATAAAAAAATGAGACTAACCCAGGTAACTAATTTAGTCTGATCTTCGCTGGGCCTAACCTATCGCTAAGGCGATCCTGTTGCCTGCACATCTTAGATCTGCAAAAAACCTACTTAAGACGCTCGCAGGTGGTTTATTGGGGTGGGGCATTTCCCAAGGGCCAGTCCCAACCTTACCGGCCTTGTCCGAGGTAAACCTGAATTATGCAAAGGCATTAACCTGCTTCATCAAAAAAAAGGCAACTAATTCATGTGTTGCTTGTTTTGGAAGATAAAATGTTGATCGATGCCAGTAATAGGGATGTTGCCACATGTTACAAATTCATGTAAAGTTATGTTTTACATATTAAATAGAGTATTTAAAAACCTAAAATAACATTTTAAAAGTCTACTTATTTGTCTTAAAATTTAGAAAATTAATTTAAAATGCGTTATTTATCATGCATTATCACGTGACTGTAAACGCCAATAAGGCGATAATAATAATAATAATTTTAAAAACTATTTTTCTTTATTTAATTTTTTGTTAAAATTGGACATATATCTTTACAAAAATATTTTTTTCATGTTTATCTATGGTATATCTATCATATAAAATTAATTAAAAAAAATAGTCAACATCCCTATTACTCTGTCTAACCTGTCCTTTTCTCCAAAACTAACCAAAGCTGTGTGACGGGAAAAACAAACAGGATGGTGGAAATAGACGGGAGTGCGTGTCTCTGCGGAATTCTCCAACCGGTATATATAAATGTTTAGCATCTTATATATTGAGGTTATGGAGTTCAAAATCTTATCGAATATTGAATTTTTTTAAATATTTTCTTGTTAGTATAATATGGGCATACTTGTGTCTGAAATAAAGATTATTATTATTATTATTATTATTATAGTGCCTAGATCACAGAGCATTATCGCTATCTTACATTTAATAGCTTTATGATTGCATGTACACATTAATTTTGTATGGCATAGTTGTTTTTATTGATCAAAAATTTAACAGGAATTATCTCCCCTTTCTTATCTCCGGGATCCGTATATGCATAAGTGTTATACATTATGTATATGTTTATTTACCCGATAATCTTTTATAAAATATATTTTGTCTAAAATTAAATTTATGAACTGAATAGATTAAAAGAGAGAATAGAAATCTTTGCAGTTTTTCTGTTTGTTTACCAGATTTGTGGTCGCACTTATCAATGAAATATCAATCAAACTGATAAACAATTTTGTAACATTAATCTGAGGATACCAGAAAGTATTTTAATCAATAGACGCCTGATTTAATTTTCTATATGTAAAAGTGAATATATGTATGTCCGTTTATTGTATATCACAATTTATGTACCTACAAAAAAGTAAATGTGTTACTACACAATATAAGTAAAAACTTCTTATAGTAAGTAAGTGTAACGATTCACTCCCTGTCAGACTAGAGCGTGATATTTTTTAGCACCAAAAACTGCCTCATGCGCCTAAAAATAAAAAATAAAAACTAGTCGGCCGTGGACTGGACGACCGAATGATGTGAATCTTGATGATTCAAGTTCGTAATATAAGGGAAGATTGATTAAAATAAATTAACAGCGTCATGTCGTTTGCCGTACCGGAATTCGAATCGATTTCACTGCCCGGGCGTGCCATAAATGCTTTAATCAGAAATCATGTTTGGAACCGATGGCTTTAAAATAAGTATTGCTGGAATCAGAAGGTATTATGAATGCGTAAAAGCCGATAGCCCTATTTAAAGTGGTTAATGCTATGATTGAGCTATCAATCAACTGGAGGGCGCGGTAGTGGGCGGTGTCTGTACGTATACCCAGTGCCCACTTCTACGTCACAAGATCCAACTCTGACGAGTGCGCACCGGATTCTATGACAATTGGGCTTGCATATATAATGACAAAGGAAGTGCAAATCGCGCAGCACAATGCCGAACGTATAGTCCAATTGTATCGCCAATCGTGTGACGTCAGTTTCATGTGTTAAATTGAAATGCATTTTATATATTTCCTTTTTTTTGCTGTACTCTGTTGTTGTGTAAGGTCAAAATATTCGAAATGTAAATTTTGAATTTTTTTACGATGATAGTGAAGTAAAATTGACACGCTGTCAACAAACTATTTGTAAAACAATTTAGCACACTCATTTTTTGCTGACCATACAAATTATAGTAAGCTTACTTTATGATGTATGCGCAAAGTTCATGTAGGGGAGTTTCAAGTAATCGATTTACATGAGCTTTTTTTCGTCGGAAAATGTAAAGGGAAAGCGGAGACTGTCCAGGCGGGTAGGTGGGACTCGCTGCGCTCGAAAAGATGACAAAGTGGGCGGAACTCTGCCCACCAAAACTCTATTCTTCTAAGGCGAAATGACCCACGGAAAATGCTTTACATGACAGGATCACATGTAAGTCCATTTTCCGATCCACTAGTCCACTTTACTACACCAGATGTCTAACTAGTAACAATGTATCACTTTTTCCGTGCTTTAGAACAAACAAAGAAACAAAATTCTCTGTTTTAATTTGATTTTTTTTGCTAACTTTCTAACCCAATAATATATCTCTATATATGAATTATAGTCCTTTAATTCGCGCATTCTAGAGCAATCTAGTGATGAGACTATCAATTGCAGTGCTGTTGATTGTTTTGTTTACGCCTGACCTTAGAGAGTGATGTCCTGGTGGATCACGCGATGTATACCGACGCAGTTAGTATACTGCGTAACAGGTAAATAATTTGTGCTATATCACATCATGGGCCTTCAAACAACATAACGTTTATTTTGGCGGTGATAATAAAAAGGAAAGGATAATAAAATAAAAAGAATATGTCTTTATTATTAACACTTGTTTAGTATTGTCTCGGACGAACGAATGTTGAGCTGTTCATATATCCGTTAAGAAAATGTAAAGTAGAAAGCCTTACTTTCACACGATTACCTTTTAGACGTCCTGAGGGACATACACACTCAAAGGTCTTATAAACATTCCATCTAGTCGATGTTACTAGCAGCGATATATTTTTCTAGATTTTTGCATGTAAATTTAGCTCGCGACACCCTAAAGAATTAGTTGATAAACTTCTAATATTTTAAAGAAAGGAGACGTTTCATCTTTGTATGGACTCTGTGCCAACTTGATGAACAGTTGAAAGGGGCGTTTCATAAAACATAAATAACACGAGCTAACATATAATTAAAAAAAAAAAATAGTCTCGTTTTCGTGTACAAAAATATTTTCTGTCGCGCTGTCCGGGTAGGTTATTAAGCTATTATCCATGAAACAATATATTATTTTTCATAATAGGTCTAAACATCCGATTATTAAAATATAGTAAGTAGGAAAAAACTCATTCTTTGCTCGCAACCCATGTACACATAAATCATTCATTCAATAAGGCTACAAAAGTCTGTCATAAAACTAGCGCTTAGTATGGCAATACACACAATCAAATTTATTTTTGTACAAAAAAAAAACAAATGAAAATCCGAATGTGTTAGTATTTTTAGTGTGATGGTAGTATTTTTGCCATTATTTTGAATATGCGTACATTATGCTGGCCTGAAATGAAACATCGCCTTTATACAAATCGATGACTCTTCGCCTACGTCAACCTGAAATGGATTTCCCTTATTGACAGTATGTACTTACGTATACCGAGTACTACGCCACGTATAGTGGCGGTGATAACAAATTAGTATAATCAGATTTGATAAACACACATTCGATGCTAGTCGACCAAGAAGGTTTGTCTAGTGATCGGTTCAGATTTGATTTTAATGTTGACCTCAGAATTTGACTCTTTCCGTCTAGTGGTCAGTTCACGTTGGATTATGATATGGACATCACAAAGTCACGGTTACATACTCTATTAATTGATCGGGGCTTAAAAGAGGAATTGGCCGATTTAAAGAAAATTCATTCTGAAATATCAGCGATAAAGTCCTCTCTGGAATTTGTTCACCACTCTGTTGATGATCTTAGCGCGAAGATTACAGTGATAGAAAGCGAAGTGCAAATTCTCAAGAATACCAGTGACGAGGTCTTATCATTGCGACAACGCGTGGAAGTCTTGGAAAACACAGTGCGTGAAAATGATCAGAGATCCCGTCTGAATAACTTAGAAATCAAAGGAATACCCTATTCCAAATCAGAAGACCTTTACATGATTGTGGCTAATATTGGAAACAGGATTAAATGCCCATTGCCGAAGGAACAAATAAATTATATAACTAGAGTACCAATGAGAGGATCCTCGGATAAATCAATCATAGTATCACTGAACAACAGATACCAAAAAGAAAATTTTGTATCAGCAGCCAAAACCAGTAAGCTGATCGCTAAGGACCTGGGCCTAACTGGTGACGTAAGAATATATGTTAACGAACATCTGACACTATACAATAAGATCTTACTTAATAAAACGAAAATTTGGGCGAAAGAACAAAATTTTACTTATGTATGGGTAAAAGGAGCCAAAATTTTTGTACGCAAAAATCCGACATCACCAAAACGACTCATAAAATCACCGGCCGACTTAAAATAATAAATAAGCGTGTTACACAATATTCTTTGTTAAAAAAATGTCAAATAATGAATCATCAAACTTTGGGAATCTTAGTCTTGTTTACAAATTATTATGCACTTTTCTATGTTCGAGTATTATTAGTCAACTCTAACTCCTGTTGTGATTTGTGTCGGAACGCAAATGTACCGTACGAAAATAAAATTAAGGATACAAATCGCCTGCACTATTTGGATAACACGTATACTTATTGCGTATCTAATTTTCTTGTTTATTTTATGAATACCGCACTTACGGAGGCATATTCTACTTTTAAATTTAATTTATTATCAATGCTTACATACAAATATTGTTTATATTTTTACAATGATTAGTATATATTATCAGAATGTACGGGGGCTGCGGACCAAAACATCTGTATTTTTTAGAAATGTAGCTATTAATTCTTACGACATTATATGCTTAACAGAGACATGGCTTACTGATGGTATTAATAATAGTGAGTTATTTTGTGACCGTTATGTTATCTGGCGGCGTGATAGGAATTATTTCGAAACAAACCAACAATACGGCGGTGGTGTATTGATTGCTGTGCGGCGAGATCTTAAGGTGGAGGGCCACTACGATTGGTGTTCCTCGGCGGAGGATTTATGGATTACGATAGTACTACGCAGATCCAAACCAAGTGTAACCCGCAAACTTCATCTTTGTATAGTATATATGTGCACTCAAAATTTAGGTAATAGTTTTTCAACACAATTGTCAAATTTCTCGAATAGTTTAAATAATATTGTGATTAATAATAACGGGGACAGTTTTGTTATTCTTGGAGATTTTAATATGCCAAACATATTGTGGAGTCCGTGCGATGATGGACGTTTTCTACTACCTTCTAATATACAGGGAACTGTACAATCTGACTTAATTGACACTTTTAATTTTTGTAATTTATCACAATATAATTCCCACGTTAATTTTAATAATAGACTATTGGATCTTGTGCTTTGTAATAATGATGCCATGGTGGAATGCTGTACAGACCCACTTGTACCGGAAGATCCCCATCACAGATCTTTGTATATTACAATAGATATGGGCCAATCACATATTTTGCCGAGTTGTGCTTATAATACGTTTATATATCACAAGGGTGATTATGAGCGTATTAATGAAAACATAAATAAAATTAATTGGTCATTAGAATTGAACAATCGTACATTCGAGGATGCGGTTGCATTTTTTTATGATATCTTGCGTGGCTCTCGTGAGTCCTTTGTACCATTTAGATCAGTGAAAACAAACCCTAAATACCCCCCTTGGTACAAAGCTCCACTTATCAAAATATTAAAAGAGAAATATAAGCATCATTCTAAATATAAAAAATACGGTAATTTATCGGATCTTCAATCTTTTAATTTACTTAGAGAGCGTGCCAAAATATTGGAAAAGGAAATGTATGATTCATATTTGGCCAATATTGAAACTAATATTCTAAATTGTCCCAAAACTTTTTGGTCCTATATAAAATCAAAAAAGCTATGTAATACTTATCCCGCAACTATGAAATATGCTCATCAGACTTCAAACGACGGCGATATTATATGTAATATGTTTAGTGATCATTTTAGATCAAATTTTTTGAATTTATCCCAACAACAAACAACCTATGGTGCAGACACACACCACACTACGTATTTTAGTAATACGGTCTCTAACATAGGACAAATTGAAATATTGGAGTCTGAGGTATACAAGCTGTTAAAATCTGTTAATTTAAATAAAACTGCCGGTCCGGATGGATATCCTCCAATTTTTATTGCTCGATGCGCTAAGAGTCTCGCAGGCCCACTTACTATACTGTACAAGCGATCATTGATAGAAGGTATAATGCCCGCTATTTGGAAAACTGCATTTATTACGCCAGTATATAAAAAAGGCCCTAGAGACATGGTGGAAAATTACAGGCCTATATCTAAATTATGCGTTTTGGCAAAAATTTTTGAAAAAATTATACACAAACAACTTTACTCAGCATTAAAGTCTAGCTTTTCGGAACACCAATACGGTTTTATTGGTGGTAGATCAACGACATCTAATCTCATCACATGTACTAACTACTTAAGCAAGTTTATGTCACAGCCCTCTCAAGTGGATGTGATATACACAGACTATAGCAAATGTTTTGACCGCATTGACCATACTGTTCTCCTAGGTAAACTGATAAGTATAGGGATACACGGAGATCTGTATAGATGGTTTGTGTCATATATATCTAATCGCTGCCAAACTGTTGTACTCAATGGTTACACATCTTCACCGATCCAAATACCATCAGGGGTGCCTCAGGGGTCAATACTTGGACCCCTGCTCTTTAATATTTTCATAAATGACATCTCTTCTTGTTTTCAACATTCGAAAATCATATTATATGCTGATGATATGAAAATATTATGTCCTATAAACTCCCACAATGACTCAGTTAAGCTTCAAAGTGACCTTTATAGATTCCAAACTTATTGTGAAAATAATATATTAGATTTAAATATTTCTAAGTGTCACATATGCACTTTCAGTCGAAAACCAGTGCCACTGGTTTATAACAACACTCTAAAAAATCAATTAATTTCGAGGGTGAGTTCTATAATGGACTTAGGTATTAAATTTGACTCAAAATTAACATTTGAATTACATATTAACGAAATAATTAATAAGGCATCAAAAGCTATGGGTTTCATAACACGTATGTCATCAGAATTTAAAAATATAAAAACTATTAAAATTCTTTACTGTTCTTTTGTCCGTAGCCACCTAGAATATGCCTCTCAGGTTTGGAACCCTCAATATCAAACCTATATAACGCGCATTGAAAACATGCAAAAGCGGTTTTTACGTTACGTACAATATAAATCTAAAGTATATATTCCTAGCTATGATCTGCGGTGTAAAAAATTCCATATGCTACCTCTTTGTTATCGTAGGCGTATTGCTGACCTTACATACTTATATAAAATAATGAATGGCAATATTGACAGTGCAGAGCTTTTGAGTGAAATATACTTACGCGTTCCAACAAAAACCACAAGGAGAAGAGTCTTGTTGTTCACGCCAGGGGTTAGGTGTAATTATAGAAAAAATACATATATAATAAGGGTATGTCAACTGTTTAATGATGTTTCATGTAGTTATGATATTGATTTATTTAATAGCAGTGCAAATAAATTAAAAAAACTGTTTAATGATATATTTTTTTGTAAGGTTTGATTGATATGTATTAAACAAAATATTATATATCTAGGTATGAGTGGAAACTTGTAATTGTCCATCTTACTATCAGTTTTAAATTTATAAAATATGTATTCTAACTATCTAGACGTAAGTTTTCCTGTTATTGTAAAATAAAAATAAAATAAAAAATAAAATAAAATAAACAATTAATTAGATTTTGGTGGTTTCATTACATTTTTTTACTCAAGCTAAGCGAAATATGGAAATTAATATTTTGTTAGTTGTATTGAAAACAATGCTTAAAGAAATGCAAATGTAAGGAAATAAAAATATTATTGATATTCATAATTTTAATTTACCAATGCTATTTTAAATAATAAGTACACTCAAATATTACGTGTATAGAGATTTACTCATCATTTTACCACTCTTGGTAAATTTTCCTCAATTATAAAGTTGTTATGATTTTTTTGTATGTATACGACTCCTTGAATTTTGTTATCTTATCAGTTTAACTCGTAGAAGACGACGACGTTTAATTTGTGTACTTTTAGAAAATCCGTTAGTGACGCTAAATATCTACTTTCCTGTGAGCCTGTGACCTACTTAGTACAATTTAATGTAATAAACTCTGGGGATTTTGATATTTAGCTGTTTATGTTGGTCAATTCTATAAGGATCTTATATTGACTGTCTTATTATTGTGTTAATCAATATATTAAATTTTATATTTATACACAAAAAACATCTCAGCGTATTTTTTTCATTTCCAAAATAATAATAACGTAACTTTCACCGTTTATTCAGCGCACACAACGAATGCTGTGGGTATATAATATAATAGGTCTCAAAAATAATATTTTTCCCAGATTTGCATCATCTTTTATTGATGATGCGCTCCTACTGGTTATTGTGGGAAATTATGTATGTATAGCCTATCTTCCTCGATAAACGGACTATTCAACACTAAAAAATATTCAATTCGAACCGGTAACTCCTGAGATTAACACGTTCAAACAAACAAACAAATTCCCTAGCCTTATATATTCTAATCTATATCGTATAGATTTTTAAATTAAAAATGTCAATATTCAATTCCAATTAGATTGAATTTTAAGAGCAAGAAAGAAAGCATAATCAAAAGGTCTCGATGTTTCAAAATTACTTAAAAGTTAAGGGTCATCCGTTATGAGGCGAAGTCCACAAGCTCATTTTGAAAAGTTTTTGAAAAGGTCAACACAATGTTCCTTGTCTAATTTATACGTTTTTCAAAAAGAAATTTACTTTGTGCCAAGCAATATTAGTTCTCATTAATGGAAGAAAAATATATTAAGTGTATTGATTTATTTTTTCGGGACGTTAAGATAATAAGACATCACTTTGTGAATTTAACAGACCACATTGTAATAAATAACAGATAAAAACATTTATCATCTGTGCTATCAATTTAAAATAAACAATTGACTGTATGTTTCATCAGAAAAACAGATTATAAATCTAGTTTAGATGTCATCTCTGATTGAGGATCCGGTTCAAAAATCACAGATAAGTTATTGTAAAACAAAATGGCGGCAAGCTTACAGAGATTTTAAATAAAGAACCTAGAAAAACGCCATTGTGACCCGCGCCCTGAGATTTGAAAGAATTTAATTTTACTAACGACTTTCACATTATTTCCTTTAACTATGTTGTTAGTCCTAGCTTTTGATCAAGGTTAAAGATTCAATGCTAAATTATCCCTAAATGGCCCTTTATGTTTCGGTTTCACTTCTAATAGACTGAAAATTAAAACGGAGTAATCCAATAAGGATTTCGTTTTATGTTGAGCAATGAAACCCTAAAAATGCAACGAATTAAATGCTTTACCTCTTGTTATATAATAATATTAAACTTGACCAAGCAGTAGTCGACGACTTCGGGAGTTATGCCATTGACATTAACTGGCCTTGGAGCTTGAGAGTTCGTTGTATATCTAAACTCTAAAGACCGATATGCGGGAACGATTATTAGGTATAATTGCTATGTAAAATACATAGGTAAATTAATGGATACAAGTACATAGAATTGGAATATAGTCAAATATAGGACGGTATACGCTATTTGTGTGTATTACAAATATAACATGTAGTCCGTATGTGTCACCGGGGTTGTAAAGAATAAAATTCGTCATTAAAAAACTGATCATTAAATCTTTATCCTTGTCTGCGAAATAAAATTTTAGATTAAGATTTTCAAAAACAAAAAAACGAGAATTTTAATGACACCCTGAAAATGAAAACAATTTATTTTTGTGCACAGTTGTTATATTATTATTCATAAAAATATACCATTATGTCATTTTCCTGATATTATATTTAATTTTATTCATAGCACTGTGGCTAATTGCAATTGAGTTATTTATTAATACAAATATTAGTTACACTGTAATAATGAGTAATACATTAAAAAGTTTTGTCATGATTTCCATTGCTGCCACCTTCTTGTGAAATAAAGAGAATCTTCGAATATAGATCGTGTTGGAATATAACACATGAATAAAAAAATTCTGTCGTACCTACCACATATGAACATTGGATAAAAATCCAATTTAATTCTAAAAACCGGGAAATACATGTAAGGTTACCTACTGTTAACCGATTGGAGGTATGTGATATCCTTAGACCCGCTTTACCCAAGAGTTTCCAGGTTACTTGCTGACCTAAGATTGCCAACTTAGACCCTTTCAAAAGGGTGAAAAAGTGAGATGAGATTTTCTAGAGACAATATACATATTATGTATTATTTAAAATAAGAAATATTAAAAGCATATATACGGTCGAATTGAGAAACGTCTCCATCCTTGAAGTCGTTTAAAAAATTGCAAATACGTACAAACATGGAGATGAAATTTTATTTTTACAAAAAAAAAAGATCAGCCAAATATAAATTCGCCTCTGCTAAACCAAACATCAAAATTATAGAGTAAAATAAAGTTTACACCACTGGATTTAAGTATTTTTAATGGGGACTTTGGGGGGGATTTTCTGAAAGTTTGCATTGTGGACAATGTGGATGGAATTTTATTTGTAGGTATTCTAATCTATAATAAAGAGCATTTTTTTTTGGGAATCAACATTATACATTGAGTACATAACTACTAAAAAGAGACAAGAATGTTCCTCCGACCGCAACCGAAACGATAGTGACTTACACGAAACATCTGTAGTTGAATATGCATATTCATATCATTAAAAGTGATCGTTGGCATAGCAACCAAGAACCTGTTTCTCGTAATGTCAAGTACGAGGTGAACTATAAAAATATTTAATATCGATCTTCTGCTATTACAAGCTGTTGACTCACATAGAATCTTTACTTTATCTAATCAGTCTAATAAAACTAAAAAGAAAAAACCTTTTTTTTTTTAAGGTTTAGACTTTAAGGCCTGATGGCCTTTAAGCTAACTAACTAGAGAGTTTCGAAACCCCAGTTGGGTTAGTTCAAAAACAGTGGTAACCTGGAATTGATTATAGTCAGTTTTTTTTGCGCCAATGTTTAGGAGTGGTCATAAATAGCTTAAATCCAAATACTTCACCAAATCTGACCGGTGCGTCAGCCTATTTGCTATTGGCTAGAAGGTTAAATATTTTTTAGCCATATCTCCTTTATTTTAATTTTTTTTTTTTACAAAAATGATAAGTACAAAAGTTGTTGCAAATTTGATTCTCTACAACTCTGGTTCTTATAGTTTTTGTCGTACAATCAATATTTACGGAAATAAACACCAAAAAAGCAAAAAACAAGTCATAGTATAATATCGCCTGCATCTCGATTATTATCGAATTTAGCGAAAAAAATTATAGAAACAAAGTTGTTAATCATTAAATTTCCTACAATTCGATTCGTATGATTTTTTTCAGAAATCAATATTTAAACCGTTTTTCGCATAATCGCTGGATCTTTAATCTAGGCGCGTTTTTAAAGTGGTATCCTCACCAAGTACTACCCTCAGTAACCCTAATTCACTTCATGCGTAATCCCAGAGGTCACGTCAATTCGTCGCTCCTTTTTGCCGTAAAAGACGGACAAACTAACACACACACACACACACACACACATTTCCTATTTATATTATTAGTATAGTATGATTATACTAGATTTTATAATATGCACATAATATTATATTATACGGAAAACAAATTATACAAAACTCAAACAGGTACAGAAACTTCTCGATGATTTTATAAGTGCAACGAAACTTCTAGATTTTTTTTTGGATTGTAGACAATTCAAGTCGTTGAGTGAAATCAGTGCTTAGGTGACCGCATATTTGTTAAAGCCACGTAAGATACCTGACATTTTGCCGATAAATGACGCCTACGATATCTAATATGTATGTACAGTCAGCGTCAGATTGATCTTAGCAGCCAAAGTGCTCAAAAAGATCTGACGGACAGAAATTCAATAATATCTAAGCATTCAAAGTTGTCATATTGATGTTAGCATCCAAAGTAGTCAAAACATCTAAGCAACACATTTTCCATATTTATCGGAGCAGCTAGAGTAGTCATACAGACTGTTCAAAGGTAAAGCATCCAGAGTGTTCAAAAATATCTTGGCATAACAGGAAAATCAATCTTATTACCAGTACTTAAAGTGTATGTGGCTTATATTGATGGCAGACGTCAGTCGTGGATAAAATATTTTGGGCTGTGCAACCCGCACACCCCAAAATATTTTTTTTTTATTTTATTGACAAATTTTTCCATTTGTTTTTTTGAATGTGGCATTAAAAATACACACCCTAAATTTTCACACTTCTACGATCAAGACCTTTTGACAGAACGAAGACCGTCGGAGCAGCTAGTCTAGAATATAATATTCTAGACAGCTATGCCATGATAAACCATTCAATATTCGGGAGAAACTGTAGGCAGCACCTGATAACATGATCGAGAAGCGTCACTTAAAATCGCCCATGTTAAGGGCGTTTACGCTGTTTATGTGCAAAACAGTACTTTTTAAATGAGTTTATTGTTTAACACTATTACCGGATTGTGTTACAGTTGTGTTAATTACAGATAATTTTAGGCAATTCGAAAAGATCAAAATTACAGGTTTAGTTTAGTTAAACGTACAGCTCAACGCACACAGTGAAGTGAAAAGACTTTCTTTTGTGTGAGTAAAAGTGGCCGTGAAATACCTACGCTTGACTTATCGCGCACTTTTGCGCATAAACGGCGTATACGTTCTTGAAGATTGATATTGACGGGGAAGGCTGAGTTGGTACGTCACGCCTGGGCCTTCAATACGCAGTGCCATTGAAGTCTGCTACGGTTTGACGTTGGAGGACTGGCGATGTGACGCAACATGTTCCTATTATGTATATCAAAATTTTAATAACTGACTGGCTTGTTGATCTAGTGGTTAGTGACCCTGACTCCTAAACCGTACGGTCGATTCCCATTGTATTTGTATTTAGAAATATATTAGTATATTGACATTCACTGAGAGAGCCCTATGTTTAGCAGTGGACGGATATAGGCTGATGATGATGATGATATTATACTTACTTCTGTGGCTTTGCGACCCAAAGTGGGTCTTGGCCTCCAAAACGAGAGACTTGTACCGGTCTTTGTCCTGCGCAACTTTTGACCAGTCCTCAACCCCGAGCTCATGCAGGTCAGCCTCCACCATGTCCTTCCATCGATATCTGGGACGACCGACTGGGCGCTGTCCACTCTGTTGTCCAAGATATGCTCTATATACTCCCCGATACTCACCTATTCTGACCAAGTGGCCGAGCCATCGAAGACGGTGGGCTTTTATTTCTCCGAGGATGTTTAGTTCGGCCACTAGTTCTTCAATCTCCGCGTTCTTTCGGACTCTCCAGCTTTCATCCTCCCTTTGTACTGGACCCAGGATCTTATGGAGCATTTTCCTTTCCGCCACTAAAAGTTTACCTTCCTCTTTAATTATAGTTGTAGAATCTAGTTGCCATAAGAACAGGCTCTGGACTCTGAATTTTGGACTAGAGGCCTAGGCCGTGTGAGAGTAAGTTGTTTCTACATATTATTAAAAAAGAAACAATAAATAAAGGATGCTATTTCTCAAATTATTATTAGGTAAGGAATATCACTGAATATTTAAATAGATTTCTTTATACAAATAACTAGTAATACAATAAAAAATATTCATAAATTATTATTATTGAATAATAATTGATATCAATTATGATTATTGAATTAAATTTTGCATATTTGTTTAAACGTTCGGATTTTATTGATACTTTCTGTTAATAGGACTAAAGGTTATTTATAATTTATATAAGGGTGGTTGGAACTGACGGTAGCAAACTAGTTTGAAATATAAATCTGACTTCTACTCTACGATCAAACCGACGCTTAAAGGTTATCGAAACTATAATAAAATGATAAATATTTTCTATGTCACCGTGAAACAGTACATTTTATGTACTTAGCCTTGCTTCGTATTTAGGTACATCTCATGGTCACTTTTATCTGGCGTATTACTAAATATAATTGGTTCTCTGCGAATACAGTAGTAGGTATCCCAAGGCAACTTTCGGCTTAGTTTAACAACCTAGTTGTTGCTTACGTAACGTGGTGACTAAAGCCTACCTAAACAGGCCCTAAGTAACTAATATATAGTTACTTAGGGCATGTTTCACAATCTCCAGATAAGTGCCGAATAGGATATCGGCAACATAATATTTGACAGATAGAGTATGGAGTATCTGTCAAATATGTTGTGAATAGCCTATTCGGAACTTATTTGGAGATTGTGAAACAGGCCCTTAGAATAACAGCGACTAGCTATCATCATTACTAGCCTTTTTCCGCCCGCTGCTGAACAAAACCTCCTTTCATGAACGCAAAAACGACTCGACGAATCTCTTGTCACTCGCATCCCACACGGACCGGCCACTACACGAAGATTGTGTTTCTAACTGGTCATTGGCCGACCGACACTTCGTCTACGTTAACGCCTAGCCATATTGATGAATTATATTTCAACCTTAAGATTAAGGGAACGAATACCTTGGACTTTACTTCATGGATTGATAAAATATCTAATGGACGCGTGCTCGCTGCGTAGTACAAACTGCAGTGTAGTGTAAACAAACGTTTACAGAGGAATATTCTGTTCGCACACGATGTAAACTCATTATAAAGCTATCGTATTTACACGTGTTTGATTGTTTATTTCGTCATCAAGCTTCAACTTCAGATGTTTCTAAACATTTTATAATGTACTAGCCGTTGCCCGCAACGGGATCTTAGTACGCGAAATAATATATTTTACACCTTGTGTCCGAAAAACCAAAATATCTTACGGAACCCTATTTTTATCAAAATAAAATTTAGCCTATGTTAGTCGTGGATAATGTAGCTTCCGAATGGTGAAAGAATTTTTGAAATCAGTCCAGTACTTTTTGAGCCTATTCATTACAAACATACAAACATACAAAAATAGGTACAAATCTTTCCTCTTTATAATATTATATTAGTATAAGTATTAGTATAGATATAGATTGTTGATTTTCTAAAGTCTTAAGGATATCTGGCAAACGTATTTGATAGAAAGGTTGTCAGCAGCGACAATATTCATAAAATAGTTTACTCGAAACATGCTCATACAACACATAAATGTATTATATCCTAAGACACAAGTTGTACAGGCTATGTCAGTGAGTAAACTGCCTTCTCTCCGAAATGCAGGAAGGATGTTTCACGGATGAAATAACCAGTATAGTGAAGTCCATGCAAATGAGCTCGGCCCACCACATCCCTCCTTACGATGAATCATCAAATTCTTGTTACAGTTGAGTTGTTTTGCTAAACACGAAATTAATATTCTTGAAGTATAATAATAATAATTAAATAATGACTAAAGATCAAAGTATAAACTAGCAAAACTTATTTTAATTTAATTTTACGTATTTGTTGCTTTATTATAGTTTTAAATACACTTATAATTTTGAAAATATGAAAATACATACATTTTTGTATAATGACATATTTTTCAATTGAAATATAAATTAAATTCATCAACATTAAAATATTTTGTTAGGACATGTAGTAATGTTTATTAATGATTGTATTGTTGTTGTTTTATATAAGACCTAATTATAGTTATCTGCAATTGTAGATATAAAAAATAACTAGCATTCGAATTGATAAATATTTAATTAATCAAATTTTCCTAGTTATAAGTTTCCATTAAATGTAAATGTGCAGTGCAGATATTTCTTAAATAATAAATATATCAACAAAATCTTTTAATTTAAGACTAAAACTATACTTACCTATACATTAATATAGTATTTAAATATACTTAGGGCCTGTTACACAATCTCCAGTTAAGTTCCCAATAGGCTATCGGCAACATATTTGACAGATACTCCATACTCTATCTGTCAAATATGTTGCCGATAGCCTATTGGGAACTTAACTGGAGATTGTGAAACATGCCCTTAGTAAAAGATTGTCCGAAAAAAGCTTGATTAATTACTTTTATCGTTTTCTAATGTCCTCCATGTTTCCTATTCCTACCATTAGTTGGTTCTCTAGCTATAAATAATTATGACCTTTCCCTTTCAAAAGTCTGACTTTTCCACTTTACTTAACAGCAATAAACGTTTTGGCGATCGACACTTCTGTTGCCTTCACCTTGAGAGTTTTTCCCTCATTTCTAGATCTGTTTGTTCTCGTATTGAACATAGCTATTCTAATATGGAACTGAAGACAGGTTTCTGACTTCCACTTCCTAGTGAGCCATCAGTTCCTGGATTTATGAGGTACTACGCAATGCCTGCGGCTTTGCCCGCGTTACTATAGACTTACGGACGTATGCGAATTGATTATATCCGAATCCGAATTGATAAGTTATTCCTTTTTGCATCTGTTTTCTGCCAGTCAAGTCCCATCAAAGCCCGTCCCGTCCAGCCGTTTCGGAGACTAGCCAAAACAATCAGACATACAAAAATTGTAAAAATATGTTATTTTGGTATATGCATCGTAAATACATACACATACATCGAGTGGGTATTTTAATTTTACATACAAGCACTTCAATTTTATTTAACTGTATAGATTGCGTATTAATATTGTGATTCACCTTAGGTTTTGTATCAAATTATTACCACTACTGGGATAAATCCAATAAGCATTGGACGGATACAAGTCTGTTGTCATTATAACCGACTAATACTGGCACGACGACGTTTTTCCAACCAAATTATTGATATTCTTCATCAGCCTAGCCTTCTCCCAACTCGCGGTTTTCCAATAACGGAGTCGGCTTCCAGTCTAACCGGATTCAGCTGAATACCAGTATTTTACATGGAACCCAGTAACTGGGTGATACGGTACCCTGCGGTAAGACTGGTGGACAGATTATCGGGCTTCTGACGACCGTAACGACTGTCAAAGATGCACCATTGACAGGCGGGACCAACGGCTTAACGTGCTTTCCGAGGCACAGAGGAGTCTTGGTATGTAAAGATGGTCATCCATCCACGGACCAACCTCGGCAAGCGTTGCTTAACCTGGTGGATCGATCGATCCGCGCGGCTGTTACCACTGCGCCACGAGCTCCTCCACAAAATTATTGATAGTACATAGTAGTAGAATATTTTATTGAATACAAGTCATTCTTGAAATCTACTAACCTTATATGAGTACATTCGCCAATTGTATCAATGTGTGTTATATGTCTTTGCTGTATATTTTATGTATTCCAATGGTGTTAATAATGGAACACCGCTGATGTCAACTATATTTATGCTAAATCCTATGACAATATTCAGAAATAGAATAATGACGCTAAATGGGCGAAGATTTGCAATACGAATCATAACAGATGTTCTTGTATATTCACGTCATATGTTTAACTTATCCGTTCTCATTGATTGTTATATTTGTTATCAACGTCATCGTGTAATCACTTGATGATCGAGATTAACGTCTGGAATCTAGATGTAAGTTCTAGAACTCAGAGATCAATTGTTTTATTATCTGATTATGATGAACACAATCTTCAACTTCAACTATCTACTATAATGACAATTGGGAGGAAGTACCAATTTTCAGAAGTCAACAAATGTGTAGGTGATGACATTGCCATGTAGCATAGGATTTAAGTATTTTTCCTATTTCATTCTAAACTGTTAATTAATAAGGTATCATTTTATAAAAACTATACTTTTGTAATTATTTATTTAGTGCCAAAACTCGTTTGCTTCATATCTTGGATATAGAAATGTACTTAAATTTCGAAATATTGGTTTATAATAACTTAAACACGTGCTCGTACTAAAAGTATCAAGCAGCATGCACGTGTTAATTATTTTTATTGTACATACAATTATCTGCTGGTTAAATGTTTTAAACGACTAAAGTAGACTTAGGGTCTGTTTCACAATCTCCAGTTAAGTGCCCAATAGGCTATCGGCAACATATTTGACAGATATTTGAAAGATACTCAATACCTTATCTTCACCCTTAGTTTACGCAAGAACTATTTACAATTATCATTATCAGATTTTATCCAAGAATAAAAATAAAAATAAAAGCACAACGTCACTCAGGTCCGCTATTGACCTTATTGACAAAACACTGCTGTGGGCCAATTGGGAATTTATTCTCGAATATACTTAAACAAAAAAAAATCTGACACCAGTTGTTTAGGAGGAGTTCAGTGACACGTTAAGGATAAACATAGATTCTAAAATAGACTTTGTTGGTCATGATACCGATGTTTTTAGCTAATAGTTTTGCTAAAAGTATCAGCTATTATTAGTCAACATAAGCAGACATAAGTTCCGATTTCCGAACAAAGAAGCATTGTTCAATTATAACTAGACATACAAAAGCGAAGCAGAGCGACGGTGGTCCAGTGGTGGACGGACTCGGCCTCTTACGCGAGGGGTTCCGGGTTCGATCCTGACCCCCACGTGTGTGCCTTGAAATGGGTTTTTCTAAATTTCTAAGTGCACACGAGACCATCGTTCGCTCACCGGTGAAGGAAAACATCGTGAGGAAACCTGCATGCTTGATGAGATTGAAAGTCTTTGAAGGTATGTGAAGTTCACCAATCCGCACTGGGCCAGCGCGGTGGACTATTGGCCCATTACCCTCCTCGCCTGATTTCGAGGAGGAGACCCGTGCCCAGAAGTGGGACATATAAGGGTTGATACTTTATACAAAAGCGATGTTTCGTTCTCTTCGTCAATGTCAACATTCCTTTTCCTTCCTTTTTCTTAAAATTTTTATGCCTGTTTGCGTTATAATTAACTTTTAATAGAAAAGGTGGATATTCAGCTGTATGTTTTATGTTCAGAAACACATAACATCTTATGTCTCATGACGGGCAATATTTTAAAAAGTTATCTGAACTAGTCTCATGTTAACGAATGTTCGTATGTAACGGTGACCACTTACCTTCATGTGGCTCGTCTGTCTGTTTGAATAATTTATTCCATTATTGGAAGATATTTGTATTTTAACATTTTAATGAAATTAACTGGTGGTGATGTAACGAATGCCAATTTTGAAGCATATCTATCTGTAGATCACATTCCCGAATGTGAAGACGAATATTCAGTTTTTAAATGCACATGCATTTACAGCAACCATTGCCACGGATGGTGACCATTTAGACACCATGTAGTCCTGATGAGACCAGGCCAATGTCTACTACTCAAGTACTGTCATACTTGTAGTTTTAAGACTCCAAATTCCAAAATGCACTCAGCGCACCGCAGAGCGTAACGAATTAGTATCCTATATTAATTTAAAAAGCATAATTGGTTTAAATATTGCCGCAGTAATTTCATATATATAATGTAATTGGTATGAAGTAATCGTTTATTACATAACATATAACTAAGAATTATTTACAAATGTTGTAAGGTAAGGTAAAGACACTGGCAGATTATCAAAATTTTCATGCGACGAGCCCCTGCCTCATTGAACTTGAGATTTGACCCCAATACGCTGATATCGTCCAACACTCCTACTACTGTAATTTCGCATAAACGCCTCGCTTGTTTGTAACAAAATTATCGGATTCTGTTCGCAACATGTTAATAATGCTGTGTGTCTGTGTGAGATGTTCTCGAACGGTACGATAGTAGGGGTTTAGATGTCCGCCGTTCGCCACTTACAACCGTCGCTAAGCGGTTCCATGATCGGCGTGCTTGCTGACGACACAGTTCAGACCACCACATACTACATAGCCAGTGTGAGCGTGCTCATTGGTGAAACGACACGTGTTCTTGATGTCGCGCTACAAACCACACACTCGTCTAGATAAAGTATTAATTGCGATCTGATTTTATAGTTCCAAAGAAGTAATAAGTCTGTGATCTTATATAATAATTTATAATATACGCGTAGTTAGAAAATAGTAAAATGGCTCTGGAATTAGAAGAGGCGACGGTCTCCACTGGTGATGTCTTCGAGGATTTCCTGTTCGTGTTCCGTCGGTGTTTGGCAAAGGTACGAGACACCTGATTCATACTCTCGATGTCTCTTGATGATTCTATAATAAATTATACCTTTAACCGTTTTAAAATATAAGATAATTTCGTATCAGCTTAACCTTGACTTTAAAACATGAATGTAAAATAGAGTCCTTGGAATTATTAGATAGTACTCGAATTTTAAAAATTAAATGCTTCCGCCTAAAATATTCGCAATAAAATATACCTGTGCTTAATTGTTAGTAAAAGCTAAAACAATTTTGAAAATTCTTATTTTAAGTCGTTTACCATCTGTTGTATTTTTAAAATGCTATCTTTACACGTTTTTCCCGCCGCCAAATGTTGCAGCGTGGGGACTTTTTGAGTATATTTATATGGTACAGAGTTAAATAGTTTTTAGGTCAATAAAACGTCACTGTCTCCCATATTGTATCGTTTAATGACGTAACGTCAAATACTGAATAAATTATATTTTAAAATAATAGTTAAAATATTACTCCTGTGTACTTTTAAATTTTAAGTATAAGCACCGTAAGCACTCCTTTCAAATTATATTACGAAAGTTAACCTCACTTTTGCTGCGAAATTCTTCTACACACATGGCAATCTTACGCTGCGCGAATTCAAGTATTTATATTGAACATTCCGTGTCTTATTCCACCGAAGCTTTCACCTTCTTTTGAGATCCTCCTATGTAACGTGTAATTTAGTTTCACTAATTTGCATATTGTTCCAATTGCTAATTTCGATGCGTCTGCTTTGCGAATTTAAAGTTCATCTTTAACGTCTTACTGGAATTTAAAAATCTCGATATGACATTTTCGTACGTTCCCATATTTGATGTAGGTTTACAAAAAAATTAAAGGTAAAATTTGTATATTATTATCATACTTATTGAAATTTAAATATATATTTGCTGTAGATGATAACATAGTTCCTTAACAGTGTGATTAATAATTTAAGGCGAAATGAATTAAAGCGAGATACACAAGAAGAATCTAGTGAATAAGGACAAGCACACGTCAAATTTGCTTCAAAGTATCCGTATAAGTATACGTCAACAATTAATTTAACTTCCAATTGAAATTAATTATTCTTCTGGATCTTCAAAACAAATATTTTAAATGGATAAAATAAGGGTGATATTATTATGTCTATCATGTGTCATCACAGTCCGTTGAACAGTAAACGAACGTCGAACTAATATTCATATTTCATATGACACATTATATTCAAGGAACGTTCCGAACGGCATGTTTATCAATTAGGTTACACAAAGAACATTACCGATGCTATCGCAGTCACTGTGTTATCAAATTAAGACGAAAAAACGAAAGATTATTACATTACTAGTAACTATAAAATATCTAAAATAAAATACATAATTAAATATGTAATATCTTATTGATCAATTATTAGTAGGTCATACATAAGTGTGTTATATCCAGATTGGATAATTTAATATCTCGAAGAATAAGCTCAATGAAGTTTGCCACTTCAGGCACTGGTCACACACGCAGAACGGATGACTTCCACTCTTGGACCTTAATAGTCCATCAGGTTCAAGAGTATAGACCTATGTTCTGATGTGGACGCATAAAGGCTGATGATGATGATGAGTTTATGTTAAATATTATCAGTTTCCTATATGCATAAAGATGTAGGAAACTAATTTAATTTACGAAAGGTTTGCATAAAGATTAATCGCTTTTTTATAAAAACCATGTATAAAAATTGTATACACATTCAGATAACTTGTGTAATATAATCCGAACATTAATATATAACAACAATTTTAAATTTAAAATGTATCTGTACATTTTGACAAGTATGATACTTCTGAAGTGCAGCACTGTCGAATTATACGTCAATGCTGACAAATGGTTGCGCAGGCTCATTCATTTCTCTCATATAAGTCTAAATTGTCTTTTTATGCACGTATTGCAACTATATCCATGTAACCAACATAATTTGTTAGTATTATAATTATCCTTGGACCGACAGCATTATAGCTAGCGATGTAATATGACGTGTTGGCTGGGCGATGACGTAGCTCTCTCGTGAGTCACACGATATCCTGTACTGCCACAGTATGATAACGGGGAAAACCTAGTTTCGGAAACTGTTACATATACGTTACAGTTCGATAATTTAATTATAGGAATTGTGGTTGTAAAAACGAGTACCACATAGGTGTATTCTGTTATATTATACTAGCTGTTTCCCGCAGCTTCGCCTGCGTTAACTAAGATTTAGAACGGCATCTTAGCGGGATGATATAGTCTATATTATCCCGCGTTCCCGTGGGAATACGGGTATGAATTATAGCCTATGTGTTGATCTGATGTATAAACTATACAATTATAATAGTTTTTGCGTGAAAGAGTAACAAACATCCTCACCAACTTTCGCATTTATAATATTAGTAGGATTTACAGTAATTAAGCTATAGCATCTGTATGTAATACATTTTTTAAGTTTTAATTTGGTTAATAATTTTTTCAAGTGTTCGCAAGAGGCGGATCTGCCACGTTGTACGTTGAACTCTCTCAATGAAGGTCAAAATCCAACAGTCTAAAACAGTTTGATAATGATGATGAAAATGGTTCTAAAAATGTACATTGACGTTTTATTGCCTACATTTCATTTCACCTTCAGAATATTACGGGAACAGTAAATTTTAACAAAACGTATTATCATTCTGTAAATTGGCTAGAGTCCATTTTTTATGACAATTTGAAAATGTTTATATACTCTTGTATATAATAGTTTATATATTTTAAACCCATGTTATCGTAGCAAATCAATTAATAATATATTTAAAAGCGAAATGAAATAACTTATCAGGCGATCTGAAGTGTCTATACTAAATGCTGCACCGATATACTTAATATCTAGAACACTGATGTCTGATAATAGTTATGTAGGTTACCTATATAGGTAACTAGCAGCGACTCGTGGTTTCATCCGCGTGCTTCCCATTCCCGTGGGAGTCGAGGACAGATATAGACTATTATTCTGATTGTAACTTGTAAAATATATTATAATTGTAATGTTTCATCAAAATCCATTCAGTAGTTTTGCATAAAATGGTAACAAACATACATTCTTACTAACTTTTTCGTTTATAATATTAAAAGGTTTGGGGGGGAGTGAGGGGCGGGGGCTAGTCAGCTTTTGGGGGTGACAAATCGATCTAGCTAGGATTTATTTTCAGAAAATGGCTATAAAAGCTCCTACGATATAATTAAAATACGAACGTTAAATTCGCTGTCATTTACTATGTAGCTCAGTTAAAAAATCAGGCAATTTTTAATCCAAAAGATTCGTGCCTTGAGTCCTTTGGAAGACAAACTTTATCATATTGTCATCTTAAACAGTGGTTCTTAACCGGTGGTCCGCGTACCACTGAAACGGTAAGATGATAGTGAAGAGTCAACGCAACGCGATCCGCGCTAAATAGATGAAATCCGCGCTGCCGTGGTATAACTAAAATGCCGTTATCCAACATCTGAGCGATTTTCGTTTTTTGACACTAAGGAATAGAGAAAAAAATTCTCTATCGATCTATATTGTCAGTTTTTTGATATCTTCATTAGTTTTAAAAATAAAAATTAAAAGGGTGCCGTTAACGGCATACGTTATACATGTACTATTACAAATCATAGTTTTTTCGCGTTTACTCAAAACTATGATTTGGTAGATAACGGCATTTAAGTGCGTTAAATAAATGAATTAGAACAACCCTCCTTTTATTTACATTTAGATACTTTACACTAACTACAAACAAATTAACGAACTTGGTGGTCCATGGCAAGACAGAAATTTTGACAAATTTTGGTCCCTCATGACTATACGCTATTATATAAAAGCTATTGGACCGTCCTTCACAAAACATTTGGAATCGAAAATAATTGTCAAAATTAACGCACGCAATCAGAATGAAATGGGACATACAAACACATTATTCAAGTAAATTTCCATTGCACTTATATGCACTCATATATTATAATTGTCGCTAAGAAATTGGCTTCACTAAAAGCGGCGTACAAAGTCTCCTCGCGATACGCGTTTTGATCTAATTTTGTATTAGTGAAACGCAGCGTCTTATATAATTTTCAATCGTGTGGAATTCCTAATATTATGCTCTTTAACTAACGCATTCTTTATAGTAATTACTATCCAGTAAGCAGGGTCGAAGATCCATCTTGCTATATCGATCAAATTGCTCATGTAATTAATTGTAAGGGGTAAATGTTGACATTATAATTGGCTAGGGCTTTGTTTGCGACTTATTTCGTGGTATCCTAACACCTCTTTTGTTTATGAGTGCTTACTTACCACGGGATCAGATTGAGCTGGTACAAAAGCTTCCATATTATTTAAAAATAAATCTCAAATGCGCCCGTCTATCATATGTTTGATATAAAATCGTAGTTCGTGACGTAGTTTGTATACTCTAAAGTCTAACGCAAACATAACGTAACAGTAACATAACGTAATGTCGTGTTTACATTTGTCATTGACGGTAATAAGCGTATACTAAAGAATGTTTATGAAAATTACGTTTTATTATTCCCTGTATTAGATTAACAAGCATACGGCTAATAGATAAATACGAAAATAATAAATAAAACATTTATCCTACCACTTTGGGGAAGTTCCATGTTCCATGTAAATTACTTGATAAGACAATCATCATTCATAAAAATATATTCTTACGATGATAAAGTCGAACTAAATAAATCCTTCCATGGTATAACTATTAGGCATGTATCGTTAAATCAAAAAAATCTAAATTAAAATCAAAAAGCTAGCGGATGGAACCTTGATATAAGAATGTTTTTTGACAGTGGTCGCTTCAGGAGCCATAGTTTGATGTCAACACTATTTCAATCTTATCAGGGCCGGGTAGGCTATCGGCAACATATTTGACAAATACTCCATACTCTATCTGTCAAATATGTTGCCGATAGCCTATCCGGAACTTATCTGGAGGTTGTGAAACATAGTAAAAGTTGTTAACATAAGAAAAGATAATTATTCTTAACAAGTAATTATAATTAAGTCATTGCATATGCTAAGTGTTGACTATGACGTGTTAAGAAGTAGCTTCGGGTGCTTGAGTCCAGTAGATTACGTACAAATTTCTGTGTGTTAGATCTAAAAGTATATTAATACGTAAAGCAAAAAGTTTGCAACCCTTTTAAGAGGATACGCAAACGGAGAAATTAAAATTTGGTACAGTTAAAAATTAATTGAAGAGGGAGTGCAGAAATCTATTATTTTTGTGTAATATGCATTATAAATTAATTAAATTAATTGCATAAAATATTTCTAAAATGAGCACACATTCAAAGTTTATTAGTGACAATATCAAACATAGAAGAGAAAAAAAATATGACTTACTATGGCGTCTTATTTAACAAATTCTCGCATTCTTCTTTAGATACTTTAAAAAAAATTGAGATTGTATTTCGATTGTCGGGCAACCTATAGTTCAATCAATTGTGCATTAAATTGGTCTTAGTTTTTTGCTATACTTCACGTGATCACTCTTTTAACTTAAACTTGTGACTTTGACCGCTATGTTTAAATCCGAGAAGGTCAATTACTATTTCGTATTCATTACTTAATCGACCTTTACCTTTTACTATCAACTAAATAATAAGTCTATCAGTATATTTTTATTATTTATATATATTAGATTGTCGTACGATCATAATAGTAACATGAAATTAAAGCTTGGAAATTTTATTACTTACTTGCGTATAAAATATGGTATTTTGTATATAAGATAAGTTAACAGGCATAAATATGATCGGCATTGCATATCGTTATTAATAATTATCACTTCTAGACTGTTGACTATGCACGATCTGTACCTGCCTGCATCGTTCCTTTCACAGATGCGAAACTAATATCGTTCGTTCATAGAAAGGAAATAATTGGAAAGGTTAAATGTTAGCCTTGTTAGCATACGCGGTACCGCAATTCGTGGGCTGATGAAATAGGTATGACGGCTCACCCTTGACACCATTCCATTGACAGTAAATACATCTATTATATATTTAGAACAAAGGTATACACTTTTTTACTACAAATTGCTTGGTGGAGACACCTGCCAGCCCACAGCTCCGATTTCGCTCTAAGGCCTTTGGGCAACAGCATAGGACATTTCGAAAAAAAAAACTTTTTACAACTTATTTCTCATACTGCTAGTCATACTGCTAATTTCTATAAATAGGATCGATTAGCAGAAAAGCTTGACACTCATTATATCATTAGCATTATAATATGTAAAATTATGTCACTATATTTTTCCATTATAATTCGTATTATCTATCAGGATTTGTATACTTTTTTATTGATGATTACTCAACTTTTACAAATTTTATTTAGACAAAATACGTAACACGAAATATATTCTCATCCTGGTTTAATTGCAATTTTTTATATACGTTAGGGTTGACATAATATATCAAAGTGCAAGTTTAATATTATTTATCAAATATTATTTTTGTGGTCTTGAAACCTTTTTATTTATTTTTTTGCTATAATATTGTGTTACCACTCGACGCGATTAATGAAAACAATGAGATAATATAATTAATTTTCTATTCAAATGAGGCACATGGGTAAAAAATAAAAATGTGAATATCGTGATCGTAGTTAGTTGTATCAAACGAAACAGTAACAAATATTGTTAAACCATGCAAATACATAGTTAAAAAAGTTTTTAAGAATTTTGTTTTATTTAGCCAAAAACTTATGACTCTTTGCACTTCGTTATTACTGACAAGTTGTCAACCAATGAAAATTAGCAGCACTGTCAAAAAATTATGTGATATTTTACTAGAATATACAATTAATTTTATAATTTGACTCCCGAGGATGATTCGCATACCAATTTCCCCGATCTGTATAGAATTTACATCAAGGATATTAATACATTTCTTTGTTTACGCAGGCTTGCTTAGAACTAACACAGTTTATTGGAAAAAATTAGCCACTCCCATAACTAAGATGATCAATTATTGGGACCCAAAAGAATTCTCTATATTAACGGTATTGGATTGTATTATATGTTTGTAATTTTCTCTTGTATATGTTTCACAATAGTTAATGTTATCTTTTTCAGATAAATAACTAGTATTTGTTTTACGAGTAGCAAAACATTCAAAATGTGGAAATAGATGTGGAAAAGTTATTTATTAAAGAAATAATTAAAAATCACAATGAGGACTAAATGCTCTGACGTTAGAAATTATATGAACTGTAATAGTAGATTGGATTACAATGTAATAGTCGATTTCTTGTAGTTAAACATTAAAAAAATACAATTTTGTATATTACGTTTATAGTAGAACATGCATATAAAAGTCGTTTACAAAAATGTTTAACTCGTAAAGTGTTTTTGATGAAACTTATTAAGCTTTACTTTAATAGTTGTATTTTATTATTTTCAGTATCTGGACATCGGGGAGGACATGAATGTCCCAGATGACTTCACACAGAGTGAGTTGCAGTCGGGCAAATGGTGGAGACATCTGTTGGCAGGTGGCTTCGCGGGCGCTGTCAGTAGAACATGCACTGCCCCACTAGATAGACTTAAAGTATTTTTGCAGGTAATTTTAAGTCTTACATCTCTTTACTTAAGTCCGTCGTAGCTAAGTCTAACATATTAAGTGATTTTAACTTTCAATCTATGTATATTTGTTTATGGTCTTTATTAGTAAATTATGCACCTAAATTAGTTCAATGACTGACTTAAATAGATAAATGTATTCACGTTAGGTGTTACATGTATAGTACCTACTCTTTTTATAAATGTAGTTGTAATTTGTCATTTAAAAGCTTTTTTAATTATAATACTGATATATTAACTAGTCATTTCATTTAATGTTAATAAAAAATATGTTTTTCTACAGGTTAATCCTACGAGAGAAAATATGACTAAGTGCTTAGCAAGAATGATAAGCGAGGGAGGTATTAGTGGGCTGTGGCGAGGAAATGGTATTAATGTAATTAAGATAGCTCCAGAGTCGGCCATCAAGTTCGCCGCGTACGAACAAGTGAAGAGATTGATCAAGGGAGAGAAAAGGAATCAGCCGTTGGAGATATACGAAAGATTCGTCGCCGGCGCTAGTGCCGGTGCGATCAGCCAAACTGTGATCTACCCATTAGAGGTGCTAAAGACAAGATTAGCTTTAAGGAAAACCGGTCAATATACTGGCATTATGGATGCAGCGAAGAAAATATACGCGAGAGAGGGCCTTAAATGTTTCTACAAAGGATACATTCCAAACATCCTAGGGATAGTGCCTTATGCTGGAATCGATCTTGCTGTATATGAAACCCTAAAAAAGAAATATATAAATAAATATCAAACCAACAACGAACAACCGGGAATGCTGTTGCTACTCGCTTGCGGTAGCACTTCTTGTACTCTTGGACAAGTTTGTTCCTATCCTCTTGCGCTTGTGAGGACGAGATTGCAGGCTCAAGGTAACAAATCTTAATTTTAATAAAAAAAATAGTTTTATCCGGTTTGGCGTTCATTGAAGGAGACCTATGTTCGGCAGTGGATAAAAGCTAATGATGATGATGTTCTGTTATATAATTAAAGTTGATAATAGAAATAAAATATTTCTACATTATTATGAAAATTTGAACTGTATGATTTTTTTCTTATGTAGTCACTGAACAATTTATTCTTATACGATTTTTCAACAATTTACATTGATAGACGCACCATGACCATGTCGCATATCTAAAAATATGTATCTTTACATATATACGTGCTGTACATGGTGTGTATGTACTGAATTCCTAAACGGCTGAACCGATTTTAATAAAATTTGTGTACATGTTGATTTTAGAATGGTTTAGATTAAAAATTCGGTCATCTTTACATTTTCTTTTCTAGTCACATTCACATCATCTCACACATTCTTATCATTTTTACAGAAAAGGCTGCAAAAGGAGCGGAGGGGACGATGCGAGGCGCGTTCCGTGAGATAGTCCAACGCGAGGGACTGTGCGGCCTGTACCGGGGCATCACTCCCAACTTCATCAAGGTCATACCAGCCGTGTCCATCTCGTACGTGGTGTACGAGTACGCCAGTCGCTCGCTCGGCGTCAACATGACGTGATCACCGAACACCCACTTCAGGCCTGCAATTCTACTTATTTACGGCAACAAACCAAAATAATTTATGAATATGTATCGCCTTGTAACCTTGGTTTTCGTTGACGCATTACGCTATTCAATCGTATTGTCATTTGCATTATCGGTGAAAGGAAGTCGGATTGATTTGCCGAGATTAGTGATAAGCTTCGTGCTTACTTTGCGTCAGTAGAATAGGCCGCTCGAGTGACTTGACTTCCACTCGACCCCCACCCCTTTCCTCTACTTCCATTGATCCTCACATGTGACTCAGTTCGAATACGAGCATCACATTCTAATTTAAGCATATTAGCAAATTTTGCATTTGATTGTAAATAACTCGTTTAAGTCTATTATTTATTTAACTTTGAACGATTCCATTTAATTTAATTGAACGGCCACTGAAGCCGGAATAATGAATGTACATTGTTGCGGCATTATTTGTTTAAAAAAAAAACCACTGTATTTAATTGGTATATCCGTGTAACGTGCCAGCTCTGTGCTGAAACATCTGTGATTACAATAAATTATTTTTTTTTTACTTTTTATTTTTTATATTTTTCCCCGATCCATAAGGCGGACGAAGCTTAGATTTAAGTGCCAATAATTAGCAAATTTTCTATCATAAAAAAGTTGTGATTCGATTGGGTTAGGAACAATGATAAAAGTTTCAGGATACGTTATAGACAGGTCATAGAAAACAGAATTGTACAATCCGTGCCAGTAGTAATTTGATGTAATTGGAACAAATCATATTTCATACGCAGCAATAAGAATGGATATAGCAATATCTGTATCTTAAAACAAAAGAAATGTCTAGAAACTGTTACGTGTATCTATTTAAATTATTTTGAAACGAGTAGCAGTTATTAAACAGTAAAATAGTGTAGGCCTGACATTATGAGATGCATGACACGTCGAAAACTAATGTATTTTCGTGCTATTTAAATGTTTATTACGATAATAAAAGAATTATCCAATGTAGATGCTATAAACTAGACTCTTAGACGCCACCAATGTAAGCTATTTCATTAAATTAATTAGAATTTAAAGTGTATGTCTGTTAATACACAAACTAGCCACAAAGCACATAGTTTTCTAAAGTTTCGCTCATAATGAAAAGGCTTCCTACAAGGTTTTATCATTTATTACGACATATTACATACCTAAGAAGTCAAAAGTTTACGAACCTATTTAAATAATAAATACTTTTCGACCATTTTCTTGTTTTTGGGATCCATGGCGATAAAAAAATTATATATTTTATAATTCAAAGAACGAACCATGCTTATTTATTAGGCTCTTTTTACTTTATCTCAATAATAAACACAATACATTTGTATAAATATTAAAGCTGAACATTGAACTTTTACAATACATAAAATAACTGAAAGCAATATTGTATGTGATTAAAAAAATATTTCGAGCCCTTTATGATCTAGATGTTAAAAAAATCTAGATTTCGCCTTACATCATAAACTTGAAATTCATTCAAATGTGATTATTTATATATTATACAGAATGACGATATACTTAAATCGTAGACCTTTAAACGAGCAATAGTTAATATATATAACCTGAATCCCGGATACGGCTCCAACGATTTTCATGAAATTTATTATTCATGTAGTTTCGGTGATAAATAGATTTATAATATATAGCTAGTCATTTTTAGGAAATGTTTTATTCGTGTTCTCAATAATCAACTTTACCGAGCAAGGCTCAGTCAGCGGGTACTTTACATAATCTTAAGTTTTAGAAATCGAGTCTTCGGTTTTTTTTATCATTGTATAAAATACATTGCCAATGTTATTCGTATAACGAATACAAAAATTATAGAATAATGAAAATATAATTTATATTTATTAAACAAAATCGAGTACCTGTTATAGCTAAGACTTATCCTAAGTATCATCATCATCGTCATCACGTCCTATCCTGTATCCTGAGCATAAATCAATCGCATCTGTTTGTAACTCTTGATTTCTGATTTCTATTCACTCTTCCTAAGTATATTCAACTTGCTTCCTTTCACATAACATAACACTATTTAATTCAATTTCACTAACACAAATTGATTATAATGTTACCAGCTCCAGTAGGTTACTAGACAATTAAAATATTGTTCTTAAATACACTTTATTATAAAAAATATGCTTCGTAAAATTATATAAAACTTAATAATACTTATCGTACATGTATTTAGCTAGGTAGATAACAAATTATTTAATCTTCTATAAAATTAAACTAGTTCTTGCTATAATTCAATGCCATATAAATATAACTCCTAAAACCTGAAAATTAAAAAAAAATGTATTTTAAGTTATATTAACAGTCTGCTAAATAATAAATATAATAGGGAATGAAAAACAAAACTGTTTTTTTTTATAAAAATAATAATAATGCATAATATTCTTTATTCAAGTAACTAAAGACTAAAACTAACTTGTCTAATAAATTGCTATAAACAAAAATTATTACTACGTGATTGAGCCATTTCTTTGGGTATAATTATTATTATAATTTACGTACCTACCCAAAATTTACTGTAAGTAAGTCTATTAGGGTCTATTCATTTTACTATGATGGAAGACTCGACTCTATTGTATTCATTATAATATTGTACTGTAACAATTACTTAAAAAAGAAAAGTTGGATCCAGATTTCCCTACTTTTGCTGTTTGATAATAAAGTAAGTAGTATGGATTTCGATTTTCGATCTATAATAATTAATTATCAACATACCTATATAAACAAACTATTTTACGTTGGTTGTAGGTTTCACAAATATTAAGCAGGCTCTTTACAAATATTTAAATCTTTGGCTCTTAACAGATTAATGAATTATTAATCAATTTAAATTTGTTCAAAAGCGTGCATAATAAGCCTGAGCATCAGATGTGTTATAATGTTAGTCTATCATCATCAGTCTTTATCCGTCTATTGCTGGACATAGTCCTCCCGCAATGAACGCCAAGACGACGGATCCCTTACCACTTTCATCCAACACAAATGTATGTTTGGTGTAATATATAAGTTCTATATTGAAAATTAATACTATTATCTAGGAAGAACGCTAAAACATTATTTGTAAGTAATTGTTTTTGTTAAACTATTTCGATACATTATTTACTATTGTCTGTTGACTTGACTATCATATTAAAAATTGCCATCTTATGTGTTTTATTTATTATGTATAAGTATTCCTATTGACATGGACCAAAGCATATTAAGGTAGCTTTTTATTGACGACCAGGTCGAGTGGTCAGCCTACTGGACACTGGTCAAGGCTTCAAATCCCGCCAGGTACCAAATCATAAGAAGCATAAGGAAACTAGCTCAGCTTTAAGAAATGAGCCGAAGTCTCCAGTCCGATGAACTTTTATTTATTTAAACTTCATAATTTTCAATTTCCTTCTTTTGTGAGCAAAACTATTCTTGGGAGTTGCTACATCTTCGTTGTAAATTTAAAAAACACCTCGAAAAGTGGCGGTTCGATTTAAGGTTAGGTTCATCAATGAAAATCAATTGGATTTATCAGATATAAAAGAAAAATGAACAAATGCAAAGAATTCAGACGTGTATAACATTATTTAGAAGAACAGTTATTAAGGATTTTTTTGTCGACTTTATTGGGGACATGTCCCCAGCGGGCAGTGGCGTAACTATACCGTTCGGGGCACGTGGCAAATTCATCGGATGCTAGGAAAGACCATTTTTTTTAATGTGTAATACTAAAAATAAATGTTGGGAGTTAGAATTCTCCTCCGGCCGGCGGCCCCTTTCAGCTGGGGGCCCGTGGCATTTTGCCGACTTGCCACCCTCTAGTTACGCCACTGCCAGCGGGCTTAGTTCGCACTCGCTCGCTCTGTAGGCTCATATGCTAGAAGAATTGTGCTTCTATGGACGTCTGAATTCTTTGATAATGTTTAATTCTATTAAGAGTAATAATGTTAAATTCTGAGATTTTCTGCACGAAGTATAAGAGGAGGATAAGGAGTCCTAATGATATAATATATAGAGAGAGAGAGAACGATATATTTCGTGGTTTTCTTATATGTTTTTAACCCCCGACGCAAAAAGAGGGGTGTTATAATTTAGACGTCGATATCTATCTGTCTGTCTGTCTGTGGCATCGTAACTCTCAAACGAATATACCGACTTCCTTGCGGTTTTTTTTATTTAAAAGGTAGTATTAGCTGTCACTAATGTCATAATATTTTCCATGGTTTCTTGAATATAAAATAATTTCTTCAAATAGGTTTTGTAAAATACTATATTATTCATGAATTTCTTAAAGCAACGCGGACCTCCTACTGGTTACGTTGAATTTCTTTCCAAGTGCCTTCTGTCAAACACTAGAAGAACTAACATAATTTAAGAGATTTTGATTTGTACCTATTTATGAATCATAATAACGAGAACTGAAAACAACAGTAAATTGTACTAGAACTCCTCCTTGCCTCTCCTAATAATAGAACGTGAAAATTTTAACTTGTTACTAGTTTGTTATAATGTATTTTATTCACTTGGAGTGGTTTTTGGTAATGTTTGTTTTAAAAACTTAAACCACATAATTTAATGTGATTGATTTTTTGACTCAAGACTGTTCTATATGGGTGGAACTATTATAGAAGTGATAGTTGATTAAAACGTCACTTTGCGTTTGGCGCCATTTCTCCATAGTATGACAGACCAAATATAGTTTACCTTGGCAGTATGACTTTAATCCTCGCTTGTTTTGTTGAGAACCAAGATAAAGAGAATATTTTTATTTTACTAGTTCTATATAAAGTTATACTTATATCCAATAAATTAAACTTCTATACGCTCTATAAATATTAACACATAAAACAATAAAATACACAGACTTATTATAAACTATTATAGTATGTCTGTGATAAAATAAAATAGTAGATAGCGCTAGTATCGACAAAATGACAAACTGCTTTTTGCTTTGCTGAATGTCAAAAGTCAAATTGAAACATCACAGACCAAATAACTTTTAAAACTTGTCCTTTTAATCATAGCAGCACGTGTAGACGCTGTCGACTTGCCTATCATCGTAAAAATTAAATAGGTACAAATTAATTTAGTACATAATATTTATTATGTGTTTTGTATTTAAACTCTAAATCATTTATTTGCCAAAATACGGAAATAAATATTTAAGTGAAATTATCTGGTGGTTAGTACAAAAGCAATGTGGTAGTGTTATAGGAAAATTTTCTTGCATAGTGATTATATAGCATAGAATATTTACATGATAAGTTCACGTGCTCATTCTGATTCATTTCATTTACAGTTTAGGTTATATTCAACACAATGCCGTCTGATGCAAAAAAACGAGCGCAACAAAAGAAAAAAGAGCAAGCAAGTAATAGGAACAAAAAGCCTGTACCGAGGGTATCTAATGCGGAAGAAAATGGCTCAACTAACGGTATTGCGAAAGAAGACCGTGAACTTACCGCAGAAGGTAATTTCCAATTTAGAATGACTGGTGATTTTATTCACCCATCAGTATTTATAATGTTTATTGTAGTTTCTAAAGTGCTATAACTTATATAATTTTTAAATTGAATTTTCAAGTCACGAAGAATATTTTCTAGTTGTATAATTAAAATTTAAAATTTATCAAACCAATCTTTTAGAAGTAATATTTGTATTAATAACAAATAAAGTCTTTAATTACATTTTATATTATAAAACTTTATTTAACCTTTCTTTAACTGTGCTTAAATCACCTTCTAGACATAAATGTATAAAAAATTATAAAAGCAATCTATCTATTATATAGGTACCTATAAAACATCTATAAAACTTTTTTGTACATATACATGAATGACATAAACTTATAATTTACTTATAGGATAGATTAAATTTTAAAGCAGTAGCAACAAATGTTAAAAGAAAAACATGTATTACTATACTAATGATAATCTAAGTATTGAATATTTTCAGAGGCATTATGCTTAAAATTAGAAGAAGAGGCCAAGATGAACTCTGAGGCTAGATCATGTACAGGTTCCTTGGCTGTTCATCCTCGCTCTAGGGATGTCAAGATTGCAAACTTTTCCATTACCTTTTATGGTAGTGAACTTCTCCAAGATACTCTTTTGGAGCTCAACTGTGGGAGAAAATATGGCTTAGTTGGCTTAAATGGATGTGGTATGTATTATGATAAAATATTTGTGAAATTGGTTTACAATATTTTCGTACATATATTTTTTCAATTGCATATCAATAATAAAATATTACATTGATGTATATTTTATTTATTTATTTATATTTGGGAAACAAACAATTATTGTAACACTGGAATTTAAAACTAACAAGAAAAATTACAGAAATCAGCTAAGTTTCCACTAATAACTACTACATTTAAAAATAATTATGAACAGAACAGTACATTTTACAAGTAATCCAAAGTAAAATAAAATAACAATAATTACTCATTTTTTAATTCTGCAATGATTCCATGTCTAAAGTTATTGAATGAATCATGCATCATATCAACTTTATCACAATTTTCATTATACATTTGGCAAGCACGACATGACATATTTTATAGAAACTAATGTTTTTTACAATACTTTCTTTTTTTTATCCTATTCACCAATTACATAAATTTTAGTGAACTCATATCTTAATCAATATAAGAAAGCTAATTGATTGATTGGAGTAACGGTTAAATTGTTAGAATAACAGTCATGAATGTATTTATTACAAAATGTTACAATAATATGAATATCTTTTTGTATATGGAAGTAATAGATCCCCCCCAATGAACACCTAGACAACTGATCTCTTGCCACTTGCAAACAACACAGATGGAGACCTATGTTCAGCTGTGAATGGATAAAGGCTGGTGATGATGATGACATATGATAACTTGATTGTTCATAAAATTAACTTAGTTGGTATATTGACAAAGCTAGTTAATTAACCTAAAGAAAAAAAACAATTTGCAATTGTATGTGCAATATTTATATCTAATTTTTTGCTTAGCAAATCTAATAGTTCATAATTTCATGTTTATATTATGTATATAAAGAAAAAAAATTAAAAAGTTAATGATTGGCAGTTAAAAATGAAACAATTTTGAAGTGATGAACATGTTATATTTCTGATGCTAAATTCATTTTTCAATATGTTTGAAGTTATATATACATAAAATCATCTGGGTCAAGTGTGATACAAGATTCTCAACATGCCAGCAAATAATGAATGCCTATATAGATTATTGGCTGGAATCATGAGGCAGTTTTGAATATTATATATCGTAATAAATATATTGATATTTTCTTACAAAAAATATTTACATGATGCTGTTACAAATTGTTGAGATTCTAGTAAAATAAGTACATTAATGTCTTGCAAAAGCGAAATATTATTTAACTGGTCTATTTGGTGGCGATTTATAACTAAGGACTAATAACTCTGTCAATTAGTATTGTAGCTTAGCAAATATACATACAAATATATATCCTGATTAGCGATAAAAATCTTCAAATTCACATTCATCAATTATATGATTTCTAATATTAAGTATATTCAATATGATTTCTTGCTATCATGTTGTAGCCAAAAGGAATGAGTTAGTTCTTTGAATTACAAAACTTCTTTCTTACATATAGTCATGATATGGTTCTAAGATTTGTATAATTATTGAAATCACTATAACATTATACATGCGTGTTTATAAGATGCAATGTGTTCACAATTGAAACAGAAAAGCTTTGTTTTGTTGTATTTTGAGCATAAAGTAGCCACAATAATATTATTATTATGGGCAAATTCCTCTTGATATTATCAACAATGATTTCTAAGATTTCTATGAGTCATTCCAGTTTAATTGTGGAGAGATGCCAATGTTTAGCAGTACTATGGCTTATTGAAAGTTTCATATTCCCAATTTGCCAATTACTTAGAACTTATCTTTGAATTAATAGTATTTCTATTGCCTAATATTTTTCTCTATTGATATTTATTTCTATATTGATTAGCTGTCCAGCTAAATGTGCTTGCGAATGTTTTATAAACACTGCCAGGCTGATTATTATAATAGATATTGTTTTAATATCATATATTTGTGCTGACATGCAACAAAGTATGACTGCGATAGTATGTTTGGCAAAGCATATTCAATTGCTCTTATTATGTAAATATGATGTTGATGTTATTTCTCAGCACTTATGTAACGAATATTATTATAGTTTTGTGAAAATGTATCAATTACTATTATTTGAACTGTATTGATTCTAGAATATTTCTTACCCCATTATAGTGGCTGATAGTTGTTTTGAGATTAGCTGTCTTGATGCTCATTAAAAATGAATTTCATTTGTCCAGCCAAATAAACTATTAATATTGATTGTCTTGCAATAGCTAAATTTATGTACTGTATACATTTTTTTAAGTACATAATGGTTTTCCCTGTTTTCTAAGCATTGTGATGCAAATTTAACTATTTATTTCTTTAGGCAAGTCGTCGTTACTATCGGCGTTGGGTCGCCGTGAGGTGCCAATTCCTCAGCACATCGACATTTTCCATCTGTCCCGAGAGATGCCCGCCTCTGATAAAACTGCATTGCAGTGTGTAATGGAGGTAGACGAAGAGCGAATCCAGTTGGAGAAACTCGCCGAAGAATTAGCCCAATGTGAAGATGATGGTAAATAATCAATATTTTACACTGTTTCCTAAAGTTTAGAAAAAAATCACTCTTCTTTGTTTAAGTATACATTTATATCAACATATAACATACGGGTGCTAACAGTTAAAGCCTTTTAATGACTATCGCCACCCATAAATGTATGTACATTGGCATCTGCCAATGCAGGCAACATGGCCATGAGACGAAAGGAAATTTGATTCATATTTGGTTTGATTCACAAAAATATTACTATCCTTACCCATGAAAACGGGACCTTTTTAATATCATTTGTGTATCTCTTATAATTTGAAACTAGATACTGAAAATCACACTATTGGTCTGATTAAGTTGAAATTATACACATGACGAATATAGTCACGGTGGTCGCTTTTAAGGAAAATCAGAGAATTTTGAATAAGTGTAGCACTATCAAATAAAAGGGTTCATCCTATGGCAGTAAAGTACCATGATAATAAACTGCCTTACTCTGTGTTGTGATGCCCCCACTATACCGCAGATCTCAACAATTTTTTTTTATTTAATCCATCTTTTGTAATGGATAATAATATTGTTTCATTACAGAGTCGCAGGAGCAACTCTTGGACGTGTACGACCGGTTAGACGACCTAAGCGCGGACACAGCTGAGGCGCGAGCTGCTAACATTTTGCATGGTCTAGGTTTTACTAAGGAAATGCAACAGAAAGCTACTAAGGACTTTTCGGGAGGTCAGAATTTTAAAAGTATTGTATAGTTTAGTGCTTAAGAGAAAAGAATGACCAAAATATATTCTATTTCTATATCATTTTTTTTGGCTAACAACATAAAAAAGAGAATTGATGACTTGATTTGTTCTGGATGAATTTATTATTAATGAATATTTTTAGGATGGCGTATGCGTATCGCGCTTGCCCGGGCCTTGTATGTTAAACCGCATCTACTGCTACTCGACGAGCCGACCAACCATCTCGATTTAGATGCTTGTGTATGGTTGGAAGAAGAACTTAAACAGTTAGTGTACATTTGAAATTTTAAAAATTATGTATAAGTTTTTATTTGTTAAATTTTTATAATCAAATTATTAATTAATGTTGTTAAATGGTTTTTCCATTGTTATCAATATGAATAGAAAGACAGAAGACAGACAAAAGATTACTGATCTATATACAACATAATATTTATTTAAGTTTAAATGAATTGATATTTAAATATGTCTGGTATTTTTCATGACAAAAAATATGTTACTATAAAAATCTATATAATATTTTTAGATACAAACGTATTTTGGTACTTGTGTCACATTCACAAGATTTCCTAAACGGAGTGTGCACAAACATAGTTCATATGAACAAACGACGGCTCAAGTATTACACGGGTAACTATGAAGCGTTTGTACGGACACGCATGGAGCTACTTGAAAATCAAATGAAACAGTATAACTGGGAGCAAGATCAAATCGCACACATGAAGGTAACTTGTTTAAAAACGTTTTTGAAATGTGTAATCTTAGTTAAAGCCAACTATTACTATACCTAGATGTAACTTAGCTACATCTATATAATATAGTGATTGTTTAAATAATTAATCTTTCTGGGATTTAGTTCTGATCATTCTGTTGTCTGTCCATTTGTTGATCCATACTTCATGAAATCAAGAAATTTTGTAAGAAGCTAGGTCTCACCATTAATTGTGAATAATATAAATAAAAAACCAAAACCGACTTCAAACCTATACCTTTAAATTATGTGCAACTAAAAAATTAAAAATAATATTTAAATATTTCGAGGTGAAGATAATTAACAAAATGAATTAATCAATAAATATAATAAAACTTATATGTCTTACTTATACTTTTTAAAATTAGTTATTTTGGGAGTCGGTGCCAGCCAAGAAGGACAGCTTAATCACAATTCACTGCATTTGAATACATAATATTATACTCTCACATCTATTATAAATTCCTTTGCAATTATTGATTTTGTACTCATATGAGTACACCCAGTATTGAGTAGATGTTATCTTTGCTTTGGCTGGTACCGACTCCAAAAATAACTAATTTTAAAAAGTATAAGCAAGACATATAAGTTTTATTATATTTATTGATTAATTCATTTCGTTAATTATCTTCACCTCGAAATATTTAAATATTATTTTTAATTTTTTAGTTGCACATAATTTAAATACCTTTAAAGGTAAGGTTTGAAGTCGGTTTTGGTTTTTTATTTAAAATTAACTTTATTTTGTACTTTTTAGTTTTAAGTAGGGCCAGTAAGGCTAGTAAACTTTCTCAGAGGGCTTACACAAATTTATTATCATCATCATAAGCCTTTCTCCATCCACTGCTGAACATAGGCCTCCCAACTCCCGACCAACACTTCGTCTATCTAAGCGTGGCCTCCGCGACAAAAGCAATCACGACAATTACAATGGATATTACGATAGCGCAAAGAAGAAGCTCATTGAATTGGCAATGGGTTGGTCACTCGCTCAGGAGAACGGATGGCTGATGAGCTAATTAGGTTCAAGGGTGAAGGCCGCGTACCTAAAAGACGAAGTGTTGGTCGGCCAATAATCAGGTAGGAAGACGATCTCCGAGCAGTGCCCGGTCCGTGTTAAATGCGAGTGGCAAGGGATCGGCCGTCTTGGCGTTCATTGAGGAAGGTCTACGTTCAGCAGTGGACGGAGAAAGGCTGATAATGATGATGATAACATTAAGTATTGCATACACAAGTTTACAGAGTGCATACACAAATTACAGACAGTTAGAATTTCTGCCACAGATCGCATCCTTACTGCCGTTGAGGAATTGATCATCATATTCAGCTACGACAGTTACTTGACCACATGACCATATAAACGTTACGTTAGTCAAATATCCGTATGGCCTATAAAAGATTCAGCCGAGTATCGTTAATTTGCTCTTAAGAATTGAAGAGTTCCGTTGCTTTGTTATGGATCCCATGATCAGAACCTAACCAAGTTTTCACCAAACTACCCTTGAAGTACATTCTTTCAAATAAACTAATAATCATTGAAATCGGTTGGCGTAATATTCAGTTATTCATCAATTTGTCGTGCACGTGCCTAATGTAAATTTAAGACTTTCATGGTTTTCTCATGGATACCATCATCAGAACTGGACTAGATTAAAATTGGACCCCGTGGGGAGCGTCACCTTTCTAATGAAAAAAGAATCATCAAAATCGATTCACCCAGTCAAAAGTTATGCGGTAACAATTATAAAAAAGAAAAAAAAAACATACAGTCGAATTGATAACCTCCTCCTTTTTTTGAAGTCGGTTAAAAATACAAAATACTGTTATATCCATCCAACATATAACCACATCCAACATGGACCAGCCACTGCTCGAAGATTGTATTCTCACATGGTTAATGGCCGACCAACACTTTGTCTACCTAACCTTAGTTTACATGGCTAATTTTTAACATATACTTTTTTTCCAGAACTACATAGCGCGATTTGGTCACGGTTCAGCCAAGTTAGCTCGTCAAGCGCAATCTAAAGAAAAGACTCTCGCTAAGATGGTAGCGCAAGGCCTTACCGAAAAAGTAGTAGATGACAAGATCCTTAACTTTTACTTCCCATCGTGTGGAAAAGTCCCACCTCCAGTGATCATGGTCCAGGTGTGTACTCGCAAGATAATATTCGTATATATTATATAATCCTCTAAATCACAAAGTGACTATAAAAATAATTATCAGTCTCCTTAATGTAGGAATCTCAGTTGAAAATTATGATTGATATCTAATATAAATATTATTTTCAGAATGTCTCCTTCAGATATACAGATAGTGGGCCGTGGATCTATAAGAACCTGGAGTTCGGTATTGACCTAGACACTCGGCTTGCTCTTGTGGGACCTAATGGTGCTGGCAAGTCCACCTTATTGAAATTACTTTATGGAGATGTAAGCATTTTTAATATATACTTGTCTTTACATAAATTTATTCATTGAACTATGCAACATATGTAACAAGATAATATATTTAACATAGAAATTATATTTATTAAGTCAATATTTTAAAAATATTACTGTGTTACATAACTACACAAAATTGATTTTTATTAATCAATCGTTTTGTTTTGTAGTTGGTCCCAAGTACCGGGATGATTCGTAAGAACTCTCATTTACGTATTGGTCGCTACCACCAACACTTGCACGAGTTGTTGGACCTTGACTTGTCTCCGCTGGACTACATGCTCAAGGAGTTTCCCGAGGTGCGCGAACGAGAAGAGATGAGGAAAATTATTGGCCGATATGGATTAACTGGAAGACAACAGGTATACAATTTTACCCCAGTAGTAGTAGTAGTAGTAGTATCAACCATTCTTGTCATCATCAACTTATATATACCTAGCCTATATATACCTAGATTCTCAATAAACTTATTTTTACCTTCTATGGCACCATAATGCTCAAACAGCAAATTTTAAAAAGGTTTTGCGATGGTGGTCTTCAAACAACTTAACAGAATTAGGTCAGCTGTTTCAAGTTCATAAGCTTTCTTGATGATGTCCTAGAAAATTAAGCATCACTTTTAGGTTATGGCAAATGTTATTACTTACACAATGATGCAGTAGTTCAAGTATTAGGTTTTAAATAATTATAGTTACTGTGAAACCATTTGATAACGAATCATAAATAATTGTTTGCAGGTCTGTCCAATGCGCCAGCTCTCAGACGGCCAACGGTGCAGGGTTGTGTTTGCGTGGCTGGCTTGGCAAACACCCCACTTGTTGCTACTTGATGAACCTACTAACCATTTGGATATGGAGACTATAGATGCCTTAGCCGATGCTATAAATGACTTTGATGGTGGCATGGTGCTAGTTAGTCACGACTTCAGACTTATCAACCAGGTAAGTTTAGCTTTAACTATGAAATATCTACAATATTATTAGGAATTAAAGGAAAAAAAAAACAATGATTAAGCCAAATAATGGGCTACGGGAAAAAAATTGTTTGCTGGTCTCTATGAACATACTTTATTAAGTCTAAAACTTAAAAGGATTCTTAAACTATCTGAATATTTCTTACAAGATCATTAAATTAGAGTTGAAAATTATAACACACATTAATAGATATTCTGAATATTATGTACTGTGTTATAAGTATTTATATATTTTGGTAAGATTTTATATGTGTTTTGACAATAATGAGGTAAAGAGATTACACAAGAGAATGGCATATATTTCTTGAATTCTGCAATTCATTATCAATCAGTATTTCCTATTATAGTGAAGCAATATTAAACTCGCTGGCTACGTGGTTTTATATATTGTTTTTTTATGTTTACGCGAATTTCACTCATTATAATGAAACAACTTTTACGGATTTTATCGCGGTTTATTGAGTTTTTTATATGCCCGACGTTTCGGATACTTTACAGCAACCATGGTCACGGGAGGACCGGAGGAATCGCGTCGGGCATATAAAATAATATCCGCGATAAAATCTGTGAAAGTTGTTTCGTTATAATACGTGGTTTTAGATAAAATATGACTGGCAGGATAATTGTTTGCTAAAAAACCGACAATTGAAATTACAGGTAGCGGAGGAAATTTGGATTTGTGAAAATGGAACCGTAACCAAATGGCAGGGAGGTATCTTGAAGTACAAGGATCACCTCAAATCAAAGATCATGAAAGAGAACGCGGACAACGCGGCTAAGATTCGTAAATAGTTAAATGTTTAGGATACGGTTGTTTAGATATTTATATGAATGACTATCTCTATTCACCTGAGTTATGTCACAACCAACTTTTGCACACAATAAAGTATTTATATAAACAATTTTTTTTAGTTAAACAACCATTATTTATTATATTATTTTATTATATTAAACATGTTTTCTTTTTACTTAGATACTTAAGTTCTAAACCAAATTAATACAATATCATTCCTACGTAAAATTAATAACACAATTTTCACATTACTCATTTTAATTAACTTTCATTACAAAGCTCTCTCATCAATTACTTAATATACATAGATATGATAATTTAAGATATATGTTTTTGTGTATTTTAGTATGGTGCTTTAATTTAAAACAATTTTAATTTCCATAATTGGAAATTTGATATAAAAGAATAACATAAAAACACTTTAATTTTAATTAATACTGTAAAGATTTTGAATTTACTTTTTTTTTTAAATATGATGTTAGCATGTTCTCATGTATGGTTCTTTAGATTATATTTTATGTATATTGTGTTCATAAAATTCTCCTTGTGTGAGTTTTTTTTTGTGGGTATCTGTTCTATCCAAGTATTACGTAGTCAAAGCTTCAATTTGATCTATTCTGGCAATCTGGAGTCCCCAATTAATTTACAAACACAAAAAACTTTGACTTAAACATTGAATTCACCCTGTAGATTAATTATGATTATTTCAAGTTAGTTTATTTTATTCTAACAGTTCAATGATATTCAATTTTATGATTATTACGAATTAGTTGGTAGTGAACGGATCAGGTGTGGATAGAGGTAGTTGTGTACCCCATACACCAATATGTGATCGATCGTGATTTTCAAACTGCCTACGTGACATTGAATAGTATTCATTATGTGATTATTTGAATGTACAGTGTGTTTCAGAAACATCATACAGACAAAGATTTAAATCGTTATGCCGTTTTTCGTTTATTAATGCATGCTACTAACAGTAAATAATAACCACTAACACTAAAAACGTGTACCTACTAAGCTCGTACACTAAGCATTATTATACAATATTATAATTATAAATGCAATAAATCCATTTCTCTTATCATCTAAAATTAAAGCGATGTTTCTGAACGACACTTGTGTAGCGTAATATCTTATGATTTACTTACATTTATCATAATATAGTGATGGTGTGGTTTATATAAAAATATTAACAATAGTTAATCGTGCTTAAAATATACCTCACAAGTATAATATAAGCTGATTATTAACATCAATATTATATAGAAAAGACAAGAATACAGTTGCCTTCGATTGATAATGATTGGATAAATTAAAATTATAATATAAGTACAGCAAATGTATGAAGAAGTATTATTTGGTGATACATTAGTAGTTTACTAGGTATAGGAAATTGTGGTTAAATTTAGATAACATATGAGATTAATGATGTGTAATTTTTCTATAATTAATGATAACAATTAACACATATTTTGAAATGTTTTTGAATGTTCAGGAAACGGTAAAAAAATGGATGATATTTTATGCTTGTACATTGTACTGTGCGGATAAAAGTTGAGTATATTATATAAGTCGGCGTCGTCAAGAAAAAACATAGATATTATAAAACCGAATCAGTGAAACTTGAATAATCTTTAATATTCCTAAATTGTATTCTTTAACAATGCATAAAGAGCTGAATTTTTATGAATAAATTGTTGAATGAATACATACTTAAGAATACAATATAAAAAGTGGTATCTGGAACCTCGGATTTAAAGCTCACTAAAGAAGAAAATAAATTTGAATACAGGTTTATTTTTTTACACGGGTTTAACATTTAGCCCCGTTCGCTAGAGCGTTTAAAAAGCGTCGCAGTGAAACCCGTCGTTGACTCGAGTAGCGAATTTGTCATCATCAATTTGATTTAACGTCACTTGAAGTCGAAAATACAACAGTGCTCGATAAAAAAGCGTTGCGTTTTAAAAACGCCTACGTGTGAACATATACATGGGTATCTATTTGTCTCATTCAAACGCTTTTCTAAGGCTCTGTAAAAAAAGTGCTCACGCGAATGGGGCATAATAAGGCCACAATTATAAATGTTCCCGAAAAAATTAAACCGGTCTTCTTGTGTAAAAAATATTTTCCAAAAAGTTACACAATTTATGACGAGACTTTTCTAAGTAGAATGCAACCACATTGAATCAAACCACCATGTTGTTGCGTGCGCGTTAATAATAAAGTGAGTACTAAAATGTTGAAATTCATTAAGGAGGATCGTTGCCCAGTCATTAGATAAATATATATGAAATATTAGTACGGATAATTGAATTAAAAAAAGCAAACAACGAATAATAGTGTAAAGATTAAATAAAAAATTTACAAATAAAAGCAATATTTAGAATAAAATATCCGTATATGACTTATATATGTATTACTTCCAAATATACCTCGGTGTTTATTCAAATAGGCTTAAATTTACTTAGACGAATGTATGTAGATTTTAATATAAACCACACGTTACGATCAGCGATTACAAATATATAGCAAAAGATACGAGGTTTTAGAAAAATTTATGAAAGCTTGTTACATTATTATAATATTGTAATCGTATAACTATAAATGGCTTCATAGACCAAATGTGCGATTTGTGTTGATATAATGTTTTAGAAGACATTGATTCATAATATTTGTTAGTAATTTATAAGTGGAACTAAGGTTACCAGGCGTTAGGATATAGCCGGACATAGGTAGGCTTTTTGATTGCGTGTCCGGAAAAAATAAACGGCGTCCGGCTTGTCCGGCTTTTGTTAGTCTTCATTTTGCAGATGAGCGATGCCAGTCTTCAGAAAAAGTCGTCAGAAAACCAGAAATCAGTCTTATCCTAAGACTAATTTGGCATTCGATTTTGTTTATGATTTCACTAGAACCTTAAAAGATTCATGATTCTAATAAAAACAGTTTGATTTTACATACAATTTTTTGTCGCACCTATTAATACAAGACAAAATCCTCAGTAATGTCGGGTGTCCGGTCTTTCTACCCAAATGTCCGGCCAAGCTGGCTGGTCTGTCCGGCTATTAGGTTTGGTGACCTGGCAACCCTAAGTGGAACTGAAATTATTTCATCTCAAGATGGACGTCTCCTTGAACATGGGCGTAGCCACACTGGACCAAGCTGGGGCGCATGCCCCACCCTGGCTATGACCTATAAGGTCAAAATTTTATTTTTCTCATACTAACAACAATCATAATATCCGTAAGAAAGTTACACAAAAAAATAATCGACATGAAAAAAGTGCGATCAAAACAAAAAGCGCGCACGAAAACCCTCTAAATTTACAGATTACCAGATAACAAACGAGTCCAAACGTTACAAAAAAAAATACTAAATTTACAGATTAACAGATAACAAACGAGCCCAAATGTTACAAAAAAAAATACTGCAGGTTGACTGCAGCCCCACCCTGAGCCCAATGCTGGCTACGATCATGTCCTTGAATAAGGCCTCAGAGGGAACTTGCTGCATACTAAGTTTCGATATTTTTTCTAAATACGAAGCATCAATGTTGAACTTTGATACTTTTTGTGGTGCAATAACGCAAACGCAAGTTAAGAAGGAAAATGAATGAAGAAAAAAATTTTTTCGTTGTTAGAAAACTTAGGCAATATATTACCAGGTTGTCAAAATTTATGAATTTTTGTATGTTAACACACGATTGTTGTATATTGGAGTCGCATTTAAGATCACGTCATAGGTTTATGTGCACAACAGTATGAACCCATGTAATTGAGGGGGTTGTGAATATCGTTATATTTAAGATATACGTTTTGTGAAATTATATTATTCTCATATATAGCTAAGCTGTTACATATGAGAATGAAACCTAAAGATATGGAGGGTAGAGGTAAGGAGTACTAAGGAGTAACATCTCTGTGTATGAAAAGAGTCCGTCGAAAACGTTAAATAAGGGTGGCGCCACAGTAGCAAAAGGGTAAACTCGACTTGACGCACTCACACAAATATATAAACCAATACTATACACCTTTTACTACACCAGCGCTATTGCGGAAGGTTTTTGAACTGTTATAGCATACAGCTGGACACTTTATACTATTACCCCATATGAGATGATACTCCTTACCTCTACTCTCTACCTAAAGACAAACATTGTAGCGCCCCTGTCAAATTTTAGTTTAGAAAATTCACGGTTTTGTCTAGGAGACAAAATATTTCAAGCGCATCTTGCATCCTAATCTATTGAATGTCACTTTAAATATTAATTTAGGGCACTCATGTGTTTTAGTTTGAAAAATCTTATTCTAGATATTGTAGATTCTTTAGATGAATAGATCTATCCAACGTACATGCAGCATTTCATCGGTTATGCTGCATATGGCGTTATTAAAACTACTGCAACAGTTCTTATCGTTGGGCAAATGTATTCGGGATTCATATTACTAAACTACTGAAAACTAAGTAGACTTTCGTGTAACGTTTATTTATATTATTTTTGCTTGGATAACTTAATCTATTCAATAAATTATACAAAAGTTAATTTTTGTTTTATTTATCCCAATAATTAAAGTATATTATTTTTCTTATTAACCACCTGTATTGTAGCACTGTGATTTTCTAAAGGTTCCAAATTGTGAAACGGGACTCATAAGCTGAAATTTTGCTCCGTACAAGCTGGGCTCTATAAATAATTAATATAGTTTAGGCAAATCTATTTTCATTTTAGGACGGGTAAAAACATTGGAGCAGCTTTTCCGTAGTATCAAATTACTGTATGGAGCAGCTGGTTAGAATATCAAAATTCAAAATAGGTGATATTGATTATGTGACGTCATACATAGTGTTACCTATTATGAGATCATAGTAGTTCACTTATTTACTATTTATGTTTTGTGTATACCATTTTATCAGTTTCGTAAATTCAGCAATTATTTTATAGGAAAGTGTATGCATTTTTAAGATTAGATTCCAAGATTCGTTAAGAACAAATTCTACGGAAATCAAACCTTGGGAATAAGGCATTGATTCTTACATTTATATTAATTTTGTACGATTATATAAATTGTTATGACAAAAGAAAACCCTAGTATCAAATTACTCTATGGAAAACCCTTTAATTTTTATCTCGTTTTTCATTAGAATAGCATTCGTTTCAAATGAGGTTTTAATATGATATTTTCAATTGCCATGATTGACTTTTTTATTACGAATTTACTTGACATAATATATTGTGTTTTTAAATTCGTTATTATGTTTGTTACATTTTCTTTGATTACGCTTAAGTTTAAATAACAAAAAGGTGATATTATTGTGTCAAAATAAAACACAATCAAATGTGTTCACAGACTTTGATGTATATTAATTATTATAAGTTATTTTATTTTAGTGGTATAAATGGGTACAGTCGCACGTAATTCTTTGTTCATACGTATTTTTTATAATATAATTTCGTTTTTTTTTTCTAGTACAATAATTTTCCTCGTTTACCTGTATAGAGATTTTGATTTTGATATTCTTATGGAGCTACATAGGTAAAATAAGTGTATTATAAAAATGATTACTTATTTAACAATTAATTGTTGATTTAGGAGCTAGGAAGCTTTGTGTTTGTGCGACATAGGGTTACACGACATATTAATGATCTAAGGGTTACACATTAAATAATACAACAAAAAACGTAACATAAATATATCCTCAAGTAATATATAGCCATTAAGTTTGATTATATAGGTACTAGTAATAAAGTTAAATGGTTATAGCTGATCGTACCTAAGATGCCATGGCAACGGCATTATTAGATCTCCTAAAATGCCTATGCTAACAAATTGAAAAAAGACCAAATATTTTATACATTTCTTTAATTTATATGATGCATAAAAATGTACACGGAATTTTTGTGTGAGCCAGGAAATAAAAGCTTGACACTTAGATTTGAACAAAATTTTCATATATAATCAGTAATAATATTTAACACTCTGTAGAATGTGTCTCAATTAAAAATAGGACATAACCGGCCTATTGTCTGATATACTGTTCGAAATTTAAATAATAAAAAGTATAAAGTGCTTCTTTGTCTTCATATCTGTCAAAAGTTTTTGTGTAAAATGTATGTTGAATAAATTAATAAAATGCAAATAGCGGATTTTATTCATTTAATACATATTTGAACAACATATCGTTGCTATTAACATCACAGCATGTCTAAAAAGGACGAAAAAAATAATGATAACATATCCCGCGACTTCAGTGTGTTCATTAAAGATTTTCTCGCGGGAGGAATTTCTGCGGCTATCGCGAAAACTGCAATGGCGCCAATCGAGCGAGTAAAGCTCATATTACAGGTGCAACATATATCGAAACAGATACCTGAAGATAAGAGATATAAAGGTTTTTTTATTAGTTAATTATCTTGCTTTAATAGTAGTTTTATCATTCGTTTAGATAATGATGTCATTTGTTTTCTTATGAACAGGAATTATAGATGCATTCGTCCGCATTCCTAAGGAGCAGGGTATTGGTTCTCTGTGGAGGGGAAATTTAGCTAATGTAATACGTTATTTTCCCACACAAGCACTTAATTTTGCGTTCAAAGATGAATATAAAAAGATGTTTCTCGAAGGAGTCGACAAAAATACACAGTTTTGGAGGTATTTCGCCGGTAACTTGGCATCAGGCGGTGCTGCGGGTGCCACGTCATTATGTTTTGTCTATCCTTTGGATTTTGCTCGAACGAGGCAAGTATAAAATAGATTACGATAACTTAACTAAACTGGACTGAAGTTAGCTAAAAGTGACGTTTGCGCATCAGTCATTGTGTTTTGTGACGTCACAGTACTCCGAACGCATAGGCCATAGCTGGTCATTCAAACCAATTCATAGACTATATTTAAATGAAATCCGCAACAGTGCGTCTATATCCATATAAAACCCGACTATTGGTACCAGGAACGCATACATAGGTAAAGTACGCTTCATGAATACGGGTGTTAGAGACTTTCACTGATTAAAGTTTTACAGTTTTGAAAGTACGGTACGCACAATAATTTGTGCGTACCGTACTTTGCAGTTTATATTACTTACTAGAAGCAAAAATTTTTTTTCAATTAATGTAATTTGTAAAACAAAAATTCTATGCAGGATATAAACTTGAAAGGTGTTTACATAGTTAGCCCAAAATAATGTACAGTTTTCACACCAGACGTAAGGTCAACTAATTAAAATAACATATCTTAACATTGTCAATTCCCAGGCTAGCTACCGACGTTGGGAAGGGAAAAACTAAACAATACAATGGACTCGTCGATTGCTTAACGAAGACATTCAAAACGGACGGTCCGTTGGGATGGTACCGGGGTTTCGTAGTGTCAGTACAAGGCATTATAATATACCGGGCCACGTACTTCGGACTGTACGATACGGCCCGTGGCATGCTTCCAGATCCGAAAAACACACCGATTATTTTATCGTGGGTTATAGCGCAGGTGATTTTTTTATTTTGTAAGTCGGCCATTTTGAAATTTGTCCCTGCGCAATTTGTTTTTTGTATATGATATAATATGCTAGAAAGACCCATGCCTCACTGGGAATAGGTACCTATATGAGTTTTGGCGAGCCTAAGTATTATTGTGGTACTGGGTAAGGTACCATGCAAACAATGCTTTGCAAATAATCCATCTTCAAAACGGAATTTTTCGTGATAATAGTCATGACCTTATGACCTTTTCTGACCCTTATGGATATTGGCGTTTTCAACATCTTCTTGCATTCATATCTTAACACAAGATGGTAAGCTCGGTTCCAGGAACTTACTGTTCTTATTTATTAAACTCTGTAAAACTTCAGGGAAAATGTAAGTCGTACTTAAGAAGCACAAGTGCACCCATACACAAAGGAGTATTACTATCGCCTAAGTACGTTATATATTATATATATATATATATATATATATATATATATATTTTTTTTTTGCAGACTGTTACCACCATAGCCGGCATAACCTCATATCCCCTGGACACAGTAAGACGGCGTATGATGATGCAATCCGGACTGCCAGTTCATGAACGTCAGTACAAAAGCACGGCACATTGCTGGGCCACTATCTTACGTAACGAAGGACCTAGAGCTTTCTTCAAGGGGGCTTTCTCAAACATTTTGAGGGGCGCAGGAGCGGCCTTCGTCTTAGTTCTTTACGACGAAGTTAAGAAACTTCTTTAATTTCGCGTTTGTTATTTGATTTTTTTTTTCAATTGCTTTCATCTGTACAACAGTATTTATTTTAGTGTGATCTGTTCAGCTTTAGATGTGTGAATAAATTTGACTTTGCATTAATGTGTTTGATTTCTCACGAGGTACTATGACAACTACTACGTTTACTGTAGGAGGTTGTGTTCAGCAGTGGACGGATAAAGTCTTATGATGATGATGATGATGAAGCTACTATCCGTTATTTTAAATGTTGGGTAAATTTCAGTGGGTAAGGTAATGTATTGGGTATATTAATAGATAACGAGGGCATCAACACACATCTTGCACGCATAACGTTAGGTTATAAAGCCTCGCCATTCATCTGACTTGACAATTTACCAGCGATGTTGCAGCAGATACTAAGATGCTTTTTTTATTTTTTTACTTGAGGCGACGATGGTTCAGTGATGCACTCGGCCTCTTATGTGAGAGGTTCCGGGTTCGAACCTGACACCCGCCGTGTGTGCCTTGAAATGGGTTTTTCTAAATTTCTAAGTGCACCCCAAACACGAGACCATCGTTCGCTCACCGGTGAAGGAAAACATCGTGAGGAAACCGGCATTCCTGATGAGATTGAAAGTCTTTGAAGGTGTGTGGAGTTCATGAACCAGCATTGGGCCAGCGCATCTGTGAACTGGGGTCTATTACCCTCCTCGCCTGATTTCGAGGACGAGACCCGTGCCCAGCAGTGGCACATATATAAGGGTTGATACTTAATAAAAGAGAAAAGGGGACAACTCTATCAATCAAAACAATCATTATTATTTCATAAACAACAGTAGTTATAGACCGGTGCCAATGCCTTCAAAAAAGGTAAAAAAGAAAGAAAATCACAGTAGGATGTTACCGATTAGAAAAGAAGAGGAATATGATAATAATGAAAGGAAAAATAAATTCTGGGCGATCCGAGTTCGGCAAAAGGGAGGGGGTGGGTTTTAAGGGGGGAAAATGGTTTATCTCGATTTCCGGCAAAACTAGAAGTCCTATGGAAAAGAGTTACATCGCAAAGTTGTAGGTATTAAAAAGATCTACAACTTTTGTTTTAACAATTTTTTTAAAAGTAAATCTCGAATACTGGCCAACGGTTTTTACAGCTGCTACGAAATAACAGGCCCCTTCCTCTTCCCTAACCCCCTTCCTCTTCCCGAACTCGGATCGCCCGTAATTTATTTTTCCTTTCATTTTATCATATTCCCCTCATTTTCTAATGAGTTATGTATAAAGTCTGATAATTATCTGGCACTTCACCGGCCACTGCCGCGGCACGTCTTCTTGTTTTATAAATTCTCGAAAACTATATCTTTCCACATAAAAAGCCGCTAGGGCGATAGTTTCATCGCTTCAACCCTTAGGCTGCGTTTCCACCGGAGATGAGCTAAGCTGCTTTGCAAGGAATGTGTTTTTAAGAACCAATAGAAACGCTTCATTTGCCTGACCACGTTCAGCGCAACGTCTTTATTGGGTCTTGTATAACACATTCCTCGCAACGCAGCTTAGCTCATCTCCGGTGGAAACGCAGCCTTAAAGCAACATGGTCCTCCGGAAGGAGGTCCGCATTGCTCTGTGCTTCAACCCAATCAATCAAAATCAATCAAACCCAATCAATTTAAACCACAATGGTTGTAAGTTAAAAAAAATGGACAAATAATAATATACACCACTATTTTATAACTACCAAAAAAATGGGTAATATGTAAGGCATACCTAATCGTATATTACATATATACGATTAGGTATGCCTTACATATAAAGTGAATTAAGTAAACAAGGAAAGTAATTTTGAAGTATTTATAAAGTTAGAATCAATTATTAACAATAATTAATATGAACACACTTACCTATTTATTTAAGAGCTAGAGTGCTAAAAGTATTTGAGTGATTGTTCAAAATGTCCACCGTCATTGTCAACACACACACGAGAATAAGAATTAAGAAAGAATAATAAAGCGCGGATACGTTACGCCGGTCGCCGACTACCCACAATTTACTAATCATAAAAATCATAAGCCCGCCGCCTAAATTCCCAATGAATGTTATCACTAAGAGTTGTTGCGCGCGTACGTACACAAATATTTTATTACATATGTCCAACAATTAAATATAATGTGGGATTTTTTTTTCAATAACGATTTTTGTTTTTTTTTTCACAGTAATGTGTTCAGTAGCGACGACTGATATATCCAATTTTTTTTGGTAATTAAAAAATAGTGGTGTAAGTAAAATATAAAAAAAAATCTAATTTGATAATTTAAAAACAATCGTCTCATGGTAGGATAGATATTTCCAAGAATTTTCATGTATATAATTAGATTTTTGACTATTCGAAACGAAAATAGAATTGGTCAATAAAGTACAAATGAGAATGGTCATCTGATTGAAAGTCTTAGATGCGAGTAATATATTATATAATATGTTTGTGCTTTTGTTAAACGGCCATAAGTCTTGGAGTCTATTTGGCATCGAAAATAAAACACGATAGTCATCTAACAACATTATTTATTTTATGTCACACAAGAGGGCTACGCCACGCAACGTCCAGTGTCTGGGGTTGCTATCCGTTTCAAAATCTATTGAACCTACATATTTCGCATCGGTTCTTTGAGGCTTTCTATATATAGGACATTCGTACAGACGCGGATCTTTTCCGGCAGTAGTGTTAATAGCGAAAATATATATAACAGGCATTTGCTCATACAATACTTTTGGTTTGGATTCAATAAGCTTTCCCGATTTTCTGTCTAATGATGCCCCTGAAAATGATAAAAATGTTAATTAGATAATAACATAAAAAGATTTTTTACTATATAATATATTATACTGTCGGTAAAATACAAATATTTGGACTCGACCATATTTCACGTTTGCAGGAAAACTTTTAATACTTAATAATCACAAACATATTCTATTTAACAATTATTGTTGTTAGGTAAAAATTTAACATTTTGCTTCTCTTCATGGTGATATTTGAACTTTGGAATAAAGTCGTTCCCTCTACATCTGTTACAACGTCATATTAATTTTTTATTAGATTCTTAGATATTTTTGTAACATAGGTACATGAAAGTCGGTATGAACGAAAAAATCTAATATTTAATCTAATGTTCGAACCTTCTAGAAACAATCCGTACACGTAAACTCCTTCTGCGGGCCCTTCGTGTAAGTCCTCTCGGTTGAATTTGGTGATGAGATTTTGTAGCACCACGGAGTCCAATGCCCATCCTTTATGACTGCGTGTCACTTCCTGTAAGGTCACACATTTATTTCACTAAAATTATGTTTCTGGATAGGGATGGCGATTCTTTACGAAAAAGATCGATTTTTAAATCGATTCGAATCGTAGTCTAATGAATCGATTCACCAAAAAATCGAGGCCTACAAAATCGATTCTTAAAAAATCGATCTTTTTTTCAAGTTTGCGTTTACAATGTAAATTTGTATCAATTTTACTAAAAACAAGATTAATATTGCAATTAACGATATCTTATCAATAAAATCAGGGAATTCAAAAATAACAATTATTTTTATTACCGTATCAAACTATAAGATCAACTATAAAAAAAAATAAGTATTTATATACTGAATGTTTTTATTGATTGCAAAAAAGTAAAAAATAAGGTAAGAGTTAAAAGTTTAAATATTAAGCATTGGGATGTGATGGAAGCAATTGAAAACAGGCGCTCACAAGGAACGGATGATCCAACGATAGTCATATACATCATGGCGATTGGGTGAACGTGATGATAAATGGAGCTCTTTTGTTCTTGCCAGTATAGTACAGAAATCAATCATGAAAATACTTTTATTACGCTAATAACAGTATTCATTAAACGACAACAACAAATGAATAATGCAATATCAATCGTCACAGATTATAGATACATAAAGTCAAAGACTACAAACGTAACTTTTTTATTAAAGAGAGGCGAGTAAAGGATACTAAACATACAGCCATCTCGCGAGTTTATGAGTAGTTAACTCTTTAACCGTCAGCACTCTTATAATTCAGGCACATTCAACTAAATGCAAATAATTGTATGGTTTATACCAAAACAGAAAAAATCGAATGTCGATTTTCAAGGGTGATATATCGATTCAGTGAATCGACACAGTACTTCATATCGATTTAAAAAATCGATATTTTCTGCTCGAAAAATCGATTCTTCGATTAATCGATCTCAGATCGCCATCCCTATTTCTGGAAAATATCTAAATATGTGTAAATTGATTTTTTTTTTTGTATAATTTTATTCCTTTGGTCATTTTTTATATTATTTATTTATATTTTATTCGGTTTTCTTATTTTAAATCGAAACGATGGGTACACCACCTGTATTATTTTTGTATTTCCTAGATATACAAGCATATTTTAAGTGATTATGACCAATGACATATTTAGTCGGCTATTATTTTAATATACACAGTGAAACCTGGTTAATTGGAATCCTAAGGATTCTACCATAGGATTTTGTACCATATAGAAAAGGTTTTCATTTATCCAGTTTTTTGGTTAGACAAATTTAAAATTTCAGTTGTCTCATTTACAGAGGCCAAATAAGGCATATGCAAATGAAATTAAAATGTTTGTCAACTTGACAAACCTGCTTCCAACCTGATAATTTATCCCATTGTAACATAGCTGATAGCAGTATAAGAAAACCATTCTACTAACAAAATTAATGAAACATTATATAATATACCTGTCGCATGGCTGTCAGAAATCCTTGTGGATTGAAAAATCCTGTCATCCAGAATGCATTAGGTCGTCCATTGCGTAGCCAAATTCGATATTGTTGCTCACGTTCTAAGAGTTCTGTGTACCAGAACCCTAATGTAGCTGACTCCCAAGATACCTGAAAAATATTTCCACTAAAAAAAGTATTTACTGTAAGTGTAAAGTAGAATATAATAAGTATTCTATTTATATTTTTTTTATTATAGCATTGAAGGACAAACGAACAGTCAAAGCCTTGCGACTATCGACGCCCATAAGCATCCACATAACCAGAGGTTAAGCATCCACATAACATGTGGTTATGTAGATGCGTTGCCCTCCTCTTCCTAACCCCCCCCCCCCCTCCAATGGGCCACCGTAAACTCACAAAGCGCATGAAACGCGACAGCATAACTGTCACTTTACGCCGGTATTATGTGAGCGAGCCCCGGTCGTGCCGGCCCAATTCAGCTACAAAGCAGCATGGCACTGCCTCTTACAAAATTTATATTTTATCATACTATGTTTAAAACATGGTATGTAATACCTTTGACCACTGCTGTGGAATCCGTGCATCGTACATAGCATCAAGGGATTCTCTCAGTCCTTGACTCATAACTATTGTTCCGTCGATTGCTAATTTAAGGTCGCAAAGTGTAGTGTGCACAGTTTTTATCACACATTGTATTCTATCTATTTCTTGCCTGTAAAAATATGTTTTGAAATATTTGATAAATTCCATAGAATTATGCAAATTGTGATCATTTGCTTATTACCTTAGGAATATGTTCATAGGAAGAAAAGCTCCCATCTTCTGTAACGCTTCCCTGACTTCAAAAGAGACATATTGTTTCGGTAGTTTTTCCAACATATCTTCAGCAAGGCGATATACGATACTTTCTCTTGTTTCGCCTCCTTGGCTTCCTCCTTCTTTTGGCTGTACACTAAGGATAGTATCTAAAATATCCTTAGCACTGTTTATCTGATATGTTATGTCGGCATTGCCGTGTAAGCCAAATACTTCTGGCGTGTCAGTTAAGGGCAATTGGTTTATATAATCGACATAGCCTTGAAGGTTTCTTGTTATTGGTACTTTGTAGCCTTTGTAAAATTCAAAACCTGGTCTCAACAGGACATCACAGAACCAAACATTTGTAAATGTAGTTAATAACCTTTTATCGAAGTCATCAGTGACTCTGCCACCATATTGCACCTCACCTAACATATAACATATTGTGGGCCAAGAAATACCTTTCTTTGGATCGATTTCATCCAAATGATTTTGGATAAACTGAACGCTTGCGGCGTAGTCTGCCTGATTAAATTCATAAGGTATGTTCCATCCTAAAGGACCGAATTTTCGCCTTTCCTGAACAATCGTATGTAAAAACGCTACCGCGTATAACAGAGGTGGCCACTGAGATAAAGATGAATAATCGAGAGTGTCTTGTGTAATATTTTGATATGTTCTTTTCATACTAGCTCTGATTCCTTGGGGTGGTTCATTAGTAAATTTGATTGCCATCTGTAAGAGCCCAATAGGGAAATCTGTATGGACTTCAGTTGTCAGCCAAAGTCGAAAAGATTCTTGTATGTGTTCCGTTTCAATAAGAGCGTCCATAGCCTCTACACAAAAAGGTAGCGATAGATGAATGTTTTGAAGTAGTACCCATCCTCCTTCATTCATTGAGTCTGATATCATTTTTCGGGCTACTACCTCTTGTCCTTGACCCATTGACACTGCTTTTAATGCTGTAGAAAGTTCAGTAGCTGTAGTTAGATGATGAATGTCATATTTAATAATAAAACATATGACTTGACTTGTTATATGAAATTATTTATTATTGAACAGTAAAAACATTATGATGATTTTGATTTATTATTTAATCTTCATAATTATTGTAAGTTGTCACAACGCTTGCGAGTTGGGCTAAGCAATTTCACCAATTTTGATATTAAAGTTATATATAAAGCTAGTAAGGGTGACATATTCTACTAGTCAAATTTCTTAGTCCAATGTGACTGATCAAAAAATAAATAATGGCAATATGCCAAAATGCAAATGAAAATGCAATATGCAAAGAAATTGGACAAAGATAATATATTTGACTAGTGAAATACCACCCTAAGCTGGAATTTTAGTATTGCTGAAATATACTAACAGATCTCTTTGGATTTCGCTAAACTAGCAATTTGTGCTGATGGATCGGAACCGATAGAAAGTATACATATGAGTGGTGTACGCGGTTCAGATTCTTCCCATGTAGCTTCAAGGTTGAGGATACGACCTTCTCCATACTCCGGTCCAAGAGAATCTGTAAATAATTTAGAAAATTATTTTTCTCAAAAACCCTAAGTAGGCTTCTTCATGACTTATACCTACAAATACAAAAATTTTATCTCACCTACTACATATTTTCTAGCTTGAGAAAGCGTCCTGTCAGGACTCCAAGATCTTATTAAAAGGAGTTTACGAAATACATCTAAACTTTCTTGATATCCACTTGGGATTGTTTCTTCTTCTGGTTTTGCCTTTTCATACCATACACGCCATTCTTTTTCGTTCTCGGAAATCTAAAGTTAATCGCCAAAAATATATTTAGTTATTTACAGTACTTGTTTAAAAAAAAATCGATTGAACTGAAAATTTTAGGATTGGATTTGGCTCCACCAGTTCTTTTGATTTCTGATATTTACTAGATAATTATAATCTAAAAGGAGTATAGTGAAGGAGTTCTTTTTTTGGAAGGCAACGCATCGGTATATGACCGATGATAATGATAATATAATTGTTGGATTTCTACAGTGGTTTTTAGGAAATACTAGTAAACATAGCAGCAAAATTATTATTTTTGTTAACAGTAAGAAAAACGTTATACATACCCTGGAAAGGACTTCCGAAAATATTTTAAGTTTACTTATCTCAACTAAATTTAGCCATGTTATATCTAAAATCCACTTGAAAGGTTTAGGAGCAACCGCGTTCAAATCCAGTGACGCTCCACCCTTAACAAATGCCATAAATTCATCGTGTGATATTAACCCTCGTTGGCAATCAATTTTCATTGCTAACATTAGAGTGAATAGAGCTTTGTGTCTTTCATATAAACTTCGCAAAGTAAAAGCCCACACTTCATGAGTCAAATATTTTAGAATTATGTTTATGCGTTCTTCAGTGACATTACTTTTCGTGGACTTTGTAATAGAATTATCAAATATATTAAGAAATTGTTTAAGGGAGTTTTGGTACATAATATTCACGTTGCTCATTTCTACGATTAAAAAGTATAAAATAGAGCCCCTTGCTGCAACAGCTCTAAATTCTTCACGGGCTTTTATGATTTTCTTTTCTGTGACTTCTGCCACCTTTAATTTTTCATTTACTTCTTCAGCAGTAGTTTTAGTAATTTGCAAAACTTGAATTAAAGCTTCGTCGTCTACAAGAGATCCTTCTGATGATGTTAAGCGACATAGTAAATTGCTTTCTAACTCCTTCATACTTCTTTGATTTTTCATAACTGACTCAAAGAGAGCTACTCGTTCTTCTTCCAGATCAGATTTTTCCATTAAAATTACACGACCCAGTAATTGGTCCTCTAAGCCTTGCATTGTAACTGTGAAATCTATGATGGATGTTTTAGCACTTATTTCTGGCGAGTATGCTGGATTTGGAAGTTTCGTTGTTATATAAAGCATAAAACCAGGCATCACGTCACATTCTTTATCTCCAACAATCACTTTTTCAATTGAACCAGATTTAATGAAATTTTTCTCTAATACATTGTCAATTACAGGATCAAGTTCTACACCTACATCTTCAATAAGCAATGGTCTTCCAAGTGACAAACTATCTTCTAAATGTGTTCTAAAATATTTATGATTTAATGAAGTAATCTGAAGCTCATTTGTACTTTCTTTATTTTTGATCCAATTTTTCCCTTGGCTTTGAGGATCAACTAAAAGTGGATACGAACTTGATTTAGTTACAATAAGAGCATTTTGTACGGACAATTCATCATTTGGAAGCCCTTGTAACGTCCATTCTGATATGGTAGCATTTTCAACAAGCATGTTTGTTATGTTTAAATTGTCGGTTACAGGAATGTTTTTGCTTTTAAGAATACCCATCCATGTTAAAAATAAATTATACCGAAACTCTTGATTATATGGGCCACAGTAAGACAGAAATCCAGTTGCTAATACTACGTCACCTACTAATCTACCAAGTTGTTCTTTGAAATCTTTACTCTGCTGAGTCCATCTGATTTTTTCTCCTCCTAAACCATTTATTAATTGAGTAGCAGCTGTCATCTTCCGCAAGCAAACATTAGCAGCATCTGTCAGTTGTTGTTTTTCTGAAACTGCAGTTTCATATTGTTCCTTAACCTTCCTCAAAGACATTTCCCTTTCTTCTAATTGTCTCTCTGCTGAAGCTAAGTCTTCCATAGCTACCTAGAATGAAAATATTAAGAATTAAATAGTATATGGGTATAGTACACATGTAATAACAACATTACAGGAATATGGTTTACTTTAAGTCTAGCTTCTTGCAACATTAGAGATGCTTTTAGGGGTAAAACTTCCTTATTAACACTATGGAAGAAAGCCATTGCTTTGGTCCATGAAAGTAAGCCCGCGACGTCTCCACACACTCTTTTTGCTGTATCCATGTTGTAATCTTCCATTTCAAAGTACGGATTTAAATGTTCCACCATCTCATTGTTTATAATGTCTTTTGGATAGTTTTGCAATTGAAGTAAGAACGTTGTGCTTGCCATCATCTAAAAATGAAGTAATATTGAATTTCTGAGCTTAAGAATATTTTGTAAATATATACATATTTGTTGTATCAAAAAAATCACACTAATGTCTATGTTTTTAAATTTAATTGATTGAAAATAATATAACAAACACCTTTAAACTTTTAGGAAAGATAGTAAGTCGGTCTAATTGCAGCTATAGCAAGTATACTCTCTCATCATTACAATATCGTAAGGTTAAGCATTTAATTCCTTAAGTTTACCTTTAAGGATTCCGCCCAAGAAGGTTTTGGGCATGGTGCTGCAGTATCTGATATAAGTGGATGTAATCTACGTTGAAATAGTATTAAGACACAATCCATTATTCTCATGATAAGGTGAGGTGGCCGACCTAGCTTTCTCACAGTAGCAATATGTGCGGGCTTAATAGTATTGAGAGCAGCTTCTGCTTCTTCTAACGCAGGCTTAGCTGCTTCTAATTTTATCTCAGCTTTTTCTTTTTCTTCTGCTATAAAAGCAACTAACGCTTCAGCTTTTTCCTTCACTATTTGTACCTGATTTTTTACTATTTCAGCTTGCATTGCTCTTTCAGTTACTTCTGATAATACCCGACCTGCTTTTTCAGAGGCTAATGCCAAATCTTGTTCCATAATAGCTAAGTCTTTCTTTAACACTTCTACTGAAATGGAAGCTTCTCGTAGTTTTTCCAAACCAGTGTCCATTCTAAGGGCACCATCACCAAGTTCTTTTTGTTTCATTTGATATATTGTTTTGTAACCACCTATAAAATTTAGATAAGATTTGGGAGTCACATGTGATGACCGTCGAAATCTTTGGAAATATTCTGTCGATACAGTTGAAACCACATCTTGGATTGTTCCTAGCACTGTCACAAGTTCTTTTTTTACTTCTTTAGTACACTCAATTTCGAAACCAGCCAAAAAGTGATCAGCAACCGAAACGAGAGCGTCCTTTGGCCAAGGTTGAAACCAATCTATTGTACATCCTGATATAAGTGCGGGAAAGCGCAATGCTCTATATCTAAAGGCTTCACTTACCTAGAGTAAAAACACATTTATTAAAATTACCTTAGGAATGAGTTTAAAAGAAATAAAAATAAATTGTTAGCAACAATTTATCAAATGCTTTAAATAAATATTTGATACATTTGTGAACATACTTACGGGTGAAAAACATAAGACGACATGTAGATTTTGACATGTTCTGTTTAGGAAGTACTCCATTACTAATTCATTAGTCAAGGTTCGTTTTTGATTTTCACGTTTCATAATAGGAGTTAGTTCTGAGATTATTTCCTGTTGTTCATCTTTTGTAAATAAATTAGAAATGACTCCAGATGATAATATATTATTTAGGTATTCAAGAAAACCTTCTTCTTTAATATCTAAATCCGTAAAAATGAACGTTGTTCCTTTTCCCTGAACTCCACAAGATCTGTATAATAATTTTAGATCCTCTAGGAAATTTCCAACGTTATATGATCGAGTCAATGCAATTTGAAATGAACGGTAGCCCGCAATAAAAGTGGAAAGTTTTGTTAAAGATTGTTTCCCTGATCCTCCTACTCCAACAAGCATCACATTTCCTCGAGGGTGTCTTATTACCCTTGATATTTTGACTAGATGCAGCATTGCATCAGGAAAGAAAACCAAATCCATTCCAGAACCGCGAACCATTTCATTGAATTGTGAGAGGAACATGTCTAAGCGATCACGTAATTCACTGTAGTCAAATACCGGTTCATAAACTTTTGGCAACTCCATATCTGCATCTTCACCCTCTTCGCCAGTTGGTTCCGGAGCATCTCTGATGGTAAACGTAAATAAATCAAATTAAGTATTATATTACCTAAATGAGACTTAATAATATTATTGAGGCGAAAGTTTGTAAGTTTGGATGTCTATTGCTCAGTCTTTACAAGTCTCCCGATATAGTGCATATAAATAGATATTATGTTACTAATATTATGATAAACACTCGTGATTTGTTTGTTCTGTTCTTTCTCATTATTGCCAGAAAAACTTTTAAGGTTACAATAGTTTTTGCCAGCAACCCAGTATGGCTTAACAATAAATTAGACTTACAGTTGGCTCTGGACTTATGATAAATTTAATGCATTCTTTTGCAGTATTGGGGGCCTAAAATAGATAACAGACATTTATTTAAGCGTTACACTATAAATTAGTGAATACCTCATAAAATCTACGAACACTGGATCTTTTTCCATCATCTTCTTGTATTCTGGTCCCAATAATTCGCCTGCTATATCAAATAATTCCTTATTGAACCAGTCTTTATCCATTTGATGTGTGAAACGATCAGAAAAAACTCTCGAGCATTCGTGTTTCCATAGGAGCATTAGACATTTTTCCGATTCAATTACAGTTGGTAATGTACCAACCATTCCTTGCCACACTCTAGACAAATCTCGTAAAGAAAATACATAGTGAAATTTGGCTGGTGTCGGTAGTAATTTCATTCTAGTTCTAGACCATAGTTCTCGTGTAAGTGGAATTATTTTTTTAATAAGTGTCCTTACTTCAATAGTAAAACCTCTTTTAGCATTGTAATGTCCTTCTCCAATAACTTTAAAGATTTTATCAATGGAATCATTGTTAGGTAAAGGACAGTTAAATATTGCAAACTGTCTTTTCAATCTAGCAGGAATATCATTTCTACCACCCCCTAAAAAGTATAAAGTTAAGTTACACTTATTTTTATTTATACTTATTTTTACAAAATCAAATCTAATATGGATAAAAAATTTACCTGGCTGTCCCATTGCTCCTAGAAATTGAATGTCAATAATGGTGGTAAAGTCACCAGGCTTTTCTAAGCTGTAGAACCCACCCATACTCATGGTTTGTCGTACAATTTCATTCGTAACTTGATCTCCCCACTCATTTATCTGAGGTAAATTAATGTCATCTATAAAAACAAGCATTTTTTTCCCTCCAGGTGGTCCAAATGTCATCCCACTTCTTTTTTCTACGTAAGATTCTATAGTTTTTTGAAATTGATATGGACTTGTAGCAGATGAAAAATTAAAAGAACGTCCCATAAATTGTTCAGGATTAGCATTTTTCATATATGCCTTCATCATTACAGTTTTTGCTGATCCTTGTTCACCTAATAGTAATACCGCTTTATCTTGCTTAGCTATGCAATGAATTAGATAGTTGATACGGACATTATCTACAATAGGTACTAAAATATTTGAATAATCCGGAGTAGACGTATCGGGATATTGATAATTTGTTATTAAATCATCCCACAGTTCCCATTTTCCTGGATGCTTAACGTAAAAATCAAAAAGTAGACTAGGTTTGTTGTTTGGGTGTTTAGGAAGGCTAAGTTCTTCGCTAAAAGTAGATTTAATATATTTGTCAAATCGTATCCTATCTTCACTTTCGAGAAGAGATCCAAAGCCCCAAACTAAACTAAATATGTAAACTTTGTGTAATTGTTCATGAGTAAAGAGTACAACCTCTTCTACTTTCTCTTTTTCTTCATCATCATCTATGTCACCATTGACTGATTTACTTGCTGTTTGGTCTTCAGTTTCGACTATTTGTGGGGGTACTAATCCTTCCAGAAGGTTGAGCATTTGCAGAATGATATTACTCTGAAGCACGCGCATACTGAAAATTAAATTTTGTGTGCACCAAGTGTAAATGAGTGGAAATGTCTTCTCAAACAAATCACTAAACACTTCTATTTCCCTTTGTGATCTTGTTTTTAGCCATGCACCAAGGACTGAAATGAATAAAAATAATTAAGTTTTTTTTAAATTATGTCAATGTTTCATTTTGTGTCTATAGATATTCTTGTTTACCTGGTTCCCAGTCTAAGCCCGAAGAACTCATATACACCATACCGTTTCGTGACACAGTCGCAGGAGATGCGTTATCAATATTTTCGGGTTCAAATATAATTTTTGATGTAGGTGACATAGTAAGGCGATCTCCATTAGCTAATGTAAGCGTTTTATTATCGTCTAGTACGGAATTCAAATTTTCAATCCAAATACTATCTACTGGTCCATCTAAGACCAACCATATGTGCTCTCCGGTTTTGATTTTAAGAGTTTTCCTCCATAGGGCTGAGAAGATGCCGTCGGTCCAGTCATTTGTTGCAACATCCAGTCTCCCAAACATTTGTGCCGCTGTTATTGCTTTTGGATTCATTCGCATTTCCCTATTAACAAAAAATGTATATTTCAAAGTTTTATTGATGCAAATTGAAAAAGATTGCGCTCGTGTTATCTTATGTTTAAAATCATATACGATTGTTTATTTTCACAACCTCCTTCATAAAAACTACACCTATTGGGAAATACTGTCAATATGCGACCAACAATTTAGGTAAGAAAAGGTGAGACCTCTCTCAGTTGACATTAATTCCATCGATTTGAATATTAGTTACCAACCTGTGAGGGTTTTCTGTTTCAGAGAGAGCATTCATTATAGTGTGGATACAGGTAGTCTTGCCAGCGCCGGGCGGTCCGAGGGTCATGATACCGTGGCGCACTCGTTGCGTTTCGTACAACTGAAATATACAATTTAACATTGGATAGTTAAGAAAATTCCGGCTTCCAAGTGATTCCGAAACTACGAACCGTCACTTAATTGTATCAAAATTAGAATCTTTAAACTCGACGTTAAGACCGTATCTTTATATTGTACGATAAACTTCGTTCCACTAATAATTCTAAATAGTGACAAAATTGACCTATTTGCTAAGACTAAGGACTAATTTTAATTGATTTTCAAAAATAATTTTTCCAGGTTCCAAATAAGAGACGATTTGAAACGAAAATATTTTGCACATTATATTTAAGACTTTCCAAATTCAAATACGTAAATAAAAAATTTTGTTTTCTGACATTTACATGAAAATGCTTGCTGTAAAGTATCAAAAAAAAATTACGATATTAAAATAATTGTTTCTTGTATTATATTAAATAATTTTATTATTTACTGAGTATTTACTTGTATTATTTTTAACACCCACGGTGGATGGTATATCAATCCGTTCTGATCTACTTGTTTCTTTATCGCCTCTTCCAATTCCGGATATGTCGTCTTCTCCAAAACTTGATTTGGAAATAAATCTGCCACCAGTGAAATGAACAATGGCTCATCTTCATCAATTAATTTGGAGAGATTCATATCTCTCAACACCCTCATCACTATAGTGCTCTCGTTGTCTTTTGAATTCACTCGTTTCACAGCACCAAGAGTTCGGAGTACTGAAAGTATGTTACGAAGACCGAAATCGTAGTGGACCTAAAATATATTTGAATGTTGTAATTTTGATTTTTTCCCGATTGGTTGCGATTTTCCGTTTGCGAGCGCTTTTTTACTGAGCGTTAATAAATTGTTTGATTCAGACAAATGGATATCCATTTATTATCTGTTCGTACGAACACGTTTTTAAAGCGTGGCAGTTTTTTTTAATCGAGAACTGTTGGATTTTCGACGTTGAGCGTTGAACGTAAAATCGAATTTTTCATGCCGTCGGGATTTAACGCGACGCTAATTAAGTGCTTGTACGTACGGGGCATTAGGTAGTGGCCGACCTATGTTTATGCGAGAGGTAAGCTCGAGAGGTAAGGATCGTTCCTCTTGGCGTTTATTAGCTCCTCCTATGTTCGGCCGCTAGGGACTCCTATGTTCAGCAGTTGACGAATAAAGGCTGATGATGATGATGATGCTGAGCTATCAATGAATATATGGAATTATGTGCTATGGTTTAATTGGTGTTAAAGTTATATTGGTGTTAGTAAAAATAATTTTTACTTGTTTGGTAAGCTGTTCTTCGCACAATTTATACAGAGTATAAAATTTTCGGGCCAAAGTAATGTTTTCGAGGAACCCGCATGAGGCTAGCTTTACTCTTATAATGATCTGTCGGTCGGGCACCATCATCGCGACTGTGCGGAATTGTATCTTCAAGTTTTCAGGTAATTCTTTACGGCCAGCATACCCCGGATTCTGTCAATGACACACATTAACGAAAGTTTTATACACATTTATATCTATCTATACAATTAAATATAATTGAAGTGTCCGTTTGTAATTTCATTTTGTCAGCTTTCACTACATAATAATATATAGTCTCTATAGTAATAATATATTCGTATTATAATATGATACGACATGAAAAAGTCAATTGTTAAAGTTTTTGCCTTTTTGGTTCCGACTAATCTCTAAAACTATTCGACTAATTTTGACCGACCTTTCACTAGCAGGTATTTAAAAAAAAAATAAGCCTACAAACATAACAATAAATCTTAGATAGTGGATCAAGCTGCATGCAAAAAATCTCAGCATTTGTGTATAGTTCATACATTTAAATAAGTAAAGCACGTTCATACAAATATTACAAAAAATGGACGACACTTTTTTTAATACTAAACTTTAATGAATGAAAATATTTTTATACGTTTTAATACGTTTTATGTTGGATTTACCATGGTAATAAATATTCCAAACTCTGGACACATATCGGACATGTCACCGTCCGTGAAAAGGAACGACTTTTTCTTCTCCTTCTTAGCACCCAGAACGACAGCCACTTGTTGTGCAGCGACTGATAGGACGGGAAGTTCGATACGATTGAACTCATCGAAACATCCCCAGGAACCTGATTGAGCCAAGCCCTTGTAGATTCGACCTAAGCCCCTGGTGAAAAACAAAGTAAAGTAAAGTGGAAAGTAAAGGAAGTAGCATTGCGCTGAATCCAGAGTCAATCTGAATCAAAGTAACTTTGATATAGCACTCTTAGGGCCTGTTTCACAATCTCCCTTTAAGTTCCCTATAGGCTATTGGCAACATATTTGACAGATGTTTGACAGATACTCCATCTAGGGAACTTAAAGGGAGATTGTGAAACAGGCCCTTAACGTATTAAATAAGTAATTTTATAGACATGGTACGACTTTGGAAGTTATAAATAGGAGGTATAATAAATACATAGTATATTTTTCTTCTTCTAACTTTCTATCTTTCTATCAATTATGTGGGTAGATTTCAAAATAAAATAATAAAGACGAAGAGCGACGATGGTTCAGTGGTGTATGGACTCTGCCTCTTATGCGAGAGGTTCCGGGTTCGATCCTCACCCCCCGTGTGTGCCTTAAAATGAGTTTTTCTAAATTTCTAAGTGCACCCCAAACACGAGACCATCGCTCGCTTACCGGTGAAGAAAAACATCGTGAGGAAACCTGCATGCCTGATGAGATTGAAAATCTTTGAAGGTATGAAGTTCACAGTTTATTTCAAGAAATACATACCTATAATCCATCTGATCGGAACAATTGAATACTACGACGTATTTAGCGAGGGTTTTACCCATGTCTTTCACTGTCTCCGTCTTGCCAGTACCTGCCGGTCCGCAGGGAGCTCCACCCATACTCATCGCTAAAGCTTGCGCCAGGGTTATGTAGCACCTGTTCATGATATATACAAATTATGCAATTATCCAGAATTTAAATTAACATCATTAGTGGATTGTATACGTAAAAGTATGACGGATGGGCTCATAATTAATAGATAAATAAGCTTGAAGAACGGAGGCCTCGTTAATTTGATGAAAGTTTTGGTCGACCATTAACCAGATGAGACGACGATCACCGTGCAGTGACCGGTCCGTGTTAGATGTAACTGGCAAAAGATCGGCCGTGCTGGCGTTGCTCATCCACTCTAAATTTTCCATGTTAACAAAATATAGTAACAGACCATATTATAGAATGTATAATGTCACCTGTCAGTTAGAGGTGTGATGACGAGTCTCTCAGTACAACCTAAATATTCATTTTGATACGTGAACGTGACGTCAGTTACGGATATCCAAGTCTTGTCTGCGTCCTCTTTGAAGTAAAAGCGGCACTGTTTCAGCCACTCAAAGTCGTTTGCAGATCGAACGTTTAAGCGACACTAAAATAACGAATATATTATGTTATTATGCGGATGGCTAAAGGGCCATTGGAGCCGGTGGAGGCCGCACTTAGATGAAGTGTTGGTCGGCCATTTACCAGATGGGAAGACGATCTCCGTGCAGTGGCAGTTCCGCGTTGCGAGTGGCAAGGGATCGGTCGTCTTGCCGTTCATTGGGGGAGGCCTATGTTCAGCAGTGGATCGATAAAGACTGATGATGATGTTATAACTATATACTAAAGACCAAACATTTGTGTTTTATATTTTAAAACAAGAATGTTACATATACTCGTATATTGTATAATATGTGACTATAATAATATACCCCTTGCGTATGTGTTAATCAGACACCATAAGCAATAGAGCCTATACTATACCTCTAATTTCTACCAAATTGCTCACGATTTTCAAAATTTTATAAAAGTCGTTTAGGAATTCATGCCGGAGAAGCAGGGTCCAACTCTCAAATGATTGTGCTCTACATAACTTTAAAAGTAAAAATCTTACCAGCATGTCAAAAATATCCCTTTGATGGACGTGTATCGTAATGAGCGTTTCAAACTTGATACGGTCTATCTTCAGCAGATCCCTCGTTGTCTGGTCTATCAATGTATTGAGGAGTTCCAAGAACTTATTATTAGTTTCCATCATAATCTTTTTATCCTGTCGAGCTTGCATCAAAGCCAACTCGGAATCCCTTGTCCAAATTATCTGAATGCCTAATAGACCAACCTGTACCGTAATGCTAATGAATGAATCATAATGAACAATATAAATGCATTCTCATTCAATCATTCGTTTATAATTCTTTTTTCAAATTAATCCAAATACAATATGTTGCGCCCATCCCATACGTCATCTATTATTTGACTTTGTTAATTATAATTCAACTTTATTATATTTGTGTTGTTTAAACATTTTATGTAATTAGTTTAATGTATAATTAATAATGCATATTACACTAAAATACTAGCTTTCTGCGCTACCTTTCCAATTAATCTTTAACTAAACCAAATTTCAAATTCCTCCTTTTGCGCAATCAAAGTCAATGAAAAAAAAATTTTTTGATTCAGGTATATGTGTATAGATAAGATATATAATAATAATAATAATATATAACTTGTATTTAACAAACCTGCGCTGGCATTTTGTCTAGAAACAGTAAAAGGTTGAAAGTGGGATCGTTGAGAGCTGCCACAGCGTTGCGTATGATCGAATGGAGGCTGCTCTGTGCTGATTGGAGTAATGAGGTCAACCAGGTCTCCACAGAGCCTTCCGCGCGGACCGGTCTTTCCAATTTTATTTCTTCTCCTTCAGATGAAACGATTGCAATCATCTTATTATACTCTAAAATTTGAAACATTTGTATATCACATAATTATGATAAAACAAAGTCGCTTTTTCTGTCCCTATATCGCTTAAATCTTTAAAACTACGCAACGGATTTTGATGCGGTTTTCTTTAATGGATAGGACAATTCAAGAGAAAGGTTTATGTATATAATTTATTAAGTTTTTATATACATTGGCTAAGATATAACAATAATTGTTGAAGGTGTCGGAAAAAATTGGCCGTCTGGGAGTTTCCAACGAAAACGCTGCCTAAACCCTTTGAGATATAACAAAATAATGTATGGTGGAATTGTGTATCTTAAAAAGGTCTATAAAAAAGTCCGCGATGGCATATGTCTATCTCTTAAGGATATCATACTATATCCATTTAATACTTTAAAAAATGGACAATTGTAACGCGATAATTTGAAAGTTATTTACACAAATACGGTATGAATCCATATCATTTTAAATAAGTTAATTAGCTTGAGCACTTCATGAAGATTATTTTTCCATTTTACATCATGAAAATTAAATGAATACTTTAGAAGATATGGCAATATCAAAATAATACGCAAGAAAATAAATCGTGTTGCCGTAATTTGAACGGGCAGTGTAATATTAGTATCCTAAATAGTAAATATGCACGCAGAAAGTCTGCGAAGGAATATAATATGTCTTTATGTTCAAGATAACATATTATATCCATTATAATACAAAAACTTAGTCATTATTAAAATGGAAAATGATCATCATCAGACATGATAAATCCGTAAATCTAAGTTCACGCGGGCGAAGCTGCGGGTAACAGCTAGTTATTATCATAATCAACATTATTATTATTCCTTATGATTGCCATCTCGACCCCGCGCGGCGATTGTTATCCCAACTGGTTAGTAGTTACTTGTATGAATTTTTTCATTATTCAAATTTTTGGACTCTACAATCAATAATTGTAAGAGGTAGTGCCATGCTGCTTTGCAGCCGAATTCGACCGGCTCAACCAGGGCTCAACCAACTCAATCTCTCGCTTATTTCGAGCAGTTTTTGAATTGCTGGTGGCCCATTGGGGGATAGGAAGAAGAAGGGCAACGCATCTACGTGACTTTTGGTTATGCGGATACCCAAGGTTTTGACTGCTCGGTTACCTTCTTCTGACATTAAAAATAGACAGAAGAAATAGATTGTATAAATTGTGCTCTTAAATAACAAGTCTGTTATTAAATATAACTCACCTATGTCGTGAAACTTTACATAGCGGATATTATCAAATATAGACAATAAATGATTTTGTATGGTGTGGGAGTCAGAAGCTTGCCCGAGAATCTCCAGTAACGCTGGATCTGATACAAAGAAGAACCGAGGAAACATAGTTCTCTTCTTTTCCAAATAACCACTCAAACTCTTCTGGCAAAGTTCTAATTGTTCTTGTAAATGCGGCAAAAGTTGTCTAAGAAGGTCATCGCCCACACAACATGACACTACACCCGGCGTTTCGTGGGCTCTTTGCATGATTTTTTGCCAGGATTTGTCTATTTTTGAGAAACGCTTCGCCTCTTTTGGCAATTGCTTGGCAATGTCACCGCCTACGAATACGGCTTCGAGATATACCCACATGTTCTGGACGAGAAGCCATCTTTCAAGGATTTCATTAGTGCTTTGTAAATCGTAAAGCCATTGTTGTATTTGTTTTCTAAATGGTGCGTTATATCTAGAAAAATATTGAAGTTTATAAAGACAAAATAGCGAACAGATAACAATTATTATTTACAATTAGTGGATGATAGAATTTTTAAATAGTCTCGAATTGTACAGTGGTAAAATAGCAGACTTTCTACAATTTACTGTATTATTTATTGACAATAATTCAAAATATCAAACAAAGAAATATTCTTCTTAATTTCATCGGTTTGCAATCAAGTTCACTGGAATTTATAACATTTATTATAAACACTTTTAGATAGCAGTGAACTTTAAAAAACAGTGTACCTGTTGGATAGCAGTGAACCTAGAATCATTAAGCTGTCTTCCAGTTGTCCGATAGTTTCGGCAGTGGTGTCACCTCTCAGCAGGAGCTCACCGCGATTGTTAAAAGTTTGGAATGTTAGCTCATGGACCGACCATTCATTTGTGACTTGTCGCAATTTCGCTTCAATATCCTTCTCTTTCATAGCTGATATACAAATATCCTAAATAATGAAACATTCGAAATCAATAGTTTCTCAATACAAGACCTTCTATGATATAGTCGAAATTCTTCAGTCATGATTTCCGATACTAATTTAGTTATTCAGTAACAAATTATTTAATAAATTAATTAATTATGTTATTTGGAAAGTACATTTTTTAACTATTATAGTAAAAACTGTATCTATAGTAATAGTCAAGTAAAAACTGGACATTATCACGTCAATAACAAACGAATCATCAACACTAATTTTAAGTAGAAAGAGTAACGTAGACTATAACAATTATCATCATCCCCCCGAATAATATTATGTAAGTTAAGGCAAGGCTTCCTCCGGGCCTATATTTAAAAACCTTAAACGATTTACGTTAATTAATTACACAGAACAAGGGTGCTTGATGTTAACCAAAAGCAACTTAACCAAAAAATTAAAAGTGTGGCTTCCGGGTTAGTAGAATATCGGCCAGGATTATAATTATATACTTTAAAATATCCGTTTAGCGTCCGGATAAATTTATCCGTTCACTGCGCGACGTATATCCGGGTTGTGAAATAATATACTAGGCTATTAGAACTGTGTACAAGTCTTCATTTCACGTTATTTGTTAGTTATATGGTAAACATATGGTACGAAAATAAATTATTATTTATTAAATAGTTATTAATTAAATTGATCTTAAGTAAGTTATTATAAGTAAGTCATTATAGACGTTAACTAACTAGGTAAAACTATATTCAGAATCAACACAAAGATTTAAAAAAAGAATTTAAATTGAATTTGTGCCCACTGCACATTAAGACTCATTCAATTTCCAATAATATTTTTCAAACAAATGAAATTTGAATTTATTTATGGAAAGAACACAAACAACAAAAGAACTCGATTTGAGGTTAGAACGCTAGATCGATACGCTTTTACCGAGAAAACAGGAGTTTTAAGGAAGTTGCTTCAAGGTGACGTCATACCTCATAGTACTAGCAATTTCCTAGACATCATCAACATTACTTTTTAGTCCAGGTAGAATGAGAGCAGAAGCTATGATTAACAAGTCCTTTGAAAAAGGTGGTGATCGTTATTCAAAATTGGTTTACTGCACCATTGCATTTAAGTCATGCAGAGATTATTGCTAAGAGGGCCTATTTAGTATAAAGTGTATTTGTGTGTATTTGAAGAAAAGTTCTATTTTAAAAATAAAATGAAAAAACCGGCCGGTCCTTGTTGGATACGAGTGACAAGCGATCTGTGGTTTTGGCGTTCATCGGAGGAGGATTGTGTTCAGCAGTGGACGGATTTTTAAGAGCTGATGATGATGAACCAAATAATAATTAATCTATTTATTTTTGACAGTTAGATATTATAAATATTCGTTAATAAAACAAGTAAGACATAAAAGTTGTCATAAAAAATCGATCTCGTTACAGAAAAATTTAGACCGACTTTTTAAAGCAATCCTTACAAATTGACTAACTTGCCTCCGTACTGTCTTGAAATTTTTTATAAGCGATTTCTTTTTGCATTCGTTGTTTGTGTTTACAGAATATATCGCAATAAAAATTTGAACATGATTTTTAATAACGTATCATATTCTACGAAACGTTTTCTGGGTTAGTTTTGAGGTTGGTTCCTTCACGCCGATCCGCATCATACTAGAAGAACAGAATTTCGCAAGGGGTTGATTTTGTGACGTCACCAAAATCAATAAAGACGTACAATTCACTACTAACCAAGTTACTTGACCCAGTGTCGAAAACAATTTCCCACCTAAATTTTTCTTGCCTGAGTAATTTAATATTATTATTGTAACAAATACATAATTATTAACTGTTTATTATTATTAAACCATAAAGTCAACAAATAAGTTTTGTCGCCCTGATCTGAAATATTGGGATATCGTAGGACATCAGAATACTATTATTGGTCGTGGTAAAACTCCTAAAAAGAGAAATTTTGCTTGTTTCTCCAGTGAAACAGCTATTCTGAGTTTTGGAGAGAAGAACAATACAGGCAGTGTAAAATAACTAACTCTGAGACTTGTCTTATTCCTTAGGATAGGCAACACGTAGTTAATGTTCATGGACGATGTCGACCACTTACCATTAGATGGCAAGTCTGTCTATCCTATCCCACTAACATAAACATAAGCCTATCCCACTAACATAAACTTAAGATTGTCTGTGAACTCTTTTAAGCCTTTTTTGTGAAAATGTTTATCTTTTTTTGCTTATCCCTCCAGAGTATTTTTTTATGTGGAAAGCACGTGTCTTGCACCAGATATATAATACTAGGAAATCAGAAGTGTTGAAAGTTGGTACATATAAAGTCTGTTGTCATAACATAAACGCATGCGCGAATTTGGAGAGAAGAGTATGAAATCAAGTTTTCTCTTGCGACACGTGACAATAAACTTTTTTGTTGCTGCCTTCAATAAATTATTTATATGATTACATTATAACTGTCTACTGTGTATACACTACTACTAATACTATTGTCTTAATATTTTAATAAAGTCTTATTTCCCACCATCGCTGAAAATAGACCTCTCGGAGAAGACTCTTAAGTTTTTAATTCTAAACTCCTTATGGCAAGCCGTGTGCCAATTTTAAACTAAGTTGCCAATACAAACTATTATGTACTCTTTAAAGTCATGAGGCGAACAATTTGAGATATCCCCCGTTTAGGCTTCTATACTACTACTGTTGACTAACAAATATGTAATCACAGAATCGCACTACTCAACTGGAAAAACAGTTTTTTAAATAAAATAACATTTTATAAAATATGTTACATACATGATAAATCATCTTATATTTTGTATGAACTCTTTGTTTTCTAATTAAAACTGTTCTAGACTCATAAAATTTTAATAACATTTAGTTATGTCCACCCCGGGCGAACTTACAAACAAAACAAAGAGCATTAACTTGGCATCAACTGTTTCTAAATTATGTTTATAGAACTTTTGTAAGTATGGGATTGTTTGCCAAAATATTAAAACTTCCGCAATAATTTGATGGTTTCTATACGCAAGATCGGAAGTGAGCTTTAAGAGCATGCGTAACGATTATTGATTTTTATTAATACATATTCTCTATTTTATCCTCTCCTAGTATCCAAGATGCGTGTTTTAGCACAATCGTCAATACTATCTTCTTCTTCTTTCGAACGAAACGAAAAACTTCAAAAAGAGGAAAAAAAACGGTTAAAATAGTTAGTGAAATTCGCGTAAACATTAGAAAACAATGAGAAAATTTACTCTTAGTGAGTAGCCGTAAAACTGATTAATATCAAAAGAAAATATTTCTGCACATATTATTTCTTGTTTCGGTTTGGGTGCAAGTAGCATTTGACCGTTAGTCAGTCGGTACTTCGTCTCTATATTTTTGTGCTAAAGCCACACAAAATTTACCTCAATATCTTCTTTATTTTGAAGTAATGGCGCCTCTAAAATATTTTTCAAACAAAAGTCTTCGTTGTCTAGTTCAAATATGTACTTGGTAACTTCCATTATTCTCTGCCAGTGGCGAGGTTTCATTGCTTTGTTTGCCATCAGCTCAAGAAGAGGACACATATCATTAAAGTCATCAATTGTTTTCTTTAAAGCGTAAAATGCGGGCCATTCCTTAAGTCTAAAATATGATATCAGATCAATATAACCATCAACTGTATTTTAAAATAAAAAAAAATATGCGGTGCAAGTGTAGCCAAAAACTTTGCTGTTTCTTAAAGAAGGATAGGACAGGCACTGATACTTCCTCTGTTACTTTTAGGGAGCCTAGCCAAAATGCCATTAAGAAAGCGTTAGCGAAGTTCGAAAATGATAAATTAATGTATGGCATTGACCTCGTGATTAAGCGCCAAACTGAAGAATGCATGTGAATGTTTAACTTATCCCAGACGAATACTTTTATGTTTGACGCTGACCATCTAGCATCAGATGGCATATGGCAATTGGCTAATGAGCCTCTCCTAATGGCCAAAGAAAATGTTTATACTAAGATAACTCTACAACTAAGTTAACTTGAAACTTACCCTTTTGGAAGTTTCCTACATCTATTTTGGAACTCCATTAGTTCATTGTTTATTTCTTCTATATTGACGTCGCCCCATGGTATATCATAATAACTACTGACACGATCAATGACATCGTTATATAATTTGTAGAGTTTTTGCAGAAGATTTAATTCTTTTCTGATTTGAGCAAGTTCGGGATATTCAGTATGCGGTAGGCCAAACAGTTCCTCACCATTTTGATATGTTTGCAATTTACGCCACATACCATCAAAACGGTTCTATAAAAAAAGAAATAAGAGCTATAAGGAATGTATATTTTATAACGATTTGTTAAGTGAACCCTCATAAAGTATTTTATTTATTCTTTACCTGGAATAAAATCAAACGATCCGATGCTTCCCTGGGACTGAGACCAGCCTGCATTGGACCAGCATGTCGATATTCGTGGCAGTAATCTGCGTTGTCTTCTCTGAATTTGTTTAAATTATTCTTCAAATCGTTTTCAAATTGTGGTTGCATTTTGAGCAACTGTACATGAGATGCTAGCGCAGTAGCTTGTAGTTGTTGCCAAGTGTATCTAAGATTATCTACTTGCTCTAGATCCTGCTTGTTTACAGGTAAGTCGTACCGTGTAATTACATTAAAAGCTTCCTAAAAGTTAAAATATATATTTTAATTGTCGAAAAATTAACTAACACAGAGAGTCTCGTTTTTTCAATTTACCTCAACAGGATCAATTTTCAATTCCATATCAACTTCTTGTTCTCTAATCTTTTTCAATGTTTCCATAACAGTTCTCACATCATCCAAATCTCGAATTGGCCTCTCTAATTTTCGCTCTAAATCGTTCATTATTGCGTAAACATAGTCCATTTCTCGTTTATATTTCTTCCTCATAGCCTGGCTTATTCTAAACGTTCCATCTACATTTTACAGAACACAATTAAATTACGATTACATTATTATATTATATACGTATGTATATCATACAAATCCTTACTTTTGAGTTCTGTGGAGAGACCTAATTTCAGTTTTTCAGTAGAAACTGCCAGACAGTTTCCGATAATCAACACATCTGGTTCAGTGGCTAACTTTGCATCCAATTCACTGTGTCGTTTCAAGGAAAGCTCGAAGTCGTTGAGATTCCAAGCCAATAGTTGCCGTAATGTTTTTTCACACTTCCATAAGTAATGATACGGTCGCCATCGCTTGACTAGTGCATTTAAATCCTGCAAAATTTACACTATTACATACCTTAATACTAATATACGTTTTAAATATCAAAATTTAATACTCTTATTCATAAATACCGTCTTAATATTCTGAGTACACATGGACAATAGTGTCACAGTTTTTATCGTCTCTTTATTATCCATTATATAATTATAGAAATTTTTTTGCTGTAGTGGAAATATTGGTTTCTCTTCCGTTTCCAATCTGTAATATTTCTTCCTTCTATTCTTTGCTGCTTCTAGTCCTTTCATTGATTTCTGTGCCACGTTTGTTGAAGCCGTGACAGTTTGAACCTGTTCATCAAGTTTTGTAATAACTTGCTCAAGTTGATTCTTGTGTTGACCTGCCAGCTTTTTCCAATTTACCTATAGGATTTGGCAAAGCGTTGCAAGGAGGGGATCGCAAAATAGAATCGGGTGAAACGGGATAATATTTACAATTGGTATGTTAACGAAAAAGTCACACAAAGTGTTAATATAGGATTTAATAATGAAGCGTAGTATATACAGCATTTGTGTATTTGCGGACAGTAACACCATTCAAGTACACGGGTGAAATGTGCATGTATAATAGACAAGACACAACAATTCACGACACAAATTGGAAGAGAACACAAACATACGAACTCAATTAGTTTGCAAATATGTACATAGTAATTAAAATAAATTAATAAATCTAACTCATCTATATATTTATTCACAATAACAACCGGTGTCACTTTTGAATGTTGTATTAGCGATGCTTAACGCTAAAGATTTATGAGATCCTGGTTACAAATTTGTTTTCATTATATAAAAAAATATATATAATTAACAAGAATTTGTTCTCAGTAGCGTGCGAGTGGCGAGGGGTCGACCGGTCTGGGCGTTCATTGAAGGATGCATTTTCTGCAGCGAATGGATAAAACCAAAAATATCTAATGATGATAATGAAAATCGCATTAATCAAAACAATTTAATTTCTAAAAATGTAAGTTACTTAAAAGTGTAGTTGAGAGAGTGGGTGCTCAACTATCGTTTCTCTATTCTGTGACCCAACTTTACAGTTGGTTCGTTTTGAAGCTCAAATTCCTTATTCAAAAACAATAAAATATGATGTCTACAACAAAATACTTTTTGCAATAAATTTATTCCCTAGGTGCCTAGGCGTTTTGAAACAACACATAGGCGTGATAATAACAAACCTGAGTTGAATCACTATGCAGACCGTACGCTGAAAGCTAAAATTATTTCACAGTAAGGTAGTGTTTTTAAAAAACAAAATATAAGTATCCTTTATAGATTACCCGTGTTGGTTTGCCTCCGCTCCATTGGGCTACACCTTTTGATAAGCCCGTAATGTTTTTACCGGCTGCGATCAGTACCTCTTGAATTTCATCCAATGTGGGATTAACTGATACGTTTGGAATCATTAATGTAGCGTGCATTAGAAATATTGGACGTTTTTGGACACCTGTAAATTAATATTTAAAAATCAAATATATTCTAATCGATTTAAAGGTACGATGATTAGGTGCGGAGCATGTAGACTGTAGTAGGAATATATTATTAGACAATATAAACTTGTATATGTCCCACAGTTGGTCAGGCTAGAAGGATGTCCCCACCATGGTTCAAGCCTTGTTGTGGCGGTGGGGCTCAGTAGCCTAGGGTGAGCCCAACATCTTGGGCGAAGCTAATTGAGCCAAGGGGGCTCTTTGTACCCCTCTTATAAGAAGAGGGGGCAAGAGGCGAGGATGGGAGCCTCGCATCAATGTACTGTCCTGACGGTGGGAGGGGTTATTCTGTGGTGCGGGGCAACCCGTCTGTGTAGGTGGCGTTGGCCTCCTGAGGGGACTGACTGGCCGTAGAGGTGCCCTGTGCTAGTAGATCCGGGGCGTCTCACCAAAGGCGGCATTGGTGGCACTCGCCCGGGTTTTAGTCGGTAGAGCTGCATCTATTTACCAGCTTTGCTTTCGGGCGCAGCGAGTCCCACATACCCGCCTGGGGAGACCCACTCCCCTGCGGGATGCGTCAGTGCATTTCCCGGCGTTAAAGAAGAAAAAAAAAGGCTAGAAGGATGTATTTATGTTGATTCACTGATGCGCTAGCCCAATGAGGGTTGGTGAATATCACATTGAGATAGGAGAACAGGGAAAGGGAGGGAATTTTAGGCAAACAAATGTGTTTAAATGCTAGTATAACGTTAGCCCTTTCGGGCGTCGTGGTATTATTGTGCTGTGACGTGTAAAAGACGTAGGCGTTGATGTCTAGGACAGTAATGGGAGCACAGCGCTTAAAGAGGGCTGTTATAAGATGTCATTTCACACTATATTATATATCATACTAGGATCACACATAGCATCATTGGCGATCAATAATAAGCATCCGCTATCAAGAGATTTATTAGGATAGCAACAATATGAAGGACGTTAGTTGTTTTTATTCATGAACATCTGAAGCGGCATCCGCACGCTTGGCAAGCCTCGGAAAACTCTCACAAATTCAAAGGTGTAGAGTTTGTCTGAGCTTGCGTAGGTTTGCAAGGGTTTGTGGCCGATCCGACGAGTTTTGAGGTTTTGTGCACAAATCAAAGGGAATTTGCCGCAAGTGCTTGCGACGCGTCTATGTCATGTTTGCCTTGTAGAGTTTGGAGTTTGCCAAACGTGCGTCCACCGGATAATATTGACGTTTCAAACCTCGCATGACATTCTATCTAGACATTTACTAGGACAGCAGCAATCAGAAGAGGTTTTTGTATATTGAGGCCCACGTGTTGCGTTTCCCATCGAGCGGTTTACTAAGATAGCAGAAATCACTCAAAGTTGTCTGCTTTCCCTTTTATACGAGTACGTCATAAATATGTTGTATTATCACAATAAATATCAACCGGCTTAGGACTGTAAGATCAATAATTGCAGTTGCCCACGAAACAGTTTTACCCTCTATTTCGGTTTATTTCGTAAAATCAATGGCAGTTAATTGGGAAAACTGTGGATTGGAGTTCAAACCTTTAATATCGGGTAAAACTGCCAGTACTGTCTTTATATTTGTCATTTTAGATACACATTTTTTCCGTGTTTCTTCTTTTAAGTGCTTGTATACAGCGTCAGTTTTTATTTTTATTTTCCCAGATGTTTGAATCTCGACCAAATAAAAAGTTGTAATAAAAATAAAAAATATTGTTTTTATTTGGTTAGAGGTTTGAATATCATTTTACAAGTTGGTGGAAGAAGTTCTGTTTCGAAAGTAGAAAAAATAGGCACTCTTTTAATCTGGATTTCACACATTTTGACTAAATAAGTTAAATCGCAAGAAAATTACCACAACCAATAACACAATATAGAGACCGCACCAGACCTTATGAAATTAGAGAAAATAAGAAATCAAATATTATAATTTTTACTCAGCTTAGCTTATTAACAGCTTGGTCTTAACACATTTTAATCCAAGGATAAAGGATTCAATTTTATGTTCGCTTACATATCTCTACAGTTTAAACTTCTTTTGATCTTACGGCATTTAGAGAATAAAAAGCTTAGCTAATTATTTTAATAACTCTTTTAAAGACTCAATTAAAAGCTTAGCTGATTATTTCAATAGCTTTTTACCTGAGTGCAACAGGCAAATGGAAAAGTTTGAAGGTTCCGCTTATGATACTATTTGACTTTTCTTTATGCAAACGAAACTTGCTGCTATTAAGTTTTATAAAAGTATTAAATACCTGAAGACTCTTGGTTAAACTGCTTAATTATCATGTCCAGGGCTCGTCTTGTTACTTTAATGAGAACATCGATCACTTTACGGCTATAGTAACGCCTCATTTCGCTAACAGCATTTTTCACCATTTCCTATAAATGTAAAATAGACAATAATAATATTATGTACAATCGTCTACTATCTCATCGTCATACACGACGATTACAACTGCTAAGTTTTTGAAAATAGAATGTAATAATCCTTTTAGATTATTTTATTCAATATTACGTTCTGGCCTATGTAATAAATTACCATTTAAATATTAAAATTGTAAAATACAACAACAAATTAAAAACCATAAAACATAGTTTATAAAACATCATACAGACCTGCATACTCTTAGACAGGCCTCCTGCAGGTACAGAAATGAGTCTGTGTGGATTCTCGAAGCATTCCCATACAGCAGACCAATCATGTTGTCCGCTGGTGGTAGATTCATTTATGGTTGAAGCTGCGCCACTCGCGGGATTTCCGTCATCTGAATAAAACACAGATCTGTAGGGCTATTCTGTAAGGTCGTTAAGCGAAATCCGCGATGAAATGACGAATTTGAAAGATTTGTATTCTTTAAAACTCGACTATCTATCTATATCAATAAACTTCACTTTCGAAGTGACCTAAAGTGAGCTCTGTCACTCAGGTGAGACTCGATATCGAAATGGTTTTTACAGAATAGCCCTACTGTAGTAGCTCATAATATTACCTACCTAAATTTACCTATGATAATAGGTACTATCCGGCTATTTGTTGACAATCGAATTATATATCTGTGGTGTAATATATGCGTAGTGATTCTCCTGACTGCTGACTTTCCTTAGCTTTTTAATTACAATGTTGTGCTCCCTCCCGCTAATTGGGAACGAAAACTGGAAAATAATTTCTTCTGCTCCTGAATTCTTCTCATTAAATTTGTTTGTTCCAAGGCAAATAATAATAAAACATTTTAATGAATTTCTCAGCCATTCTGACATCGTATCAAAGTTTCAGTGCGTCAAGTCAAGATCCTAGCTACACACGAATAACAGTGGCGGGAACGAGCCAAGGGGACCCGAAATCTGTATTTATTTTATTTTTTCTTTATGTACTTAAATAAAATTTATTGCAACTAATACTATTTTGATGCCATATATTAATATTTTATAAGTTTTCTGCTTGAAGGCACGCCAGAAGTTTAGATGCTAAAAAATAACCACCATGCTGAGTTATATTTAGAGTGGCTTACACAGAAGATAAATATTGGCTAAGATAATCTTATTCACATGCGCGCTGATTGTGTCTGACTTAGGAATTTTAAGGCAACTTAGATTTACAGGTGCTAATAATGCTATTAAAAATAAGTCTGTTTAATTAGTACCTTCCCATAAAAAAATAGACGTCCTGCGATAAAAGTCTCCGTTCGCGCCTTCCAAACTCATTTAAATATAAATTATATTTGTCCCCGTGACCAGGGCGATTGAAACATTGCCGAAATAACTTTACCTCAATAAAACTATAAGCGTGGTAAACACCCAAACAAAAAACAAATACTTATATTTATAAATACGAATAGAGATTATATGAATATATATTTGGAAAACCTTTCATATGTGTCTAATAAAAATAAATTTATACTCAAATCCGCAAACTACGCGTCATAATTTAGTTATATAAAACATAGGCTAATAAATAAACCTTCGGCGATAAGGAACTCGAAGTCAGGGTTTATTTCTGTGGGCTTGACTTGTTGCGCTGCTTTCTTAACAAGTTCCAATATTTCTTCTACTGCCTCTTCAACCATTAGACTCTTTCTATTTAATTCGACACTTGCATTGCTGTAAACAAAAAAAAATAAATAAATAAACAATTCAAACACTTTTATTCGGTACCTACATGGCCAAACAATTTAATTTTTTTATAGTTAGTGTTTAAAATTGTTTAAAATTTGTTAACTGCAAACAAATACAAATGATGTCAACAATAATACATATAAAGAATTTTGTAATATAATTTAATAATATACGTAATTATTTTTCTGAAAATATTTTGAACAAAATATACACTATTTCTTATACTAGCAGCACCCTGCGGTTTCACCCACGTATTTTCCATTCCCTTGGAGGATAAATTAAGCCTTTGTATTATTTTGACGTGTAAGCTACATTATTTTAAAGTTTCATCAAAATCTATTGAGTAGGTTTTGCATGAAATAGTAACAAACACACATCTATACATTCAGTCACAGTCATACACAGTCATAAGTTCCACATATTACTCAACTATATTACATACTCGGAGATATTTGTAAATTGTAATCAATGTCTTTTTATTTTCCCAAAAAATAAAATTCAGAACATTTGAATTTTATACTAAATGTAATAAAATAATTACCGACAACCACTTTCTACGTGTTCCAAAAATTCCTCAATGGACCAAGGATTATCTTCTGTAAAATGATAATAGAATATATTAAGTCTATCTATCGAAAGAGTAAAATTAATATATTTATATTATAACCATAGTAAATGCACCTGGCAACGTAATTAGTGAAACGTCTTGCATGCCAGAGAGAACATAAATTATTCTATTTGTGTAAATATCATGTACTCTGGTTACTAAGACATCGAAGCTGTTAATAGCAGCATTAGCACGGTCAATGAACTCTTTCCAATCTTCACTTGTCCACGAAACAGTACGGAGACCTGGTAGTAGGAGGGAAGACAATCTAACTACTTGTGGTAGGAGTAAAGGTCGAACTTCTAATTTTACTTGACGTACAGTCCGTAGGTAGTCCTCCAGTAAAAACTGCAAAAGTAAAAATGTGATGGAATTATGCGATTCAAAATTGGAATATAGAATTCAAAAAAAGGAATTATTCAAATCATGACATGAACTGATGTTACCTGTAACGAATCGTTGACAAGAGTGAAGTATTCTTTTTTTGAATACAATGAGTGACAGACTATGGGTAGGTCGAGTCCCATTTTGACCAAACAATCTGATTCTCTGATAAGCAGCTTGATGGTATGGTCTAAATTAACGCTCAAACGACCAGACGCGTCTATCTTCAATAAAGTGTTAGTAAGACTGTCGTCAACATCCCAAAGCTAAAATGTGTAATAAATATATCAATCACAGAGACAATGATAAAGTTAAAGAAGATTAATCCCTCCGAAGTAGTAAATCTAATAGTATGATAATATCAAAACATCCGATTAATCTCAGTCATCCCCGAATCACCATATCTGAGATGATTATAGACCGGCCAAAGTTTTAATCGTGTAAGTGCAACTTAGCAACAGATTAAAGAGAATTTTGTAGATTCAATTAATATTCTCAGATTTGAATCGAATATATTGAAGTTTAGCCTGTCTGGCGAAAAATAATTAACATTAATTAAATTTTGCCAAATTTTCATAAAATATTTAAGCTTTTATTATCACATGGAAATTTCTAGATTTACGACCGTCTACCAACATTTTGATTCATCCAAACAGCTCTCATCGTGTCTTCATAATTTGTGATGAGCGTGCGCGTGGCTGAGTACTTCTTCATCATATCAGCGGCTGCAGGCAGAGCGTGGAGTACGGGATGGGCACATACACTCTCCACAGTTTCTGTCATGTTATACATCAAGCAGCGAGCCCATTTGATCCGACCTGAGATGATTAGAACGTATAAATTATCATGAATATAAGCTGTATTCCACTTAAAGCACGCCGAGCGTGTCTCATGAATAAAATTTATTTTGACGATTAGTGCACTTAAATAGTGTCACAACACATCTTAAAAACAAGATAAGTCAGTCTTTTCACAGGAAAGCTATTTCACGGTAGTTTGTAAATACTTAATAAGTTTAAGATAAAAAACATTTTATTCAATGCTCAATGTTGCATCGTTCATAATTTTTACCGACTTTATTGTATCCGCCGATTAATTTCTAAATAATTGCTACTGATGCATTTAATTTAAATAAATAAATAAATAAACACACACACACACACACACACACACACACACACACACACACACACACACACAAAACACCCCCCCCTAAATTCACTAAACAACTATTTATTCTAAATACTAAATGGAAAACTGCGATTGCAATTTGCTACACAATATACTTACAGTTTACAGTTCTATAATGTAATCATTCTAAGATCATATCATTAGCTTCTATAGATTTTATTAAAAAAAAACACATACAACGCGCGTCACGTAAATTAATATTACAAAAAATAATACCTGCAACAGGCGAATAGTTTCTTGGCAATGGAGGATCATCTTTTTGTCTTTTGAACATCTTCATTATTTTATCAACTTCTTTTTCACTATATTTTAAAACTCTATTATATTTTTCGGAGAGCTTGGTTATTTCTATTTTTTGGCTCACCTAAGTATAAAAGATATTGCAATTAAATGATAGGACAAGGCTGGTAGTACGTTGTTAATAGGCGCCATATTACGAGTATTCCTCTTAATATTTTGTAAAACCAAATATTTTATTTCATTTACCTTTTCAAATCTAGTTAGAAATTTTATTCCTTGTGGCGTTTCCCAAACACTCGCAAAGTTCATTTCGATTGTGTTCCCTATAGATTCCTTCATGGCGTTTGTTTTATCCTCGAAGGCCTGATAGTCCTTATCAAATTCATTGTTACGATAGTCGAGGTAATCATATTGACACGTAGTCACCGCCTTTTTAGCTTCTCCGAATGTATGCATAGCTTCTTCTAGATCTGGATCGCAACATAGAATCATTAGCTAACCAACCACTTTAGTATCATTAAAGAAATTTCTTATTTTCATAATATAAGAACATTTTAAATTGTTTATATTCATTGTATAAATACCTTCTCCTAGGAGCAATCCTTCCATTCTTTTCTCAAATAAATGGTTATAGTCATCCATCAAATCAAACATAGATATAATTTTATTTAAACGCTTGCAAAAAGTATCAAATTTTCCAAAAACGTAATTTTCGGAGAAGCTAAACTGTTCTGTGTTTGGAAGAAATGGTTGGTTCTTGACAAAAATGTACGTATCTCTGTACGTTTTATTTAAGTTTATACAATGCACCATCTTATTTCTCACTAAATCTCGATCTTGAGACCAAATTGTCTCTTTAAAGCGACAGGTAATATATTGCTTACAAGTTTCAATCATCTGGTTCGTTATCTAAAATTTAAATAAGTATTACTTTTTGCAACTTTGAAATTCATTACAGTTTTTATTAATATGCTTATCTAGCTTTTAACTTAAAGATACACGTAGGTTATTAGTTTTAATATACATTACAAGGCGCCGGTGCTTTGCTTAAATAAATATTATACTAATTATTAATTAAACTACTGAAAATAAAAATAATACTTTTTATATCATCTTAATATTCTAGAACATTCTGAGAAATACTCGTTCTATCATTTTACGTTTACTTACTTTTACCATGAGCGAAGATATCCTTTCAGATGTATTATAAAACTGGGAAACGCTATGGATCAACCTGACTGTCTGTAATAGACTCAATATAGAATCTTTAATTTTAACAGGATCATCTAAATATAGGGAGTGACAGCATTTTTCCATGGCCTGTATGAATTTTGCATTATCTTTAGCTTCGTTGTAGCAAAATGTTATTTTGTGATCTGTGTCTCTCCACGACTTTATTACTTTTGAACAAGCCAATTGCAAGCAAGTCAATGTTAGTTGCACCTCATTATCCTTAAAAGAAATACAGTTTAAGGTATCAACAAATCCTTTATAAAAGTTATATGATTTTGCTTATAATTTTTTAGAGTACCTCTAAATATGAAGCGAGTTGTGAAAACTGAGCACCTCGTTTTTTCCAATACTCCAATTCATCTTGTGGACCACTAGAGTCTACTTCTCTTCGTAACTGTTCGCTTTCGCTAAGAATCTGTTAAAAAAATAAAAAAATGTAATATTCTCTTAAATCGAACAGTAGCGAAATGACAAGTGAAGAATCCGTAGTTTTAATCAAACAAATAAAACACCTTAGTCCTTACCATATCTTGTGAAATTTATTTTAACGCAACTCAAAATTGAAATGATAAAATTACAATCTTTACCTGTTTCTTAACAATTAAATTAAATACTTTACTCTTAATTGCTGTTTCGTGTTTATTAAAAAAAATATTTAATGTATCTATGCGACAATAAAGTTACTATTATTACTTTACCTCCATAATCTTTTTAATCCATTCATTGACGCGCTCTTCTAATAATGTTATTGTGTTCGGAACTTTTGCCATTTCCTTTAGATCTGTTTGATTTTGTACGTTAGCCATAAGGGCTTGACCATCGTGAAAAAGGTTGGTTTGATTGCATACGTCTTCGCAAACTAAAAATAACAAAACATGTATTATATGTAGCATTTAAGTAATATATGACTCAAATCATAAGGAAATTTTCATGTTACCTTTTAATGCACTACAAAATGATCTCAATCCTGGTAGTAACTGGTTTTTAACTATTGGAAAACGAGTTTCATCTTCGTCACCGTCACTACTAGGATGCGCTAGTGCATTCATGTACACATGTTCCATGACTCTTTCAATTGCTGTTACAAGCCCAACTTTATCAGCATTCAGAATGCCGCAAAATCTAGGACAAGAAGAATCACTTTAGATTATAAAGTCGAGTAGCGATATACGAGTATTACCTACTAATTCTACAGTTCATTCTTACAGATCTTTGTGAAATCCTTCTTCTGGCAATTGTTTGCTTACATTTATACGAAACATATAAATGCATATTCCTGTGAATTTGACGTCCCAACCGTCCGATAGAAATAGTTTTTTCTTGAGTGTTACTTGAGACGGGGGTTGTTTAGCTTGTGCTTGCCTTTGCTTGCTGCCTTCTGGTTGTGGTCGTTGTTCTACTTCCTCCACATCTTGGTAATACCAAAGCAACTTGTTTCTCATGTGGGGTAAGAATAATTGGTTTATGTCATCTAGCTAGAATATAAACGTAATTTAGAAGCAGGCTCTTGTCAATGATAAAAAATACCTTTGTAGAGTTAATCTAATGGATACTATCAAATGAATGAATACTGCTTTTTATGAAATACCTCATTATGCTGCTTTTATTTTATTCGTAAATTTTACAAAAGTAAAAGTTATTTAGCTTAAGACCATACGAAAAAAGTATTACCATATTTCCCTCGAAGACGTGATCCATGATAGCATGTCGTGGCAAGCCCGTCCCATCCAACAAAAGCTGGAAGGTGAACTCCAGCCGGGGATCCATCTCCCCTCTCCTGGCTTTGCGCTCGCATTCTTCCCGTCTTTTCTATGGCGAGATATTCATTTTATTATTCATATTTATATATCAGTTGCGTTTTATATTAGTTGTCTCTGTTTGTGCTCTATAAAGCAATCCCAACTTTCAAGAGACGGAGGAATAAAATATATTTTGACCTTAAGTATATATTCTATCTTTTTTTTCAGCTAAAAGCGTAAAATTTGCCAAAGTTTCTACTTATTTATTTAAACTTTAGAAAATTATAATTTAGATCTAATAAAAAGCTAAAACTGTAACTGTAAAATTCACAGCAGAACTGTAAGTGTCATGAAATGTGACTTTATCAAATTGTCCACTTTCTATTATTTTTTCTAGTCAGGAAAGTAGAAGTGGGCCGACCTGGAGTATATCATGAACATCTTCTTCTTCCTCTTCTTCGCTAGAACCAGGTTTAATACTATACACGAACATTTCAAATATAAATCTTCTAATTAATTAATTAAATTCAAAAAGTTTTCTTCTTTTGTATAAATGATTCCAAAACTGAATTTAATTTTAGTGTTGGATTTTGAATGACAGACTTTGGTAACGTTTTGACTTCAACTAAATGCTTTAAAATACTAGTTGCCTCAGCTGAAACTACTATTGTCTCATGCAAATTAAATTGATGAGAAAGTGTTATTAAAAGGGTGGGGGGTGGTACGGCATTTCGCTTACTAATATTAACACACGCAATGTCTTAAATTAATCGCCATTAATAAACAGTCCAACTTTGATCGTCAAAGTTTTAGTTTTTTCCAAGTCTCTGTCATTTATCAGTCTGTTCGTCGTTAGTGCAGGCAAGAGCATTTTTAGTAATGAATAGCTTATAGTTTCTTTGATTTATCATGTTATTCTATAAAGTCTTAATAAGTTATAACTTTTAGTATCGCTCGGTGAAGTGGGTCATTGCGTTGAAAGTTATTCGGGGGTATTGTAGGCGGCAACCAATCCCATAGCACTTCCAGGTGCCAGTCCTACATATTGTCAGAGTCTACCCCGAGTGGCTACATCTATTAAGGACTTCTCTGCGTTATAAAAAAATGTATCCAGGAAAATTTTAAGCTTTAGCAAACTTTTGTTGAATTTCGTTTATTTGTTTTTCCTGCGTCCGGGTTATCTTCTTTAAATATTTTGAACTTAACTATATTTGGATTGGTGAACAACAACATATTTTGCGCTAAAAAACTATAGTTCTTAAATTTTGGTGCCGTATCCATTCCTAAGAAACCCATACAAAGATTTACACATTATTAATTTAGGGCACATTATCTTTTCAACATTTTACTGATCAGGGACAGCTTTGGTTTCAGTGATTAACAAGATAAAAAACAGTAAAATGACCAAAATAATACAAACTTTGATCTAGAAACGTTAGTGATTTAACATCTTGAAAGTTGCATTATTTTACATTATCTCGACAAGAATTTTCAGCTTGCATCTAATTTACTTATTGTCAAACCGGTCAATTTCGCGGACCTTTCTTTAGCTCTAGCGGATCACTTCTTGGAAACCCCTTTTTTCTTTTACGCCGGGAAATGCACTGACGCATCCCGCTGGGGAGTGGGTCTTCCCAGGCGGGTATGTGGGACTCGCTGTGCCTGAAAGATGGTAAGTGGACGCAGCTCTACCCACTAAAACTCGACGAGTGCCACCAATGCTACCTTTGGAGTAACAGGGCACCTCGACGGCTAGTCAATCCCTCAGGGGACCGACACCACCTACACAGAGCGGTTGCCCCGCACCACAGAACAACCACTCCCAACGTCTGGGCAGTACGATGAGGTGCGTTTCTTATAAGAGGGGTGCAAAGAGCCTCCTCGGCTTAATTCGCTTCGCCCAAGGTGTTGGGGTAGCCCTGGGCTACGGAGCCCCAGCGCCATGACAAGGCCTGAACCATGGTAGGGTTTTTGGAAACACCTTATTTAGGGATATCACGTAAATATTTGTGTGTTTTTAGTAAGTACACATTGCTTGTTTATCCTATATAAACAAGCAAGCTCCCGGCGGCAATATGAAATGGGTTTGAAGGACTTTCCCTCTCTCTCCATTCACGCCTCTTAAAAGACGTGATTAACATTTAAAAATTCTATACTACGTACTTACAAAATTAGTGAACACTCGTCCAAGAAGTGACATATCCATCTTGGAAGGGTTAGGTACACTACTACACGATTACTACCTGCTACAGCTCACGCGGAACAATAATACGAGTGTGTCATTATGTTGGTAAAAAGCTACGTTAAAAAGGAAATATTCCGAGCGATGCCTCACGAGCTAATGTTCCGATTTTATGCCCACATGTCGAAAGATAAGAAGATCTTTCGTGTCGCTAGAAATAGTGGCATTTATCACGAAAGCAATAAAAAAGTTTCATATTATTCTAGGTCGCAATATCATATGAATAGTTACCTCTATCACCTCCATGGTTATATATAAACTCGAGAACTAAATTCGAGAACCACATTAGCCGCTGTGAAGTATCAAAGATGGTTCATATTGTGCCAAGGGCTCATATTCAACTACACCACATTTATGACATGTTCAAGACGCAATGGTTACACAACATGGGGGTGATTCCTACGTAAATACCGAGTATTTTGCATATTAGATATATCGACCCACATCACATCATGCGATGAAGGTAAGCAGATATGTGTATGCAGAATCGTATTAATATATTATTTATATCGTTTTATTTAATGAGGAATAAAAGAAACGAACAAAAAGCGTCATTTTTGTACGCAGGTATGGTTCTTAAATAATTCATTAAAGTAACGGCTAATGACAATTTTACATAATTTTACAATCTTTACATAGTAACAAAGTCGCTTCATTTGTATGTATGCTTAAATCTTTAAAAGTACGCATCGATCTTTGATGTGGTTTTTTTAAATAAAATATAGCAATTCAAGAGAAAGATTTATATGCATAATACAAACACAATATATTATCCCGCTCAGATCCCGTTCTAAATCTAGTTTAAGCAGGCGAAGCTGCAGGTAACAGCTAGTTCAATTATAAAATAAAGTATTTCCACTTTGCCAATCAAATCAAATTAAATCAATGATTTAATCTGAACGGCCAATGACAAATTGAATTAAAATAAAGAATCGTCCATATAGGCAAAGTGAAAGATAGATGTGGCTTATCAAATAGAAATGGATGGAAATAACATTGAAATGACTAATCCATTCGACTAGCCAATGCAGATAATAAAACTACTTTAAATTATATGTAGGCTTTAAATTTTCTAGTTTGATGTTTAGATAGTGATACTATGATTACTTACACATCGCTTTATGTGTCATGTAATGATTGTGTGATTTTATTCGGCCAAAAGCTTTCAATTTATATTTATGTCTACGAGATATTTTTGTCTGGATTAACATAATATTTCAAATAAGAAAGTTATACCCCAAGATTGTTTTACACATTGTAAATTAGAGGATAGTAAGTATATATAAATTACAAATATTACAGCTAATCTTAATCATACATGTTCTTATAAAAGTTGTTTTCCCAAAGAAAAGTTACGTACTTGCTCTATTATGTGTGATTCCATTATTTAAAAATAAAAATGAAACTTTCTATTTAGCCGTAACTTTAAAAACAAACTTCAATTATCGTTATTTTTTTTTCTTTTACAAGTTTTTTTATTTTAAGTTTTTTTTCTTAGCATTACGTGAACAAATCAGAGTAGGTTATGAACCTTAAAGTGTTTCAAAAATACGTAATTACCAAAAACACAATCGCGTCAACCATTGTCCAGTTAAATCCCTTTCCTTTGAAGAACAGTCACAGCGAAGCACGACTTTGTTTCCGGTACTGAGTGTTTGAATGAAACTTTCGCTATACAAAATGTCAGTACATTGAGCATGTAAGTTGATTTATTAAATACTACCCCTATCTCGATCTATATCACATGTTTTATTACCATGTCCGTATGCCTTGCGAGTAAATAAGGTAGAGAACATTTTATAGATTACTTAGGTACTATGTACATCCAATTTTGTAGATTACTCAGGGAACGTAATATATTGCACAAAATATGTTTCAATAATTTCTAGATATATCATTTTTTTGATAATTAAGATATTGGAAAAACATTTCCGTACAAAAGTTTTACTAAAAATCTCAGGAAACAAGGTAATATTGTTTGTTTTATTTGTGGGTTGTCTTTTGTTTACATGAATTTCACTCATTATAATGAAACAACTTTTACGGATTTTACTTTCAGCAACCATGGTCACGGAGACATAGTCCTCCTGTGACCATGACGTTAAGGATACTTTACAACATGTCATGTTGTAAACTGTAAAGTATCCAAAACATCGGCCATGTAAAAACTTGATTACTGCGATAAAATTCAGAAAAGTTGTTTCATTATAAGGTTATATTGTATCTAAATGTTATAAATACTACCTTTTTTTTTATGACGCAGCGCGAATCCTTTTCGGACCTTACCAGGGCCAGGATAGGCGCGCTGGCGTGTGTGGGGACTCGCATTTGGGTGCCCTACCCAAGATGGCCAAGACCAGATTTTCGACAATAGGGGCTGCCCGGCTCCGACTTGGCAGTCCCCACGACGTCGTGTCTTAAGCTGGGTCCGGGTTCCTATCCCGAGCCTGACAAGAGCACAGGGGCGTTATTGAAGGCGCATTAAATAGCGCCTAAAGCCACGTCGGCGGCCTCCTCTCTCACCTGTTCGTCGGCCCTCTTCTGGGAGGGTTATCACTGTCTCGCAGAAAGAGGCCATTGCCGCCCAGGACTCGTCAAGCCAAGTATCGCGGTGATGACGCTCGACAAAGACAAGTCCCCTCCGATGACAGACGTCAAATCATGACGCAGCGCCGCCCATCTCGGGCACACCTCGAGGGTGTGCTGGGCAGAGTCCACCGCCGCGCCACAATCGTGACAATCAGTCATCGGCTCCCTTTGGGCCGTCCGACACAAGTAATCACTAAAGTATCCGTGCCCGGTGAGAACCTGCGTCAGACGGAAGGTGAGGGTTTTGCGCTTACGGCGCTTCTACCGCTCAAGAACCAAGCGCAGAGCAGCCGTTAGGCGTTTGCCGTACGGCTGAGGCGCCAGGTCCACTTGTAAATACTACCTATTTGTGACTTATTAATGTATATTAATATTGTATTGTATTACGATTACGTTTTTGAGTAGCGCTAACCTATTAGCACCGACGGCGGCAGCAACTACCAACATTTGACCAATCAGCGCTGACTGTCAGTGTGCCATCTGCACCACAGAGCAACCAGCCTAAGTTAATCTGGCGGATAGCCAGGCGCTGCAGTAGTGACAATTTTCAGTAGATCAGCCCCTCTAGACAAGTGGCAAACGCTAAACAAATAGAATAGAACACTTATTGTATGGGAATAACAATAACTGCTCAAATTACATGTCGTAAGCTAGTGTCATTCCCATATAATAAGTATTCTATTCTATTCGTTTAGCGTTTGTCACTTGTCTAGGGGGCAGGCTCGTCTACAACATGCTTAATATGGATGGGCATTGAGGTTCACCAACAAAACGTTAAATAAGTCTGGTTACTTATATAGTGTTAATAACCCAACCCTAAAAATAATACAGTATAAACTCTTAATTTCGATAACTTCTTTAATTACTTTTGTTGTAATAAAAACTATGGTAACACTTATATATTATAATATTAATGTATTACTAACAATTTGTATAACACTTATGTATAAACAACATTACGTTTCGTCTATGGGTTCATATATTAAAAATAGTTAATTAATTATGGTTACCTCTGTACAATCTTCTTCTTCTTCATATTCATATTTAACAAAAGCAAAACGTAATTGGTTTTCAAAATGCTCTCTAGCTTCGAGCTTTTCTTGATTCGACATTATCACTTATTTTTGTATAATAAAATATATTTATACGTCTTTAACCATTTTGCTGATTTATTACTGGGTGTCGATGTAAACAACTAACAACAGAATGTATTGATAGACTGTAGGTGTGAAAAGTATTGATAAAACAATTCCCTTCCCACCTTAAAAGTGACGCCAAACACATAACGGCCGTGTTAGCATGTATCAACAATCCAACTTTTATATTATCTAACGCATGAGTTTTAGAATATGAATTCATGAGTTTTACTATTATTTATTATTGATTTCCTTAATCATCGGTAAATTTACTTTCGGTTTATGAAAAAATAAAACTAAAAGTCTGCAAACGACAGATAAAATATTTCGGAAGAGAGAAGCTATTATTGTCTGATTTCTGGAATAAAATGAAAACTCTTTATTGCAAATAAATGTCTGTTTTGGTCGGTTCCAGTTTTGCACAACAATTAATAACCTATGTCATTCTTTGATAATATCTGTTGTATTTGCCTGTTGGGATAGTGTTTGCGCGCTCGATAATATAGGCAATATATAGTTCAAAGACAAAGCTTTAATTTACGTTAATTTACGAAATGAAGTTATTGCTTTTTTATAAATTAAAATTCAGAATATATTAAAGGGTAACCCAGAGATTAATGAGTATTTTTTTTAATTTTAAAGTGTTTCTAAGGTATCGCAAAAAATTCTTATTTGTCCCGACATTTTCCATATATAAGGTTATTTCAACATTTTTTTCATGTTATATTTCATATCAAAATCAATATTTTTTTTCCTCTTAGTTACGAGTAGACTATACAATGATATTATATATATATATATATATATATATATATATATATATATATATATATATATATATATATATATATATATATATATTTTTTTTTAATTTCCAGAATTTTTCGTAGTTCAGGAACCACAAACATCACTCGCTCGTTACTTTTGCGGAAAAGGGATTTTGAATATGGGTGATCGTCATTACTATATTCATTATTTCTTTTTAAAAATTATCTAGTCGACAAGAATAAGAACTCTACTCATAAAATAATGAAATAGAATGTTCGAATCTTTCTCACCTTGCGTACAAGAGATCATCAAAAATGTTCAAAATGAGTTAAAACGGTGAAGGGGCTCTTAAGCTTACTTAGATATTACGCAAGCTTTTAGCTTTTGCTTAATATACAAGCGTCTCTTCTTCGATATAAAGAGAATGTAATACCACTATAAATGATTATAGTACCACTATAAAAGTAAAATAAATTATCAATCCATATATTGTGTCCCACTGATGGGCACGGGTCTCCTCCTCGAAATCAGTCTAGGAGTGGAGGAGAGCAATGGGCCATAGTTCACCGATGCGCTATGGTCCAATGCGGGTCGGGTCCAAAAGGATCGACTGAAGCTCGGACTGTTTTAGGTAGATAATTAGTAACCAAAACAACATTTCGTTGTCGACTATCTCCTCCAAAAAAGCGACCAAGTGCGAAACAGATTTGCCCATGAAGGGTTCCGTTAATTTTTTTTAAATATTTAGGTTGCTTGAATGAAACGTAAATTGCGGTTTACGATTTATGACGTGTTATTACGGTAATGTACATCATCATATATTTGTTTTAAATTTCACAATATTATTCCCATTTAAGAAGTTACAGGGGGGAAGGGAAATGGGAAATGTATGCCACGTTTGACCACTTTTCAAGTGTCTCGCGCAAACTATATAGCCGCCCTAGACAAGTGTCATTCCCATACAATAAGTAGTTTATTCTATTCGTTTAGCGTTTGCCACTTGTCTAGAAGGCAGTTTAGAAAAAAATATGAAAATGATATTAGAAACCTCAATATCATTTTTGAAGACCGATCTATAGGTAATATCAGCATAATCCCAGCGCCTATCATTCATATAGGTCTATCCGATAAGGGCTTCTCAACTGAAATCTCTCTCTATATTATGAACTATATAATTACAACTAAAAAACCTTCAGCTATGCCCCTATTCCCTTAATATCCTTTTTCCAAAATATGCCTAATTTTTTAACGAGAACGTCTATAAAAATTATGAAATATAAAAATAATGTCTATAATCTATACTAATATTATAAAGAGGAAAGATTTGTACCTATTTTTGTATGTTTGTATGTTTGTAATGAATATGAATAGGCTCAAAAAGTACTGGACCGAATTCAAAAATTCTTTCACCATTCGGAAGCTACATTATCCACGAGTAGCATAGGCTAAATTTTATTCTGATAAAAATAGGGTTACGTAAGATATTTTGGTTTTTCTTACACAAGGTGTAAAAAATGTTATTTCGCGTACTAAGATCCCGTTCTAAATCTTAGTTAACGCAGGCGAAGCTGCGGGCAACAGCTAGTAATAAATAAATAAATAAAAATTTGACAATATTTCTATTATTTTTTTTAGACTCCTACCAAAAGAAATATGAAAAAAAATGAAGACATCAGGACATGGTCGTGGCAGTCAAGAGTTTTATGGTACAAAAATATTTGATCAAGTGTCTAGGGAGGAAGCTTTAGTATGGAGAGTGAGCCGGTATCCTTTCCTCTTATGTACGAAATCCCAAAAATATATAAACTGCTGAGCAGTCTGCTACGGTCATGTTAATTAAATAGAGCTTTAGCCCAGCACTAAATGACAGTAAAATCAGCTGGTGATGATGACAAATGGTGTAATATACTAGCGATAGTTACGAAGTCTACATGACTTATATGTCTTGTGAATCATACATACCCTGTTGATCTCATCCTCTGTCAACATCTTAGACTTCGGCGTCTCTGTATCCTCCATCTCTATTTTATACTCTTACCATTTCAAACACAAAAAAAATTTGTAAAAAAAATCCAATGTTATAGGTATAATGGGAATTAAAAAAAATGTCAACCGATATGAGGCGGCGGTAAAAAACAACTGGTACATATTACATTTTCAAATGTTTATTAAAAGAAGTAGAAAAGTAAAGGTAAATTAGAATAATATGGTATATTAATGTTGCGAGTAATTTTGGTCTTGCGGAGTGGCGTGCGGTCACGCTTGCAGGCGGGTACGTCATGGTACGGCGACATCCATTACACGCGATTTTAAAATTACCCTCCGTCTTATATTTATTTTTAAGTCATGACAATGGCTGCTAGCTTTTCTGCTAGGCTATTAGATAGGATATAGGATTAGGATAGACGATAGCTTTGAAGTGAAGATTATAATTTTCATCTTGCGCCGAGCCAAATAGGTAGGTTTTTTTATTAATGATAATTGAGTGACTCCACGAGAGTAGAGTTTACATTTAACGTTAATTAAATGGTATGTAAGCTGTGGTTGATGATCATGATGAAGATCATCATCATGAAAAATTTGTCATGGACGCGTCATATAAAAGAATTAATTAGCACGGTATCTGCAGCATGGCATTCCATGCGGCGTCTTTGTAACTTGCTTCCTTTTCCTACTAAAGTTTCCATCGTGACACATTTATCGGTGATAAATTATGCAGCTAGTTAACTTAACCGAAGAACTAGTAAACAAACTAGAGCGGCTACAAAATTTGCCTATAAGATTCAATCCTACTTCCTACTAATATGTATTATAAAGGCAAAAGTTTGTAAGTATGGATGGATGAATGGATGGATGTTTGTTACTCTTTCACGAAAAAACTTTTGAATGGATTTTAATGAAACTTTACAGTAATATAGCTTATACATCAGAATAGCACATAGGCTATAATTTATCCCCGTAATCTTACGGGAATAGCAAATGTGCGGGTGCAACCACAGGGCGCTGCTAGTTTATAATATGACCATCACAGTAAATTTCTAAAATATTTTAAAAAATCTTCTTTTTATACGCTTTGGAACGCTTTGCCTTCTACTATGAGCATTAGACACGCTAAGAGTATAGATAAGAGTAATATGTAACTGTAAAAATGCAATATTAAATTAAATACAGTAGAACCTCGATAAGTTAAAGTCCAAGGGAAACACATAATATTTTAAGTTATAGAGGTTTTAAGTTATCAAGGGTCATATTAGGTTTAGGGAAGGGAACATATTATTTATTGAAGTTATCGAGGTTCTACTGTATCAATATTAAAATCTCATCTCATAACTTTCACGTACCTATTATTAGGTATAATGTTTTGCGTAGGCTATATATTGTGTATGTGTATTTATATATTTATATTTCTTTATTTCTTATTATTTACCTTTATTATATTTTTTGGTTTAATATTAATATCACGATTTTGCGCAAATTTTTCCAATTTAAGATTATTCCCCTTTCCACGGTTACCTGGAAGAAATTACTATACATGTAATAAGGCCGCCTTTATGTACCTTAATTATTTTTTCATTTTAGTTTAAGTGTATGTATATGTAATGTTGTCTATAATGTGCACAATAAAGTATATTCATTCGCAAGAATAGTCGCACACAGCTAAATTAAAGTGTTGTTCAATGCCTAATCGAATCATCAAAAACGCCCTCCAAAAAACGTGAATAGGTCCAGAAATAATGCCAGATAATATATTATACCGATATAGAGAAAATATTAATTCGTATTCAAGCGTATGAAGTCGAATTCATTAACGTCTCTACAATCAGATAGTAACTACATCCAAATTGCATTTTTTTTGCAATATACTTACTGCAATTCCTCGATTTTCGATTTATTGTCAGTTGCTTTTTTTTCGAATGGACCTATGCTGTTGGTCTTAAGACCTTTAAGCTTCATCGGAAAAATAGACGAGCAGATGTCTCATCTAAGAAAAAAAATATTGCCAGTTGATATTTTTATAACGTTTTTAGAATCACCTTGTTAACATATTCAAGATACTTTGGACATGTTACTGGCAAATATGCCTATTGCATGATTAATAAATTATGGAAGTATTTTAGTATTTCGAACATGAAGGTTACCATTGTATTACTAAGATTCTCTTTTTTAGCTAACTAGCGGCTAAATGTGCTTCTAGAGGCTCATAGGAGTCTCGAACAGTAAATATCAGTCCCCCATTCACGGATAACGCCGAAAAGTATGCCTTAACCTATGGCATGGTTATTACTTTGGCACGTATTGTATTGTAAGTTTCGCTACGTCCACATTCGTAACCAAATTTTCGTAACTGGTTACGAAAAAGGAAATTTTTTCCCTGTCTCGTAACCAGTTATGAAACAAGATTTTTTTTTCCATTTTCATAACCAGAGCCTCTACTAAGATCCCGTTGTAAATCTTAGTTAACGCAGGCGAAGCTGCGGGCAACAGCTAGTAATTAATATTATTATAAATAAATTTGTCAATATTATCATAATTTAGTCATAGAGCATGACTTTTGATCAATAGTTGGCCCATGGGTCGTACTCACAGGTCCCCACCATGGTTCAGGCCTTGTCGTGGCGGTGGGGCTCAGTAGCCTAGGGTGACCCCAACACCTTAGGCGAAGCAAATTGAGCCGACGCGAGGGGGCTCTTTGTACCCCTCTTATTAGAAGAGGGGATAAAAGAGCAGGGGGCAAGGGGTGAAGATGGGAACCTCACCTCATCGCACTGTCCCGACGTTGGGAGTGGTTGTTCTGTGGTGCGGAACAACCGCTCTGTGGAGGTGGTGTCGGTCCCCTGAGGGATTGACTAGCCGTCGTTGCTTGCCGGGGCATCTCACCAAAGGCGGCAGTAGTGGCACTCGCCGGGTTTTAGTGGGTAGAGCTGCGTCCACTTACCATCTTTCGGGCGTAGCGAGTCCCACATACCCGCCTGGGGAGACCCACTCCCCAGCGGGATGCGTCAGTGCATTTCCCGGCGTTAAAGAAAAAAAAAGGGTCGTACTCACAGGTGGCAAGTTGGTTGAATTGCTATTACGTTCATGTCAAATGAGCCTCCCTAGACAAGTGGCACAAACGCTAAACGAATAGAAATAGAATAGAATACTTATTATATAGGAATGACACTAGTTTACGACATGTAATTTGACAGCTATCGTTATTTAGATACAATATGTATTCTATTATATTCCTATTCGTTTAGCGTTTGAGCCACTTGTCTAGAAGGGGAGTTTAGTTAGTTAGCACTGATCTCTATGGCTCAATGTACTTTATATTATGCTCAATGAATTTAGTACAAGGTTAGCTTTTTCTATTACCAATCTGATACAAGTTCGTTGAAAAACTATAAATTTCTATGTTGCGGTTTCCTGTATATGTGTGATGATGACTATTTTTATAGCCTAAGCTCTTCTTCCATACATCAGCTATTTGCTAGTGAAAGTGCCGTCAAAATATTCCAGACATTTCAGAGGTGAGCCAAAACAAACAGACACAAAATGTTGTCTTGATATATGTACTGTGTATATGCGATTATTTTCGTATACCAAACAGACACTAATTATTTATCTATATAATTATTACTATATGATTTTATCATCATCATCAACCATTTTTCGTCCAAGCCAAGTCGGCCGTCGGGACTTCCATTCAACCAGGACCGGCCCAAATAAGCCTTTCGGAATTCGTTGGAGCTCTTTTATTTCTTTCTTTCAGTATTCCCGATTAAATTGTGAGTTCTCGGAAAACTTCTATTATTATTATTTAATTTTGTGAAAACTCATGTTTCATAATATGAAAGGGTTTTTAAAGCGTTTTTAAATTGCGTCGGCATATATTTTAATGTACGGGGATTAAATAATAATATTTTTACACCGAATATATTTTATTAAATTGACTTAATGTTTTCGGGAGTAAATGCACTTCGCAACTTGCGTTGCTTGTGTGCTTACATCGAGAAGAAAGCTCCAAGGCCTTCTTCACCGAATCCTTATAACTAATACTTATTCTAATAATTAGGTCTAAAATTGATTTATATTATAATTATATAATTATTGTATACTTATTGTATATTTAATTATATAAAATTGAAGTGTATAATCTGTGTATATTTCTACAGTATTTTTTCTTATTTTAAATGCTTTATACAAGACGTTGATATCCACTTTCACAATTAATAATTTCATACTATGTAATTAATGCTAATGCATATTCATGTAATTAATGCTAAAAAAAAAAGATGTAAGTTAACGCTAGTAACTGCTATGTCTATGTGTGTGTGTAAATGGAACCGTAGCTCGGAAACGAGTGAACCCATTTCATATGGCCTTTTTTTTGAAAACAGGGTTTGTAGCGATGGTTTTTAGATATATTGCATCAAAATTGGTTCATCATTTTTAAAGTTATCAGCTCTTTAGTTAGGTATGGTAGGAATAGGATCTATCTTTTAAAAAATAATAATATAAAGTAAAAGGTTTAATAGAATGTATCGCAGCTTCTGAATAGAGCGTTGCTCATGGGCATTTCAGAATAACATCATGTAAAAATTGTTATATCATATTTGAAAAGATTAGTTCCCTGGGCTGGTATCATCGGTTCTTATTGGGCTTGCTGGAATCGGTGGTAGATTCAATTCACGTTCAATATATACTTTTGTGACGCTAATTTTAATTTAAAAAAAAGGTTTTTTTATTTTATTTTACATGCACAATGTGTAAGTATATGGATAAGTAATTGTATATATGTGTTACATTTTATAGCTCAAGGTATAGGTATAATGTTTTGGAATTTTTAAATGTTCTCTTTATCGCGTTGGGATTTTTCATATTATCTTTAAATGGTAAATATTATAATATACTCCCCTAGGGAATAACATATGACCTGATCCTTACACCTCTATAAATTTGACTCAAATGCATAACAACGTCTTGTATTATAAAAACTCATACAATTTAGCTTTAATATAAAAAATATTGGATTAATATAGTTTTTAAAACTATGGCAAGTTTACAATAAGGTAAAATATGTAAATATAAGTAATATTTTTGGTATAAACTAAATAATGGCATTAATAATAATTAATGTTATCTGAGAATTCGGAAGAAATAATGTTACAAAAGTTAGATTCACAAGTTTATCTTTATGCCTTAAGACTGCCATGAAATCTATTAATCTTATGCACGACGCCACTATATATGCATATATAACTCAAATAAAAAAAAATGAAGGAACATTTTATCAGAGCAATCACTCAAGACGTACGGTAAATATGAAATAATTATTTATTTTTGTTACGATCAGTACGCCTAAATTTAACCCGTTTCAATTCGTATATCAACAACATTTAATATAAGAACGAAATAAAAAAAAAATGTACACCACAGACTTATAAACTTATAAATGTGTGTTGTATATTATAAAAATAAAGACGTCATAATTGCGAAGTTTTACATATCTATTAACATTCCGAACCATAGAAATAGTCACTCAGCATTTGTGACACCATTACAGCAATGGTGATACGCTGATTTTCAGTGACTTCTCGAGCGATATCTTCACAATCTAATATATAAACCGATGATACTAAAACATCATAAAAATTGTCTATTCTGGATAGGAATATAATGGCGAAGTGGACACGAAAATTACGTTAGATATTAGATTCAGGCTGTGAAAGAAATTCGATTCTATGTAATCTTTTTATCGTTAGTAAGCTACCTAGCATTATATAAAATGTGTAAATAACACTTCATTAACATTCCGATTTAAAAAAATTATATTGTTAATCACATGCGAAGCGAATGCCGAATCAATTTTTTTGTTAGTTTTTTTATTACAATTCAATATATAATGACAATTTTCAATTTTCCTAAAAATTATGGTAATATGTGTATAAAATGTCAATGCAATTTTGATTTATTAAACTAAATCAATAGGTCGCTTAATAAAACTAATATTGCCCACTCATTACTGGACAAATCAGAAAATAAAACTCTATATCTTAATAACGCAAAAAGTAAAATACCAAAAAAATCATGTCACACAACGAAAATAAAATTAATATTACTTATAAGAGATTTTTAGTAAGTCACGCATAAACACGAAATATGCAATCGTTTAACGGCGGTTTTCAATATCCTATCTATCTTAAAAAAATTCTATCCATCTTACAATTTTGACAGATTTTGTAAGAAAATGTGTCAAAATGTAACGATAGATAAGAACATTTTAAGATAGATAGGACATTGAAAACCGCCGTTAGTGGTTATGATAATAATAAACGAGTATTTCTAAGGGCCTGTTTCACAATCTCCAGTTAAGTTCCCAATAGACTATCGGCAACATATTTGACAGATATTTGACAGATACTCCATACTCTATCTGTCAAATATGTTGCCGATAGCCTATTGGGAACTTAACTGGAGATTGTGAAACAGGCCCTAAATGTAAAAAAGAATATTCAAAAGTTTTTTGGAAAAGTCATAAATATTTGTCATTTAAAATAACCAGTCAATGTGAGTACAAAAATTCTATATCTTAAAATTTGAGCGCCAAAATGTAATTTTTATCTACACCACACTTACAATCAAATAGGTTCAACTTAAATTATTTAAAGAACTTTTTGATAATAGGTTTTTTTATAGTAAAGTAGGTACCAACTATATATACGTAAATCATTTATAAAATCAATTCTTACTCATAGGTAACTTGCAGGTCTTACTACATATTTTTAAGTATACTTACATTTCATTGAGTTGAAAAATATACTATAAATAAATATTATGATATATTTGTTTAAATTATATTATTCAATTCATTCTTATTAATAATTATATAACTATTATCAGTTAAAACTCAAGACTTGGTGATAGATTTTTATTTGGACATAGAGACGGTACTGTAGGGCTATTCTGTAAGGCCGTCTTCGAATCTCGAAAGCGGAATCCGCGGTGACATGACGAATTTGTATTTTTTTAAACTCAACTATCTATCTATATCAATAAAGTTCACTTTCGAAGTGAGCGTAAGGTGAGCTCTATCACTTAGGTGAAGCTCGATATCGAAATGGTTCTTACAGAATAGCCCTAATGATATTTACGTAACGACTAACGAAACATAACATTTTACATTTTCAAGGACTATTTAATAATCTAATTTTATCTACAATAGGAATTGTTTCTTATGGAATGTTAATGGCTTTTTTCCACCATATTATTAGAGGTTATAGAAATAAATATGTATATTCGGAAACTTACATAAACGTAATATAATGAAGTCAAAAACTTCACTATGTCCAAATATAAACCAAATGCAAAGTTTTAAACAAATGTGCCGTTTGATAAAAATATGTATGATATTTATATCATACAAATATAATATCTACACAGATAAAACTAAAAATGTTTTACACAAATTAAATTGTAAACTTGTAAAGGTAATTTTTGTATATATTATGAGCTACATTGTATAAAATTTGTATAAATATATTCTTAAATATAATAAAAAAATATATTGTACAATATAAAATCAGTTTGACAGTTTTGAGGGAGATAAAACAGTATGTTCCCCTCAGCTGACTTCAGAACAGTCAAGTTAAATAGATGGTATTGTACTTCTCTTTTTAATTCTTTGACATAAAATACATGGTACTTAGCTAATTCTGCTTACAACACATTTCATTTCCATCAGTCCTATCTATCTTTTTCTATCCTTTTCTAATCATTATCTTAGTCAGTCGACTATCCATATATTCAACAACTCATTTCACAATCTCTTTGGCTTCGCCCCTTGCAACTTAACACATTTGTTATAAGCTAAATTCAAATTTTTAGTATATAGGATTCGAGAAGAAAAAAATTAACGCTTTTTATAAAAATCTTTCAAGTTGTGCGAAACAATATTTTAAATGGTGTAGATTTTGTTTTTATAATTAAAGTAAAGATGTCGTCATACTATAAAGACGTCATTTAATATTCAAAAATAATGATGTGAACTTTCTAAAAATACGTTATATATAATACTATTCAAATGTACAAGATACGAAAATGTGTGCGTCTTTGTAACTAATAACTTAAAAGATAAAGGATAATAAGATTGATATTATTTTATTTTACAAATGTTCTAAATATTTTATTACTATTTGCATTTCTAGCAATAATAACTGCACAAATAGAGTTGATGAATATAAGCATTTCCCGGTGATCTGTACTTAAGTTTGCTAAATAAAGTAAAAGATTTTAAAATGATACAAAATAGATTCTTATCAAAATCAGTTCATCGTTTTAAGTTATTATTTATATCGTAATGGTTTAAGTTTGATATCGACATACATATTACAACAATGCTGGGTGTAATTAGAAACTATGTGACAACTAGCCTGGGTGTTGGCAGGATGTTGGCATGTTCGGCACATGTCATGGCAGCCATCCACTTGAGCTGGTCTTCTGTCACGGCTCCCGCTATAGTCATGCCAAACCACGGACGATCTTTACTCCTGTAATGAGTGATACATTCTATGTTGAATCTTGATTAAATCTAGTATTTACGTTCAAAAACTCCCCAGATCTAAACATTTTACAGACTAGACTTGGTTGTCATTAGATCCGGAGAACGTTAGGTTCAGTTCAATAACATATTGAACTCGATCTGGTCAGATGACTTAACACGCCAAATCAGACAAGTAGTATTTATATTAAGCTATAGTGACTTATATATTATATGGTTCAGGAGTGGAGGCCGCGTTTGGGTAGACGAAGTGTTGGTCTGCCATTAACCTGATGGGAAGACGATCTCCGTGCAGTGGCAGGTCCGTGTTGGATGCGAGTGGTAGGGATCGGTCGTCTTGGCGTTCATTGAGGGAGGCCTATGTTCAGCAGTCGAGGAATAAAGGCTGATGATGATGATGATGATAGTGACTTATAGCTGGCGATGATGGTTCAATTTCAATGGGTAATGTACCCAAGCTTTATACGAGCTTTCCGAATTCGATCCTGACCCCTTTGGTGCATTGAAATGGGTTTTACTAATTTTCTAAGTGCATTTAAACATGATATTATCGTTCGCTAACCAGCGACAGAACTTCGTAAGGAAAGCTGCATGCCTGATGAGTTTGAAACTCTTTTAACCAACCCGCATTGCAACCCCCAACTCTCCTTGCCTGTTTTCAAGGAGGAGACCCGTGCCCAGCAGTGGGAAATATGGGTTGATACTTTACTTTTTATATTTACTGACATTTCATGAGTATTCCTTACCTCTTGGGTTTATTATCTCTCGGTATGAATGTGATGGCCCAGCGCGACTGCGGGTTCCTCTTCGGCTCGTGCCCGACGTACCAGAGGATATTCCTCACGTCCCATTCCTCCACCTTTTGGGAACACTACAATCAAAAAAAAAAATGTTAGCGGACAGACAAACTGGCAGACATGATAGCTGATAGTAAGTTGTCAACGGTACACATCAAAAAACTAGTTTACCTGAAACTAGGTCAGCCAACTTATTAACTTATTAATATGAGCCTATCCCGATTCCAGAGACATAATATGTTAAGTCTCTGTGATAATTATATAACTGCCTGGCTTGCCCGTCTCTGCGAAACACGGCAAAGCCGTTTCAAGATAGGAACATGTAAGATGGTGGTACAGATGCAGCAGGAAGCGCGGCTCAGCGCATCCCTTCATAATTAAATATATAACAGGTAATTATTTTAAAAAAACCTACCAGCTGTGTTTAATATATTTTTGTATTTGACAGACTTATTATTGGAAAAATTACAGAATTTGAAGGATTCTAATTATGGATGATTTTATGTTTTTATTTTGGAGTGAATGAAATAAGTAAGCCTTATACCCAATGCTATTATCACAATAATTACGATGAATCTAACGACACTTTTAATATAGAATACACTATCCCGGTCATATTACTGAGTGAGCCAAATAAATATGCATACGGAGGATATAGATTTCTCGTGAACCACCGAAAAAAGAAAGTAAGTAGTAAAAAAGTTAGCTATAGTTAGCAAATTTTCCCGTGACTAGTTAACATTAAATTCATTCATGGCCGAGCAATAAATACTTTGACTTCCCGCGTAAAGATTTAAAAGAGTACTTCTTCTACTTAGTTCGCGATTTACTACTATAAAATCACCTTTTTTAAATAAACTTTAAGACGACCAATAGCACGCGGCTCAGCCAACAAATAATAAACATATTTCACCTGTTTGTCCCTAAAATAGCGTAACTTTCCATCTTTGAAAGCGAATGTGTACTGTTTGAAGACCTTGGTGGTCTCATTGGCTAGTCGTAGCTCGCCACAGACTGACGAAGTCCCTGGTCTTAGCGCGTCCAATTCGTGCAGTATCTTATTCTCTTTCACCAACAAGTAATTGTCCTTTCTGTCCTCTTCATCCCAGTATCCCCAACGTAGTACCACATCCAATACCACTTCGTCCACATGTACTGATCTACGCATGGAATCGTTGCATATTACTTCCTCCAGCATCAGCAAATGCGATTCGGTTTTTGCTTTTTCACACAACTCTATGCAAATGTCAGAGCACGTTTTGTTGGGTGTTAGCTGAAATAATATTATGATATTAGAAAACCGAGTCTTAATGTAAGATTACTTATCATATACTACAACGACATAATTAAAATATCATTAAATACTATTTGTTAAAGCATTTCAAGAAGTTCTTTAAATCTTCGACCACACTTATTTTTCGTCGAAATGAGGACATATCGGCCCATTCTATCTTAATGTGTACTACATTGCTTTTTCTTTACTTGATTGTAAAATAATTCATATATATGTGAATTATTTATGTATATATACAACATTTCCTTCTCTTTTTGAATTCAACTGATGGAATTACTTACGCATGATATTTATAACGAGTACCCCCTAAGGTTCTTTACATTATTTATTTGTTTCAAGCACTTCGAAATACACTAAAAAGATTTTTAATATTTATAAAAATATACTAACCGCGACTTGATAACAATTGGACCTATCATTGATATACACCCAGACACGCAAGTCCCCGGCGGCTTTAGGCGGCGCGGGCGCAGTGCTGGTCAACACTCTCATGAGGATACGTCTCACCGCAGCCTCCCTCCTTATCTCCGCCTCCGATGGCTCCCATACCGCCTCGTAGTTGATGATAAGATCTCGCACAACATACAACTCCTTGGTCGACCAGGCGGTTTGTAAGTTTGTGCTGGTCTAAAAAGATAGTTGATGTAAAAAGACCCATCCAAGTGTGAAATAAGATCTGATAGATTTACATCATCATCATCATCAATTTTCTATTGGAATGTTTCCGGTAGGCTCTTTTCGAATAAATAATTCCAAGTTGCCAAGTGTCACGCCTTCAACTACATGTTCCATCTGGTGGGAACATTCCAGAACTCTTTTAATACCGATGTATATGCTGTGTTGAGCTCAGGTCCGCATGGATACCGCTATTTTGCTTGTTCCCCTCGCGAAACAGCTTTGCTGTGTTTCGGAAGGGCAAGACAGGCAGTGTAATTACTGACACCGAGACTTTAAACCTTATGTCTCAGTAAATTCAACACATAAATGAGTTGCCTTTTTTATGCTGTTGGTTTGATTTGGTTAAAAACCAAAGTCAGTTGGATTTCGTACTCTTTTAAGACAAAAGGTAGCCTATGCGACTATCCATCCTTTATTTTTTCGAAAGGTCTAGACTCTAGACCTAAAAGCCTGACGGACTTTAAGCACAATCGGTAGGTAGACTCTCCATCCCTTCAACTATCTCCACTTAAAAAATCACGTCAATTCGTCTCTCCGTTATCCCATGAAAGACGGACCAACTAACAGACACACACTTTCCCATTTATAATATTAGTATGGATACATTACCAAGGCAGCGGGCATGATGGTTGGAGCCCAGACGGACGCGAGGTTGTGTGCTCCCATCCTGTTGGCGTGCGACATGGTGTGCAAGAAGTGGAGGTGGGCGAACAACTTCTTGGTCGTATTGAGGACCACCGGCGGAAGTGATAGAACCAGACGCTTGAACTCCGCGTGCCGTTCGGTTTCGTTGTCTATGTCTAAAACAATGTATATGTGTAGTTGTAGTAGGTATTAAAAAATCATATATACGGTCGAATTGAGAAACGTTTCCTTCCTTGAAGTCGTTTAAAAATAGCTTTGAGTTGTGATGAAGGTCATCGCAGGGGTTTTAGTAGGTAAAACTCCTACATAACGTATCTTTTAAAGATTTCCCCTGCGTCAAAATAAATACTTGATCTCGTGAAGGGTTTACCTTGCACAAGTGATAAGGAAATCGCATTTCGTCGATGTAACTCGAGTAAGATATGTATACATATATTCGATTTAAATAGACTACGTCGTATGAGCGACGTTGGTAATTCAACCGCCATGCCATACGCCATATCATAGAATAACGTTTTCTGACAAAGAAAGTCCGTAAAGAAGCTACTAATTATCCAAAACAAATTGTATTCAATACGTCAGAATATTTTTTACGACAGTATATAAAGTAAATAGCTGGATTTTTATAGTGTTAAGTCATTATGCTCTTTAAAAATTGAATTCAGGCACTGGACTGATGACCAAAATCATAAGAACGCGCTAGGCTAGACTTTAGGCAGAGTGTGACAGTCAGACAAGTCTAGAGCATAGGTAATATAGATGATACAAAACTCTACAATCAAATCAAATTTTACCAACTCACCCATCGCTGATATGAACTCGTTACGTTTGTCCTGCGGTATGAGTGACTCGGGTAGATCCCTGAAGAATCTCTTGAGTACCCCGGCAACATCGTGCTCCGAGTGCTGGCCGGGTATGAGCTGCACCGACCACGCGTCGCGACGGAACTTCGCCAGCAAATCTGATAGCACGAGGTTACTGCCCGCGCGACGGTATATACCATCCGATAGGCTGCCTGGAATTAATGTACTAGATAATTTGAATAAAAAAAAAAGATGTGTGCGATTCACACATATAGATACGATAGAAGTGAAACTCATGTTAAATGCTCAAACATAAGCAAGTATTAAACAGTCTGCAATATACATACACACCGACATTTGCTCTCTCGCTCTTTTGTATTTGTGTCGTGTCGTAAAGAAGTTTTACGTCAAAAAAATAGTTGGGAAAGGCTAGGTAGATGATGGTAATTTGAAGATTTTTTTTTTCTCAACGCATATTATAGTTATCATGCGCGCTACGATCATAAAGAGCATTAACTTAAAAACATTATCGTTTTTACGATCTATAATGTTATTGAAATGCATTCCAACGTTTTAAGATATTTTTTTTACATTCAATAACACAAAGAAATCATATATTAATGGTAAGTAAGGCCAACGTCACTTATTGGAACATGGCAAAACTGTCTCTAACCAGCCTTTTATTTTTAATTAATAGTGATTAGAGGACAATGGCATAAAACAAATATAATAAATAAAATGTGCTTATATTATTCAGGCTTGTAGATACAAACGTGTATAAGACAGACGCTCTGTATGTACCATATAATATAATGGTATCAACACAGATTATATTATAACCAGAATATTGCTGTTATGTATTTTGTATGAAAACAAATCCCGCCAAAGGCGGTTTTTCGCTCTGATTGGCCGACTGATCGTCATTGATGTATGATGGGCTGATGAGACGTAGGCAGATCGCTGGTTGGTTGAACTAACAAGTCAATTGAAGTTGGTTGATTGGTATTAATCAATCATTTCCATTCAATATGAGTCATTCTCCTATAATAAAATATTGGTAGAAGTCTCCCGGCTTATGATAATTTCGTAAACATGTTGGTAACTTTAAGAATTTAAATACTAACCATGAGAATATATGAAGTTTATGCACTTATCCACAATAGTGGGCACGTCGTCTTTTGTTAACTGTTGATGATGTATTTTTGCGCCGTTGTTGTGGGCAGCCAACTTGATCATGTACATCCATCCCTAAAAAAATTCATAGTTTTACTTCTGCATTCAGGGAAACTAGGTAGGCCTGTGTTCAGCAGTGGACGGATAAAGGCTGATGATCATGACGAATAATGATTATTAAGCGCAACAAATCATTGACACGTAGAATTTCTACCATGGCAATATTATTGTGAGTTACTCTCGATCTAAGAAATATGGTTTTTATTGAAGTTTATTTTGGAAAATTTACACGTAAAATTTTATCGACCAAGACAAGAGATCCAACCTCTCAACCAACTGGAACCGCTCACTGCACGGAGGTAGTCACCTTAATATTATTATATATGATTGTTATAAAAACTAAAATCGATACTTACTTTTAAGTCTCTCTCATGTTGAAATCTTAAGTAGAGAGTAACGTCCGGACAGTCTAACAGAAGGTTAGGACTGCCATCAGAAGGGCAAGAGATTTTAGTGTTGTCGTCAGGATCCCGAGTCACTGTAGATTATTAATTATTATTTATATATATTTTAAATGCATACTTGTATAAAATGAAAGAATAGTATATTATACTACGTTGTATATTCTTTTTTACTCTTCTGCGATATACACACCTACATACCCATTGGCTGAGTGGTTTGATAACACTAGGAGTATTAAGAACATCTAACTGAGCGACGATGGTCCAGTGGTGGGTGGATTCGGCCTCTTATGCGAGAGGTTCCGGGTACGATCCTCACCCTCCCCCCTGCCTTAAAATGGGTTTTTCTAAATTTCTAAGTGCACTCCAAACACAAGACCATCGTTCGCTCACCGGTGAAGGAAAACATCGTGAGGAAACCTGCATGCCTGATGAGATTGAAAGTCTCTGAAGGTATGTGAAGTTCACCAACCCGCATTGGGCCAGCGCATCGGTGAACTACGGCCCATTACCCTGAGAGAGGAGACCCGTGCCCAGCAGTGGGACATATAAGGGTTGATACTTTACTTTTTTTTTACATACCCATTGGTAACAATCTACTAAGTCCTAACATATAACATTCAGTCTAAAGTGCCTTTATAAAAGCGTGTCGCGCTATTATTCCAATTAATACTCTCTCACACACTTTTTGGGGTAACTCTTTGCGATTTACAGCACGTTCGCAAACTGGCAAAGCACGGAGGGATCAAGTGTTTGTCAATGCGACCTCCGTCGGAACCCGGTCGGAGTAGACTCAAAAATGCGGGTCAGGGAAGATATGCGTGTATTGGGTCTTACAAGATACCAAAGACCGTGTGAAGTGGAGGAAAAAACATCTGAGCCCTGAGCTGGGATATTAACACTAATCTGAAATAGACGAGGGAGGGAAAGGAAGAGAGAAAGAGACAGAGAAAATATGTACAAACATTTTAAAAATTTTGTTGTATGTTATTGTTATTTTTTTGTAATATTGGGTGTATGCAATAAATAATATCCATTAAGTACCTAAATTTAGACTTAATATTATAAAGAGGAAAGGTTTGATTGTTTGTTTGTGTTGAATAGGCTCCTAAACTACTCGACCGATTTGAAAAATTCTTTCACTGTTGGAAAGCTACACTACCCCCGGTGAACATAGGCTATATTAATTTTTCAAAAAGTTAGCGACCCGCTTTAAATCTTAGTTGACGCAGGCGAAGCTGCGTGCAACAGCTAGTCATACATATTTCGACTGCGTCAGGATATAAAGGATCTAAATCGCATCACAGCACAATCAAGTTATCTATTCAACAGTAAAGTCTGTGTCGGACACCACGAGTGTATACATAAAATATGAATATGAGTAATGAGTTGAGTTTTACAAATATTATCAGTTTACATTACACTGGCTCATTGTCCTAGTATGCGAGCAAACAATTACAGAGGACTTAGAATGTATGAATCAGCTCCCACAGGTCCATGTCGAGATAATTGGGTCGTCCGCTTTTATATACCCGCTTCCCGTGGTTGCTCTTGCTTATACACAGAGAATAGCTCATATGCTATGCTATCATATGCTATATAGCTCAGAGAATAGCTCAAATGCTATATTATATTAAACATGATTTTACATATATGGACGAGGCTCAATATAAGTGACCGCATGATACGCTCATCACGGCGTCATATTCTGATCTGTGTACGTCATGAATGCAGTAAATTGAAGGAAGAAAATATAGGCGTAGAGAAGGTAAGACTTACGATTACTCCAGACAAGATCAAGGCTCTTAAATTGAACGAGAGAGAGATAATGCCAAATTATATTAAAATAGTAATTTAATAATATATTGGAATGTGTAAATACAAATAGCAGCTAATATACAAGACGTCGATAAAAAAGGTATCACTGACGATTTTAATATAATATGTGTTTCGCCGTTAATTGGACATACGCACGTACACGTGTTTTTTGTACACGCACATTATTCGTGTAGGTACTGTACTATAAGATACTGCGTTGAACACAAAAATTCTGGGCTTTTACCGTCTATCCACTGAATGTTTAAAACTAGAAACTTTTAAAAATTGTAACCCGACTATGATAACATTTAAAACCATCTCGATCAATAATTGTAAACTCAATAATCAAATTCGGAGACGTCTATACATTGATTTTGATTTCGTTTCGTACGATTAGTACGTTAGTAACGATTTCCCACAAAAACGTAATCACTACATATTATAAAACAAAGTCGATTTTTCTGTCCCTATATCCCTTTGTACGCTTAAATCTTTAAAACTACGCAACGGATTTTGATGCGGTTTTCTTTAATGGATAGGACAGTTCAAGAGGAAGGTTTATGTATATAATTTATTAAGTTTTTATATACATTAGCTAAGATATATCAATAATTGATGGAGGTGTCGGAAAAAATTGGCCGTCTGGGAGTTTCCAACGAAAACGCTGCCTAAACCCTTTGAGATATGACAAAATAATGTATGGTGGAATTGTGTATCTTAAATAGGTCTATAAAAAAGTCCGCAATGGCATATGTCTATCTCTTCGGAATATTATACTATATCCATTTAATGCTTTAAAAAAATGGGCAATTATAACGAGATAGTTTGAAAGTTATTTACACAAATACGGTATAAATCCTTATCATTTTAAATCAATGAATTGGCTTGAGCACTTCATGAAGAATATTTTTGCCCTTTACATCATGCAAATTAAATGAATACTTTAGGAGATAAGGCAAAATCAAAATATTACGCAAGAAAATAAATCGTGTTGCCGTGATTCGAAAGGGCGGCGTATGTATACAGAAAGTCTGCGAAGGGATTTAATATGTCTTTATGTTCAAGATAACATAATATAATATCCATTTTAATATTAAACTTAGTTATTATTAAAATAAAAAATGATCATCGTCAGACATGATAAATTCGTAAATCTAAGTTCACGCGGGCGAAGCTGCGGGTAACAGCTAGTCTTATATATAAAATTCTCGCGTCACAGTGTTCGTTCCCGTACTCCTTCGAAACAGCTTGACCGATTCTCATGAAATTTTGTGAGCATATTGAGTAGGTCTGAAAATCGGCCAACATCTATTTTTCATACCCCTTTTTTGTTTCTATTTTTTTATAATGTGGCATTAAAAATACATACAACCCTAAATTTTGCTTTTTTATCACCAACCCCTATTTTTTTCGACTAACGAAGTCAGTCGGGGCAGCTAGTCTAATATATAAAATTCTCGTGTCACAATGTTCGTTCCCATACTCCTCCGAAGCGGCTGGACCGATTTTAATAAAATTTTGTGTGCATCCCCCTGAATGCTAAGGGTGACCTACCCCAAAACATTTTTTTTTATTTTATTGGCATTTTTTTTGTTTTCATTTTTTTATGATACAGCTTACAAAAATAAATACAACCTTAATTTTTCACCTCTCTACGATAAGGCCCTATTTTTTAATAGCAATTTTAATTTTGGCAGAACGAAGTCTGTCGGGGCAGCTAGTATAATAATAAATTAATCCTACATATTATATTAAAAATATAGACTCACCGACGCATCTGGTCTTTCTCAAGTCGACACTCCTTGTAGTTTCCGTGTTGACGGAGTAGACGAGAACTCGCCGTATCAACATGAGCCACGCCCCGCGCCACTCGCCGCTCACACCTTCCTGAGAGAAAACATTGATTTAAAGGTTTATTCATATAAACAGTTTTACTGTCGGAAAGAAGATCAGGACAGCCAGTGAAATCTTGTCAAAACTCGCTGACGTATTACTATTCTATTCTATTGATATGGATAATATTAAGATTGTAGCTATTGCTATTGATATCAGCAATTAATAGAAGAAAATTTGTTGTGTAGACAATCACGAAAATTGTAAATTTAAATCCGTCTTATTAATTACTACATTTCAACTACGCTGTGCCTATTCGAGTTGATTATACTTCAATAGCACGAGCATATTGAAATTCCTCTATAATAAATTATATTCGTTTATATCATTTGATGAGCTGAATATAATGTTATAAGTATATGTATATTATTTTCGGGACAAATAAATGGGCAATATCTCGAAGCTTCTAGTGAAAATTTCCTTGCAGTTAAAATATTCTATTGATATAAGTTTGTACAAAAGCTATATTTCTATATTGAATTATAATAGGCCATTAAGGCTTAAGACAGAAGGCCACGTTTAGGTAAATGAATTATTGGTCGGCCATTAACCAGGTGGGAAAACGATCTCTGTACAATGACCGGTCTGTGTTGGATGCGAATGGCATGGTATCGGTCTTCTTAGAATTCATTGAGGCCTATATTCAACAGAAGACGAATAAAAGCGGACTACACGTGTATCGATATTTTGAAGAGTAGCTTGCATAGCTCATAATTTAGTAAAAATATTTTTTAAAATTAAATTAATATAAGAAACATCTTGTGATGATCTCGAGCAGTGAGATGTGTCTGGATAACAATTGCGTTACGTGACAGTGATAATTGTAAAGATATGATTATTCTACACCAAGATAATATCATATCACAAATTTATCAATAAATTATGAGAAAGTATCGCATAATATGTGATGGGCTTTTTTAATGCAATACGACACAAAGAGTGTGTTAGCACTATTATTTTTGGCTCAGCTTCTAAATAGATTTATTCACTTATACGCGTAGAAAAATTAATTTCTTTGGACCGTTCCTCTTATTTCATTTAATACGTAATAATCATAATTTTAAAGAAAAAATCAGTAAAAGAACATTCGCTTATTAGGATCGCTTCTCAAGAGGTTTTTATAATATATCATTAGCACATAATATAAGTAAAGATCGCGCTATATTGTTATAACATGTTAATATTTTAATAAATTAATATTTATAATTAAAGCTATGTTTACAAAGTTTTATTATAAAAACAAATTGATTTAATAGGTAAAATTTAACTAATAAAAGAATATAAGAACTCGCTAGCCAGCCAGCCGATTTAACAATATTACGTACATACGTACGCATATTTTAATTGTTTAATAAAACACAATAATAACGATTATTAAATTACAATATTAGACACAAAATCAATTTATAAATAGCTTAAAATGACCATAAACAAACACATTTGTAATCAATCAAAACATAAACAATTACCAAAAAGTTTTCGGTCCATTAAATTTGTTATAAAAAGCTCCACTTTATAACAAAGGATAAGACATTAGTTATATGAAATACTTTTTGGATATGCCATCATAGTCGAAGTATTTTCCGAACGAAGTCCCCATCTCACGCGAGAAAACAATTATAATATATAAATAATAATAATAAAACTATTTAATCGTAAGTACTTCCGGCATGAGAGATTCGCGCTATACCGACCACGGCTGATAGCCGGTGGATCGACATTTTTATGTGACTTACAACTTGTACAATGCGCATGTTTGTACAGACAAGCATGCGCGATACGAAATTGCATTGCCCTGCCCTATATAATACGTATCATACAGATCTATTAATATTCCGTAGATATACTATCAAAATTTAAGAATATTTAAGATAGCTAATGCTTATGAAGGCCTATGTTTAGCAGTGAATGGATAAAGGCTGATGAAGATGTTGGTAATGGTGATGATGATGATGATGATGATGATAAATACTTGTATTTCATAAGTACATGCCTCCCATACTTGATAATAGCAATTTCGCCTATGAAACACAAACATACAAGTATATTAGCTAGGCCATGTTTATCCTATGATATAGGTAAAACAAACAGAAAACAATTCGCACAGCTGCTAAGCATTTGAAATCAACACAATGGAATCACATGCAGTAACAAAACAAATTGCATTTACGTATGAGAAAATTTTTAGTTTCCAATCACTCGCTCACCCCACACTGTATAAATATAGCTTGTATTTTTCATTAAAGATTCGATATTTTAATCATTAAGTAAAAATATTTTGATAGATCAATAGTAAGAAAAAAACAGTCAACATAAATTTAAAAAATTAAAGGAAATCTTTTAGACAGAGAATTTTAAGGAAATAACTACATAATATTATGTTGATTATAAGGTTTAATTAATATAACAAGACTGTATTTTTTAATATTATATGTGGGTATTTGACATTTATATATTCACAACAATAAGTTATGCTAATCATTGATTTAATATTTAAAATAAAAATAATTATATGTTTTCACTTGAAAAATAATAAGGTCATAAAGTAATTTAATTACAAAAACAGTTACCTTCAAATAACACCAGCCACATCTTGTGAATTCAGATATATATTTAGTTGGAAAACCACTTGTAAGATGTTCAGCTATTTTCTGTGCCCAATTCCTTCTTTCTGGTGCACTTGCACAACTAAAGAGCACCTTGCGTGGACTACTTTTCACTCCGGTAGACACCATAAGTTCAAAGCAATATGAATTGTTAGTTGTACTGAAATATATTCATCAAGTTTTATAAGGGAACTAAGTAAATTATACCAAACTTTAGGCAAGCTCGGCTGTTGATGCATTATTGTTAATAATAATTACTAAATAAGACCCTTGTTGCACTACACAGTACTATACTTTGACAACATTTTGTTTTCATGTAAAATCAATTTGAAATATTATGTATTTTTAATACAAGTTTTAAATTAATCATAGTTGATAAAATTGCAATAGTCCTAAGTGTTTAATGACATTGACAATATTGTGATAAAGGATGTTCAAAATTACTCTCATTGCATTTAAATAATCCAATCTCAGTCTATTTCAGTGAAATATGAGAGAAATGTGCTGTATGGCACTCCCAGCCACATGTGAACCACTAACTTGCTTGTTTCTCTTGTGAAACAGCTTTGCTGTGTTTCGAAGAGAGTGGCAGGATAGACAGTGCAATTATCGGAACCAAGACTTAACGTCTTATGTCTTAGGAGAGACAACACATAAATCTTACAGTAATAATTCATAATTTAATATTAATTAATGTTAAATTACGGCACCATTATAATTATTATCAGATTGGGCAATACATGTTTGTCTTAGCTATTGATTTAACAAATATTATATTAAAGTAAGACATTTAACCATAACAAATGTCGTTGTAATTCATCTTATGTGTGGTACATACCTTGAAGAGAGAGGCAAGACAATCTGCAATGAAGTAAAACTGTCAAGTGGGTATGCCTCCTTCAATACAGAATTTGTTGGATCTGTATAGCACATTAGTTTTTGATCTGACAAAATGCAATAACGATTTTGGGAATTTTTAAACAAATCCTCAACTACACCAGACACCACTTTACTTAACATACCACTGTAGTACTGCACTGGTAAATTGTTAATAACTGGTCTTTCAACCGTCTCAACTTTCTGTTGACACTGTTTATTGGGCTTGTGTAAAACACCGTCCAGTTTCAGCATTGTAGAGAATCTTTGCATCATTGAACCCGATGGTTTTGTATCTTCAAAACTGTCAGATGCCAAGCTAGTATCATCATCATACCAATTACTAGTTTTTTTGACCTGGCTATCAGTTTCATTAGGCATTAGGCTGTCAAACCTTTCAGGTGGAGTTGGTGGATTGAAATAATCTCTTTCATCAAATTCATAATTCAAATCATCATTCCCACTATCATTGGATATTATGGTTCCATATGTGTCACCGACTAAAAAAGATTCTAACAATAGTATCTCATTACTGACTCCATCATATTTTTTTGTTGTAGATGCTCTATTTAAAGGATCAAATTCATATATTGTACTTTTACTTGGTCTAGGACTTATCTCTGAAGTATCCGAAGATGCACCAGGCAAAGTCCAGTTTTCATATAAAGAATTTTGTCTTGTAACAATGAAACTACTTGCCCTTTTCTTTCGTCTTGGTACTTCTGGAAAGGATTTATCACTAGCCATGCTATTGGTTCTAGATGTTTTTGGTGTGTCATATGTGAGATCAGTCTCTATGTTAGAACCAATTTCAGAGTGGTCATTTTCTCTACTGTCATACGAAAAATTGCTAACAGAGTCCATATTACAATCTGAATTATTTGAAAATAATGATACATCATCAAGGTGGCTTGAATTCAATTGAAGAGAAGGTAGATTTTCTGTTTGCACATAGCCCTCATTCTTCAGCCGTTTCTGTTCTAAAAGCGGAGAATGAAATTGTATGTTGTCAAAGAAGCTTACATCTACTACTGGCATGGAAGCGGGTCTTTGTTCCTCGGTAGGTTCACAATCATTTTCATTTGGTTTATTTGTCAAGCCTAATTTCAAGCTTGCATTTTTTGTGCCTTTTATAACTGATTTTGTGACAGAATCTCTTACAGCTCTTGATGTAGACAGAGTCCGTTCAAACGTGCCTTTAGCAAATCTCGATCCATCATTTATAGTTTTTTCGATTCTTTCGTTGGCAGTTTTTGCTGAGTTTGTTACTTTGTGTGCTACATCTTCAGAGATTTGTTTAGAAACAGAACTTAGAGATCGCAGTATGTCGGTGGCCGTGACTTTTTCGTTATTGATTGGTGCTTTTGTCCGTGGCAAAGGAATTGGCCGTTTTGTAGCATCATCCTGTGGCAAAACTAAAGTTCTAGGTTTCGGAATCGGCGGCGTATCCATTGGGGAACAATAATTATGTTTAAAAAAATTTGCTAATATATCAACAATACCATGATTGATCTACTAACACAGTTTACAAGCAAAATAAGCTACGATGCATAGTATGAGTCATTTAAAAATACTGCCCTGTTTTTGTTATATTGAAAAGATTGTATATAATGAAGTCCAAATGTTTATAAAATATGGATATAAAATCAATATGTGATTTCAAAAACAAATAAATAAAAAATAAAAGAAATAATCAAAATCAAAGTACAGAAACTAATAAGTTGAAATTTGAAAGTTCAAGACATTAAAATGTCAGTTGTCACTTGTCACTTCATACTTTTTTTTTTAATTGTTCCTGTTGAAACCAGCTGAGATCAGAAGCCATGCTGCCATGTCTGTCGTAAAATACATTAATAATGGTCTGTGGAGAAACATCAGGAGACGCAAAGACACTTTCAAACCCATCCATCCAGAACAGGCCAACACAATATTCGCCAACTAATCACATTATATGGATTAGGTTTTTAGAACAAACGTTATAGAAAATCGTCAGAACAGTCCTATATAGAAAACCACTCCAGAACAGTTCTCCGTTGTATTCGCCAATCAATCACAGTAAATATAGATTGATTTTCTAAAACAAACACTATTCCGAAGGAATAAAATAAGAAATAATAATTAATTAATAGGAAACTAAAAAAACACAATCACGCGTTCCAACGCTCTTCTTGTTATTATTTTTTTTGTTTTTTTTTCGTATATTTGTTCCTGTTGGAACCGGCTAAGACCAGAGGCCATGCTGCCATGTCTGACGTAAACTAGAGTCATCGCCACTTTTGAAGTCCTGCGACTAATGCCCGAACTAAATTTGACAACATTGACATCTTGACGTCTGTCTGGAGTAAGAAGTTGTGATATTTTAAAATGTTTTACGTGAAATATGGAGCATATAATATAAAGTGAGGTGTAAAAAGTGAAGGCCGTATAATGATCATTAAACTGAAATAATTTTGTGAATTAGAAAGTAAAAATAAACAACAATTAACCCCGTTGAATAATATGTTTATAAATGTCACTGACATGACGGGTAAATTTTAGAGATGCCAGAGTCACTTATTTTTGCCTAATTTATGGTTAAAATATTATCATTAACTCTATACCTACATTTATCTTATGATATTTTATATGAATATAAATACAAGGTAAAAGAATTAAAACCTTGTTCAGATGAATGATATTTTCAGGTGTTTCTGTAAAAAAGGTCGAATAACAAAAGAAGTAACAATGGCAGCAATTACTTCTGAGAAAATCGTCACCCCTGCCAAAAGTCGAACACAACCGAAGAAGCTTGTTTTAGATGTATTCTACTAATCGGTTATACGTAAAAAATACAAATGAAATATTTCCAAAAAAATGTTTTATTTTACTAAAACCTGGCAGGGAGATTTTTATTTTGCTGCTATAATTATTTTTGTCATTATCATCATACTCAGTCTTTATCAATCCACTACTGAACATAGGCCCTATAATTATTTAATTTTTTTATTGTACTAGACTTGGTGGAAAATCATTACAATAGAAATTGGCAACATTGAGTTATGAGACCGCAGCGCCGCATCTATCGGACTTCTAAAGTGGCGAGGACTATACACATATTTTGTGTGAAGAAGAAGGAATGGTGGGAAACGCCAAGGGAGGGCCTCGTCCCTCACCGCTCACGTCACCATCAATCAATTATAACTCCAAATCCATCCATTCCGAAACAGTCTGCCACAACATTTGCGAACCAATCACATTATAATATATGGATCGAGTTTTGAAGACAAACACTAAGTATAGAAAACCATCAGAACATCATTCACTATATAATACCGCCGAAACAGTCCCATACAGAAAACAGCCCCAGAACAATTTCCGCAGCATTCGCGAACCAATCACAATATAACAGATTGCGTTTTTAAACCAAACATTATAGAAAACCACTCCGAAACAACAAAACTGGAAATAATAATTGATTAACGGAAAACAGAAAAAACACGACCGTTAGCCTTGACGTTTACCACCATTCCCCCTAATTTTTTTTGTTAGTTTTGTTCCTGTTGGAACAGTCTAATACCAGAGGCCATGCTAGCATGTCGTAGAATATATTATTTAGTCTATAATAATACGGAGAAACGGTGGGAAACGCAAAGGGGTGGTTTCGCCCTTCACGTTCCCATGTTTAAGATATTCATAATATGATATATTATAAACTGAAGCAATTCTAAATACTAACTCGTTCTTATTAGATACGAGTGGGGGTGTCCGACGTGTCTCCTATTAAAAGAAGTACATGGGCAGCAGACCAAATAGTTTATAAAAAAAATAGTTCAATGGTCCAGAACTCATATTGGAAGACACCCTCTCGTTAAGCCATAGTAGTCCCGGATGAAAAAACACCGATCCAGTGTGACGTGTTTTCGTTAAACTCATATTAATATGAGAGAAAATATTTTTTTTTCATTTAATCTGAGGAGAGATATTACACACATGATCCTTGGATGTAAAGAGTATTAAAATACTAACATAAATAAAAGTTAATAATACTTTATGCACATTTATTTATTAATTTATCAGAAAATCACATTGTAAAAGCGGTAACAAAGTCCTAACAGATACACTTTGATAACAATAATTTGGAAAGATGTTTTCTTTTCAACAAAATTTGATCCCAAAATGTTGCCAAACATTAATTTTGTGCGTTGGCTTTAGTTATTATTATACAAATGTTTATGCAGTTGGTGTATCTACGATGATAAAAAGTCATAAGCCCTAAATTTGAATTTTAGCCAGCAGTGTTCAATACTAACATACAAGGGGGATACTACCTGTAGGACTCGTACCAAATATTATGTATTACCATAAGAAAGATTACAAATAAGACATTGTTCGTAAAGTTTTTATCTACTTGTATACTTATAATATGACTACATTTGAAATACGATACATTATGCCATTAAAAGTAAACAAATTATGCATTTTTATCTAGGTATTATATTGAACCCTACATGATATATAATATACTAAATTATAAAGCAATTTGAATTCTTATAATAACATCATAGACATCATGTCAAATAAAATTTAAAACTATGAAGAAATTATATGAACATAAAATTAAATAACAAATTATATGTACAATTTGTAAATAAATAATTACAAAAAATAGTAAATAATATTTTATGCGTAGGTGAATCAGTAATTTTTTTAACTTGTCATTTAAAACATAAAATATATTGGAATGAAATAGAGCAATGTTAACATTACATTATACATACTATGCTTATAATCTTACTACGTCGATTTTTCTACAACATGCCAAGTGAAAGAAGAATAGATCCACTTTTAAATACCAATGTTTTAAGACCATTTTTAAATGACTATGTTAATTATCTTCCTAATATTAAAGACAAAAGTATTGGGATTGCCTGGATTACACACATTTATGACTATTATTGGGTTCACACTTATTTTGGCTAAACACCTAAGTTATTTTCTAATTATCAAATACGAGTGATGTGTACTTATATGTGTCAAGAATTACTGCCACATTACGAAATTATATTTGATTACAATTTAAACACTAATTGAATTAATGTTGGCACAGATTATACCATGCAGTACATTAATGCATTATAAACGGCCGCAAGAAATATAACAAAAACACGGATTATTAATTTAACAAATAACATAATAATATGACTTCAAAAAGGTGTAATTTTAGTAATATATTATCAAAAAAGGTCAACTTAGCGTTCCTATTAATATATTAATTATTTTAATGAATTCAATAGTGTAATATACGACATTAAGTCTTAAAAACTACAATGCCTGATAGGGCTTTTCTAATAAACAGAGTAGAATAATTGTTTAATTAAACAGTACATTAATATTATGATAATACATTGATACAACATCAATAGATTAGTGTACAACTACTGTTAGTAGGCAACTGGAATGCCACACAATATATTTTATGGGTAAGCTCACCAGGAGTTCTATTCCTAACATTTCACTAACTGTTAAGACATCTCAAATCCTCACCAGATAAAATTATTGTCACAATAAAATAAAAAAAAGAAACCCATTAAATGCATTAATTTTTCGCTTAATTTAATTAAATCAATCACTATGTCTACTAATATATTGGTAGTACAATTACATATACATGGCTACCCTAGCATAAAAGTTACTTGTTTCATCATTAATCACAACAATTTATCATTAAATCGAAGCTGCTTACATTGAATACATTTTATCGTTATCAGGTCTACATTTTTTTTTTCAAACAACCCATACGCAAAACACCATTAAATAAAAAAAAATTGAAGCTACATACAATACACTTCCAAATCATTTATAAATAATTTCGAAAAAATGTGTAACGACAAAGTTTGCATTATTAACCACTCTAATGTTAAATGAAGGTAATTCAGACTTACATCAGTCTTCTGTCGATATTTCACAAATACCGAACAACTTAGATGTTACAGTGACATTCTAAGCTACATAATAAAATGTCAAAGACTTATAATAAATGTCAATATGTTATTTCAGTACACCTGTAAATATTGAGCCGTCGAAGTTAAAGCTTTGCTTTAAGCTGTTGTCAATCAAAATAAAAGAAAAAATCTCAAAAGTATCAAACACTGAAAACTATAAATATATAAAAAGCACCAATTTTAATAAATCAACTATAGTTAGATAATCTTATAAATAACGATGGGAGAAATTTAATTTGACTTGATTTTAAGACCGCTCTCGTTTAAATGCTATACATGCGTACTTAGTAAGATTCATTTACATGTTATATGCGATGTATATTGCGTCAATTTGATCGGATAGAAAACCGTCTCGGAGATGCATCCTTTGTTTCTCGCCACGTGAGTTGATCGGTACCACTCCCGGGTCTACCACGACCACGACGCCAACGATCAAGTGATGTTCCTCCAGGACAGTGTTGGTGACCAACGGCACCAGATTAAGAGCCTCACTGTCATTGCCGTCGAGCTCAACGACAACAACCAATAGATTCGTCCACGTGAATACGGCGCTGTAAATATACATTTGAAATTAAGTTTTCTTAGAGTTAAGAAATATTTTTTTGGACCAACTACTTTTACAGTTAATTCTTGTTTTAGACGTGACAACGTCTTATAATTCGATGGAGCCGGCTGCACGCACGAAAAGCATGACTCATACGGCGTTACCTTGCTCTGAGGCGTTCCATTTAAGGCTTGAAGTGCAAGCGAGAGCGCGGAACAAGCGACAAAGAGGCGCAATCGGCCCATTATTACGGCGTTGTCAAGTTCAACTATCGTCAGTACGTCAGACTTTACAGACAACCGATTTTTTTTGTTATTTTGACTTTTTACCTTAAAAAAACTACTATATAAAGGTAGGTTTAAGTAGTACGTACCATTCAGCGATCTTCTTGTGACACCTCATGACGGAGTTCTCAATATCGATGGGGTGATATCTCATACCGCGCAGCATGATCGTCTCGTCGAGGGCGCCCACCACGAACACCGCGTCGTGTGTGTCGTGAAGGTCCGAGCCCAGGGTAACGCTGCCACAAGCACTCGCCAGCGACTCCGTGTCACTGTCCCTAAGTCCCAGCGAAGTGTCGTCACCACCGGTTGTCGTTGTACTGATCTCAGTTCGCCTCAAAAAGCCCAAATATCCCGTCCTCGCGTACACCTCCCCGGTGTTGCCAGTAACGAGCTGAGCGCTAAAGTGGTCTGCGTAGTCGCTCTCGTCACCGTATATAGTGAAATATCCACTCGCGTTGTGCGGCGACTGAACCCATATTTCGCCTAAATGCGAATCACCGCATTGACCTTTGGTTTCAGGGTTGGCAGTGATGACTTTCACGCCGGGCAAAAGTTTGCCGGACTCCATGAGACATAGGGAGTGGGGGCTGCCGCGTTCAACTAATGATACTCTGTCGTTACGAAGAGCGCGAAGGTCTACATAGACTGTAGACGGTTCGGGACTAGAAGCTCCTTGTAAACATATAGCTATATTGACGCGACATCCGAACGACGTCGAAACAGCCCTCGGGCTTAGACCGAGGGCCGAGAATAGTTTGGAGAAGGAATTGGTCAAGTTAATCCTTGGTCTTTCCTCTGCGACTACAACACATGTTCGCACACACGCTAGGTTGATTCCTTTAGCTTTGAGCTGATTCACTGAGCTGCCGAGACCTTTAGTGCACAGTTCCATCACTCCGTAGGAGCAGAAGGTATCGCGGACTTTGTACTGAGATACGGCGCTTAACCAAAGGGCTGGGTTTATTTCTACTTCGGATGGTGGAATTAGAATTGAATGGTGTCCAGAGTAGATACTGCTGAGACACCAGAGGGCGAATCCGAGCCCACAGTACGGGTCCAAGCAGAGTGCTATATGACGGGAGGGATACAGCTCGCATGCGATTTTCATTGATCGGCAGAGAGACGTGACAGCCGCGTGAGACATTTTAATTCCGGCTAACATGCCGGTAGTGGACACGCTGAAGTCCAAGTATGCGAGCATTTCGGCGGTTGGAGCCCTATATAGAATTGGTAATTTCTTCTTGGGCATATCATCGGTGTCGAGTGTAATCGGCCAGGCTTTGCTATCGAGAACGTTGCTAGCTTCCTTAGACCTGAGTAGTTTTATCACAGATTGGTTCGAGAGGACTAGCGTCGCCTTACTCACGTCGACTATCATGCGGACAGTGGGTAACGTGGTGTGGAGGTTTTGGGGGTGCGGCGGTCGGATTGTCACTGGTACAGCCCCCACATACAAGCAACCATAGAACGCACAAATGAGATCGAGCCCTGGTGGGAAGATAAGGGCCACATGGTCTCCCGTGTTGACGCGACCCTTTTCTAGAAGCAAATTGCCGATTCTCTCGGCCTTTTTGTGCAGTTCAGCGCATGTGAGGACTTTGGCTACCGCGCCCTTGGAGTTGAGCAATGTGAATATCACATGATCGGACGTGCTTTGCGCGCGCCATCTTAATATTTGCGATATAAATTGATACTGAAACAAAAGGAAAGCATTACTTTCCATCAAATCATAGGAAAATATAATGTGGCATTCATTTTTGAATAAATATTCTCTTTCAACTTACCTTTCGTGCGGCATCAGAATCATCGGAGTATCCCATATCACGACCCTGGGCTGAGGCCAGTCTATTTCCTTGAACTAAGTTACCCACTATGACAGAGGCGGGGCCGACATCTGCAACAATTAAACATAATATATAGATAATTCAAGAAATATAATAATAATTCCTTACGTTCTTCATAAAATGCCACGCATGTAAATTATATATGATAATTATCACATCGGCCTTTGCCCAGCAGTGGGACGGCATAGGCTATTAAAAAAATATATATCACATTAGTATTGCAATTATCTTGATACGAGAGTTTCCAGGTTCGATCCTGACCCGTCCGTGTGTGCCTTGTAGTGTCCGACCGAAACTAGTTTTACGACCAAAACCTAAACCGAAACCGAAAACGAATTTCGGCAACGGTGTCTATTTCGGCCGAAACCGAAACCGAAACTTCCTTACAAGGCTCATATTTTGAGGGAAAAATAAAGAAAACGTTATTATAATCAGACAGTCTTTATTGTTTTCTCGCATAGATTTCTCTTTAAAATCACATAGTTACTAATATCACAATCACAATAGGTATAAGTATTTACTTAATATTTAAGTAATAAAATAAACAAAAATAAATCACTTTTATTCAACGCGCCGAACATGATCGATAACAGCGCGGAAACTCCCAAATGCACATTCGGTTTCGGTCGTAGTTTCGGCAAGTTTGCCTCCGAAAACGAAACTAAACCGAAACTCGTGTTTTTACCGAAACTCAACCGAAAACGAAACCGAAACCGAACATTCGGTCGGACACTAGTGCCTTGAAATGGGTTTTTCTAAATTTCTAAGTGCACTCCAAACACGAGACCATCGCTCGCTCATCGGTGAAGGAAAACATCGTGAGGAAACCTGCATGCCTGATGAGATTGAAAGTCTCTGAAGGTATGTGAAGTTCACCAACCCGCACTGGGCCAGCGCATCGGTGAACTATGGCCCATTAACTCTCCTCGCCTGATTTCGAGGAAGGAGACCCGTGCCCAGCAGTGGGACATACAAGGGTTGATACTTTACTACTTTTGGAAAAAGAAAGATTTGTCTCTTGGTTAGATTATTACAGAACAACACCAAGAAGTTTGATTTAGGAATAATTATTGTCTATAATGATAAAAAAAACAAAATAATAATATATGTATATAACATTACGTTACCTGAATGTATTTCCCTCGGTTTCGGCAAATTGGTGACGCATGTATGGGGACACATCAGCACATTAGCTGGATGAAGGGTACCTTCGAGGAAGCGTCGTTTACACTCGCTGAGGTGTATACCACCCAGCGGCGTCTTTGGTAGATAGTTAGGTTGCACCAGCGCGAGACAGTATATCCCGACTTGATGGATCGAGTCCACCGCTTGTAAAACACGCGACATCCACTGGAACGACTAAAACAATAAACAATACTATATATTGTTCTTAACAGTTACAACTCTATATATTTATATCAGAGTCTTAAGGATGTCCTGTAATCAAACTAAATTATTGGATTTAATATTTTAATTGAATTTAGTATTGTTCTGCAGTAGAAATGAATTGTACGAAATATATTCATGCAATTATTTATGCATATTAGAAAAGCCACAATGGCGGATAACAACAAAGAGAAAGACAAACGAATAAAAGAACAGCATTTAAAAGCTAAAGGCAATATCACGACGATAATTCACGTAATTCATCTTTTAAAAAAAAACGCGGTTGCGTTTTTTACTAACTATTAGATGCCATCCTACTAATATTCTTAACACAAATGTTTGTATGTTTGTTACTCATTTGCCAAAAACTGAATGAGTTTTAATGAAACTTTACAATAATATATCTTACATATATTATCAGAATAACACATACATAGGCACATCCGACATGGATGGCCACTGGACGAAGATCGTCCTAAAACGACATTATATATTTACAAAGTTACTAGCGGACCCCACAGACGTTGTCCTTTAGATACGAATCGATAGTGGCAGTACAGATCAATAACCTAGGTACCGACTGCAGCGCCATCTGCCGGTCTGATTTGTGAATCTAAACCATTCTCGAATCTCCACGAACACACACAAAAAATTTCATCAAAATTGGTCCAGTCGTTTAGGAGGAGTTCAGTCACATACACACGCACACAAGAAATATATATATTAAGACTAGCGGACCCCACAGACGTTGTCCTTTAGATACGAATCGATAGTGGCAGTACAGATCAATAACCTAGATACCGACTGCAGCGCCATCTGCCGGTCTGATTTGTGAATCTAAACCATTCTCGAATCTCCACGAACACACACAAAAAATTTCATCAAAATTGGTCCAGTCGTTTAGGAGGAGTTCAGTCACATACACACGCACACAAGAAATATATATATTAAGATAGGCAATTTAGACGTGCACCAGTTGACAAAAACGTCAATTGATAAAACGAAATTCATGATTATAATAATAATCAATTAAATTGTTATTTCAAAATACCAATTAATTTAGCTCAAACGTATATGCTTCGTTCGCTAATAATGCTTTTACATTTATATTCATTAGCGTCAAATATCAGGTAAATTCATGCACAAATAACACATTCTATTTGAATTGGTGTCCAGCGGTTGTAACGCGCCACACGCACATTAATTTAATTATTGTAGTGTTTAGTATTTACCTACTACATTTGGAATGGAAATTCATTGTGAATATCTACTGAAATTTGTTTATATGTAATATCATATTACCTTATATATTTTACATATACATATTACTAATATGTATATATGAAGTTTAAGATATATTTATTTCCCATAAGAATATAATTCACTTACATGAGAAACATTAAAACTACACTTACAAATCATTATGGACATATATAAAATGTCATTGTGAATAACATTTGATAATACGAATGTTAAAAAGAAAAGTTCTAGAAGAATCGCTAGCAGACAGATAGGTGTAGAAGTGTTATGTCGTCAATTAACCGGCTCACGGGGACATAGCACGGCCTATAATAATAATAAATCAATCTTAATTATAATTAATAGGTAAGCATTAATGCATCTTCTTAACTTGATGTGTAATTAAATGCGGATGTTTATAAACATATTAATAATAAGGAAGACGGGCGTTTCGGTAGACACTCTGTTGGTCCGCCATTAATCAGGTGGGAAGACGATCTCCGGTCAGTGGCCGGTCCGGGTTGGATGCGAGTGGCAGGGGATCGGTAGTCTTGGCGTTCATTGATGGAGGCCTATGTTCAGCAGTGGACGGATAAAGGCTGATGACGACGATGCTGATGATTATTCACAAACATTTGTTCAACGTTTAGCTAGTCTCGTTGTATGCTAGTCACAATTTCACTCGCGGAAACTATATACTTAATGATCAAGATTTATCAACACTAAAGTATCAGGATAGGCAACGATTTGCATGGAGTATGTAATTGTGAACTTGTTTATGGTAGGCAACTTTTACCACTTATCGATCGTCAGCCCTACCTAATAGCTAAAATATCCATTGACGTATAGTAGATTTGAAGAATCTGTTTATATTAATTAATAGTTTGTTATAACAATTGGAGGAGCTCGTGGCGCAGTGGTAACAGCCGCGCGGATCGATCCACCAGGTTAAGCAACGCTTTCAGAGGTTGGTCCGTGGATGGGTGACCATCTTTACATACCGAGACTCCTCCGGGCCTCGGAAAGCACGTTAAGCCGTTGGTCCCGGCTGTCATTCGTGGATCTTAGACAGTCGTTACGGGTCGTCAGAAGCCCGAGAATCTGACAACCAGTCTAGCCGCGGGGTACCGTATCTCCCAGTTACTGGGTTGTGGAGGTCCGACAGCAGTCGCTCCATGTAAAATACTGGTATTCAGCTGAACACGGTTAGACTGGAAGCCGACGTACGGGTACCAGACAACAGAAATACATATATTTAAAATTTTTATTATATAATACACATATTTAATACACATCCATAACCCAGGAACACAAAAAACTTTTTTGTGAAACCTCCGGCTTGAGCGCCAACGCGCTAACCACTGAGCCACAGAGGTCGTAAAAAATCCAACACAACAAAACGCTCACCTCTTCCTCGCCGCAATCCGGCCTCTGTTCGGCCACTATGCATATGCGCTCGTCTCTGAGCACCCGCACCGAGAACACGGCTATCCGGCCTCGGTATATGAACTTCATCGGCTCCACTGCCAGCACGGTCGCTATGATGTCGTCCATGTTGTGTTTCCTGCCAGTCACTGTCATCAGACCGTCGCGGGATCCGCACACGAACACCAGACCTGTACCAGAGTGAGATTTAATTATTAACAATTCTGAAAAATTCCACTTCCTTCCATTTTTAATATTGAAATTTTAGCGACATTAACGCCCGGTTTCTGAAACGTTTTTCAAAGTGTATACCAACTAACATGGCTGCTAATGGTGGTTAATACACAATTCTAGATTCAAATTTGACAGCTTTTCATTGTAGTGGCTATGTCAACTGACAAGCTGATCAAATGAAGTAATTTAACCATGCTTCTAGAAACTCATTTGACACTTAACTAGAGATTTGATAGTTGATTTCTTAATTTTTGTCTTGTCAGCGTTTCGGAAATCGGGCGTTTATGTGTAAACCTTAATAAGCCGCGATGAAATCCGTATAATTTGTTTTATTATTATGTTATATGATAAATAAGGCAGATGAAATATAAATAAAAAAGGCAGAATAATTTTTCAGTATGGTAAGTGAAATCCGAGTATACATTATCACAATACTTATATTACAAATATAAATAGAGGCTGTATCAATCTGTGTACTGTAATCAATAACTGTTACGCCTACACAGGATGTTGATTATTTTTAGCTAAAGATTTTTTTAGGCATAACTTATATAAGCAAGTCTATGGCTCCAAATGGGCTTTTCTAAATTTCTAAGTGCACCCGAACACGAGACATCACTCTCTCATCGTTGAAGGAATACGTCGTAAGAAACCTGCATGCCTGATCAGATTAAGTCTTTGATGGTGTGTGTACTTCATCAACACGCATTGGGCCAGCGCATCGGTGAACTATGGCCCGATACCCTCCTCGCTTGATTTCTAGGAAGAGACCCGTGCGCAGCAGTGGGTCATAAAGGGTTGATACTTTACTTTTTTACCTTTACCTCTGACTTGAGCGCCAACGCGCTAACCATTGAGCCACATATGTCGTCAGAACACAACCAACACAACTGTAATATACTCTCAACAATCATAAAAGTAAACTCACCACCAGGTCCGAGGAAACCGAGCAGTCCACTGCGTACATAATGCTCCTCGCCTATTGGCTCCCCATCAGAGTCGAGTGGCTGCACCCTGAACACCGTGTTGGTCAGTCCCGGCAGCCCCCAGTACCCTGATCCTGTGGCGCCGGACAACACACATATCTCGCCAACCTCGTCCGTCTTGCACAGGTACGATGGACCCTCCATTTTGACTACTACTATCACGCCTGGAAACGTTTCAAATTATTAATATGTAGTTCTTGTTATAACGAGAGCCCGAGCATGGTTCTCATAAGAGGATTAAGAAAAACACAAGATACATGAGTAATTATACAATCACGCTTAAGACAATATTATATGCCTTTGGCCGAATGTTATACGCACACTAACTGCCCCGTCAGACTTCGTATGTTAAAAGTACTAGTATCGTTGTTTAAAAAACAGGGGTTGATCGTAAAAGTGTGAAAATTTAGGATTTTGTGTATTTTTTAATGCCACATCATAAAAATTTAAAAATAGAAAATTTTGCCAATAAAATAATAAATATATATTTATCATTTAGGGGTATGAAAAATAGATGTTGGCCGAATCTCCGTCCTACCCGATATGCACACAAAATTTTATAAAAATCGGTGCAGCCGTTCCGGAGGAATATGGGAACGAACATTGTGACACAAGAATTCAAAGTATTAGAGAGAGGAGACCATCATATTTGGGTATGCGCTGATTTTTAAACTATAAACATAAAGATTGATAAATAAACATTTTATTAGCCGCACGTCGTAAACCCCATCTTGTGGTGAGCTTGTCCGTCGTACACGAGATAATAGAAATCTATTTTAAATAGACACCCATTACGTAGGTTGTGTAATTCCTGTAGCGTTGACCTCGTTACAGAAATTATCACAATACAAACGATTTGCACTTGGCGAGTTTTACTGCCGACTACCACAAAATGGAAGGCGATCGTCGAATAATAAACATGGCTGTTTTTATAATTTCAAATTAAAAATGTTTTTCACTGACTGCATATAAAAGTATACCGAGCACATAAATTGAATACAAAAAATACATTATAAACTTTTGAATCTTTGTCTGTCTGTCTGTTTGTTCCGGATAATATTTGAAACGGCTGGACCAATTTGGACGGGACATTCACTGGCAGATATCTAATATTCTAGGAAATAACTATCTCCCTCTCTATCTTTTAAGAGCTTTGCTCTTGTAGGTGGAGTATTCGCCACTCATTTTTTTTCTCTGCCCACACTTCCACCTCCTGATACGATATAACGTATAGTTTCTCCTTTATTTGTTCCATATTTCACTAAAGTTCACTAAAATTATATAATTTTCTGATTAAAAATACTGTAATTATAAATAATGCTAGTTCAAATGTAAATAATTGTCATTTTGTAACCTAGCACCTATGTATTTCTGAAATTCTTGGTGGACCGAAAGTTTAGTTTTCAGTGATAGACACCTATGTCAAACAGTGGAGGGAAAAGATAATAATGCTAATTATAAAAGACTCCTTCCTATAAATTCGGCAAAAATACATATATTGAACGCAATATAACATAATTCAAAAGAGTAATGTTCCTGTCAATATTCATATACATATATAGATGTACTAATACTCACATGAAGGCATGACCTGTCCGCAGTCCTGTAGTGTGAGGGACGTTAGCGAGTTTTCAGCGTCGACGCGGACCACCCCGTACGACAGACCGGACATGGAGAGCACACCCCTGCCCGCCGACGAGCCGCCTCTGCCAGCGCGACGCACGCACACCGTCATGGACTCGCTGCTGCACGCGCACGGGCATATTGCGTCGCCGCGGACACCTGCGTACGGCATCACTTTACTTGTGGGAAGGTGTTCTTTAACGGCGGCTTTCAATATCCTATCTATCTTAATATTTTGACACATTTTCCTACAAAATCGGTTAAAAATTTAAGATAGATAAGAAAATTTTAAGATAGATAGGATATTGAAAACCGCCGCAAGCCGATGGGTGAGCTGATGTTTCAAATAATGTGTCAGACATCATTTCGCTCGCAAGGAATGTTGTTTGTGTCATTGGTGGAAAAGAAAACATTTACATCCTTACTTATTACTAACTCTGCTGTACGTTATGAAGCGTTAAAGGACTTCGTCGCAAACAACAAAAGGAAAATGCGTAAGTTTTGTTTGTTGGCAACACCAACAAAGCATAACATGCAATGCAACACTATGTACTGGACATTTAATTTTTAAATATGGTATCATTTTCTTGCTTAATGAGCTGTTAGATTTCATTAGTTCTGTTATCTCAAGGATTGTTTGTAGTTAAGACGTATCTTACTATTGTGGTTAAAATAAATATCTAAAAGTGAGAAAATTCGTTTAAATTCCGCCATCAAGCCTAGGGCCATTATCTACAGCACCGAACACAAGAAAATACAGTCCACGATTCCTACAGCGTTTGCATGAGTAGGTACCTGTTTGCTTTCTTGAAACCAATCCTGGAACAGAACCCTATTATATTGCGTGTATATGCCACGCATCTAAGCACAACGAGAACTAGTAGGTATCTGGTGACATTAATATTAAATTTCTGACGTTGACTTCTTACTATCGGGTGGATTGTATGCCAGGATTGCCTATCCAACTAACTTAAAAACCACGTGAGATCGTCCGTGTATACAATTGTATGACATGATACAATTGGCTGAATAGCAAGAGAGCCTCTTTACTTATGCCTTCCCACCCCCCACTCCCCCCTATTAATACATTCTACTTAAACATATACAGTAGAACCTCGATAGCTTAAAAACCTCTATAACTTAAAAAATATGTTTCCTTCCCTTAACCTGTCACTAACTTGACCCTTGATAACTTAAAACCTCTATAACTTAAAATATTTTATGTTCCCCTTGGACTTTAACTTATCGAGGTTCTACTGTAGATTGAAATTATAATCCCTATTCCCTGGTACCGTATTCAATTCTTACCTTTGCTCTGAAACACGGATAGGAACTGATCACAAGATGACAGCGACCAGGGATTAGCACCATCCGCGACCAACAGCATCCGGAGCGAGCTCAGAGAGATCTCCTTATGATCACGCGTAGCCAGCAAACCCCAGTGGAGGTCGCGAGACTTGACAATAGCCACCGAAGCCCTGTTGGAACAAAACGAACATTCTTTTAAGTCACTCATTCGAACAATAAACATCGCACAAAGTTAGACGAGGAAAACTTCTTGGCTTTGAAACTGTAAGGTTGCCCTATTTTTAACATTTCTTTGTTTCGCACTCGTTTTGTTTCCCGATGAAAGGTATTATAATGAACAAACGGATTGTTTCATCAAATGGTTTTTTGTTTTCATTCATCCTTTTAGCCCAATACAGCTCTTTATGAGTTAGGGGTTGCTATAATTAGGTTTTCTGCTGCCTCTTTCACTAAACGGATTAACGGATTAGTATGAAATTTTGCACATTGACATGAGTGTAGAAATATTACAATATTTGATATCATTTTCTCCCAGGAAAAGATCCATGTGGACACCTTACATCATTTTATATTAAATTGGTGTTACTAATAAAAGTATTTGTTGACATGTGCTTATAATACGAGTAATAATAATCCTATTGATAAAAGAAGAAGTTTCATACATATAGTAACATTTCGACATTCATGTAGGTACACAAAAATAAAAAATAATAATAATACATATTAGTAGAATTTGAATAATGCCGACTTAACCTTCGTACATCGTGCAAACATACGAGCGATCGTAGAAACCGACCAGCGAACGGAGATAACTTTTGAGGAGGCCTTAATATACGTATAGTATATTAAGGCCTCCTCATATACGTAAATAACTATGCCATGCCAGCCTTATGCTCGTATAGTATAACGTTTTACTGACCTGTACTTGGTGATCATGTGCATCCACGACGCTGGGCTGACCTTCATCAGGGCATACGGTATGAATATGACGTGCATCCCATTCAGGACACTCGCTAGCACCGCGTGCCACAGTCCCGTCTCCCGTTTGAAGTCCAACACGCACACCATGTGCTCTCCCTCGGTGTAATTGCACGCCACAGAGAGCATCCTGCAGTGAGCTAACATCGACGCCCTAAAACAAGGTATCACGCGTTATATTCCCATAATACGTGTAAAGTATGTCTGTAATTGTCTTTACACGTGTAATCTGCTGATGCAATTTATATGAATTTGACAAAGATTTTGGACATATCCTGAGGATAATAATTCATTTTACTATAGAGAACATTCAACAACTACAACATCCTTTATCGGGGCATCCGCGATTCCACATAAATTTGAAAATATAATTCTGTTGTCTTTTCACGTTTAAATCGTTAATCATATTTCGATGAATTTGGGTCTGACTTTTATAAAAGATCCCAAGTAAGAATCCTGATAATTGACATAGGCTATCTAATTTATAAATAATTATTATCAGCACGACTGATAACAATAAAAGTCAAAATAGGAAAATGCGAGGGATACAACTAGTTTGGAATATAATATCTATAATATATTTTTATGAAATTAAATATTCGTCGAATACGGAAGATACACAGAAATGTATTCACTCAGGTTGTAGAGAATCAATACGTGAAACGGCTTATTTGTGTTTTGTATTCCTATAAATCTGAAATTGAGAATGCAGGCACAACGTTATTAAAGCTATGTTGTTACATGGAAGTGAATCAAAGTCAAAGCAAATTAATATTTCCAGCGAAATTGCTCGATATTGAAATGAATATAGCATTTGAATTTTTCTTTTTTTGTTACAGGTAAATTTTATCGTTGGTAAATAATAAAGAAAAAATATATTTTACAGTTAAATTAATATTTGTACTTGTACATGCGAGCGACGATGGTCCAGTGGTGGATGGACTTGGCCTCTTATGCGAGAGGTTCCGGGTTCGATTCTGACCCGTCCGTGTGTGCCTTGAAATGGGTTCTGCTATAATTTCTAAGTGCACCCCAAACACGAGACCATCGCTCGCTCACCGGTGAAGAAAAACATCGATAGGAAACCTGCATGCCTAATGAGATTGGAAGCGTGGTGAACTATGGTACAACCCTCCTCGCCTAATTTCGAAGAGGAGACCCGTACCCAGCAGTGGGACATAAAGGGTTGATACTTTACTTTTTTTTTACTTGTACATATTATTTTGACGTATAAGTAGGTATATTTGAATGGTTAGGTATTGATACAGAAATATCTGCAGGACGCGATAAATCATTATATATCTATTTGCATCTCTTTACAAAAAAATATGCACGTTACTTTTTTTTACAGAGACATGTAATACGTAAACCCAAAAAAATAACCAACACGAATAAACGTGATCTATCTAAATCCATATGAAAATGTAGAGCGTATGTATATTTTAAAACTTCAACGAAATCATTCGGCTACGATCCGTCGGATCACTGTACTGCACAGCACTTATCCAATAAAATTATGCTAAAATAAAGATGTAGCAGGCCGTTAGTGATGCTTGTTAAAAAAGATTTATCTGTGTTTAGCCAGCTCGCACACTGCCCGGATTATTTGTAATTTAAATGCAATGCAAATGTCATTGTAAGTCCTGTGAAATAGCATAAAATTACGATGCTAGCAACATTTGCACATTACACGACTAATGGAGCATTGAATTTGATGTTAATTAGTGTTTACTGTTTATGTCATCGAACTTATGTTCGTTTTAACATATACATAATTTTATGATTTTAATTTGCAAAATTAATTGTTTCAAAATAAATAATTAATGTGTAAGTACTATTTATTATCCTTGTCTATCTACGTATTCTTATGTATTTAGGTATTTATAGTAGGAAATGCACGGAGAAGCTACTGGAGGTTTTACCAAAGTTATTCGTAATGTCCTTTATGACATTATGAATAACACAGAGATCAAGATATTTCTTAAGACTAAAAAACTATTCAATGCATGCGTGCTCAATCCTCACAAATAGTATCCACGAAACAGTACCAAGAAGAAGAAGGTAACAAGATAAAGCAAAGGCAGCTTTCTAGTCCAGCAGGAATATCATGAACTAGGACAGCACGAAATAGAATAGAAGACGTTGGAGGAGGCCTTTGCCAAATCAGAGCGATGGGATAAAGTTGTCGATGTTAGATTCAATAAAAAAAATATATGTCTCAATAAAGGCCACGTTTTAGGATATTATTATTAAAAAAAACATATGAAACACAATAAGAACCATAATATCGGAAAAAATTAAAACAAATGTACATAGTGACGCATACTAAAGTAAAAAATTACACGTGTAGGTAGTTGTACTATTTACAGTACAGATATCGAGGCCAGCAATAAACTTGAATCGATCCGGGGTGGAGGAATACCCGATATAGACCATTATATCTCCCACTATAACTTCATACTACCTGAATAGACTGATGTTATAATTACTGTTACGGAGGGCAGAGGGTGCCTCATTCATTTGTAGAATTCGTGTCTACAGCTACTACAACTTTAATAAATAATTATTTAAACTATTTAAAACGGGATATTTATCATGTATTTAGCATTATTTCTCGGAGCTCGATATTTCGACATTGTCTACGAGACGAGGTCGAGACTACATGTTCACGAGACAGTTGTCTCGAAATAATGAAAATAACCATGTTAATTTAAAATTCAATAAATAATGTAAAAAAGTCTCAATATCTCCCGTTTAATTAAATACAGAAGCCGAAAAAGGTGAAAGCATCGAAAAGAAAATAACAAAATAATTTCCATTAAAACAACGATTAAAATATACAATCGAATAGATTGTCTCTGTAACGTTTTCTTTTCCCTTAATCGTTGTTTTGTAAACAATCGCCTATGGAAAGTACAAAGAAATGTTAAACTTAAACAATGCAATTTCGTATCGTGTTTAAATGCTTACCGTTGATTTGCGGATCACTGATCCGAAAGTATAGGAACGAATAATACGAGTCCTGACTATAAACAGCCAACATATTACGGAGCAATTTGAGGCCTGTAAACGGTATATTTATCAGGGTTCCCTAGGCAGACCGTCGAGAGAACAGCCTCGTATGTCAATTACATGTTACTGCACTCCACCGTGCATCCTGAATTGAGATAAACGTTAAATGGATCGGGAAAACATTTCCATTGTGCCCATCTTGAATGTTGCGAGTATAATACAAATTACAATAAATTAGGTATATGAATTTAAATTTATTGAATACATGAATCATTAATTAATAGGGATAGGCTGTAAATGATTTGAACCGAATTCGAACTGAGGCTGTATTATGTGAAATTAAAAAGTTTCGCGAGTTTCGCAGTCGAATTTTGGCTTCGTCTAGTGGATTGATAAGAAGAGAATAATTTTATTGTTGAAAACATATTTTAATTATTATAAAAAAATATTGTTTTTGAATATGAACAAAAAACGTGATTTTTTTAATTCATTAGATCGTAACCAAGATGTTTGTTAGAAAAAAAATACATTTACATAATTGTTGTTATGTCTGATTTCATTTAAAGTCAAGAAAAACTCATATTATTTTAAATTACGTCATAAAAGTTAGGCTTTTTAAATAATAGTACCTGGTTGACTGAGCATTTGCTCGGTACCCTAAGTGATAAAAATTTTCTTCCAAAAAAAAAAGATCTTAAAAAAAGGAAAAAAAAAATGGACTGGAGATTTGAACCAGGCTTGTTCGGAATTAACTGCCTCATTTCACCACTAAGCTACCATGACATATTATTTGACAGCGAAATTTACGTTCGTATTCTAATCATATTTTATCGATGCCTTCAAACACGGATAACAAAAAGTTTTCTAAAAATGTATCCTAGCTAGATCGATTTATCGCCGTTTTTAACTCATGAATACAAAATTTCATGAAAATCGTTGGAGCCGTTTCCGAGATTCCGATTCTAAATATATATAAAAGAATTGCTCGTTTAAAGGTATAAGATATAAGTCTATAGAAGATTTATCTTAATGTTATGACAGACTTGCTTTAGCTTTATTAATTCGAGTCAAAACAGTACAAAAAGGTACTCTTTTTCAGACTGGCATTTAAACAGAATGTCGGCCGAATGTCAAAGTTCGGTTCAGTGTGCCGAAATTCGGTTAAATCGAATGTAAAACAAATTTCGGACCGTCGCGTCCCTAATAATTATGTTAACGCATGTGTAAGTAATCAACTCATGATCGAGCTTTCATTATCATAAAATTATTCCTATTAAAATGATACATTATGTAAACTATCACCTTACTCGTGTGAATAATTTAATTAAGGTATTGAGTATTTATTAGTATACAATTTTATGAAATATTTCATTTTAAAATCAATTTTTAAAATGGAATATTGGTATAAAATTGTAAAAGTAAAGCTACAAGGCAAGCGACGGTGGTCCAGTGGTGGACGGACTCGGCCTCTTATGCGAGGGGTTCCGGGTTCGATCCTGACCCGTCCGTGTGTGCCTTGAAATGGGTTAGTGTTTTATGTGCCTAAGTTCACCGCACTGGGCCAGCGCGGTGAACTATTGGCCCATTACCCTCCTCGCCTGATTTAGGGGACCCGTGCCCAGCAGTGGGAAATATAAGGGTTGATACTTTACTTTAAATCTACAAGGTCTGACTCCATATTAAAATGGACATAAGAAGACACATAAGAAGACTCTTATACCACGATCAAAAGAAACATATGAGAAAGCGCAAGATATGAAGATACACGAAACCTTAATGGAACGTTCAACAAATTGACTCCCAAATAATCAAGAAACGAGCTGGCTATTTTATATATTCTCATTATGTTATTAATAAAAAGGCTATCGATCCGTGTTCCTATGATAAAATAAAGGTCAGGCGTGAAAGTTACCTTGTAACAATGACGCCCATAGCGGAGCCATCTGCTGCGGAGGTGTGTTCGATGTGAGCTGGACTGTCTTCAGCAGGGCGCGGTGGCGGGATCCAGTCGCGTGGTGGACGCGGCAGCTTCTCAGTCGAGACCCACTGAAGCGAAGGCCACCCGCGAAACGATACCACATCACCGGACGATGTTTTTGGAAGTCCTGAGTAATAAATACATTTTTTAATCTTTATGTTTATTCAAATAATATTATGGTTTTATACTGTCTAATTTTGAATTGATTGATGAAAATTTGATTCAGATTATATATATACAAGAATTGCTCGTTTAAATGTCCATCCCCTAAGTACATCCCGCTTTTACCGCCGTGGACCGTCCGATATTCTGCCCAAACCCAACTCAATTCCGCGACCCTATCTCCTAAGTCTTTCACCTGTGCTATATCATATCATATGACAATGAATATTAAAAACTAAACTGTAGGGTTATTTCCTCATGTTATATTCTCAATTCTATAAATAACCCGACAAACGCTCACTGATCCCGTATAATTACAGGTACAAAAGCATGAACCGGGAAATGTCAAAGGCACCTCACGGTAAAGTACTGCAAATGATTTCTTTGTTAGTCGATCCCTCAATTGCACAGTTAATTAACTATAAATATGCTTAGCCCTTGCATTATATTTTCAAAGCTATTAGAGCCAACTCCATCGTTTGAACTTAGTAAAACGCTTAGACAAGCTTTCATAAACATACGGAAGTGAGATTTTATTACAAAGTACATTTTATGCTATTAAGGCCCTGTTTCACAATCTCCAGTTAAGTGCCCAATAAGCTATCGGCAACATATTTGACAGATACTCCATACTCTATCTGTCAAATATGTTGCCGATAGCCTATTGCGAACTTAACTGGAGATTGTGAAACAGGCCTGTTCTGAACCAAGCGTTCCTTTTTTGTGCTTGCATCCCCAAGCGGAGGCGCGCGGGGCGCGGGGGTCGGGCGCGGGCGCAGAAGGCTCTGGAACGCACGAGTCTAGTCAGTTGTGGCCATAAAGTGAATTAAGACGGGCGTAGTTTTTTGCATGTTTACGCACACGCGTGGTTTTGTTGCACGGATTTATCGTGACCCGGCCTCTTGTCCGCCTAAAAGGCTTGCCGCTTATAATTAATATAAATTTAAAATTAATAATTGCTTGATAATTAACTTTGCATACGATCGGTCGATCAGCTTGTGCGCACTTATTATTTTCGCTTGTTGTACAAACACGTGGACTGATTTGTTTAATTGTGTGATTGGACTACTAAAATTAATATACTAATATAAGTGTTGTGTATTGACTTTGGTGAACTAATTATTGGAATCAAGTTGATGAGAACAACGGCTCCGCCATATTGTCTACGATTGCCGACGCTTCGTGCAGCGTGCCCGATTGAATGCCTAGATAAGTATATATAGACTAATTAGCATTAGTTTTCTGATTGGCCAATTAGGATTAGTGTTGATTAGGTTTATATCTACGGCATCGGCACGCCCGACTGCGAGTTGTAGGGTACGTACTCATCTCTTGTATGTAACGCTCCGTGATATCGCGGACATTTGTTAACCCCCCTATACTTGTACTCTGGGTTTTCGTAATATTCCACTGCGTATTCCTGCTTATTGGACCCAGAGTCGGGAGCTAACATAATTGCTGGCAGCAGAGTGTGGTTAAAATTTGTGGCAGCAAAGCTGTCTAAAACTTATACTGCCTATATCTTATATATACGCTTATAGTACATAAGTGTGGAATGCGTGCGCTTATATTGCAGCGTCTATAGACTAAATAACAACGATATTCAAATTTGTATGAATATAACGGTATATGTAAGATAGTTTATATTTAATAAAACCAACATTTGAATAGTCGGTTATCTTCATAACGGAGTTTGTATTTGAAAAATTCCCTATTGTGTATGAAATGAAAACTGAATAATTGTTAAATCTTTGATAAATTGAACCATATTGAGTACGTATATTGTATATGTAGTGTGTATAATATCGAGTTGAAAGACGCTCGCGGCTTGATAAATTCTTTGAGAGATAATTTGTATTGGAATTTAAAATTGTTTTCATTTTATTAGCTATTTAATATTTTGTTTGTTTGTGACTTATTGTTATAAACCTTTACTGAGATTTGAAATTTGTGTTTAGATCGATAACAGCTGTTGCGTTATTGAAGGATAGCCTTCTTATTGTTATATTGATCTTGTTTTGCGATTGTTTGTACGCCTTGTTCTTTGAAGATGGCGACCGCTGCGTTAAATATTGTACGAGAAACTTATGCCGGAATTACTTCGCAATTGAGGTGGTTTGCCTCCGCGGCTGCCTTGGTGGATAGAGAGGACCGAACAGAGTCCTTATTGGACAGGCACGAGAAGTGCCCTATGCGTCTTCAGGACGTGGAGACACTATACCGGCGCTTCATCGTGCATGTGGACGAAGTGCCCCTCGAGCTGTTCCCGAAGGAAAGACGGGACCAAGTGCACGAGGACTACGTCCAAATTATGGACCTGGCCGACACCATCGCCCAGCGCGCGCGAGAGGTTTTAGCCTCGCGCGCCGGAGTGCCGCCCCATAGGGCCCCTTTGAAGACTCCCGTGGGTCTTTTGACTAAGTTGCCGAACTTGGACCTGCCACGTTTCAATGGTCGATTGGATACGTGGATGGGTTTTATTAGCCTTTTTGAAAGTCTCGTGGACTCGAGGGAGGATTTAGGCCCGTCTCAGAAGCTGGCCTATTTGCTCTCCGCGCTTGATGGTGAGGCACGGGGTCTTGTACAGCACCTCCCGATATGCGACGGGAGCTATGGAGTCGCGCGGTCGCTGCTCACCAAGCGATATCACAATCAGCGCTGTCTGGCCGATGCTCATATTGACCAGATCATGAACCTCCCGGTCGTGAGCAACACCGCCCAGTTGAGGACCGAATTGCTAAACCCCCTCCTGATAGCCACCAACGCGCTCAACCGCTTGGACCTGCCGGTCGCCCAGTGGTCATACCTTCTTGTGCGTATCGTGCTGAAGCGGTTGCCGGTGTCCTTGAGAGCACGTTTTGAGCAGGAGCATGCTAGGGATGAGGCGTCTTCTCTCCCTACATTTGACCAGCTCCTGGCGTTCCTCGAGGACGAGTGTCGCATGGGTGATGTCATGGTTGCTGATGCGCCGGCCAAGCCATCAGGGCCCACGGCCTCCGACCAACGACGCGCCGCCCAAGCCGCGCCAAAGCGAAGAGCGAGTCCCCGCTTTGCTGCTGCGCAGGCTGCGCGCCCGGATTGCCGCTTTTGCAAGTCCCAGGGGCACCTAACGGCACGGTGCCCTGAGTTCGTGGCGCTCCACGTGGCCTCCCGTAGGCGAATTGCACAGGCCCGTGGCTGGTGCTTCTCTTGCCTGGGGGACCACTTTCAGCGCAACTGCCCCAACACACATCCGTGTCCTATTTGTGGAGGACAGCACATGAAGGTGCTGTGCGCCAACGCGAATAGTCGCCGCGACCATGCAGTGTCGCCCTCTGGCGGGTGTTACAACGGACGCCGGGTCGAAACCCGCAGCTTGAGGTCCAGCACACCCCCCTTGCGCGCCACAGATTGTGCTGCCATCGATCGCCAACATGTCTCGGCACACAGCCCCACGGGCGGGTATGAAAGCGGGCCCCGGGTTCAATCCCGCACCTTTGCGTCCCGCTCGCCCCCATTGTCCCCACGTGGCCAATCAAGGTCAATCGTGCATCACGATTACCGTGGCGCGCGGTCGTCTCGATTGCCTTCCCCCCCTCGGGCGGAGCGTCCCCGCTTGGAGTCACGCAACCCACGGTACGGACGCTCTTCACACTACGAATCACCAACTATGGCTCGTGGTAGTCGTCATCGAGCGGAGGAGGAGTTTAGTCCCCTCCCTCACCTTGACGTGCCGTCTCGGGACAGTGGCCGTCAAGCGTCGTCTCGTCAAGATTAGGATGGTGGCGTCTGCCCCCGCTATACACTGCCCCCATTTGAGACCGTCCTCTTACCCACGGCTTATGTCAGGGTTTGGGGACGGACGGGCGCCTCGGTTGTGGTCCGAGCTATCTTGGACACATGCTCGCAAGGGTGTATAGCCTCGTCTTGGTTGGTGGGGCAGACTGGCCTGAATATAAAAAGGTATTCAGATGTAATAAGGGGCGTTGGGAATGCCCCTGTGGCCACTGTTGAAGGTCGCGTTTGGTTTGAGTTCTCCCCTCCAAATTCTCCACGCCCGACGTTGGGGTCGTCGGCAATTGTGATGGAGAATATTTTGGGCAGCCACCCGCAAGTACGGTTGTCTGCGGATGCGGTAAAATTGACCGCGGATTTGAACTTGGCTGACCCTAAGTTTGACTTACCTGGAACGGTCGATTTATTGCTTGGTGCCGACGTTTTGGGAAAAATATTTCTTGGGAGAGATCGTGTTTTGCAGCCAGGTGGTTTAGTGGCCCTCCGGACCATATTTGGGTTCGCATTGATGGGGCCTGTACTGAAGGCTTCCCCCCCTGTCGAACTAGGAACGGCCTTAATGGTGGGCTCCGCCCTCTCTGACGCTGTGCAGAGATTTTGGGAGGTAGAGGAGCCACCACAAGCGCCCCGCTCTGATCCGGAATACGAAGAGTGTGAACAGTTCTACAGGAACCACACTACCTCGCTCCGTTCTGGCCGGATCATGACAAGACTGCCATTTCAGGCAGTACGGCCGCCTCTTGGCTTCTCGCGACCTACGGCTGAGAAGCGTTTGTTGGCAATGGAACGCCGCATGAGCAGGGATCCGTTGCTCAAGGAGAAGTATATTGACTTCATGCGGGAGTATGAGGATTTGGGACACATGTCTGTGTCAAAATTCGACTGGCGCTCGAACGAGCATTGTTTTCTCCCGCATCATGCGGTAATAAAACCATCAAGTGGTAAACTGCGCACGGTGTTTGACGGTTCTGCGCAGACCACATCGGGTGTGTCCTTGAACCAGTGTCTTCATACTGGTCCCAAATTGCTCAAGGGCCTTTGTGACATCATCACTCGGTTTCGGCGTCATCAATTTGTTTTTGTGGCTGACATCAAGATGATGTTCAGGCAAACGGTAATTCACCCGGATGATCGTCGATATCAATTAATATTGTGGCGGGAAAACCCGCAAGATCCCATGCTTGTTTACGAGCTCAACACGAACACGTACGGGCTACGGTCTAGCCCCTTTTTGGCCATACGTTCGCTTTGGGAGCTCGCGGATCGAGAGCGTATGTCGTTTCCTCGCGCAGCCGCCATTTTGAAGGAGGATCTCTATGTCGACGATATATGCACTGGCGCGTCCACAGAGAGAGAGGCTCTCCTGTTGCGTGACGAGTTGATTGGCATACTAGCCTCCGCAGGTTATGAATTGCGTAAATGGGTCTCCAACTTGCCTGCGCTTTTGGATGGGCTACCAGATGACCATCAGCAGGATCCTCACCTTTTTGAGGATCGTGACAATCCTACCATGATGACAGTACTTGGAATCCAGTACATACCAGTCCAAGACGTCTTCACTTTCAACGTCGACTTGGATTCGCCTCAAATTTGGACGAAACGACTAGTTTTGTCGACTGTAGCGAGAACCTTTGACCCCAATGGCTGGATATGTCCGGTCATATTCTGGGCCAAATGCTTCCTGCAGAGACTTTGGACTGCAGGTCTCGGATGGGACGAGCCACTCCGCGAAGTTGTTTCGGAGGACTGGCTCCTATTTGTTTCTTCATTGACGGCCATTAACAGAATTTCGTTACCCCGTGCTATACTTCCGCCAGGGAAGTATACAGCGTCCCTTCATGGGTTTTCGGACGCTTCGGAACGTGGGTACGCAGCAGCCGTATATTTACGCACCGTGACCAGGGATGGTCAGGTGAAGGTCTCGTTGGTCATGGCGAAGAGCAAGGTCGCACCACTGCGAACTACTCTGACAATTCCCAAGTTAGAATTGTCGGGAGCAGCCCTTCTTGCTCGTCTCTTGAACCACGTCATGTCCACTTTATGCTCATCGGTCAACATTGCCACCACATATGCATGGGCTGACAGTCGAATTGTTTTGTGTTGGCTGAAGACGTCAGTCCACACTTTAGAAGTGTTTGTAGCGAATCGGGTCTCTCAAATCCAGAGATCGGAGACCCCGTTGATTTGGAGACACGTGCCTGGCGAAGTCAACCCTGCCGATTGTGCATCACGGGGATGCATGGCCCCCATTTTGGTTGGACACCCTTTGTGGTGGGGCCCTTAGTGGTTGGTCAGGCCAGAATCCAATTGGCCGCAAACTCCGGCCTTGGATACTGTCGCGTTGCCTTTGTTGCGAACGCTTGCGATTGAACGGCGGGACCGTCCGTTCGACCCCGATTTCCTGTTGAATCGCTACAGCTCATTGGACAAACTGCTGGGTGTCACCGCATGGATCAAGCGCTTCATAGAGAATTGTAGACAACCACAGAGTAAACGTTTGAAGGCGTTCCTATCACCACAAGAGCTCCAGGATGCTCTTTACCACTGGGTTCGCTCTGTGCAAGAGGCACATTTTGAAAGCGAGATTGACATTTTGAAAAAGGGCAAATCTAAGCTGTCTGGAGCTATTTGCAAGCTTAACCCCTTTTTAGACAGCACGGGTCTTTTGCGAGTCGGAGGGCGTCTTAGAAACGCAAACCTCCCTTATGGAGCTCGTCACCCTCTCTTGTTGCCCAAGAATGGCCACTTGGTGAATTTGTTGGTGACTGATCGTCACATCAAAAATTCTCACGCCGGTTGTAATGCTTTATTGGCCATTCTACAGCGAGAGTTCTGGATCTTGTCGGCTCGAAGGACCATCCGTAGCGTGGTCTTTCGCTGCATGCCTTGCTATAGGCTGAAGGCCTCCACCATGCAGCCTGTCATGGGTGACCTGCCTTCGGATCGGGTCACCGAGTCAAGGCCCTTTGCTGGAGTTGGTACGGACTTTGCAGGTCCCTTTTTGGTTAAAACCTCGACCCTCAGGAATAGTAAAACGGTCAAGGCTTATTTGTGTGTCTTTGTTTGCCTGTCCACCAAGGCGGTACATTTGGAACTCGTCTCAGCCCTCTCGACAGAGGCCTTTGTTGCGACGTTAGATAGATTTGTGTCACGACGAGGACTACCGTCCTTGATTCGGTCTGATTGCGGCACCAACTTCAAAGGCACAAGTAACTATTTAAAAGAGATACACGATTTTTTGTTGTCTAACGAGACTGAAATTGCGTCTAGACTAGCTGGTCGCAGAATAACTTGGAGGTTCAGTCCCGCGTCATGTCCCCACTGGGGAGGTATATTTGAAAGCGTAGTAAAGGTTGCCAAGACACATTTGCGACGAGTAATTGGAGAGTCTATATTGACATTTGAAGAGCTCGCAACTGTGTTTTGCAAAATTGAAGCCGAAGAAGAGATCGGGCACAACGGGCGTGAATTCAAACGCCCGTTGTGCCCGATCTCTTCAGATCCTAATGATTTGGAAGCCCTTACGCCGGGCCATTTTTTGATTGGACAGCCACTGAACGCCCTGCCGGAATACCCCTTTGTTGATGTGAGACGTAATCGTCTTTCGCGGTTCGAATTGGTCCAACAACTCACTCAGAGTTTTTGGAAACGTTGGAATTTAGAATATTTGCATATCCTCCAGCAGCGCGTTAAGTGGACTGACAAAACTGATCCACCTCATGTTGGTGACCTCGTTCTGGTTAAGGATGTTAACTCACCGCCACTGTGTTGGCGCAGAGGGCGCATTCTCAATTTAGTTTTTGGGACGGATGGTGTGCCCCGTTTTGCTGAGGTTCAGGTGGACGGTTCGGTTTTGAAGAGAGCGGTATCAACCTTATCACGACTACCAGTTGATTAGCGGCCAGGTAGGCCTGGCCGAGGCGGGTAGATGTTCTGAACCAAGCGTTCCTTTTTTGTGCTTGCATCCCCAAGCGGAGGCGCGCGGGGCGCGGGGGTCGGGCGCGGGCGCAGAAGGCTCTGGAACGCACGAGTCTAGTCAGTTGTGGCCATAAAGTGAATTAAGACGGGCGTAGTTTTTTGCATGTTTACGCACACGCGTGGTTTTGTTGCACGGATTTATCGTGACCCGGCCTCTTGTCCGCCTAAAAGGCTTGCCGCTTATAATTAATATAAATTTAAAATTAATAATTGCTTGATAATTAACTTTGCATACGATCGGTCGATCAGCTTGTGCGCACTTATTATTTTCGCTTGTTGTACAAACACGTGGACTGATTTGTTTAATTGTGTGATTGGACTACTAAAATTAATATACTAATATAAGTGTTGTGTATTGACTTTGGTGAACTAATTATTGGAATCAAGTTGATGAGAACAACGGCTCCGCCATATTGTCTACGATTGCCGACGCTTCGTGCAGCGTGCCCGATTGAATGCCTAGATAAGTATATATAGACTAATTAGCATTAGTTTTCTGATTGGCCAATTAGGATTAGTGTTGATTAGGTTTATATCTACGGCATCGGCACGCCCGACTGCGAGTTGTAGGGTACGTACTCATCTCTTGTATGTAACGCTCCGTGATATCGCGGACATTTGTTAACCCCCCTATACTTGTACTCTGGGTTTTCGTAATATTCCACTGCGTATTCCTGCTTATTGGACCCAGAGTCGGGAGCTAACAAGGCCCTTATATACAGTACCTACCTAGTAGCTGGGCTACGCGGCTTTGTCCGCATAGGTAGGTACTTCCCATTCCCGTGTGAATAAAAGAATAAATTACAGCCTATGTGTGATTCTGATATTATAGTAGTTTCATCAAAATCCATTCAGTAGATTTTGCGTGCAAGAGTAACAAACATACATCCAGTATAATGAAACACCTTAACGGATTTTATTGCGGTTTAATATTTTATACTTAGATCAATAATATGTCTAGATAGAGTGTCGCGCGGAAAACACGTACAAAAAAATAGCGTCCAACTGTTGGCCTCTAAATGCTTTCTCCTTGTTTAGTATCCGTCCCGCTGTCATAGAATATGCATGAATTGTTACGCATTATTGTTTTCATTTATAATGAAGGTTTATGTTGAAGTGTAACGAGATTAAAAAGGATCATTATGGGAGAACTGTAGTAGCTGGTATCACTATTCACGAACGCATCGTTGAAAATGTTGGCCAGTTTTTTTTTTGTTTTTATTGTAGGGCGACACTCCATCTAGACATATTAATGATATAAGATTTTATACATAATGTGTCCGATGTTTCAGATACTTTACAGCAATCAGCTTATATAATACCATTGTATATGTAATATCATTGCTATAGTAACATATAATGTGCTTTACAGCAACTATGATAGACACAGGACGACTAAGATGTCAAACGTCCTACTGTTACAAAGTTATTCGATGTCAAACGTCCTACAGTTACAAAGTTATTGAAACTACTCTATATATATATACCCTATACATCAATATTTTGGTTAATCCTATTTACGCAGAAAGTGCTAATTGATTTTGATTGAATTATTTTAATAATGGGATCTCAATTAGATAGTATGACTAACGGCGGTTTTCAATATCCTATCTATCTTAATATTTTCTTATCGATCTTAAAATTTTGACAGATTTTGTAAGAAAATATGTCAAAATTTCAAGATAGGTAGGAATTTTTTAGGATAGATAGGAAATTGTAAGCCGCCGTTAGCGATCTCCTATATTGAAATTAGTATGTTATTCTTTATTTCAATGCCCTCAAGTACGCTACGGATAAACATGGTTGGAAACGGTGTTTTTTTGCGAGGACTTGTGGTTTTTAATCTACACTAATATTATAAAGAGGAAAACTTTGTTTGTTTGTTTGTTTGGTTGTAATGAATAGGCTCAAAAAGTACTGGACCGATTTCAAAATTTCTTTCACAATTTGAAAGCTTTCTTATCCACAAGTAACATTTTTTTTCCGAAAAAAATAGGGTTTCGTAAGATATTTGGGTTTTTCGGACACAAGGTGTAAAAAATCAACCAGAAAAGTTACTTATTTTGCGTACTAAGCTCCCGTTGTAAATCTTAGTTAACGCAGGCGAACCTGCGGGCAACAGCTAGTGTCTAATATAATGAGTTTTGTCAAGACTTCGAAAATATCTATATATTTTATGAAAAGACATCGTTTGAATTTAAACATAACTGGTTTTAATTATTTTGCAATACAAAAGCTGACTTTATTTAAAATCAATTTACATAGCACTTTGTACAAATACTCGGTATCCAATAAAACCATAACTGTTAAATAAACAGGAATATAAGTCGAAAATCCCTTGGATTAATTAAATCCTCTTCCTGTTATCGTTTTTATTCGTTCGCAATAAAATATATATGTTTCATTCATCCGAATATTAATTTCTGTACAAATAGTTTGTGTTTACAAAAAATCCAATTTCCCGCAATTGGATTTGATATTAGTTTTGCGGTGTTTCCAACGATTGAGTAGAAAGATCGACAAGTACGAGTTTGAGTGACGCGCTGCGAGTCTCATACAAATGATTCTAATTAGTTAGAAAAAAAAAATCATTTAAGCTGAGGCCTTGCCTTTTGTTAATTTTCATATTGCTATATCTCAAAGTAATATTTAAGGTTTTGATTGAATAACCTGTTGGAGTGATAATAATAATTACTATGGAAACTTTTACAGCATTTCAATCTGGTCCCGTGGTAAGTTCTCGAAGATACTTGTGTTACGGGTACCAGACAACGGAAATACACATATTTAATACTTTTTTTTAAATATTAATACTTACATTTAAGATTTTTATTATACAATACACATATTTAATACACATCCATGACCCAGGAACATAGAAACTTTTTTGTTCCCCGGCGAGATTCGAACTCGCTACCTCCGGCTTGAGCGCCAACGCGCTAACCATTGGACCACAGAGGTCGTCAAAGTGATTCTATATAAGTTCCGCTTTCTCACTATGAAGATAGTCAGGTGACGAATAAATAATATTATCTACTAACCTTTCATGCAGGCGTCCGAGGTGAGCGCGTACTGTATTCCACACGAGCCGAGAAGGAATCCCACTTGTTGAAGGCCAGCGTCTCGCCTAGTCAAGGGAACCTCTATGGGCACAGGTACGATTCCAGCTTGCAAACACCCGTAGAAGGCGCAGACGAAATTGATCGGATCATTGTTCGGGTACACCAAGGCGACTCTATCTCCAGGCTTAATAGAGCTGTCACCCGTCAAAGGGCCACCGCTGCTCGCTTTCGACGTGAATGTTTTGTTCAGGATCGCGTAAGCTATTTTTAATGAGCGGCTCAACAGTTTACCTGACACAAAAAAAATGACTCTCGTGTTTTATGATATTCATATTATATAGTATGGGCTATGCATTATCAGATGCATAATATAACAATAAGAAACTGAATTCGTCTGAACTTAAATGTCTTTTTTCCATGAATTTAAATTGTGATATATTTTTTATTTGAGTAGGGGTTACAAACACACACATTGAGTAATACAAGATATAATTTTAACTATGTGGTTTTCTAGACACACTTACCGTATGTCAGCGAGCTACTAAGCTTTCCGTTCGGATCCAACACAGTCGCAACGTTAGCTTTGAACGACGCCGTTCCGTATCTCTGAAGGGCTGCCTCCAGATTTCTAGGCAAGCCAGCCGGGACCACCAGCTGTTCTCCTACCGCTGGAGTCATGGTGCCACCTTCTGGTTTGGGAGCGTTTGGATCCTTCGGATTGGCGGCAATCTCCAACTCTATGTCGTCGTCCTCGTAAAACTCCGGTAGAGGTCGACGTTTCGGACGCTTTAGTGTATTCAAAAGCTGTTGTATCTTGGCGGAAACCTGCGTTAATTAAGTGTTATTAATCCGTTGTAGATAACTTTTACTTTTCAGTGCATTTGCAAAATAGTGTTAATTGTCTTTTTTTATGTTACCTGGATAGGCAAACTGGCAAAGGTGCCACTTGATGGTAAGTGGTCAACGTCGCCCAAGAATACCCTGAGACATAAGATGTTAAGTCACGGTGGCAGTTACTATTTGCTAAGTAGTTTCACGGGAGAAATAAACAAGATGGTGGTACTAATTGCGAAGCCGGGGGCGCGGCACAGTGCATCCCTCTCACCGTTATTTTTAACCTGAGTGTGCCTATTTCACAACAACAATATAATCATAACCTGATATATTATTTGTATAAACTAATAATAGTAGAAGGCAAGTATAAAAAAATTTAATCGCTTACAAATAAAATTAGCCTTTATTTCTTAAGTCAATTACAACTCGGGAAAAATAACGTCATCGCCGTCTTACCTTCCACCTTCCGGTTCCAGTGCCGGTGTCCTCCGGTTGTGCGTAGCACTGCACTCTATCAGCGATCAGGGCTCCGCCCCGCCGAGCCCCAGAAGTTGTGTGTGTCACGTCCGGCTGGATATCTGAACAAATACTTTTCACTAAGATCACTATTGATTTGCTGGTGACATATTATGACGAAAAATTGACAGCTGATGAGCCAAAGAGGCCAATCGACGAAGACCCTAGGGTGGAACTTTCAGATCGTCGATAGGAGTGTTGGTTTATGTCCTAGATGGGATGAAAATGTACCCGGTTAACATAAAATCGGTCATTTTAGACCTCATTGATAGAGGTTCATGCCCAATGGTAAATTTTTATATTTATACTCGTAACATTATAGAGATAGATTACTTAACTAAATTTTTATTTAAATATCGTAGCAGTAGACTTTCGTCATTTGGTTTTGCATTTTGTCCCTTCTTTTCAACATCGTATCAGAAATAAACGTGATATCAAAATTATTTTCAGCGAACAAGGTTGTACATGCAATTATAGTAATATTTAATCATGTTCGTTTTTCTAGTAAAGCAATTATTTCGAATGAGTCCATGCATGCAATCTAACATAGTATTAGTCGTTACTTAGCGTAATGAAATAAATAAACTCTATTGCGTCAACAATGTCACTGCGAACTTCCATTATAGTCGACTTGAGAGTATAGCATGATTGGCCTGTTTCTAGGTGAGCCATCTGCTTACTTACCTCACGGTTGAGCTTAAAGGCCATCAGGCCTAAAAGTCTAGACCTTTAAATAAAAGTCTGGCCTAACAATACCCCATCTCCTCGGTTCAAAATAATGCTTTAAAAGTGTATTCGCCGCAATTTAAGAACAAAATATAAGGAAAAACAATTTAAAGTAAAAGGAAAATTGAAGCATAAATTGTTTTTCCCAAATTTGCAGACGTAATAGATGAATTATTTTATCTGATTGAATTTAAGTAATAAAATGTACAGCAACAAACCGACCAAGAACCTTCTTGGAATATCTATAAATTGAATCTAATCTATCGATAAATTCCAGCCCACGATTTATTCGAACAATTATTATATTACATATTTACTTTATATTTTTGTAGCAACACTTAAAATTACATAGTGTATAAAGTGTTACATTTCAAAACTTGTGAATATCTCAGACTCAGATATTCCGGCAAATAAATGTTGCCTGCAAAGTGAGCTCGTAACACGTCGGAGTTGTAAAATCCCATACAAAGTTTCTTTGATAAAGCTCTCTACGTTACAGAGTATTCTCTTTTAAAATGCAATTTAATTGAAATTAACTTTTAACAAGTTTTATCAGAAACAATTCATTCATTCAGAAAATGTGACTTTTGTGTTGTAGCTTTTCGAACAGTTTCAAAAAGTGAATCAAACAGCGAATTAACTGTTGCACGGACTTGTTCATGTAGCAAATATTCGTTTGACGATCGTTTTCGGGGCATGCAATACGTGAAATTGCAGAGTTCGTGTATTGTACGTAATATATACGTACAGATACATCAATCAAAAACATTTTTAACGTTTTGTAAAAACTTGTGTTACAATAAATAAGCGTGTTCGCTTTTCGCGATTCCGACTTTTACCGACTCCAAAAATAACTAATTTAAAAAGTATTTAAACATTATATAAACATTTTTAGTTGCACATAATTTAAAGGTATAGTTTTGAAGTCGGTTTTGGTTTTTCATTTAAAATTAACTTTATTTTGTATTTTTTAGTTTTAAGTGGAGCCAGTAAGGCTAGTAAACTTTCTCAGAGGGCTTACACAAATTTATCAATGCTTAATGAAAAACGAACGAAGAAAGGATTTAAATTAACACACAGCCAAAAGCAATTTGGAATTGTGTATGCAATACATAATTTTGTCATGTTCATAAAACTTTCTTAGATGTAGAGGTACACACGATCACTAGAACTGTACAAACTGTCTGCCTAATCGCTACTACATATAATATATCGTTGTCGTGTATACAGGGCATTTCACTCGCTGACTTATGTTGATTTTATAGTAGGATGTCTCTCAATGATGACAGAACTGAATACACCCGGAAAAGATTTTTTCGAAGAAGAAATCACTTGAGTAGTACCGGGATGGTACCTCTCGCTCACATAATACCGGCGTAAAGTGGCAGTTATGCTGTCGCGTTTCGTGCAGTTTGTGAGTTTCCGTTGGCCCATTGGGGGATAGGGAAAAGGAGGGCAACGCATCAGCATAAATAAATCCGTTGTACGATTGTAAAAGTTTAAAATGGCATATAAATCTCTTTAGATTGTGTTTACAACTTTGTGAAATCGAAAGAATCGGTTGCATCGCAAGGATCGGTTAAGTTTTGAGTTTAGGATAAGTTAAAATAAAACCCTGTATTAAATACGCCCAAAGGAGATACAGACATTAATAGTCGAAGAAGACAGTGAGCTGATTTTGCTCAGAGCACAGTGCTCTGTGAGATATTGGAAAGACTTTTATTTTTAAATGTAGTTCGATAATGTAACTGATACATTTTAGTAAATTATGTATTACCAAATGAACTATAATATAATTGATTATATGTATAAATAATACAGGTATACTGTGTTTACTGCTTTTTTTTTGTAGTTACATATTTTGATTATTAGTAAAGAAATATTCCGTTCCAGCTTCCTTTGTATTACCTACATTAAAACTTGTTTTGCTCAATATAATAAGGCATAATTTCTTAAATATAGTGTAGTTTCACTGATTTGTCTTGAAACTACACTATCACTGATTTGTTTTTTTTATATTCGAAGAGTTTTGGTTGTTTAATCAAAAATATCTGCGTATCATCAAAATAACGTAATCATAATGTCAATGTCTGGTAAAAGTCTTGTCTACTATTAACAAAAATGCAAATAAGATAAAATACATGTCGCATCGCTTTCTTTACCCTTCCATATCGTAGGAGCATTCTTAGCATCCGGTATGAGATACTTGTCGCATTCGTTGAAACAGTTCGAGCAGGTATATTTTTTCCAAATAAAATATTTATCTTCATCCTCTCCAGGACGTCTATGAACGTACTATAGTTCCTTTATTATTATAAATCTTTCCAAACTTTTTTTCGAAACGTTCGTAACGGCCCTAGTGGCCTTAATGCTTCATTAGTTGCTAGGCGAGCCGGTTGGCTTCACCATGTGATGATTGGGTGTTGCCCGCCATCCGTGGAGGACGACTCTCCACGACTTCTTGACGTCAGTCAGTACGTACCGCGTCACTATCGGATGAGAAATACTCTGCTACTCCCTCTACTATAGGGTATAGGCTCTATAAAGTTTGGTTTAACAGACACACAGATGGTCTGATTTTGAAAAGTTTATCATATTGAGAAATAGAATCCTAAAAACCATTAGCGAAATAAATTGCAACTTACAAGCTGGTAAATGTGTGATGTCTGATAGATCGATTTCTGTCTTTTCTCGCGGCGCGTGTTTCTTTTCTCTTTGGTGGTGCGGCTGCGGCAGAGGCAGGGGGTGTGCGCGGGGGTGGGGAGCGGCCGGCCTGCGCGCGGGGGGAGAGCCCAGTTCCGGCGGGGGAGGCAAGTCCGCGTCCCCTGCGCACGAATCTTCATCTGAACTGGATGCTGTTGGACAAAATATTTATTCATATTTAGAAAAGAATAGCTGTAGGTACATAAAAATAGCGTAGAGACAAAGTAGACATAGTGTATTTTATCGGGGACTGAATTAGGAATCTAAACCATATCAACTTGAACATACAAAAAAAAACTCAGTGCAGCCGTTTAGGATGAGTTCGATAATACACACGCACAGAAGAATCAAGAAACACCTCGCTCGATAATCTCGGCATTAGTATTGAAACAAAACATGCACTGTCACAATTAGTTAGTGAAAACTTTTATTCGCACTCAAGTTTATAGCCTTGGACTGTATATTATTTTTAATTTAAGCACCGCGGTAATTTAGTCGCGGGGAGCACGGCGAGCCAATAAAATATTGTACAGCAAACTAACACACCCATATAAACACGCTGATGACAACAACAACGATGAGTAATACATTAATTCAACTATAAATACAATTTCCTGTGAATCAATGAACTATTTTACATGTAATTTAACAAAAACATACTATATAGCATTTACTGCATATATACTTGTAAAAAAAAGTGGTAAAAACAACTTGAAAAATTGTAATAATTTTCAATACAATATTATGCAAATAAATAAAAACAATAATATTACCTATTGTAAAAAAGAGGTACTGGCTATTCATTGTTCAAAAAGTATATGTTTTATTTAAAAGGCGTGTTATAAACCGGAATACTCTCTAAGTTTTTACAGGTACATATTATGTCATACAAAGTTCAAATGGTGGTGTTCAAAAAAGAACTTTTCATGTCGCTACAACCTTGAGCAAACAATAGCAATCGGAAGAGGTAAGTAGATTATAACAGCTACGGCAGTTGCCTGTTGCCTGTCACTACTCTATCGTATTTAATTTAGACGCTAGGAAGTGACGAAAAAACAAACCCCGGTGTTACTGATAAACGGTTATCCGAAGGACTTATAATCAAATCTTATTATATATGCGTCTGTATTTCATACTGTTGCTAACAAAGGATGTAAGCTAACAAAAATAAAAATTATTAAGTACACATACAAGGGCCGTCTAAATGAATCATTTTTTATAAAGTGGCAAAAGTTTATCAATGATCATTTTAATAATAAATCAAAAATAATAATAAATAAATTTATATGATAAAATGTTCCTTTCATATTAAATTCATGATATTGAATAAAATATATTACAACTATCTAGAAACATGAATATACTTACAGACATCGTGTCTTTCTCTATCGGGGCTTTTTGCCATCATAGATGTTCGCTTGGATGGCATCGGCAGAGATGGCTTAGGGCGGTTTTGCATCTCAGCGAGAGCTTGTTGCACTGCCTCCTGCCTCACTTCTGAAATATTCAAAATCCTTTGAGAACACATACTAAAATGACGAATAGGGAGAAACAGGACAGTAATAAAAACAAGAAATGTTATTTTAACGTGCATTTTATGTTTTGATAAAAAAAAATTGTGAATGCTATTTATTTAATAACTATTTTTTAATAATAATATTTTATTTCAATAATATAGTTATTATTGAAATCAAATATGACAAACATTAATCAATCATATAAAAATGTATTTGCATATCAATGCCAAGTATTGAAATTTGATAAAGATAAACATGCTTCATGCATTGATAGTCAAAAAGATAGATTTATAAATGATAAAATAAATATACGCGATAGATAGTTCTGGCCAATAGATGGCCTCTATTCGCCACTATAAAAACAATTCCTTTTCTGTCAAATCACGTCGCAAAAGGTTCCATGGAAGTATTCCAGTGACTAGATGGGGAACCGACAATACAACCAAGATCACCATTATATCATTAGCATTATTAAGAATCAATAATGCAATAATGCAATTATTAAGAATTAATAATACTTCCAACAATACAAAACAAGAAAACAATTATGTTAAACGGATATGTTTCCACATCATACAATATTAAGTGTTACACATGCGAAAGATAAAACATGCATAGTATCATAGCGCGCTTCACGTGAATAAAAAACAGTGTCAAATTAATAAAGTGGGCGTTACAGCGCTGGACTTTATTAATTAACGTTCGTGCGAGATCTAACAGCTCGGTTACGTTTTAAACATCAATATTATGTATGATTGGATAAAGTACGACCATGTTCCGTTAAACGGCAGTAATTTTTTTAACATTCATGTGTTATTCTACATATACAAAGATTTTTATCCATTCCCAATTTCAATAAAAGTTCATACTAAAACATCAGTATTATTAAATGTCAAAGTATTCATTATAGCACGGATTTATTATAAATTTTTACAGATGGAGCATGCCGAGCACGCGAGTGACGCCACCAAAACGAATACAAATTCAAAGGCGAACCCAATCTAATAGACGTTTAGTGAACGACGCTATGTCAAGCACTTGAGTGCGCTTTTGAATTTGTATTAGCTTTGAAGCGTCACTCGGATGTTCGGCATGCTCCATCTGTCTTTATTTATAAATCTGTGCATTATAAATTAAGTCAATTTTTTATTTACGTAAAAGAGGAAAGAAAAGGCTGAACTAGTGTTTTAGCGATTCCATTCGATTCCAGCTGTAGAACTTCAGATGATATATTATATGTAGTTCACTTAAATTATTTTTTCCTAAGGTATTTAGCATTTTATATAAGTTTATTTCTGACAGTCAATTAATTGGCTAGTATTATAATTGGGATGCGAGTGGTAAGGGGTCGTTCGTCTAGGCGTTCATTGAGGAAGGCCTATTTTCAGCAGTGGAAAGATAGGGGCTGATGATGATAAGTAGAGATCTGAAAGTTAATGTTGGTTCAACACTTAATAAACCCTCTAGTTTGGCGGATACTCAGCTAGCATTATAAATGCGATAACAATAGACACACAAACACGCTAATTATATATCACACTACAAGGTCGTCATGGCGACTTTTGCTTTAATGACGTGGCTCATCCTTTTCATTGCTTTGTAATTACATTAATGTGAGCAGGTAGTAAATATGTATCTATTCGTCATGTGGTGTGATGTCCTCCACTTGGTAAGCCGATGGCGGCTACTCGATTTATGTTTGGGTACTAGGATACTGTTTATTTTATCATCATTCACCTATTCCATAAGTTTGACCTTTAAATTAAATGCTAAAACAGCATTGGCGCTCATATTTTACACGAATATAGCTGACTAGCAGCTCCCCACGGTTTCACCCGCCTACTTCACATTTCCGCGGGAGTACAGGGATAAATTATAGCCTATATGTTATTCCGATGTATAAGCTATATTTTTGTAAAGTTTCATTAAAATCCATTCAGTAGTTTTTACGTGAAAGAGTAACAAATATCCATACTCACAAACTTTCACGTTTATAATATGAGTAAGAAGTAAGATAAGATAAGACTATATTTTTGTATACGCTAAATTATTGTATGTGTGCATATAATCAGCTATATGCGTATACAATAATTTAAGCGCCCTTACAAATTTGTACTGAAGATGCAGCTTATACCCCGATTTTACACGGGTGCAAAGTACTTGAAAACTATTTAATTTGATATGAACTTTTTGACTATGGACTTTGAATTTGAATGATACTTCCGTTTTGTTCCTAAATTTACGTTTTCGTTACGTAGATTAAAAGATCTAAAAATATACGGAGGTACACAGAACGGGACTTCGTTTTATATAATGTTAATATTAAATTAAATCTTCTTCAATAGGGGGCGAAGATCTATCTATTCATAGTAGGTAATGTATCGATTCTGTGAAATAATTTTGGTAAAAGTTCGACATTCGACGGGAAGTTAACAAGTTTCTTAGAAAGCTCTAAGCTTTAAGAGTCTAATATTTCAATCGGTATGATGAAAAAACTTTTTTAATTTATTATTCATGGGTAGATTTTAAATATTTATAGCACAAATCCTTCAATTAAGTTATACATCAACTTTTGTGAATTTAAATGTTCCGTAATTGTCATTGATACATGATTAGCCTTAGAACATGAGATGTGGACCATTCTTAAGACACCACTTTTCAAACGAGGAATTGTCTGTTACGACATTGAAGGAATTTTAAGATATTATTATTATTGAATCCCGCCCTTGGTCGGTCAAGGGCGCTTTTTAACAATAGCAAAGACGGTAAAAAACTCGGCGGTTGATGTTTGATGTTTGATTTTGATGATTTTACACGATTATAATTTTAAAGTTTTATTAGAAAAGTTTGCTCGAAATTGTTGCACTGAATCGTGCAAGTAAACTAGACCTGCGATAGTGCATGGCTGAACAACAAAGTGTATGAATATCAAATATCAGCAGCATACTATTTTTCAAAGTAATGACATGGCTACAAGTTTTTGTAAAGTATGGATAAGAGGAAAACGCCTCATAAGACGAAGATAAGTAGAAGTACCAGCTGTATTTTATGCTCATGTTCAGGTCTTCCTATTACATTGAGACAAATAAATAAATAAACAAATAACAAAAAAAAAACGGTTCACTTAAGTTAGCCTCTGTATGACGCCGTAGCCTATGCTCCACTCCATATCACTTTCGTCCTCCTGACATGGTTTTGGCATCGAACTTATTAGACATTGCCTACACATTTTCTTTACGAGATTTTACAAGAAGCGTAAATTTGAGCCGAATGCCGTGACAGCAAACGGAATCACTTTGTGATATCATTCGATCTTTCGTTGATTATAATATATTATTATTATGATAACAGTTTTTACCCGGGCGTACCTTGAAAACCAACATTTTTTTTATGAAAAAAATGTTGGTTTTCAAGGTACGCCCGGGTAAACTGTTACCAATGAAAAAAAAATATAATTTCTTATCTATGTATATAAATAAAAAATAATAGTTAAAAAACGAAATCTGGCCGTTTAAAAAGGGTCTAGATCGTGCCCAAAGGAGTAGGTTACACATATAATATAAAATAAACATTAATACAGGTGAAGCGTGTAAAGATTAATCCTCGAAATGTATGTACGCACACAACTTCAGAATCTCTACACCAAATTAGATAATTCTTTTCTTGCTGTGTTTATTGTTGTAAGTACAAGGTTAGCATAGAAAATAATGATAAGGAGGCACAGGTAAGGGCGGGACAAAATGGGGACACGTTTACCGGGTTCAGCTAGTATTCCAAATTTCTTACATTCTGAATGTTATATATAACAAAAAAGTAACAATATGAAATAAAACTACAGTGAAAATGAAAACCATGTTAATTAAAAACGTATATAAAATGAAATATCTCTATTTGGAAAATAAACAACTTTAAGTCCGTAACAGAAGTGTCCGTTGATATACGAAAATATAATTTTTTCGTAGATTTTTGTTTGTCAAGGTAGGTCCGGATAGTCATTTCGTTAATGGAAGTTGCAGATTAGAATATGGTGCAGCTATAGCTGGAATATTACGATGCTCTTTTGTAGAGATTCGGATTTGGAACGTAGGTTATCGTTTTTTTTTTATTTTTTTAATTAAGGCATTATTTTTAATCTGTGATACTAAAACAGGACAACGGACACTTTTTTAAAAATTCTGAACGTGTTTTGGCAAAAAGTGAAATTTAAATAATATACAAGTTTATCAAGGTAATTTAATCTGTATCAATGACTCTTCTCTCTCCTTAGCCCAAGTCAGCTCGATTTTGCATTAAAGAGGTCAATTATAACGATCGCTTTTAGCATTTTATTTTGTATTTACACGACAAACTTTAAGCACTCGAACCTGACACTGTTAAAGCTTGTAAAAAGTAACTAAATTGGTCCAAATAAAAGCTCATTATTACTAAAAACCACGCAACAATAAAATAAAATAATATTGTTTGTTGTATACGAAACACGAATTTTATCTTACAATAAACATTGTGAGATAAAATTTTAACCTGAATATATGAATTCGTATTTCATTTCGAGAGTACATTCATCAAACCTGTAAAGAACTGAATTTCAGTTCAGGCATTGGTTATATCCACGTTAAAGCGTATAAAAAGGATGTGAATCAATAAAAATATTAATATTATAATATAACTAGCTGTCCCAACAGACTTCGTTGTGCCAAAAGTACTAAAATTGCTGTAAAGAAATAGGGGGGGGGGGGGGGGGATAAGGATTGGTGTTAGAAGAGTGAAGGTTAAAATCGTAATATTAATAAAAAAACAATATAAATAAAATTAATTTTAAATAAAAAACCACAAACCGACTTCAGAACTATACCTTAATTTATGTACAACTAAAAAATTTTAAATAATATTGAAATACTTCGAAGTGAAGTAGAAGTATACTAATTCAAATTGGGTATTTTTGGAGTCGGTGCCAGCCAAAGAGGATATTTTAATGATCAATCACATACAGCAAATATTGAGTAGATGTCTGTGAAGGGCACCGATGTTTTGACTGATACCGACTTCAAAAATACCCAATTTGAATTAGTATACTTCTACTTCACTTCGAAGTATTTCAATATTATTTTAAATTTTTTAGTTGTACATAAATTAAGGTATAGTTCTGAAGTCGGTATTTGGTTTTTTATTTAAAATTAATTTTATTTATACTTCGTTTGTTTTTGTCCATATTATTCATATTACATCGACAAGTAATAAAATGAGAAAATCGTCTGGGTATACAAAACCAACCAAATAAGCATTATTGAAATTAACTTAAAAACCGCTGATTAGATGTCGATAAAATTAATATAGGACCAATTCGGAAACATAAGCTTTCAAACAAAACAAGAATCACCAAAATCTATTCTCAAACAGCGGAGTAATCGTGTAACAAACATACAAAAAAAACATACAGACGAACTGATAACCTCCTTCTTTTTTTGAAGTCGGTTAAAAATAAGTTAACAATAGGTCACATGCAAAACTCGGCTCAAATCTGATTCACACAAGCCGAGTCCTTCCAACAACTTCGTATAAAAGTGCATAATGCAAAAAGGATACAATTTCAATAGTGGATATTCGCGCGAATGTAAAATCGAATTTCTCCTGCAACCCACGACATGTGGGGAACATTTGTTGCATAAAATTATTAATAATACACGGCTATTAAGGCATGCACAAGTTTTTAACATTTACGACTTTTAAATTGCTATGTTCACAACATGTATTATTACAATTAAGCTAAAAGTTTAATAACCCAATGCAAATGATGAAATATAAAATTCATTTAAATGCATTCAGCGACCATCAAATATACTTAGAAATACTATTGCTACATATCGATCAACATTATTTTAGATTTTATATAGCTGCTCTGGCTGGTTAAAGAGGTCAAAGTTTTGATACAACTCGTATTCAGATATTTGTAATGTTTGTAAATATAAACTTTTTATGGGAGGACTATGTTCAGCAGTGGACGGATAAAGGATGATGGTGATACACTTTACTTTGCCATTAAATTAATTAAACGCATAAAAGTCGAGGGAACTCTCCAGAGTCGGCATTCAACTGTTAAGCTAGAAAGGTCAAGTCACCAGAATCATTCGTCTTATATATCAAAATTTAGTGCTCATTTACTGCTGATAACAGATATTTGGTGCTGTAATAGGTGAACGTAAAATGAGAAACACTGCAGCGAGCTTTTAACAAGCTAGCAGTTTTCGTTTTTGGTTCACATATCACAGCACGAAATATCTATTAACAGCACTAAATTTGCACTAAATGAGCACTAAATTTGCACTAAATGAGCACTAAATTTTTATATATAAAGCGAGTGATTCTGCCGACTTGACCTTTCTAGCTTTACAGACATCGGATCTCTGGTCATCCGGTTAATCCTATACTAAAAGTTACATTCCGGTCCCACCAAAACTATCAATGTGAGATAAGAGTAAAGTTCAATATCGTTATCATTGTGTAATTGTCCACTTCACACGATGAAAATGTAGGATAATGATTAATTTTAAAAAAATACCCGTTGTGGGATCCTTTTTAATATGTTCACATCAAAGTAGCGGTAGTTGTATTTTTTTCTCCGGATACTTACAACAAAAAAGTTTCGGAAGCTCACTAACACCCTACCCATCTGTTATATGGCGTGTGTGTCAGACATGCTGTCGCAACACGGTGTCTGGGATAGTCCTGTACTTTATATATACGATTTTTACGTTTCTATTGCTTATGAATAGAGTCTGCCGCCCCTGGACGCCCGGCGGGTGCATTATAAACAATATAAATAATAGTTTAAAAAAACTAAAAACACGCTTTTTATAGAAACCCAAACTAAAAAATAGAAAATAAATTTTAATAAATTTAAATTAAGAATAGTGTTAAAAATTTCAATAACTATAAATTAATAATAGTGTAAATAAAAAAAAAATATTTTATTTTAAAAAAAGCGTGGGGTGCTTTTTAAGATATTATCAAAATGATAATCACTCTACTCATATCTCTCAATAAAATATTTATAACTATATTGACACCATGCACCCCACGCTTTTTTTAAAATAAAATATTTTTTTTTTATTTACACTATTATTAATTTATAGTTATTGAAATTTTTAACACTATTCTTAATTTAAATTTATTAAAATTTATTTTCTATTTTTTAGTTTGGGTTTCTATAAAAAGCGTGTTTTTAGTTTTTTTAAACTATTATTTATTTTTTACTTTTTAGTAATTATTTATAAATATTATAAATACGGGGAATCAGAGTTCGATTTCGGAGAGGGAGCCTGAGAAACGGCTACCGGAACCAAGGAAGGCCGCAGGCGCGCAGATTACCCACGGAGAGTTACATACTGACATACTGACATACTGACAAACTGACAAACTGACAAACTGACAAACTGACATACAAGTGAAGCTAATAAAAAGCGTGTAAAAAGTATCTAATGAAACAACAATAATAGAGAAACGCCAGCGTCATGCTATTCGTCGTCACGGCATTCGATGATATTTTGCTGCCATGCCATATTTTAAGCCGTCTTTTACCGGTATATTTTTTTTGGTAAAGCAAATCGGCAGGCGTAAGCTGTATACGGTATAATACATGGGAATATTGAAAGATATATATTTTACCTAGGACGGTAGTGTTTGTCTAGGCGACACCGATGTTATCTGCAAGGGCATTTAATTCTAAACGTTCCGGTATATCGCCAACACTAGTGAAAGCTTTATTTAAGTGCAGTTAAAATTTATGGGTAACTTAAGTTTAATTTTATTTAGTACCTACTGTACAACTATCAGAAGAGTGCTTCATATACGATAAGTACAGAATATTTAACAATAGCGACTCGACCTTTTTTATACTTTATTTTTACTTTCATTTTCATATTTCAAAGATACTTTCAAAGTGCACCTATTGTTGATTTAAATTTTTTTGGAAAATTTGTTTAACTTAACGGGTGGATCCATTGTTTGTTCGTCCATCGATAAATAATCCGCTATTATACAACACTAAAATCGTACTGAGAAGTTGCTGCAGTATTACCCAAACCGATATATGGCCAGTTAGGCGAGGGGCAAAGGTTGTCCGACCTGCCATTTATAACGGCAACCTACATACATTATTATCTGTACCCGATTTTTTGTCCGTAAAAAATTAATCGGCCTAACATCGCAATTAAAATAGCTTTATTTTAAATCTCCCACGGAGCTCGAGGTTGGGAGCTAAATCCGTGCAATATCCATGAGCTTAAGCTCTCTTCGACATATATTTCTGTATCATACATCTAACCTAACCTATTTAAATTGCATAACTACGGACATAAACTGAATACTACGGTTATGGATTCAAGCTTTAGATATTTTATTATACAAACAACATATTACTAGCCAGATCTTGAATTTTATTTTATAAATATGAAATGAAAAAAGAAATATCTGGTGTAGTAATATATCTGGTGAAGTAATAGTGGTCAAAATAGTTTGTAAGAATATGATATGTATAGTATACGTATAAAATCCGCAGTATATAATACATGTTTCTGGTCGACGATGGTCCAGTGGGTATGGGCACTTAAGCGACAGGGTCCTGGTTCGATCCTGACTTTTGTTGTGTCTAAAAATAAGTTTTTTTTAATTCTCTGAGTGCACCTCAACACAAGAACATCGCTGATGAGATGAAAAGATTTTGAAGAGTATGAAGTTTCGAGGAGACCAGTGCACATAATATTTGGGACACTAGATTCATCATCATTATCAGCCTTTATCCGTCCACTGCTGAACATAAGCCTCCTGAACCCTCAATTAACGCCAAGACGACCGATCCCTTGCTACTCACATCCAACGCGGACCTGCCACTGCACGGAGACCCTCTTTCCGATTCCCATCTGGTTTATGGCCGACCAACACTGTGATTGATGTATGTAAAGGTACATAATTAGAGGGACCATAATATATGGATTGTGAGTGTATAGATACTTTACTTTTACATAATATTCCTGAAATAAAAATAAGTAATAGTCCAGTACTTTAAGATTTTCTTCTTTAAAAATTGAATTAAGCAAGTCAAGTGTATTTATGGATGTCTATGTTTGGCAGAGGACGGATTAAGGCTATTGATGATGATGATATATCACACCATATTTACATGTAATATTAATAGGTTATAAAAAGAGTAGAAACAGTATAATAATCCAACGTATACATAAATTTATACCAATTAAGTAGTTCTAAAGTTACCGTTAACATAATTTATTTAACTGGACATTCGAATGTCGCTCTACCAAGAGATAAGGACATTGAAATCTGGTTAGAATGTGCTATCAATGGAAGTGCTAGATCAAATATTGAATAGGTATTTGTATTAGAGTGGCCTCTATTTCAATATTAAACAAATCAAGCTGTTAAATTGTTAAAACTGTTAAATATGATCTAACGGAATATATATCCTACCAATATTATAAACAATTTATTGTTAGATTGGATGGAGTTGTACATCAATCAAAAAAACGCAATGGTAAGTCCATTCCAGTCGAAACTTATTGTAAAAAACCAATATTAAAACAACTTTTGTTAAAGGAAGAAAAATAGGACACGCCCTGTTCTCTGGTTAGCATTAAATCTAGTGATGTGAGTATTAGCTTACTTTAAATTTAATTAAATCTCAGTAATATTATAGATGTGAAAGTTTCCAAAGTTGGTTTGTTTGTTACACGATTGATTCCATTACTCGATCAAAGTTTAATAGTAAACCATTTAACTTTGATCGAATAAGTCAAACAAGACGAAGGAATAACATTGTTAAGTATTTATACCTATATACATACAGCTACTTATGCCTAGATCTTTGACCCCTTGAACCTTAGTTTGCCTTTTTTCCATATTAACTTCACCTCCCCATTTAACAACTAAGGTTTTATTACTCAAAATATTATACAATGTACATTAAAAACTAAACATAATAGGTTAAACTACTGAATAAACTAGTATAACAGCTAAGGTTGAATTTCCAAAAAATATTTTTAAGTGTTAATATCTGCTGATCAGTCATTAACAAGTTAGGAAGACGACCTCCATGCAGTGGCCCGTTGGCGTTGATTTAATTTTGATAATGATAATGTGAGTACCGTGAGCAACAAAAGTAGAAAAAACTTTTTCGTACATGGAATTTTCACTACGTAGGTACAAATTTTTGTTTTGCAAATTTATAATATTCTCTTTCATATTCCTATTAACGACATCAGATAAAATTTTACTATATCATGAAAGAATTTTAAAGGTTTTCAATTGCATAAGCCGTGTAGTCCTTTAAAAGGAACCGTCACATAGATACAGCGACATAATCAACTGAACATTGGCGCGTACACACGCTACAATCACGACCACTTGTCTCAATTCAGCGTTTAAGAAAGTGTGTCAATTGCTAGAGATTCTCATCCTAGTGCTGTCTCTTTCTTACTGTGAATATATACTGAAGATTGTATACAGAAATTATAATAAAACTAGTAGTCCTGTCAGAAACGAGACAACGACTTAGGAGTCTCCAAACTTTTAAGCTGGACCCATTATGATACCATTTATAATATAATTTCGCAGCGCAAAAGTTTTTTATTTAAATTTAGAGATTTAAAACAGAAAGAAACATACCTACTTATTAGGTTTTATATGAATCCAAAACGAGCTTATCAATAAGTGATTTCATTAAAAATTCTTAGCAACGCTCCTATCTTTTCCGAGTCTGATTGGCGTGGGATCACTCTTCTCAGCTTTCATTGATAGATTCCTATGTCTAGCCGTGAACAGATACGACTGAAGTCAACGAATTAAGTGTTCATTTTCCATAACTAGACTATTTGTCCATGTATGACCTATGTAAAAAATTATCCGATTTACAATAATTCACGTTATATGAAAAACACCCAATCAATTGCCAATGCTCCAAGCTTAGGCACTTTAGACATAGACTAACAATAGCTGTTAATCGTGTGCTAGTTTTGATGAGGTTGTGTTGTTGTTTTTTTTTTTTTTTTAAGGTGTAAACACTAGTTACCATATTATATGGCAGTTATTCCGCTCATTGATATGTAATTCCAAAATCTTTTGATTTAGATAAGTACTAAATTAAACTTCCAGCGAGTACATTTTAAGATATTTTCTTGTAATTAAATAAAATCTAAATATTTTTTTTTTAAATTCAAAATACTGTAGGTATCAACCACCAAAAGTATATTTTAAACATTAATTGAATCTACCGCCGCTTCCAAATCATGGTCACTGAGAAAAGCCAATGGAACTCATCTTTTCTAAATGTATTCTATAATAAATTTAGGCCCTAATTAAAATGCCAGGGATGAACGCCCTATTCTCAATGTGGTGGTATTTTCCATAAAATCTTTTCTTTATAAAATTCTTTACCACTTATTGTTTTCTTATATTTACGTGAATTTCATTCGTTATAATGAAACAACTACTTTTAGCGATTTTATCAGGGTTTACTGAGGTTTTTCTACAAGCCCGACGTTTGGGATATTTTACAGCACAGCAGTCACAGGTGGACTGCGGTGTCAACGTCCTAATGTTACAAAGTTATTCGAAACTACCCTATGATACTGCAATATTTTATTAAGTCCTACCTACGCAGAAAGTGTTAACTGCATCTTTAGTCTGTGACATATACTTGCATTTTGATTTTATTATTTTAATTATGGGATCCCAAGCAGATGGTAGTGGCCAGCCATCTTCTCTATTGAATTGTTCACGGGATTGCTAATTAATATATAATATAATATATTTTATATTTCTAAAAGTTAATTATTGAACATTGAAGTTTGTTAGCGCCATTTATAGTTGTTAATATCTTGGAATTTTGTAATCTCGCATCCAACACGGACCGGCTAAATTTCCCAACTGTTTCAAGCCCAACCAACACTTTTTCTACCTAAAGGCGGCGTTCGCTATTGAACCAATCTGACAATAGGTACAAAATATGTAATGTATTGCAAAAACTATGATGAAAAAACTTTGATTCATTTCGATTGTGATCGATAAAGTTCTTATCGAAAATTTTCAAACTTTTCAATCATACAGTTGAAATGCAATTTTATAAATGTATTCAAGTGTTAAAAAAATATTGAAATCATTTATTGAGTTTGCTATTCAATATTTTATTCAACGAACAGCAGTTATATTACCATAATATTCTCTTGACAAGTGTGCAACGCCTTACGAAGCTGATTCAATTCAAATCTTTGTTTAGCTGGTAACTTAATAAGTCGATAGATTCTGCTACGTATTTCCTGGAAATTGATGTAATACGCAAGAAAAAGCTTGCGGGGGCTCATTGTTCACATATGCGTTACACTCACGATGGAGCCGAGACTTGCGGGCTTCTCAATAGAGTAAATTTAAATTACAACCTCTCACCCACTCCCGCATTGTAATAAGCGACAAAACATATCAAGTTGCAAGTTTCGCTTTAAATGCAGGAATCATTATATAAAATGAGGTTTCATAAGTCATATAATGTATTATATGCATCGGTCGCCTTGGCATTTTATGAAAGAGGCCTATTACCAGCAGCGGACTGTAATGGGTTCAAGATGAAATGTACATTTTTCAATGGTCTCACAATATCTAGATATAAATCTTTTGTAAACAATGAAACTTGTTCGTTTTATTCAACTGGAGTAATATTATAAACAATGTTGAATATCAATGTTTTGTCCTTTATGTATCGTATGGCGAAAGGACGAGAACTATTTGGCATCCTGAAAAATAATCCAGTGACGTTTAATCAATTCAGTGCGACTGGTTATCATTTTAAGTCTCAGGTTTACTTCTGCGTCATTATAAGGCAGAATCGCCCCAAGTTTAAAGTCTACTTAATTAGCTTCTCAATGTCTAGACTACTAAACACGTCTATTGGTTTGAATTGATTTTGTTTATTTTATTCATCAGGAGGTAATATTTAGGTAATATATACACAATATTTATCCGTCAAAGCAGTATTACTATTGTTATGGGTTAATATTTGTTGTCTTGATAAGTTGCATGAGATTCAGCATTACTGCTATGTTTATGGGCAAAAAATGTCTATTGTCTTATTTACCGCTACGTTTAAGTTAGTACGACCACAACTTACGATGTTTCGTCAGGGTACCAATGGTCTCACGAAAAATACAGCAGTTGATATAATAATATAATAAAAATTACGCCAATACTTAGTACATACTTCACTATCATTTTCGAAATGCTTACATGACGAGGTGTCTTTATATTATGAATAGCTAATTAAATAATGTCTTTTTTGGCACAAGGATTTCGTATAAATCCCTCATCTTATCAAACTAAAGTTATTAGTTTAGTTCATACAAATAAAGATAAACATCCTTATCCCTCCTATAGCCTTGTTTGGTGTCAAATAGTACTCGGATATTGTGTGGTTGACAATAACGATAATATTAAAAAACACATGTATTCAAGACGTTACCAATAATATCTCAATTCACGCTTAGGAAACTATATTCAGAAATGATACAAAACGCGTTGGAAATGACGTTATAAATACTAACACAATGGCCACCCATATATGTATTTTGAGTTGCATATAGAAACAATGGAGCTGATTAATAAAACCAAACGCCAAGTAAGCGATACTCGCATTTTCTACCACATTGAAAAAAAGAACATAACATTCCTAATACCACTGAAGAATATTTAGACGCTATACAATATAAAGAATATAATACCTTGTTTTAAGGACGCAGTGAGTCGAATCCCATTTTTAGTCACTTGAAGACGACGTTCCATTACTTTTCTACTTATCCTTTTGAACATGATGACTAATAAGATGAATATTTATACAAATACTAATCTCGTGGATAAAAACTATACATGAAAAATGTATTTTATAGGACCTCTAAATATATTATATATACTGTTTGCATGATCGGTTTACGAGTATACCATTTCATCCGTTTCTAAAAGTCTAATGGTTGCCTATAATTTCTTTAATGAATGTGTAAATACTAAATTTCGTTTACCAAACCTAACTCGAGTCATAATATGTATTAAATTTTTTAATATTTTTTTTGTAATTTGTATTAAAGTAATTATAATAAAACAACTTTTACGGATTTTATCGCGGTTTATTGAGATTTTTATAAGCCCGACGTACTACAGTAATATTAGATTTTACTAAATAAGTGGGCGTTTAACGTCTATTTAATAGGAGAGTTATGCATAATACCAAACCATCACATTATACAATAAATTTAAGCAGGTGTGTTGATGACACAAACATTTATAGCCTTGAATTTAATAGTACGAATATATAACTATTGATGAAAATATTTTTATAATAATTAAATGTCGTGACACATTAAAACCAAAAATCAAAGAGCAAGCCTTTGTAAGTGTAAGTTCTCTTTGTATGTTTATGAACCTGTGGCCTTATATTTTTTTATATTTTAAGTTTTACCTAAATAAACTTTTAACGACATATTATATTTTAAATTAACATGTTAATTTAAAACAGGGTTGTAAATTATTAAGATAATTATCCCGTTATTATACAAAATATAAGATGTAATACAATATCTTCTTATTCTTTTATTGCGAAAATAAAATTACCAAAAAATTAATAAACAACAACAAAACATGGTAAAATATACATGTTTTTACTTTATTGTGCGATATTTTTCGTTTTAAATAATTTTATACAACATATTTCGCAAAATGGTGCATATTATTTAATATTTATTTTTAGATTAATCAATGAAATGATTGCGTTTGAAATGTGTGTTAGATTAAGTAAGTTTAACAGTGTATTATGTTCCTAAATAAATGTTTATTATTATTATTATTATTAATATAGGCATCCTAAAGGACAATCCGCAAGCTGATACTATATCTATAAGTCTAATCTAAATACTATAAGACGGTTTAATTCAACTCAATTAGCTCACTGAGAACATACAAAAACTTTCCTGAATATTTTATTTTAGACAAGCGAGCCGGGTGTAATGTAAACAAACATTTCCGCCAGCGAGACTATTCTTATGAAATGTATTTTTTGCATGTCTTATTTCTTGATGTTTTAATTAGGCCTCGCTTTTGAACAGTATTGGGGTCGAGACGAACCGACTCGCCGAGAACTGGCTTTCCACTTCCACGCACTGTCACAGCCGAACACCAATCATATATTTGCAAATATACCCAAAAGAACATTTCACACCTTGCCCATTAGACTTAAAGTTCACATTTCAATGGTCACCTATTTCTGAATAATCAGTAGATATTTTTGGTCTTGTGCCTATAACTTATGCCGAGTTTACACAATAAATTTAGAGCTTTGCAAGTATAATCGCGGTGTAACGTGAAATTGTGACGTTGCTATTTGCAGTGTATCACGACCGACGCAACTATACCCACTAAATCCAATGCGTTTGCACCTGTTAACACTTACAAGCTATTAAAATCGAAATACCAGTTACGGGATCCAATATGACCGTAATTTCACTTTCGAATTAAAAAAAAGGTGTTAAAATACCTCGACCCAAAAACATAGATTGTAACCATAAACACGTCACCTAGCTAGAAAACAAAGTTTATGGTGATCTTATCATACAAATACATTTATTTATCAATTATTTGATATTGTTTTATGCAATCACTTATGGGAAATATGCTTTCAATACCACAATTAGACACTTCACGTACAAGTTCTCTATGGCGACGTGCTAACGATAACATACGACAAATATTTGCTTTGAATTATCTGATTTTCAATAAATTCAAAGTATGAGTGTGTAAATATATACTTTCTTAATTAAAAAAATGAGATAATATGTTGCACATCATATACATTTTTATTGCTTTAATATTTCAATTTAATATTGTATGAAAGATTACCGCATTTCGCCTTCGCGTCGGTTCGATGTGACTTGTGTACACTATTAAGAAACTTATGGAGCTGGTGTAATTTTATGGCCTACAAGCACAATGCATGTTACTTCGAAGTTACGGAACCAGAGGTTGCCGGATTCTTCGTAATAATGCAACCAACATATTGTTTAAAGGCCTTTAGATGTTTGTTGAAAACACTCATATATAGAATATTTACAATAAAAATATCAGAGGTTACAAGAAACAAGTGTTAATTAACGGAATTATATTTCACTATTCTGCATGCCATAAGTACTACATTAAATATACAGCCCTTGGGCTTAATAGCTTGGAAACTGAACATAAATTGTATTTTAGGTACAAAACATAAACAATCATTTCGAATATCAATTGTAATCAACATATCAAAGTTATTTGTGGTTTGTCAGCGCGTGAAATCTGTATTATTATAAAACTGATGCAATCAAAAAGATAGCCGACTACATAATTGATAAAATATGGTTTACTCGTATACAAAATACTTATAAGTCCATTTTAATCGATTACAAAAATGAATAAAATGTAGTTCATGATAATATATAAGCCCAGTCAATGCATTTAAGCAGACGGTGTTAAACTCGATCCAATAAAACTATGTTAATGTTATTAAAGCGTTAGCAAAACCCGTTTTTGTTAGCAGTATAATATATTAATGAAAGTAACCATTACCAACTATTAAACGCAATAAAGAGTCCCCTCGAGATAAAATCTTTACCAATGAGACGTGCAACCAGATTTTTTTATTTGATATCAACTCCAAATTTAAAACGACACTGGCATTACAATAAAACTATTATAATGAATCATGACGTCATGATAATTACCAAAGAGTTTTTAGGTCAAGTTCTCGTTCAAATGAGTTAGCATCAAATAAAATTAGACCGGTGAGCGTAACAGAGACAGACCACTTCCATTGATGATCTTCTAGATGACTCACCTGAGTGGTAGCGACTCTCGTTCCGCGTGAGTCGTCGGTTGGTCCTCCCGGGCGGTGATCGAAGTGCCGCCGCCGATCTCACTGCGACGCGATAAACAACCACACGTACACGTAACCACACACACGAATGAGACGCCACAAAAAGAAACCAATTTCAAATTTGGAATCGTGTCAATTCACACAAGATCTTACTTTTTTTTTGTAAAAGCTTCCATAATTAAACGGAGCAAATGATGCGCAATTTATAAAAAAAAAACAACTATAGATACTTTAACGGTAGGAGGCAATATTGTACATTGATCGTCGATTCCAAATAAGTTTAACAAGCTTAATCACCACATTTGTTGAGCAAACATTACCCGAGTTGTCATCTTCTTTCAAGTCATAAGTCAAATTAGTGTTTAAACTTGCCATCATCTACTTTAGTTATTAAAAAAATACCTCAATATACAGATTACACGTACTGTATTATTCACAGGCGTACACAACCACAGTTTATCTTTAGGCACAAAATAGAGCTCGTTTCGATATCCACTGTATTTATTGTCACGTGTCATTTTTATATTAGTATCATTGTCTGCTCTGAATTCATGCTGTCTTTTCGAATCCGATAGCATTTCCTGAGTCAGATTAAAATCCTCGTTAAACATTTAATGTTGCTGATATTTTAATAAGATAACGTATTCAGAATTTCAATGACGTCACGTTTGAGAGAAAGTTAACAGATAAAGTGTTGCCAACTTAACTAAATGAGCCAACTATCAATAAATGACAGAGTAATTATTTAACTTTTGTGTGTTGATTTTAAAAATGGTCTTTAAAATGTTAATTTAAGTTTGAAAATTAGTGGCTCACATTGATATGAGTGTACTAAGTACTTCTTTTCGCAAAACGCCATTACTTAATTTTGGATAGGAGGATAGTGTAAATACAGAAGATTGTACTACCGTCACCAATACGATCTTGAGCTTTAGCGTATGCAACCAATTGAAGAATTGCTTGTGCTCCTTTTTGTTCGCTGGTGACATTGACCACTTTAACCATGAAGTAGCTTGTTTATTTTATTTATTTATGCTTTATTGTTCCAAATTAAAAAAAAATCTGGTTCATAGTTTTAAATTTGCCGTTTTTTAATTGGCTACTCGCTTAACTGTATCTTCTTTAAGTAACCTTCTTTAGCAGCGTTGACCACTTTTTGGTTGTGTGTCACTGTGACGTCATTTGGAAATTTCAAAATTTCGTAAGTTATAATTTTTCACTTCATTCGCCAGTAGCTATGAAAGCTTTTTTAATGAGAACTGTAGTACCTACCATTGTGTAGATAAACAAAAAAAAACGCATTGAATAACATTCCTGACGAATGAACGTATGAGTCATTTTAAGTTAGCGAGTCTCGGAGGCAGTGTAATATATTAGAACAGTAAAAACTTGAATTTTCTCTCTAAGACATTATAGTATTTTAAATTTTACATAGGCTTTTTAACTTTAATTAGAGTTAGTCACGAAATATATAAATGAATATGAAAATGTATGTTATAAATACTGTCATTAGATTCATAAAGGATTTTAATATAAATCAAAGATAATCATAATTTATTATTCAAATTGTACAAATATTTGATACAAAAAATTAATAGATTAACCTTTCACGGGTACGTAATCATTTATTTAAGCTCATTTGATGTTCTAGTCGATCAAATGTGTTCACACTTCACTTCTCTTAACCACAAAACAATTATTGTGCACATATATTTTATCTAATAATATTTAACTCGATAGGCTTCATTCATATTATCAATCGTCTACGGATCGATGGATATATTTTGTTTAAATATATACTAAATTACTAAAAACTTCGACAAACTAATATCTAAAGTAATCATAATCAGACATCTTAAATTTTAACTTGCTGGTTGAGCTTAAAGGCTATCAGGCCTAAAAGGTGTTCTAAGAACATATTGGTGGTTGCTAGGCGTACTTTTTTTAGTAGACAAATATATAAGAACTACGTGAATCTCTACTCATTGCAACAACAAGGCACACATTTTTTCATTGGATTTAAATGAAATATTAATATAATACATTATGACAATATTATCTTACGAGTAGCAGAGGATCCATCTAGCCGTTCCTAGAAAGAGGCTTCTGCAGAAGTAGGCATCAAAAATCGTTGATGATGATGATGATGATGATATGAATTCTTGTGAAATGCGCAATGATTGATTTCATGTATCTTACATTACAATTAACGCTCATTTGAAGCGGTATACATTGAAACCTACGAGAACAGAGTTTGTCTAACCACAGTATGTCGATGTTGCACTGCCAGAGCGGAACAGTTCTCAAGCAATGCAATCTCACATTTAATACAATACTGGACTTACAACTACTAGCTTTACGTTTTGTTTGACACAAAGCGAACGGAATGCCGTGTCACCTAGACGGAATTTAATATTCATTTAATCCTATTTAACTTAAATAAGCACTGCTATCATACACCTCTATTTACTTTTCAACTAAATATTGTTTCATGTATAAGCGTTTTTATGTAAGACGCAAAAGCAAACGGACAGATGAGCCACATGATATTAAGGGATCAGCGTCGCCCATCAACACAAACATGGTAACCTGAGACTAGCCCAGGGAATCCATTCATGTGTAGCCCATCCAGAGATAGAGGATGTTACACTGCCTGTCCAGCCTATCTCTCCGAAACACAGCAAAGCTGTTTGACGGGAAAAATAAGCAAGATTATGGTACCCATGCAGCCGGGAGCGCGGCACAGCGCATCTCTGCCACCGGTTACCACGATCATGCTTTTACTTCATTATACAGCTTGTGTACTTGCTCCTTCTATTAAGGGCCTGTTTCACAACCTCCAGATAAATGCCGTATAGGCTATCCGCAACATATTTGACAGATACTCCATACTCTATCTGTCAAATATGTTGTGAATAGCCTATCCGGCGCTTATCTGGAGGTTGTGAAACAGGCCCTTAGTATAATAAAACGATGAATAAATATGCAATACTTACTTTAGCCTCTAGGATATAAAGAACTATGAATTATTTTAAACGATTAATGGTAGACATAAAGAATATAAATTACTGTTCCTGGATTATGAATAATTAATTATACTTCTAATGCAGAATCATACAAACTTATAAAGAGTATTCATATGTAAGAAAAAACCGATCAAGAAAAGGCTAAACATTTTGTCCAGATAAAGTAAATTCACAATAGAAAACGTATGTTATGTTTTTATTGCATATGCAATTGAAAAGATCGACTTCCAATCGTTGTATCAACTTTAATAAAAATGTACAAACCAAAGAGTTATTCCATTTCTAGAGCAAACATATGAACTCACAACATCCTGAAACAATTTTTCTCTTCGTTTCCGAACAATTGTATTAATTGTTAACAGACAATAAATCTTTCAGATATTCAAAGCAATGTAATTTCATAAAGAACATTTTTCTCGTGTTTGTTTAAACAATTTCTCATGAATATTTTGAACATTATAATATCATTTCTCTCTTTAAAACTAATACAAATCCGCTATTACCCGAAGAGGGTCCGTGGACGGATTATTATTATAATATATTTTGCTAGCACTTGGTGATTGTTCATATTAAAATATAAAAATACTAATCAAAAACTTAATAAAATTTATGTGCATTTAGGCCCTCGAGCGCTTAATAAGCGTCGCGTTAAATCCTGACATTGGCGCGAGTTACACGCTCCGCCTGTTAAATTCGATTTAGCGTTCAACGCTCAAAGTCGAAAGTCCAACAGTTCTCGATAAAAAACGCTTTCGTGTGAACAAATACATGGGTACCGATTTGTCTCATTCAAACGCTATTTTAACGCTCGGTAAAAAGCTCTCGTGCGAACGGGGCCTTACACTGGTTTTATAAACAGAATCACTTTTTGTCAATTGAACGTCACACCGTTGTGGTGGCCGGATCAAATTGTGGTCGCATCGCCCGCTCTCTACCTTTCGTGAGTATTGTATAACAGGATACGACCAGCGACCGTGTAAGTAGGATAGCATAATATATCGTATATGCGACAAGAGGGTGAATACGACCACAATATCACTGGGGGTCTAAGATAAAACAGTAATCAACTTATATTGATACAAATGTTAAGAAAAGAAAGAACTTGAACTTTGTAAGGTCATGAATTAAAACATTACAGTTTCAGTAGCTACATGATCATGTATGAGTATTGAGTGTGAATTATGTACCCGCTTTTATATGTACTATAGAAAAATAGTATATTTTTAGTGTTGGAAGCCGCGATCTCCATTTATTGACGTTGTTTACCAACCCCCGACCTTCGTCACATTGACCCGTCGGCGGCTGTCTATGCATATAATTTAAATATTGTGTAATAAATTTGATATTTAAATAAATGCTTTTAAAGTGTACCTAATAAAATAACCTTAACTAACAGACACACATACACATTTAATATATACAGCATGAATTTTAAGAGTAATAACGTTTAATTGTTTTAATTTTATATGACCACTTGCTTATTTATTAGTATTAATTCGGCTATTTCAATATATCGTCTATTAATATTAGTTTTTGATGTCCAAATGAATCAAGCTAATGATAATTAGGTACTATTTTCAAGTATAAAAGGCAATCTTAACTCGAACATTACATGAAGCGCTTGAGGTAAAACACAAACATATCTGTGAAGTTTATAGCGTATATCAATTAGGATCCAAACTTCGATAACATGGGGATTTCGTTGGCAGGCCTTTGATATGTACGCTTATATACTGTCAGACCACCCCCGGCAGAAAGAGATAGCAAATAATAGGCGGGCTCCAACAGGCCGGACAGGATATTGGGAATTCTTGCGCTAAATCAATTTACTTGTTTTGATTTATATTGACGCAAATCTTACCTTTAAATAAAATACGGATGGCAGTAGGCAAAAGTCTTGGCTTTCATTAAGGGAGGCCTATGTTCAGCACTGGACGGATAAAGGCTGATGATGATGATAATGTCTTTTGTTTTAAGTAGGTAATCAGATAAGCTTTTAAATGCCACGTTATGCCTATTTCGCAATTATTTAATAGGTTCAGGGTTATTATCTTTTTTTTTTTGTCGCGGTGTTCGATATTTCGACATTATGTACGTATATATTATATTCGTTGTAATCATAATGTCTTGCTCCCGAGTCTCGTCTTTACAAAATTTAAAAAAACATGTTAATGATATCGTTTAAAATAGATTTTGTAGTTATTAGATTATTTTTAAATTAGTATTTACAATCGAAACTTGGGCAGAAATTAGTAGCTTAGAGACCTAAAAATATTACAATAAATTTAATTGTATTATATACTAGCTGTTGCCCGCAGCTTCGCCTGCGTTAACTAAGATTTACAACGGGGTCTTAGCGGGTCTATCTTTACCGACAAATGGGCTATCGAACACTGAAATGTTTCATTAAAATCCAACCGATAGTTCCTGAGATTAGCGCGTTCAAATAAACAAACTCTTTAGCTTCATATCTTAAGGATTAAAAGCATGAGTAAAATAAACTCGTTTAAATGTAGTCCAAAAAAATCAAAATTTCTGAATAAAATATGGTTGTTGTGCCTCACTCGACATAGATAGGTATAGCGTGTCGCGGACTTTTTTGTAGATATTTATAAGATCTACAATTAATTAGAACATTTTATGGTTCTATCTTTTATAGTTAGGCAGCGTACGCAAAATAAGTAACTTTTCTGGTTGATTTTTTACACCTTGTGTCCGAAAAACCCAAATATCTTACGGAACCCTATTTTTTTCAGAATAAAATGTAGCCTATGTTACTCGTGGATAATGTAGCTTTCGAATGGTGAAAGAATTTTTGAAATCGGTCCAGTACTTGTTGAGCCTATTCGTTACAACCAAACAAACAAACAAAGTTTTCCTCTTTATAATATTAGTGTAGAAAATACAGATGAAATAGTAAAAAAGGTAAAATAAAAAACTGGTTTTACGATGCTCAGGGCTCAGCCCTATTACTGCACGCTACCTATAGCTAGTATACGTAAACGCGTATTGACTCAAGTTGTCGAGTAGGGTCGTTGAATCAATGTTTTCACTATATCAATATAAACTTTTATAGCTCAAAGATGTTAGTAAATATTTTCATTTGAAATTACCTATATCGGATCAAAATCTATATTCTAACTATTTAGTGTACCTTATTTCAAACTCTTATCACTTGTATCACGTTTATAGAGAAGTGAGTTGGGTTTTGAATTCATAAAGCATTTGGTGTGAGGAACACTTTACAAATTCAGCACTTGTAAAACTGTCGTTTGTGTTGGCGCAGTTGTACACTCGACATGTTCGTTACACATCCTTTCCACAGCCTATTTGTTTAGTCCGGCGAGACCTGAACTCTCTGTATGATACTTTTTTACACCACGGCGTGTCACGCGTTTGCGCTGCCTATTTTTAAGAACAAATATAAGTTTAATAATTGTCTATTACATAAACAATGCATTTGTGCATACTTAAAATTGAAATTCGTATAGAATGCTTTACGGCATTAATAATACAATACTACTTAAAATGATATAATTATTGGTCAAAATAAAATTATTTTTACATATTAGGATTGTAAACCATAAAAGCTACTAAAAAACAAAAACCATGAAAAGCATGACACGTAATTTGCGGCTATAAGTCTAAAAGATAATAATATATAAATAAAAATCCCATAACTAATGAAACCACTAATATAAAAAGTAATGTGATTAATAAAAATAAAGTAAATGAAAAAGTTGTAGTATTCTAGAAAGAGAAAAAAAACTTTTTTTATTACGAAAGAAAGAATATTATTGCACACTCCGTGCGTTTAAGGTGGTTTAACTGATTGGAAGAAACTTTTTTCGAAGGTAAAAAAAAGTACATTTAATAGCGCAAGCCCAAACACAAAAGCAAGAAACCAGAATACCTGTAGTTTTCTGGTTTCTTATTATCAAGTTCGAAAAAGGAGTGGAAGTCGAAAAAGGAGAAATGGAAAATAAAACGTCACTCAACATAATATTGAATGTTGATTTCGGTATGTAGATTTCGAGATCAGTATTAAGTAAATGACGTTACTCAATACGCAGACGCCCCTATACTGTTTAGTTTCAGCTTCCTATTTCCCGTTTATATGTATATTTCGGTTTCGCATTAATTTACAACGCTCGACCCCATAATACCTGACGGGGAGGCATAGGAGGGTTGTTACGAAGTGTTGAAATCGGATTAAAAATGTCTGACTATAATATTCCATTTGTTTTATACTATTTGTACACTTTAATCACGTCTTTAATGTATACATTCGTTTTAATTTTAAATTAATTTTTGAATTTGTTTAAGATAATCTGCATAAAAACAAATAGCTTTTTTTCAGAGACTCAATTATATTTTCAGGGGTTCCCGTATTAGTTTTATCAACTCCCGGTACTTGTTAAATATTTAGCCAACCTGTGTACCGCCTTTCATTTAATTAGTTTCTACTGGTCCGTTTGTACGTACACTGGACACGTGCAGGACCTGCCTTATTAAGTCTATTCAATATATTCCAGTGTCATTCACGCCTGCGGCTTTGCGCTAGATGATATAAATAAAATCCCGCTCAACCTTATACGTTGTGTTGCTGCCTTTAATTTTAAACATTTCATGTATTGAAACATAACTATATATAGTTTGCAAAATTGATGATTTATGACAATCATTAATATCCTCATCATCATTGTCATCAACTTGATGTTCACCGCCTGATACTCCTTAGTACGAGGTGTCTGTCCAGTTGGAACTAAATCAGAATTTAGTTTCAACTCGTTTGGAAATACCGTTTTAGTTGGGTTGTGGAAAAAAAGTTTTGCATGACAAAGCGTACAGCCAGGAAATTCAAATACTTAAGACGAGACCCTCCAACACATGAAGGAGCGGAGCGTAGAGAAAATGCAGACGCCACTTGTCCCTTGTGTTGAAACGATCCGCAAACTTATACGTCAAGGCCGTTGGTATACAAACACGCAACAGCTTAGGAAAGCAAAAGTGTAGAATAGTTAAAAGGCGAATAAGCTAGGATGAAGCCACCTTTAATCATAAGTACACAACAGGCTGACAGTTTCGTTTAAGGGACTTTATTTTTTGGGACAACGAGCCACGTCCTAGTCTGACGCAGGGCATTCATTTGGCTTAAGATGCTACATGGACACGTGGAGCATCTTAAGGCACAGGCAATACTTTTACTGCAATATCTGGCTACACTAGCCCGGCTATCTCGCAAAAAATTGTAGTAGCAAACCGTCCGAAACAAATCGACTATGCAAAACATGTGTGGCTATATTATAAAAGAGACATACCAAAATGTTTGTCGTATATTGCGTAATCTGATTGTCACTGTTCGCAATGTTGTTTTCCATACTATTGCAGCTACACATTTTAGTGTGCACGTCTAAATGATTGCCTGTTTAGAAGCACCTTTCATAGCTTCAATATAGATAACAGGAAACTCCGCTCAAATAGCATGAATAGAAAATTCTTGTAAATGACCTTGTTCACTTTCGATTTCACCTATAAAATCAATCGAACAGCTTTAATAAAAACTTTAATAAAGATTTCACTATTAAAAGGTATCTACGTATTCCAAATCATTAAGATCCATGTCCATAAGTAAATAACGTCATATAAATATTTTATATAAACAGTATACAATGTTGTACAACTTGCAATATACATTGTACATATATAAATAACGATAGTAGCGTAACTTCATCAGTTAATGGGTGAAATGCGATTACTTACGTATGATAAAAGCAGTTAATACGAGGTCAACTCGTTGCTAGCATCCGACGAACGTTATCATGTTACACCTGTCTCCTGCGAGCCGTATAGTATAAAAACTGTTATCACGCCGACGTGTGACAAATACTTTTGATGTTTTAGCACGCATTCAAATGATAACGACTATATCGTCATTATCCAGACTAAAAAAAAAATTAGATGGACTAGCAAGCATAGGTTCTTATCTCTCTTTCTCTCTATTTGAGAGCTTTGCTCTTGTTGGTGGAGTATTCGCCACTCATTCCTCCTCTCCGCCAACACCTTCACCTCCTGATACGACATGACCTGTACCTTCTCCTTTATTTGTTGCATATAACTCCTTCTCGGTCTACCTCTTCAATCTTTCCCTCTATGATATTTTTTATAAACAAGTCATGTCGTATCAGGTGACCCATCAAATTTCCTCTTCAGTTCTCAGATTCTTATAATGAAACTAATTAGTATCGGAGATCGCATGGAGTCCGTCGTCTTATCTAGTTGGATCACGTCTAGCATTGGACGGAAAAAGTTTATAATGATGATGATAAAGCTAACATAACGCTAAACAGATTAGCCTGTCTGGGGCCGTTGATTGTACGAGTAATAACGAAAACGGGTTTTAAAAAGCGAATAATTCTCTGATTTAAATCATTTTCATTGAATTTTAATTTATGCAATCCATCAGAGGTCTTAAGTTGGCGCCGCGAAGACGTGTTTGCCTTCCCGACTCGATGTTAATCGAATGCCTTTTTACAGGAAAGACTCGCCAGGTAATAATATTTATGTATCTATAATAATGTTGAACAAGATATTATAGTCAGCTTAGCATCAAGTACGCTCCCTTTATCAATAACTTAATTACATTAAATCATAACATGTGTACATACATTAACGGTTAAAATATTTTACATTTCCGATAAATTATTATAGCATGATGAATAACCAATAATTAATTAGTATTTAATACATATTATATACAAAATAATTAATGACCAAACTTCGAGTAGCATAATATAATAATATCAAGCAATTAAAATGAATAAATAGGCCTATTTTGTATAAAATATGAAGTAATTTTCTCGTCTACCAAGTCCTGAATTGTCTGCGCTATTGATTTGTCCGCATTTAGAACACAGCGGATCCTTAAAATGTACACGTACAATAACCCCTACAATTTATAAAACCTTAAATTTAGTTGGAAAGTTAGACGAAAGGGGATTTAAATTTCCAAGCAATTGACATGTAATGCCAACTTGATATCGTACGATGCAGACAGTGAATTTAAAAGGAATTGTAAGTAGACTGAAACGGTTCGATAAAATACGAGAGTAAATAGAAATGTAAAGAGAAGTGACGGCGGGTGTTTTTCGGTTTATTTAAATGGATGTTGATTTATTAAAAGAGATATGTAGCTAAACTTCGCACTGTTTGGAATATCATAATGAAAATTGACATATCTAAAGTATTACATGAGGATAATAATAATTTTATATTTTTGTCCGATAATCCGATCCGATTGAGATAGGGTCCGCAGCACAAATTTTAGTCGGCATCTTTTTTTAAAATCTAAACCGTGTCCTGACGATAACCAACACAAAAAAAAGAATTACATATATATTATTATTACAATGGTTTTAAAGTTATGCGATTATATATACATACATTTCAAGGTTTTTTTTTTTAAATATTGATTCTAAGTTCTAACCAGACAAAAGAGTGCGTGGTCTTCATATCACTTCCACTTTCTATCACTTTTTTAGGTTATGTTCATTTCAATACGATTAAATCAGCATGCGTGGAAGCAAAATTATGTTTAAGTTTATAAAGGTTATTGTAATTCAATAACATTTACTTTTTTTTAGTTTGTTAATTCTCACATGTAGGATCTTGATAATGATCAATTATGATCAACTTAGCGTCTAAGTTTATAATGAGGGTTCGCATCGCGTCCATGCCAGAGAAGATACCCACAAGAAACTCTGCTGGGTTCCTATCATTCTTTTAATTGTGATCATTATTTCCCAAAGTCACTTAAATCTAGAGCAATTCATTTCCCAGCGTCTTTTTGTCATTTATACATATTATATTCCTTTACAATATAATTAAATTTATTGAACACAAAAAATATAATTCAATTACTAAATTCTAAATTTTGTGAACAACTTTGTTAATTAATGTTATGTGTTGTATGTATTAATAGCGTTGTTTCACAAATAAATGTTTCTTTCTTTCTTTCTTTCTTTCTTAAACATTATTACGACTATATCGGTAAAGTTGTATGTTTGATTGTTAGAGGCCGACTTTCAGCCCGTGACCGAATATTGGATGATAATGATGATGATGTACGGTCTTATTCGGATGCAAGTGAGAGATCCGTCTTGAGGTTCGCTGAAGGGTATATCGCTATATTCAGCAGTAAATGGAAACATATTGTTAATGATGATTTATATCCTTAACAATATTAACAAGAGACACCGAACATACAAGCGTATATAGGCACTTATCAAAACAAACAACATATTATATAATGATTTGTTTACGTCCCATAATATTATTCCAATTAGTAAATTTCAGTTCATTATTAAAATAAAAAATAAAGTTTACCGCCCTCATTTCAAGCCAGGTTTTTAAATGGATCCTGAACAAACAAGCTTAAGAGATCTGTTTTCTCGTAAACAGCTTTAATTGATTTCAAAACCTGACGGAAGTATAGCGCAATAATGATCAATTGATTAGATCCTTGCCTCTGGGATAGATAAGTTACAATAAAAAGAGCTTATCAAGCCGACGTGTTTACCTCACAAAATGATTACTGAAAAATTTATAGGATAACCTGCCGACTTTACGTAGAAACTAATTTTGCACTAAATAAAAAAGAGGATTTTGCTCGCAGTTTAGTTCTATGATTTATGATACTTTTTATATATAGTTTTGGCCTTTTACCACAAAAAACAATCATCACGAGTAATTAATTTTGTAAATGTTTTGAGTGTCATTCTTTGAGTTAGAAACGCCTAAACTGTTTGTAAAAAATCAGAAACTATAGAACTCGACTGAATGCAAACAGAACTTACGTTTTTTTTTTGGAAAATTTTAGCAATGATTAGCTAAGGTTAGAAGCATGTTTAAGACCGTCCAACACTAGTTGTTATTGATGATGATGATGACGATCGAGATCATTAGTAATAGTAGATAATAGTCATAATGATGATGATATAATTGATAAATACGTATATGGAACCTAAGTAGGTACACTATACGAGGAAATAAATGTACATAAGTATAACTTGATAGTTGTAGACCCATAAACAGTACATTAAGGGCCATGTTTAATTAGATAGCCCACTGACCCCGCCGATGATATATGAAGCGTAGAAAAGTTCGTTCGTCTAGTGGTGTGACCAGGACACATGTGACTGCAATGAAGCTTTTACGATCTGCATAGTATATACTATACTGATCCGATGCGTTTTATTTTAAACATGACACAAATTATTTAGATGAAACAATCAATTCAAACAAATATAGTTTCCATATTGTTTTCTTATGTTAACGTGAATTTCACTCATTAAAACTGAATGAACAGCGATCAAATCCATCTGTTGTTTTATCATAATAGGATAGTTTCGAATAATAAATTCATCATTATAATATTCCAAAATTTAATAATACACATGCAACTATCAAAGCTAATATATTTGGTATGAAACATGAGCTTTGACACGAAAGCGCATAAATCTGACGTATCACACATAGAGATATTAATTATTAAAACTCATCGCCATTTACTAATATTAAATACAAATACTTTAATATTATCAATAAATAAAGGGATATTTCACATCTCTCATCCATTGTATCTTAGCACTTATAAAAGATTACATAATATACAAAAAGTTTTACGGCTTACACACATCTGCAAAAACCCGCACCTTACTATTTATATGATATAGGCATAATTAAAACGCAACCAATATTATCGTATCTCATAAATTAGATCCCTTGATAAATATTCGATAGAATAAAAAAATAGTACAATCAAGTCATGCCACAGTGACCAAGTGTCACAACTACTCTACTAACTACAGATATAATTAAAGTGTAAAAAAAACTAGTCTACGTGCTTTTATATCATACAAGGTTAAAGGGACACATTGGATTGGTAGTTATTCACTTTTTGCGAACACAATGTGATGCGTGTACGTGATTGTTACTGTGTAACGTTAGAACTATTTAAACGTATATATACCGGCAGTGTTGCCACCTTGTCATTTGTATTTTAATAAAATATAAGTGAAAATTTAATAGAAAATCGAGTATCATTTATATTGTATTTCATATTAGTCATCTTTTATCATTTATCAGTGGATTGATAAAACATTTTCGCAAAACCCAAAATCTACAAGATTTGGCAACTAATATTTAAGGCTTGACCGATAAGACATTGCTTGCACTTCAATTTATTTTATCATCGACAACTATAATAATATAATATGATAGTGTTTTATGCTATGAAGAAACAAAAGCATTATTAAAAATTTTGCTAATGTATAAATAGCTTAAACGATCTTCATATAATTTACTGTTGGGGGAAGGGGAAGGGAGGGGAGGTTGTTATTGAGCGAGATGAATCGATATAGGTAGGTTTAATTTTTGGGAAACATCGTTTTATCCTGGTTGCCAGGCAATGAAAAACTGCCAAAATATTCGAATACGAAATAAACAATATAATATGGTGCTCGACAATATTTGGGAAGTAATTTTAAATTATTTTTAATTTATTATTAATAATTTTAAAAATCAGTTCTCAATTTAGCCAAAATATGAATATTCTATTGTAAAAAACCAGTGCTTGTTATTACCATATTTTTTAACTTTAACTTAATTAACTATATGTTTACAAAATGACTAAAATGATCATGATAATGCACACAGTAATTTACATTTCACTAGTCCCTGAAGTATTAATCATAATATGGGTACCACGATACTATCTATAGTCTATACTAATATTATAAGGAGGTAAAGTTTGTGAGGTTGCAGCGGGTATTCTCTGGATCTACTGAACCTATTTTGAAACTTCTTTTACTAGGTACGTTATTTGTAGTGACATAGGCTATAACTTATTCCCGTACTCCTACGGGAATGTCACGTACGGAGATAAAACTGCAGGACGTTGCTAGTATTAGATAAATTATTAAATGATTTATATTGACGTGTAAAAGTAAAATATAATTATGGGTTGATGAACTTTGACTAATTAAACTACCTCTTCACACTGGTAGCATTCAGTTACGTAATTAATCTATAGATTATCTAATATCTTCTGTTTATTGTCTAAAATTCGCCGTTTCAACGAAGGCTGTAAACCAGCTTTTAGAAATTCCAGTCCAACTTCATCAGATTGCATTATATTGACCCTGACATGGTTTGACCAGATTTTTTTTCTCCTATTCGGAAGACAGACAAATATTCTAATAACTATCTCTGAAATACACACTTTGAAAAATTGCACATAATTATAAAATTATGTATTTTAATTAGCCTTCGAAGTTCATTAAATTTTCTTATTCTTTAAGCACATTTAATTGTACAATTCATATTTCTTTCTCGTTGGTACTTAAAACGGTATATTGAAATACTTATTAAAGTTAAAAGTTTATTGTACCACTTGTAGCAATAACAAATAGTAAAAGTAAATACTTTCGCGGATGGTTTTGATCATTTTATTATTAATAAGTCTTGAGTATTCGGACTCGCATCGTTAGTAAGTAACTAAATTAACAGTTATTAATTAATTCAGATCCGAAGAAGAATAATGAATGGCCCAATAACATTTCAAATAAAGCCTCTATATTTGGGATTATCGTTTGTACCGATTCGAAGTTTGAGTAACACTTAGTATGACGATGACTAGTGTGAAGATTTTGATATGGTAAACGATTTTAAAATATAGAATATTAGAAGACATAATATAGAAGTAAATTTATTTTATTATTATTTGAAAATTTTTATTTAATGTTTTGTAATTGATTTATGTTTTATTCATATATTAAAAATTGGAGAAAAAAGACATTTGAAATTATAATTATGCATGAAATTTATAAAAATAACTCAAAATATCCGACTTTGGTAAAATACACCCTAAATATTGATGTTATTGTAGCTGACAATCAAATTTCCGTTTTAATTAAAATGTCACTACCAATCCAACATTCAAACAGTATGATTACAACATTTTTAACTTAGCTGAATAGGCAATTACAAAACACATTTCTTATCTCATTGAATAGCAGTATTTTGGATTAGAATTAAGTTTAATTAAGAGTGGTAGTTACTATTACCGCGTTGACGGAGCCTATGCTACAAAAAAGTAGCTTATGCAAATTATGACATGTCTCTAACACTTTACCACATTATGGTTTAAATGTCACTACTAGTTGAGACAAACATCTCTAAAAGTTTCACATCACATATTTGTGTATATCATTTTCACATCACTATTCATATTTGTGTATATAATGTTTTTAGTGTGATGCAATGGAAATAACACATAATTAATTTTTCTACAGACCATAACATAGAAGAAAATTCGCGTCATAATACTAAAGCTTGTTTTTTCCTAAAACGAACGTTTATATCATCATCTTTTAAGACGCTAGTTATCCGTCAATTATTTGTTACAGATCAACGGAAATAATTACAGTAAACCGTTAACTGAGTGTTCCATGTATCAGTCTCACTGTTTAAAGTTTTACGTCGGCAGTCAGTTTGATATACGGCATACATGTGCAATTCCTACACTTCTTACTTCTTGACTGTTTAACAGCTAAAAAATTACTGAAGTAAATCAACATAATTATAGTCTTTTTATTTCGAAACAATTATTGTTATTTAAAGGCATTATAAATCGGGTAACCTCACGTGCTAAGTTGCAGTCAACACAAGACGTTATTATATAAAACATAACGTGTCCGGTTTCGGTCCTTTTATCTCGCCATTGTATAGAGTACTTCTTCTTTTATTTCGATTTAAAGAAAAAGGATTCCGTAATACAACTACTGTTCATACTATACATAAACATACACAAGCCGGATCATTAAAGAACAATGCAACAAGCCCTGTGAAAATATTTTTCGAGGTTTCATCGCGATAACATAAAAGACCGAAAGAAATATTACCAGAGAATTACAGAATGACACATTCGTTTCAAAGTTTGACTGGTTATTGCCTGCAAATCTTGTAGCATTTTATCGTTTATCTCAATTAGGCTTTGTCCTTGAATATAATTTGAAATATTGTTTTTTTATGTTTACGCGAATTCAACTCATTATAATGTAATTTAAAATTTAAATGTTATGCTTAATTGAGTCAAAAATATACAACAAACTTATATGTATAATATAATAAACATTAACGTTGTTCCTAAGCCAATTGAAATTCTTTCAAGTGCAAAACACCTTTCAACCGCAGGAGACGCATAATGCTACTAATTACAGAGTGGTACCTACACAAATTAATTTGTTAGTGACATTGTAAGCAACGGTTGAGGCAAGGGCTTTTCATTAAACAAGTCGTGACATTCAATATAGACGTTACATTCAGGGCATTATGTACCGAACTAAGCAGACATACTAATCCATAAGCATTTCAATGACATTCAGCAATTGGCGCCAGTCAAAAAGGTAAGATAGTGTAAAATTCAAATACGAGTATATATTTCAAATTATATCGTTTTTAGACCTTTAGCAAGACCAATCATATAAAAGTGTGTTTCAGAATAAGTAACGTATCTATTCCCAGGTTAACTAGTAACCGGGTAAGCAATCTCGATCACTTGAAAAAAATCCTTGTAGTGTATTTTATAGCTAAACAACCATATACAAATTCCTATACTTAGGATTGTATATATTCGAACAGCCTAGTACAAAGATGTTTAAAAGCACATTGCTGTACAAAGTGCCCGCATAGGTTGCCTGTATATCCATTAGTGTTTAGACAATTGGTTATGTTGTTAACTAAGTATGCATTTTAACTGTCCCTTCTAGAAATTCTTGATATGAACAAAGTCGAGATGATGATGAACTTATAAAATTAAATCTATAACAATATACTTTTATTTATTAGTTTCTGCAGTCTGGAGGTCTATTATCCAGCTTATTTGAGCCTTATTTGCCTATTTATATTGCATTAGAGTCCAGTGATTCCCAAAGTGGTCCAGACCCCCAGGGGTCCACGGAAGATTCGAAGGGCGTGCACGATGAGCGTGACAAAAAATGGGGGTCCACAATCATATGCGGGGGTCCATGAACAATAATTTGGTTTCAAGTAAAGAACCGAAAAGAAAAATGTTGGCTCGACTTCTCCTATCAATATTGTTAAGAGAATTTTACTATTATAATAAATATAATGCAATATATTCATGATGCGGGAAAACTTTGAAAGTGGCATATGAAACAAAAGAGTTTGAGAAACACTGCATTAGACCAATAGCGGCTGATATTGATGATGTATATATAATAAACTATTTTACGAATACGAGTATGATACGTGCATGTCATTACTGGGCGTCACTATAATTAAAGCCATTAGTCGTTCACCGCTGAAACCTCTCATATAGTTAGGTTTTCATTAAACTGTAACATATAGCATTATAGTGTTATATGAATAATGTACAAGGTTACGAATTTTTTACATGTTAATCTGAATATCGATCTTAGGTTAGGTTAGGTACATACTTTAAAAACCAAAACTTACGATAAGCATGATAAGAAACACGTGCGACCTTTGCTTTTCGGAATATATAAAAATAGACCCAAACTGTTTAACCTCTATCCACATACAAATGTTGCGTTCCAAAAAATCTATTCAGAGCGTATTTCTATAGTATTCAAAAAATGACAAATGAGGTTGAGCATCGTTATTGGCTCTTTTACGTTTTACGTCGAGTGCGTACTGGCGTGGTCCACTAACACACAAAATGTTCAACAAAAACGACATGAGGTGGATGGGTCAGTAATATGAGCCTAGAAACGGTCGTTTGTTTATCTCGTCCATTAGCCGCGATCAATTACTTTATTGGAGAAATCCGATATTTGTGTTGCCAAAAAACATTTCTTTATTAATTGGCACTTATCACCTAAGTGATAGTTATTAACACTCAGTAAAAGTCGATTAGTTTGGGAGTCAATAAAATATTTATTATTATTTATACTAAAACAATTAGTAATTAGGCCGCGTTTGGGTAGACGAAGTGTTGGTCGGCCATTAACCAGGTGGGAAGACGATCTCCGTGCAGTGGCAGGTCCGTGTTGGATGCGAGTGGCAGGGGATCGTTCGTCTTCGCGTTCATTGAGGGAGGCCTATGTTCAGCAGTGGACGGATAAAGGCTGATGATGATGATGATGATGAAAACAATTAGACTAATTCCTAAAATTTGATGCTCATCATATTATATTCTTTATAAGTTTACTAATAGCGCCCCTCGATTTCACCCGCGTGATTCCCATTCCCGTAGGAGTACGGGGATAAATTATAGCCTTTGTGCTATTCTGATGTATAATCTGTATTAATCTAAAGTTTTATTAAAATCCATTCAGTAGTTTTTACTTGTAAGAGTAACAAACGTCCATACTTACAAATTTTCGCGTTTATAATATTAGTAGGATAGTAGGATGTTATATCATTATAAGACAATATTTAGACAGGGGCCTTGTTAGTGTATCATGATGCCATCTCATCAGTATTACCTGGCATCGGTATTGACCTTTGCTTCCATAAGCTTACAAGCTTATCGTAGCGTAAATATTACTGTGGATATGTTCACATGTAACATACGAACTATTCAAACAAGAGTTGAATTTGATTTGATATTCTCATTACGCTATTTAATTAATTTAATTTTGGATATATTTACAAACATTGAAATAGTGTGTTCGAAGAATTTAAGTAAATACGGCGTTTATGCTTAGGTATTTCACAGCCACTTTTACTCACATAAAATATTGTCTCTTTCACTTCACTGCCTGACACCACTAACAAACGTATTTTGATCCTTTCGAATGTTTTTAAAATAATTAGATTAGAATCCAGTGTTTTATTATAGTTTTAAAATAATTACAGAAAAATAATAGCTATTTAAAAACAGTCTTGGTTTTTCTTTTATAGAATCTTTTAAAGAAAATTTAAAAGATCATCTATTATCTTAAGCTATTATTATGTTATTAGGAAGAAAAATCGGTAAAAAAATCATATTACTTAATTTCGGGATATTACATATCGTTTAAAAAAAATCTTATTGTAAATTAAAAATCATTTTCAGACAATTTTTACCTCAGGAAATTTGCTATTGATTAATAAAATTCAATTCGTGAATTTTTCGAGTATTTTATAAATCCCAAGCGTTGAAACTGACTCCCGAAAAAGCAATTATGAAAACCTCCGGCAAGTTTTTTTGGTATAATGTAATATAATAATATGACTAACTAGATCTCGCTCAGAACAATTTTCGGTGGAAATTTGCATGGTAATGTATATAATATATTTTTTCAATTGTATCATTATCTTATTTTAGAAGTTACAGGAGCGGGGGGGACATTTTCATACTTTAATAGTATACATAGTATCTCTCGCGCGAACTATTCAATTTACAAAAAAATATCATTTTTTAAGATCTATATCCATAGATACCCCCCCGTCTATGGGTTTACAAACTGCGGTATGCGTGCTATAGAGCGTGCTATGCTGGGTATTTCTTTGGCAGATAGGATTCTCCGTCAGAGAACTAAAGTAACCGATATCACGCGAAGAATAGGTTCATTGGAGTGGTATATAAGGTTCTAGAGTGAGGGCCTAGTTTAGGTAGACGAAGTGTTAGTTGAACATTGACAAGGTGGGAAAACGCTCTCCGTGCCTTGGCATTTACTAAGAGAGACCTATGTTCAGCGGTGGTCGGATAAAGGCTGATGATGATCATGTGCATCATAGTAGAATAACATGGGATGACGATGACAAATTACCACGTTCGTCAGTGAAATAGAAGGCGTGTGGACGTGATGATACACTGATCCAATAGTAATTTGTATTAGCTAATTGGTAATAAATATAGCGCTGAAATGCGACTGGATTAATAAACTATATTCGCCCGTGGGAGGCACGAATTGTTGGAATTGTCCGTCACTCCGATATAAAGCGAGCTAACTGTCGGATCATTTAAATTACAGCCTTGCAATTGATAAATTCAAAATAGCATTGTTTACTGCTAACGTGCCAATCGAAAATATTCAACATTAATGAACTAATCGCCTCAATCCAAATATGCAAATAACCAAATTACGAAATTGAAACTAAAACTAATTTGCATTAGGCATATAACATGTGCCGGTGCGCATTGGATGCGTGTGGCAAGGGAACGGTCGTCTTGCCGTTCATTGAGGGAAACCTATGTTCAGCAGTGGACGGATAAAGGCTGATGATGATATAACAAATACGTTCCTGTTTAATATTAATTAAAAATACTTTCTATATCATTGTCTGTCTACCTGATTAATAATGTGATGAATTCATTGTCGTAGTTCGTGGAGTTAATTCACTCACTAACCATCTCCTTACTCACTGTCTGAGACAGAATTACACTTGCAACGCACACATACAACTTGCGAATGTGTACGGTCTGACTAATGTCTGACTACGACAGTTTTTCTCTTAGAGATATGTATAAGTGGTTATATTTAAAAAAAAAAATTCGGCTTTAGTCACTTAAGTGACGAACTTGATAGTTTAATAGTAAAGTGTAATGTTATAGTAGAGTGTATTGTGTTGTGTAAGTGGCAACTACCAATCCCATTGTGCCCTAAGATACCTGAATGGTATCTCTTCTCATTGTGCGTCACTCGACGGTGTGTCCTTCGGTTTCTCGTATGCTGTCGGCTGCTACCACCATCGCCGCGTGGTCCGCGGAGCGGCTGATTGCCTGCTGTTATAATACACCCTATATGGTAATACTTATTGGCCAATCGATTCTTTATTCAAACACAACCTTATCGCAAAATGTGACATCGAGTTAAATCGACTAAAAGCTAACACTTAAAACTATATGCCTGATAGTCGGGTCAAATGTCATACCTATTTAAAGAAAGAAATATTCAAAACAAAATATTTAAAAAAAAACTACTAATCTTCTACTGAAACAATCAACTTATGTACAAGATTTTTTCGAATAATATAGCAATTAATTTCCTTTTATACCCCGCGGTCCTTGTATTTGTTGGGCAGTGTACCTACTATCAGAGGGAATCAATGACCCCTGTGGCTGATAAGGGCCGAGGTGAGAACGTTATCAGGTGGCGCAATGCAGGCCCGAAAATGCTCGACCTAAGGCCTGGCGTTTCGAGAGGTGGGCGATCAATACCCGCCGTTTATAATAGCACAGTCCTCCCGTGCACTCGAAAATCGAAACTATTTAATAGAACAAACAATTTATTACATTTCAACAGACAAGATCTAGAATCTATTATGCCATATTGTATCATTTAATAATATAAGGGATATATGCATTGAGCATATTTTTATAACAATGGCGAGTATAAAATTATTTTTATGAATTATAGACATTTTATAGTAAATATATTGGATACCAAAGTAGTAAAATTAAAAATAATAATTTTCTAACTGAATTAAGCTTACTCTTATAACAAAATATGTGCAAATCAGAATTCAAAAGTTACAAACACATGTGTCAAAGGTGAGTAACCCGTCCAAGCAAAGCCGCAAAGCTTAGTCTGGCTGCAATAGACGGCAATTCTATTAGTAAGAGGACGTTTCACCCAAAATAAATTAGTTAAATACACGCATATATTGGATACAACATTTAGTAAATTTATATCGTTGCAATTTGATTTTAATATATCCTTTATGTCGCTTAAATAAGATTCATCGTGTATATTTCTCAGAACAAAATTTTTTTCAGATACAAATTATATTTTCTTCTTGCTTGGATAGTAAAAAGCGACATTTCTATGACAATGAATACAATATGCTAGTACTGCCGTTGCATAATTGTTGACCTGACGTTCAAGAGCACTAAAACAAGTCGGCGCTTATTAAAACTTGGCAACGATACTTTAAGCAACACTTCCTGTATCGATTGATGAAATATCGCATGGAAAAGACTCATTGCACGCGTGCAGGGACAAGGTATCACGTACAAAAAATTTAAACGGCACGTGAAAGGACTATAACGGAGGACTAAACTTATAAAAACATGAGACATATAACTTTGAATTTTACTCACTGTATTTCATTGGAACTATTAAGAAATGCAAATCCGTTGTCTTTAATTTGAATTGAATTACAACGTATACTTAACATTTTTTTGATTTTTACTGTTATAGGAAGTACATGTATGAATTATACAACTTTATCATTTCACCTTTAATAACACAAATAGAGCAATTTATTTGGAAAGAAGTCTAAATAATAAGATTCACTTTAATAATCACGCTTTTACGCTTTTGTAATGATGATGTGTATCAATTTTTTTTTAAAGAAAACGTTCGTACTACATAAAGAAAGTTTTATGATTGAAATACTTTGCATAGATATTTCATTAATATCTCATGCAATATCTAACTGAAGATTTATTTAGTTCAGTACAATAATGCTTAATATTGATGACTTAAAAAGTTCTTATGATTGGTTCTGAGATGGTTCTACAAGTAAAGTTGAATGCCTTCATATTATAAATGCTGTGCCCCGATCATTTTACTATTATACTAGCTATAAAACTTGAGTTATTTGTATTAGAACAACTTGTGTAATTTTCGGTCTAAATTTACCTAAAACTTATACATTTTTTATTATAAATATAACTTACAAATCAATAATACAACGGCAAATCAAATATGTTAGCGTAAAAGCTTGATCTCATCAAAAATTAATTACTTCCTATTTTTTTACTGTAAGGTGAAACATTATCTTCGTTTGTTATATTACGGCCTTGAATACACACGGTAATATGATGCCTCTAACTAACCGCAAGATCTCCTCTTCTAATTACATAAGCGGAACACTTCATAAGATCAGTAATTAGGTAGTATGATTCGGAGGTACGTTATTATTTTTATAATGTTTTCACATCGTAAGTATGCGACCGCACTAAATCGTTTCCATTGAATCATACATTGTATTAATCGAGTTTTAATATTAAAACTTAGTTTTGTATATTTGTACAGTTAAAATTAGATAAGCTTATTATTTCATGATTATTTTTTATTTCAAAATTGTAACTCTTATAATCATTAAAAAATAAATCATACTCGTCCAGCTTGGACTTTTTAAATAAAATCATTTATCCGGTATTGCATTAAGCATGAAGCGATTTTATTTGATAGTGCCAATCATTAGGTGCGGTAACGTGCCATCATGAGGTACCTGTGTGATAAAATGTGGTTGACGTGCGCGTGTCACCGACTAACTATACCATAAATAATACACATTTAACAAATTAATAAACACTAAATAAAATAAAAATAAAAAATAGTCGATAAATGCTGGACATTTTGATAGGTGCAAAACTATGTACATATTATAGGGGATGCATTATATATGCAAAAACTTTATGATATGAAAATTTTAAATAATATTTTTTTTTACGTACGAAGATGACACGTATACGAGATGATAAAAATTTATATTTAGCATATTTTCCTTTTAATCTATTATTGGGTGTAACATAATATATTAATCTATTTTGTGAATTACTAATGCAATGGTGGCAGGTAGTGTTGTTACGGTCGACTTCTCACTTAATTATCATGTGTTTTTATAAAAGTGGAGGTCAAACAAATTATTTTAACAACTCTAAATTCATGGCCGATATAATCATTATACAGAAAACAATTTATAGCAACAATATTGTTATCGTATACCGAAATACGGAATTTCAATTACCGCTATGTGTCTAAATATAGTTCGGCATTCTAAATTAGCGACTGAGTCCAGATTGCTAATGACCTCCCGTTTGACCCTTGTTGGAGAATCGGGACATACATGAGCTTAGATCTCGATGGCTTCGCGACTGTCCAGCATTCATCGACGGCAATCAATTGACACTTGACCCCGGCGACGCTTCTGCGACCTTGGACTCGTAAGTACTGGGGATTGTTCGATTAACATGTGACGTCACCAAGTGAGTATGAGTAATTAGAATTTGGAAGCGAAGCCAGTACTCGCGGGTCGTATAGTAACATTTTGTAATTAGTTCAGGCAACAGGGTTAGAAGCGGCTATCGGCTATGTACTACATCAAAATTATATTTACCTTGGGGCTGTTGTTGAACGAGAAACGGCGCGAGAAGCCGAGTGCGTTTCTTCTCATATCCCTTTTGTGTGATGTCACCTGCGAAAAGTGAATGTTATGAAGCATGTTTAAAAAAATTGTTTTATTTTAATTATTCGACAGAACAGAAAATTATTGCATAAATAAAAAAAATAATACTTCTTGAAAATGCTTATTGCATTAACATAATATAACAATTCTAGACATAATATGAAAATATTATCTATATCCTATTCCTATAACATCATAATTGTGGAAGATGAAACAATGTATGGATGTATCTTATGTTACTTTTCGCGCCAAAACAATTGAATGGATTTTGATTAAACTTTACAACAATATAGCTTACACATCTGAATACCATAGGCTATGTCATCGCATTCCCAAGGGAATTGGAAATACACTAGTGAAACCGCGGGGTGCTTAATATACAAGATGTGTAGACATTTACATTTTATATAATAATTATAAGCACTACTTATTTTTAAAAAAAAGTATCAATCCTTTATGTCCCACTGCTGGGCACGGGTCTCCTCCTCGAAATCAGGCGAGGAGGGTAATGGGCCAATAGTTCACCGCGCTGGTCCAGTGCGGGTTGGTGAACTTCACATACCTTCAAAGACTTTCAATCTCATCAGGCATGCAGGTTTCCTCACGATGTTTTCCTTCACCGGTGAGCGAGCGATGGTCTCGTGTTTGGGGTGCACTTAGAAATTAGAAAAACCCATTTCAAGGCACACACGTGGGGGTCAGGATCGAACCCGGAACCTCTCGCATAAGAGGTCGAGTCCATCCACTTTGGACCATCGTCGCTCACTACCTATTTGATTTTTTTTTACCTCATTCTAGCAAGAAAATACATAGGCTACTTTTTCGAAGTCCACGCGGGTCAGATTTCGGGCACCCGCACCACATAATTTCAAACATGCTTATGACGCGAATAAAACATATTTTTATTTAACTGAAAAATACTCATTCTATAAAATGATAACCTATTTAACTAGTGTATAATTCACATAGTATTGCCAAATCAAAGAATTCCAACCAATTCCACAACGTTAACCTTAAGGCCACGTTAAGCCGCCTAACCTAGCTAAACCTAAATAAGTATATTAATTTCGTATAGTAAATTTGTTATATCATTATTTTGGGATTTTTATTTATTTATTTTGTTAGTGGGCGTAAGAGTATAAATTATGTTTAAAGATAGTAATATCTAGTATGGACGCTTGACAAAGAAAAATCTTATTCCTCGTTATCACTCGTTTGTAACACCTGATCAAACATTTGCGTGAGCTGAAATTCGAAGGCATTATTCATAAAAGGATACATTTCATATTTGGGCGTATTAAAAATATGCTTCAACTTTAAAATTTAGAATAGAAAACGTCCGATTTTTTTACTTAATTTATTTTATCATTCAATTAGGTAAGTACAATTTATGTAAAAAAAAATTGAACAGCAAATTCATTTATTCAAACAAAAAATATTTTATTAATTGCTAGCTAGCCATTTTTAATCAAACTAAGTAATTGTATTACTTATGCAATGTATACTCTTTAATAATTACTTTATTAAATAAATAAAGGATTGGTTTACCTTTTTCGATATGATATAAGCCAGCAGACAAATATTTTATAAGTAAATAATATTTTCTATAATATTTATTTTCTTAATAATTTCTAAATAATTATTTTCTATACAATATTTTATAATAAATTATCCTTTATTTCTTTAATATCAGTCAATATAATCAGCATTTTATTACTTAACGTATAAATACTATAAAATTTCTATTTTACGTACCTTTTATATAATTCGTATTTTTACATAAATAATATTTTCTAAGCACAAAATCCTACACATCAAAACGGTACAGAAAGCAGCAAACAAATGTCTTTAATAACGTACCGACAGTCAAATCAAATAGACGTTATTTGAATAATTCACTGATTAAATGCAAAATTTAGACAGATTTCTACAGGACGAAAACACTTATATACGCTTGAAGATAATTAGTCACTGCAGGAAATCTATAGCTGCCAATAAGTGGGACGATGCTAGTGTTGTAGTGTTACCAGTACCACCTATATATTATGGATCAGGGAAAGCGAATACGTTCTCGTGTCGCTACGAATTTTAATATACTATACATTATAATGTCGGTGTAAATTGCAATTTAATGCAGCCGTATAAAATATTATATATTATTAAATTTATTAAACCAATACCATCATTGACCATGATAATTTCATTAAACTATAAAATACAATAATTATTTTTTAAATTTTGTATATTAATACTGTGTTTGTTCAGGAAAACTAGTGATTTATGTTTAGTCGGTTTAGTTTTATGTGTAGTAGGACGTCATCAAACATTGTATATTAGCAGTAGCTGCAATTTTTCCGTAAAATACGACAGAAAAAAAACAGTTCTGACTGTTAAAAAATATAATGTAAGCACACAATCAATTTATTAAAAAAATATTTTTGCTATTTTCTCGCCAACAAAATAAAGGTACTACAATTCTAAACTATACGACCTATCAGTATCTCCTATTTTGTGTTTATTCTGTGGTTCAGAGCCAGAGTATTTGAATAAAAAGGAACCTAAACTTTTAATCTATAAAATTGAACAAAGCAATCACCATAACTATAAAGATTAATAAACAAACTATGCAATTTATATCTGCATACGGTCATTATGACGTAACAATTCATATCATCCTATATGACTTATGACAATTCCACGTTCACCATGGACTGGAAACAAAATATACACGGAAGTGTGAAGTAAATCATGGACATCAGCGCTGTATTTAAATTGTACACTGATAACATTTATAGGGTCGAGTCGTGTCAATCGGTCACTCAAGCCACACGAAATGCTATCTTTAAAAGTTCACCTTATCAGACATTATTCTACTAGACACATTTGTTTCAAGAATATATTAAAAAGTTTTTTTTTCGAAATGGTCTATGCTTTTGGCATCATACCCGCATCGATACTGAAGGTAAACGGACGGCTTGCCTAAGAAATTAAACATAATCTGATGTGATAAATCCTAAAGAATTAAAAGTGCATTTTGATGTATATATTATTTGTATTTCAAAATATAAAACTCAAGGGATGGCGTACAGAAATGATACCTATCGTGTTCGTATTACAGAGTGATTTAGTGGTGTATAGTGCTTTAGTAGCTCTGCCATTGTTCAATGGCAGTCGACCTGAATTTTAAAACAGACTTCCGATTTTTATAGCCTGATTATATGCAAGTGCTGTGTCTGTGTTTGATTAGTGGTTGTTTATATTTGACACATAAAACGATGTCATTGGTAGATGGATTATTAATAAACTAGCTTTTGCACGCGGCTCCCACGCGTGGAGTACGAAAATGTAGCTTATATTACTAGCTAGAATTATATAAAAAAAAGAAACAAACAAATAAGTAGTATTTATGCTCACTAATAAATTATTAGTACCTATATGACCGACCATATGCTCGTTATTTTTTTCTTGATGGTAAAAAGTATTTATTTTCTTGTCCTAACCTCAAATAAAGCACCGATGTCATGTTTTTTAAATAAAATATACATAAATTAGAGCTCCCTATAAAAGTTTTTACATCCAAACTTACAAACTTTCGCCTTTATAATAGTAAGAGGTGTAAGTTATATGATAGATACATAATAAATACATATTCAAAAACGATAGCAATTTATATGTGAATAAGGTAGCTAGATTGTCCACATATCGTAATAAAATATCAGTTGTTATTCGTAATCGGCCAGGTTTGAGTTCCATTTTCAAAATCATTAGTCGGGATCTGTTAGTCTAAGCTGTCATATCAATTATCTAATAGATCTTCTAAAACGTGTTCGTTATCATCAGACACTGTTATAATTACTAAACAATAATAAACAATTAATAAACTTTGTATTTATAATAAAACATCTTACTAAATAAACCGAATATCCTTTTTGCATTTGCTTTCTACTTGCCGTGTTCCACAATATTAGTATTTCTTACATTTTAACAATCCAAGTTTGGTAAAAAGCTAATGGAATCTGCCATTCCTCCTTGCGTGCTAATAGTGCAGTTGCAACTAGGTGGGTGATCATCCAGGCCAATCTACCACGCCCAGATCGGTTCCGGAGTACGTGTAAGCACGTGTAAGGTTTACATGCATTTAACAAACAATACTTATGTCACCACTTAAGATCTTAACAGCTCAAGTGGAGATAATGTAAACCAATTTTATATGCTAATGATGTAACAATAATTTAAAATTGTAAATATTTTTTAATAAATCCCATACCCAATTTGAAGGATATACAATGAAAACGTATGAATCAGGAAAAAAAAACTAAATTACGCGAGTGATATGAACGTCAAGCAGTGTAATTTATATATTGATACCTGCAAAACATAAAGGTAAGTATTTATTCAACGAACTGAAACTAATGAACGCAACCTATTTCACGAGAAAAATGTGTTTTAGCCGTTCGAGATTAAATAAATCTAAAAGTAAAAGAGCTTTTGACATAAAATATGTGTTTAGTATTATAGTAAATTTTTGTAAATAGATGTTTATATGTAATAGATATTTTTATTAATAAACCCAGGTTTATTAAATTATTAGTACCCAGGTAAATAAAAGTTATACTAAACGTACAATATTTTAAAATTTTGAATTCCTCCTAGTAAATGCGGTCAAACCACAATAACTTAATTTAACTTGTGTGGTAAGCTAAATAAACAGAAGATACTTTAGGCGCTGTGCAGCCTTTAGGGAGAAAGTTTTTAGATAAATGTATGTTTTGAAACCGTCAAAAAATGTATTGATCAATTTTAAGGGCTGTTATATTTCAAACTTATTTTCGAAAAAAATTGTCGATAGCAAAATCATAAAATTACCATTTAAGTTTATAATTCTGGCAATTACATCTGTATTATTTGTAAAAAATCTTGATAAAATTAAAAACAGTTATGTATTAAATGAAAATGCGGGGACTATTGTTTAAATATATGGATTGAAATAAGATATTTTAAAAAAATAATAAATAATATCCTCAAACGAATTCAAACGAGGCATCGTACTATTGTTGCGTCTTTTAGCTTTTCTTTTATTTCTAGGAAAGTTTACGTAGGTACTACGTAGAGCGACAGTGACTTCCGAGAGCGAATCATCCCGCACTCCTTTTGCTTTTCACCCCCTCAAATACATTTCATTAGTTTCTAATGGCCGCGTCTTAAAGCACACATGCTAATAAACGAAATTATTATTTTCATATACTACAAAATACTTGAACGTTTCTGTTTAAATTTGGAATGCCCATGGATGAATTTAATGGAAAATCTGCGAGCCCTTATACTGGGAGCAATACGTCGTGGTTTTTACCGATTTTAACCGATCTATCCTTTACAAAAAGCACGTAAAGCTCTACTGTACATTACATTTTATAAATTAATTTAGCATCCATGTTGTTTAATTTTTTTTTATTATTTGCAGGACTTTGAGCATGACCGTGTCCAAAATCCTGTAAATATTAAAATAATAGATATAGTACTGTTGCAATTTTTTTTTCCAATCAGGGAAATAGTCATGGACGTAGGATGGCTCTTGACCCTATGTGAGTCTCACACTTTAACAGTGCATACCTAAACTGAAGCCAACAAATAAAGCAACAGCAGCACCTCAACAACACTGTTACAAACCTATTGCACTAGTAATAAATTAGAATATTGATTTTTGTGAATATAGGTTACATGTAGGCACTAGTACTAGCTAATCGTGTCGTACGAAAAGATAAGATAGCGTAAAGGATATCAAAGCAAACATATTCTGGTCGCTATCTTGTTTGTGACGTGACAATCGAACCAGTTTATGATTTTTACCTAATAAATTGTTTGGGCATATCTAGATCCTAGGCCAAATAACAGATGTTCAGCGCAAAAAGAAGACTGAAATCTAAGAAGCCAAAAACCTAGTAAAATAATAAAAATGACTGCGCGTACTAGTCTAGCGCGTACTATGCCAGTTCCAATCCGACGGTAGGCAATTCCTTTGATAAATTATGTCTGTGATATAATTATGTATAAATAAAATATCTTAATTTACTTCTATTTATCTAGTAGTTTTTTATTTGTTACAACAAATTCTTACAAGATTACCACGAGATTCTTACTTGCTTGCTTCTCGTTCTCTAATTTAATTTTAAGTAAGTTTTTTTTTATATAATTAAGTAGCGCGTTTAACAATGTACAAATGTATAATAAAACAGGTTGTATTAGACACAATTCTCAGGTTGTTTCCTTATGATATTGATAAAATTGAATTTCAATGTTTTAAAATACGTTCAAAACATATATTCATATAGGCATATTCAATGTAACAATCACGTACGTCTAATGATAGAGCATCAAACAGTCATTACATCGCGTATTAGTGCAGAATAATCACCGAATGCCTATTTTATACTATTTTGAATATAAATTTTCATCCTACGTGTATTGTAGAACTACAAGTGTATGAAAAATTTCGGATTCAATAACACATTCCTGTAACAGACACGTACATCAACGAACTAATTAAAAAACTAAACACTCATTGAAGGTCATCGACCTCAAGAATATTTTTTAAGTCGAACCAAAAAATAACTTGCATAATATGCTGAAAAATTGGAACCAAAGGCGGCAAAAGAAACCTCAAGCAAAACTAGTAATGTTCATGTTGCAACACGTAGTGTAGGGTTCCGTAACTTTATTTTTAGAGTTATGCGGCAACACTATTCATAGCTTGTTGCGGTGACATATTTCATCGTTACAACAGCACCCGAAAGTAATGAGTAGTCGAGCAAAAATACTATTTTACAATATTTTTTTAGACTTATATTTATTGTTTTTATTGCAAACTATATTATCGATTTAGATACATTTGTTAAATATTTGATTGAAATTATAAAATAACATAATTAGTTCATCGACAAATATTACACCCATTAAACAAAATATTACTATTTTTTTTTACTAGGCCTTTATATTTTATGATAAATTTTTGATTGCCTTATTTTTATCACAAATGAGACAGATGACATATCTCATGTAACATTGTGTTTTGAATCATTTCTAAATGACATGATTCTGTCGAAATTACAAGTTACTAGCTGTTGCCGGCAGCTTCGCCTGCGTTAACTAAGATTTAAAAAGGTATCTTAGCGGGATTATATAATAGCCTTTCTCAATAAATGGGCTATCTAAAACTGAAAGAATCATTAAATCCGACTAATAAGTTCCTGAGTGAGTGTAAGAGAGATTAGCGCGTTCAAAAAACAAACTCTTTAGCTTTATATGTATATTAAGTATAAGATTGCAATTTATAGCCAATTTAAAAAGACCCATAGGCCAAGACCATAAAAGAATGAAACAGATATTTTTTATGATTACCTAAAATGTAAACTAACCTAAAATGTAACCTATTTGTTGAAAAATTGTATAACCTTTTTCTATTAAATACTTGTGATTTCAATACAATTGTGCGATAAATTTGTTTTTGCTCAGTTTTTTATTATTAAAGTAAACGAAATAAGACCTGAAACCAATTATAAAATAACAAAATCCACTTGAATGGAACTACACGCAATAGTGAGCATACAGTAACTTTATAATTACTTTATTTTTATTACTGTGTACAGTTTTCAGTAAGCAGTAAATAGTTTTAGTTACAGTCGGTTTGTCATCTACAAGAATATATTACGTTCGAAATGAACGTTTCACTTGTTGTTAAGAGGGCGCTTTATGAAAATAACATATTTTGCATGAAGTACTAAGAAGATGAATATCAAATTAGAATGTATACATTTATACACTCTTTATTAAAATCCGTATAATTGTAAAATATTCACAATATACAAATATTGTGAATTCAAATCGAAGAATACCAATTGAAGAAAACTTTAATTGCGGCTGCACACTCTTGGTCGAGGGTACTAGCTATGTCTCGCACGAGGCATCTCGGCCCCTCGCTCGAGAGGACTCGGTCGAGACGCCCGAGATAAATCTTCATTTTCGTTTGTGGACACCGAGAGAATAGAGAAAAGGATGTTGCTGCTGTTTTGTTGTCTTTTTTGTCCATAAATTTTAAATAAAAAATAAGGTAAAATCTTCTACCAGATGTAAAAATGTCGCCAAAGGAGATTAATTTCGGCCGAGAGTTCAATTCGGCTAAAAATCTAACCTCACGTCACCTTAACTAAAATTAATGATTTATATTTTACTCGTTTACACAACCATCACAATCTCACGAACATTTAAAAAACTTTTGAACAATTTAAAAAGTACGGCACTGTAAAGGCTACGACATATTGTCACCAGTATTGCCTAACGCTCAATCTGTTTTTAAATTGTATTATATTATAATACAATTTAAAAACAGATTTAGAACAGAATAAAAAAATACAGGATATTCTGTATTTTTTTATTTTGACAAACATTCGTTTAATTTTACTCAACATATATTACATGAAATAATTATAGAGTAATTTAAGATTAAAGAAGAATATATTGACCTTAATAATAGGTTCGAATTAGCAAAGCGGCGCTAGTATAGAAAGAAGTGGGATAATATAAAAGAGAGATAAAATAAACTTCTTTTTATTTTAAATATTATGAACTTTTAATATTAAATAATACTCTACTCTAGCGTAAATCGTAATGCATCATCATCATCAGTAGAGACTGATCCGCCGACTGAAACAACGACCGACTTAAAACAATTCATAAAATATTAAATCTCCAAGTTTTAGGAGCCATAACTAATCAATTCTCACCTCTGTTTTGGGAAGAGTGTACAGCCGCCATAAATACTACATTATGTTATTAAAATTATGGAGAAATGAAACATGACATAACGACCTATCTCTTGAATAATATTGTCAACTTAGGATTAGAAATGCAAAATATAAAATGTACTCGTATGTTTATTCTAAGTAAGAATAAAACCTAAAAATACGAAATGTGTAAAGTATGTATAAATAATATTTTTTTGATTGTTATTTTATAACTAACTGTTTGAATAGTTTTATACATTGGTTGTATAAAGTATGAATGCATTAATATGAAATGTAGACTAGGATTACGTCCATACTAAAAATAGAACATTACAAACAGGCGAAGTAACGAGTCGTCTCTACGTATAATTCATGTTTCAAAAAATAAAATGCATGATCAATTTGTAAATCAACCTAAGATATAATATATGCGATCATGCACATTCTTTTAAAGATAACTTCTAGAAAGCTTATCACGCAATTTTTCTCTACCCTCGTATATAAAAAAACCCATAAAGTGAGCATAGATACGAGATAGAGAATTTAATTGAACAGTGTAAATGAATGCTCTATCTCTTTCTCGACGGAACATCAGCCCCCCTAGACAAGTGGCAAAAACGCTAAGTGAATAGAAATAGAAAACGTTAATTTTGTATGGGAATGACATTTGGGCGACTATTGGTAGCCAAGTGTCAAACTAGCGTTTTGTATTTCTATTCCTTTTAAACGCACACGCTTAAGAAATTCAAATCTTCATATAAATCGTAGCCAAGTGGCACTTTTGACAAGCCGGAAAGCGCTCCCTAGCGCTTGCCGCTTGCACACAATAGAAATTGAAAATTCAAACGCTACAAAATGGCGGATCTTTGATCAGCTGACTGTGGAAGTGTGATAGTGTGAAATTTTTTGCTAAATGCATAAACTAAGTCTATTGTAAGCTAATAAATAATAAATAATAAAGTACAACTAAGCCGAAGCCAAAGAAAAAAATCATCGCCAGTGTTTGGAGAATATAACCGATGTTTTATTTGCGTAAAGGTTTACACTAGACAAAATAGTATTTCGAGAGATTTTCTTGATTTACGTGTCCATACAGCATTGAGTTCCGCTAAAGGAATTCCCTTGGTATTAAAGGTAAATAAATAAATCATTATTACTTACAATGATAGGACTTAAAAACTAGGTACATGTTTGATGTTTTTTACAGGTTCTTTGCAATCTGAGCTGAGGGCCACAGGGTCCTATCAAAGGATCCTGGGTGTCTCAACATTTTAACGCATAGAAAAACAAGTTGATGTAGTAGACAAGTTGTAGATGTACCTACTAAACAGTAGTTGTATTATTATGTTGAGATAAATCATAAAAATCATAAGAAAGGTCAAGCATAAGACAATTATTAGTGAGTATTTATTATTTATTCGATATAAAATCTATTGCATCCTCTTTTTTTATTATTTTTACTATATTTGAATAGGTATCTCTTTCCTAACAATATATTTTTATGGAAAATATATGTATTAGTTTAATACTAAATAAACTGTGTATATATAATCAATGTGTTATAATATAACACAAAACCTAATATTTAGTCAATAATATAATACAAAACTTATTTTAATGTAAACAAATTTAAAGTTATTTGATTTCCTGATTTGTAAACTAATTTTGCTGTTATTCTTGGTTATTATACTTATATATAATAGGTATTCAGTAGATTTAATGACTTTCAAAACTTTCTTGGTTAGTGTCTACTATTTAATTTAGATTAAGAAATGAAAATTGTATGCTTTATTGAGTAGTTTCATGAAGATATTATATTAACAATTTACTTTTTTTTTGTAATTGAAGGCATATAGTTATAAAAAACTAAAGCATGATCATTTTAGGTGTGTATGCAGATGGGACATGAGTGAGCCAGTCAGTCAAAATACATAGGAATAAATTAAGCCAGTATATAATGAAGAAGAAACAACCAGGGGAAAAAAACAACAACAACTAGCGGTGATAGAAGCTTAAAAATTTAAAGATGTTTGATTTTATGGATTGTGTACTAATTGTGCTGTTCTTCTCAGTGTGCTCACCCTGGAACCGGTGGTAGTTTCAATGGATAGACATAAAAGATACTTATATGTCTCAACATGTTGACCTCGTAGGGCAGGCAAAGTTTTTGTACAATTGCTACATTTATTACATTGTCTTGGTAGAGATTATAATATTAACATTAACAGCAATTATGTATGTGTACAATAGTTAAAAAATATAACATAATGTCAAATAATAATAATAGGATGGATTATTTCATTAGCAGCGAGAAGCTTTAGAGCCTGCGATTGTGTTTTTTCTATTTCCCATTAATTTCAATTTCCCATTTTATTCATTTGGAGTGGTGTTCTATAGTATTTTGTTTCAAAAACTAAATCTGTTTATACTGTGATGGGTTGGTGAATACTAAGAACTTTTTTGCAGCTGTTTCAGCAGCATATAGGACTGCTATGGCGGTTTTCTATAGGTAGTGACTAGTGTTTGTTTTGAAAATTTAATCCATTTTGTATTATAATGTGATTAGTTGGCGAATATTGTGGTGGACTTGACTAACTCTTTTGCTGCTATATCTGTTAGTCTTTGGAACTCGTTGCTAAATCGTATTAAGCAAGCTAAGAGTCTCAATATTTTTAAGGGACTCCTCAGAGAACATTATTTGGAATGCTTTAATTTATAATATATTTTGTTATTTAATTTTAATTATATTATCAATACAAATTACAAGCCATCTTTGATTGATGGCTCTTGTTTTTTTTTCCTTTTTTTTTTTCTCTTCTTCTTCTTCGTTTATTCATCGTATGATATTATTGTGCAATTGATTTTTATAATGTTCAGTTTTAGTGCTGCTTTTTGTGTTTTTTATTTATGATGTAATAAAAAAATATAATCTAATAAATACTATTGTATTCCAGCTATTTTATATTTATGTTACTTATTCTATTTTATCGTAATATCCAAGAGGAGCTATGTTTTAAATTTTGTATATTAAAATCAGACGTCCTAAATAGTTTAAGTAGGAAATATATTTGTAATTCATAATAAAATCAAATAACAAGTAATTCATTATATTATCTTTTTGACACTTTATGTTGTTTGTTATTGGTCCTAATTACAGGACCGAATTTAGGTTTATTTTTTCTTCATTGCAGGTAATGATTTTAATAGACGATAATATTATCTTATTTCAGAATCCCAAAAGATGTTAATTTAAAGAATGCCTGGTTGACAAAAATGCATATTTATTTATTTACGAAACAAACATATTTCTGAAGAAAAGCGAAGTAATGTTTCTGGGAGTTTTTTTTTTTTCTACACTAATATTATAAAGAGGAAAACTTTGTTTGTTTGTTTGGTTGTAACGAATAGGCTCAAAAAGTACTGGACCGATTTCAAAAATTCTTTCACCATTCGAAACCTACATTATCCACGAGTAACATAGGCTACATTTTATTCTGAAAAAAATAGGGTTCCGTAAGATATTTGGGTTTTTCGGACACAAGGTGTAAAAAATCAACCAGAAAAGTTACTTATCAGTAAGTTACTATATTTGCCTAAACTATAAAAGATAGAACGATAAAATGTTCTTATTAATTGTAGATCTTATAATTATCTACAAAAAAGTCCACCACACACTATACCTATCTATGTCGATTGAGGCACAACAACCATATTTTATTGAGAAATTTTGATTTTTTGGACTACATTTAAACGAGTTTATTTTACTCATGCTTTTAATCCTTAAGATATGAAGCTAAAGAGTTTGTTTATTTGAACGCGCTAATCTCAGGAACTATCGGTCGGATTTTAATGAAACATTTCAGTGTTCGATAGCCCATTTATCAGTAAAGATATATCATCCCGCTAAGATCCCGTTGTAAATCTTAGTTAACGCAGGCGAAGCTGCGGGCAACAGCTAGTATAATATATTGTTTGAAAATTAAGGATGTAATTTAAGAAACAGACATAAAGCCAAAGAAAAGCGAAGTTATGTTTGAAGAGAATTTTTTACATAAAACTTATAGTTTAAAAATAAATTATTTTGTCAGAATTTGATTTTGTTTTTTATTCCCCTTAATTAACGGTAAATACCTACACGCAGAAGAGGTAATCACGATATTTGACGGCGACGTGAAGGTGGTCTATGTACTAGGTTGTAGAGTTTACGGGAGTAGAAACTGAATCCCGTTGAGTGTTTTTTGATCACTCATACTAGCCCTGAGGGGTCCGATAGGCCCGACGGCCTTTGATGTGAGGAATATACATTCAGCCCCTTCAGAGCGTACTGAAATCCAATGAAGCACTGTCTTTATTACGAGATGATTAGCTTATATAATTGTATAAGCTGCTTACTAAACAAATAACGATTGGCTCGTTTAAAACATCCGTACGTGTTTAGTATATAAGGACATGCTTATAGGAACGTATCTAGTAAAATAAGCTCAAATTTGTATTAACGATAATCCAATTTAAGAGATTAAGTATGTATTTTGTTGCTGAATATTTCACGAATAAAGTTTTCAAATCCATTTCCTCTTGTAATTGTCCATATACATATTGCCATTACAAAGAAATGTTGTCCAATAATACGTACATAAGGGGATAAATTTCCCTGTGAAATTGTAAAAAGCTTAAGTAAAAAAAAGCTAATATTGTTTTTTATGTTTGGAAGGCTTTAATACGTCCCTGTCTTTTGTATTGGTGTAAGTAATTGTTTTATATTATGTGAAAAGCTGCCACGCATTTTGAGGAAGAATATTACGTCTGCTAGTTTATAGTATATTGGTATAGACCAACTAAAATATGATATATTTTAAGTCACACATGGTAGCATGGTCTCTGGTCTTAACCGGTTCCAACAGGAACGAATATAAAAAAAACAGTAATTACAAATGAATGACGTTTTAAATACTTCACATAATGACATTTTTAAAAACGATCATACTCTAGAATATGTATATAGCTATATGACGGATTGAATAGAATGAGCGTTCAAAATGTCTTTGTACACTTGGCTACCAAATTAGCGTTTGAGTTTGCGTTTACTCGCAAAAGAATAGAATCTGAGAGTTTGCCACTTGTCTAGCCCCGCTGATGTGATTACGCAAGTTAAGTGGCAGGAAAGCGAAACAAATATGTGTAGAAAAATGTATTCAATCGTTGGATTAATAATTGTAACTTTTATGAGATTGAAATGTATAATTTTTGACGTTTTTTAAGTGTTTAAGTTTTTAACTACGAAATAAAGATATTTGATTATGGAGTTTAGGCTGAGCAGAGAGAGAGCAAACTACTATCAAATTAAATAAACATTGAGTATTCTATCACAAAATAAAAACAAATTCGTTTATATTTTGTGATTCTATTTTCGCATCGCATTCTATTTTTATTGTGATGTTTATTTTTAATCGTATTTAAATTATCAATAGTAAAATACGTCAAGAAAAAGATAAGTACCTACGTTTAATTGACAATGGGCTAGCAAAACACGATAAAAACTCATGGCCGGTGGGATTGTTTATCAAGTTGTCAATCAACTTCCAACATGATAAGACAATTTGTATACAGTAGTAGATCTAACTTGGAGAATGGGACACGTAATCGTCCATTAAAAGAGATCAATCTTCAGGGTAGAACGGATAAGAGTAGATGATGATATTTGATATTCAATATATAACTCCCGGCAAGGAACAGCTCCAATAAGTATGCTTGTTGCCGCTCATCCTAATTGGATATTAACCTATTGACGTAATAGCTCCACGCAGGGGTCTGGAATAAATAGAGTATGGAACATAATATTGGACATTAACTATGTGAAAGTGTCGACGGTTAAAAGGTCTGTGATCCAGCTGTGAATGAGTGGGCCAATTCAATTGATTATCAATAAAAAACAATCATAACTTAGAAACAATAACATGATAGATTATGATAATAGTTAAAAAACAATAATAAGCTTGATAAAAATTCAATACTTCGCAAAGCAGCAGCACAGCTTAGTTAGAATTTGCAATGTCATAAAATATACGCATGCAGACAAAATACCAAGTTTTTTGAAGAGGGGATCAATATTAAAACGTCAAAGGGCAGATAAACAAATGACTACGAGGAGCATCACCGGAATTTGATGTTTTTTAGAAGTTTTATGCTTTTTGTCTGCGCACACGGCCTTTGAGCCAGTGCAAGGGTGCAATATGCCTAACGCCCACGAAAGTCTGACCAACACGAGATATTGTGGTCACGCGTCACTTGTCTAGCTTTCCTGTTTTTGAAAATACTGAACTATATTAGTATAAAAAAAATACACATAGTCTGGCCATAAATACTATTAAATAATACTATAAGGTTAATTAAAAATAAACAAAATATTCCATTTGTATTTGGAATCTGTCCTTTTTATATTTTGAATATTATTAAAAATATCCTGTGCCAGCAGTGTTAACGTAGCCGAGTATTAATAAAAAATATTAAAAAAATCTCTACGTGAAAGCCATGTAATGAACTATTATAATTCAGCGCGCTCCTCCAGAGCGCTCGGATAAAAATGGATTTTACTTATACTATTTCTTATTCTCGAAAACAATGACTAATATCATTGGAGACGCTACATTAAAAATAATAATTTTGTAAAGAATAATTAATTATTTCCAGTAGTGAATTTGTGTTATATACTATAAATGTGCAATTAATTATATTCCAAACGCATTCTATCTGCAATGTGAACGATATCTCTGACGCTCCTTTCCCTCCATCCCTTTACCTTCAGACATTGACCATTTACCATAAGATATCTCGTCCGTCAGTTTACCTATCCAACTAACACAAAAAGTCACGCGGCAGATATCAACATAATGTGGTCACTAGCCGCTGTTAGATTAGATGGTCAAATATCAAAATAACCATTAGGGTGTTTCTCCACCGCTACCGTGGCCGGGCCATCAACGAGATAACGGCGCCTATTTAACTATGCATACATTACTATGACCATCTGTCCATAGTCCATACGCGCGTCACGTCAACTTGGTCTCGACCAGAAATAATCTCTTTGTCGTTGACGTCCCAGTGACGGTGGACAAACGCCTTTATTGTTCGACATGAGAAGTTATTTATTTTTGTAATACGATGAAAGGAAAGTGATGTATAAATTTTTAGAGCAAACATTTACATCGTGCGCACGCCGTTCACTTAGCACTTCCAACTGTAACTAAAACCGTATTTATTCAGTTTGGAAATTGATTACATAATCTTTTGACAACACCATACATTCTGACGTTGAAAAATATTTTCTCCGTATTAAGAAAGTAAATAGAAAAGAAAGAAATAATACCACAAGCTTCCATTATACAATATACATTCACAGTTCGTTAAAGCTAAGTAAATATATATAAAAATAGTCGTACCAAACAATTATATCCACATAGCTCATCTTTATGATTATATACATATTTTATAAGTAGTTTTTATATTGAACCTAAAATAAACATCACTGTTTACTACAAGGAATTTTTACGTCATTAGAAAAGACAAAAATATTGGACGGGACGGTCTTGAATTCATTTTAGCCCCCGACGCAAGACGACGGGTGCTATAAGTTAGACCGCTAAATGTGTAAGCCTGACGGTAGGTATATTTCTGGCACCGTAGTACTTCAACGGATGAACCGATTCTGATCAGGATTTTTATTTATTTATAGACATGTATACTAGCTATGTAAGATTTTTTATACAAAAATTTGATATTTTTTAAATATAAAGTTGTTCAGCAACAAACATTTCCATAATGAAAAAGCAATTTCATATTTAAATATAGATATTATAGATTTCTATATGATGTCATAATAAATGTAATTCTCGGTATAATCAAACGTACGGGCAGTGAAAATGTGAGAGACTTCCCAAGTGTATATTTTAAGCAGTGTATGGCTGTCAAATTTTTAGCTTTGACTTTCAAGAAAAAAAAAAGTAATAATCGTAATAGATTTAAAGTGTAGAAAACGCTTGATACAAATCGTTTTGAAAAATACTACTTGCGCCTAGACATAACACTTGCTAATAGAAAGATCAAAAACTAAACGAGACAAAACATACGTGAGACCAAAACTACAAAGGACCCTACTGTTCTACGGTATTTCCGTTTTCTCCGCTCCCTACAAGCTATTAAATTTTGTACTCATTTACCACTTAAGGACCTCTTGTTCTTTACCAAACATACAGCAAAATACCGCCGTTTCTATCTTAAGATATGTCGCTCAGAATGACTAAGTTTTCACCGCCTGATTTCATAGCGTTTTAACAATTCCAGATTGTATTTAGTCAAGATCATTCATTCATCGAACACCTAGAATTTTCTTCGTTCGTTTGGCGTAAACATAAATACAGTAGCAGTGTGACAGTACCAGTGGAAGAAGAAGACAACACGTAGTTTACTTATTTCAACGCTACTGTGAAGATACGAGGGGCGTTCAATGTATTCTCGGTATCGGGGTGATTTGCTAATAATATGGGTAATCTAATTATCTCATTTACTAATGACACTATCTGAGGGTATAAATATAAAATTTCACTAATTTACGTTCATTAGTTTTCTAATTATCTTCAGTGAAAGACGATCAGAATGACTGACGCCACAATGATTAAGAAAATCGAGCATCGCGCTGTTATAAAGTTCCTCACTAAGCAGGGAAAAAGTCAAAAAACCATTCACGAAGAGATGGTTGCTGTTTACCAAGACTCTGCCCCGTCGTTATCCACCGTTCAAAAGTGGTCAAGTGAATTTAAAAGAGGCAGAGAAAGCATTGAAGACGACCCTCGCTCGGGTGGACCCGTAAGCGCCCTCACTGAAGAAAATATTAAAAAAGTGGAGAAATTGGTACTTGAAGATACCAGAATAAAAATCGAGATGTTAGCAGAGATGATCAACCTATCTGTGGGTACCATACATGCAATCCTTCATGACCATCTTAATCTCTCAAAGGTCAGTGCAAGATGGGTGCCGAGAATGCTCACCGCGCCTCAGAAACAAGTGCGAGTCGAGTGCTGTAAGGAGTTTTTAGAGCTCTGTGGAGAAGATCCATCGAGTATTTTCGACCGACTGGTTACTGGAGATGAGACGTGGGTTCAACACTATGACCCTGATAGTAAACAGGAGTCCATGCAGTGGGTTAAAAAGGGTGCACAGCCTCCGAAGAAGTTCAAAGTCACCCCGTCCGCCGGAAAAATAATGGCCTCGGTCTTTTGGGATTCTAAGGGTATTTTATTAATAGAATACACTAAAAAAGGCGAAAGCATCACAGCAGCATCATACGCAACCACTTTGCTTAATTTAAGGGAAGCAATTAAAGAAAAGCGGCAAGGAAAACTCACAGCGGGGGTGTTGCTGCTTCACGACAACGCGCCGGTTCACACGGCCCGCATGGCGAAGGCTGCTGTGCGGAACTGTGGCTTCGAAGAAATTAATCATTGATCATCCAGACTTGGCCCCTAGTGATTACTTCCTATTCCCGAATTTAAAGAAAGATCTTCGTGGAAAGCGATTTTCCGACGATGATGAACTGAAGCAGCAATTAATACCCATTTTGAGGAGAAGCCAGAAGAATATTTTTTACAAGGTTTAGAAAAGCTAATTCTTCGATCTAACAAATGTATTGAGGGTCTAGGGGACTACATTGAAAAATAGAATTTTTCCAAATTTTTCCGAGTTTTCTTTCATGCCTATACCGAGAATACATTGAAAGCCCCTCGTACGTTTAATAAATTTAATCCTACACTTTTTTAAGAATGGTTCCTGTGTTACTTCCGTCCGTAAACCGCAAACGTATTAAAGGGTTTCTGTAGAAATTAAAATTTTATGGCTGTCACGGGCTCGCTCAGGTAGACACGGTGGAAAAAATATTTTTTATCCGAAACAGTATTTTTTATGGACCGTTTTTTTTTGTATAAATTGACAAGCCCACATAAAGGCTGTTCTTATAAGACATTAAATAGTACTCATTAATTTCTTTGAACATAATGAATTTATTTAGAAAATTTTATTATTTGTAAACGTAATCTTTTGAAAACAACAAATTAAAATAAACGGTATACACGCAATGTGAGTTTTATGTTAAATACATAAAACAAAAGCCTTATGTACACTACCTCTATAATTAGCCTCCTATTTTTAACGATAGAGCTATTATATCAGAATATTTGTATAAATATGCCTAGCCTTTTTATGTGTGATATGCTCATACGTTTTATCAATATGAACAACGGTTTGAATTAAATTAAGAAAAGTACGGTTGGTTCTAATAACGACATCCTTTTCGTAATGAGACGCGACAGAAAAAAAGCACAAATGTTAAAGCTCAAGTTTTATTGAAACAAAGTGTTTAAATTGCAATTGAGTTCAGTAACTCCGAACGTTTTGGATCACAACTTACGTTGTAAGACTCCAATCCATATTTAATCCAAAAGCTGGCGCAATCGGGAGCTATTTAAAAATGCTTTTAGACGTTTGTTTATCACAGAACAAGTGCCGTCAGTAAAGTGCACGACGGCTGGTTGAAATCATCTCATTGAACCAAATTCTTATTACATTGACACCATAGATTTGAATCAAGTACTATAGAACTTCAATGATTGTTTACTGACTTGGTCATAAAGTTTCAGCCATTGTATTTTTGTACTGAAAAAGTGTACTTATAATCAATTACCAAGAAACAGGATTGAGGCCGCAGTTTTACAACATGGTCTTAGTCAGACTGCGTCACGACGTTGAACGGGTTTGTGTCGATGCGTCATGCTTTCCACATAGAATAGAATATATATTATTATCGCTGGTATGGTGCACATCGCAAGCAAAATAAAAGAGTCGCGCTTCTTTATAACAAATATATATATATATATACGTACGGAAATAAGTACCGTGCGAATTGGGCTTCGCATATACCGGTTTTAAATAACCAGGTAATAGCTCTAACTATTGAAACGTGTTTTTGCCATAAAATTTCGTTTAGCTAAATAGCGTTAATATTGACGCATTGTACACATATACTGTGGTAATATTCATTAATATTTCTAATATTCCTTTGAAGATGCATTGTTTTTAAATATTTAGATACATACTTGTTTTTTATCATTAACTTTATCATAGTCTGACCTGTTGGTCTAGTTGTTAGTAATCATGCCTGCTAAACCAGAGAGAGGGTCGTTGGTTCGATTCCCACCCAGGACAAATATTTGAATGATGATCATAATCATATTTTTGTCTGGGCGTAATTCATCTAAAGTAGGTATGTTTAAAAAAATGTATAAGTATGTATCAATTGTCTGGTTGCCAAAATAGATTTTTAAAGACTAGTCTGTGTGTGAGCATTCCTAACATATTATTTTTGCTATAATAATATTACTCTTTTGAAAACGAAACACTGCTGGCAATTATTTGTTTCAGTCAAAATTGATTAATAAATATCTATATAGTCAGTGTTGCAATTAAGATGCTTTTTGTGTAATGTTATTTAAATTTAAGGGATGCCTTTTCCCGGTAAAAATGTAATATTCACAAATAGTGATGATCCAAATTATTTTAATGTAAGTACATAATTCTTCTCCAATTAGTCTTGGTAAATTATAGGCATTAGTGCTTTAGATCAAATTGCCTCTTTGTTCTCTTAGATACAATTTGAAATTAGGAAGATAGCGGCACCCATAGTGAGACATGAGGACAGGACAGACAGAAGGACATAAAATACAAGTTGTGCGACACCTTGAATATTTTTTTAGAATTATTTTATTAAAGGATTTATAGTTACGAAAAAAAAAAGAACTAAGAACTGAGAATATGTACAGGTGCTACTAGATTTAGCTTCTTTAAATTAATAAGAATATAATAACATATATTTTTTAACGCAAGATACTTATAATATTACTTAAAAAAATTAATATACTGTTAATGTGTAAACTGAAAAACGACATTCAACATTTAGCACATACACTGAAGTAAGTAGCAAAAAATGTTAGAACTAAATCAAACAACACAAAAAAATTAAGTCGCAAAGGCATAATGAAACCGTAAAATATAATTCGCAATGCAAACTTTATGAACAAATAAATAGTTAAAACACACACCATCATCAACACCTCTCTGTCCATTAAAATACATAAATATGTTTCAAATAATTCCATATCCAAGCCATATATGGTATGAACAGAATTATCCACAATAAGGGAAGATTAATAAATATTATGATTAATACTATATAATGTATCAAAAACAAAAAACTCCATAATGTCTTGAAAAAATGTATGATCACTAAAATCATGATGATAAATATAAAAAAAAATGAAGCAAGGGATCAAACTCTAAATACCAATAATCATAATTAATTGTTAAGCACAAGCATTAAATATGTGTATATATTATATATTATCATATTAAAATATGGATATAAAGAATTATTGTTGTAGTAATCATCACTCACTCAGATTGATCTTAATATATTAAGAGTAATGTATTGAATGTTTTAAACAATAACTTACAATACATGGCATGCAACTAAATGGTTAATAGTTTGTATTCCTATAAGAATATGATTCATCCACCATTTTAAAGAAGGATAGTAATAAGTAATAGTGATAAAGTCCTAATTACTAATTAAAATTAAAATATTTTTTACGTGAGTATATTGTTAAGTTCAAAAGTTTTGTCGTATTCGTTTGCGTAAAAACTAAAAAATACATCATACAGAGAGTATTAAATTCCTTGGGAGCCCGACTGTGACACAGTGCATAACAATTCAAGCGTGAGCTGCTTACTTCTGTATCAATAAGATAATCATTGATATCCGATTCCACACTTCTAGTAAGTTATTATTTACAGCAAACATTATAAGTATCAGCTGTCACTGATTACGTTGTGATCACTAAGTTATTTTAAAAAGTGTTGGAAATAAAATTATGACAAGAAGAACCAATAATATATATTCAATAGAATGAGTTGCAACTTAATTGTTCAAAATACAAAAAAATACAATTATCGATCTCTCGGTTCTAGCTTTAAGTGCATTTTTTACCTTCGGACAACTCCAAATCCAACTCCGCTAACTTATCTCTTATTTCATCTGGTAGCTTTGATACATCAACACTTAAGTCAGCCATTGTGAAAAAAACACTATTTTCACACAAAACAAATATAATTAACGACAAAAGTCTAAAACATCATAGCAACACCTGGCCATCTTGAATTTTGGATATTTTCTGACTGACTCCAACCACGAACTGATCTATTCAACATTACCAACGCTAGAGGTCGCTAATGAGTCCTAGCAGTTAGTTTTCTATTACAAGTTACATATGGCAACCCAAAAACTATCACATTTTTATAATATATAAAAGATTATTATAACAACACACAAACTTCGCTGTATTTATTTTAAAAATTAACTTTTTATATATAATTTATTAATCTCGTCAATATTGCTTAGTGTGTTAAAAAAAAGATAAGTCTTCCTTAAGGAAATCTTTAGGAGACGGTCAATTTCTGGTCTAGTCTTGTACAGTATACTATAAATAAATAAAAATACATAAATTTCATTAAAAACAAAATAAATTAGTTTATTGTAATAAGTTACTTGCAAAAAATAAAATAAAATATCAAGTTTTTCAAAATATATTATACGTCATTATTAAAAAATAGTGTCACTCATGGTACTTTCGTAACTATTTGTATTTATTTCAAGCTTTGTTGTGGAGTTATTGACTCGTGAATGTGTTTCTTGCATTTTTGTGGATATTTTGACGACTTGGACTTTTTATTTGGACATAGATTTATAGCCATAAACGCCAAAGAAAATATTCATACGCCATTGTTATATCGTGTATTTAATTTGTGGAAAAAATGTTGCCAATATCTAGTTAGATCATTTTCCTCTAAGGCTAGTACATTAAAAATTATAATTAATTTAGGGCCTATGTTCAGCAGTGGGTAGATAAAGGCTAGGTCATAGTGTCAAAAAGAATTATGGTAAAATAAAAATCTAGGGAGATTTTTATTTTTAGTTTTTAGTAAAATATAATATGTTTTGATTTTTTTTTAATATTTTTATACGTATAGCCGAGGAGTCGATATCATCTAAAACAATTTTATTCGGTTGCGGTCGGTTTTTTCCAGGGGTGATGATTTTCTCTCGCTCAGTTGAAGTCACCCTTTGGGGCTTTTCATCTTATAAACCCACAGTTCCATTAATAATATTATTAACTAAACTTTATTGCTACTTTTCAGACTCATTTGAATTTGACGTTTTAACCCATTTAAAGTCACTGTACTCAATTGAGTACAACTATATTTATAAGTGTAACTTAAAAATTTCGCATATTTTACGTGGGATACCCTGATATTTCGCTTCATTATAACACTATTTAATTAAAGTGATAAAAAATGAGGAGGTAGTAGTAATTTTTTTGACGAAAATTTTCGGTTGAAGTTGTAGTACGAAAGCACTGTGGAGGTATGAGTATTATTATTAATTTTTTTAACAAATAACTGCTTGCACATTATTTTTTTCATGATGGTCTTATAAAATACATATCAGACTATGTTATGGATATAAATATAGATAATTATTTGTAACAAACATGAAAATATAGCCATACAAACCTAGCTGTACTCGAATGAGTACACTGACCACATAGCTAAGGAAAATATCAGATTTTTTTCACATTCCTTGAAATGGCGAATCGGTAGTTTACGGTTCAAAATACCTACAAGAGAATTGAAAAAGCTAATTATCGCCGTCTTACTGTCAAGTGATGATGATTGCACCTTGACTACACCATACCACCTGAACCATCTTCATTAGCTGATGAAGAGGAAGGTGCAAACATATGGCAACTAGTTTTAGACCGCAAGATGTACCTGGCACTATCGAAGTATTTGTGAATAGAGAATAGTGGTGAAGATAGTAAATATGATGACAGTAAGATTAAACCATTGTCTTCGAAAAAAAAATACGAATAATTATTAGAAACAATCCAGTCAGGATCTAAACCTAACCTGGCGGGAATGTACCACAATGTTCATGCTTTTTTACTTTTGACAGTACTTCCGAAGTCCATAACAAAAAGTATGCTATTTGTGATGAAATGAAAGGCCTCGATCCTGTACAAATATTAAAAAAATATATTTTATCACGATATTGTTGACACATCATATTCAATAGCATACTATACGCTAATTAACACAATAGGCATGAGTTTCACCTGGATTCCTCTGATTTGAAAATGTTTATATAGGGATACTGGTCTGTAGCATTATGTTGATTGGACAAACTCCCCGAGAATCTGTTTATTACTTGGTCTCTGGGTGAAGATATAGGCTTTGAATTGATCGGTAAGGCGCTGTCTAGATTCAGGTTTCGGGATGTAGAAGGAAACCTTATCTTATGTACAGTGACGTTTTTATTCTATTTAAATTGAAAAATTGCTGCGATGCATCCTCTGCCATTGAAGAGTACATTAGCAATGTAAGAAGTGCCTCAGGTGCTTCGTATCGAATTGGTGGATTGTGATTTTTTTTTACACTTATGTGGTCAGTGAACTCAATTGAAATCATTTTTTCTTTTAATTTCTATTTATTTGACCCTATCGCAATACAAAAATAAACATTAACCAAAAAAAATATTGGTATTTTTCATTTGACCTCAAATGGGTTTGGTAAGATTATTAAATTTCTGGTGATACCAGTTTTATTATTTGTAAATTGCACAACAATATAATGACAATTTTATGAAATAATACATAAAAGGGTGACTAGTCTTCAAAAATAAAATAAATAACATTAAAAAATATATAATATTAATATCGTAAAATCCGTCAAGTTATAACCTTTTATGTAAATTTCTTTTAGGTGTTAATAATTTCCAAATGTGATTTTTTCAAAGTACCAATTTTACAATAACTATTGCTAGGTTTTAGCGGCATTTATAAGATTCCCTTTATTTTGGACTTCAGGTGTTTTTTACTCTAGAGCTTTTTTTACCTACTTTTTAACATTTAAGTTTTTAGCGGTTTCTAATTAGTTATTAGGTATTTTCGATATTCCAGAAAAAATCAGGTGTCTAAAATTACAATAAATGTTAGGATAGGACATAAATATCAAATATTTCCATTTTTTAAATATTTTTAATACACTTGTTTCAAGATAAGTGGACTCCTTATCATAAATGTAGTATCCCTGCAAAAAGTAGGTGCTTTTTTCCTGTTCCTTACGGGTGTATGCAATTGCCAAATATGTTTAGTATCTTATAATCGTCTGTGCTTAGTATTTTATTATTTTATTTTAGTCCTCACAGACGACTGCATCCTATGAATAGACAAAAATGAACACATTTTGTTATCTGTAAAAATAAGTATGTTTTCAATGTCATTAAATAATAAGAACTGAAAATGGCAACACTGATCAGAAGGAGTAATCGCTAGATGACGCTAGGTGTTTTCTTCTTTCCGTCATTCTCACCCTAGTTTTTCTTTTTACGTTTAGTAGGTAGTATAGTTAGCTGTAAAATTTATTCTCGTAATGGCTGCCACGCTAAAAGTGTAGCTTATTGGTTATGTCATGATCAATGTAAGTGTTTTGAATAATGATCGTATGAAAGCAGTTTATGTATCAATCTCCCTGGGACGTTTCTTCTTTCATGTTTCCATTTTTGGATATTAAGTTATGGACTCGGCATTTGTGTACTTTATGTAATAAAAACATAATCTATGCTAGGTGAAAAGTGTAGTTTGGGACCATATTGAGTGAAAAGTGAATAAAAATATTAAAAATGACGGATATAAGATCGTCGTCAGCTTTGTTCAAGAGAGCCGAACAGCTTAAAAGATGGGAGGAATCCGATACCAATAAACAGTCACCGACACCAAAGCGGGCTTCGAGGATTCAATTTTCTTCTGGGGTTGTATTTTTGGCGGCATCGACGGCGGGAGATAAAGATGAGGTGCAGAGGTTGTTGAAATTGGGCGCTGATATAAACACGGCAAACGTGGATGGACTAACAGCACTTCATCAGGTAAATATACAAACAACTTATTAATACTTATTAGAAAATACTTATTAGAAGGCAATTAAAATCCTCAAAAACTTTACTTTCTTATCTACCCCCTTTTCTCTTACAGGGAGAATTATTTTCTGCACCATATAAAGTATCAAATTTTAGTGATTACTTGTAGCCCAAATAGACAATATTATTGAAAATCATAAAAAACATTCCACTAACATTTGCTCCTAATTTAAAATACAAAGCAATAGTGTTAAAAACAAATATTACACAAATGAGTAATGAGTATATTTTAATTAACTATTTGTTTTATGCTGTATAAAGCAATACCCAAGCCAATTTCAAAAGCATCATAATGTACTTATATTTATATGGTTATCAAAACCTTTTAATTTTGCTGAAGGGTATATTTATAACGGCTAAAGTTTGTAATAATCAAAAAAATTGGAATACAGTTCAATTTCTAAACATATCCGTTGACAATTCAGCAATGTCTATGTTCTTTAATTTCTTAGATGTTTATTATAATTAATCATTGAAATGGTTAACCAATGAGAAATGGTTTACTGAGTTTTGGAATATGAATATTTCATTTTCTTACTGATTTATATTCTTGGCTTAGAAATATTCAATCTTAAAAATTATCTTACCACCAGCCACAATATATAAGATAGTTACAAAGCATGAATGGTACATTTTTCACAGAATCTATATCTCACTCGGATATATCTCCTCAATATTCAAATAAGATTTCTTCAATTATGTGGGCTGTTACCCCTCCCAATGATCCTTCCACTTATTTTGATAACAACATATCTAAAACATGGAAAGTGCTCATGACAAACATATTTTTATCCTATAATTTTTTAGAGTTTTTATCTAAGTAAAACATGACAAACCCATCACCATAAACATGAATATATAATAAAAGTAAACTATAAAATCTGTTACAAATTTTCACTATTGGTCAAGATCGAACCTTCATCTAGCTCATGTTAAACTTTGTGCATACTTTTTTCTCATAACCCTCCACATATGTAGCCTTTCTTTTACTTATATCCTTTGTTAATTTTGGCTATGGTAAATAATTTTGTAATAATTTCAATTTAACATATTTCCTCCACGCTAAGTTGATAAACTCAAATGAATCAATTTAGTTTTTATGAACTTTCATACTTAATATTTAACAAAATACAACTTCATATTTAATGAGTAACACAAAAATTACATTGTCTATGTTTTGGATACTTTCAATGACCAATGGTGGAAGCTTTCGTAGTTTTTACATTTATGAAAGTTAAATTTACACATTGAAAACACAAAATATTGTTATTTAATTTCATCAAAATTTAACTGTCAATCAAGCAATACACTGTCTGTCTCCCTAAATTATCATCATTATTTTCCTCTATTGTGTTAATTTGAGTAGAATAAAATGAAGAGTAACTTCATCCTAACAATTGAGGTTGTAATTTTAGATGATGGAATTGCTATTATTCTTTTGCCTGTAGAAATAGTAAATTAAAGTGGTTGGTGATAAAAATATTGCAAGGTCACCATCTATTAAGGATGAAATATTTTATTTTATTTATATTACTATAAAGTTATATTTAAGGCCTATATATTATAGGTCTAAAATTGACAACACTAACAATAATGATGCTGTATTATCATTGGAATAATCTTTATCCAATTAAAAAAAATGGGATATATACATTTAAAAAACTACCCATATTTTAAAGGCCGGCAACGCACCTGCTTATTCTTTGGTGTAGTAGGTGTGCGGTTATCTCTGGATGTAGTTAACAGTTACCATTAGATGAACCAACTGTCTGTTATATTATCATTTTAAGCCATTATACTGTCCTTATAAGCCAACAAATTTGTAAGTTTAATAGGAAAACTTTTCCTATCCACTAAACTAAAATTAAACAAAGTTTGATTTGAGAAAATATTTTTGTATTTTAGAGTATAACAAAGGTTGTAGGTTGTAGGTAGTGAACTTATTTTATACAACTTTTTTTTACTTTATGTAGTTACTTCATCTATTTTAGTTCAGCACAGGTAAAAGCATCTGCCATCTTAGCGTTCATTGCAATGTTGTATATTATTTATGAAAAATAAATTACACATATTTTTTTTATCTGCTGGACATCTACCTCTTTAATTAAAAATAAACCCAATATAAGCGAATATATTGTTTCCCGCTAATATTATAAATGCAAAAGTTTGTATGTATGGATGTTTGATATTCTTTTACACAAAACCTACTAAATGCATTTCAATGAAACTTAACAATAATACAGCTTATGCTGCTTACAACTACCTACAATGATATAGTGGGAGCCCTGCCTCTTGAATCTGAGAACCAAGTTAAATTCTAACCCCTGCAGTGCATCAAAATTGATTTTTCTAAATTAATAAAAGCACCCTGAACCCAAAGCATCAATCACCAGTGAAGAAAAACATTATTAGGAAACCTGGTCTTTTTTTTAACTCGCATAACGCATTGGTCTAGTGCATCGGCAAACTATAGCCCAATACCTTCTCCGCTTGATTTTAAGCATGAGACCCATGCCCAGCAGTATAAGGGATATAAAAGTATTAACTTTTATAATTTATAAACCAAAATAACACATGGCCATTATTTACATTTGCACATTACATAATACATTACACATAGGCTTTATATTATACTAGCTGTTGCCCGCAGCTTCGCCTGCGTTAACTAAGATTTACAACGGGATCTTAGCGGGATGATATATCTTTACCGATAAATGGGCTATTGAACACTGAAATGTTTCATTAAAATCCGACCGATAGTTCCTGAGATTAGCGCGTCCAAATAAACAAACATTTTAGCTTCATATCTTAAGGATTAAAAGCATGAGTAAAAAATAAACTCATTTAAATGTAGTCCAAAAAAATCAAAATTTCTGAATAAAATATGGTTGTTGTGCCTCACTCGACATAGATAGGTATAGTGTGTCGTGGACTTTTTTGTAGATAATTATAAGATCTACAATTAATTAGAACATTCTATGGTTCTATCTTTTATAGTTTAGGCAGCATACGCAAAATAAGTAACTTTTCTGGTTGATTTTTTACACCTTGTGTTTGAAAAACCCAAATATCTTACGGAACCCTATTTTTTCAGAATAAAATATAGCCTATGTTACTCGTGGATAATGTAGCTTTCGAATGGAGAAAGAATTTTTGAAATTGGTCCAGTACTTTTTGAGCCTATTCATTACAAGCAAACAAACAAACAAAAAAAGTTTTACTCTTTATAATATTAGTGTAGATATTATTAAAAGATATTGTGTTAATTGTTCAAAATCTAATCCCGTGTCTATTTATTCTCAGAAGTCATGGGCACTACCAGTATATGATATAGTAATAATAGTGCTACAGATGTGTGTACTGGATTTTTACAATACACTAGCTGCAGCTTCATCTGCATAAACTAAGATTTATTATGGTAACTTAGCGGGATGATATTACAGTAGAACCTCAATAACTCTTACTTGAAACTTAAAAACCTCTATAACTTCAAAAAATAATATGTTGCCTTCCCTTAACCTATCAGTAATATGACCCTTGATAACTTAAAACCTCTATAACTCAAAATATTTTGTGTTTCCCTTGGACTTTAACTTATCCAGGTTCTACTGTATGTTTCCCGCCCTCTTAACCTATCACTAAAACGACCCCTGATAACTTAAAACCTCTATAACTTAAAATGTTTTGTGTTTCCCTTGGACTTTAACTTATCGAAGTTCTACTGTATATAGCCACAATGAAACAACAACGGAAACCTTACTCAATAAATGGGCTATCTTAAACCAAAAGAATCTTTCAAATCTGACAAGTAGTTCCTGAAATTAGCGCATTCAAACAAATAATTTTTTTCTTCAGCTCTATATATTAGTATAAAAGAAAAGATAAAGATAGTCTTTATCTCTATAATTGCTAACCACAACTTTGTTTTACTACATTATGTATAGGCGTATAGGTTATAATATCATCATCATCATGAGCCTTTATCCTTCCACTGAGTGGCAAGTCATCTTGGCGTTTATTGATTGATGCCTGTGTTCAGCAGTGGACAGATAAGCTGTATCGTATCTCTTATGTGATGTATTCTGTGAACCACATTATGATTTTCTCACAAACCCATAGGTGTGGGGTATTATGGATAGGTCTTCAAAAATTATATTAAAGTTTTTTTCCAATGTATTTTTTTTAACTGAACAGTTTGCTTGAAAGTCGAGAGACTTCCAAAGTGGTAAAATATGTCCACCCTGCAACTTCTAAAATAAGTAAAACATTACCATGCAAACTTATTTTACTTTACTTTCACCAAAAATTGGTTTGAACGAGAAGTAATAAGTACTTAGTATTTTTAATACGTTATAAATCGTAAACCGTAATATACTATTATTACAACTTCGATCACAGTTACAACGAACTAGAAAAACTTTTATAATAAGTTACTTGCTGGTACAGAACCCTTCATGGGAAAGTTCGACTCGCACTTGGCCGCTTTTATTTAAGAAATATAGTTCACAACAATGTTATGAAGGAATGAGTATTTGTTTCTGCGTCAGGTTTGTTTTCTTATTTTAATTTATAATTATTATAACATTAAACCTTGACCTAAATCATAGAGAATATTTTTTAGGATTCCGTAGCCAAATGGCAAAAAACGGAACCCTCATGGATTCGTCATCTGTCTTTCTGCCCTGTATGTCACATCAACTTTTTTTCGAAACTATAAAACTAAACTGTTGAAACTTCTAGAGAAATGTATCCCGAAACCGCATAAAGATTTTAGCATACAAAAAAAAACAATAAATTTTTGGGGTTCCATAACTAAGTAACTTAGAATTGAAACTCCATTTTTTTTTATTAAATCCATATGTGTGGGTTATCTATAACAAAAATTGGTCTGAACTAGATCTAGTAAATATTTTTTTTATACGTCATAAATCGCAAACCGCAATTTACCTTTCATATATATTTACAGCAACTCAAATATATTTAAAAAAAAACATTTAATTTTATTAACGGAACCCTTCATGGACGAGTCCGACTCGCGCTTGGCCGCTTTTAATTTATTTAAGTATGTTAAAAACATAAGATTTTACGTTGTAGAAATGATTCTAAGCGATCCATATTATATTTAGCAGTAATAATGACTTAACATTACATAATTCCGTATGTTCAGTATGTGCTGGCCTTAACTTAAATTGATCGCCGACACTGATATATATGATATATATTTGTACATATAGATTAGCATGAACTTCCTTGAATAGTTGTATCATCAAGAATGTGCTACTGCATATCACGTGTGTTGAGTTTAGCACTCGGAATAACTTTCGATTGTTTCGACCGACCACTAAACGTCATCAGTCCAGAATTAGAATCTGACAGTGTCCACGGCGCTATCCGAATAGTGAAACGTCTATTGCCGTAGTACGAAAACGTCATATGGTCAAATAGGATAACGAAAAAAGGAAAACGTATATGTAACATTTTTAACTTCCGTCCATACTTGATGATTTGGATTTTGGAAATACTATATTTTTAAATCCTGATAAACAATAAACTAAATTTAAATAAAATTTAAATCCAAATAAACGATTTACAACTACAAAAAAAAATTGTTTCATTTTATATCCGTATAGCTTTCGTCATCATACATTTTGAATGAGTGGAATAATAAATATTTTTGAATATTCTTGTATACTACATACAATATACATAATGCATTTATTTTACATGAAACGAACTCCGTGTAAATTGCATATATGGAAAATCCGTTTGAATGGAGAAAAGCGTTATATTTTAATTTATATGGGTATCACATTTTCTACACTTATATGAATTTTAGTGAGAAATATTTACAGCTCTATTTGTCTGTTCTAGTTGAAAATTTCAAGTACGTATCTTATATTCAAAATTTAATGATTTATACATTAAGTATGACACCAATTAATAGTAAGATGAAGTCATAGTAAACCGTTTATATATATATCAAGTTATTATTTATCTTTTCTAGGAATAAATAGGTATGTATTCCTGTCAGTCTAGTCTTCAGTTCAGTCTGTCGAATTTAAACATTTAGTTCCCAAGACATTTTAACAAGATGTTATTGTCGACAGGAAAGTATTAACGAGTCTTAATTAATATGACCCCTGATTGCTCAACGACTAACCTGTCATAGAGATACGTCTGAAAGATTAATAACGAGAAAGTATTTTGTAAAACACTAGAACTTAGAAATATTGATTTTGGTAGAAAATTCTCTTTAAAATAAAAGTAAAAAAAAATTTATTACTTTTTAACATTAGCTTTTAAATTATATAACGGGTAGTTTAAAAAAATATCTAATATTATTTCATTTCCCTGATCTACAAAGATATGGATTATGGATTTACCAAAAAAAAAAAAATAATAATAATAATGAACATCACTCGGTCATCCAGCTTACTTTCAATATATTATCCTTTTTGGATTTGCTTACGAGAACATAAGTTTTAATCGTGTATTAATTTTTAAATGATGGTGTACAATCAGATATACAATTGTAACTATAACATTTTATTAAAATCCCCTGAAGGCTGTTGCTACTGTAGAATCGCTCAATATGTGAAATTCTTATTAAAGTACTCCATCAGTCTTTCTCTGTGCACATACATGAATTGTTACATTCAAGAGTTGTGTATCTTTTGTTGCCCATTTGTCATATCATAGTGAAATTGCACTTTTTAATTTCTTCTTAAATTTCCATGTAGCACCATCATTTGTAACGGGGTCGTGCCGATCGTTTTATCAGTCCCTATATATTTCTGTATTTAGGTTTCGTATGTAAGCCGCATCTGGAACGCCGTATGTGTCCTATTTATAAAATGCTTGTAAGTACCAAAGTACCGTAGATCAGTATGATTGGAAATAGACGTGATCAGAGTATGCATTAATTTTGCTAGGTGTCTGCAAGTTATTATACCAACGTTTATTTTCATATAATCGATTACCTCCTGTTAATAGAGGTGGGTTTTAAGATATTTCATTTGTTGTAAAGTCATCATCATCATTAGGTGGTGGATACTTATGTAACGCATCCCAATCACTAAGAAAATTGGTATTTAATATGGTGATATTTTGCACCATGAATTATGTTCACAGGATGACGTGCGCCAGGTTCATATATATGTATTTTAGGGCTCTGTAGATAATTATGAGTATTACGTTATTAGTGACGTAATAATGCGGCTTAGCTTCTGGCATGCCACAAAGTCCAACTGAAATATAATATTATCTGAAAAGTTTTTGTCCAGGTATTTATTAGCTCAACTGCAATGTTTGTCCTAGATAGAAACATTGTCTCAGATAATATGTTTACAGATGACTTAATCTTCATGTCCTTATTCACCTGCCAGTCTCTTTTTTTTTTAATTAATATGTACAATTACTTCATGCACTTGCACCTCTCTCTCTATCGTCGGCTGTTATAATATGATCTCTGAGACCAAATAACCGGATATAGTTCCGAAATTCGTCAATGATTTGTCACTGACGTAATAGCAATTTAACCAATGTCTGTGTGTACGTCCCATTGGCCAATCATCCATCAGTTGGGCAATCAGATTTCTTTGAATACAAAACACATTACCGCTGTTTTCCGGGTATAAAATGCTCAATGTCTGTCCCATATAAGACATTATTTTTTAATTATAAACTTCAACGTGTGATCTAGTTCGGTGTAGCTAGAAAAATGATGTATTATCCACGAATATTCAATTGTTTGACTTCAAATATGAATAGCGTCTGTAGCGTAATCTGGGTTATTTATTATAATTGTAAACAGTCTACTATCTGCCTTTGCCTTCACAATGTAAATTAATATTTTGGCAGCGTTTGATCACGGATGCGTTTTGTCTTCTCTGTATGCCGCGCCTTGTTTTATATTAGTATTTATAGTGCACGATACTCATCTCATTAGATAGTCCGGAAAATTGGGTCGATGACTTCGTGAACTTATAATTTTGATCATTATTTTTTTTTTCATTTACATAACAAGAAAGAGTATGGTGCATTGATTTGTGGCAATATAATTCTAACGAACTGATTAATATGATTTTTCTAGAAATCAATGTATATTGTGGTATATGCAATGGCGATCACAATATACCTAATCGACAGCGATGTTTTCTAGTTAATGATTAATATATCGATAACAACTGCGTTTTCTCCTTATTTATTATAGACAAATTACAATAATTGTAACTCATTTTAGTTTACCATTGTAACGTGTACAATGTAGTACGAGTGCAAAAAGTTGAAAAACTTGGAAATACTATGCAGATATTATTTGGGCATTTACAAGTTTTTCAACGTAATTAATAGAGTTGGAACGTATTTTTTTAAATTTCGTAGCTTCAAAGTGGTCAAACCGAAACTTTTTTGTCTACAAAACAAGTGCAGCTTGAAGTCATTTTTTCTTAGTAATGGTATTTTTTTAACAAAAATTTTGATACTGTCATCGACCGACCTACATATTTTGTACTGGAATGATGTATTGCTGAATGACAGAGCGTCGTGTAAATTTAGAATCGAACGAGAATTTTTTCGAGGTCAGGTTAGAGACAGCGAAGAGAGATCCGTTGATATTAGTTACGTCATAGGCTACACACGCGCTATGAGCGTTTTATTTTAATGTTAATTGTGGATGTAGGAACGGAGCTGACGGACGGCAAGTCAGTTCGTAGTTGCCAAGTATACGGGCCATGTTTATTTGATTATATGTGTTACAGAACGTCCTGAATGTATGAAATGTATGCCATATCTTGATTATTAACATAAACAAGAATACAAATTCTGCGAATATTATACTTTTCATCATATTTACCTTACTATTTTATATGCATGATTTATATGGCTTAAATATTTTATAATTCCACTGTTTATGGTTTGTGAGATTTCGAAATTTCTTCCAGTGATAATTATGTTACAGAATTCTAGTGTACCAGGTATTGCTCATACGATATGGTTACACTGTGTAATGAAGCGTGGATATGTGCCGTGATGTGGAGTCAAATGACATTTAAGCCTTTAATATCAGCTAATAATAGTTATGATCAGATTATGCACATAATATTTATATATAATTAGGTATTGCTACAAATTATGTTATATGCTTGTGTTTCTTTTAATTAAGAAAAACAAGAGGCGATGTCGATTTAGGTTTATATGATGAAAAGGCTGTGGTTAAAAAAATCCCGTTAGAACTCTTTATTCGTGCCAACCTGAAATGATATGTCTGACATGTAATATGCTTAAGGCCTTATTGTACATATTTTGAGACAAGCATCAATCTATATTTTCTCATTAACAATTCTACTGGAACGTAAATTTTTATTTTAAAATTTAGTTTTTAAAAGTATTTTGGACCAATCAGCCTCAACGCACCGCGCCCTGGTCTAAACATCATTGGACATGTTTCGATTACTATGTATTGTATAATATATACTTTGTGGTATCCCATAGAATGCGAAATAAAATGTTACACATGAAACACTGCTGAGCGATTTATGTGCTATTATATAGTATGTCGGAACTGTTTTATTTATAGTCAAGCGAAATGTTGCAGAATGCTCGAAGCTGTTTGTTACTAATGTATAACTTTACTAGCCTCGCCTTATTTCAACTGCTTAAATTGTACTAATATTTTGTTTTTCTTACAATATGATGATACCTTTGACTTTTCAGATAGTTCTGTGAAGTGAAATAAAAAAAAAATACAATATGTACTAGGTATATAGGTATATAATGTTGATATCTAAATATAAAAGTTTATAATTATTTGGACTAGACATTGTTAATGTCAAATTAAAAAAAATGTAACACATTTTGAACATGTGAACATTTGGTTGAATGCCAAACCAATACTACCGGTAGAGAAATATTATCTTAAAATCACTTATGTAATAGGTTTAGCTTTTATTTGAATTAAATAACAAGACTATTGATATATTATAAATAACAAAACCGTCCGATGAGCGGCGTAAGCAGATTTCATTCAAAAAAATTGTATTTTTAAGTAGAAGCTCGCGACTGATATGCCTGTTTCTTTTTTGTGTAAATTGTTTTTAAAAATTCGGGCTTGTGTGTGAAAATTGCTGTGCGATGTATGTATGAGCTTTTAAAATATAGCAAAATGTAAAGTACAGTTTGTAGCACCACTCACGACACGCGCTGGCGACTGTGGCACTGACCCTGTATTGGTTCCGTACTGTTGCACAATGTTTTAATGCACTAGACTGTTTACTATTGTAGTGCATTACTTAGCTTATGCTGAACATGTTTTTATTGTGATCACCTTATGTAACGGTTCGTAGAGATGACTGTTATTCGATACATATCGCTCATATTATACTTAATAAAAGATGCTGTGCTGTGATTGTTGGAAAAATATGCGATGCGATATCTTTATTGGCGAATTTCCTTTTCTAATTGCGCTTATACGAAGTATTATGTGATGTTGGCAGTTAGGCTAACAGAATTTAATTGACCAAAACTGTATCGGTACTCTTCTTCTTCTTCTTTTTTATATATACTATTAATTATTCTGTTAAAAAACTAAAAACTGATATGATGAGAGTTGATACTTGTAGTATCTACGTCATCACGTGCCCTAAAATACCTGGGACGTTACAGATGGTGGATTTTTTAAAATAATTGTTTGATAGGCAAAGCGACAGACATGTCGCTGTTAAGTTCATGATGTTAAGTGGTCAACGTCGCCCATGAACCTGGATACACAGGTTACCTGGAACTAGCCCAGGAAAGTCATTATGTGTTGCCTATGTTAAGTTTCGGTGCTAGTAATTGCACTGCCTGTGTTGCCCTTTTCTCCGAAACACAGCGAACCTGTTTCACGGAAGAAATGTGTAAAAGATGGTGGTAATGCCGCCGGGAGCGTAGCATAATACATCCTTCCCCCCTGTTAATTGATACAAGGCACATCCGAGTAGGTTCAAACACAAGTAGCTCGGCCATGTTTTCCCGTTTGATTATTATTAATGGATGGGTCACAGGTGATCAACGCTGAAGCCAGTTTTATAGCCAAAAGTTACTCGGCCCTAAAAATAATAATACTATGAAGATTTATATTGGCCTTTGGATATTTTAACAGTCAATATTTTCAATATTATTTTAAATATACATATTATGTTTTTTTATTAGTATTTTGGACAGCATCGCTCGTGAATATTAACGAGGTTATCTGGAAATAGCCCAAGCGTCGTCTATACTGAGACCTAAAATGTAATTCTCAGTGTTAGTAATTACACACACACTTATCCTGATTTTCTCTGAAACACAGTAAAGGTGTTGCATGGAGGCAATCAATTGGGATTATAGTATCCAGGCAGCTGTCGTCTGTCAGCACAGGCTCACGAGAGAGACACTTGTGCAGAATATGCTGAGCACTTGACTAGGTTAATGTGCGATTGTTGGATGATATTTTTATTATAATTATTTACTGATTAATTAATTCGTCGTATTTATTGCTTATCCTTCTCCACGTGTCACCATGAATCTGTGTCGGTTCGCTGCACAACGTATGTCTCCGTTAATATGATACGTCAAGTACCCGACGTTACTCGCTTGTTCAAGGACCTCGACAGAACTTTATACTTTTGAAAATATGACATTTTTAGCTGTAAATTTTTAGGGATTGTATTTCATTATCGTCTATATACACCGTCCGTCCGGCGTCCACAGCTGTAGGGCTATTCTGTGAAAACTCAGATAGAGTTTACTTTACGCTCACTTCGATAGCGAACTTTATTGATATAGATAAATAGTCGAGTTTTAAAGAATACAAATTCATCATATCACCGCAGATTCCGCTTTCGAGATTCGAAACCGACCTTACAGAATAGCTCTATTGGACGAGCTGCGTCATAGTGAACCATAAAACGGACGATTCTACACGATTCTGATATACCTAGTGTATTTTTTTGCATAAATCTAGTGGTTTTAGTTGTATTCAATTATTGTTCAGTTATCTATGGTTTATAATGTTGAAATAAATAATAAGTAGCGTTTTATGTATTATTCATCATCTTCATCACCAACAGCCCGTTATTGCACATGAGCATAGACCACCCTTGTTTCTGCTATTCTCCCTGTCCCGTGCCTGTCTCATCCATTTTTTACTCACCAACCTTCCCAGGCCGTCGATCGCTCATGTCATCGCGGTCGCCATACGTCGTCCTGGACTTCATGAGCGCGTCCAGGTCACCATTCCTTTAACGCCATGGACCACCAGCCATCACCACGCCTAACCAAGTGTCCTGCTGCCTCCATGTTCATACTATATATAGCTCATATTTATTGACGCGTCTTCTCTTACTTTATTTTTATTCCTATATCAATTGAAAGGTAATTTACTTTTGTCGTGATTTATCAAAATACTACTTAACGTCTGCTAAATATTCATTTATTATAATATAATAATAGTAATATCTATGGACGCTTTTACACCAAGTCAATCTGGTCCAGTGCTAAGTTTCCGAAGAATTTAACACATCTATGACCCAGGAACACAGAAAACTTTTTGTTCCCTGGCAAGATTCGCTACCCCCGGCCTGAGCGCCAACGCATTAACCACCGAGCCACAGAGGTCGTCAAATTTATGAACGTATAGTCACAAAATCATTAAGGATGTAAAAACATTTCCATCATTATTCTGAATATATTTTATAGGTTATTTAGTTTAATTGATTAAAATTTAATTTAGTTATTACATTATTGTGCTATCGTTTGATAATGGTTATTCTCATTTTAAAACTGGTGTTTTCAGGCCTGCATAGATGACAATTTGGAAATGGTAGAATTCTTGGTGGAGAATGGTGCCGATGTGAACCGCGGTGACAACGAGGGCTGGACCCCATTGCATGCAACAGCGTCGTGCGGTTTTCTCAGTATAGCTCGGTAATTATGTCCTTTAAAATGTATATTTGTGCCTACTTTGAATAATACTGTTTAAGCAATATTTGTACTCGTATTCTATGCTATCATAATGTACGTTGTAAATTAGCGTTTTGTTAGTGCCTTGTTTATAAAATTTATTCCTGTGGACTGATGTCCGTTACGCATGCATAGTATTTGTCCTGAACTGTTGAGTTAAAAAATATTAGATATTTAAATACGTGAAAATATTTGACGTATTTTAAATGCTTTACATAAGATCAATAACGAAAACACTTGTTTGCATACGTTTTTAGGTTTTAGTTCCATTTAAGTCCCTTTGATGGACTACTGTGTGGCTAAACCTGTGCATTGACAAAATCAGGTTATAGTATAGGAGAGCATATTAATTGAACGCCTTGTACTAGTGGTAGCTTAACGGACATCTAGCGAAGATCGGCCTCGAACACAGAATGTCATGGGCCATCTGTTCTTCGGTGTATATGATCGGACTACTGCCATTTAGTTTTCGGGAGATGTCGACCATTTTAGTTTTCAAGGCGGGCCGCATTGTTTTAAGACAGATTTGATTGCTTTCACCAAAACGACATTCTGAAAGGATTCACCAAAATATGGCATCAAAAGACGACTTTTTCGTATTGGCCGGCCGGTCGAGTGGTCACGCTATTGGACACTTTGCACAACTGTCGCAGATTCGAATTCCGTGTATTGGTGATAATTTGTAGGATTTTTGCACCGGATCATACGCGCGATATATATATAGTTCCTAGTACTCGTAACGAACTTATAAGTTACAACGGCGCTAGATATTGTTAGTTCTCACCTTAACGACCTAATGCTTAATATATCACTTGTAAACAATTGAATTAGTGTTACAGTACTTATTAATAACACGATATAAATAAGAGGGAACTAAAACTAATCCTCATTGACAATTCATTGATGATTAACCATCGATAAGTTAACGTAAAGACATACGAATTAAGAACCCATCACGATAATTTAGCATTGTTTACTGAGATAAGTATTTTTATTACTTGTTACTTCAATTATACTGATATTATAAAGGGAAAGATTTGTTTTTTTTTTTTAGTTTGTAATGGTTTAATAGAAATACTACTTGATCTATTTGAAAAATTCTTTCACCATTAGAATGCTGGCTTATTTTCGAGTAACATAGATTTTGTTATGTTTTGCATATTATGTTTATATTGCATATGGGACATCTATAAGCTACTCTGATACATTTATTAATTACTATTAATAAGGATCGCTTAAAGAAGAAGTATTCGAATTTTTGGCAGTGCGCTTTTTGATATTGTAAGCAAAGAATATACTATATTCTAACGAACAGGGACAAGAAAACACAATCAGTACAAAAAAATAACCTCATAGATTTTCATTTCCCAGGAGTATCCATTTTTTATATATTTTTTTGGTCATTATTACGGAACTGTGTCATGTACCTACTCATACTTCGAAATTTAAAGAAGCGACAGTTATGTAACTTTTCTAGGGAATTGAAAAAATCTTGTAATCTATGTATCGGCGCTTATGGCGCATACGCCTTTATTTTCATTAGCGACGCCCTGTCTAGCCCTAAATCAACCTGTCTCATCGAAACGTGAAATCGAATATGTGAAATGGAATGGAAGCATGTAAATTATTTTCGGGAGCCTCGTCATAAGAACATTACGACCGGTACTAATCGCTTTCATTGTCATTGTGAAAAAAAATGAAGATGACACACTGATGTGTAGCGAAAATAATTGTAATATGACTATTGATAATTATTATTGTAAACAAGGTGACTCATTTGACCCTGTTAGGAGGGAGTTCCTGCAATCGGAACTATTCATTGTGACTTAGTGTTTATAATGTGAAGCAAATAATGTATGTACTTTGGAAGATAAGTTTTCTTTTGAACACGAAATAACAACAAATTATTTGGTTTAGAAAGGATTAAAAAAATGATTTTTTTTATGGACTAGGTACATAATATTTTTAGGTAAAAACCTATGCCTTGTAAACCATCTTATGTATTTACTTTTGGATATGGAATCGTGCAATTCTTTCTAAGTAAATATGATTGTCATAATGTAAAACGTATACCATAAAGCGACACGGGGTTTTTATGGTTCTTTGATTCTTGTGGTTGGTTGTTAGCTTGTTTCGAAGACTATTTATTAGCAATACATTACAATAAATATATTTGAATGTAACTAATAGTAAGCCTTCTTTTTCTTATATACAGTATATTTAATAGTTATACATTTTTAGGTATCTCCTTGAAAATGGAGCTGATGTTGCTGCAGTCAATTCAGATGGAGAGCTGCCCATTGATAGGGCTATGGGCGCTAAAATGGAAGAGCTCTTACAAAACGCGATCGACGAACAAGGTCATTGAACTGTTATTACTAATTTTACACTGTTCGTTCTAGTTGATGGTATTAAATGCAACACGGGAACATATCAGCTACTTGAAGGGGAGAAACAGTGGCAAAGTATAGTCAATGTTTATTTGGTCCTTTCTTTCTAACTTTTACTGTCCACCATCTGTGATCATGTTTGTTCAAAAATCTCAAGATCATGTGCAATAGGTATGAAACAATAAGTTGATATATTGATCACAATCTTAACTCCACTTACGTGAAATGGTCAGGTCGAATCGACTCCAATCGAGCAATGCGACTAGAGGATATCTTTGATCTAGAACTAGGATATCATACATATCTAGGATATGGTCGACTGAGGTTGGTACCGTTTGGCAAACTTGCAATAGTTAACTCTGGATTTTGATAGATAGATTACCAGATGAGATGTCTGGCGTTGAGTGATGAATATTGCACAGAAGATTTTATCACTTTATTAAATTTTATAAATGACATTATGAATATCAAACTTTTGATATCAAGCTCTGCCTGGTGCTAGGCAACTCATCAGTTGAGTTCCATCCATCCCGATATAACTTAGGGTCAGTATTTGCACTTCTTACCGAAACAAAAGAATAACAAATTAGAGCAATATCTAATGTGCGCTTAGATTTATCATGTATCATGTATCAACAATATGGTATGTGTTTCAACACCCTTGGCGCCTGATTTCGATGTCACCCGGGCGCAGCAGTGAGATAAATATCGCTTATCATGAAGAGGACTACTTAAAAAAATGTGGTGGCAGGGATGCGCTGCGCTCCCGGCTGCGTCGTTACCACCATCTTGTCTGTTTAACGCGTGAGATAGCTTTGCTGTGTTTCGTAGAGAAGGGCAAGCCAGGCAGTTTAATAGCTGGCAAAGAGACTTAACATCTTATGTCTCAGGACAGACAATACATAGATTAGATACCTGGGCTTGTTAGACTGGCTTATGTTGATGTGCGACGACGACCTCTCACCACCAGGTGGCGCGTCTGCCAGTTCACATGTCCAACTAACAAAATAAAATTAAGTAATGTTTACTGTTACAGGCATAGACTGTGAAAAGTCCCGTAATGCTGAAGTTGACGCGTTGATGAGAGACGCCAAGTATTGGGCTGCAAATGGATATATGGAGGTTAGAGATCTGAAGACTGGTGGAACGCCATTGCATGTGGCCGCCGCTAAAGGTTACATTGATGTGAGTAAATACATGAATGTAAATAATCTATTTATATACGATACCAGCAGTGCTCCGTGGTTTCACCCGCGTACTTTACCTGCCCGTGGGTGTACTAGAATAAATTATAGTCAGTCTAGTCAGTCACAAATAACGTAGTCTTCTATCAGTAAAAGAATTTTTAAAATCGGTCTATTAGATCCAGAGACTACCACCTCCAATCTCACAAACTTTACCTCTTTATAATATTAGTATAGATATAATTGTGTATGCTTGTGTATGCTACTGATACTACTCTTACTAATCAATACTTTTCCTTGGATCGGTTTGACCAATTTTAATGATTTTTTATTATGCCTTTTCAACTAGATTCGAGAATAGATTCACAATTCGTCCACTAAAATATGTTTTGTACAGTCAGTTGTCAAGTGATCAGTATAACCCGGAAAGGATTTTAACTGATAATAGCGATGCCGTTCCTAAATGGAAGATTTTATGTCTTGTGCCACTAAGTGCCAGTTCTAGTGCCAGTGGACACTGCACGTCCCGCCATCAATAGTTTGTTTCATTAATTATATATGGCGTCACTATTTTTTAATTTATTTTGTAGATTGTAGCGTTTGATTTGAAGCTTAGGAAAAAGCTAGTTGTAATTCAATAATTTTTTGTAAATTTTATTGACTAAGACAATATATTTATATTAGCATAGCAAAAACACAAACTGGACATTAAGAAATTGGTGGTAACCTTCGTAAAGCAACTATAATTTTCCCACTTAAAGTGTATTTTTTTAATGATACCAGAATTCTAATAATAAAAAAAACTAAATGTAAATATACGTGGGTAGTTTCAAACACATGCCACTTTACTCCCATTATCAGATAGTGTTTCCAATTTCAATGTCCGTTGAAATTCACGTGTAAGAGGAATTTGTATTGTGAGACAATTCATTCCATAATACAGTTGGCAAATCCACAAAAATCAAGAACTGTTTCTGTCAAGTGGACTTTGACATTGTTAATGAGGCACACCTGTTTTGCAAGCGAGTGTTTAGCACTTTGGGATTCGGTACAGTTCGGATGTAGCTGTTCACTAAGACTATATATGTAATTAGTGTAATAATGACTGTAAGACACGTCCATGAAAAAGAAAGGTCGGTCGATATCCGAAATCCAACCAGATTGATATAACGGTGAGAGAGGTGGCGCGTTCTCGTCTTTATGAGTACTACTATACTATTAATTACTTCCTCCCTTTTGTTGTGTTCCTGGTAAAAGAGCAGGACAGGTTGTGTTATTACTGGTCTCAAGACGTCTCGCGACTCGAGATTAAGTAACACACAAATGGCCTGGGCTAGTCCTAGAAGTACTTATTCATGTTGATAGGCGACGCTAACCACTTACCATCAGGCAAAATTCTTTCCAGGTTACATATTATGTCAGGCGTCTTGTCCCCACCCCACCCCTTTGTCTAGCCAAGTAAAAAAAAAAAAAAGATTTCCGTTCCGTTTTTGGCGTTCATTTAAACGAAATGAACGCCAAAAACGCCAATGAAATGGTTGACAAAGATGATGATTGAACCACAAATGCTTTATGCTAATGATGACTGTCTTTTATACACAGGTTGCAAGAACACTTCTAGAGGAATGTAATGTGGAACCAGACTGTGTGGACTACGAAGGTTGGACGCCGTTACACGCGGCGGCGCTGTGGGGTCAGAAGGACGCTGCGGCATTGTTACTCAAATATGGCGCCGATCCCAACATGAAGAACTACTCGGTAATATTATATATTCAGAGATATATTAACTACATATTGAAACAAAAGTTTCAAAAAGTGAGTCCAAAAAAAGGAAACACAGAAATGTGGACAAATATTTCCCTTGACACATTCTAATTCACGAATCCATTTGTCAGCTTATTAAGAATTTTGACACTAAGAATTCTCTGGTAATCTTGGGTAATAATAAAAGCCGGGTCTTTATGCATGGATAGAGATTTTATGTGTGTTATGGTATATTTTAGGCATATTTTGAACATACTTGTAACACACAAATGTACCAATTATTTTGAGAGTGAGGAAAAATCATTAAAGGAATAATTGATGAAATGAATATAAATGATAATACGAATGATAAGAATAAATCGAATGAAGGTTGCTCAATAATCGGTATAAAAAAGGAAAGTACCAACCCTTTATGCCCCACTGTTGAAAATAAGTCTGCTCCTCGAAATCAAAAGAGGATGGTATTGGGCCATAGTTCACCGATGCGCTGGTCCAAGGCCGGTTGGTCAACTTCACATACTTTCAAAAACTTTCAATCTCATCAGAAATGCAGGATTCCTCACGATGTTTTCCTTCAACAGTAACTGAACAACGGTCTTGGTTTCAGGTGCACTTAGAATTTCAGAAAAACCCATTTGAAGGTATATTTAATTTATATAATAGATATATTAAATTTTTTATATTTCAGGGTCAAACTTGTATGGATCTTGTGGACCCGAGCATATCGACATGGCTAGCAGAAGCGTCCCTGAAAGCACCACGCCGCGTGAACAATAACAACAACAACAATAACAACAAACGCAAACACAGCCCGCCCAAACACGACGTCAAGAGAGTGGAACTACAAATCACCGGCAAGGATGAAAATATTGTTAATGGTTTGTATTCTGTGTACATTCAGACTATATTGTCTATACCCGTGGGAGAGATGCGTTGTGCTGCGCGCCCCTTGCATGGGGCCTCTCTCTCTATCTCATCCGTCAAACAGCTTCGCTGTGTTTCGGAGAAAAGGGCAGGACGGACAGTTTAATTACTGGCACAGAGACAATATCTAATTGGCGTTTCTTTCGCAAGGACTCCTAGTTTATCAAATCTGATAAATTGGCGAGTTTTGTTAAGACTATTTTCACAGTTCAAGTCTGCATCTTGTATAATGACGGTGTTTTAAAGTAGATAATAGAAAGAATATAATATATATTCTTTATCGAGTTTTGATATAATATAATTTGTTCCAAATAAAACACAGCAAGTCACAATAAAGCTTGTACATACTTGTATCTTAAGCGACAATGGTCCAGTAGGTATGGACTCGGCCTTTTGTGTGACAGGTTCCGGATTCGTTCCTGACCTCCCTGGGGCCTTGAAATGGGTTTTTCTAAATTTCTAAGTGCACTCTAAACACGACACCATCGCTCGTTCATCGGTGAAGGAAAACATCATGAGAAAACCCGCATGTCTGATAAGATTTAAAAGTCTTTGAAGGTATGTGAAGTTCACCAACCCGCACTGGGCCAGCGCCTCGGTGAACTATAGCCCATTATCCTCCTCGCCTGATTTCGAGGAGTAGACTCGTACCCAGCAGTGGCACATATATGTGTTGATATTTTTTTACCCCCTGTATCTTCGTAATATGACACAGTAAAAAAATGTTGTTTTATTATAATTGTTAAAATACGCGTACAAACATTAGAAAACGATATTAAAATGTTTAATATGTCAACAGATAAACCACCTGCGCCAGAAATTATACCTAAAATAGCTGATGGTAAACCACCGAAGGCTAGAGCGCCTTCTCCGGAGGTTACCGAGCCGGCGACTGAAAACCCGAGTGTCAACAACGACGAAGCACCGTCTTGGCGAAGATCGGCTTCCTTCAGGAATAGACAACAGGATAACAACCGTGAGTATTAATATCAACTTATTCATGTGTTCTTCCTGAGATATAACATTTTGGAATAAACTGTTTTTACGTGCTCCTGTAAAGTTTATGCAGAAGGAGTTACGAATTCTGATAATTAGGCCGACGATACAGAGCATAATATTAGTTGCCAGTACTAGATATATAGAGTATAATGTTTTTATTATCTTCGTTGGATAAGCAAACTGGCAGATGCGCCTGTGTTCTACGTCGTCCATGAACATAAACTAGTTTAGCTGGAACTAGGCCAGGAAACTCATTTATGTGCTGTCTGTCCTGAGATATAAGATGTTAAGTCTCGATGACAGTTATTACAATGCCTGTCTTGCCCTTATCGAAACACAGCAAAGCTGTTTCAAGAGAGAAAGGAGCAAGATTGTGGTATCTATAGCCGTAGCACATCGCATCCCTTCAATCGGAAGTGTATTCTAGAACCTCATGACCTACTACTACGTCTATTATTATTTTCAATATAACCTCTCGCTCACACAATACCGGCATTAAGTGACAGTTTTGCTGTCGCGTTTCGTGCTGTTTGTGAGTTTCCGGTGGCCCATTGGGGGGATAGGGAAAAGAAGGGCAACGCATCTGCATAACCTTTGGTTGTGTGGATGTTAATGGGCGTCGATAGTCGCAAGGCTTCGGCTGTTCGTTTGCCCTCCTATGCTTTAAAAAAAGAACTTTTAATCCTCGATGCATAACAATATAATATAGAACAACGTTATAAGTTTGTCCGCTACATGCGTGTGTCTATGTTTCTTTCTGGCACTATAGCGCTTAAAATGAAGCAATGGTTCGTAGACTTATTTTATTAATATTGTTTCAGCCCTTACAAGATTGTGTTCTTTTGTTAATGCGTTGGGAGTCATTTAAAGTAAAGCCTTTTCTTAATCAAATAACCTCGTAGTAACAGACATATACAGTAAATGTTGTAGTTATCATATATTGATTATATTATTCAAAACGTTTGATAAATTATTTAATTATTTCAGGTGATTCAAATCCCGCGAACAATAATATGGACAGCGACACGATATTGAGAAGGACGCATAGCTTTGAAAATGACAAGACGTAAGTTTGAATAAGGATGTGAACTTTTATACACATTTTTGCTATCAACATCTTCAAATTATGATTTTTCTCAGCATGCAACTACAAGATGTACTAAAATGACATTAGAACTTTTTATCATTGTATAGCGAAAGCAAGTTATTGGTTTTTAGTCAAAACTTAAGGAATTATAAGCAATTTGATCAATAGTATATTTTTAGTTTGTTTCTTTTTTCTATCATTTAAGTATAGAAAATAATAACACAAAAAAATGGTAAGGTACACGCTTAATCGTATATATTATGTTTCAATTAATTATCTATTATCATTGCCTTTAATTTGCTTTCACTAATACAATTATTTTTAAATTATTGTTGCCTATCATTATAAATAGTTACATTTAAGCCATTATACATATAACCTTTTCAAACAATGTAACTCAAAAATAATATTGTGCTAACAAGATTCATAAAAAAATCATATATCATAATAATTATAACAATTGATTTCTAGAAAGTTTCAGAATCGAAAGATGGTTTGATATTTCTCCACGATGTAAAAAGACTTTTGCATACTTTTTAGATTGGCACTTTTAAAGATAAATCACACATACAAGTGTTCAAAAATAAATTTCATTGAAAGCATCATATTAATTATATCAATGAAATGATCATACTTGTGATAAATATTGAATATTATCTTTAAATAGGAGAAGGGAGAGTTTCGAGTGAATTAAAAACAAAAAACAATGTCGTATTTCATCGAAACGAAGTCCTAAAACATTTGCATCAATTTGAGCTTCCATGTGTTTGAGAAGTGTTTGATATAAATGGTGTTTATCATTATCGCATTATTTTCTGTGTTTCTTTAGCATGGTTGTGTGTATTTGTGAACAGTTTCTATCAACGATATCGCGATGTGACGGCGCGTATTAAGGCGTCGTCTTGCCCTGTTATACAACCACTGTCACAGTCAACGTTGGCGGCCATCGAGCTAAGGAAAAAGAATCAAGAGACTAACAATGCTACAACAGACAATACTAACGAGGATATTAAGACCAGGTGCTGCGAACGCTCTGTGAACTTTGGTTTTGGTTCAATTTATATCAATAGTGCTTGCGGGATAATAAAATTAAAAAGAGTATTATTTAACTGCCTCAAATCAAATCAAATCAAAATATCTTTATTTCGTAGGTAACAACTTTTACACTTGAAATAAGTCAAAAGAAATAGTCGATAGGGATTTTAAAAAACCAAAGTTTGTTTTTCATTAATATAGGATAATAATATGGCTTTCACTAGTCTCGGATCTTATTCGATGCAAAAAATACAAGCCAATATTTCCTATTTATAATACTAACAGCTACCCGCGGTTTCACCCACCTACTTGCCATTCCTGTGGGAGCGCGGTAATAAACTATTACCTACGTGTTTTCTAATGAGTAAGCTATATCACTGTGAAGCTTCATCAAAATCCATTCAGTAGATTCTGGTAAAAGAGTAACAAACGTAAATCCATACATTCATACAAATTATCGCGTTTTGCAATATGCTATTAAAGTTGAAGTTATATTTATCTCAAAAGAAATTAATTTACTTTCATTTCTTTAAATATACCACGCAACCCATGAGGTAAATTGTAAAATATGTATCTTGAAAAAATATCAATCCATCCAAAACCAAAGTTTACTACAATTTCATTCAATGTTAATTATTTTACTTACAACTTAATATACATCTTATTAATTTTTGCTCGGTATGCTTCATCTACATTTGTTCCAGGCTTTGTAAATATTGTATTATATTTGATTGGTGTTTTTAGATAATTTTGTTTCGATATGAAACATTCTTGCTACTATTATTACAATTGTAATAGAATATCGTATCGTAAGCGTGTTATTAGTTCAATATACAGAAAAATATGAACATAATTATACTTTCAATAATTTTATCTTGAATGATCGAATTAAATCAGTGGTCTATTGTATGGCGTATATTGGAGGGAGTCTATTCTATTAATAGGCTAGATTAGACTATAGTCTGATGGATAACCTAGGCTAGGTAGAATGATATTGAGAAATCAAATTTATAAACAGAATTACATAATTTATACTAGTCAATTTACTTCACAATTTCTTTTACGTATAATGAAATTCAGATTAATAGATAGTTGCATGGTTTATTCGGCATTTAAGAGCCCCTTCACCTTTTTAACTCATTTTGAACAATTTTGATTATCTTTTGTACGCAAGGTGAGAAAGATTTGAACATTCTATTTCATTATATAATGAGTAGAGTTCTTATTCTTGTCGACTATTGAAAATTGTTCAAAATGAGTTAAAAAGGTGAAGGGGCTCTTTATGAACGTGGAGATTTAATTGTTTGTTTATTTATAGGATAAACACATGGAGCTCTCCGTCAACCAACACACAAACTACAGTAAGGAGGTATGTACATAAGACATTTATATATTATATGTATTACATTACACACTTGTATTTACTAGTTGTAGACCCGTAACGTGTATGACGAACGCACGAACGTCAAGTCACTCGGAGTATGAAATGTACAAAAAGTCAATTGTATCGTATCACTTTAAATGACGTCAAACAATCGAACGATCCTGATTGGTCGCTTTTTATCGTGTGACGTCATTTCCAATGAGCTTACGACGGGATTTACTTTTTGCGCATTTTATGCACACTCTTTGATACGTTGGTATTAGTTTATATGGGTATTAGACTGGTATTAGACTATGGTGATGAGTAGTTACTATGGTGGTGGTAGGTTGCACAGGTAGGATTGAAGAACTACATTTTCAAACAATACTTGTTTTAATTTTTTTATAAATATACCTTTTGTGTTAATTATCAGTAAAATTCCTTCACGAATAACAAGTATTTTACATATGCCCTTATAATATAAAACACATTCGTTTATAAACTATCTTATTAGTAATTTTATGATGAGAAAGTGAGTAACTAATAATAATGATTAAAAAATATTTACGTCAAGCAAAAAGTCAAGATTCAATCTTAGCTCAGCACGACGTTTATAAATAATAGAACGCAAAATCTTCTCTCATGCAAGTTGACATTTATTCATTTCGATTTTTGAAAAAAAAAAAAAAAAAAAAAACCAGCAACCTAGCAGAACTGTCTATATCTAACATAAACAACAATGTTGGTTTCTTTAACCTTTGAAAATATCTCTACTATATTTGTTTTGTGATTGTCGATATTATATAATATGGTTGTGTATGACAGCTCTACGGAGAGCGTAGAATCGAACAGTAGCAATTCAACACCGAGTTCAACAACGCCAACGAAACTGTCGCCCGGCAACATATTCAAGAATTTCTTCAAGTACACCCAAGCTCTTGTAGTTTAAATAGATGCTTCTTTTGATCCGAACTTTTTGAAGTGAAACCTTCTTTAGCGGCGTTGAGCACTTTTGTGGGATGGGTAAAAACTTTGAAACTCGCGTCAGGACACGTGGGCTGATCGAAAATTCGTAAGACGGTTGGAGAGTAGTGTTGTAACATCGAAATCGATTAATCGAACAATCGATTGTTTTTTCTTTCAAAATTACCTATTCCCTACCTTTTGCAAAAAATCAAAAATGCACAACGTTAATAATCAAGTTTTCACTTTTGCCGGCACTCCCGGAGTGCAACCCGTCTTTTTTCTCTAATCATTTATTTCTTCTTCATCAACATATCGATTGTCGTACCGAATGCCGCGGCATCTTGATAACAGCTGCAAATTTTTTTATGCTTACCTGTAGTTTTTTTGGTCATCTTAATATTGTAATCGAAATAGTATTCGAAGATTAACATCTTGTCTCTTAGATTTAGTCAATGCAAAATGATCTAGCCGATCATAACAAAAAAAAAAATGAATTTTAGTTTATGGAAAACTAGGACTTAAAAAACCAGAAAAAAATGAATCGTTTTCGCTTTTGTAATTAGTCTCTTTATATTTGTATGCAGAAGAAATAATAAAACCTACACATAATGTTCCTATCCCAATAGATAGTGTGTTTTAATAAAGCTTCGTCTGTCTGTGTGCTCGGGCGTTTTATTTGCAGAATTTTGTGTTATAGATAGTTTGTGTCTAGCATGGTAGCCAAGACGTTTTTGTATGTTTGCATGTTTTTTTTTGTCAACCATGTTTTTATTTATCAGCTTTGGGTTATGGCTGTTTGTTTAGAATTTTGTCATTGATTTTAAACTAACTTACCAATGAGCTGGCTTGAAATTTGAACATTACTCATAAATGACAAAATTGGTACTTTTTAGTGTGTCATAAAAACATGGTACGTTTTTTTATTACACTTGTAATTACATTACACTTGTAATTTATAACAAAGCTTGTACTAAATCTCATATGTTGCAAGTTTTTATTTTCAAATATGCTTGTAGGTCCTTTGTGCCTCCTGTACGTGATGAAGAGAGTGAGACGCAAAGAAAAGCACACGCCAAACGCGTCCGTGAGACGAGAAGGTCCACACAAGGTGTCACACTTGATGAGATCAAATCTGCTGAGCAGTTGGTAAAGAAGAAAACAGGCAATGGGACGGTGGAAACTCCGCCTCCTGCCAGTTTGAAAAAGACGGAAGATGTACCTGCTACCGGCAACTCAGAGAACACTGTACGTATATTTTTTATGCTGAAAATCGCGTGGGAGTAGGAAAAAATAGCATTTTCTTATGATTCAGTTCTATAAATCCAAGTACCAAAAGTAGTGAAAATTCAAAATTTAATTTTTTAAAGTAATTATATTAAAAAAAACAAATTTATACTATACAGATTGAGTTTATCGTAGAGCATATTATGTATAGAATCCTTTATCAATTTTCTAACTTTTATTATAAAATATATATACATTTTATATTGTGTCCTAAGTACACCTGACTCCTGTATATATTTACAATTTATAATTTTTGCAGTGATAATATGTATTTATAGAATTATCCTCTCTTGAAAAGAGCGTGCTTGTATATTTTATTGTTTTTATTTTTGAATAATAAATACCACATTAATAGAAACTTATACTGTGAATAATTTCTAACTTTATTAGTCAATTCTATTAAAGCTCTAATTGAGAGGGTAGTTGGTTGTATAATTCAGTCATTTGTTCCTAAATTATATTCATACATTAAATATATCACACATTTTTCTAAGTATGCCCTTATCATTCATTATATGTATGTGTTAAATAAACTAATTAAGATAAACATATTATTTCGTTAGGTATTTCGACAGCTAATAATTAAATTCATTCAAATTCGTTTGAGACCACTTAATTGTTGTCTTGTAGCGAAACAAACTTAAAGTGGTTTCAGAATCAAGTGCTAGGTTAGTAGGTACACAAATAATTCGAGATAAATCTTTTCTCGATCATTCGGTATGTTAAAAATGAATGTGTTGCAATACACTCACTGTACTCAGTTTTTGAACACTATGACCACGATAATATAATCTAACCTTTTTGGCTTTTGAACTAAGATTTTTTATGACTACCCTTTTAAAGTTCTAGAGGTTTTAGGTTGTCAGGTCTGGGTCTGGTCCCTGTCAGGTGGCAGGGAATTCAGCTCTTCCTACTTGTTTCTAATTCTTAGTTTATCTTCTTCATTACCTTTATCTGTGTATTATTAGAAAGTCTAATGTCTCGGGTATATCACACTTATCTACTGATGAATGTGTTCCGTCAAATATCTTTGCTGTTCCGGAAGGAAATTACTGCAACCGAGACTCACAATAATATGTCCTAGAATAAACAACATAATATGAATTAATTGCCCGTCCTTGAAACGACAATTACCACTTATGTGGCTCATCGGCCCGTCTAAATGCCAAAATGTACATTGAAAGTTAATAAAAATATTTTTTGAGTATATGTCGGTATGGGTATCACGTAGGCTCGCGGTGCCCTAGCTGGTGGGGAGATCGCTGTCACGTTGGCTTTGGCCTCGGCGACCGCTACAGCAACCGCTACCATCGCCGCTAACAGCGAGCGCCGACCTTCTTGGCGGCTAAGACTCGACCCCACTAATAAGGTCTTTAAGCTCGAAAGAAGACTATTAATTGCTTTTATTATGTTCATTATTTGCCATAACATATTTTAATACAAAATATTGTTTCCCTGTTGTTAAAATTAACATTATGACGTCAGTCAAAAAATGGCTTAAGTCCAACCCCATATATTTATTTGAGGAAGTTGCGGAGTATAAATCTTATATTATCACAAAACATGTTATACAGTGAATTATAAAAAAATAAATCAATTAATAGTCTTTCTGATGTCAGAGCTGTTTGAAAATTTTTAGCACTCGCGCATGGTGTGGAAATGTTGACGGCTTCCCGGAGAAATTTGTTTCAAAATTTGATGTTTTATGTCCGTTGTCTAACGCTGGGCAATAATTTAATATGTTTCGATTATAATGTAAACTAATATAATGTTAAGAATAAGTTGATCTTTAATTTAATATTTACTTTGAAACATATTATATTGTTCATACTTTGTGACCATGTGTTCGTCTTCTATTTCTATTTATATTATATATCTATTTATTGTTTATGGTTATACTATGCCGCCTACGTTCTGTCGCTTTTCATTTCCTTCTACAAAATCGAGAGTACATAACAACTTAAAATATTCACATATATGCTTATAATAATAATAATAATAATAATCTTTATTTCAGACACAATAATGTGTTATAATGTGTTGAAATAATTTAAACTAAATATATTTCGTTGTGTATATTTAGCAGTATATAAAGCAGGTATGGGAAGTAACAAGACAAAATGTAACAATGCACATGGGAATTAAATAACTTTCATGTTTGTCTTTGTAGTCTTACACATGAAAGAATCTACAAATAAAAAAAATGCCTAAATATCGTAGCTTTTACACACATGTCCTAAACTGCACATTAACCAACAGGAAGGCATTGACTGTAACTGTCGTCATTAATTATTGGAATCCTTTGTGTTAACAATTAATTTGCGTGTTCACACATTTATGTTTGTGTTGTCAGCATGTTTGTCTGTAATAATGTTTTTGTACGTATGTGAATGTTATGCATTAGTCAAATCTGTAGACATGTAAAATTATAATATAAAGATTATCTTGAAAATTTGTACAGATCTTAATATCATATTTTTCAAAAATATTTTTCAATTTATGTTTGTAATATTTTTTTTTGTAATATACTTATTTTATTGAATTAAATTAATAACAATCATTTACATTAATCAAATTAGAATAATTTGATAGTAAATCACAAAAATTAGTGGTAATATCCAAGTTCTACAATCCTATTAAAATTAGCATGTTCGTTGATTAACGTCGAATTGTCTTATCCTGACAGTTTGAGCTGGAAGACGCGGATAGATCTTCTCCGAGGACCGCCGCGCCTGCCACAGAAACGACCGTCACGCTACCACTCCGTCGTCCGCCTACCGCGACGGTCAACACCACTCCAAACACCACCAACTCTTCGCCTACCAAGGAGGAGAGTCGTACAGGTTTGTTATCAGTCCTTACTATTTACTAATACAACGTATCTTTCAAACCCCGCCAAGAGTTTTTATCAGGCATAGGCGAGGCGCAAAATATATTTGCCTATAAAAGATCATGCATATATTAATCATTGCCATCGATACCTGTATATCTATCTCATTGTTATGAGACCCGTCGGTGGTCCTCCCTCGTGGTCTCAGGCGAGGTTTTATGTGCCCAACCAATGCCACCAAAAGTGAATGTCACACACCCTCTTAGGGCCTGTTTCACAATCTCCATTTAAGTTCCGAATAGGCTATCGGCAACATATTTGACAGATAGGGTATGGAGTATCTGTCAAATATGTTGTGGAAAGCCTATTCGGCACTTATCTGGATATTGTGAAAGAGGCCCTAAGTCTTTTTATCTCGTTGGGCATACAGGCTTCCTCACGTTGTATCAATTGAACGGCGAGCAAGTCGACGTTGCCAGATGAACTATGAAAAAAACCCCTATTCGGGTTGTCCTGGTCAGGCTTAAATTCCGTAAAATATCACACTTTTGAGGTTTCTTGCTTTAAATTAAATTCTACCAATATTTTTTTATTGGTTTGGGTTGTAGCTTATTGGATTATATTACCTTTTGCCCTGGATAAGTCTTATTCAGCATTTGTAATCCGTTTTATTAATGGAAATTTTGATCTATGATATTCTTATTTTTAGCAGGTAATCATCATCATTATTAAGAATGAATTACTAGTTTTTAATTAAAATGTATTAATTGGGAAACAGAAGATGAAAAAGAACGGGAAAGCAGTTCGGAGAGCAAATCGTCGAGTAACGCGTCCCCGTCGAGTACGCAAGCCGCTCTCAACGTCATACAGCGCAGGCGACGACCGAAGCGGCGCTCCACCGGCGTCGGACATGTTGATATGGACGTAAGTACCTTTAAGACGAACATTATAGTCAGGAACAATGAGAAGGCAAAATTATTATAGTTTTAAGAAGATGAAAGGTCATGAAACATTTGTAGTCGCGCGTAAAACCGATTGCTTGCCTGGTGACGCGTCGCCAATCGTCGCTAAACGCAATCAGAGGCATTATCGAATATGGCTTACATAATATAAAGTATTGAGTTGTCACATTTATTTTAATTTTTATATCTATTTAAAATAAATTATTATTAAATAATCATTCTTTAATGTACAAAATAACTTCGATTTTTCTCATCGGTCGGGCATCCCATGACCGCTCATTATTTTATGATGTGACAGACATCATGTTTGCTGTCACATAATGCAGTTTTACAAATATATGAAGTCATTTAGATTATCATCGTTAAAAATGTGTGAAAAACTTATAATAAGCCTAGAAATAGTCAGAAATAAAGAATATGATAAAATTAATAATTGACTCGATTTCTGTATAATTAAATTCGATATTTGCTAAATTGTAATAACAAAATATTTCATTTATATGACTTATTAATTATTCTTGTCCAATCGACTTACACTTGTTAAAAATAAACAAATAATCGTATACAGATATGGCAATAATACATTATAAGTTTGAAATAAATACTTAAAATGTCACTTTAAAGCCAACAAATATTATATTTTGAGTCCATTTTGACATGTCAAACGAGACAAGAATAATGTTTTTACCTGAGGCTCAAAAAGAAATTGGCACGCATATACACTCGAAGAGTTTCTGGGAAAGGTAAATGAATCACTCACACGCGTTAATTATACGTTGTTGTAGGACATCGTTAATGACCGCGGCGGGGGCGGCGAGGGCGACGGAGACGCGGACAACGTTCAGGTACGTTACGTATAAGTTTTTAGCACCACGCCTAGGTACGTCTCAGCCTTAGCACTTAGCACTTCACATACATGTTACATATTAGACTTTAGAACAACACATGTACGTATCACACATTAGCCTAGACAGAGAGGCCCACAACGTTTAGGTACGATTACATATATACACATGTAGATGTACGTCTTAGCCTTAGCACTTCACATACATGTTACATATTAGACTTTAGAACCATACATGTGCGTATCACACATTAGCCTAGACAGAGAGGCCCACAGCCTTTAGGTACTATTACATATATACACATGTATATGTACGTCTTAGCCTTAGCACTTAGCACTTCACATACATGTTACATATATTAGACTTTAGAACAACACTTGTATCACACATTAGCCTAGACAGAGAGGCCCACAGCGTTTAGATACGATTACATATACACGTATTACACTTAGCACTGCTACAACTATGGGACTTAAAGATAAAGTTATAAACTGATGTTGCGGTGTATATGATAAATCATTTAAAAGGTTTATATATATGAACAAATTCAAACAAGTGTATTATATAAAACCTTTATAAAATATACATTTTGGGAATAGAAATAAATGTATGACTGTAATAATATATACACACATAATATTATATACCCACATAAATAATTATCTATGTATATATCTACCTGAAACTAGTATGACATTGTATTCGAAACCGCGATATGTATATTTTTGCGCTGGACAACCATTTCAGAGGCTGGAGAGCTGAAATGATGATGATGATAATAATTCATCTATTAAATAAGATACGTAATTAACACGCATAAAAATCTTGTAAGTCGTGTAGATGAACGCTAAATCCATCGACATATTGGCTATTTTGGCCATTTGTTTAATCAGTGTCTCCGTTTATGTGAGGACTAAGATATTAGTTGAATAAATGAAATGTACGCCTTTTCGACACTTTAAAATGTAAAGATAAATATGAACAACTTACAAAAAAAAAAAAAATAATCAATCAGTTTCATACACAAATAGTTACCTGTGTAAAAATCTAGCCAATTCTAATTCTGGTGCACCCCTAAAGTATATTAAGTAAAATATAAAATTTGCTTTTCAAGAATTTGAATGACAAGAATTTGAATGACAAGAATTATAGTAGCTTGTAAAATTGAATAGGATGTAGGCTACCAAAATCATAAGCAGCGATAAATTGATATCAAATTACTACTATTACAAATATGGTGAGATTAACAAAATTGTATGAAATGTATGGAAAAACATATAAACAAAAAATTAATGTTATAGTAAATACTATTATTAGTTTTTATCTCAAAATATTTATATTCACATATTTATTATTAGTGCAGTAGTTTTATTATCGGCAGTTTAGTCTATTGTAATAAAAATAGACATACACTTTTCTTATATAAAAATTTAACGTACCGTTTTAGCCGCTTGTGTACGCGTATTGACGTAAGTCGACCAGAAACAGATGTATTTTCGGCCGCTACCATGACTACATAAAAGCGAATCATACTTTTCAGTTACACTACGAACTATATTGAAATGAAAAGATCATTAAACTAGAGATTATAAATAGAAAACATTCACCATATTATAAGTGTATAACGTGTAATGTCACAATAATTTATCATTATAATATTATTTAATTTTTATTTTTCAATCATGAATATTAAAATCCCGGGTAATGAAGTGCATAGTTGTACCATAATGACTAAATATCGTTATCGTCCCAGTACGTAGTGTACCTTTTGGTTGATCAATAAAAAAATCTAATAATAAAAAATAAAAAAAAATAATCAACGTTTTATTATATCATAAAGTATCCGGCTCGTAGAGGACCATATTTTATCACTATTTTATATTTCAAAGTTCATTCAATCGGCGTTACATATTTATGCTATGTTCATGAAATGAGTATCATCGTCATCATCATACTCTATCCTATCACTGCATAGTTCTTTCGTCAAATTAGTATACACTTTGTTATAATCATTAACAGATTATCACTAATTTATGTATGGAGAGTCAAAATCGAATGAGAGTGGCAGGAATCAGTGGTTTTTATGGCAATCTCCTACAAATGAAACCCCGCCACGGAGTACATGCGAGCTTCTTCGTCAGATAATTTAACAAAAAAATCCTCAGTTTTTTTTTATTGAGGAAGGTAATGGATATTCAAAATTGAATGCGACAAATATCGCTAGGACGCAAATAATAATTTATATTAAAAAAGTGTGTACGTTGTAAATAAAATTTGAATTCTAGTCTAACATATTCAGCTTTTGGATGTAATCCAAAATGATTCAATCCCCTTTTTATTGTTATTAGTTGTTGTAATTACTTTGAATACCGAATTTAAATCTTTTCAATTTAATTTTAAGTTTTATGGGTAATTAAGCTTATTTTAACGATATGTAAATAATCGTTCAATTAGTGAAAATGTGCTTTGGTGTCATTTTATATTACTAACGTTTCATAATATCATTATAGTTTGAATAAAGGTAGTGTTAAGCAAGGAATTATAATACGTACGTATTTTGTGTTTAATATTTTCATCCGTCTGATTTTCACGAGTTCATTTACATTCGATAGCTCATTCGCTAGACGACATTATTGTCATGTGTAGGTGTTACATGAGATACACATTACATATGCAATCTGAATTATTCTTGAGTATGTGAAATCTTGTCGTATCTATCGCTTTCTCTCTATTTAAGAAGACTAAGAAGTAATAACTAAGACTTCGCCACTCACTTCTCTTCTCTCCCAACACCTTAATATTAATATGTCATATCTATACTTTACCTGATATTCAATACTGTTGAATCCAAATCAGATTTATTTAATAAACTCAGACTTACATTGTTGATTGTAATGTGAATATTAAGAGACCACATAAAATCAGGACTGTGGCTTCTCAAGACACCACAATCGCATAACTGAGTGGTTACCTTTTGAGGAATTATATTACACTGTTGTGCATTATCCAGCGCATGTTTAAATAGTCATCTTTATTTTTTTAATTCATTTATTTTTAATTTAAGTGCCGTGTCTGTAGTCGATTAAGTAGGGTATCGTATTCTATCGATATATGAAGCACTTGTGTTTTATTTTTCTCTTCCTTATCATAGGAGGTTTCATATATTGGATGTATAGGATATAGAGCTTTTAACAAGCTAAATAAAGTAGATAATTTAATGTTTGTTATTGACGTAAATATATGCAGTAATGTGTTTCTAGAAAACGTAGGGACAATCTGTAGAAATGTTTATTGAGAGTTAATGACGCAAATGCACAAATATATGGCTGCAACTAATTGATTAGGTACGAAGCTTTCACGAGACGCCTGCTTATTTATTCTGTGCACATGTCTCATGGCTTATTAAATTTGTATTACGTTTATTTACTTAATAGCACGGAAATAGTGATTATCTAAACAAATAAGTAAAACTGAAATGTATGTTTGTAAATTCAAATTAACAGCGTTTCACTAAATACACGTGATAGAATGAATAGTAAGATATTATATAAAAAACCTTTCAGTATTTAGTTTGTCTTTCGGCTATGGACTCGGTCTTTTGTACGAGAGGTCCGGATTCGATTCGGGGGTCACACTGTGATTCCTTGAAAAATGTTTTTTAAATTTCGAAGTGCATTTAAACTCGAGACCATCGCTCGCTCACCGATGAACGAATACATCTTGAGGAAACCATGCCTGATAAGCATAAGTCTTTTAAGCTGTATAAAGTTTACCAACCAGCGTTGGGCCATTCACTAACTATACCCCTCTAGGCTGATTTTGAGGAGGAGATCCGTGCCTAACAGTAGGACATAATATAAGGGTTGATACTTTACTTTTTTACTTTTACTGTCAGTTTATTGTGATGATATTTATTTTTACTCTTGGTCATATACGTTTTGCGAGATCTTTAATGAGACTATTTTGTAACTTATTTTATGCATGGCGGTAGTCTTAGACACCTGTGAGCGCTTTGACTTGTCTGCAAAGTGCAAACTCGATAACTCTGTTTCCACCCACCTTACACATTAACACTTTGTGTTGATTATGAATATGTATTGATGTCGCTCTAACAAATTGGTCTTTGTTCGTGATCAGAACAACAAAAATATAGAAACACATTTAGCGGAATTTTATTTTTTGGAATGGAAAATGATTCATCAACCGACGAATGGTTTGATGCTGCAAATCTTAGTGAACGATGACTAATAACGGAAACATACGCGCATATAAATTAACAGTCCGATTTATCACTACTGATAATCACCTAAGTTTTAAAATTTACTATACTTTTATGATACAGCATCTTAAACCAAAAAAAAAAAATACGTTTGACAAACAGAAACGCAAAGGTAGACAACAACACAAAGACACGTCTTGCTATTGTATACAATCATTTTTTGGGTTCAGAAAAAATATTTCAATTATACAATTCGAATGAAAAGTGATAATTATAATCTTCCCGAGGAATGATTCGATGACAGAATTAGCAATATAAGGCGAATTGGGCACGGACTTCTTAGTTTGCCCAAAAATCGAAACAATGCGAATAAGAATTCTCATTACATCCTCCGTTGCTTTGAATTAATTTCTTTTGCTCCAATAAGATTTGACTCTGATAGAAAGAAGTCTGATAATTCCAGCTATCTTCCACTCGAGTGTCGGCACGTAGTGTTCCCAAAACCGCAACCTACTTTGATTGATACGTGTAAGATAAAACGCATCGGATCGGACATATCACTGGTCGATCCGTGGTATTTATTACACGTGATATATGGTTGCGTAAAGTAATATCTATCGGATATGATGATGCACACATAATATCCCGTCCACTGCTGAACATTTAATATTCAAATGCTGTGGTGTAACGCGTTTTTATAGATGTGCTGTGTCGCGCACCCGGCTGCATGGGTATCGCAATTTTGTTTCGTTCTCCTTTGCAGACAGGCTGTGTAGTTCTGGCACAGAAACATCTTATGTTTCAGGATTGGCAACACATAAGTTACCTGGGCTTGATCCAAGTGGACTAATTTATGTTGATGTGCGACGTGGACCATTTAACGTCACGTGGCACTTTCAAAATACACAATGTCTTTAATATTGAGTTAACGGATAATAAGCTTAGGTGCACCCATTATCCGTTTTCTCCCTCTTTCACAAAAACTAGGCCGCAGTCATGACGGCCTATTGTATACTTACATGTAGGTTGTTATGTATAGCAATGGTAAACCGTCTCAATAATTAAGCTAAACCAAGAAATCTCTTCAGCAATGAAGTCAAAGACCTTTGTCTCTTAAAAATATTTTAAATATAGATTCATTAATGAACGAAATTTCAAAATTAGAAACAAACAGGCCATTGCTCTAAATTAGCCATTGAAATATCTAGTTCTTAATGTTTACAAAAAATGAGTTAACATAAACAAATTTACTAATTTCCTTTATAGAATTATCCATTGCAGACTATTATACTCCTACTGACTGCAATTTAGATTATCTTTGGATTATTCTTTACTTTTTCCTTTTGCTGCTGGACACTAGATAGTAATATTTCCTTATGTGTTTAAATATTTAAATATGGACAATTTTTTGAAATTTTATTAAAACGTAAAAAATAATGCAATGATTTTCTTGGAAAAAAAGTTACTTGTAGATTATGTATACTAAATTATTTCAAAAAGCTTTAAAACATAATTTATGAAGTGAAAGCGAATTATTATATCGTCAATAAAGTCTTTGTAATGTCTTTAAGATGTGTAGACTAAAATAAACTCTTTTGTAACATGGTTTCACAACTATTTCTGTGGGTTTCGGATTCGTTGTAAATTCCAGACATTAGAGCTAAGTCAGTATTTGGGTCAACGGAATTCTAAATTCGAACATTGTAAACTTGAAAATATCAGTTATAATTAGTAACAAAAAAAATAAAAGGGGTGACCCCCTTTTATTTGAGTTTGAGTTTAAAAAAGGACACTAGTGTCTCCCATTGAATGTGATTTATTAACAACACACACATGGAATAAATTTATTTCTGCTATTTTTATTTACGATAAAGTGTTATTTAGATATGGCATAATATATGACTTTCGTCTGTTCGAAGTGCGCCGCTGTATTTTTAGCAGATGCGTACCTGCATGAGTGGGGCAGCCGCACGCAATAACGACAAAGGGCGGCCTTCGGTACCATGCCAATACTGAAGGAAACAATTAATGAAAGACAACGGGGTGCCGATATTAATAGGCGGTATACATATCGCGACACCGGCTCGGAGTTCGGACTTAGACAGTTCTCGTCCATCGGTGACGACAACTACACGGTATATTTACAGGTGATGATTCCCTCACGTGCTCGTATCGCCCTCTCGTCTGATTGTATCAGTACGTCACAGGTTTCCCATCTCGCTTGCACAAATCTATGAAGTCGTGTTTAGCGTAGGTGTCGACAATATTTTCACTCGGTAGATTTATAAGATTGAAACAGTGTGTTTTCAAGACGCGCAACGAGCACTCGTACCTATCACAATTATTGTTCGTGATTGTGGGATGTGATCGAAGATGAGTCGGAAGCAGGACAGATATTTTTCTAGACCACGCAGTCTCACCTCACACTATGGCTCCTCACCGACCGTGCTGGGCTCGATGCTCGGTGGACAGTACAATTCATATTCTAACAACTACACAAACTCCTACAGTCCTAGTACATACAGAAACTATAATCCCTACACGGTCGGCCTAGGACGGTCTTCGTCGAATTTGGGAATATACGGTGGAACGAGTTCGGGCTACGGCGGGGTATACTTAAGTGGGGCGTCCCTGGGATCTTTGAATCTCATGACACCAGCGCTAAAAAAGTTAGATAAAAAACTGTTACAAAGTCAAAAGAACTTCAAACCTAAGCCGGTTCCACCAGCGAAAGTTGTAGAAGCCCCGCCCGTTGAAGAGGACATTCCTCCTGTGAGACCAGAAAGGAAGTCTAGGTCGAAGAGTAAGAGTAACGATCTCGATAAAGAGCGCTCGCGGTCGCTCACAGCTTTGGACTCTCTGGACCATTTAAGTCAACGCTCCTTAAGTCTTAATTCCCTTGCATCGGATGGATATTGTGTACGTACTATTTTAAGATTTTTATTAATAAAAATTCGTCATGTCATAGTTATAGTGATACACTTCAGATAGCACATTTTACCTATGTGAGGTCACACGTTAATAATCTTTTACTCATATTCTGTAGTGATGTTAAGGATTTTGACGCTTGAGTGTTGCTGAATAATGTAAATTTGTACAGTCGAAAATATTTACCCATCGTTTAAGGTTTGTAAGTGGCAAGGACATAAACAAACTTTATAATTTGTTTCTCATATTGTTATGTACTAGCAGCGGCCCGAGGTTTCACCCGCCTACTTCCCGTTCCCGTAGGAATACGGGGATCAATTATAGCATATGTATTATTATTAATATAATGTAATTTTAAAAAAATCAAAGTCCATCTAGTAAATTGAGACAATAACAAACACACTCTTACAAACTTTCGCATTTATAATATTAGTAGGACTACAATGATTTTGTTTACATTTGCTAATTCCGAAATATAGAACTGAGATATTGATAAGAAATAGATTAAGATATGTGGCTTACGGCGGTTTTCAATATCCTATCTATCTTAAAATTTTCTTATTGATCTTAAAATTTTGACAGATTTTGTAAGAAAATGTGTCAAAATTAAAAAAAAATCTGGTAGACAATTTTGAGTGATAATATATTTTTTGACGATTAATTAAAATCAATGTCGTATTTGTATTATACTAAATTAAATACTGTAATATTATACAAACATTACTCTGACAAGTTGGATCTATGAAAATATTGTATTACGTTACTAACATCTTTAAATACGGATCGTTCATGAGTCGAGGTTATATAAAAAATATAAACTTTTTACGTACCTACTGTTTAAAATCAAAGTCTGCTTTGTCTAAAGATATTTAGTACATACTAAATTTTACACCTAACACCTCTACACACTGGGATAAAAATCTTATTGTATAGCTCAAATTTACTATAATATGACATAAAAAAGTAAAGTATCAACCCAGTATGTTCCACTGCTGTTTCCCAAACTTTTTTGCTTCATAGACCTCTTTCAAACTTTTCCTGCATCAGGTAACTTTCCTTGCTGGCCTTTTTTTTTGCTCGTTTAAAGATATTTCATTATGATAGTAAAATTCTCTTAACAATATTGATAGGAGAAGAAAAGCCAACATGGGTCTTCTTTGGTTGAATGGCTCATTGGTTCTTCACTATCGAAACCATTTTTTTTTAATTTTCATGGACCATGCTTACGATTGTGGACTCCCATTTTTTGTCACGCTCATCGTGGACCCCCTTCGAGTCTTCCGTGGACCCCTAGGGGTCCACCTGGACCACTTTGGGAATCACTGCTTTAAACGAACGATGAGGCGAATGATAAAATTATTATTAAATAGTTTACTAATATTAAGTAAATTGTTTTATAAGAAGGCATATCTACAAATTGAGTAAAATTTTGTAGTTATGCATTCTGATAAACAATTGACATAAATATTTTCTTTTTTAAATATACTCTTAACAAAACACTTCACACACTTAACACGAACAATTTAAATAAATCATTTAAAGTAAATATTTTATTATAAAAGTTCTTTGTTTAATTTTGTTACTTTATTCATTTTCTGGCAAATGTAACGATTGAATTAATCATTACTTGATATTATTAATGATACCTTGCCATATAATAATATATCCTTTTCTCTGTCCTTTTTTCTATTGGCCCAGCGGTAGTATTAATGTAATTAAAAATATAAAGGGACTGTGTGATTTAAACCAGGGATGATGAATATGACTTTCTTATTGCTTATTGACATTGCCATTTGCCACATATACCATACAATAAAATTCTTTGTACTCACGGAGTCAAATTGCAATGAACTGCAATTTGTATTTTTAGTTTCGTGGACACAAATTTTAAGGTACTCATTTATACTTCAAAATATCGGGATTTAATAAACTTACAACTTATGAGATTGCTGTTTTTGCCTTTATTTAGATTAAACGTTTTAAAAGTGTTTTCAACATTCTCCGACCTATATCTTGTTATCCACTTTCGCTCAAGATTAATTGCATCGTAAATAACTGGTACGTGTCAATAAATCCAGTGTAAAACAGAACTGCTGAAAAACAAAAGCCACACAGTTTAACCTAGTTTTTAGATGTTTTTAAATTACAGGATATTAATGGTCGTATTGTTTCTTAATTTTATATAAAGTTCCTAAACCACTCCAATAGAACACCATTATATTACATGCATACACATAAAATGTACACGTAGGTACATTTTATGTGTATGTATATTTCATAATTATAGCAATTTTATTTATATTATTTGTGAAGAGATCTCGATAAAAGTAGCTATATTAAATAATAATAAAGTGACATTTGTAAAAAATTGTAAATGAAAATCGTACCGTTGCTGCGTATTTTTCCTTTTTTTTATTTCTATGTAGAGCGACAGTGTTTTTCGAGAATGAATCCTCACGCACTTCATTTGCCTTAAATATATTATAAAGTTGTGTATTCACCGCGCCTTAAAATCGAAGTGGCGATGGCTTATTTCCTGGATAAGAACATAAGCTACATTTTATACCGTAAAATTCAAAGTTCCTTGGCAATTTCACTGTTCTTACTTCTTAGTAGTAATCATTTTCATGCACTTCCCTCGCGCACCCATTACTTATTAAAATTTCTGAATAGGGCTTACTAAAAACATAATATATAAATCAATAACTAGGCCGGGTAGGTCAGTCTCATAGCAACATATGGAACATAGGATTTCATCTTTGAACAAGTACCTATAGAATGGCAATGTCATTTATTTGATTCTTTGATGGCGCTAAACATTTTTGGATGCGGGCAGAAAACGTTAGCCGGCTTCAACTGGCATATATTATAATATTAACTCAGTGGACCAATATTCACCAAAAAAACTGATTTACTTAAATTGCACTGATAGTTCAATATAAATGCTGTAATTTAATGGTAGTATGATGTTCATTTCGGATCTAATAAACTAATATGTTATGAAGTCGGATGATGTTAAATAAAGAATATCTTTAATGGTAGTAGATTAATCTCACGCGAAAAATTAGGATAACTATAGAGTACATATAAAATATAAGTTACTAACGCCCGAATTCTCAAACGCCAATTAAATACTTGGGGGCTCCTCAAACTACTAAGCACGCAGACCAATCAGCGCCCACAAATCCATATGTCATCAAATTGTAAGCAGCTCCCAAAGAGTTGCGTTTGAGTATTCGGGCATAAAACTAGTAAATGATATATTTTTTTCATATATTCGTAAAAAAATGTATGTTTCAATTGTACTTATTATATATTACAGTCTGGCAGCGAGCGCACAGAAGATGGGGACGACCGCGACTATAAGGCCTTATATGAAGCGTCACAGAGTGAGGTGCGGCGTCTACGCGCGTTGCTTACGACGTCAGAACAACAGCTACGTGATGCGCGCGCTACCATTACGAGGCTCACACAAGTGGTATGGAACAGTGTATTATTAGTACTTTAGGATGAAGAATTTTGTATAAATTTTGTATAATATGTGGAGCTTTTTGTTTAATTTGTGCTTAGGATAGAATTATTTGAATTATTAGTGACTAGGAATCAAGGATTATGTACTGTAAGTGGCCGATGACTGTTCTACCAAAAATACTAGTGGGATAAAGTTTGGACTAAATAGAATAAATAAAGACAATTTGGGCTGTTAAATTCAATGCCAAAAGAAGGAAAATATTTACTGCTAACATTAAGGTTATAAACTTGATCTGTTTTGTTTTTGTCCACTCTTGTGTAAAATGTAAATGTACATAATATATAACAAGGTAAAAAGCAAAATTATTTTTAAAATATGATTTGGTAGTATACAATATTATAATATATATATGCTATACGAAACACATCATCATCATCATCAGCCTTTATCCGTCCACTGCTGAACTTAGGCCTCCCTCAACATGAACTACGAAATAAAACTTGCATCTAATATGAAAAGGTGGATTCGCTTATTTTATTTTTCGATAGGCGATTATGATCACACATAACTTTTGTCTTTTGCTATGCGAATTATTTTGTATTATTGGATTATTAATTTTAAATAAAAAATAAAGCTATGAGCGAATTGGATTTTTCAGAATTGTATGATTTTTGTTCTTATAAATAAAATATTTGGTCAACATTAAATCATATTTAGCAAGCAGGGATTTTGATGACGTTGTGTTCGCCCAAGCTTAAAACAATATTTAAAAAGTACGTTAGCCGTACGGTAATACGAGTAAATATTACAGCGAAGAATAACTTCGTTAAAATGGCCTTGCATAGGTGTTGAAGAACATACAATAAATAACATGACGTCTGGAATTGTGCCTAGGACGAAGGGTTATTTTCTGTAGAGAAAAAGTAATGCCAGTAAAATGTGACAATGATGTCAAATCAATTTTAGTAGATTTTAAGTTTGATATAGTTGATATAGGAACATTAACGGCGGCTTTCAATATCCTATCTATTTTAAAATTTTCTTATCTATCTTGAAATTTTGACACAATTTCTTACAAAATCTGTCAAACCTATTAAGACCGATAAGAAAATTTTAAGATAGATAGGATATTTAAATCCGCCGTAAAAGACCTCCTAGAGACACACAAATATTGTTTACTAAAGAGCCGTCTTATAATAGTACCTTGGGGAGGGATGCGTTTTTCCGTGCTCCCGGTTACACGGGTACCACCATCTTCTTTGTTTATCTCGTGAAACAGTTTTGCTGTTTCGAAGAGAAGGGTGAGACAGACAGTGTAATTGTAACTGGTACCAAAACTTAACATCTTAGGTGTCTGAATAGGCAATGCATAATAAGTTGCCTGGACTAGTTCCAGGTAAACTAGGTTATGTTAATGGGTGACGACGACCAGTAAGCTATGGCACGTCTGACAGCTTCCCTTAGAAACCAACAAGCAGTAGCAATAATGGTGATGTGGACTGGCATGATAGTTGTTAAGCTATCGAAGCTGTTACTCTATTCAAATAGGCTATTTACCGACGCTCGTTCTACATTTGATTTGAATAATGTTATCATCATCATTATCATCAGCCTTTATCCGTCCACTGCTGAACATAGGCCTCCCTCAATGAATCCCAAAACAAATGTTATCTTATATGAAAGTTAATGTTTTTAATTTTCCGAAACGTCTGTTTTGTTTTAGCGTTTTCTGTATGAATTAGCTTGCGTATATTGAACGATTAACTCATTTTGTAATTGTTGGTTGCGAAAGTTTATTATATTCATGTTTATTTTTGAGGATGTATTCACATCCGCATTAATGCATGTATCTTTCTATCTAGTATTGAGGTGGACAAGTAAACCAAGTTTTGCTGTCAATACTTTTTTATGGTATTGAAAACGGTGTTGTTTCGTTGTGTGTTTTTTGTGTTTAAGTTGTTCCGAGTATGGTGTAGATCCACGATTAATTTGCACAGGACGTCTGTCAGGTTCGCTAGCTGACGTTATGTTGGCGCGTATGCCGTGGCCATGACACTCGTGCGTTTCCATTTATTTGCGGCCCTATTTTAAAAGCGCGTTACTAATACCTACTATTACCGCCCACCGGCTACCGCTAATTACTGGCGCGTGCATTTGGCGACGTATAATGTGTTAATTCGTTTATCATCATTTATTTAATTAATAGTCATGTACGATTATGTACACTTCACCTTGTGAAAATTTGTGTATAGGAAAGGCATATTATGAGCTTGATTGGATTGGTCTATGCATTTTGCAGTTTTTTTATATAAAATGCTTTTAAGAAGAATAATAACGAAATCATCATGATCATCATCAGTATTGGCCTATGACCATCCATTCGAACATATAATATAATATTTAATGTTAAGCATTACCCTGTAAGCTAAGTTATTTTGCTTGCGATATTTTTTATTCTTCCATTTGGCTACAAATTTTTTGTTGTTTTTTAAACTAGGTATTAAAATTATAGGATATATTTTTATGTACATAAACATATTCTATGCTACTTTATATACTAATATTTTATATTGAAATATTGTATAATATGTTATTAGTACATGTCGAAAGCGTTTAAAATGTTATGAGGAGTGAAACCTGAGTGAAACACGGTGTAATAGTAGTTATATCATGACAATTTTGCCCAAAACCGTTTGAAAATGTGTCATGCTTACAAAGTCTCTCTTTTTACAGAATCAAAATTCGCTGTCTGAAATAGAGAAACGAGAAAAGAGAGCTATGGAGAGAAAATTATCTGAAATGGAGGAGGAATTGAAGGTAACACTAGTTTTTGTACTAGATGTGTCACTACACTACACAATAATACACTGTGAATTATGAATGTGGGGTTTATTAGCTTGATAAACGAGCCAATGTCGCCTCATATATGAGTTGTAATGTTGGTATTCGTTTTGTAGCAATTGCAAAAGTTAAAAGCCGAGAACGAAAGGCTGAGGGCAGAGAATCGTGCCCTGACACGGGTCGTCAGCAAACTGACCAACTCTGTCGCCAAATAGGTAAATGTGTTGGAACGTGCGTCCGCAAAGCACTGTGGCGTTGTCAACATGTATCGTTATCATAACATAAAGATAATATATTCATTTATTATTAAAGATTTTTCTCCATTTATTTGGATGTAGTGTTTTATAAAGATCTTTGAACATATTGTAACTGATTGAATGTACCGCCAGTCCTTGATGGAAATTCATGTTATAGCCTCTACAATTTCACTTTTTTATTTTTTTAAATAAAATAAATAGTGGAAAAAGCGTAAAAAAGTTTTATTGTAGTGGCTTGAACAGATTAAGGTGTTAATTACAATATTTAATGCCTTTATTCAGTATATAATAAATGTTTATCATAACTATACGGATAAAGTATTTTTTTTTATATTTTAAAATTATCATTTACATTCTCATAAGTCAGTCGAGGTAAGACAGTGATAACGTCACAGTGTTAATGTTTGTATCGCGAGTATATGAAAGCAATTATAATAATAATTAACCGTGTGCTACTGCGAGCATGTTTTGATACGTGTCTAACAATTACGTGACCTAAGATCATCAGCTTATTTGCAAATATAACAGAAAATTGTACAGTACGATTGATCAAGGATATACCGAATCATGGTAGGCTACATTCATTGAAAATACCGAAGAAATACTCAGTTGTTAGTCGCATTGCAATTAACAGGAGAAACAAAGTCAAAGCGATCGTTCGATGGTAGTAGTTCGATAGCATTTGATTTAGGGCCTGTTTCACAATCTCCAGATAAGTTCCGAAAAGGCTATCGGAAACATATTTGACAGATACTTGACAGATGCTCCATACTCTATCTGTCAAATATGTTGCCGATAGCCTATCGGGCACCTAACTGGAGATTGTGAAACAGGCCCTTAATGACGCCCACCTTCAGATTATCAGCTGCACATAGTGGTAGATACAGAATAGATTTTAAAAGAAAAAGATCATTGAACAGAAGGTCTTCTCGACCACGATAATTAGGCGCATGATAGGCAACGCCCGGACACCGTTCCCTGTTCCTACCCTATTAGGAGACACGAAGGTGGGGTTCGAGCGCCTCCCTTCTTTTTGAACCAATCGTTTGTGTTGGTAAGAATAATGACTATTGATTTGAAAAGTGAATATATTAAATCTATTATTTTAGTTATTAAATAATTCTAGCATTCCTTTATGGGAATAAATTGTCATATGGACATTTGTTTATAAAATCGTTATACTAAGTAAGTATACAAGCGCATGAAAATTGATTTGCATATTACATGCTACGCTAGACAAATTTCATAATCATTTTATATGGATAAATAGTATTACCTTAAAATATACATTGACATTGTAGCACATATCATGTATTAATTATAGCCCTTCCATCATAATAAAATACTGTCAAATCTTTTTTTTTTTTTTTTTGAAGAGTATAGATAAAGGCAAGTTCGTCATATAGCTAGCGAGCTGAATGTTTTCCCTTGTACGTTTTTATTGATATGGAACTACCCACATCACAAATCCTTGTAAATATTATCCATTTTGTCCGCCCGAGTTTGATATCATGCGGTGATTACTAAAAACTTACATCTCACATTGAATACGTATCTTATGTTAAAACTCTATGGTATTTGTGTTTGAAAATTTCAGCATCAACAAGCTCTTCAAGTGGAGAACCAGCGGTTGAGAGACGAGAATGGAGCATTAATAAGAGTCATCAGCAAACTGTCAAAGTGAAAGACGGCCCACCAGGCCGCGTGTTTTCCTACACCGTAGTCTGTATATAACAATTGGGAACTATATACGGAATGTTGATGTCATACCTTATAAATTCTATCATAGTGTAACATTATATCTATACATATGATAAAATAGAAATGAGATGTAGAAGAATTTTTTTTTAATTCTGTCTGTTTGTCGTTTACATCACTAATTTGAATATTTCTGAAACTGCGGCTGGTAATAAAATGATTGATTTCTTTTAAGAAAATAATGATGTACATTTCTAGAAAGATGTGTAGCGAATGCATTGTTTCACGAATCGGATATGAAGAATATGAAGAATTACTTTAAAGTTTTATTTGGAACGTACGATGTTTTAGGAATGAACTACAGAATTTCTTTTGATTTTCCAACCATGTATTTCTCACCGTATTTTATTGTGTTAGCTTACAACTTTTGGATGAATTCAATATTAACCTCTAATGCGGTAAATAAAGTGAAAGTGTTTGTTGAGAAAATGTTCGATGACAATCATCATCATCATCAGCCTTTATCCGTCCCCTGGTGAACATAGGCCTCCCTCAATGAACGCCAAGACGACCGATCCCTTGTCACTCGCAACGCGGACCGGCCACTGCACGGAGATCGTCTTCCCACCTAGTTAATGGCGGACCAACAGAGCGTCTACCCAAACGCGGCCTTCACTCTTGAACCTATTAAGGTTCATTTTCATTCGATTATGACAATGATTACTTGAATTACTTAAAATATACATTGCTTGTTCATAAAAATTGAGAGCGTTTTTATTGTAGTAATATATCTCTTTGCAGAAACTAGGTGTCGCATGAATAATATTTTGTGTTATTATGGGACCATTCCAATAGAACGGTATGAATAAGTGAATATTTTTTTACCCAACAATTACACTACGTCAACCTAAGCCCGGGGTAAGCTCGTAAGAACTTGTGCTACGGGTACCAGATACGGTGTACCTGGCGCAGACAAGTAAGGACTTGGCGGTAGTCGAACCCTCAACCGCTGTATGACCAGCCGGCCGAATAGTATAGTTTTTTCGTTCGGCGAATAATAGAAGTACTTAAAAATATATATTAAACTGCAATTATATTTGATACATTTGTGAGTCCACAAAATCGAAGCTGCGAACATTACAGCAGTTACAGATATACCTATAAAATTTAAGCTTAGGACGTCTTTTATACGTCCACTGTTAAACAAGGCCTATGTTTGTCGTCCTCAATGCACTAGCATCCAATACGGACCGGCCACTGCACAGAAGTTGTCTTCAATGCGGCCACCGACCACTCTTGTGAGTTGTCCTAAAATATAAAAATATATTAAAAATCTGCAGTCCAGTATCTATTGAAACGGTTTATTTATAGATTTCTTGAATTTATTTCCGTCCCTATTACCCGTAATATGAGTTCTTACGGATTTAATTTTGGCGCTCACAATAAGTAGTTCTGTCCATCATCTCCTGAAAAATGGCTTATGATGATGATGATGATGATGTGGATAAACTTAAAGTATGACTCACAATAATTCTCTCTACATATTTGATTCGTAAACAATGCCAATGGTCTTATCCGATTCTATCTTGTCATATTCTTAACACATTATTACGAGGCAAACAATAAGGCGGATAACGGGGACACCCGAACCCTACGTCCCGTGCTTACCTTATTAGGATGCTCACGAAGTATAGATAAGGAGTCCCAATGATATAAGCTTCTCCGTAGTATTCACATACACAATAATAAACCCAGATCTTAGTTCTTTTTTACTTACAGTACTACTACTTACTTACTTTCCCGCGAGCGGACCAATCAGCGCCACAATACTTCCCGCGTAAATATTTAAACGAGTACTTATTATAGAAGGCGTGCTCTATCGACAAAACTTCTGTCATCTAAGCTGTAACCATTCGTTCAACATTACGTACGGACTCCTTATATCTATACTGCGTAAGGATGCTCTATTAGTATGTCTTGTTATGTCAGCTGCCAGTTTCAATGGTATGAATTTATACATCTGATTGATCCTTGGTGGTGTAATTGTCATAAAATGAGCTCATTGTATCCTTCTGAGGAATATATATCTGGTGAAATATAGAACAAGAATAAGTAATAGAAAACATGAAATTGTTTAAAACTGAAAACATAAACGTCTCTATTTTATACACAACGCGGGCAATACCGACGGCAACAGCTAGTGTAAATACAAACAACTATATATTATTGCATTTTGTGCAATTTTTTTATAAATGACTTTGAAAGATGTAGTTTATTTCATGCCCGATTTAAATGCAATTTAAGAGGCCTATTAGTATTTTGATATGACAATTTAATAGCGTATACACATTATTTATTATTTTATTTTTTATCTTACATTAATATGTACTTATGTTGTCATACGATTGTACTTAGAATCGGAGAGTATATTATGTAAAGCAATTGATGCGTTCACAAAGCACCCCAATAATATGAGGTATGATTATTGCACTGTTCCCAACATGTCCTCTGTGTTGATATTTTAATGTATTCCTAAACGTAAACTGTAAGATAGGTTAGTTTAAAACTTTATTAGAGGTCATGATACCCTTTATTATTTAGTTACATAATATATATACCTATATGTATCTCGAATGATGTATTTTATATATGTATAGATTGTTATGTAAGCAACAGTCACGATTGGAAATGTGATATATCGATTTCTTACTAAAACTTGAACAAGTGTATGAAATATTAGTTTTTTTTAATTAGTGTAGATTGTTTTATATAATTACTAACGAATGACAACTTTTCACTTTGCCATTGTTTATTTTGTCGTTCGGTTCGTATATAGTCGATCATGACGGTCGCATCATTGTTTTAGTGTTGTAATAGAAATGTTTTTATCGATACACTATAATTATATTATGTATAATAATGTTTTCACCTTTTTAAACGTAATAACGCATGTGTGGCTACGTCAACGAGGTAACATTTTGCAAAGAAAAGATTTGAATTTTTAATAAACGACAAAATTAAGAAGAATAAATAAATAATTTTAAATGCATGGTTATTTTCATTACTAAAATTTAAGAAATGTAAATAACCATGTTAAGAAAATACCGCTTTAAAAAAAATTGTAGAAAAGTTTGCAAAAGCAAACGTACTGAAAAAAATGATACCAAAATAAGCTTTGACTATTTATTTGTTTTATTATTCCTTACGGCGCTGTTACAGTGCTCTTGTAAAACGTTCGTAAACATTTTTCAACATTCTCTGACAGCCATTACACGTAATAATATGTTAGTAAACAGTTATATAACAGCATTGTGGTAGCACTATTAGAATAATAACAGATGTTATATAAAATATCTAAGAGATTATCTAAAATGCGTTTTTTAGTGAAAATTGTATAACTTTTTTAATTATTATAAACATGGTAATAGCTTCTCTTCGTTGACGTCCAAACACATTGCATTCGATGTGTTGTATCGCATATTGTTTATTTGTACTATACTAATCTAAACAAATATACGAAATTTCGCTCGTTACAGCGGAAGACGATTATTATTATTTGTTAAATAATTATGTGAAAGAGTATTTTAAATCGATTTAAATGTTATGCGTATTCTTTGTATTTCTGTCTTATATATTTTATGAATTATCATGCGACATTTTGTTGTCATAATATGAAGTATTAAAATTGCATTTGCAATCTTTTTATGATTTTAGAAACTTAATGATTTTTTTCGTATCTAAGTGGCCATAATTAAAAAAAAACAATTTTAAATATTTAACTAAATTTCATATACGTTAGTCGTTACTAAGAGTTGTGGAATTATTATATTAATATTATTATCGAAACGTCTGTTGTAAAAGTCCAATTTTATTTTGTCCTGCTTCGTTTGGTACGTTTTAGTTTTTACGAAGATTAGCTGACAATAAAATGCTGAATATGAAAAATGTGCCGGTAATAAAATGGATTTTTTTTTGTAAGATTCTTGTAAAAATGTTTGTCGTGCAAATTTATTGAAAATGATCAGATATTGTTTATAATAATTAGTCACATGCAAGTAATTTAGAAAACAAGCGTTTTTACTTGCCACGCACATTAAATGTTGCAGACATATAGTTATTATATTCACAGTATGTCTAAACTCATTAGTTGCATGAACTTGAAATTCTGTATGTATAGAACCATATCCGTCATTAACTTAGTGATTCTAAAATATTTGTTCATTAAAGTTTTTATTTATTTCGAGAGATAAGAGTTAAAATAAATATCTTCATTGATTTTTTTTGCTCTATTTATTTTATCCTTTTGTTGCTGCGTTATCGGCGAGGCTTTTGCTCGTATGGCATTCAATGAAGTGCCTTAAATTTTGTGTTCTATAACCTGTGATTGGGTCAGTCAAATAGTTTTGGATATTTGGGCTTCCAGTGAATACATAGCGTGAATCTCTAGTTTACTATCGTATGTGATAAATGGAATGTGGATTTGCGAACAACGCCATCTAGTATCCGATAGACGAATCAATTTCCATACAAAAATATTTGCATCACGCGTACGCTTTCATAATAGTACACATAGAAAATTCATGCTATAACTTGAACAACGCTTAGAGTACGATATTTATAAGTTTGCTTTTATTAGATTTTGTTTGCACTTTGTATGTATTTCTTGTTAAATTAGCACTTTGTCTTGCAAACTATAAGCTATACACCCGTTATATCAGTGCCAAATAAATATACTCCTAAAAATAAATAAACAATATTTTTATTAAAATCACTTTGACTTTATACAAACAAATTTTATAAATATAACTAGTTTCTTTAATAATAAAATAATCAATGTGGGGATCATTGCCATATTGTGGCAGCTTTGTTAACGATTTTGTAATACAGTAGAACCTCGATAACTCAAACCTCGATAACTTAAAAACCTCTATAACTTAAAAAAATAATCTGTTCCCTTCCCTTCAGAGCCCAAAACCTCTATAACTTAAAAAACGCAACCTCTAACTTAAAGAAGTAATTTCTGTATTGGCAGTCAGTAACTTAAAGAAATGTTTCAAAAACCTCTATAACATAAAAATGTTTGCCAATGAGTCATTTTGAAAGTGTGTTTAAAACAAAAGGTTTCGGTATTTATTGCTTGCACATAGTTCACTATAGGACTATAGTTAAACTATCAACGTAAACAATACATATGTCACCTATTTTAGCTTCTTCGAAATTCTTTAAAACATTGCGGCGGGTAATTTAAGACAACGGCTTACTTTGATCATAAATTTTTGTTCATTTTCCTGAAAACATTTTTTCTACCGTGTAATAATAAAACTGGCTAAAAATGAGTTAAAAAAAAACTAACAACACTCACACACGCTGATAAAATAAAAGCTATAGAAGCAGTTAAAAATGTATTGAAAAAGAAAGAGAGCTCAGTTTGGGATTGGTACATAGGAGTACATTATCAATCACCATTAAAAAAGAAGCTGAAATCTTTTAAATTTCTGTGTTTTATTGAATCAATCCTTCTGACGCATTTGACTAAAAATAGGAACAAGGGTACATACATACATACATACATATGTACATATCTACCTCTATATTAACCTATCCCTAACATAGAACCTCGATAACTTAAAACCTCTATAACTTAAAGTATTTTTTGTTTCCCTTGGACTTTAGCTTATCGAGGTTCTACTGTATTTCTGACTTTATCCAACATAGTATGCATAATAATTACTCAACCCTATCAAAGAATTCAGACGTACATAGAAGGACAGTTCTTAAGGATATTTTGCGACGACTTTATTGGGGACCCGTCCCCAATTCGCACTCTCTCGCTCTCGTAGGCTCATATGCTGGGGACATCACGGTGTCCATCTCGTCACGCCGCCAAGCGGACGTTTACATCGCAGAGTTTGTCCTCAAAGCGAACTGTCCTTCTATATACGTCTGAATTCTTTGACCCTATACAGTATCACATTCTAATAAACACTATCAAAATTGCAAATAGGTTTTCCTTAGCTTTTTACTCGGTAACGCAAATTAATACTGCTTGTCTTATTAGTACGTTGCTAATAATCTTTTTAATGCAGTACTAGTATAAAACTCACACATATTTCCGTGTTAAAACCGTAAAAGTATTCAAGCAGTACATACACACTCGTAAAGCGGAGACTGATTGAACATTTTTCATCATTCATTATAAAATATAACTCCCAACAGCATAGTTTTACTTCTAGTTATATTCTAGTAATTTGGATTTTTTTTTCAAAATATATTTATGCAGGTTAAATGTATTAAAAAAAAAAAAACAAAATTCCGATTAAATTAAAGGAAATAATAAACGCAACGATTAGTTGAGCTCAAACAGACGCTGCCCTCTCCGTGCTATATATAGGGAAAAAATCTTTCGTCAACAAAGCAAACTTTTTATATTTGTATAAAATCCGTGGAAGATGTATTAAGTGATGAATAAAATTAGTTTAAATATTAAAAACAAAATAACAATATGAGCCTCAGAGCAACGCGGGACCTCCTTCCTCCTTACGGTGTAGACCTCGTTGCTCTAAGATTTTGGGCTAATTGCATGTTGATGTCAGTGATTTGGCATAAAGGCTTTATGTGTATAGTGGTCAAAAAAATGTTCTCAAAGGGTGAACTTTAATATTATTTCTATTTTGATTTCCACTAAATTTTCCTTTGGTTTTGCAATACATTGGTAAAAAAATACTGTGTCATTCAATTCAATTCAATCATGTCTGTCTGTCAAAAAAAATCGACTGAAACCATTTTAATAGATGAATATATAATATTAAGGCGCTGTGTATAGTCAAAATAGGCTTAATTAAACAGTTTTTATGGAAATGTACATTTAAGAGCATGAAAAACAATAATCATCATTATATTTATGGGTGTTCAAATGCCCTTTTCAAAAAAAAATTCTCAATAGAAAACAAAAAGTACATTTCAGTAACTTTATCTTTTTATTTATTTTATTTGTAAATAAATGTCGATGCATTAATAACAGTGATGTATGAAACGATATTAAGGAGAAAGGGTGTTTTTATTTATAGATTGATATAAGACAGGGTTTCTCAAAGTGGGGTACGCGAACCTCTAGGGGTTCGCCATTCGGCGGCAGGGGGTTCGCGACAAGATTTTCGTAATGGTGGCTTGATAAATGACACTCACGCAAGTTGGTTGATACCCAGTCAGAATTAAGGTTATTTTAAGGTCATTTGCGACAAGAAACAAGCACACCCATCGCATTAGTATCAAAAATATAGCGGTGGGGGATGTAATAGATAGTTAGGTTCGTTGTCATCTGAAAATTTTAACAGGGGTTCGTGGAACCCAAAGTTTGAGAAACGTTTGAGAAATCTTATGTCAATAGGATATTTGCAAAAAGTAATTAATTATATACTTGAACGATTCGATTGCAGCGTTTTTTTGCTTTTCTTTCATTGTGACTTCCGAGGGCAAATCGTCTCGCATTCCATTGCTTCACCACCTCAAATACATTAAAAAGTCGTCTATTCATCACACCTTAAGTAAAAAAAAGGAAGCCAAAAATAAATGTAAAATATACATAATTCGTAATAAAATAAAATATTTTAAAAGCAAAATAATTTGTATTTCAATAATATGAAGTGCTAATTTAACAATTGCTTTCTTTCTTATGCTATGTAGGTAATAATAGTATGTATATAGTTAAGGCGGATGCGTCTAGAAAGTAAATCATATCTATATATTATCTCTATATTATTATACTCGTAGTTTTTTTACATATCACCCACAAAATGTTTATGTATGTCTACATGTACTTAATTGGTATTCATTAGTATGTATTCTGTACATGTGTAGCTATTCTTTTCTTGTGTACATTACAGTGAGAAAATATTTAAATACCCAATATATTTAGAATGTACGTTTAAAATGATTTTTACAAAAAACTGTTCAAATTTTTTGTATACCAAAAGTGCTTTGAAGCATTTTTATTTTTGGATCTGAAATCCACGAATATGCGCGTTAGTACATAATATTATATACACTAGTATAAATTGGAACAAAACTATGATGTTGACTGATAATGTGGAAGCCAAGAATAACCTCTGTAATTTTCTTGTATTAGTTTGTACCAATATAGAGATGTAGCTCATTTTGAGTATGGGATATTAGGAAAAATTTTATACCAATATAAAAGTGTTTAAATCATGTTTACGTAAATGCTACTTACGGTTACCTTGTCGTTGAAGCTTCGTGTCTACGCTGTGATCGTGAAATCAGAACATAGTTAGGTATTCTCGTGTTTATTGTCACTAAATAGTTTTAGAATATGTTTTCGATGTGGACCATTGTTTTGTATTTAATAAAATGTAGATAATATATACGCAAATAATCTTGTCTTGTTGTTTTGTCAATTTTTATAATAAAACGAGTTAAATGTCTGTATATTGTCTTTTGCTATTTTAAATTATTTACATTTGATAATAATCATACAGAAAAGTATTTTTAGTTAATAGTGCATACTTGAGAATCTTTAAACTTTATTGTTTTTTTTATGTCAAAAGGAGGCGAAGCTGTCAGAATCTTATAGCGACTACCGACGCGCACAACCATGGGTTATGCAGACGCGTTGCCCTTCTTTGTCCTATCCCTCTCACAGGTCCACCGAAATCTCACAAACGGCACGTAAACTTAACTTCAGAGTCACGTGAGCGAAAGTACTCTCGAGAAGAGAGCCTTGGTCGTGCCATCAACAAAAAGCTATTCAATAGTTGACTAACTAATTATCTTAGAAGCTCCATACTCTATTTGTCAAATATGTTGCCGAATGCCGATAGCCTATTGGGAACTTAACTAAAGATTGTGAAACAGTTAGCCTAAAGCTTAACCTAAAGTTAACCTAAAGCTCATAAAATTTATTTTCCAATATTTCCACCTCTATAGAGGATAGTGTTAATTTTAACAAAAATGCCAGAAAAGATCTTAAATAACGTAACGAAAGAAAAAGGCTTTTTACAGCCCAATTATTCTTGTTTTTGAATGTCCTGATGATATTTTTTAAGAGTACTCTTGGAATCAAAAATAGAAAATGCTCCTATTTCTTAGAATTACCTTTATATACCTATATAAAGTCCTAAAAAAACCTATATACCTATGACTATTTAATTTCCTTGACCAGGACGACAATTTTTCACTTCAATCCTCTAAAAATCACAAAAAAAGACCTTCCAATTTATTGGTTTCGGTATATTTAGGGCCTGTTTCACAATCTCCAGATAAGTGCCGAATAGGCTATCGGCAACATATTTGACAGATAGAGTAAGGAGTATCTGTCAAATATGTTGCCGATAGCCTATTCGGCACTTATCTAGAGATTGTGAAACAGGCCCTTACAATTTTACACTATGATATCATATCTGTAGGTACTAATGAATAAACTATTATATTTTAAATATTATAATACTATATACATTAGTACCTATAGACGTGATATCATAGTACCAATATAAATTTAAAACTACATTTTATTAAGATATATTTATTTAACGAACACGCTTAGAACAGATGGCCTTACACGTAGCATAAAAAAAATATAACAACTAGGTACATTTCTTTGTAATTATAATTGTAAAGGGAACATTTGTTTCAAAATCTTAAAATTACTTCTTATAACTAGTACATCTAAGAAATGTTAAAAAATAAAATAAAATTGAAAGCACTTTAAAAAGGACAAGATAAGGCAGTGTTTTAATAATTATTCTTATTGATTTAGCTTTGTAAAAATTAATTCTTACGGTTGTATCTATACAAAAAAAAGCTTTAGATTTAAACATGTATAACGTGTCGGAAAAATGCTCAAGAACTTTAAAGGTAACTGAGAAAGAACACAATATCAAATATAACATTTTTACCTTTTACTATTTTTTAATTTTATTTAAAATTATGCAAATATTTGTACGTAGAATTAAATAATGAATTCATAAAAAATGGCAGCCATAGAGACTGTGACTTCTATCGGCATAGAAGTGAAAATTTATAGTTTAATATTACACGATGAATTTATTTTTGAATTCTAAAATTATATTCATAATGACGTCATAGGTTCAAATTAGCAGGTCGGTGTGGCGAATAGATTTTCCTTAAAAATCGTAAACATTACATAATAAAAAAGTATGACTAACATATCATTGAAATATTATTATTATTATTATTTAAAATGATTAATACTTTAAAATTATTATTTACATACCGAAAAAAAAAGATAAAATAGTTCTTCTAAACAGATTTTAAATACATTCTAAACAAATACCTCAAAGGGTTAAGTTGTGATGATTAGTAGATTCTGTCAGTAATTAGGCATCAATGTGAATCAATGTTTTTCAATTCAAATTATCTATGTAATCCTTAAATCCTAAATAGTTAGGTCCTTTTTAAAATAAAGTAGCGAAGAAAATTTTAAATACTTCGATGTCATTCGATGTTGAAATATTTACTTTATGAGAAATTAAAACCAAGAGAATATTATACTAGGCTATCAAACTTGAAAATGTTATTTTTAAGAAGCTGAAGGATACATGAAGTAATATATCATAATCTAGCATAAATAAAATATATTTCATACAATTCCCAACTCTTTTTACATCTTTGGTCAAATACCTAATAAGGGTTGGTGATCATTTTGAACGTTGATACGTCTTCGTTTTCTCAACATTACATATAACTTATTAATATATTTATAACCTCTTAGTAAATAGTATCAATTTGAACACTCAACTCTTGAACGATGGTAACCATTACAGAATTTTTATCAACAAATAATAGAAATAAGGTAACAACTTTATTATTTTGTAAATGAGGCAGGGTAATTAGTATATTTATATATTGCTGAATAAAATAAATGTATGATATCACTCACCGGAGCTTCACCTATTAATCTATTCTTTAGATGCGTTCGTTCAAATTCCTCTCACTTTTTGAGTATCTCAATGAATTATCACTAGCATTTATTTCCTTCATTGTAATAAATTACATTCGTTACCTAATAGTATTAACTTGTACATAACCTAGTATTAGTTTAATGATCACTTAGTGATTGAGTCCAATCAATATTATTAAGTACCTATTATATATTGAAAAGTCTTGATGAATTAACGAACAGCCACTCCGTTGATGGTGACTACAGCGTTGGGCCCCGTGGGTTCAGGTTCGTATGCGGAGTCTGTATCGCTTCTCCTGCCGTAGGCTGTGTTCTCGGCAAGACTCTCTCCATATGGTGAATCGTAAAGATTGTCAGTCACGTGGTCGTAGATATGTCGTCCGTTTGTATCGTGAAGGGTCGCGTAACTCATGACAGCGGCGTTCTGGTCTTCCTTCCTCTCAGCGCCCTCTATGTTCTCTGTGTTTTTAACGGGTGTCGCTTTGCGTCTGAAATGTGAAGTTTTATATTTATATGAAGGTATAACTTGTCTGAATCTAGCATTCTATAGGAGTATGAGATCATAGTGGTTGTATTAAACGACAAATAAAAACGACTGATCCAACGACCCTGTTCAGATGAACGCTTTTTTAACGAGCGTTAGCTTTGTGAACGAGCGTTTGTTTGTAAGACAAAATGGATAATAATATCCATGCATCACACGGGGTTTTTTTGTGTCAAAACACCAATACTGTTTATTCCATAAGGTAGGAAGAATACCATAAAAATTCAAAAGAGTATTATTTATTTTTTATAAACATCGACTTCAGGCAAGAACCTGTTAATAAAAACAAGGTGACGGTACCCTGTACTTGTACCTAGGTAAGCACGCTCGTCATACCTACTCTACTATTTAGTACTATCGAATTCTGCTTTGAATATGTCAGTAATAAACGATTTCTATGTTCATAGGCATCCTTTATCCAGAGCCTGCTGCTGAGAGCAGAAAGCTGTGCGAGATTCTATAACTGCGCCCTTAGCAAACCGAAAAAAATTATAGCTCTGCCTGGTCTGGCCATTTTTGCGCCTCCCAGAGTGTACGTCCTGTGCCCGGGCACCGGTGGCACCGCCCTATTTACGGCTCTGCCTTTATCAACATTATTTCAGGATTCGTCGTCCGTTTTTTTTATGATGGATAGAAGGCACGTGGTCGGCGTCGCTCATGATCATCACTTTAACCTAAGGTTATGTATTAGTTACACTGTCTATTGTGTCCTTCTCACAGAAACACAGCAAAGATGTTTCACGGTAGAAACAAACAATATATCCTCCTTTAAGAAGAAATAAGTGATACGGGAGCGCGGCTCAGTACAATACTTTCACCGGTAAATTATAATTCAATACGTAATAGTCAATGTAGCCATCACCGGGCCCATTATGTAATTTATTTTATGGTTGAATTAATTAATTAATTTAAAACATTTTTATGTTTCCTTATGATTGTCAAAACTTCCTTCGCTTTCTACTTTTATTTCCGTTATATTTTTTACAAGTGATACTTAACAAAACATCTAGAATAGAAACCATATTTGGTTAGTAAAAGTGTGGTTAATTTGAAACAATCTCAGCTGAGCCATCTAGTTTTGTCGTTCATCGCCACCGGATACGGAACGATAATATTATGACGACATTCCAAAATCAACCACTTACGATTGTCGTAACTGTTTGAAATATTTTAATATTTTGTTTTTAATTATGCTTATGGAAGAGCGGAGTCCCCTACTACAGGTATTTCTTTACTTAACAGGGGTCTCCTGCCACTGATATAGTATATTGTAAACTTGATTACTGAATAAAGATTATTATTATTATTATTATTATTTTTATTTTTCTTGGCCCGCTGTCACCTGGAAATTTTAACAGTTCGTGGAACCGAAAGTTTGAGAAACCCTGCTTTACAGCAACCATGGTCACAGGAGATCGGACCGTCCCCTCATCGACCGTAAAAGTAGTTTCATTAGAAAACAATAAGTGTTTTTTAGTCTGAAGAACTTATATATGGAGAAACACAATTGAAGGCCTAAAGTTTAGGAAGTTCTATTAGGTAAATACTAGAAAAAGCAGTAAATATATTATGCAAAACCATTTAGTGACAATTTCTTTTTGCAACTACATAAAAGGTGTTTACAATTTACATTCGGAACTTCAATGTACAAATCGGCTTGAAATAGAGAAGCCCCGTCACTAGTACGAGTACACGCTATAAAGCCTGACAATGTGCTCAAAATAATTTCCATGAAAGCTTTATGACTTGCTTATAAACTAAGTAATAAAGTTAGGACTGACGTAAAAGCACATAAGGACTTTTGGACTTTATGTCGTGCCAAAGTTTTCAAAACTCGTAGTTGCAATTTATAAAGACGTGAGGAATAAGAAATAGTTTCATTCGTTGAATATCTTAAAGCATGTGTATAAAAGGCAAAACTCACTGACTTGTATTAATACACAGCTGAAACTGCTGTAACTAGAAACTTAAAATTTAGTACAACTTTCATGATGTAAGTGAGCATGGAGATATTTTTTTAAATTCATTACCTGAGAGGTAGAGGTGAAATAGGCGGTAAAGTTTATGTCATTTTCTGATTTTTGGATTTAGAAGTCTGAATGTAGGATATCGTAATCGATTACAATTAAAATTGATTGTTTAAGTGAAATGGGCAAAATTCCCACTTTGAAAAGAAACGACTTCAAACAGTAGGTAAACTAATAACCAAAAAATAAATATACTTTGCACAAAGTAATACGTATTTTTATTTAGTTAAATCAAAATGAATAAATAATTAATTATTTTATAATTCTGCAGTCGGTGCCAAGTAAAAAATTAGTACATAGTTCGAGATTACGAAAATTCTCAGTTTTCCCAGTTCCTAGTGTAATTTATGTTTACTTCAAAAATATAAAAAATATGTAAAACACTTTAAAAAGTGTTTTACAGCTTAATATGATATACTGCCGACCATTTTTAAAAAAGCCTAAAGCTTTTTTGCACGCGTATGATTCTAGAAAAAAAAAATCTAGTGGAAGGGATGCGTTTCCTACACGCGCCCGTCAGTGTGTGTATTTTTATATTGACCACACGCTATCGGTGGCTCATCAACCAAATAAATTTTAAAATTTATTTTAAAGCACAATGTAAAAACTTAATTTATTAAAGTTGCAGCACATGCACTTGAAAAATAGATTATTTTTTTAGATCAAAAAATATTTTGAACTTATTTTACTTTAATCACAATTAAATATTAATTATGAAAATTAAATACTCACAATCTCAAGTAAATAACTCCCAGTAACATGAGTAGGAATAAGACGACACCGCAACCAACCCCGACACTCAATGGTAGGGCTCCGCTCTCAGCAGCTTCGTTCATTGCTAGTTCACACCTGGGATCATCTCCAGACCACTTCCCATCATCCATACACTTGCGCAGGAAGGGTCCTACACGTTGGAACTGCGGCAGGCAGTGGTACTCAATGGAACTTCCGAACAACGTTGAACTGTTTGATATAATTATTCGGCCATTTTCAATCGTACCTGGTGACTTGCAGTCGATAGCTGTAAGTAAAATATGACATTAAGATTTTGACATCTCATTATCATCATCATCAGGATTTGCGCCCCTACTGCTGAACATAGACCTCCTTCAATGAACGCCAACACGTCTGATCGTTATTAGAAGAGGCTGTTATATTTACAGAAAGATGATGATGATGAAATTAATAATATTTCCCACTGCTGGGTACGGGCTTTCACTACTTAATCAGGTACGGAAGACGTTCACCTATGCTATCGCCTAAAACGTGGTTGTGAATTTTACAAACCCTTAAAGACTTAATATCATTTGACATATAGATCTCCTCAAGTTGTTTTCTTTTATGAATATTTTTTTTTCATAATATTATGGTGCATGGGGAAATTAATAAAAACCCATTTTATTGCGCCCGTCAGGATCGAATCCAAACATCACACTTTGAGGCCGTGCCTATTAGTATAGTGACGCTCTTCACTCATGCATGTTTACATATTATTATATTAATATGCTTCTCATAATTATTACCTATATTACCATAATCCTTGCGCGTTTACTAAGTCTAGATTAAGGCAAAAAACAAAAGCTAGAATATTAATTGGAGCTTCCGCCTACAAGATAATTGATGCTGCGCTAATTGATATCTCAATAGAAGCGTATTATCGGATTGCTCGGCGAGGCTCGTTTAATTATCTCGATCACAATAAGATTGCAGTCTAGCTTCAAGCACCTATTACAAAAGTATTATGTAGTAAAAACGTATGCTCATTTATTTCTGCCCTTTTTATCGCCAGACATAACAAATAGGTATCGATCTGCACGATCTGATTTCTTGTTGAATGCGAGTGGCAAGGAATCGGCCGTCTTAGCGTTCATGGAGACTTCTGTTCAGTAGTGGACGGATAGCGGCTGATGACGATAGTCATTTTTCATTATTGAAACTTTTAAAACGGTATATTTCTGCCGTCTCATATATGAATTCCGTAAATAATATTGAAATATCGAGCTTTGAGAAACAAAAGTGAAGTGTACCGTATATTCCACGATTTTATTTCACTTTCATTCAAAAAAGATATAAGTGAGTATGTATAGGCAATGTACGGACAATACGCTTGGACTTGAGTTAAAGTCTCAGAACACTATACTTTTCGCCCACACGCATCTGAGCCAAGTTTGATCTCCGAGCAGTTTATCTGACTCAGTGTATCATCGGATGATAAAATGCATATTATATTATGAACTTACGGAAGCACACCGGAGGAGATCCGCTCCACTGCCCCTTGGGCATACAGGTCCTGGTTTGATTGCCCTTCAAGCTGTAACCTCGTTCACATCGGTAATGGGCTTCACCGCCAATACTGAGTGTAGACGTCACCACTACCATGCCCACGTTACCTTTGATGTGCAATGAAGGATCGCTGCATGTTATTTCTGAAAAAAAAACCAGCGGTTTATTTGTGTTACAATATTTAGAAAAGTTTTAAGGAGTTTGCTAATGTTTTAATTATTTATATAAAATAACATATAGTTGACAGTCGACTGATACTTATTAAGAGAAGAATTTGTAATTAAATGACCCATTACAAAAAAGAGGTAACCACAAAAAAATGTGTCTGTGTAAAACCCTCTTTTGAAAAGTGGAATAAAAAATAGTACACGGGTTTATGAAGCACTAGATAAATATCAACAATTAGCGTTTAGTTTCTTCATTTACCAAGTAAAAATAATTATAGATACCGAGAACATCGTAACAAAATATAATTAAATAACAATTCAAAATGAAATCAAATTTCAATATTAAAGCCCTTTTGAAGTAATTTTTCAATAAATATATTTAAACAGCGTAGCGTGTCAGCTAGGGCTAACATATGTGAGCTCCCACCGAGATTGCCCCGCAGTACAATAATATATTATTATGACCATTACAAAATTCACAGTCTCAGCGACCCATTGCCTACTTAAGCTTTTATGTTTTACAAAACTGTCTAAGGGAATTCAACAATACGTTTTCGCTTACAATATATTTTATTCAACCATATACATAACACTCCTTTGTTTTTTAGTTGAAATTTATTTCTGAATATTGTTTCACAATATATTTTATTCAACCATATACTTAACACTCCTTTGTTTTTTAGTTGAAATTTATTTCTGAATATTGTTTTACAATGTATTCATTTCGACCTCGTTCGCGAGAGCGCTTTATAAGCGCCGCGTTAAAACCCGACGTTGGCTCGAGTTGCGAGTACGGCATGCTAAATAAGGTTTAACGTCTAAGTCTCAACGTTAAAAATCCAACAGTACTTGACATAAAAGCGCTGCATTTTAAAAACGCTTTCATGTAAACTGATACATGGGTATTTTTTGTGTCATTAAATCGTTATTTTTTACGCTCCGTAAAAAATAAAAATTATCAATATTAAATTTTTAAAGTCTATTTTTATACTTTTATCAGAAGTGAAGTATGTCTACCTACTTCTATAAAGGCTGCATTTTGTAGTTATTATCTTTAAAATTATATAAAAAAGATTTAATAAGAATAAGCGCGTTAAAGTGGCAATGGGCTGGACAAACACTCAGGAGAACGGGAGGGCCGATGGCCGAATAGGGCTCAGGAGCGGAGGCCGCATTTAGGTAGACGAAGTGTTAGTTAGGAAGACGACGAATAAGTGGATGCGAGTGGAAAGGTCGTCTTGGCATTAATTGAAGGAAGATTGAATAATACAGCTGTGGACGGAAGGATAATGGCTGATGATGATGCAAGGGATTTCTTTTCTTTTTCTCTTTACAAAGAATCATTACGCCTCCTACCACTGTGCATGAGTCTCACGCCTCAGGATCATGATTTTTTAAACAATCAGACTTTCAATCGTTTTTACAACTATGCCAGGTTTTTTCATATGTAATTTTGGTAAAGCGTTCAGCGTCAATATCCTAAACATTTACGGCACATTTTCTTACAAAATCTGTCAAAATTTTAAGATCGATAAGAAAATTTTAAGATAGGATATTGAAAGCCGCCGTTAAATGACTGTTTGAGACAAGGCAAGTGAGCGGTAAAAAATGATTTTGTATAAATAAACAAGTGAATTTAACAATAAATGCATACAGGATAACATGAATAATTAAATGTTATATATTATCCTTGTCTATGGCTCGGGAAACGATATTTGTATTAATTGGATATTTTTCAGCTTCGGGATGCGAATTCATAAATGAATACCACAACATAATATTGTAATGGAACATAAGCCATCACAGCATCACGGCAAGCCGAAATTACGTCTCTATTCCAAATATAATATTATTGAACATTATAAGTGTACACTGTACGTTATGAATCCTACTAATATTATAAATTCGAAAGTTTGTAAGTTTGGATGTTTGTTACTCTTTCACATTGGTTACAATCATCGACCACACAACCTATAGACTCCTAATGCTTGATTTTTCGTATTAAATGCACTCTGGCAACTAGCTGAGGTGAGACGAAAAGGGGTTGCAATGCTGTGATTAGCTAATTCAATGTCATACATTACCAATCACGGAACGTTAAAAAGAAATGGATATATATCGCAACGGGAAAGAATGTGACGACACGATAGTTTGAGTACATTGTTTACGGCTTACATCGGAACTATAATTCAGATGTGTCGCCAGAACCCGTTCCCCTGTTATTAGGAGTCTATGGGTTATGTGGTCGATGGCTACAATATCTCCGTAATTCCACGGGAACGGGAAGTACGCGGGTGAAACCGCGGGGCACTGCTAGTTACTGATATTATTATAATGAAAACTTAAAAACTTAAAAAGATATAGAGGATTTACAGGAATAAATCATGGAGTATACATCTCAGCCCGTTTTATATAAAAATTTTTACGGAAATATTATTATCTTACTATTCTATCAACTTAAGCTTTACATTTCCACTATTAGAAAGTAAACTTTTTTTTTAACGTCCAATGCATACCTACAGTTCTGTCAAGTTCGCTAAGTAAGCCTGTCTGTGGCAACGTTTATAAACAGGTGAATCGATATCAAATGAAAGCCCGCGTACTTAAATAATATATTTCATCTAATTCGATTCAGGCGTTTCATATTCTATCTTGTAATATTCTCTAAGTTTTTTTAGCTACAACCTTTTAAAAGTTTCGGTTTTATGTCCTCACGGCTATTATATAAGTAAATTATTTTAAAAATGTACAGTTAGATCATTTGATGTCCCAAATCTAATATATAAAATTCTCGTGTCACAGTGTTAGTTACCATACTCCTCCAAAACGGCTTGACCTATTTTTATGAAATTTTGTATGCGTATCGGGTAGGGTGAGCGACGGTGGTCCAGTGGTGGACAGACTCGGCCTCTTACGCGAGGGGTTCTGGGTTCGATCCTGACCCGTCCGTGTGTGCCTTGAAATGGGTTTTTCTAAATTTCTAAGTGCACACGAGACCATCGTTCGCTCACCGGTGAAGGAAAACATCGTGAGGAAACCTGCATGCCTGATGAGATTGAAAGTCTTTGAAGGTATGTGAAGTTCACCAATCCGCACTGGGCCAGCGCGGTGGACTATTGGCCCATTACCCTCCTTGCTTGATTTCGAGGAGGAGGCCCGTGCCCAGCAGTGTGACATGTAAGGGTTGATACTTTTTTTTTTATCGGGTAGGTCTGAGAATCAGCCTACATTTATTTTTCACCCCCCTAAGTGATAAGAGTGACCCACCCCAAGATATTTTATTTTTATTTTATTGACATATTTTTGATTTTTATTTTTTTATGATACAGCATAAAAATATATATACAATCTAAATTTTCACCTCCCTACGATCAACCCCTATTTTTTAATAGCCATATTAGTACTATTGGCAGAATAAGAGCAGCTTGTGTGTATGTATATTTACAAATAATTAACAAACCTTTACAAACAGGGGCCTCCGAGCTCCACGTGCCGTTGTCCTGGCACAGTCGCCTGGACACGCCGTCCAGTTGCCAGTGCTCATCACATTCGTACAGCGCCGCTGCGCCGTAGTACGTGGCATTAGTTGCCAGTGTCACAACACCGTTCTGAAGACGGCCCGGGTTGCCGCAGTCGACATCTGAGTAGTTAACGATATTATTACATAAAGGTTTTGGAAAGGTTTCGCCATAATGCACCATAATGCATTTTTTCCCGAGATACGGCTATTAGGAGGACTGTATTTCGCAGGCTATCCTTTTGGGTTCGATGTATACATGCATTTGTTTCGAAGGCTTAATAAAACTAACTTTCATGTATTATTTACCTCAAATAGAGGAATCTAATCTTTTATCTAAATTCTAAAGTATAGACCAGAATAGAAGTGTCGACACATCGGTATATATCCGATGTTTTACTTTCAATGAATTTTAGGCACGTGGAAAAAGATGTTGCCATTATTTTTAGTATCTTTTCTATCAGGTACTAATTAAAGGACAAACCGGAAATAAATGTCAAGGCCATTTTTTCTTTGGCTAAAAATATACAAAATATAAAAGATAACGAAGCTGCTGATAAGAACACAGAGACTTATATAGATTATGTCAATGGTTCAAAAAGAGAGATTATAAAAATTCCACAAATCCACAATATTCGGCTTATATAAGTTCATCAAACAACCCTACTACAAAAAACGTGACCGAATTCGCATAAGTTCGTTCTGTAAACACATTTTATTATTTCGGTGAAAAAACCGCCAGTCGCAACTGCGTAGTCAAATATTTTTAAACAGTTTTCACCTATTTTGATCTTTCCATTAACTCTGACGCAGTTGCTAATTAAAGCTATTTCGAGAAACCAAGCTTTTACCTTTATAAACCTTGATGTACGAACATAAAGATACGACACACTAGAGTCAATATCATCTGTCCTACCAATTTTAAGGTTTCGTACTTTAAAAGGTAAAAAAGGAAACCTTGTAAGATGACTCTCTTGATCTGTCTGTCGATTGATGACCGATTTTCTCAGAAACGAGTAGACCTAATAAGATGTAATAAGGTATACATATGATGATGATGAGGTCCCCATTAGATGTATAATCATCAACACGATAAGGGCAAATTTAGATTTTCGTGAAAACTTGTAACTGAGCAGGGGCGTAGCTACCGCCGTATCAGCCGTATCAATTATACGGGGGCCTCGAGCCACGGGGCCCCCTGACGATATCGCCTAAGAACTTCTATGGGAAATGAACGCCTATCAGACCGGTCACTATTGTCCATAGAGGAAGAATCTTTAGAAAAACAAAAGTCATCATTAGCTATAAATGATTTAATAAATCAGTTTGCTGAAAAAAAGGCGGGCAAGGAGAGTGTATATTTAATTTATTTTGAATTATTTGTGAAAATTTTGGAAAAAGTAAAGATAAATAATTATGATGAATAAATTTTTCTTTTAATTTCCTGCAAACATTTTTTGATGTGAGAAATCTTTGCCCTTATAAGGGCCAAACAAATTTTTATAAAAAATTACCGTAATTTTCTACTTTTTTATTTTTCGGATTCATACCTTCACTTGTGCTGTAGGAGCTCGTTTTCCATTATCGAGCGGAAGTACCCTATAGGTTTTCAGTCGAAAATATAAAGCAAGGTCAGCATAAATAAAGAAAAGAAAACAATAAATAAATAAAATATTGAAAATTAAAATGTGTCCACTCTCCAAACAAACGCCTATTGTGGCGTTATTGACGATTGATATCCTTTGAGTTGTATGGGCGCTCACAGAATTTGTTTTCGTTAAAGTGTTGATGAAGTACCTAAGGTACGGAACACTCACACTTAGCCGGTTTTTAAATATTATATCAAAGTTACTAAAAAAAGATCAAATTTAATCAACATGAATAGATAAGAAAGGAATCCTCAAAATGATAAAAATATATTAACGTTGAAATTCCAAAGGACTGGCTAGGGTACCTAAATTAAGAAAACAATACCTAAATAAACTTTTTTTTAAACGTCAAGAAGAACCGTCGAAACAAACTCAGTGGAACTAATAATTTCAAATACTTTATAAAATTTTACATATTATCCTGAAAAGCCTGAAAGGAACGCCGTATTCCCATATAATATCTATATATATAGGTATCTTCATAAAATCTTATACTTTATAATATTCCTTTACCACACTAACTCTGTTTTTAATTTTAAAGTTTATACAATGGCCTTTAAAAGAATTGCCAGATTTTGTGAGTATAATAACTAGTATATCTAGCCTGTGTCTACTCCGTATATCCCTATAAATGTCACATTTTTCAAGGTGCTTCTAAGCAGGCAATACACACACAACATGTATAAATTATTACTAACTACAACAGTTTCGTTATTGCTAAAACATTTTAGTGCAGCCAATGGCTTGAAATTATATATTTCGACATGTCTGTAAAAGTCCAACAATTTTATTTTGTAAATGGGCTACAAGATCGCTCAATAATAGGTGACATAATACACTGTGACTTTGTGGATCTGACCATATTTAAGTAAACTAGCTGTTGCTCGCAGCTTCGCCTGCGTGAGATTTATAGCATATTGGTGGGATGATATATACCCTGTAGCCTTCCTCGATAAATTGGCTATCTAACACTGAAAGAATCATTCAAATCATTTCAATAGTTCCTGAGATTGGCGCGTTAAAACAAACAAACTCTTCAGCTTTATATACTAATAGATGTTGACTTACATTGGCATTTAGGCGTTACACCGCTCCATTGGCCATTATCCTCACAAGTAGAAATGCTCTCGCCGATGACTTTGTATCCTCGCTCGCATCGGTATTTCACCAACGCTCCGATCCGGTATGTGTTGCCACCATTCGTGCTAATGGATGTACGGATCAACGTACGACCGTGCATCCTGTCATTCCCTGTCACCGACACTATACTGTTTTCTGCAACGATCGGCTCTGGACACCTTATTTCTAAAACAATTCATAATATTATGTATAACTAGCTGTTGCCCGCAGCTTCGCCTGCGTTAACTAAGATTTACAACGGGAGCTTAATACGCAAAATAAGTAACTTTTTTGGTTGATTTTTTACACATTAAATGGGTTTTTCGGACACAAAAAGATATTTATCTTACGGAACCCTATTTTTTTCAGAATAAGATGTAGCCTTATGTTACTCGTGGATAATGTAGCTTTAGAATGGTGAAAGAATTTTTTAAATCGGTCCAGTACTTTTTGAACCTATTCATTACTACCAAACAAACAAACAAAGTTTTCCTATTTATAATATTAGTGTAGATAAAGGAAAAAAATATCTTAAATTATTTCTTAAATAAAATCTTAAATTCTTCTTAAAAAAACATAATATACCCATTTATAAGTATTTTTTTATATTATAGAAGAGGGGGCAAACGCACAGTCGGTTCACCTGATGGTAATTAATAATTATACCAGAGGATTTGCTCGCCTTTCAAATAGCCATGCTGCATTACTTGTGTATTTACAATCAACCAACTTTATACAGATAAATTTAAATTACTCGCTACAAAGGCCAGGTAAAAATAATCTTTTGGTACATTCTGTCTGAAGTCAAATTGCGTTTAATCTTGATGGCGTCATGGACACTTTTGGAATGACAACGATGTTTCATAACTACCACAAATGGCCGAGTATGCGTCATACTACTGTCGATTAAATCTCTTCTAATGAGCAACAAAACGACTTAAATCTGCAGGTCTTTCGACCCACCGGATGCTTATAAGTCTTGTCTACATAACATTGGCATATCATCTTCATCAGCCCTTATCCATCCACTGCTAAATATTGGCTTTCTTTGACATGACCAAATGAATACCAATGCATGCCGATCTCTTGCCACTCATATCCAACATGGATTGCCCACTGCATGAAGATCGTTATCCCACTCGGCTGATGACCTACCAAGACCCATTGGCCAAGCGGCCATACGTTCTCTTAAGTTTGCTTTGCAGGCCTGCACGACCGAGGTGGTACCTCGTTCACACAATGGCGGTGTGAAGTGACAGTTATGCCGTCGCTTTTCTTGCAGTTTGTGAGTTTTTGGTAGCCTATTGCGGGGAGAGGGAAGAAGAGGGCAACGCATCTGATTAACTTTTAGCTGTACGGATGTCTATGGACGTCGTTAGTCACCACAAGGCACATCTCGACAAAAATACGTACAACCCTAAACTTTCACCCCTCTTCGATCAACCCCTGTTTTTTAGCTGGGATATTAGTACTTTTGACAGAACATAGTCCGTCGGGGCAGCCAGTTAAATGATAATTATGTACCTTCACACCGTGGCGAAGAGTCACTCCACTGGTAGTCCTGGGTACATATCCTTCTCACTGGACCGACTAGTCGGTAGTTAGTCGTGCATGAGTATTGGATTATGCTACCCAAGTGAGTTGTCTCATTCAAAAGCTCAGCAGTACCATACGGGAGAGGCGGTAGTTTACCGCAATCAACATCTGAAAGATATATCAATTATTATCATGTATGCATTAAATGAATTAAATGTAGTAAGGGATCGGTCGTATTGGCGTTCATTGAAGGAGACGTATGTTCAGCAGTGGACGTATAAAGGCTGATGATGATGATGATGATGATGATGTTGATGACATATATGATACCTGAGTTTGTAAAAGCTTTAACGAAACTGTTTTTGATATTTGTTATGTTTGTATATTTGGGAAAACTTTTATATTCCGTGAACCAAATATTAATATCAAAACAAATATAAACACCGGACCGCATAACATGGATTTTTGTAAAAAAAGGTTTGATACCCACTATTTTAAAATGTAAATATTATTTGCATAAAAAAAGAACTAAGTAAATTATATAAGTGTGGACAAACAAGCGTCTGACTCACGTGCTGTGGGCTCTGAAAATCACGTTTAAAAAATCTGTTTTTTTTTTGCTAATTAATTGGTAAAATGTCATGATTCTATGTCCTTTAAAAATGGAAATACATAGTTTGATAGACCGATACATAGATGGACAAAAATGCGATCTAAGGTTCTGTTTTGTAATTTTGTGGAACGAAACCTTAAAAATAAAAGTATTTCTTACATTCGCATTTCGGGGACTCCCCAGACCATTCGCCGTCCGACTGGCACGTGAGAACCTGTTCACCAACAAGCCTGTGTCCCTTCTCGCAGTGGAAGTCGATGTTCGAGTGGACATTGTAATCGTACGCCTCCATGTAGCCACCAGCAGGTACTTCTGGATCGGGACATGAGATCACTGCAACAAAAAAAAGAGTAAAGTATCAACTTTTATACGCTATACCCAACTGCTGGGCACGGGTCTCCTCGAAAGACGAAGAGGGTGTTGAGGCCATAGTATCAGTGGTTGGTGAACTTCACGCACCTTCAAAGACTAAAGGCGGGTTGCATCGACCCGTTTTAACGAATATGTAATCGTCAAAGATGGCGGTAACGAACGTTAGTGACCAAAGAGCGTGGTTTTTAACAGACGTTAAAATTTAACGAAGAACGTTGACAGATGATTTGAAACAATTTCGTTAAAATCGATCGATGCAACCTGGCCTTATAATCTCATCAGATCTAATTCTTAACTTAAGTATATCTGTAGTTCATAAGTAAGTGATACATAACACTTTTATTGTTGTTCTTTTTGCCGTGATAGATGGAGAGTAAGTTACGATTCTAGCCGGTAGGCCATAAAGAAAACATGTGAAGAAATTATCTAATATACTTCACCAATACGAAGTAAATATTTCACCTTAAAAACGTATATATTTCACCAGCACGAAGTATATAAATAAAAAAAAAATATATATTTCACCAACACGAAGTATATATATTACTGGTTTATTTTGGTTAATTACTGTAATTAGTAATATAGTAATATGTTGTTCTAATTATTACTGCACTGTTATAATTAGGTACTCATATTGTTTAAGTGTTGGTCGGCCATTAAATAGATGGTAAGATGATCTCCATGCAGTGGCAGGTCCGTGTTAATTGCGAGTGCCAAGGGATCGGTCGTTTTGGCGTCTATTGAAGAAGGCCCGTGTTCAGCGGTGAACGGATAACGGCTGATGATGATGATGATGGTTGAAAATTTTAGGAAATGTATTAAGGATAACACCAGTCTTTACTCGCAGCTTAGCCTGTCTTTAAATTTAATATAATCAATACTTTAAGTATTGAATAGCTTAATCATGACTGTAGATCGATTTTGACAAAAACAGGATTACATCGCCTTTACATTACGTTTTATTAACATTCTACATTAATCACATCAATGTAAATAAGTGCTGTATTTATATTTAATGAATTTTATTGTTACAATACTGCGAGATATTTTGGTATAATATGAAATAAAATTATAATTTTACTTTAATTAAAATTTTGTAATACAAAATATTGATGTGAAATATATATTGGTACCGTTCAATCATTAAATCATCATCATCAGCCTTTATACGACCACTGCTGAACACAGGCCTGCCTCAATGAACGCCAAGACGACCGATCATTTGCCACTCGCATCAAACACCGACCGGTCACTGCGCGGACATCGTATTTAGTTACAGATTTTTAATAATTATGAATTGATCATTTACTTATGATAATTAATATTTTAATTGTAATCAAAAAAGTTCCTTGTTATTAAATAATAATTAATTGATCAAAAGATTCATTGTACTAAGATATTTAATTAATTTTTATGTTTTTTCTATGTCACACACCATAATTATGGTAGAATGTATTAGGGCATCATGTTAACACACCACCATTGTACTGCATTCTTGTGATTAAATAAATTATTATTATTATTATTATTATTATTGAACTAGTAGCGCCCCGCGGATTCACCCGCGTACTTCCCATTCCCGTGGGAGTACAGGGATAAATTATAGCCTATGTGCTATTCTGATGTATAAGCTCTATTATTGTAAAGTTTCATTAAAATCCATTCAGTAGTTTCTACGCGAAAGAGTAACAAACATCCATATTTACAAGCGTTCACATTTATAATGTTAGTTAGATAATTGACATCGGCTGTGACGGTTCTTTTTATTAACACTTTAGGTTCTATCTACTAACTGGGGATTTTTAATAATAATAACTGATTAATAATAATAAATCATTATTGATAATATATGATACAGAAAATTGCTCTAGCATATTATTATATTTTGAAGTCGATTTCACTTTTTATTGTAACAGTGAAGTTGCAATAGTAAGTTGAACTAAGTCCTACTAAGTTCCTTCGTAACATAGCTTATAAGTATTGTACAAGTAGCACTTGTCTGGGTACGTATATCTTCCACGAACATTCAATTCTCTAGTATAAAAGTGTGTACATTATATAAATAAGAAATACGACAAAGGATGAAATCAAATGTATTAAATAGGCTTACTCGCGCTATGTTTTCTTATATTCTTTCTTTCTTTTAAGTCGATATAAAAACGTACTTATTTGTTTTCAATACTCCAAATATAGTCATTTCTTACAGCTAGCTTAGGAAATTGTGGGAAAATTTGGGTACTTACATAAATTATGATCAATAATGTAAATTCTGACATTATATTATGTAGGCGTAATATTGCATTTACCGGATATATAGTTTGAAACATGATATCTAATACACGTTAGGTATATTGTATGTACATACTGGTTGGTATAAACACCTTTACCACATAGTCTATTTACCCCTAGTGCAAATGTCAACTACTAACGCATTTACGTCTAGAGTTCAATCAAACGGAATGTTAGTACATATGCATACATGCATAATAATAATATGTACAAGAAACGTCACCTTGACGAGGTTTCAGGGCTTACATAGCACGTTGAATGTGAAAAATACTAGTAACTTATTGTTTTCTAATGTTTACGCGAATATCACTAACGGAAACGTTTAACGGAAAATTTATTAATAATTTTCTTTTATTCAGTATGGTGTTCATTTTTTTTAATTACAGCGGCGGTTACACTCTAGGTGCGACAAGATGGTGACTCAGATTTATATGTTTTTACTTCAATTATTATTTTATATAATAATTATTATTGGTATGATAGACCAATGAGTATAAATATCGATTGATGATTACGTTGATTAAATCGACTCCAATATAACATCTGCTGCAACACATGGTCAAGCGGAAAGCTGAATATATTTCAAGTCTGTCGTTGTTTGTGAAAAGAAAAACCAAATAAACTTCTGTTTTAAAAATTTTATGCTAAGGACATAAAGTAATTACGACTTACACGCAATTTTTGTTATAAGCGACAATGGGTAAACGTTTCTAAGTTTGATTGTTTGTTGCTATTTTACGGCAAAATAGCTGAAGTCTGTAAGTTAAAATGGTGATGGCTTATACCTCAGGTTACGACATAGGCTACCTTTTATCCCTTACACTGTAATACATAACTACAACTTTGTCCGAATTTCGTGCGGTTGCAACACCAGGTACCAGTTACTATTTAATTGAATATTAAGGCTTACGTTCGCATGTTGGTATATCGTGGGACCACTTTCCATCACGGTTGCATGTGAGTGTTTCGGCGCCGGCCAACCAATAGTCTGGCTCGCAGGTGAACTGCGCTACGGAACCATATGTGGTGGTGCCGTTGAGCAGTTTGAACGATCCTTTATGTACTTGAGCTGGGGTACCGCAGTCCACGTATTTACATGAAGGAGGAGTGCCCGTCCATATTCCGCCGAGGTTACAAGTCACGCTCTGTAAAAAAAATATATATCATAACAATTCGTTTCACCAATTAAAAAAAAGTAACAAATTGCATTTTTTTATTATCCTTTTAGAAATATATACTCGTAATATGCGATTTCAGATTATGTTGATTTTCATGTTAATAGCCAAATCAACAATATTTATATTACCTACCTAGCTTTATCGAATTCATTGAATTCTTTGTGATATATTCGATTAACCGTTAGATTTTAGTTAGATATATTGTTAGGAAAATAAGGGCGCCCCCTTATTTAGGGCTCCACCTCAGTGCACTGAAAGACTACACAATTTGGTCAAGTTTGGCTTTGAAAACAACTTTCTTTCGATTGTCATTTTAAGACACGTGCGTGGGCTCTACGTGATTTACGCTGTGATACCATAAAAAAGTTATCAATTTCTTTGAAGTATCACTTACCGATTGTCCAAAGAGTATGAAGCCATTTTGACACGTGTAAGTTGCTTTCGAGTTGGCTGTATGCCCGTCCACCTCTACTGTCGCTCCCGTCACCGGCGGGGGTTCCGGACACCAGTCGAAAAGACATTTCGGTGATTCCCCATTCCATATTCCTTCGTCACCGCAGACTCTCTCAGGGTTGCCAACTAGCGTGTAATTCTCTCGGCAGGAGTAAACGGCCTTGGCACCGTGAGTAGTTCTATCATTCACGAGGCTGACGTCGCCATCTTGTATCGGTGTTAATCCACCGCAGTTTACGTCTGGGAAAATAACAAATGTCTGAGATTGTATGTAAATGCTAACACAAGGTGAAGTTAGTGCTGTGTATGTTGCCGTGTATTTTATATCAAGAATATAATATATTGATGGCCGGCAAGTTGAGTTTGGTGATTTAATATGTAGCAGCTGCAGGTTCGAATCCCGCCAAGTACATAATATGACTTGTATAAAGAATATATATTATAATATCGCTTATAGTTTTTTAAATATAAAGAAAAAGAAGAATAGTTAATAGTTAGGAATACAAAAGAGTTTGAATTTAAATTTGTTTATATAATATACTTCAAAATCTTTTTTATATACTTAAATAAATAATCAGTGAAAATAATATACAGAACGTTTAACTAAACCTTTAACGCTTCATCTAATTAAAGTTATTAAAAATATAAAGTCAGTTGTTGGATTTACATTAGATATTACACACACATTTATACGAACGAAATTTATACGAAACGTAATTCAATTAAGTTTTAGCATGAAAGAATTCTTTGAAAAAATTGATCCATGTTCAATTTTAAATTAAATACACGTCTTCTAAGAAAACCAATCTCGAAGGAATATTACTAGAAACCAATTTCATTAGAATATTAGGTCTAGCTTAGGAAATTCTTAGATACATGTAATATTATATATTCTGTTATCCAGGCAGAGCAAATGAATTGAATAAGATATCCACTGATATGAGTGACCTTTGGACCACGCAACGAGAAAAATTCTTATTGCATTTACAAAGGAATCTAACTCATATTAATAATCTAATATGATAACATTTTCGAATTATTAGAAATGCGTTGATAGTTACATTTTAATGTCAAACAAGTTATGTAATTTAAATATCCGAATCTTTTGTAGCTTGAACAGATTTTGTATTTTCTTATTTATTAATTTATATAGATAATAGATTTAGAATCAACTTTTAAAAGTCTAACATATTAATAAATATATATTAATGAATTGTCATATCTCGTTAATTTATTCTTACGGTAAGGTTAAGTAAAAAAGTAAAGTAGCAACCCAAATATTTGCCACTGTTGGGCACGGGTCTCCTCCTCGAAATCAGGCGAGGAGGGTAATGTACCATAGTTCACTGATGCGCTGGCCCAATGCGGGTTGGTGAACTTTAAATGCCTTCAAGGATTCTTATCAGGCATGTAGGTTTTCTCACGGTGTTTTTCTTCACCGTTGAACGAGCGATGGTCTTTTGTTTAGGGTGCGCTTAGAAATTTAGGAAAATCCATTTTAAGGCACCACTTGTTCAGGATTGAACACGGACCCTCTCACACGAGACCGAACCCACTACCCTATGGAACATCGTCGCTCGGTCTTACGGTAAGCTCATAAAAATACATAGATACATAATAGAAATATAAAAAAAATAAATATGTTTTTCAATGACTTCTTCACATTGCCTTTTCATTATGAATACTATGATAAAAGCTTGACTAATGTGTGAAGGAGTAGGTAGTAGTGGTAGAGAGAAAGAGAAAGGTAGTAGAGAAATAGTAGGTAAGTACTTGGTTCACAGATTAGCTAACTCATAAAAAAGTACTTCATTTGATATTCTTGATATTATGTACTACATGTAATATCGTCACGCCTTCTCATTGAGACCTGCCGCGATCCTGACATACATCTTTAATTTCATTCGCGTGTTTATTCTCTACTGATTCATAAATTCGATTCATAACATTATTTAATTTATATTGAAAAAAGATCGTTAATTTTTAAAAGCAATATGACGCACATGCATAAATCTAACTAGGCTATAATTTCACTCGAAATTATAAAAGAACTTTCCTTACGGATTTTATCACGGATTATGATTATGATAGAATGAAAAGAACTATCTAGAATTTCTTAGAATCTCATGTTAGTGTGTATCCTTGTTGTATAAGTAGTACTCCCTTGGTCATGGCTGCTCTGAAGTATCCGAAAAGATAGGTTAAAATACTAAGAAACCGCAATAAAATCTGTAAAAAGTTGTTTCATTATAAATAAGTCATTTAAATTATTATAAAAAACTAATACTTACATTTACAGCTTGGTGCGGTACCCGACCAGAAGCCATCGTCTTTGCATTCTCTCGTCTTGTCCCCAAGTAGCATGTGACCTTCGGGGCATTTGTATGTGATTGTGGAGCCCACTCTGTAATTGTCTCCCTCGATCGTGGTGTTGAGGAGCTTATCCGGACTGCCGCAGGTAGGTGGAACTGGATCAAGGAATATTCTACGTTCAAACGACCATTTCGGATACCTCAATTATTGTAACGGTCAGGAAAATTCTATTTTTTTTTCGAAAGGTCTAGACTTTTAGGCCTGATGGCCTTTAAGCCCAATTGGTAGTTTGGCTCAATTATCAAATATTTATATAACAATAGTAACAAAAAATAGCTTGCATATAATACACATGAATTAAAGATTTTGCCATGCAATTAATACATATAAATTCGCTCTCTTCATCATTATCTTTTGCTCGTATATTCGTATGTCTGCAGATCGCGGGCCTTTACTCGAAAACGCTTAGCTTTTAATAAAATATTTAATTAAATATCGCATTAAAACTTATTATCTATGTAAGCATCTTATTATATAATCTCTACATGATTACATCTCGGTAAATTATCTTTATTACGTGTTTAAGACCACTTAATGCAACTTTTATACTTTTTACCGATAAAAGCTAAGAAGGAGGTTCGGGTATAAATTGCAAAGCGCTGGCAATATATAAAAAGAAATAAAAATTGAGTGCAGTATGGAATTATCTTCGCAACTAGCTGTTACAAATACATCTCGCATCATCCATCTATCATCAATTCATCGATCACACAGCGAACACCAGAGTCCACTTAAAAAGTATATGTTTTTTGCAATTCGCCATTTATAATATAAAACAAAGTAATACATAAAACACTACACTTAAGAATATAAATCAATACGAGACCTCGTTAATGTACCTTGGTTACCTTCGACTTTTCCTTCATGTCATGTCTAAAATTAGCCTTAATAACACGGCCAATGAGGTGAGTGTCTAGACTGTATTGTCACAAGGGTCGATTTCACTGGCGCTGTCACAATCGAGGCCACTATACCATGGTTGGGGGAGCACTTTCTGTCATGTAACTCTTATTATATTCATACGTGAAAACAACAACAGCTGCTAATGGCCATCATGACGCATTAGGTAGCAAAATACATTTGAAAGAAAAGTGAATCCCGTAATATTATTTTATGTTTTCAAATCATCATCATCATCAGCCGCTATCCGCTCAGGCCTCCTGCCTGTTTTCAAATATACATTCAAAATTCGTATTACATTACTGTTATGAACCAATACACTAATTTAACATAGGTTTGGGATTATTTGATTAGATTTAAGTTTATGCATTGGCTGGCATATTTGCATGCAGATCGAATTTACACATTGCAATGTAATATTCAGAAATGTATTTCACATTATATATTGTTTCGGTATTAGGCTTTAAATCTTATTTCGCATGATTATATAATACTTATCAAAAACATCTGTACAATTAGGTCTTATAATATCTTTATTTTCTAATTATTTTATTCGCATAGAAAATTAAAAGTATAAATTCTTCAAATAAATATATATCTGGCAATAGATAGGCAATATAGATAGACAATGTGGCAGATATATGACCTGCTGGTAAGTGATCAACGTCGCCCATGAACTAGTTGACCTGGAACTAGCCCAAGGAACTTATTATGCCAGAAACATAAGATGTTCAGACTCGGTGCCAGTTATTGTACTGTCTGCCTTACCTTCGCTCCGAAACACAGCAAAGCCACGGGATAATAAGTAAGATGGTGATACCAAAGCATCAGCTTAAGATTTGTCCCGATAAGACAACAAACACACACATGGAAAATTTTATACGATACTTAATATAAAGTATTATAGACATTAATCAATTAATCGATTACTTGATTACGCATCTGAAAACAGGGACTATTTTTAGAACGTACAGGATAATGACTACAGCTTAAATACGCATGGAATGTATTCACACATGTATCTAGGTAGCTCGGAACAGGTTCCTAGACCCAAGTAGGACTCGCCAGGATACTTTGATCCACCAGTCAGCGCCATCAGCCGCTTCTTTAAGAACACTTCTTTACGGATGTCCGTAATCTGTGCTACTTGGTATATAGCAGTAGACATTCTACTGGTGATCAAACTCACTAATATTAAATGTATTCTGTAAATATCTGTCTACATATTAAGTCTAGAATTTTTGATTTCACATTCGCTTCGCGTAGCTACAGAAATTATAGATATGTACCTATGAATCGGACACTCACGGTACTGGCATATCCAGTGGAGGTAGTCGAGGTTGCACCCCACATCGTTCCACAGCCAGGCTCTGCCTCCATCCAGCATCACGCAGTTCTGCTCGCCGTTGTAGTTGTTCGGCTGATCCTTCGCCCATGTTGGCTTTACAACCACTTCACCTGAAATTAAAAATAGTTGAGCACAACGGTTTTAAATTTTTTTTATAAAAAAATCAAACAACTTGATAGCTAGACCAATTTTAATAAAAAATACTTTTACAGAAGACCTACTATTAAATTAAAAAAAAAAAAACTCTCATTATAATAAAAAAAACTCTTTTTTCACCCGTACTACTTAACTAATACTACATCAGGAGCGAACCCTGTACCCCCCGGTAAGGAGAGTCCCACTGAACCATCGTCGCACATACAAATTATTAGCGAGAGGATAATTATAAGTGGCGAGACAGGTATGGAGTATCTGTCAAATATCTGTCAAATATGTTGCCAATAGCCTATTGGGAACTTAACTGAAGATTGTGAAACAGGCCCTTATCCTGTCACAGGCATAATAGGATTAACTTACCTATTACGCCTATCGATTTATCACGGACGCTTACTTATTTCGGGAACGCGACGTTAATCTTAGGGCGAGTTGCATCGACCGATTTTAACGAATATGTAATCGTTAAAGATGGCGGTAACGAACGTTAGTGACCAACGATCATTTTAAATTAACATGGTTATTTTCATTATTTAAACTATTTGTAACGGGATATTTACCGGGATATAAATATCGAGCTCCACGAAATAATAACAAAAAACATGGTAAATATCCCGTTTTAAATAGTTTAAACAAAGAGCATTGTTTTTAACAGAAGTTAAAATTTAACGAAGTCTCTTACGAAGATTTTAAACAACCGACCCTTAATATAGTTAGTATAACGAAAAAAACACACCAGTTATTTTATTCATTACGTAAAATATCCATCGAAATGTAAATTATTACGTAGATACAAATTATCGCTTAATATCCACTCATTAGTCAATTAGTAAATGCTCTTTAGGAATATGAAATGTTTGACCGTTTCGAACGCCGAAGTGCATTTTTGATTGATTATCGTTCGTCCGCGGCTTTGCAAAATTATTGCCAATTAAAATATTTGGCTTATGTACAATAGATTTTTGTATATCTTGTGATGAAGTTCGCTCGATCCATTTACCATGTTCTCTTGTGTGTCGTCATAAGAACGCTACAAGATTTTTTAACGCGTAGTTCTTGATAACTGCATCTAATCAATAACTTTCACTTCTGGTATTAAGAACCAGTAATGACTATCACCTACAAAGCGAGATCCGTTATCATGTCTATAGGAGTAAGCCGTATGCAATGGTCACTAATAACTTTTCTTTTTGATTTCTTAATCTGCTTAAAAGTAAGTACTTAAAAGATAACTCTTTCTCTCAATCTGAAGTACATATACTATACTATTTAAGTCGAGCTTTGTAATTTTTTAGTGTCGGTCGGCAATGAAGTAGGAAGACGATCTCAGTGCAGTGGCCGGCACGTATTGGATGCGAGTTACAAGTGATCAGTCGTCATGACGTTTATTAAAGGAGGCCCATGTTCAACAGTGGACGGATAAAGGCTGATGATGATGATTATTTCAATAGGCCAGTCCAGTGGTTAGGTAGAGACTATACTCAGTAGTTACTTACTATAATAGTTTGAATATCTCCTAATGAAGATAATTCGTATGATGAATTTAGACTTCTTCATTGGCTTGCATATGTTTTTTAATTAATATAATTATATTCATTCCCTAGTTATTTTTTCGGTTGGAGCTATGCTAATGGCACTAGTGGTTAATGCTTCATCGAATTTAAGGTGAGCTGGTTGGCCTCTCATTGTGATGAGTAAAACTGGGGGGTTGCCACCCGCCAGCCGTGGAGTGTGACTTCCAGGGCTTCTTGGCGTCGTGTTTGTTGCTGTGGCGAGTCCATGTCGCACCACTGTCAGATGAAAACATTTCCCTGTACCACAATCTTATACGAGTTTTACTTACTAGGTACAATGAAGAAAATAACACGATTAATACTGAAATTCTAAGAACGATTCGAAAAGAATAAAATAAGCGAACAATGAAAACCTACCATCAACCCACTTCCAAGTCCTGGATGTAAGTCCTGGTTCCTTTTGGGCTCCGATCCATACCAGTTGCGTTTTCAATTGCGGCTTTCGTCTGTCTAGTTCTTGGATTAAGTAACTTGACGTGGCACCCTGTTGTAAATAATAATATTATTTAATTTGTACATTTTGATAAATGAGAGTAAAAGTATAATAACAATATCAACAGCTCCTAACTCCTAACTTCTTTGTCGTAGGATAAAATAAAAAAAAGCTTTTACTTATTTGAAACTCGTAAACTTTTATGTTGAGCCATCCGCTCAGCTACTATACCGATTATGCGTAAAGGTCTTTAGACCAACATATTATATATAGGCCATTTCGAAAAAAAACTCGAAATAAAAAAAAAATACTTTAATTTAATTTAATGGAATATTAGTCACAATTTTTACATATTATGCAAAAATATTACCAACGACACATTAATGCAAAACGATTATAATTTATCTCGGATCTTTATTCATTTAATTAAGTATATAATAATTGTAAATAAGACAAAATCAAGTTACGATGGAATCTAAGACGTCTAATTTCAAAACTTGGTAAAACCAAGTAAAATATTTCCATTACTATACCTTTGTGTAAAATGTTCATGTTTTATTTTGCACACCTATCATGTTCAGATAAATGATTTGTTCTTTTTACGAACTAATACAGTTCGAATTTTTTGGTTTCCGTAAAAACAAAATTATGTTTCGCAATATAAGTTACAAATTGTTATTATAGATCGATTGTTTCATAATTTACCTTCAGCTTCTAATATTTCAATACAATGCAGACGGGAGTTGGGGAAGTATTTATGGTATTCAATAATCAATAGGCTTGCAACGCAATAGAAACATACTTTGCACAAGTATATATAGTTGTGGGATAAAATAATGGGTGATGTTAAAGTCGTAGATAAAGTTTTATGGAGGAAAGTATTTCGAGTAAAAGTTAAATATAGTTAGTATACGTGAAACAATGTTTTACATTATATATATCAATATAAATAATATTACCAAAAATCCGTGAATCAAATCTCCCCCGTGTTGTTGGCATTGTTTACGTGCGTCATCAAATGATGCTCCCTTAGCGACATTGAACTCATAGCAATTTCTAGAAAAGGCAGCAAGTTCGATGTCATTCGAAGCTCCGATCGGTGCGCATCGATCGTTCGAGAATTCTGTAATAAAATAACGAGATTACACTCTTGATGACTTTTTTTTCTAGAAGGATCATGGGTTAATTGTTTGACCATGTCGTCACGTTAATAGTAGGTATGGAGGTCGTAGGATAGGTCCTACTCCAGCTTCCCACCTCAGATTCAGGCCTTGTCGTGGCGGTTGGGCTCAGTAGCCTAAGGTGAGCCAGTTACCTTGGGGGAAGCGAATTGAGCCGAAGCTAAGGGGATCTTTGTATCCCTCTTATAAGAAGAGGAGATAAAGAGCAAGGGGCGAGGACGGGAATCTCACCTCATCGTACTATCGCGACGGTAGGAGTGGTTGTTTTGTGACGCAGGGCATACCCCCTGAGCGACTGACTAGCCGTCGAGTTGCTAGCAGTTCCGGGGCACCTCACTAAAGGCGGCATTGGGGGCACTCGCCGGGTTTTAGAGGGTAGAGCTGCGTCCAATTACCACCTTTAGAGCGCAGCAAGTCCCACATACCCGCCTGCGGAATCTCACTCCCCAACGGGATACCTCAGTGCATTTCCCGTAAAATAAAAAAGAGGCCCTACTCCAGCTAAGTGCATACATGCTATCTGTAATTGATATGTACGTTTATGCATATTCATAAATCTCTTATATTTATATCTCTAGTGATGTACCAATGGCTGTTGATAGAAGCTCTTAGCATATTATCTCTAGGTTTAAAAATATGGTGTGACTGAAATATTTAATAATTTACTGACACTGATGATGATGACTCCAATTACAATTTTGTGTATTTTAAATACACATAAATGCATATACAGTTCATTTTATTTTAGCTGCAGTACGATCCACGTGCCTATACGCTTTTATTAACTTTAGGGTTAATTAAATTTCAGATCGATACAAACATGTGACTAAAACTAAGCCACGTTTTCAATATGACGCAGTTACAACGAATAATTTCGAAAAAAAATTCTTGGAACAGAATGAAATGGAATTTCATACACTATAGTGGGCTTTTGAATATCACCGCAAAGGGAAATACTGAGAATTTTATATATCATTCGTTTTGATAGTTTTCCGTAGTCAAATATTTGCTTATTTGTGTTTTCAATGAAAAATTCACAAAATTATTTTTGCGAACAAAATTTAATATTATTCAAAGCTAACTCTAGCGAATTTGCGAATATTTGGATTGCCCCAATCCACCGCATGAAGGCTTTCCGTCTGTCAGTCATTTCCAGAAACTAGGATACGAAAATAATACACGGCTTGTTAATTTTAGCCTATTCGAATGTTCTTCGAATCATCCATAATTGAAATGCATTAAGCATATTTTTACTAAAGTTTGGGTAATTAATTTAAGCGCACAATAGTGTGCATTCTCTATGTTTAGTAATACTGACCTTCCGTTGTGAAGACCTCGACTTCGCACAGTGATAGTGAGCCTTCCACTCCGACTAGTTGCAGAAATACATATTGGCCTATTAAAGGTCGTGCGCAAGTAAATGTTTTCGTAACACCTTCATCTGAAAAGAACATACATATTTAATATCTTTTATATTTAATTTAATATAAATATGTACAAAAGTATGATTAGTACTTTTGACGTGACAACGTCTTATAATTCGATGGAGCCGGCTGCACGCACGAAAAAACATGACTCATGCGGCGCTACCTCGCTCTGAGGCGTTCCATTTACGGCTTGAAGTGCAAGCGAAAGCGCTGAACGAGCGACAAAGGGGCAAAAAAAAATTGTGTTTAAGGTATGCAATCAGATCTATGTAAATTGTAAATAATAAACATGTTTGCTATATTATGGAATGGACAAGCGAGCCAATGTAATTACCGGCACCGACCACCGAGGTTATATCACGGCAGGAAATAAACGAGTTACTCAGAGCACTATAACTTTAAAAGGGAAGGCCCGGATGAACACTTTCTTCATGGACGACGTCGACAGCCAGCAGCTTCATCATCATCATCATAATCATCCTTTATTTATCCAACAGCTTGCCATCATATTATATTAAATACATAAACATAAAAACAAATATTATAATAAAACGAAATTTTAAAAACTATTAAATTATAGTATACTCGTATATGCAAATAAAACATGAAACCAGATTGAATAAATACATTTTTTCCTACATTTTATTTTTAGTCAAATATTTATTAACTCCAGTGGCCTTTTCGTGTTTACCGGATACCGGATTGCAAAACGGATGATTACTTTTTTTTTACAAAATCAAAATGTTCTCATAGTCTTTTGAAAGTTAATAGTAACAAATGCACAATTCAAAGTGAAGATTGGAATTATTTAAGAATATGCGTCAATAAACATTGGGTCATCGCACATAGACAATAATAACCCGTCTGATTTCGAAGAGGGCTCTCGTTCGCTCCCTGAAATGCAACATTTATAAGGGTCGCGTATGCGTGTCTGGCTGTTAATTAAAATTATATGAATAGCACTACCAACAAGGCGATTAAAACTTCATAGCATTGATCGTTCCGCCGAATTCAGTCTCCTCTCTCCTTTACGTGAACAGAATATTATTTAACATGCTGCTTTGAGTCCCACGCGAAACTTTGTAGTTTTAATTGCGTGTTATTTTGCACGTTTAAATTATTCCTCGAAATAAATAATTAATATTTTAATAACATTTAGGGCCTGTTTCACAATTTCCAGATAAGTTCCGAATAGGCTATCGGCAACATATTTAACAGATAGAGTATGGTGTATCTGTCAAATATGTTGCCGATAGCCTATTCGGAACTTATGTGCAGATTATGAAACAGGCACTTAATGTAATGCTAATGTATATTTTTTAGTGATATTGGAAATAGAATAAGGATTTTAGCTTGGCCTAAACAATAAAAAAGCACTTTTATTCTATTGTCCTATCTCACTTCGCTGTAAAGAAAACTTGGTCTGTAAAACCTCCACCTCTTTTGAGTAAGATAGCCCATGTAATAATGATGTCCATTCCTAGACGCAACCGTAGGTACATTGTAATTTCTTCCTTCGGTCTTCCCCTGATCATTGCAGTTGAAATATTTCCGAAATATCGGGACTTTAACAAAATTATAAACGTGGTAAGCACCCGAATTAATATATTGGAATATAAATAGTAATCGCTTTAATTTAAAACAATATTATATTAATGCTTATGATTAATATTAAAATGACACGCATGGTAATGTACATGCGGGTGGAAGGGTATAGAGGAAGAGGATGACAGAAGAAGAGATGACTGGACGGGATAAGGAGAAATATGGAGGAGTGCTGAGTGACGCGGGAACTAACGAGTATGAGGCCAGAGTGGAGACACAAGACATATAAAGCCGACCCCAAATGAATGGGAATAATAATGGCTAGGAAGATGATGATGATGATGATTAAAATGTCATTACTATTATCATTTTAATTTTAACCCTATTTGAATTGGCCTAGTATTTAATTAGTTTGATTGATAATCGGAGATCAAATTTTGGCGATTATACAACATTTGAACACTGATATAAAATAACCCAATGCAATGTTTATGCATATTAATGAAGTTTTAACTAAAGTTTCTTATCCTGTTATTATAAATGTCATTATTAGAAGCGTGAATGCGAATTATTCGATCACGAATAAGTTTCACCGAGTGAGTAATTTTACTGGTGGGAGGGGTGCGCTGCGCACGCGCCCTTTTGCTGAGTACCACCATCCTGTTGATTTCTTCCGTCAAATAGCTTGGCTATTTATTTGACGGAAGAAATCAATAGGATAGTGTGGCTAGCTAGTAATAACTTTTAGAATATATGGCTGTCATGATTTTTAAGATTTTTTTTAGTAAATATTAAATTTTGTAGGTGTTGTAAGTTTTTCATTTTATTTATAATAGCAACTATAGTCTTACGGGGCACTATCAGTATACTTTGTGAAGAGCGTTACTCTACTGAATTGTCAATTTAAGAAGATTCAATTTTGTTAATCGGACCTTCTTGCTGCGAGTTGTTCATATTACGACTTATAATATACTGAGTATTTGTCAATGGGATTACAAATTTCATTAAAAGGTAATGTAATTATTGACAACGAGACGCGAATGTGTTCCCTTTTTGAGGCAAGGTAATGCCTTATGCATGTTGCCAGAACCGGGGTTCCGTAGTCTGGTGTATACCCAAAATAAATCTAGTGCGAGCGCCATCGATCGCTTTTTGAGGCGGCTTTATAAGTAATAGGATCATATCAGCGACAGACTGCCCCCGGCGAAATACCAGACTATTGATCGTAAGTGTGAACTTGTTGGAACAGATGAGCCGCCTGAGCTACTTCAAGCTAAACTTTCGTCTTTATATCATCTTGATCATCAAAAAACAAACATGTACCATACATACTGACAGTAATGATGAGCTGATAATTGGCTTTGCCTTAATATCTAATGTTTAGATTATTCGAGCAAAGCCGAGAACAGTGTCTAGTCTTCGTCGTCTAACGCATTTACATCTTCCATTATTTCTTCGCACGCGTATCGTATTAATCTTTATCTGGACCAAACAGGCTAATGCAATATAGAACTAAAGCCTTAAACACATGGATGCTGGATGCATTACATGACGTATGTGTGAGTTACACGTGTTTAAACTTCGGTGGAAAATTTACAGGGAAAAGAATTTATTTCACATAAGAATTTTATGAAATAAAACGTCGGGTCTTGCAATTTTATTTAGATTATAGGGTAAATAAAATTGCTTGGGGATATTAATGTTTCAACTTATGATTTACAATCACTTGCAATAATGTAATCATCATCAGCCTTTATCTATCCACTGCTGAAAATATGTCTCATGCATTGAACGCCAAGACGGCTGGAAAAAAATGTTTATTAAATTATATATATATATATATATATATATATATATATATATATATATATATATATATATATATATATTACAATTGTTTGTTTTTAACATTAATAGATACGTAAAAAATAACCGACAATTACTCAAATTTAAGCTTCGTGCGAACTTGTATTACGGGTACCTACTAATATTTTATCGAAAGGTCTAGACTTTTAGGTCTGTTGGCCTTTAAGATCAATCGGTAGGTAGTGAGGTGGTTATACTATTAGTCGGAGGGCTACACGTACTAGTGAGGAAAATAAATATAAGAAATGTATAATATATACAATTCATGACCCAATATAGAGATCTATATTTGTTATAAACATTATCTGCTGGCAGGAATCGAATTTTTTTGAAAGGTTTTAGGTGCCTTTAAGCTCAATCGGTAGGTAGGAAATCGGGATTCGAACCCGCGGCCGCTGCGTACAGCGTCCATTAGTGTTCAACTTCTTCTTCTTCAAACTCAATCTTCTGGACTTCAGTCATAATATGATAATTTAAATATATCATTATTACATATACATAATATAATACAATAAAATGTTTTAGCACATAGCATATTATGATAACATTTAAATAATATGGCCACTAATTAAACATAATTAGCATTATCTACATGCTAAATATCTATCGCATATAAAGAATTTAAGTGCCGTTCTCTGTAGACGAGGCCGTGTAACAATGGGCTCGAACTTCCTACACGACAATTAAAGATAATTATAATGGCGGATAAAGAGGATACATGCCAACCATACCAGGCATTTGTTTCTTAGAACTTTTAAATTGCTGAAATAGCCCTTATCATTGAAAAATGCTAATATACATGGAGATGTGTTCGCCATTGCTAAAATTGTTAGGGATGCTATTATATTTGTAGGTTTCTCTTAGTATGATTTCGTAACAGGTTATTACTGCATTAGCTGCAACTGAACAGGGCCGACATGACAGGGCTGCCTCTCGCTCACGTAAAGTGACAGCCATGCTGACATATTTCGTGGGGATTGTAAGTTTCCTGTGGCTATTTGGGGGATATGGAACAGTTACTGGTTGAGCGGATGCTTATGGGTTGGTATTCGCCATTCGGTTCGCCGTCCCCATCAAGTTATATAATTATGTCCGCCATTTTTTACGAGTTAATGGGCCACGCTTATTGTTTCTGTATTATAAGGACAGTGATAGTAGTGCATTTTTTGAATTCAAACGCCTAATAGAAACGCCTGAGAACTCCTTTCTATTATAATAATGAATAAAGAATCTTCTACACACTTTTCTTTTTTTTTAATTTTGATAACTTATTAAGTTGTAATGCTTAAAAAGGCTACATTAGGCCAAGACGACATATTATATTGGATAATAAAAACTGACATAGGTTTATATTGTGCATACAAAATTCATTTTAAACATTTTCCCACATGTCGATCAAATGTTGGTACATCAAAGGTTAACAGTTTTGACGCACATCACACACACGCGTACGGCGTTGCCAAAAAATGATGCCTTTTGAGCTTTAATTAAAAAACTAAAAACACGTTGTAACCGAATAAAAAATTGAAAATATTTTGTAAAGTAAGATTTGTATGAATGATGCATCGGTAGCAATTTCTGAAAGTTAATTTTAAATTAAAAACAGAAACCGACTTCAAAACTATACCTATAAATGTACAACTAAAAAATTAAAAATAATATTTGAAATACTTCGAAGTGAAGATAACTAACAAAAGCAATTAACGAATATATTAAAACTTATACGTCTAATATATATAATATAAATTATACTATTGAAAATTAGTTATTTTCGGAGTCGCGAGTTTTTATGGTAAAATAACTTGATATTTTTTTAATCCAATCTTCCTTTTTCAATTTCAAAACAAAAAAAAATGGGTAAACAAAAGAAGAAATCTAAATATAAACACGAAAAGAACGTTTACATTACCAAAAAAAAGTTAATTAGTAATAGCCTCTTGAAACAAACTCCCTACTACGCCTTTACCTATTTTTATTCCTTAATGATATTTAGACGGATTCAGATCCAGTTTTTAAGGTTGAGCTGAAATTAGACTGAGGCTTTGAAAATGGACGTAAAATTTTCCAGAACTTAATTGCTTTTTGCATCGTACATACCTATTTCTACATTGTTATGAGATGGAGCCGCTATCGCTTTTATTAATTGTGGGAATCGTCTCATTCATTAATTGTCTGATAGTTTAGAAAGTAAAAGTTGATGTTATCTACCAGTGCAGCTGGTAATGCTTCGTGCGTTTGAACAAAATGCGTTTTATTTTATGTTTATTACGTATATTGACATGGTTGTATTGATAGAGCTTTTAATGTATGATCGTATTAAACTATTGCGTTTCTTGATTAAACATCAAATGAGTTTAGGTACTTACTAATATTATAAACGTGAAAGTAGAGATGTTTGTTACGCTTTCAAGGGAAAACTACTCTACCCCAAACCAACGGCCCACAAGACTTTCATTATAATATACGAGTTTCAACCGCCTACCTTATGTTCCCGTGGGAGTTAAATTACATAAGAATCGAGTCGTTTCGGAGGAGTTTAATTACAAAGACTGTTACAATAAATTTATATATTAGTAGACTATTGAAAAAATAATTAACGAGTTCTTTTCTTGCAAAACAAATATTTTCGTTATAATATTTTTTATTTTATTTTAAATACAAGTATTTCCTTGTAAATTTTGAGTGCAACGATGGTCTAGTAGGTGGTCTCGGCTTCTTGTGTGAGAGGATCGGGTTCAATCCCGACCGCTGGTGGTGCATGGAAATGGGTTACTTTTTATTTCCAAGTGCACCTGATTCAGATGCACTTGGAATGGTGACCTGAATCGAGACCATCGCTCGCGCTCACTCACCGGTGAAGGAAAACATGGTATGGAGTTCACACACTCGTATTGGGCCAGCCAAGCCAACCGGCTCAACCAATATCCGATGCAGATTTATTTCCGATTAGCAATCGAAAATAAACATTTTGCCGGCGCATCGGTAAACTATGGCCCAATATACTCGTAGCCTGATTTCGAGGAGACACGTGCGCCGCAGGGCGGTATACAAGGGTGGATTTTTATTAGCTATTTTTTTTTGGAAATTTTTGATGGAATTTTCATAATACCACACGGAAACTAATATTAGTTGGTGAAACGATTTCAAAGTCACTTTAAATAAGGACAATCATTAATATAGTATAACAATACAGGAACTAACAGATGAAAGATTAAAATATATTTTACAGGAAATTTCATAATCATTTTCGTAGATAAAATATATATGCCAGGATGTATATACATTTCAATCTCATAATCTATATACTTCATCCTATTTCAAAGTTCTAAAGAATACGTGGTCTAATTACTCAGAATACGTAAAGTAGATTCTTACGTAAAGTTATTCAGTATATTTTTGTGATTACATCACATTTTTACGCTGGCTGCATTCCAACGCATTAATGTATGTCTTTTTAGGCATTTTTTACTATAGATGATAATGAAATAACGCCTGAGAATGTCCATGCGGTGCAGGAAATTGAAATATAATATGTAAATATTTCGTAACGCGGAACTGAGATTTGAGCTTGGATGATAAAATTACAACAGCTCCGTGTAAAGGCGATTCTTTATTATATTTTTGAATAGTCTTTTAAAATTTTACATATTTTGGGGTTGTTAGTGTAAAATTCTGAGGCAGTGATATTATAATTTTTTAGATATTAAGGTTATAGGTTCACAACATTTAATCCATATTGGAAAAGAAGGGCATTTTTTTAGCTTTGCCATGTAAAGGGTTCCCCGTGTAGAAGTCGGTCAGTGTAGACGGATAAAGGCTGGTTACCGTGTAAATTATTCGTCCCATCAAAATATTGAACATTTACTGATTGAATTGAATTTTGCACTATTTTGGTAAAATAACTAAAATAAACAATTTTATTTGCTAAGATAGCCGAAAGTAAGGAAACAAGTTTTTTTAGACATCCAAAAATTGAATTCATGCTCCAGAATTTTGCACACCTTTTATCTTTTCAAAGAGCTAAATAACGACAATCTAAAAACGGTATAGAAAACGAGACATAAATGAGATAGGTACATTATCTTGTAAAGAGAAATCTGTAATGATAATAATGATACGTTTTATTCTCAAATCACGATTAGTGATCATTACAATAATCATGATTAAAGCACAACACACATGATTAACCCGCTTCCACTGACTGAGTCCGAGAGAGTCTGTGAACATTGGTGACACGATTTCCACTTTCTTAACTTTGATAGAGACAAGTTCACACGTTTATACTCATAGAACGTCGTAAGTGCAAAAGGGGTTTTTCGTTTATACTCATAGAACGTCGTAAGTGCAAAAGCGGTTTTTCGTTTATACTCATAGAACGTCGTAAGTGCAAAAGGGGTTTTTCGTTTATACTCATAGAACGTCGTAAGTGCAAAAGGGGGTTGTTACTTGCTCAGATTATTACAGGCTTAGATATGATTAGAAGACAAACCCTTTTTTAATTTGTGTGTTTGGGGTTTGTTTGCGAAAGGTGTGATATTCATGTAAAGATAAGGTGCATAAATTGTGTAAAAAATAATGTTTATATTTGCTTTATCAAATAAAATAATCAATTTTCGTTCGCATGAGCTGAGTGATTAAACTTCGCCTGATATCGTTCAGACTACTAGAGCTCCAGGTAGGTATTGTACTCTTATGCATGTATTTCAATCTCTTAGAGTAGATACTAAGTAACATTTACAAGCAGAGCTTTTTCCGAAACTTTCTCAAAGGTCACATAAGAAGCACATTCGTAAAGCAAGAGCCTTTGAAACATATATCATATACATTTTAAGATACGACATGGACTTTAAGATTTAAATTATATTAAATTTCTGGCGTAGGCAACGCAAGTTCGCTACATTTTATGTACAGTCAGCCTCGATTATGTAAGCATTCGGGTGTCGGTTAATATCCGTAAAAATCGGTTTATACAAGATATGAATCATTATCATCATCATCATCAGCCTCTATCCATCCACTGTTGAACATAAACTTCCCTAACGCCAATAATACAATATAATAATTATAATACAAAAATATAATTACGAGGACCTTATTGTTACCTACCTCACATTATCTAAGATGGTGACTATAATAACTCAGTATTAAATTACTATCTTAAGATAAAATAATGCCTTTTGCTTGCTCGGATTTATTGTTGCATATGATTTTCTGTTTAATTAGCAAAAGTTTCCTCAATATAATTAATAATTATTCTTACATTATATACTCTGACATAATATATTGTTATTTCATATCTTTCTATTATATTATTATAATAATTGATAATTTAGCAGTAGAATGATATAAATTGTTATATGAATAATACTGTTGGAAAGGCAACATATAATTTTATATGAAAAAGTATGTTTCAAATATTTGACATTATAGTCGAATTGTAATTTGTATTTTAACTTGAATATAGTCTTCCTTTGGTCTTCATACGAACAAGCGGTTTTATTTTATTGTCCTATATTATGCTTGGGTGAGCCACCTGCCTGCCTACTGATCCGATTTAGCTTAAAGGCCCAAGGCCACAAGTATAGGACAATTCGAAAAAAAACTGGAATTCATTTGGTTTGTAATCGCCTAGCATTGAAAGTATAATTTTTTTCACTTCTGGCTCCATCCTGCATTATTTCTGACAAAAATTTAAATGTGTCTTTAATTCATTGAGATGAAACACTATATTAATTGTCATGTTGAGCCAGCAGGTGATTAATCGCATAGCCTTGGCGGTCACTGGAGGAGGTAGCACTGGCTGGATAAAGGCTAGTGATGATGAATATGATGACGAAATGTTACCTTCAAATATTAATGCAGTACTGTTAATATATATTATTTTTCATTTTAATTAACATTTCTGGACCGTTTCACGCTTTATAAGGCACCTTTAACGGTCTCATTCATTCAATACGTTATTCACTTTGATATATTCGTCAGCGCAATAAATAATTTCGACACGTGTAGCATTTACAGCAATAAAATGGATATGTCTTTAAGCATTTTATTTTGACTATCATAGAATATCATATCGTTTTATTATATTTAAATAATTTTTACTAATAAACATCATCATCAGCCTCTATCCGCTCACCGCTGAACCTAGACCTCATATTATATTGAACGCCAAGACGGCCGATCCCTTACCACTCGCATCCAACACTGACCGGCCGCTTTATAGGTCTCGTTTTCCAACATGGTTGCCGAACAAAACTTCGTTTTCCTAAACGTGGCTTAGGTTTTTGAATCCTATTAGCTTTAACCTGGCTAAACCTTAGATTTTTACTCATTATAATAAAACAAGCAGTGCCCCGCGATTTCACCCGCGTACGTCCTATTTCTATGGGAGTACGGGGATAAATAATACCATAAGTATTATTCTGATGAGTAAGCTATATCATTGTAAAGTTTAATCAAAATCTTTTCAGTAGCTTTTGCGTGAAAGAGTAACAAACATCCATACATTCTTACAAACTTTCGCGTTTATAATATTAGTAGGAGAGTAGGAGGTCTTCAAGCAAAGTCACGGAAGGTCTAAAATATCCGACACGTCAAGCATTAACAAATCCTAGTAAACGATGATATCCGTAAAGAGTTGTTTCATTAATCTCAGAAGCTCACTTACCTGACTGTACATATACATGACACAATTTTCCGTACATCGTTACAAATTAAAATATGCTAGTCGATATTCAATCTGACCATATCAGTATTACACAAATTAGATTGCGTATTTGCAATATTCCTACTATGTATAGCGAAATGTCAAATATAAAAATCATATTATTATCAACAACTCTCTCTGCAATCTGCAAAAGACAACGTTACGAAAAATAAGTACGTTGAAGTGGCAGTGAGCTGGTCAGACGGATGGCCGATGAATCAATAAGGTTCAAGAGTGAAAGCCATGTTTAGGTAGACAAAGTGTTGGTCGATCATTAACTAGGTGAGAATACGATCCCCGCCATGGTTGACCCCAACATCTTGGGCGAAGGGAATTGAACCGAGGGGGCTCTTTGTACCCCTCTTATAAGAGGAGTCGTGAAAGAGCAGGCGGCAAGGGGTGAGGACGGCAACTTCACCTCATTGTACCTCGTCGGGGCACGACGATGGTAGAGGTTGTTTTGTGGTGCTGGACATCCCCTCTGTACAGATGACGCCAGTCCCCTGAGGGATTGACTAGTTGTCCAAGTGCCCTGTTGTTAGGGGAACCTCACCAAAGGCGGCTTTGGTTTTGCTGGAACTCGCCGGGTTTTGGTGGATAGAGCTGCGTCCACTTATCATCTTTCGGGCGCAGCGAGTCCCACTCCCGGCGTGCAAAAAAAGGTGAGAATACGATCTCCGTGCAGTCGATACGTATTGGACGCGTGAGATAAGAGATCAGCCGTCTTGGCGTTCATTGATGGACACCTATGTTGAGCAGTGAACGGAAAAACACTGATGATGATAATTACAAACAACAGAGGCTAGACTTTCGTCGGAAGACCAAGAAGCCTGTAACTTTGACTTTACAATAGTAAAGGGTCAAACGGAGTTTGCGTATTCTAATAAGATTCAAATCCCAAAATGAAACTACATAAAAACATGATTATATTAAATCAAAATATAAGATATACAATAGAATATCTAATGAGCTTCCTGGCTATTCAAATGTATAATTTTGTATGAATCAGGTATTTTATCTGTACGAATTACTTTTGATATCCCACGAACGTTTTGTTATATAATCAACCTACATGCGTATATTTTATAAAGATTCTTGATTATAATTATATATTAATACACTTCCTTCATGCCGTGGGACAATGTACACTCATTTTATAACAGGATAATTTAGATTGGTTTCGCAAGTACGAAAAAACTATTAGTACATAATATTATAATATTAATCGTTGTAATTATTTAGTTTGAAAATTAAACTTGGTAATATTTTTGAACAAAAAAAGAAAAAAGTACAGGTTATGTCATATCAAGACCTGAGGGTATTGGCAAAGAAAAGAAATGAGTGGCGAATACTCAACCGACAGGAGAAAAGCTCTTCAAAAGAGAGAGAGAGAGAAAATATTTTTTACTTAGATCGACTTGTGGGAAGATCATCTCTGTGTAGTAGCTCGGTGGCTCTCGTTCTCAGCTGGATGCGAGTGGCGAGCGATCGACCGTCTTGCCGTTCATAGAATATGCCAATGTATAGCACGTCATAGTGGACGGATAGAGGTTTATGGTCAAGCGTGACTGGATCGAAGATATCCATCACATCCTATGACGAAATAAGCCGATGACTCGGGAATGATGATAGGCAAGACATCCCATCCCAGAATCAGCCAAGGGATATCCCAGATAGAAGATGACTGGAGATATCCCTACAATACCAGGTTTCAGCTGCTTTAGAAAAATGACGATGAATTATTATTTGAACGTCTTCGAAAGTACTGGAATCGTCTTCGAAAGAACTAGAACACAATGCGTTTGAGAATGTGAGTTAAACATTGGCATAATCTTATAGGTAAGCCAATCTTATAGTTTTGTGGATGTTAATGGGCGTCGATAGTCACAAGGCGTCGACCCTTCGTTTGCCCTTCTACGAGTATGCTATAAAAAATAAAAAATAAAAACAAATCTGCAACAACGTGGACAGATATCGAATGTTTCCATTTACATTCACTGGTCGATTTCCTATTATTAGTGGGTTACTTATAAACCTTTCGCCCACTCATATTATGATATCTCATCTAAATCACAATACTTTAAAAATAAACCGCTAAAGGTCAGACATTTCTATTTAAATTTGCCTATATTTATTTACAGAAATATATTGCTTATTAATAAGCTTGTCATTTTATGATTCTCATTATATGCCGTAATCAACTGATAGAGTAATTTAAGGTATTTGTAGGTTTATTATTACAGTCGAAGATGTCGTTTGTGTAGAGGCGTGACATAACCAGACCGATAAACCCTCTGAAGATGATTACCTATTAACTTGCAATTGAAAGGTTTTATAATAAAACATTGTCAGCATGACGTCTATAGTGTCGTAGCACTTTCACAAGCTTTCTGTAACTTGAAGGTATATTTTGTATTTTATTATTAACGTTTATATTATGTGAAGCTTCAGCGCTTTTGATGTCCAAGCTACCTTTTCACTTGACAATTCTTAGCTTTCTCAAGTTTAATTTCGCAGTCGTTGTTGACTCTGATTTATTAGTATGAACAAACGGACATCACACATTGGGAATAGTAGGGCCTGTTGATAAATACTAAAGCCTACAATCAACTGCGCGAATATATGCATGTTTAAATTTGCGCCAGGACTTACCACATCCAAACAGGACTAGCCATTGTACACCGATAGTCGATGACCATCACACATCACGTCAGTGAAAATTTCTCAAGATTAAAAACATTTCGATTGAAGTAAACCATATATTTGTACAGCGATCACGTAATTTAGGACACGGTATCTCAGTTACAACACCGCTCTCTTTTTGAGTCGATATAATAGGAAACGCGTAAGATGATGAAAACTAGGCTATTGTATTAGCACGCGGAGTGTTTGAACGAGAACATTAAGTGCTTAAAATAGATTTATTTAATGATACGTTGCACATTGATTTCGAAAAGGCTTACGGTATTGGCAAAACGTACCGAGCGTGATACACAACCGACTTACACAATTTAAAATCATACTCTTTTAATGCAGGTAGAGTGGTAGAGATAGCGCATTGCAAGTGTAACTGATACAACTCTATATTGTGGTGGAGTTTACTGTTCAGATAAAATAATCATGGTCAAGAACATACAAGACATACTGACTGCAAAAAACACACCAACCATCAGTATATTAAACCCTAAACTCAAATGAAACTGTATCTCACAAATGAGAGAGAAATGAATGGAAAATTCGGAATACGAATTAGTTTATCGCATATTGCATTATAGAAAATAGAACAACTAATTTCAATATCCTACGATGTAACTGGTGTCTGTTGATGTCATTTATTGCCAGGTGAATCGACTGTTGCTCTAATAAAAAAATCAATAAATACGCACCTATAGTTCCTGGAAACCAGGCACACAAAGGATTCCTCTGCAAATCACTGCTGCTGTTTCCCACTCGTATCTCCAAATCTTGTAAAGGTTGATGACCTGTAGAGTGATCATTGTTTTAAAATAACAGTGTGTCATACAAATATGATCTGTATTTTTTGAATTACATATAACATAACCCACAAAAATGTAAAAACTAAATAATCCATACACAATACTAAATAATTATACAAAAGAAATCTGTATATAATCCAAACAGGAATTTAAAAAAAACACTTTTTTCATAAATGATGCTTTGGAATTTTCTAAAAAACTTTTTACAAAAGACATTTTATTTGAATTTTGCATACTCGCAAGATTTTATCGTCGTCTATCAGTTAGATATAATATTAATTGCTAGTTTTTTTCCGATAGTATATACCAATCCGTAATAAAAGTCAATAAGTATGCAATTACATATTTTGTAATGAAATGACATATTCGCATGTGAATGTAACTCATACATGACATGTATACTGTGGTCACTAACGCTTGCGTCACGGGTCACTCTCACTTGCGTTACGCTTACAGAGCGTGACGAATAATAAAATTGTTTTGAGAATAATAAAGTGAACCAAACGGGCTTATAATAGTTGAAGTTACGATAGACTAAAATGCTTCGAAAGAAATAAAGTAGAGCTAGAGGTCAATTTAGAAATCTTACTTGAGTTGAATCGATTTTAAATCAACAATAATCGATGTTGTTAATTCATAAGAAAAGTTACAAAAAATATCACATCTTTTGAATACTTTTGTTTTACACCGCCTGCCTTTTAATTTTCCTGTATCATTTCTATTGAATAAATACTACGAATTTATTTAACGTGCAGATGTTGATTACACCAATATGCTTATGACACATGAAATGCTTTTTTTTACCGCCAGTGCTGTCTTCATTTCTACCATCAATCAACCATTTCTAGTTAAAACGTCTATCTCTTTATTATTCTTAAGCTTTGAATTTATTTCCCTGTTCTACTGAAATCATGAAAAAATGTTCTACATTTAATAAACCCAATATAAATTAATACGGACTCACCGCAACAACCTCTAGTGGTAACCCTGACCACTTTGACAGCGTAGTGGCGTAATAGATCCACTTGCCACCAAGGTGAGGCCTCTCGCTGCGTCTCGGTGCACCGTTTGCCATCATGCTCCGTAGTTTTCTCGCCATCGTTGCCATTGCCAGCGATGCCACCCCGTACCGTCGTAGATTGATTGGCAGGCTTTCTGAGGGCGACGTTCGTACCTGGTGGGATTTTAACTTATATGTGATTTGTGTAATGAAAAATCGTAACATGCAAAACGAAGGGCATAATACGAAGGGTTGGAAATTGGAAATACCTATCAATAGGGCACTCCACGAAGCCGAAGATTGAACCAAGTGGAGAAAAAGCAATGAACAGCATACGAGGATACTATTGCATTGAGCGAGTGACTGAACATTGAGAATGGAAAAATAGCGGTTCCAGAAAAGATGACTTGATTACAATCGTCATGCCAAAATTATAGAACCACCTCGACACTTTCCACTTCAATTCTTACTGTGACATAACATTAACTTTGATTTAAAAGTATTTAATCGTTTAATAATATTTATATAAAACTAAGTATGTATATAATATTGTATACGACAAAATAATATATAATTGTATACTTTGACATTCAATTATTAAAGAAACATGGATTAATATCTCATCATTTGAAATATTTCTTTAACGAGTTATTTACAATTTTTTCAATTTTATTTATGGGAGCTCGATAGTGCACCAGATTTGAAGACGATCTTCCCGCAATGGCCGGTCCGCGTGGATGCGAGGGATTGTTCGTCTTGGCGTACATTGAGAAAGGCTTAGTATGTTAAGCAGTGCACGGATAACGGCTGATGATGATGAATATTGTATGTGTCTTGTATGTGAATATACCATATATTCAATATATTATCTTTAGTTAAAAAAATAACAAAATATAATAAACCTCGTTAGGTCTTTGGAGCGTTAAATTCCGTGCAGTGGCCGCATCTAGTTGGACATCTGTTGTTGTTCTTGGCGTTTATTAAAAGAGGCCTAATTCCAGCGTAACGGAAAAGGCTGATAGTGATAATGGATATTTATCGCAGTAACAATCTTTCAACAACAATATCTAAGCTTGTATCAATACTTCAATCGTTCAGGTACCTTTGATACTTTAAGCTAGAACAAATACTTTATGAGAGACTTGCATATATTTTATTGTTGCTATGACGATAGCTGCAGTGAAAGCACTCTTATTAGATGTTTACGAAGCCTTTATTCTTCCATTTTGTGCTTTACATCTTTAATACATGTGATATTTTATTGGAGGTACAAGTTCCATATTATAATAAAACACATTTTTTATTTATCTTATATATATCGTTGATATCATCATCATACGATATACATGGATAAACTATTTTGATTTGTTCAAATTAAAAATAAATATTTTATGCTAATAAAACCACAATTTATGAGGATGCATGAAACTGTAATACTTAATAAAAATGATTATTGACTAGTTATATTTAGTATTGAGTGGCGATTGTCTAAATGTCTATATGGAGCTCCAGAGTGAGAGGTCCGCGTCGATCTTGACTACCTGTGGTGCCTTGAAGTTTTTTATACATTTTTAAGTGCACTCTAAATATAAGACAATCGCTCGCTTACCGCTGAAGGAAAACATCGTGAGTAAACCTGCATGCCTGCTGAAATTAAAAGTCTTCAAAGGTGTGTTAAGTTCACCAACCCGCATTGTTATAATATTGTAAAGACTAAGCAATATTTATATTTGCCGTGAAAATAATTTGCAAATTATGATCATCGCTGATTTGATTTATGCGGCCCTTAGGTTTTAGAACTTCACTAATGGCTTTTCCAACATGGTCCTCGTAGAACTGACAGCTCAATTATTAATGAAGCATTCTTCGTTGTCATTATATCATTATAATAAATGTGTTGTATATTACATTAACATTAAAATTATATAATAATATTCGAATGACATTTAATAATTTTCAACATCATTGCCTGTGACTTAATTAAATTAATTAGCTGAAAATTCTCACCACAAAATGGAGGCTCGGCTGTCCAGTCCCCCCTCAGAGTGCATTCTCGTTGATGGGCACCAAAAAGCTCGTACCCGTCGTCACACTCGTAGTTGGCTATGGTGCCAGGTACGATGTCTGTCTCGTTGGGCAGAGAGACCCTCGCGTTAGGAGGGACCGCTGGGTGACCGCATCTGCGATCTCCTGTTGAAAAATAAATTGTTAATTGAAATATCTTAATATATTTTTATATCGCTGGTGGACTGATGAATTTCTTTAGTGGTTCTTTAGAGGTTTTGTTTCCTACGTAGAAACCGATCGTCGGTGTGTAGATAGGACGACAATGTTCTTATCGATCCGTCACTCGCATCCCATTAGGATATTCGATGTGGGTGGCAAGGCATCGCGACTGTCTTGGCGTTAATTGAGGCATATAATATATCTAGCAATGGGCTGAAAAAGCTTATAATGATAAAGACGGTGATGCTTAATAGATAGTTATTAATATTTTAGAAAAATTAATGAATTGTAGAGTTACAAAAGAATTTATTTGTTTAAATTCTGTTTGTTATCGTATAACTTTCACATCATGTTATGATTTCCAACCCTCTAAACATCTACAATGTAAATTAGAAGATCTCGGACTAAGCTTGAGTATAAATATAATATTAAACGAACTTACCTGAAGTGAAGTTCTATTGTAATTATACGAGATGCTTAGTCCGAGATATCAGTCTCTGACCCGCCCTTATCATAATCATAGATTACAATGTCTCTGAAAGTTGAGTTGGAAATTATAGTCCTTTTTAAATAAACTAATGCTCTGAAAAGAATGACTTACAGTTATTATAGTGGCCAGTACGTGACCTTTTTAGATTTTAAATGCTCTAAAATAGTCGCGACACGCACAATGCAAGGATTGTGGTACTTTATTAGATAATAATAATAATATGATATTATATTATTGTTGATGAATTTGAATAATAAGAACTGATTTGATTTTAATGCGTATATTAAATGAACTTTTACACTCTAGTCCCGACAATTATTAATGCGTGTCCGGTTAAGTGAACGATTTGATATGATGTGTTGAGTGTTACGTGTACGGTCGCCGGTGCGGAGTAACAGATGAGCCCCCTCGCTTCTTCTCGCCGTATTGCCCGCGATGCGTCCTCTTCACACTCATATGGATTGTATTTTTTAAAAATTGCGTATGCGCATAGACTCATGAACAATTATATATTATAATATAATATTATATATAATGTTAAGTTTATCTTTTCTTGGAACACAAACACTGAGTGATCAATAGCAATTAACGAACTTGAAAAATACCCTTTACATTTTCATAGCTCAAAGGTATTTTGATAGTACAAAAAAATATCGACGAAGTTTCCACTCAAACAGGACGATGCAAATAGACTTATGGGCAAGTTAGGTAAGGAAAATCGCTAGCAATCAGTGAGTATGAAAGGAATGTAATTTGCTATTGATGATAGTTATTAAAATACAACTTCTACGGCTTGTCAATTGAGTGAAAGCGGAATGGCATTTAGTTTATGTTTAATAATGCTTTAAAACTAAACTTAAAAGTCAATTTCAATTTTATAACTTGATGCTACATTTTTGTACTTGATTTTTATGAAAGGCTTTCATAGATAGAGTGCTTTTCACTTTGTGCCACGCGCCCGTCTATATTCTGCTTATTTTTTTTCTTCATCTAATCAGCTTTGCTGTGTGCCGGTGAAAGGTCAAATCACGTAATATGATTGAAATCCTGAACTAGTTTACCTACCTAAATGAAATGGGTCTGAATTATATCTTGACACATATTTAGGTATTTAGGACCTACATGACGTGTGCCCTACAAGTCAAGGTACATCATCATCAAATCATCAGTCTTTCCTTAATGAACGACAAGACGAACGCGCATCTAACAAAGATCGACCTCTGTACGGAGATCGTCTTTTCACTTGGTCAATTGGCGACCAACACTTCGTCTACCTAAATGCAACCTCGGATATCGGCCATCTGATTTTCTGAGTGTGGGACTAGCCCAGCGCACTTCAACAAGCTTATTTTTCGTATGATATTGGTAACTTTACTTTTGTGACGTGCTATGCTGGGTGTTTCTTTGGAAGATTTAATTTGAAACGAAGGATATTAAAGACTAATTATTTGGCCTACTATGCTGTCTATTTATTTGTATGTCTCAATATTATATACTAATAAAATAAGTAGCTAGGTTATAAATAGTATATCCCCCGATGGGTAACTTAGGACTTTAAAACGTAATATAGATCTATACATTTAATATATGGATGATGAGTGGTATATTAAGGCTCTGGAAGACTTTAAGGGTTTAACTACATATATTGTCTCCCAGTAACACTGCTACAACCAGAAAGTATAGTACTTCAGCTTTTAAAAGACCAAAAGGGAGACCAAAAACCACATGGACAAATGTATTGCGAGCTGACATGAATAAATACAATGTTTCCGAAGATGACGTCAAAGATAGAGCGAAGTGGAAAAGTTTAATAAGGAAGGCTGACCCCACCACCATGTGGGACACATAGCTAGGAGGAGAGACAGAGCTTGTGACCCGGGTACACTAATATGTAAAGAGTAGCTAAACGTAGATAACTAAGACGCAATGTAGGTAATCTGTATGATAGCATGTGTCTGTATTAAACACTTAATATCCGATATTTACCATTTCCGTCATAATAATCGCATGTAATCGAATCCATATTTACCGATCGGAACATTTATTGAAAAAGTGCAATTTAAATTTACATGTACGCGATTGAATAAACACAATCTATTTCCTTGTATCCCCTTCACACGACGTGAGGCATGCACTGTAATGACCTAGTTCCTTTTTTTCATACCTTTGTATTTCTTCAATATTTGTTTCTTAATAATACATTTTAATCTCTGTTTGTAACACGTGTTTATTGGTTACATTTTTCTAGTCGCTGTCGTTTTGTAAGTCATGTATCTGTAATCAGTCTTTGTAAATATATAATATACAAAGAAAATTTAAGGAAATAGCGGAAAAGCTATATTAGTCCAGCTATTCAAAGGGGGAACCTTGACTAAAGGGACTCCTTTTAGTAATACATTTTATTTATTATTATATGTTATTATATACAAATGAAAAAATAACATTTTTCTCGTAGTTTTATTTATTTACAGAATTTTCATAATACAAGGATGCCAGAGGGCCTCTGGCTTGCTTGGCTTGGCTTCAGAAATGTTACTGCCGCAGAATTTGCTATTATGCTAAATCCGTACTGGTTCACATATTCTTTTCTAATATTAGGGCAATTTTACTAATTATTATGATACAACTTTAACGGATATTTCCGCGATTTATTAAGACTTACATACTGTTTTCGGGGGATAGAAAACGTTGAGCATATAAAAATCTTAATAATCTGCGATGAAATTCATAGTTGTTTCATTATAATATTTCTACTATTTTTTATGTTATCATTAGAGTTTATCATCGCGGGTATATAAAGTGGTAAAAAAAATATTGCAATCATACAAATATGTAAGAATAACAACTTAATATGTTGTTGATAGTGATTCTTTTATTACAAAAACGTTAAATATAAACGAAATAATATACACATATATATGTGCGAACACAGATTTATAAATATATTTATATGTGCGAATAAACAAATTTGAACTTTAAACTCAATAGTCAATAACAATACTGAAAATTTTATGAAATAAAAATGTATTCCAATAAATTTACTCGTGTAGGCATTATTAAAAATAAAGAATAATATGCTATAGTGTACTGCCCAAAATATATACAAATTGGCCTGGCTCAGTGGGCGGTTTCGGGGATGACGTAGTTTCATAATTATTTTGAGTGGGTGTTTTGTAACATATGATATGTAATTTTAATGTGAACTTTCAATTGCAAACAAATATAGTCTTTCTGAAAATATAACTTAATGTTTCATAATTTAACAGAAATATAAAATAACAATAAAAATAAAAGGTTTTTCTTAAGAAACAAAAGTGATAATCGCTTAGATTCTGACAATTTAGATGGTCGCTTATGCTTTTTTTTCACACTAGTTCTCGCCTTCGTGTCTCAACGAATGCAGATATTTTTTATAAGTAATATAAACATACAATTGGATGAGGAAATTAAGTTTGCATTTAAGTTTTAAAAATCCGTTAATCGTTTTTTTTTATATATAAAAAGCAAAATTCTTGAGTTCGTATTGATAATCATATCTGTTATCGTCATCAATAAGTTAATTTAAATCCATACATCTGCACCCCAAAAAATGAAAAACCTGAAGCCGATAGGTACGAGAGTAAGGTCAGATGGCGACTTCCTACAATTAAAAAACTTATTCTCTTATCGTAGAAGTCTACGTATAAAGATGACCCGGTCATTGCTTATTCGTAGTATCTCAAAAACTTCAAGACAAGACGGTGGGAAGCGTGCATGCGTTTGTATGGCTACCGCCATTTTGCTTATTCAGGGAAAACAGCTTTTCAGCGTTTCGGAAAAGCAGGGCAGGCAGATCAATTAATTACTAAAGCTTACTTGCAAGGGCCGACTGCGTTGTCCACGGTGTTCATATTCACGGGGAACGTTTGCATAAAATATGGTTTCGTAGTTTGTATCGAATTTATTATAACTAAAACTTAAAACGTCGAATGTATGTTGCCAATAGGCTATCGACAACATATTTGACAGATACTCCATTATCTATCTGTCCATTGCCTATTGGGAACTTAGCTGGAGATTGTGAAACACGGCCTTAGTGTTAAATATTGTTTTTAAGCATATTATTGGTCATCAGTCAATTTATGTAATAGATAAACAGGAAGACTAGTTACCTGATGGTAATCGATTATTATGGTCACCTTTCATAATACTTGACACGTATCCTTCTCTAAATTAGGCGAATAGAGTGTTGGGCATATAGTTTACCTTGAACTGTGTGGTAAATTTCACACACCCTTAAATACTTAACATCATCAGGCTTGCATGCTTCCTCATAATATTTTACTTTAAAGGTGAGCAAGCGACCAGGTGCACGGTGAAATTTAAACAAACCCTTTAGTGTTTCAGTACTAAGATTGAACCCAGACTTTTTACTTTGAGACTAAACTTTAGAGGTATCAGACCATCGTCAATCGTTCTATATTTAAATCGATAATCAGGAATGAACAGAGTACATAATATAACATTTATTCGTATCCATTTGTATCGCAACAAATACCCCTAATATTCCAACAAGAAGTTATAACGAGCCACTTAATAGCGCAAATATATTTTTTAGGTTGAAGGTAATTCGGAACTTTGCTTACAAAACAGGTCTTATATACATTGTAATTGGAATACGTTTTAAGTGTATAGGCTCATTGTCATCAATATCAACCTTTTCCCAACCAGTGCTGGGCATAAGCCTCCTTCAATGAACGCCGAGACAGCTAATCAATTAAAAATCAAACTCTCGCATCTTACTTAGAACCTTAAAAAGCTAATATGTCAGATGTACGTTTGAAATGATTTTTTTTATATTTTGCAATTCTGATAAAATTAACATTAAGTTTTCTTCTCAATTTATTTTCTTATGTTTATATAATGTATTTTGCCATTGAATTTTGACGAATAATTGATTTAGTCTGACCAAAATCCACACAATACCCTGGCTCTAGTCCACAGCTGTGGCGTGAGTCCATTGTTCAGATCCGGGAAACTAATAGGTTAGTTAGAGGCGATGTGGATTCAAATAGAAACGTTACATTATTCAAACACGCATTTGGACACTTTATTGTTCGACTTATCATTAAAGGGGTTTGCGCAACTTTGTATGGACTAGTGGCGTCATTTTTTTTCCAGCGGCCACACAAAATTTTAATATAACTTTGTTATGCTATTTTAAATATACATATCTGTATCATTATTTTTGTCCTAAGTGACATCGGAGCTGAGATATTCGCATTTTAATTTTTAAAAATATGGTCTACTTAACCACTTGAAATCTATGAAAAAAAAAGCATTACTTATTATTTCGATAGTAGTAGTAGAAGTTTAATATTAGAGATCGTTAAGTAAACCCTACACACACACACACACGTCATCATCATCACGTCATAATACAATACGAAGTAGACAGAGCCTAAGGCTATACAACCCATATGCATTGTTTAGCGTACCTATTGGCGGGTATTGACGGGTGTAAACTGTAAAGGTAGAAAAAGGAAGTTTTGAGTAAAAGACATGTTATAATAATGTAATTATAACCATATTAGGTTTATTAATACAAAAACATAAGTATCATAGTAGTAATAGTACTAATCATCTTCGTTTATTTCGTTCTCAATATCATGTCGAATAATATAATCTAAGAATTTTGCCTGCGGAGTCAGATCATCTTGATATCTGCCCCATCCCATATACCAAATGATAGACATTACATGCGAACAGCAGCCTAAGCTATAGCTATAGCTCATTATTAGGAATATAAAATATCCTTTTTAAAAATGTATAAAACCGCATGCATGTGCTAAATACATTTTTCACAATATTCATTTGAATTATGTGTATGAAAACATTTGAATGAACCATCCGCTACTTCAACTTACTTCAACCTATGAATAAAAAAAATTATGCAGTTTTAGAACAAAAAAATGTCTGAATAGGATTACTTGGTTATTAGAGTATCAAATGCAATAAATATTACATTCAAATTGTGATATTTTTAAAAACCATTTATGATATGCTCTAGTTCTACTATTTTCCATCGGCGGTCGCAGATTATAAAAACACCTACAGCAAAAATCTAAAAGAGATCAATAGTATATACCTAATGAAATCGTCCATATGTACATATATAAATGAGCAACAAAAAACCAAATATCTTCGTTCCGAAATAGTTTGCAGAAATGTGTCCATAATAACTTTTGCTCATTTTATATTGCTCTTTCAAAATATTTAAGTTTCATTGCTGGCCGCGCATCTTCGAAACGACGCCAACTTTGCGCAAACCCCTTTGTATTTATGTTTTCTGTCAGTAATCAATTCCTTGTAATTTTAATTAAAATTGAAGAACGGATGGCCGATGGGCCAATAAGGTTCAAGAATGGAGGCCGCGTTTAGGTAGATGAAGTATTTGGTCGGCCATTTAGCAGGTGGGAAACGGATCGCGTTGGATGCGAGTAGCAAGGGATCGGTCGTCTTGGCGTTCATTGAGGGAGGCCTATGTTCAGCAGTGGACGGATAAAGGCTGATGATGATGATGATGATGAATCACTTTTTTAACCCATAGAAATTTTATGGCGCCATTCTGGTCGAAGAATTATTCACATGTTCATACTTCATTAAGCAACTTAAATCCAAATATATGTACTACCTACATTAACAATATGGAGGCTATAACAGACACGTGGAATAATGAGTGAAAACCTACCAAGTGTGTGTCTGAACACGCAAGACGTTCCGTAACATTGTTGGTTATATAACATCATTCACTTAGCGATAAGTTTTATCGATATCCATGTTATTTATTCAAATAACAGTAGCACTAATATTGTTTTTACACAATAATAAATAAAGTATTCTTTTTATTTAAGTATTATATTATATTATATATTTAAATTAAGTATTCTTAAAATCTTTTGTATGAGCTTTCTTTTGGTTATTAATTGTAACTTAAGACTTGTTATTTATGTCGTGATGTTTCAGCAATATTACGACTAAAGAAGTAAAAAAAACGGCTGAAAACTTTAAAGGGTGTAATTTTTCTGGTTATTGTTTTTAGTTTAGGGACTAGCGGGTTCTTTTAGTATCTTCCTATAGTAATGGCAGTATGTTAAAGTTTCATCTAATGCTATTGGAAAATGTACACAAGTGTAGTCAAGCCAACTCTGAGTAAAGACAAACTTCTATACGATACTTGAAGGTAAATTTAGCAAATTAATATATGAAGTTTGGAAAAGTCCTTTTAGAACTCAGAAAAGTTTCTAGGCGGAAGAAGTAATGGATAATATAAGCGAATGGTCGTGTCATAGGAAGTGCACCTCTCGTACCAGCAAACTTTCGATGAAGGGTTTCTTTAATTAAATTTGAGCATACACAAAAATTCTGGGCATAGATTTTAGATGTCTTGCGAAGTAGAAAAAAAATGACTGAGGAGCACTGAGGAAAATGGTATAAGTTGAAATCTACGTCTAAAAACTTTTAGTTCAAAAAAATCCGTCGTGAAATATGAACATTAACAGTAAATTTAAAACAATTAAAAAAAAACTATGATGAAAAAAATTAAAATCCAAGACGCTAAGGATTTTTCAAAAAATTTCTTTTTTCGAACGTGTTTTCTCCATAGACTTACAAAAAAAAGACACGACAAGTTTTAAACACATACATAGTAGCATGAAATGCGGAACCTTAAAACTGAATTTCCTAACAGTCTCATTACATTATTGACGCTTCGCCCGGTTATCCCGCGACGCGTGAAGTGCCAAGTGAATCAACTTAGAGTAACTTGTTGATCAGTAACATCCTGTGACATTGTTCACCTGTAATAATTTAGTTGCAGTAATAAAACGCATTATTCTATTACCTTTTATGGGTGTTAATAGATCTTTTACATTGTTTTCGGTACTATTTTTAATCAGTAAAGCCCCGCAGTTTCAACCTCGTACTTCCCATTCCCGTTAGGAGTACGGTGACAAATGATAGCCTATGTGTTATTATGATGTATAACCTATGTCATTGTAAAGTTTCATAAAAATCTATTCAGTAGTTTTTACGTGAAAGAGTAACACAAATCCATACTTACAAACTTTCGCGTTTATAATATTAGTAGGATCTACTTGAAATCACAACAACATAAGAGGTTTTAATATTGGAAAAGGATCTGTGTTTAAACTGGATGGATACCTTATAATGCTGTTTATATAATTGATGCACTCTGTTTGTGGCCACTTAACATGAATGTTGTTTATCGTTACAAATCACATGCGATTCTTATGTTATTTACAGTTTACTTACAGTATCAAATTAAAAATAATATTTCGACCCGTGTAAAAAAACTAAAAAAATACGCTTTTATAGATAATCCCACAAAAATATTAAAAAATCTTAATCAATTTGTATTATAAATAGTGTAAGAAAAATGATTATATTGTAAAAAAATCGTGAGGTAATCCGACATTTTGAAAAGTGTCAAAATTATGTTCAAAGATTCCATTACATACGTCTGAAGCTAATAAAAGCGTAAAGGAAAAAGGAATTCTTCCTAGCTATAAACTTTACCTAGTCAGCTTACCAATAGCTTAACTAGCCATCTATGATATGTGCAGATATTTATGATACAAATCATTTGGGAACAAACCTGCGACTCCAACGAGAAGTGTCTTGACCTGACAGTCTTAGCATCGTTTTGGTATTAATAATAATTTATGCAGTAGGCAACTACGGCATATTGTTTGTCATTAAGTTTTTACTATGATTGAAATTAAAAATCTATTCAAGAAGAAATAAAATATATTTCAAGCGTATATTCTGAAATTTTACATTATACATTTGTTTTAATTGAACAGAGGAATTTCTCGTTATAATGTAGTATTTGCAATAATTTATAAATATATTATTATGTTCAATTACAAAAGCTTATTGAAATGTTATATTACGAAATTTAATATGTAATTTGCCTTTGTTAATTAACTTGATTTTTTGCAGTGTTTATAGTTGGAACTCATAGTCCAATCTAGCGTTTAGGAATTGAAATTTCTAAAAATGTGTAACCGGTTTCTAAGCAATGATGAATTTTAATTTAGATTTTGATCCTTAATACTTTGAGTTGAAGGTGCAGTCTTCGTATTCAGAGGTCATCAATCGAAATGTCAAATATAACGTAATTATCAAACGCACAAAATTTATATTATGTAGGTACTGATCGAATGCACCAAGTGTGTTAATAATACTTTGGGATGTGTTACGTTAACACACGTTCACATTTTATAATAGTTATTAGTGAGGACTACTTATTTGCTTATTTTTATCTCATTCTAGCAGGGACATACATAAGATACTTTTTTTAACTCCACGCAGGCAAAGCCGCTGGCAAAAGCTAGTAGATCATTATGAATAAAAATTATTAAACTTCGCAGTACTTATTCTTTAAACAATTACTTCAAATAATAACTATATCGCTTGACGCATTACTCTTCAAATAAATATCACAGAGAAAATTATAACAGTATAGTTTGTCCATTTTCTTGAAAAGAAACTGATTGAAATATTTCATTATTATGTAATCTGAAATGTTTGGATTTTAGTTAGAGAATTATTTGAAAATATTATGATCACGTGATATAAATAATAATAATATTTAAAAATTATTACTTGAATTGTGTATGATGTAAATAATAACTAGCAATTATAATATTGAAGCAAGCGCAAAATATTATGTGATAAACACGAATACGAATAATTCTTCTTCCTAACAACATAATGGTGGGTGGAATGTTCTTTGTGCGATTTGCTTATTCTGCTTAATTTTTACGCCAATTACACTAGTTGTGCTCGGTATAAAAGGGCGGTATAAGCTTTATATTTACTGACATGCCACCATATTTATCTCGAGATAAACATATTTAGGAACTGGCATAACAATGCTTTGTCCTGGGCTGGCTAGATTATTTTCCTAGATGGTAAACACTCGCCATTAGAATATTTAATAAACATGCTTTTAATTTTATGATATTCTGGACAATAATGTTTGTATATGTAAAATAAAAATTTCATACAAATGTGAACATGTTTGTTTTGGCAACATCTTTCATAATTGAGTAAAAGACTTCCATCTTTACTAGCGTTCGGGTGTCGGTAGTTATCACATGGCTCCGACTAATGCTTGCCTCCTTATGGCATGAAAAATATATATTTTATTTACTTTTGAAAGAGTAATAAGTCTTCAAGTTTATAAGTACCGAGTTTCACCAATTTCACTGTAATATTTATAAAAGATCGTTTTAAGTACCTGCGCAAACTTCTTTCATATTATATACTTCTTTCATATGTTAGTAGGCACTTAAAATGAATCTTTACATAGTTATAATACGAGTGATGATTATCTAATAGGTATGGGCTCGGCCTCTTGAGCGAGAAGTCCGAGATCGACCCTAACCACCTTTAGTGCCTTGAAACGGATTTTGTTAAATTTCTAAGTGCATCCGAACATGACCGCCCCTCGCTCATCGGTGAAGGAAAACATCATGAGGAAACCTGATGAGATTAAGTCTTTGAAGGTGTGTGAAGTTCACGACCTGGCGTATCGGTGAACTAGGGTTTCAGCATCCTCTTCGTCTGATTTGGAGGAGGCGGCCAGTGCCCAGCTGTAGGACGTATAAGCATTGATACATTTTTTCTTTATAGACAAAATACATCAATATTTTCATTATAGAATACAGAGATAAGTTTTTCTTGATTTTTCTTTTTAAAATTCTTTCAACCTTAGAATGCTCTGTTATAACTGAATGGCATAAGTTATAAATAATTATAATTAATCCAAACTTCGTAAAATTACTTCACATTAAATCGGTCAATATGGAGTTATTAGCGAATTCTCTGTATACATTAGTCTTACATTGACAAGTAGGTACTTAGTGCTTGTTTTGTCAAAGGCTAAACTAGCATAGGATTAGCCGTTTCACGAATTCCTGCCTTTGATTGCGTAAGCGTTTACAAATAATAGTCCAATTATACTGCCATATAGTTCGCTGCTAATTATCGATGTAATGCATACCTGTGCAGTGATCTCTTAATTGTCGAGTAAATCTATCGAGATCAATTTCAGCTATATTATTCATGACGCGTATTATTATGGAATAAAATATGATAATAGTACATAATATACTTATTTATCTCGTGAAATAAAAGCGTACATAGTAAATATCTCATACAATTTTCAATATCTTGTACAAGTAGCTTTTACAGTTAGCGTTATAACCATTAGTAGGTTATATCCTACATCGAAGGCAAGCGCTGGTAATTGATTTAAAGCTGGTCCACATTTGATGCACGTTACATGGCTCACTGAACCAAAGGGTAGATATACTTTCTTTTCGCAGATATGTATATTATGTATAATTATAATAATAGGTACTTATCTAGAATTTTATATTTTATTTTATATCATGTATACTTTTTTCAATGTGAGTTGTATTAGACGTTAAGACAGGGCTATTATTATATCAGATAGATAGCCGGGAAGAGAGAGAGAGAATACCAAGTAAAGAATGTTACCTGTAAACATAAAAAAGTTTTTTTAAATCCCATTACACAACGTTAGCCTATTCTCGTGATAAGTTCGCGAAAACTTGAGTTACGGATACTAAAAACGGAAATAAATGAAAGGAATTTGTATAAATACATACATCCATGACTCAGTGCCAACAGCTATTATTCATCAAAAATAACCTGCACTTGGCGGGATTCGAACATGCGACCCCTACGTAAGCATCCGGTAGACTGATCCCTCGACCAGCCGGCCATCCAGGAATTAGAGATACTTAAGTATTGTATATACGGTAAAGATACGATTCGTCGCTTCAGACTGATTGAATTCGATCGAAATCGAAAAAAATCGAATCAATGGTGTATGTCGAGATCAATAACGATTTACCTCATAGAAGATGATGTCGGATCGCAACAAAATCCGTATCGTAAAGTATATAAAGAATATCGTAAAGATTAATCGACAGTGTCGGAAGATTAGTCACTTGTTTTACATTTTACGTAACTTTAGATCATTTTATATAATGTTGTAAAAACCAATTTCAATTATATCTAATACTTTCAAAAATATATTGTAACAATTTTTACGTATTTAAGATTGTTGCCCGACGTTACGGATATTTAACAACAAATCTGTAAAAGTTGTTCCAGTATGATGAAAGAAAATCACGTCAATCGATTATAAAAAAAAAGGCTGACTGTATTATTTAAAGTAAAGAAGTTACCTTTCCATTTTATGGGATTTTTCATGATTGATCTTTTGGATTCGTAAATTCAACACAATAAGAAAATTAACAATCGTTACGATTTTTATAATAAAGATCGTACAGATCAATCGTGACGTACAGTAAAGCTATTCCTTAAAAACCATTTCGATATCGAGCTTCACCTGAGTCTATCACTCAGCTTACTTTACGCTCATTTCGAAAGCGAACTTTATTAATATAGATAGATAGTCGAGTTTTAAAGAATACAAATTCGTGATTCTGTTGATTTGAGATTCGAAAAAGACCTTACAGAATAGCCCAGGTATTATTTGACCATTTAATGTCTAGTCGAAGTCCATAGTGACCATGATTATTGTCAAGCACTCAAAACGTCCGCAATAAAAGAAAAATAATGTACACAATATAATGTATAAAAATAGGGCAAAATCTTAATTGTTTTCAAAAAGGTTCGTGAAAACTAGCTTGAATATAATCAGTAAAATTCATACCCTCTTGTCTACTTGGGATTGCACGAAAATAAAAGACAATGAGTAAGTTGGATAACATTTGAGTATTTCACAAGACGAAATAAACGCGAGTGCAATTTTAATGCAGACCAAATTTGAACGACAGCGTGTTGTTACGGAACACACATACATAGTGAAATGTACACGTAATAGTTATACGTAATGTTTTAAGTAGTACATATTTGCGGCTAAAATATCTAATTGATGATTATGCACTATTTAACATATCAGGGACTGTGGGATAATAGGACATACTAACACAACATTTTGAAATATAGAATTTTGGACTAAAGACGACTCGTCTTAGACGAGTAAACGTAGTAATTACGGCTGTACTATTTTAATAAGCAATAATAATTTGATTTTCTTAAAATTATAATGTATCATCGTCCACTGCTGAACACATTCTATTATTTATTATTAATCTCAATCATATTTTAATATAAAAAATGCGGTCTCATGCATCGCGGCTCCCAGGGCACCTGCTCATAGTTTCAAGTGGTAAAGATTAGTCTTTACCACTGGATACCGTCTTTAGAAACGGGCGTACCGTAAAAAATGTATATATAAATTTATATTCATGGATTTTTATCAAATTAATATTCTGGACTATACGGGTTAAAGCCCCCACTGTGTTCGCTCGTATCAGTTCCACGAAAATCAACCTATATATTATAGCCTATGTGTTATTCTTTTTTTTTTTTTTGAAAGGTCCAGACTTTTAGGCCAGATGGCCTTTAAGCTCAATCGGTAGGTAGGTGAGCAGATGGCTCACCTAGTAAAATTCGAAAGGGGGGCGCCCCCCACCGTGCCCCGCAGGGGGCGCGGTATATCGCGCGCGCTACTCTGGAGAGTAGGTGTTTGGCTAGTCAAATCCAATACGGTCGACGAGTCATTAGCGGATGAAATGTGTTATTCTGATGTATGAACTATATTATTGTAAGGTTTCATTAAAATCCATTCAGTATTTACGTGAAAGAGTAACAAACATCCATCCATACTTACAAACTTTAGCGTTTATAATACTAGTAGGATATGTCTATTTTTACATGCTCATCAATTAATTACGTGTAGAGTGTAGTGTGTATTGTATGTACTCGGTCATAATATTTTAATAAATTAGCATGGTTATAATAAAGAATATGCATCAATTCATTTATTCTCACACCTCTTTAAAGCCAAGGCTATCGTGTATAAGAAACATTTTTTTATTTTTTTTAACATGCTTGAACACTAGGCAGTCATCAAGATATAGTAACTTAAGCCTGTATGTCAGTGTACATTACTTATACCAACAGCAATTAAATTCAATTACAACGACTTTTCAAACTTGAATTACATCCGCATGCGGCTGGATATTTGAATATTGCATAATACTTTTTTAAACATCGAACATAAAACTTTTAACTTAGACCATGGTCTAAAAAATCTAGGCCGACCAGCTCACGTACCGACCAGCACTGATGCGTGACGGATTTGAAGTCGATCGCAAACGAAGCCTCCTTCACACAAGAAATGGAGCAAGACCTTGAATTTCATTACACAAACGTACGCGCAACAGCTTTTGCATTTATATTATTATCATCATCATCATCAGCCTTTATATGTCCACTGCTAAACATGGGCCTCCTGAATGAACGCTAAGACACACGTGTATACAAAATATATTTTACTATGATTATTTTAGTGTCTACAGGGTAAGATTCAATTTATTAAAAAAAAGTTAGGATGCCTGGATGATGAAAAATATGTATGAATTTTAATATTTCAATTCATAATTAATAAAAATCTACAAAGAAAGATGAGTGAAATAAAGAAACGACATCATCATATTGTTTGAAGTCATGGAATTCAAGTTGATTTTACTGTCAAGTAGCGACTTTTTTGCGACTTTGTCGCGACGCGAATTTGCTGTGGCAAACTATAATTTTAATTTACTTATGTAGATAATATTGGTAAATAATTATTTATGTTAATAATTAATGTTTTTTTAACTATCGGTTTAGCAGTGGACGATAAGGATAGATACTTCAACATTATTCTATCGTGGCTTCGGTAAAAGTAAAGTTTGTTAATTCATATTATTAATACCTACGTAAACCGGTGAAGGAAAACATCGTGAGGAAACCTGCATGCCCGATGAGATTGAAAATCTTTGAAGGTATGTGAAGTTCACCATCCCGCGTTGGGCAAGCGCATCGGTGAACTATGGCCCTCCTCGCCTGATTTCGAGGAGAAGACCCATGCCCAGCAGTGGAAATAAGGGTTGATATTTTATCCTACGTAATATTGAATTACTCGAGCAAATCATTTCGTCACCATGTCATTATTCTTATTTTCTGTTCCCAAAATAATTATGTTTTCGAATATGAGGATTCTTTACGTCTATGACAAATCATAACTCGAGGATTTAGTTCACGTGTAATTCGGAAATTATTATGGTTGGTCTATTTCTCTAATTGGTATTTATTTCCATATCATGGCTTATTGTCTTAATATAATCAAATATATGATCTAATCATTTAAATGATTAAATGTTATAATGTCTAACATTGTATGTTTTTATTGCATATGCTTTATATAAGTAGCTAAGTGAATTCTACCTGCAGCAAAAACTCTTTTGATTTAAATACTAATTAAACTAATTAATTATTAATTAAAAAAATGACGATCGACTGGCGTGTTGGTCTAGTGGTTAGTGACCCTGACTGCTGAACCAGAAGGTCGTGGGTTCGATTCCCACCCAGGACAAATGTTTGTGTGATGAGCATGATCATTTGTTCTGTGTCTGGGCGAAATTTATCTATAATTTGTATCAGCTGTCTGGTTACCATAAGAACAGTCTTTGGCTAATTTGGGATTAGATGGCTTTGTGTGAGTGTCCCAACATATTATTATTATTATTATTGTGACGACCGAGTGGTCAGCTTTGATTTCCAAATTAATAAAAATTAAAGGAGACGGTCCAAAATTGTATGGGACGTTGGTGTACTTTTGTACACATAATGATATAATGGAAAATAAACATTCAAACAGTTTTAATATGTTCATATCCATAAATTCTTTTCAATTTCAGCGTAAGCATAATTTAATATTTCCAAGATATGCAACACTACATGATATAACAATGGCGTATGAATATTTTCCTTGGCGTTTATGGCTATAAATCTATGTCCAAATAAAAAGTCCAAGTCGTCAAAATATCCACAAAATGCAAAAAACACATTGACGAGTTAACAACTCCATAACAAAGCTTGAAATAGATACAAATAGTTACGAAAGTACCATGAGTGACGCCATTTTTCAATAATGACGTTTAAGTAATAGCCGCCATCTTTGTGTGGAATAGCTAGTATTTGAAAAACTTGATATTTTTTTTATTTTTTTTGCACGTAACTCATTACGATAAACTAAATTATTTTATTTTTAATGAAATTTGTGTATTTTTATTTATTTATAGTATTCTGTACAAGACTACACCAGAAATGGACTGTCTCCTTTAAGTCTAATACTGCTAGAATGTAAACTCTTAATTATATCAGATAATATTCCATATAAAGTGATTTCATTTCAATAAGTGAATATTTCGTTAATAATCAGTAACATAAGTGTAAAATTAAATTTGAAACTATTATTCTATATTATTCTAGTTTTAGGTAACTAATTCTAATAATCGTCTGCCAGTCAGTCTCACGATGTTCATTATCTTTATTAATTTTATGTATTAAAATGTATAGAAAAAAGTAATGATATTACTACTGAAACAATTTACTACTGAAACATAATATTGCATCTTAGTATATTCATAGTAGAATAATTGATATATATTAAGGTTAATTGACTTAGGCAAATTAATGAAATTTGATATCCAATCCGTTCGATGGTCGATATTCTTGACATAATATGTCATGCCAAACGTGCGACACATTTCTTTGTACTTAAGTTGAAGGTATTCAGAACAGTTGAGTGGGTTGAGTGATTCCTGACGCGTCCAAGATGCTATCCGCTAACGGTCCCGATTGTTCTAAACACAAAAACCTATACTGGTCGTGCGCGTGCCACTTATATTGAGGCGCATAACATGAGCGACATGTCATTTACACGATTCTATAATGTATGATTAAAGAATTATAAAGGAATTTTTATATATGTAAATTATTATTTTTTCCTTTGAGTTCTGGAACACTTCTGTTGAGGAGAGAAGCTTTTACAGTAGTGCGTTCTGCCATTAGTAAGGCAATATAGCTATTAATGAAATGAATAAAAATAAAAATAGGGGTAGATGGTAGAAGATCGTAAAATGTAGGGTTGTATGTATTTTTGTGCCACATAAGAAAAAATTTGGAGTGAGCCACCCTTAACACTTAGAGGTATAAAAATTTATTATAAGCCTGTTCGCAGATCTGAGACGTGTATAAGATGCTTAAAATTTATTGTTTTTTTTTTAATATAGCTAATTATTAAATAATATAGCTTTTATATCAGAATAACACATAGGGTATTTATATTTGTAATGCAACGGAAATAGGGAGTACTCGGGTTTAACCCGTGGTGCTGCAAAATTAAATATAAATCTAGTATTTACGAGAGAATTTCAAAATATTTACAACATTCATTATTACACTTTACATAAGTTACGAAAGGAAACATTAAGACTTCTTCAGTTATGTTACTATACAAAGTAAACAAATATATAGCGAGCAAGGCATTTCGGAAGCACTGTTTGAACATTAAGAGACTGTAGAAGCTTCCCTTGTAGTCTTCACCCACTAACTTGCCTTTAAAGACATCGTTGACAAATGAATCATTGATCCTCGACCAAGCAATAAACTACTCGTATAAAAAATCCTTTGACTATGACTGTTTTATTGTAAGCTCAAACTTAACAGCTTGGCCAAGTTGGGGTTAAAGACATGAAGGACAAAGAATCTAATTTAGGGAAATATAGCAAGAATTTTGCATATCCATATTCCAGGTTTAAAACGGCTACTGTATGATTGGAATTTTAATTCTTAATTTTCATTGTATTTTTAAAACTTAATGAAGTGTGTACTAAAATAACAAATTAAATTTAGAATGTTCTAATGTTCATAATTTAAATTTAGTAAACGTAAAAATTAAGAAATATTACCCCAAATTTTACCACATAATGGGATTAATTTATATTTTTATATTATACGTGACGAAAACTTTTTTAGGCAAATTGCGCAAAAGGAGGAAATTGAAATTGGGTACAATTAAACAGTAGAGAGGAAGTGCGGAAATATATTATTTTCGTGTACATTATTAATACATAAAATATTACATAAAACGTCGTAGTTTTCTAAGACACGCTCACATTCAAAGTCGAATAATGACCAAGTCAATTAAGATGGCGGATGACGTGTGGCTTTTTATTTCAAAGAAGTTTTTGAGCGTTAGTTTTTAGGTAGCTATTTTAAATTTGAATGATTTTTTAAATTGAGATTGAATGTGGACCTTTAGTTTTAATTGAAAAACGTATGTATGTATTACAAACTGAACTTACTTATGCTTAAATAATTTACGTGAACAATGATTATTAATATTAATGTGGTGTTTTTAAGCTGTATGTGCTAAATTTCTGCAAATATTCGCAAAATTTAGGTGCATTGTACAACCACTATTGTCCGAGAGCTTACATTATATCATGTAAGTAGGCTATGTTTCGGGACACGTGCAGCCTTGAGTCTTTCAGTATAATCAGGAGCTTCACGTATTTAAAGTAGCAAATTCATGTAAAATAATACTTGTTATGACGGTACCATAATTGAAACATCGAGTTTAGTAATAATAATAATCTATGGAAGCGTTTACACCACGTCAATCTGGTCCTGTGGTAAGTTTGCGAAGAGCTTGTGTTACGGGTACCAGACAACAGAAATACATATATTGAATACTTTTTATATAAATACATATATTTAAGATTTTTATTATATAATACATATATTTAACACATATCCATGACCCAGAAACACAGAAAAAAATTGTTCCCTGGCGAGATTCGAACCCGCTACCTCTGGCTTGACCGCCAACTCGCTAACCTCTGAGCCACAGAGATCCACTAAAGTGTCAAAAGTCAACTTAGATTATGTAGATAAATCATATTCAGGTAGACTAGGTCTAAAATATCTCAAACTGAACTTGATGTGAGGATAATCGGTGACGTATAAACTTGAAAGTTCATACCACTTGGGAGAAAATAAAGTCACTAGTAATATTTTTTTTTACTAGTGACCGTTAACAGAACTACTTATTATATTTTTGAAGTAAGGATTCTAGGTGCAACTAAAAGGTTTCTAGGTAACTTTCTTTTTCTCACGAAGGTAACCCTTAGCATTTTATATTTATAAATAGTAACTCGCATTGGTCTTTTGAGTACAATATGTTATTTACTTCGCGCTTCTTGACTTATACCAACTAGAGGCAAAGATCAAAATGAATTAGGATTATCGATATCTAATTATTTAAAAGTTTTTATTCAATCGCGCGTAAAGATTAAATACACATACTTTTTTGGTTATTAATAACGATAATCAAAAGCTCATAATAAAAATCGAAATTCAGTTTATATGCGAGTTTTTATTTTTGTATTTCTGTATGTTAAACTTTGCTAAAACTAAAGTTAATACAAAAATTTAAAATGCTTATTTATAGTACCTTGAGAACATTCAGCATTGGATGAAGTGAAAGATTTTTTACCACTTCAGTAATATCAACATTAGAGCGGCCTTTACATAAGGTCGATGTTATCGCTTAGGCATTGACGTAACATTTTAACATATCCTATTGAATATTTACATCCACCCATATTATTAAATTTTAGTCAATATAAATAGAATATTATATTTAACATTAACACGATGGAGATTAATAATAAAGATTACAATATTGTTAAAATTCTTACCGTTTTTATGTGCACCCTTCACCAAACTTTTTAAACATTAAAGGTTTTCCGCATTATAAAATCTTAATATATTACATTTAAAGAAGGTTGAATTAACTAAAATCTCTAAAGTTTAAAATTAACTTAAGTCTGCGTTTTGGTAGCCGGAGTGTTGGTCGGCCATTAACCATGATGATGATAAATTAACTGCTTTCTTATTTTTGACTAATAAGGCATATAGTAAGTATTGATTTAAGTAAAGTTTTCAAAACTAATTACAATAATATAATAATAATAATATTTGTGTTCCCAAAATATCAAATATATTATCATCTTGGTTTTAGGTCTTTTTAATCTGTCACATATTTTGTCTAATATCTCGTCGCGAATCAAGATTTCAAAGGCCAAGGGTCATGTAAAACTAGAGGTCAATATTAAAGCACTAATCCCAGAATTCCACCCGAACCGGTTGTAGGAAGGCCGGTAAGTGCTTATAATGTCAAACGCATACGTGGATCAATTATTTATAGTGCAGCAATGATTGTTGTAATAATTGTATCGGAATTCGTATCGCACCTATTATTTTATCTGCCAATGTAACTTGCCCTCGTTATAGATAAAAATTAAATATTTTCTGGTATCCAAAGTGGACAATATAAAGATATCGGGATGATATTGGCTGATCATAGATCTTGGGCATCTTTTCTAAAACCTGTTGGCCGTCGACTATTTGCTTTGCTCGCTTTTCGGCGTAGTTGACCCACTTCGGACACAATACTGTTCTCAACATCGGCAGCTTCAATTCTTTACAGATTATTTTTGATATGCTTCGATTGTTATACGTTCGCATTTTTAGATACATTTAACATACGGTACATTTGTCGGATTTTTATGTATGTATGTATGATATTCAATATTTCAATGTAGGTATTTTATCGAAATAAACCTAGCCTATGTTGTGTATTAGGATTGTAATAATAGTGTTACGCTTTTTCGTGTCTAATATCTATGTAAGAGTTAACTGTGGGAAAATCAGCACAATAGCCGATATTGCGCAACTGCCGGTTACCCTTGGGCAGACAATCTTAGCCACGACTTGTTAATGCTTGTTTTGTTCGACTGTGCTGTGTGGACCAATTGTCGTGCTTTAGAGAAAATGTAACATTGTGAATGTGATATGGAGTTTCATAATTCAGAGACAACAGTTCTAAAAGTACGAAAAATATGAACCATAATATCCAAGGATATGTTTCATTCCTTCATTTCTTAGAAACAAGCAATTGAAAGAATTCACAATGGCTGATAACCAGTGATGGATTTACCTATAGGCCCGTGAGGCCCGGGCCTAGGGCGGCATGATTTGAGGGGCGCCAAAAAATTTGAAATTCCAAAATTTCAGAGACTTAAAAAGTAAAGTAGACTGCCTATGAAAATGAATTTAGATTAATTTTTATAAAGAATTCTTTATAGAATATGCCTATAATAATTCAATTTTTATTTACTTTTCAGCCCATTAATAAGATCTTTTTTAAAGATTAATTATAGGCTTTACCGAATGATGTTCTGTACTTTTTGTTTCATTACTAATTATCACATGGTTGATTGTTTAATATTTATAAATCTGTATTATTAATAATAAAAAATATATATTATATTATATATTTATTTGTCTTATGTTTATTACAATATGTGCCTGAAATATTTATTTAAAATTTCAAATAAAAATATTGCATTAAAATTAATTAAATGTCTTTCTAACATTAAGGGTGAGCGACGATGGTCCAGTTGTGGGTGGACTCAGCCTCTTATGCGAGAGATTCCAGGTTCGATCCTGACCCCCCGTGTGTGGCTTGAAATTGGTTTTTCTAAATATCTAAGTGCATTCCAAACACGAGACCATCGTTCGCTCACCGGTGAAGGAAAACATGGTGAGGAAACCTGCATACCTCATGAGATTAAGTCTTTGAAGGTATGTGAATTTCACCAACCCGCATTGGGCCAGCGCATTGGTGAACTATGGCCCCAGTGTTACCAACCCTACTGTTTTAACAGTAGATCTACTGTTTTCACATTGATGTCCCTGTTTTCTGTTTCTTTCCTAATATTTACTGTTTTTTTAACTACCGTTCTTCAGCGTTATATAACATTGTTTCTTCATTATTTCTTCCTAAAGACTATAACGGAATGTCTAAATACTATAACGGAACTCGATAGAGAATGGCGAATATAAACAAAACGTCGATTTGTCTTTAGACCAAAACAAAATTCCCGATATCATAGATTTTTAGAAACATGTACATTGTACACATTGTGTGAATTGGTAAAAAAACTTTTGTGAGAATGACTAAAAAATATTTTATTTTGCGATTTAATAATATGTATAAGAATGTATTTGAGTTCTCTCTTTTTTTTAACATTAAGGGCGGCGCGATAAGCAGGGCCTAGGGCGGCAACAAGCATAAATCCGTCACTGCTGATAACGTTAGTCTTCTGGCGGATGTCTTCGTTTCGATACTAAAATTACCGATATCACGCGAATAATTAGCTTAAAGTTAGTAGGCTGGTCACTCAATCAGGTTCGCCGATGGGCTAACAAGGTAGTGGAGGCCGGTTTAGGTAGACAGAATGTTTGTTAGCCTTTAATTAGGCAGGAAGACGATTTCGGAGGCCGGTCCCTGTAGGAAGCAAGTAACGAAGGGATCAGTCATCTTGGCGTTCATAGTGGAAGACATATTATGTTCGACAGAGGATGGATAAAGACTGATGATAATGATATAAACGAGTCCTTAAAATTTATTAAGGGCAACACTTAAGCCAATGTCGGTCAGCTTAATAGTTGTACATCAATTAGTAAATAAAACTAGGTCACCTAACAATGAATTACTAAGCAGACTATAATTAAAACAGACTATAAAGAAGAATTAAGACAAGAAACAAAAACAATTGACTGAAAAATTCTTTGAATTACAAACCCATCAAAATATATTTGTTTTTTTTTTTTTTTTTTTTTTTTTTCGAAAGGTCTAGACTTTTAGGCCAGGTGGCCTTTAAGCTCAATCGGTAGGTAGGTGAGCAGATGGCTCACCTAGTGAAATTCGAAAGGGGGGCACCCCCCTCCGTGCCCCGCAGGGGGCGCGGTATATCGCGCGCGCTACTCTGGAGAGTAGGTGTTTGGCTAGTCAAATCCAATACGGTCGACGAGTCATTAGCGGATGAAGTTAAACTACTAGTCGGAGGGCCGGCCCTCTCCTCCCCCTCTGACGGGGGAGGTGGGTCGTGCGCGGTACCCGTGCAATCGACCGATAGCAAAGTGCTATCGGTGTTTTCGCGGTTTTGATTAGTGTAGACTCGTATCGGATTCGAACCTAATCTTACCCGATCAATCCGGATCGATGTATTTACCATGTGTAGGGGTCGACGTCGCTCACGACCCCGAGGCCCAAGCGGTGTGACTGAGTACCTAACCCCGGATGTTGTATTGTTATGTGTGTGTATTCTAGCTTGAATTTCGCGTCGCGCTTTTACGTCGCGCATTAGCTGAGATATTTCGTCAGCCGGATCGGTTGTAACATGTTTAGATAACCTAAAACTCTTTGAGACTGAGCTATCAGGGACATAGTCTGCCGCGCTCACTATGAGCGGGTTTGGGTGATGGAGTGCCTTTTCAAAGTGACGTACTGACATCTCTTTGAAGTGGCCCCTAATCGAATCTAACTTGAGGTCCCTATGTAGGTCGATGTTTCTTATGTACCATGGGCAACCGGTTGCTATGCGTAAGAATTTGTTTTGCAATATCTGCAAAGGTTTGAGTCGACTCTGTGGCACGTGCGCGAACGCAACACAGGAGTACGATATAATCGGTCTTATACACGCTTTGTATAAGGTAAGTTTATGCCTGAGGGGCATCTTACTTTTCTTGTTTATCAAGAAGTATAATCGACTCAAAACGAATTTGGCCTTTTTTATTATGTTATTTATGTGCGGCCTGAATGACATCGACCTGTCTAACGTGACCCCCAGGTACTTCACCTGCCCTACTCTGGGGATTATGGTGCCGTTTAGTTTGATCGGCATCATTTGCCGACGACTCTGATTGAGCGTGCCCCTTCTCTTTGTAAACTGAATTGATTGACTTTTGTCTGGGTTAATCTCTATTCTCCATTTAGCAAACCATTCACCTAGCTCGGTGACGGCTTTCTGAAGGGAGCGAGATGCTGTCCTTGCTGACGTATGGGTCACATATAGTGCAGTGTCGTCGGCAAAGAGTGCTAGTTTTGACGCAGGGTTTCTGGGTATGTCGGACGTGATATATTTGTTTGACAATGTTGCTATGTTAGACTTCTGGAGTGGCCGGCCACATATGGACAGTACTAAAATTGATCTTCGTGCAGTAGAAATTTGAAATGTATATGGCCAAACAATAATATTGTATATCTTTCATTATGTATACATTACTTTATGATTTTCAATATGAAATATGAGTTCTCACAATAATATGGATATTGTAATATGCATAAATTATTAATATTTAGATATTTCTTTTTCATTACTCCGCTCTGACTACCTACTTAAAGAATTGACCTTTAAGTGGATATATTATTTAGTTTTTGTTTTTCTAAATAAATAAATAGGCCGTATTGGTTACTATTCTCTTATTCTAAGTATGGAGTATCTCTAACATAGAAATATAACTCCTAAATACAAATTGTTAGTTTGTTTGGTGACCCTACACGACGCTGCGTTATGCAGATACATGTATTCTGCCGACTGATTTATCGATCACTTGGCTCGGTCATGTGGTTTGACATGTTTTTGTCGATATTTTTTATGACAAGGAGCTTTGAAGGGTATCGAATTTGTAGTTGCAGTTTGTCGCGTTCGGGACCATACTCCGACACCGGAAGGAGGCCCGTGTTGGTTTACTTCATGATTCAAAGTAGACACAAAATGCACCAATAATTTTTGTTGACTGCCAAATTGTTTAGAAAATTAAAAAAATATATCTTCTAAATACATATTATGTGTATATTGAATTCATAAATTACTGAAAAAATATAAGTAAAGCTTTTTTTTCATTTTTATGGGTTATGATGCTTGTTGCTGTAGAGCTTTTTTTAACATTACGTGACATCAATAAAAAAAAATGAAAGAAAAATCGACCGAAGTCAACTTGGTGGGATCCGTATATAGTCGCAGTCACCGCCGATCGGAAGAAATGGAAAGCTGTAGATCCATGAAGAATAAGAAGCCTTAATTAAAATTAAATATTGATATCTTTTAGATTGCGTTCCCACTATATGAATATATAATATACTGGCTAATAATGTTAAATATTAGCTTATTACGTAATCCTTTGTAGTACATCCAGTCAAATGGAATACCAGCGAATTCATAACTTTAAGTGCTAAAACTATAATCCCCGTGTATTAAACCGTACCGATAACTCTGTCAATGCTTTTAAATGTTAACGGATCGGAATACAAACTGATTTTGGACATGCTCTGGTCCTTTCATTTCTCTCAAACTAGCCTAAAAAGCACCGAAAAAACAATATGAGATAAGTAATATTCAGACTCATTTTTTTTATCGATACCAAATTATGTAGTTATAAAACATCTATATTAATATTAAAAATGTGAAGTAAGGGATGTTTGTTACGCTTTCACACTTAATCTACTTAACCGATCATCATGAAACTTTGTACATAATATATTCGATTCTAGAAGTAACACAGGATACATTTATATAATACAAGAGTGACGTTATAAATATCTTCTGTTGGTCGAAGTTAAATCCCGCATGGTACTGTCCCTTACGCATGTTTCCTATTGTGTCAATGAATGTATTAAGTAGAGTTTGGACCAGTTTATTTAGAATGTTGGCATTATTTCTAGCGGTATGATGAAACCCAGCCACGGTCCCGGCTGATATAATTGTCCATCACAAAATAATTACGTTCATTATACCTATTATATAAGGTAACAAAGCATGTACCCGTCATAGCATGTCGGGCTACTTTTTGTTATCCTTCGTGTTGTTTATAAGCGCTCAATGCATACATAAATTAACACAAAACGTGTCTGTCCGAATATAAATTGACTAGTTTGATGTTTCATAGTTTGAATAACTTACGACGAAATGTGGTGATATTCAAAAATTAAATATACTATATTATTATATTCTTATATTAACATATATTTTTTCCGTCATTATACGTTTGATTGGGGGATCGAATAATAAAGAAATAATGAAATTATTGTTTATTAGTATAATTTGTATTTGAGAATACATTTGTTTGATTTAAAAAGAATAACTTATTTATACTGAAATACCTTATTTTATCCGACGGTGGTGAGGCAGAGATCCGCCACAGGTACAAACCCGACGCCATGAAGCCGTGGAAGTCACACTCCACGGCTGGCGGGGGGCAACCCCCCACTTATTAAAATCACTGGGTGATCCAACCGGCTCACCCCACTTCTGAAGAAGCATTACGGTCACTAGTATTAGCATAGCTCCATCCAAAAAAAATAATAATCAAAAACCTGTATGATCTCTGTTTTATAGGACATAAAATTATGTCATTTCCAGCCTCGTATATTTCTTAGAAATTCCTCTATCTACTATTTTACTTACTACTACATGACTGACTTGAAAAAGAAATTGTGAGCTATGAATCGTTTGCAACATAATATGTAAAGTAAAATGATTGAGATTAAGCCCCCGTTGCGAATACTTTCCATCGAAATGCTTTGGAAATTCCGTTACTCTCAGAGTTTGGCTTATAGAATTATTAACACAACATAGAATTATTAAAGGGCCATTTATACCTGAAAGTGTTGTTATAGCTCTATTCATATTTATGAGCCGACAGGTTGAAGCGGTAAAAAGTAAAGTATCAACCCTTTATGTTCCACTGCTGGGTACGAGTCTCATCCTCGAGATCAGGCGAGGAGGGTAATGAGCCATAGTTCACCGATGCGCTGGCCCAGTGCGGGTTGGTGAACTTCACATACCTTCAAAGTATTTTAATCTCATCAGGCATGCAGGTTTCCTCACGATGTTTTCCTTCACCGGTAAACGAGCTATGGTCTCGTGTTTGGGGTGCACTTAGAAATTTAGAACAACCCATTTCAAGACACACACGGGAGGGTCGGGATCGAACCCTGAACCTCTAGCATAAAAGGCCGACTCCAGCCACCACTGGAACAACGCTCGATTTTTCATTTGAAGCGGTACCAAATGTTTTTTGATATGAAACATCCATGGGCACCTACAGTCTAGACTTAGTAAAACTGACTCCAAGGCGAGATTTCAATCATCATACGACGAATTTTGTATTTGATTATGAATTCTGATTAGCATTTACCGGACGTTCCATGATGGCCAACTTATTTTATTTTGTACTAGCTGTTGCCCGCAGCTTTGCCTGCGTTAACTAAGATTTACATCGGGATCTTAGTACGCAAAATAACATTTTTACACCTTGTGTCCGAAAAACCAAAATATCTTACGGAACCCTATTTTTTATCAGAATAAAATTTAGCCTATATGTTACTCGTGGATAATGTATGTAGCTTTCGAACGGTGAAAGAATTTTTGAAATCGGTCCAGTACTTTTTGAGCCTATTCATTACAACCAAACAAACAAACAAAGTTTTCCTCTTTATAATATTAGTGTAGGTAAAAGGAAAAAAAATATCTTAAATTCTTTCTTAAATAAAATCTTAAATTCTTCTCTCAAAGTTTTTTTTTTCGTTTATGCAAATATAATTTACGGCTAGTTAATGTATTGATCTTACCACTTTCCTTCCGAGTAGCCTAATTATTTGAAATCTATACATATAATAAATTTGTAGAGGAGTCGTTTCTGTACATTGAAAATATTTAAAAAAAAAATAGCCTGGGTGTTAAAGGATTACTAACAGAATCCATTTCCAGCATTTTTGGAATTTTTGTCTGTTTGTCTGTTTGTCTGTTTGTCTGTATGTCTGTTTGTCTGTTTAGTTGTGCACGCATCACGTGAAAACTACAAAACCAGTGTAAATACATTTTATCCATAAAAATTTAGCGTAACTTAGAGTAACATTTAGTTTTTGTTTCATCGCAATCGCTTCACTCTATCAAAAGATATATGTATTTGAAATGTAGCTAAATAAGATACTTAACAAATGGGATCAGATCAACGCCATCTATTGACCATTTACGGTGGCTTTCAATATCCTATCTATCTTAAAATTTTCTTATATATCTTAAAATTTTGACACATTTTCTTAGAAAATCTGTCAAAATTTTAAGATATATAAGAAAATTTTAAGATAGGATATTGAAAGCCGCCGTTAAAGTAACGATTTATTGACGATTTACAGTACCGACTTATAAGTAGGTATGTAGGTTGTCAACAGATGGCGTTGCATGTATCTAATCCTATTTGTTAAGTTTAACGAATTTGTTATTATATTTTGTTAAAACCTTAAAACGTTGGAAAGGAATAGTAATCCTTACTAATATTATAAATGCGAAAGTAACTCTGTCTGTCTGTCTGGCTGATACGCTTTCACGCCTAAACCACTTAACCGATTTTGATGAAATTTGGTACAGAGATAAACTAGAGCTTGGAAAAGGACATAGTCTATTTTTTATCGCGAAAAAAAGCTTAGGGGGGTTTAAAAAGGGGAATGGGATGAAAGTTTGTATGGAAGTTTGTCATTATACATAGAAGATGTCGCCTTAAAACTTTGTATTTAGGCACTTAATAAGAATTTAATAACCATGATTAATTAATTGTTCCACTGTTTTTAAAGTTTTCGCCTATGTGAGCATTACATAGGAGATGAAATTTTTTAGGGTAGTTCAAAAAAAATCTGGGTTGCGTTGGCGCAGTGCGACGTAGTGGGGGAAATGTGGCTATATTGCTATCCGAACACACGTGAGGGCATTTTTCAGTTGTAACAGTTTCGATTTGTTCATAGAATTTTGCTTTCGTTAATGTTCTTAATATATTCGGCGAAATACAATGTTTCATGTATTGTTATTCGTATTTAATTATTTAATTATATGTTATTGAATGGAAAAAAGGGGGCTGCTATATGTGCACGTTCTAATAAAGCTTAAAAAAGAAGATGCGTCCCATCCAAATAGATAAAGAATTGTATGACACTATTATCCAAAACATGGTACACGGTCCCTGTAGTGTTAGAAATTCAGCCTCGCAATACATGAACATTGGAAAATGCACAAGGATTTTCACTGATGAGGTGATAAAAGAAACTGTGCAAAATGACAATGGCTACCCGTTGTACAGGCGCACAGCGCCCGAAGACGATGGCCGAACAGTTACAATTAAGACTCGATCTGGAACGAAGGAACCTTAGACGTCCCATATTTGCCGATTTCATATAAAATTTTCAATGCTCATATTAATGTAGAAGCCTGTAGCTCTGCCCGCGCATTCAAATATACAAATATGTAAACAAAGGAATTGACAGGCTATAATATTTAATCTCAGGAATGAAGGTGGAGCACATCTTCTGAATGAAGTGCAAACATTTCAAGCAGGACGTTACGTCAGCAATAATAAAGTAGCGTGGCGGCTCCTTAGCTTCCTCTTGCCTGAAAGACATCCAACAGTAACCTATCTTGCTGTGCACTTAGAAAATGAAGACTGCATATATTTTACCGAGCACAATTTCCAAGAAAAAGTATCTACACCGCCCAAAACAACATAAACAGCCTTTTTCCATCTTTGTCAGGGCGATTCCTTTGCCAAAACGTGTTTCTGTGCTAAAATCTCCCGTTATTATATCTGAAACACATCTACAAAGGACTGCGAACGCCGTTTTCAATGTCTGTTGAAAATTGGCCCGGAGTGAAATCATCTGATGCCCTTGGTCATGTGTACACCGTCCACGATACTAATTTTGAATGTTTCTGTTTACGTTTGCTGCTACACCAAATTCAGGGTCCTATAAGCTATAGTGATCTTAAAATTGTCAGGAATTCGGAACATATAGAGAAGCATGTGAAACTCTGGGTCTGTTAGAGAATGATAATCACTAAGACGAAACTATAAAGGAAGCTGTCCAGTGCAAATCACCAGCCAAAATCAGAGACCTTTATGCAACCCCTTATAATATTATCATCTTGCGGGCTATCTTATCCTAATGAATTATGGAACAAATATAAAGAGTACATGGCGGAAGACATTTTGCGTAGGCTACATTAGATACACACGGACATGATATACAATGAACACATTTATCATCATCAGCATAACGAAGCCCCTGGAAAAATTTAAGACAAAGTAATGGCTATAAGGGGTAAGCGTTTGAATGAATTTGAAATGATTAGCCCTCGGAGAACGAACGAAAATGAACTATCAGATGAGATTATACGAGAAATAAACTATGACATACCAGCTTTGCAGCAGCAAGTAGCTGAATTGATACCCAAATTACTACCAGAACAAAAACGAGTATTTAACGAAGTGTTGCAACTAACAGAACCTGGGAATGGCGCGCTACTCTTTGATCTCACCGAGGAAGATTCACCTATCTGTAATTTTAGTAAAAATAGCGCATGGCATGCTATTGCACGTCAGTGCAAAATCTTGGTGTGGGATGGAAGTACTATGGCGCACAAAAAAGGGTAGAAACACTAAATTGAACGCTCCAGGATTTGCGCAACAGTACCTGTTATTTTAATTTTAATTTATGGGAGAGATGGTGGTTTTATTGGCTGGTGATTTCCGCCAAACGTTAGCAGTCATTCAGAAGGGGACACTTGCAGACGAAATTAAAGCATGTCTCAAGTCGTTCACTATATGGGCCACCGTAATGAAGTTCAGTTTGACTACAAATATGATGACACAAATGCTGGCAACCATGCCGAAACACTATTTAAAATAGGAGATGGTCGGCTAGAAACTAATGTAGAGGGCTGATTCAATTAGTACACAGTGGTTTAGAATTAGTTGCAAGTGTTTACTCAGACTTACAAAACAATATACAAGAAAATCAATATTAATGTGAAAAAGCAATTTTAGCACCTAAAAATGATATTATCAACTAAGTAAATCCTGACATATAAGTAAGAGTAAAGTACCAGGACAGGTACAACAGAGTATTTATCAATAGACACAGTTACGGTACAGAAAAGAGCATATCATATCCCGTAGAGTTTCTAAATTCGCTTGAGCTGTCAGATGCACCCTCACAAAAGCTTAAATTAAAACTAGGTGTCCCAGTCATGCTCATGTGAAATTTGGATGCCCAGAGACTATGTAATGACAATTTTTCTAATTGACAATTGTATGTAGCATGTTCGCGTGTGTCCAATGCCCAGAATGTCTACATTCTATCCCCAAATGGAAAGACAATATATAATATTGTTTACAATAGTTTATTAAAATAATATTCTGTTCCGAGTTGTCTTCTTTGTTCTAAATCAGGAAAGGGGAACTGCGCTACTCCAAATTTTACGCGAGCGAAGCCGCGGGCAACAGCTATATATAATATAATAGCAATATTAAAGTGGGTATACTTGACTACTGACTGAGACTGTTTCACCTGCGTACTTTCCATTCCCGTAGGAATACTGGAATAAATTAAAGCCTTATATATGCGTTATTCTGATGTATGAGCAATGTCATTGTAAAGTTTCATAAAAATCCGTTCAGTAGTTTTTCGTGTAAGAGTTACAAACATACATTCTTACCTTTCGCATTTATAATATTGTGTAGGATATTCCTCTACTATATCCCCGAGGTAAAGAAAATCTAGTTCTATTTACACGTTCCTCGTTTTTTTTTGTCTGAAATAAAAATACCGTTTATAGGAAAGCAAATGCTTGTATCCATCGATTTGGAAAAATATCGCAGCATCGAAAAATAAAAATAATGAGGTGCGCATTTTATAATCCTTTGCGTATGTATTTGAAATATCTTCGATGTTTGTTTTATCGTCTAGCGTATTACCAACTTATAAATATAAACATCAAAGTTCTTAATTTTTATCTTCTGAAATTCCCCGCGCATAAAGAGGGGCATTAAATGTGTGACCGTAGACATAGTATACATAATATTGCACTATGCATTACAAAAATTACTAAAAACCGCTTGAAATGACATACTCTATCATCAACGAGCCCTCGAAGCGAACTTGGCAGTGCTGTAAGTACTGGTGGAGTGGTGGACGCGTTTTGTGCGAGGGCCTGCTAAGGATCAGTCGTCTAGGCGTTAATTGAAGGAGGCCCTATATTAAGCAAAAGACGAATAAAGGATGATGATGACGAGGAATGTGAAAATTTATTCGAAAGTTTACTACTACTATAAGTATATAGATAATTTAAAAGAAAAGAATCACTTTAATCCCAATTCCCAATTTTTCCCAATTACATTTAAATTGAGGTAAATTTGAAATAAGGGAATAAAAATCCACATAGCGGATAAAAAATATAAGAAAACTTTTGTTAAAATAAATTGAATAATTTTACTATAATAGGAGATCGGAAATACAATCTTAACAATTTCAATACGTTGCCGAGCACTCAGTACCGGAGTAAACACAAACCTCAAAGAATAATTACTGGAAATACTATTTGAGAGAAGCATCTAAGGCAATTGAATTAATCGAGGCTTCCATCGCCCTGGAATAATTGTAACATTACATTAAATTCAAGGAATAGAACACTTTAATAGTTCTCTGAACATTCTACAAAAAAAAAAACTGAAGATAAATCGGAAATGCATTTATTATCGGAAATGTATTTAGTGTCCGACCGAATGTTCGGTTTCGGTTTCGTTTTCGGTTGAGTTTCGGTAAAAACACGAGTTTCGGTTTAGTTTCGTTTTCGGAGGCAAACTTGCCGAAACTACGACCGAAACCGAATGTGCATTCGGGAGTTTCCGCGCTGTTATCGATCATGTTCGGCGCGTTGAATAAAAGTGATTTATTTTTGTTTATTTTATTACTTAAATATTAAGTAACTACTTATACCTATTGTGATTGTGATATTAGTAACTATATGATTTAAAGAGAAATCTATGCGAGAAAACAATAAAGACTGTCTGATTATAATAACGTTTTCTTTATTTTTCCCTCAAAATATGAGCCTTGTAAGGAAGTTTCGGTTTCGGTTTCGGCCGAAATAGACACCGTTGCCGAAATTCGTTTTCGGTTTCAGTTTCGGTTTCGGTTTCGGTTGTAACACTAGTTTCGGTCGGACACTATGTATTTTTATTTGTCGGAGTGGAAAGTCTTTACAGGTAGCATACCGAACTTAAACCACTGCGTGTCGCATGATTTTAGTTTAATTCAATAAGTCTATTATTATTATTTAAATATTACTATTATATTATTTTTTAATTAAAATATACTTTAACGGCAGTAATATTAATTGATACGTTGCAAACCATCACTCAAGCATTTTTAGTTACAAAATATGAAATATTCACTTTTAGAAATAGATGACTGATAATATTTATAGATGAGTTTTGTGGGCACTTCAAGTGTTTATTTGATTTAATTTAAGTACCTGGTTGACAGAGCATTTGATCGGTTTTTTTGTTTTGTTTTATGTATATTAGTGATAATATTATGATAAAGTTAAACTTGAAATAAAAGACAAAAAATTATCGGACTGAAGATACGAACCAGACTCTTTTCGATTCATAACTGTGAAATTTACGTTCGTATTTTATCATTGCCTCAAAACGCAGATAAAAAAAAGTTTGCTAAAAATTCATCATAGCTAGATCGATTTATCGCCGTTTTCAACCCTTGTATACAAAATTGTTAGAGCCTTTTCCGAGATTCAGATTGTTTATAAATATATTTACAAGAATGCTTGAAAGCTCGTTTAAAGGTATAAGACAATACCGATAATAAGTCCTCCAGGAAAAGATACTTTTAAATATAGAATATGAAAGAATATTTATTTTATATTACTGCTGCATCCTCTTTGATTAAGACGTAGTAATAGACGTGGGCAATACTTTACAAATTTCCATGACAACCATATTTTCAAGTATCACAATACATGTCGGGGCGAAACAAACATCGATTGGGTTTGCGTTCTTTATTGACGTGTGGGATAATATTGTATGAGAGTGCATACAAGTGCATGCATAAATGTAATACTTGCATACTATACCTGTAAAATGTATATATGAATTTACAAGTAGTTCTAGGATTGCGGAACGAAATTATGTCAAATAAAATCGTCGAAAATTGTCAAATAGCCTCTATTCTAACTTGGAACGATCACTACATACTACATCCGATAATGTTGATAATGGTGTGTCGATTAATATTAATACTAATGTTCACTAATGTAATAAATATTATGTTGTTAAGGCGATTTGTAAATCAATCTTTGATTATAATATTAATAAGAAAAACATAAATGACATATTACCTCCAGCGAGATATGAATTTCTTTTAACGATAAATAAAACAAATAGATAATTATTTGCTTTGTCTATCATTGAATATAAACACCTATCAAATGAATGTTATTTTTCCATAAATATATTATTTTGACTTTATATGATAATAATTATGATCTAGCATGATATTTACTTTGAGATCATATAAAGTGATAATAATCATCAACTTCAGCCACAGTTGCCAACTCTTATAAATTAGAATAGCTAGATTAAGGGCCTGTTTCACAATCTCCAGTTAAGTTCCCAATAGGCTATCGGCAACATATTTGACAGATAGAGTATGGAGTATCTGTCAAATATCTGTCAAATGTGTTGCCGATAGCCTATTGGGCACTTAACTGGAGATTATGAAACAGGCCCTTAATATTTAAAGTTGCTAAATTTATTTATGATTTTAGTTGTTTTACGCGCGCCTAGCTGTCATTAGCAAACTCTGACAACTTATCCCAACATTGTATAAGATGCGACACCATTTTTTTTGATGACGCAGCGGAAATCCTTTTCGGACCATACCAGGGCCTAGGGTAGGCGCGCTGGCGTATGTGGGGACGCATTGGGTGCACTACCCCACTAAAACTGCTGCGTGAGCCTTCAGCCGTTATCTGAGGGACCGGGATCTACAGGCGACTGGGAACCCTTAACGACAGACTGGTCCCGGCAAGACCAGATTTTCCGCATTAGTGGGACTGCCCGGCTAAGATGCGACACCAGATGCTATATGTCTAGTGCAAGTTGCTAAACAACCTCGTTGCTTTTATAGTCTAGAATTTATCCGTCCACTGATGAAAATTGGCCACGTTTAATGAATGACAAGACGACCAACCTTTCACCACTCGCATCCCACGTGAACCGTCAACACTTTACCTTATCAAAATAAACAAAACCAAAAATCGGTTTATTCTTTAGCATTCTTTAAAATAATTGAATAATATTAATTAAGCCTTTTGAAAATATGTACATTATTAGAGAAAATCGAACATGTATTACCGTGCATTCAACGCTAATGTAATTGGCTTAAATGCACTTGGCTTGTATTTTATGGATATTATAATTTCACCTTGAAATGTAGCAGCAAGCCGATTTGCAAAATAATTATTTGGAAAGGTAATTTGTTAATGATTTTTCAATCAATTAAAATTTTATATGATTTATCGATATTATTTACGTCAGCATCATAATCAACCTTCATACATCCACTACAGGATGTAGGCCACTTTGTTAATTCTTAGATGAGCCATCTGCTCATCTACTTAATCCCGATGAAGCCTAAAGGCCTTAAGGTCAACAGCATAAGTCCTTTCGAAAAAAAGGCCACTTTGAATCTGGCTCGCTTAAAATTTCGTATATGATTTTATTCGGAAAAATTGCCATTGAAGTTTTATCTCAATAAACGCTAATTAATAATGACGATCGGTTAAATTCATGTGTCTAAACACATATTATTAAATATTACATTTCCTTTGTCTGGTACCCGTCACATAAGTTCTTTGAGTTCTACGGGACCAGATTGACGTGGTGTAAAAGCGTTTTATCCACCTCGGTGTCCTTCAATGACATGAGCTTGCCCACAATCACAATAGGCTCAATAATGTCACGTCTGACAAACTTAATTTAATGTCAAAATTTAGGCTAAAATTATGTACGGTATGCGTAATAGTATATTCGCCAGATAACAATTCATTATTATTGCTGATGTCATGTCGATGAACAATGAAGAGACTTTTGTTTAAAACGATAGCCGTACATAATCAGTTGATGGAGAAAGAAAATTGAGTTGTTAATGACCGTTTCGGGCCGGTAACGGTTTACATTGTGATACGAACATCTGCGCTGTGGCTTGAACCCAATCGGAAGTACACTTTTTAACGGCTGGCTATGTATCGAATGGTATCAGTGTCAGAGTATACATTTACTGCCGTAAAAAAAGTAAAGTAGCAACCCATATATTATGTCCCAGTGGTGAACACGGGTCTCTTTGAAATCAGGGGAGGAGGGTATTGGTTCATAGTTCACTGACACGCTGGCTCATGGCGGGTTGAAAGACTTAATCTCATCAGGTAGCAGGTTTCCTCACGATGTTTTCCTTCACCGATGAACGAGCTATGGTCTTGTGTTTAGGATGCACTTAGAAATTTAGAAAGCCCATTTTAAGGCACCACGACGGTGGGGGGCGGGGTCAGGATCGAACCCGGACCCTCGCACAAGAGGCAGAACCCACTGGACCGCATCGTCGCATACCGCCATGCACTATTATTATTATTAGGTACTATCATATAATTTTTAACATATACTTTTAAAAGTATTAAGTAATATAATCATAACACTCCGTAAATTTAATCTTTGAAATTTTCAACCGAATTATTAAAAATATTATATATTGTGTTGATTGCAGCTTTTCAGTCAGATGTCAGTTCATGAGCAGAGTTTTTAAATAAGGCTATCGGCAACATTTACACAATTTAAAAAAAGTGATTATTATCAATCACTGTAACAACTTGTTATATATTATATCCATTATTTACATACTACGTACATAAAAACATGCAGTCGGAGATAAAACATTTTAAATAAGTGAAAACGGGATCGAAACGAAATGGTAGCTATTAACGATTTCCACGAACAATTAAGTTGCACGAGAGTATTGTTTGCGATGTTTCATCCGAACCTGCATTAGAACGAAGGTTAATTAAGCCTTGCGAAAGTACGATCTAATATCGTATTCCACGATGAATAAAATTTTCCGAATCCGGTTACAAACTGGAAAAAATGCAATTCCACGACTGGATTAATGAGATATATAATAACCTGAAAGCTGTGTTTTTAATATTGCGTTTCACTATGAGAATTCCTTGTATTCCTGTAACTCCTTTAGCAGTTTCCAGATGCAGCAATATTAAACTATTATGAAAGTATCTGGTTGACAGAGCATTTGTGCGTTATTATTTGTTTTTGGTAAATCCAAATGAATTCTTTATGTTACTTTAAGCCAAACACTCTTTTCGTGTTTTTTGAGAAAATGTACTTAGATAAGAATCAGAAACTGTCAATAGTAGTTTTTCTCATAAATTTTCATTTTTGTTTTCCAAAAATTAATTCCAGCTAGATATATTATTATATACATATATTTAAGATAATATGAAAATAATTTATATATGGAACGAAAAGTTATTGATATTTCTTTTCAGTATTAATTATATGTCATGACTAGCTGACCCTTGAGAATCCTTGAGGAAGCTATTATTGAAATAGAAGAAAAGGCCCGGCAAACTTTTGGCTATATTATAAATTATTTTGGTAAAAAAAAATCATCCATTGAAGATATGTTATAAGTGAATATTTTTAAGTATATCGAAGTCCCGTAGAAATTCAGAAATTAGATAATTTCCATACAAACTTAAAAGCCGTTCAAAGATTATTTAGTGATTAACATTTTATTGAGTATGAGACATTTCTAACAAAATTGACAGGATAAGCACATCCTATTTTACAATTATTTAATATTAATTATAAAAGATTGTATAAAACACAATTATGATACATAAAAACCTGCTCGGCTACATTGAGTGAGCGAAGGTCAACCAGTCCGCCATATTCAACACATGTCCAGTTTAACGTGACCTAAAGAAGTTTCGTATTTGGTATTTGGTGCAGGCCTGATCGAGATCAAAGGGCGCGGAATATCGATGGCTAAAGGACGGATATAATTGGTAGTCCGTAAATGAATTCTGTGAAACTTTACTAACGCAGTTCCGTGTACATTTGCTTTGTTTTTGCTGTTATTCACAGTGTCGAGTAACAGAAATAAAAATTGGATGGAATTAAATGTTTGCTGTGTAGGAGTTGTTTCGTATTGCGACTTTTTAATGCCAATTAGGATTTTTGTAATGTTTTTAGATTGTTTATAGTTAACTTTAAAAGTAAATTTTGATTTTGGCTATCGTCAATTAGTGCTGTGTAATTTCATTTTAGATTTTTTTATAGTATTTCGATACATATACAGTGTCGGAAAAGTTCATTTAGAAATATAGATAGCAAATCTATTCATAATGCCTGAATGTAAAAATGATAAGTAGTGTGCCTGCTCCACGGAGGACGGTTTCGAAGACCATTAAGGTCACACAATTAACTTACAAAGAGTATCTGTTTCAAGGTCATTAAAGTGTGTCTATACTCAGATTTGTTTCTGTTATCTAGTACGTATAAGTCACGATAGATATATCTAAGTTAACAACAGCGGTGTGATTTTTTCCAATAATAATTATTAATTATTATTACTTATAATTTGTAATTATGATAAAATTGCAACTAAATTTTATCAATCGATCCACTCAATTGATCAATCGCTTACCAATCTAACTTAGCTCCATGTTCAGATTCGTCGTTCGAAAAAAAACCCCGCTATCTAATTCATGTGGTAGCTTTCCACTATAGAACTTGGTAATATTGCTTGGAATTTTATTAAATGTTGGAATGTAAAAATATTGCGAATTGATATTAATACACTCTAACATAGGGCAAATAGTATTTGTATAAGGACGTTTAAATCTGAATATATTGCATGGTACGCTAAAACGGTCAAAAATCCAATATTCTCCTTTGCAACTTGTGAATTTTCACGTAGCTGATGTTGAATGACTACAGGTCACTTTAATAACATCATCGTGGTTGACGAATAAACTCAGCCGGATCGAACAAATCTTATTTCATCATTATCGTCAGTCTCTATCCGTCCACTCTACACGTCACACACACGAACATAGACCATTTACCAGGTAGGAACACGATCTCCAAGCAGTGGCCGGTCTACGTTAGATGCGAGTAGCAAGGGATCGGTCGTCTTGGCGTTCATTCAGGGGCTTATGTTTAACAGTGGACCGATAGAGTCTGATGATGATGATATTTTGGATGGTATTTTAATAATTTAATGGATTGCAGTGCGCTCTGTGTGTAATTTTAAACGGTATGCTTACTCAAATTAAAATACAGACATTAATTACAAGTATTTAAAGCGGGCTTGGTGGGAGGGATGCGCTGTACCGGTGAGAGGAAAGGCAAAGAGAGGCAGGGTAATTGCTAACACCGATACTTAATCCCTTATGACTCGGAATATGTCACCTAGGCTAGTCTTTGAATCTAGGCTATGAATGTATCACCTAGGCTAGTCTCGAAGAGTCCAGTTTGCCTATTAAACTAACATAAAAAATGCATGGCACAACTAAATGAATATCAAAGGACCATTGATCAAATATACGCAAGATACCGCACGAACGCTAAAAATGTGTCTCGATCCAATTGTGCTTTAAGCACAATAATTGTATGGTCTCTGGTAATAATTTTTTGCGACTGTAATTACATAAGTGTGAAACCTCGGTATTGAAAATAGTACATTATTATTAAGGAATAGGGACGCAAATAAAAGAAAAAGAATTTGACTTTTACTTTTTGACTTGCAACTTAGCTATGGCGACGGCCATGGGGCACGTTTTCGATTCAGATTTGTACGTAATAGTGTATCTAGGGTATATTTGATCGATGCAAAGGACAAAATGCTTTCCCCCTACTGAGTCTCTACCTTAACTTCCTTGTCTTTTTATTCTTGTAGATTTGTTCTTAAAACAAGCGATGCTAGTTCAAAAAAAATGTCCCCATTCGATCTTAATTAATATACGAAAAACATTTCTTGAAATAAACAAACTCCTCCATTTGCTTTTTGTTTACAGCGATGTGAATTTAATTCGGGATTTTTCAACAAATATTTTTTGGATTTTTTTTTGGTCTAATTAAAATGGAAAAACAACTCATTGTCTGAGTAATTTGCGCTTAATAATGGAAAAGTTCGTCATTAGCAGACGCAAATAAATAATCCTGGAAAGGTCATATTAAAGTAAGCAAACAATTTAGTATATATTTTTAACTATATGGGTACCTATAGGTTGTCTTTGTTACTCGCATTTACACACTTACAAAAGTTTTCTTCTATTCCTTATCTATAAAAAGATTTTTAAATTTGGATTATTAATTAAATACTTAATATATAGGCCTTCATAAAGTAATTGTACTGAATACTGATAGCAGAATTCAGCCTGTCAAAATGTTGGCTGCAGTTGATCTAATACAATATACAAATTACGTGTTCTGAGGATATTAGATACTATGTTTAACATTTTACATATTACCTACAATTTCATTACATGGAATTTCAAATAATATGTTAGCATCCACCATTTTCCCGTTCATTTAAAATAGCGTATAGGAATACCTTAAAAGATCACTCTGTTCTCCGTCTGTCGGTCTGTCAAGTCTAACTCTTAATAAATAAATATGGTACTTTTCATTGATATAAATCGTAACATTTTTAAATAAACTAAGAACTATTATGATATTCTTATATTAATCCTTACTAATATTATAAATGTGAAGTTAGGGATGTTTGTTACGCTCCCACGTGAAAACTACTCAGCCGATCATCATGAAACTTTGTACACATATTCTTTGAGGTACTAAAGGTAACATTAACCCAAAAAAAGGAATTTTTTTGCTGACGCGGGCGAAGCCGCGGGCAACAGCTAGTATAATACACACGTTATTGGAAACACTCCATTTGCAGGACACGCGCGTATCTGGCTTATATTTTTACAGATCCTCAATGGACAAGCAACCCGATAGTGAGGTGTCACCAATGTATCAATAAGTATGGCCCTTCCCTTATTATGGCTGAGACTCGCTTGTTGCCCACCTTGAGACAAAAGGTGGCGCCAGCAATGACGTTCGCTGTCTTGCGTGTGACATGTAACGGGTAAACAATGAAAGCCATTTCAAACGCGTTGTAATGTAAGAAGCTGAGAGATAGAGTTGATTAAATTATTGAAAAAAAAACCATTTCGATGATACTGTTTAAGTACACAAGTATTTTTTTATGTAGTGGTATTACACGCGGATTATTTTTAATTAATGTTGGTGCATTACCTATAAATTGTATCATAATAATTATTCGCTTATCGAGGTTAGGCATAATGATTTTTTTTATCTTATATGAACAGACAAGCCACTTGTTGGCAAAGCGTCACCCATGGGCCATGAACTTAAGCAAGTTCGCCTTGGACCTCTCTCTATAGAGCAGTTTCTCTCTGAAAAGCTCTCTCGCTCTCTCGCTGAAAAGCTTCTCAGAATATTCGCAATGCAAATCTCGGGTTGCTCAGTCAACTGAATCAATTTTTTACTAATGTTTACAAATGAACGATACGTTTAAATCAAAGGAAAATAAGCTGGACCGTTGCAATATGTTTAATTTATGTTTACATATCATTAAAAGATATGACGAGAGAGAGATGTTTATGCCTACAATATGTTATACTTCAAGATAGATTATACGATTTTCTGATAAGATTAATCATAATAAAAAATATGTGAAGTGATATTATGCCTACAATATATAGATGTTTATGCCTACAATATGTTATACTTCAAGATAGATTATACGATTTTCTGATAAGATTAATCATAATAAAAAATATGTGAAGTGATATTAAAAATATATAGATGTAATAGCTTAATATAGCTAACACACGCACGCACTCACACACACACACACATAGAAACACACACACGTCACGGCCATAACAGATGGCAGTGTTTTATAGTGAAATTGTCAAAAAGTTTTCTAAGAATGTAAAAAAAATGGAACGGTGGTTTTTACAATTAAATATTCACGTTTCGAATTAATTGAGGAAAGGAATATTTAGAAGTACTGTTCCAAAAATATTCAACATCCCTATTGTATTCGAATTATTCATTTACAAAACCACAAGCGAGAGTTACACCAACAAACATAAGCTTCAGAGCAAGAAAACTTTTATTTTCTTTTAGACAACGCTTTAGAAACTCCTGTGTCCAACAGGTGTCATGAATACAATGGAGTATGCGGGAAAACGGTAATATACTTTGTATTAACTTTCTAGAGACTTATGTACTAAGCAATATGCTCTGATATCATTACAAAGAGACTGTAATAAGAAATAAGCAATTCTTTTACGCAGCAATTATTTTTATAAAGTTTAGGTATTTAAAACTTTTGTCGATGAGTATCGTCTCGAGTTCACGACGCTTGTCCACTCGACTGTACAGTGACTCAAATGACATCATGAAATGAAATAAGGCAAGCAAGCTAAAAAGGATATGCCTTTTAAAACGGATTCGAAATATATTTTTGGTACTGTTTTATTTAATATAAAAATCTTAATTAAATTTTTTTAATATACTAAATATAATTTATGACTAATAGTCATTGACTATCAATCTCACGTGAATTAAAACGATAGGTAAAAAAAAAAACAATAGTATACCAAAGATACATTTCATGTTTTTGAATAACTGAATGGTTTTTTCTGTTTGGAATCTTCGGCATGTTAGGTCCGTGGTTTCCTATGTAATTGATATTAGACCATTGAATATTACTCGTAGTAATTGATGGCCAATCCAGGCTCAAAAAAGTTTTGATATTTCAAAATAATAATAAAAAGCATTTCAATTTTGTGATAACATTCAATTTACAAAAAAGCTTTCAATTTATAGGTATAAAAACCTCCAAAAGTAATGAATATGGTTTCGTTATTTTTTTTTATGGAATTTAATAAAGTTATTAATTATTTTAGGGGCTTCAAAAGCTAATGTCAGAATAATATTTAAAACATAAATTAATATATTATAAGAGGGACTTACGATTTGCATCACACACAACATACGATGTTCTTTTTAAGACTTAGGATTATGAACAGCTATGTCAAATAAAAGCGTTTTTAGGACAACTCCTATGAAAAATACTGTTTCTTCAAGTCTTAGGCTGCAACATATTATATTGTTCACAGAATGAATAGGTTGAAGAGTTTTTCAAATTGATTCATTTACTTATCACGAGCTCATATTAGCCTTTGAAACTTTGTCGTAGATCGATAGAGATCGTTGCATTTAAAATAAGAAAGTTTAAATTGGTTCACATCAATGTAGTCTAAGAGTAAATAAAGTTAATATACCTAATAAAAAGATATATTAATTTAGCTAAAGAATATTATATAATAAAAAGGTTTTATATGTTTTCACACCTTACTCGTGGTACTAGTACAAGCTAAAAACGACTTTCTGGACCAAAGACCTTTTCAATCCGTGACTGTACAAACTTAAACGATTTTCTAATATAATAAGCTAATAGTATGTTTTTGACCTATGGTCATAAATGTTCAGCTAACGGTAAAAGACGGCGAATTTGAGTGTTTTAACACATAAGTATATCATACAAAAAATACAGTTTATAATTTTGTATTGAAAGAGTAGAGTAGAGTATTTTGTGCTTTATTGTACAAATAGTCATCCAAAAATCCGTGCTCGACTGCCACTCAATGAAAAAAATATTTAAATACCGTTAGATAGTTAACATCTATTCGTATCTTGTGTTGGCGTCGCTTTACGTGTAGGTACACAATATACATTCTGGTACTGGTCAAGGCTTCGTTTGACCACGATTCATTAAATGCCTACCACGTTTGCTTAAACTGTGCTGTTACATTTTGAGACGTTTCTATTTTTTGTGATTAATTGCCTATATTATGTATTTTATAAGAAAAAGTTTTGTGCACAGAAAGGACCTGTGCACACCAGATCTATCTGTTCTTTCCATTGGAATACTTCTTAATTAATTAATACATCTTAATAATTAATTCTATGATCATCCATGATTATAAAGGTGACATGATAAATACCAAATAATTGACTTTCATTTAGACAATTCACCTCAACGAGAAGTCAAGTTAATATAATATGAAAAGTTGCAATTAATTATTATTAAATAAAATACCCTTTTTCTGTTTAGTACGAATAAACTTCAGGTAAAATATGTTCGTTCAAAGATTGTATTAAAGCAGGAAACAAAGCAGGAAAAACAAGAGGCCTACACGTGTTTGGAACTAGCAGATATTGAGTAGGCGAACAAGTACATTGCACTCTCGTCTGTTACATCCTTGACTTTTCGTTCAAAATGCCGTTTCATAAAAACTAAAGTAAGGCCATCTTGTTCAACAACTTTTACTTAATTAAAAGAAATGCAAATAAATGTTATATTACATTGCATGTCAATTCTATAGAATCGATTTAGAAAATGCGTTATGAGCTAGAATGTTCGATGAAATCTAAAACCATTCAAGGCCAGTTCGAATGCAATTTAATTAGAAGTAAGAAGTAAAAGGTCCCGCCCACTCCCTTGATCTACGTCACATTGACCAGCGCTGAGAGACGCGAGATTTTATATATATTTTGTGTTTATTTTATATTATAATAATAGAAAAGACTCTGTAACACCAAACACAAGTTTCGAAAGTACAGAAGTTTCGGGTACTTAGCAACTACGATTACGTTTTAGAAAACGATTAATAGATGTATATTAAGTGTTATATTTATGAATACATGTGTGTTAATGTATGAACGTATAATATTGTTTATATTATGCTCCTTAAAAGGTTTAGATACTTCAACTCAACTATGCGCGCGGCGCTATGTGGGGCATACGCTTGTTATCACTAAGCTTTAATTTGTGTGGTAATAACGCGACCGTCGTCGTAAACTGCCACACATGATTGAGAGCAAAGTTGAGTTAAACTATCTTTATAATAATAATAATAATAAATCATTTATTTCAGGCACTATGGCCCATAGATATATACCTTACAGACTAACATATATATTAATATATTACATTATTGTTAGTATAAAACCTTAAAAACTATGTTATATATGCTTATGCTCATTAAATGTCAACTTTATTTGGCAAGATATGAACCTGTGACAGGGATTAGTACTGTCTCTACTACACCCAATTTTGCTATATTAGCGGAAGAGGTTTTCCTCGCGGTAAAAGTTTTATAAGGTTCTAAAAGGTTATTGAAACGGATTTTCCATAATCGTTTGAAGTGAAACATATTTTTGTTTACATTTTATAAATTGGTGGTATTTTAAAAGAGAAACTAATATGTGTATTCCTCATTTGAAGTATTTCCCGCTATTACTTGTTTGATCAAATTTTTATTTGAACTTAATCTTTTATGAAATTCTAGCATATTTTTTGAATGCAGCTTACATAATAAAACCTTGTTCTCCTTTTTATTTATTTAATAGGAAATAATTAGGAAACCTTTCTATAAACATTTAATTACACAGCACAACAAAATATTATAAGTAAAAGTTAAATACAAGTTTTAATTTTTATGGTTGTCATGCATTGGCTTGCCGATTTAAACTAACACCCTTTTTGACAAAATTGACCCTTAAATTTCGTGATATACATGAAGTTTTATATACAGTAATTAGTTCGTTACGTTACTATTAATTAAGTTAATTTATTCTCATGTTACATGCAATTAATATAATGGGGTAAGTCACTTCAGTCCAGTATCAAAGTCACAGTCAATAAGGAAGTAAACGTCACTAGATGTTAGTAAGCCCTAGGCGTAACTTTGTTAGGCCCTTGATTAGATTCCTATAGTGTTTTGTTCCTTCAGGCCATGTTACACATTTTCAAGCAAAGTATCGATCGCTTTAAATTAATTACACATACCTTATTACATTGGATATGGTGTAATAATATTATTGAATACACTTTCCGAAAATTATACCTATAGTAAATTCGCAATAGGGATCGTATATGAGACAGCTAAATTCAATTATATATTAGCATATTATAATAACCGAGTAATAAGTAAAAAAGTGAAAAGTAAAACCTAAGCATAGATACATACTTCTTGCTCTTACAAGTTGTTTATGGGGTTTTGGGTTTGTGGGATTATAATCAGCGATTTCTGTCTGTGTCTAACATTTTTTTTTGTTTTCGCTGGGGTTAGCGCTTAAGTATACCGCCGGGGCCCCGAAAAGATGGCAAAATGGATGCAGGCTCTACCCACTAAACACCAGTGGTGTTCTTCTCGTCGCGGTATGGGCGGTTCGGAGCTGTAGACATCCGTGGAGCCTGGACGGCATTCCATCGGATACTCTCCACTGGAGGCAGGGGCGGTCCCCTTCCCCTTCTTGGCTATTCTGCTCTATCTCCTTTATCAGTTACATAACGTCCTCGCAGAAGGACAGGAGCAACTGCCATGTGCTCTTACTGTCGCTTCCAACATGATTTAAATTAATAAAAACTATAGAATTAGATCGAATAAAATTATTGAATATATAACAAGCGCGTGCTTACATAAAGGAGTCAAGAGTATCACACGAAGACGGCGTCACGGCATTTTACTGTCAAGAATTGGAATTGAATTATATTTTAGAAATCGAGATGGGTTGGCTTTTAATTCTTAACCCAAGACGAAAGGACAGACACATGTGTAAATAGTTTTTACGTATTGGTCATTGTTTGTATGGGCCTCAAAATTTTTAGAAAAAATATAAGTTGCGTTGCCGACACATGTGCTAATAGATGTATTTTTCTACGGTACTTTAGGGTATTGTTATTTCAGATACATTTTTTTTGGCAACTTCTGTGAATTTTGAAATGAGTAAAGTGCAAAATTAATAGAAATATCCTGATAATAGTAGATTCTCCTAAAATTTTTTTTGTATCAATTTACTTTCTCGTCTAATTTTTTACTTATAACTGGACATTTCTGTATTTACACTCTTATAGACACGCGTAAAAGAAGAATATTATGCTTTCTATATATTTTTTCTATAATTTAACGTCATAAAATGTAAGGCATTGATTTATTAAAGGAGGAGAGATGTTTACTGATCATGATCATTATGAGAGTGGTCTTTTTATATATTGTAAAAGAAATATAGCTAGTGTCAACGCCTTCCATGAACCTAAATTGATCTTCTAGGATCTATTTATTATAATATTCTTCTATCATTAATTTTATGAACGCAGCAAAGCTATTTGAAGGAAACACAGAGCATACGGGTCATCATATCAATCGGTCATCAATATTATGATAGGACAAAAATAATTCCAGTCACAACAAATAATGAATACCATCATCATCATCATGATCCTGTATTTGTCCAATGCTGAACATAGGCCTCCCTCAATGAACGCCAAGACGATCAATCCCTTGATTCTCGCATCCAACACGGACCAGCCGCAGATATCGTCTTCCCATGTCGATAATGGCCGACCAACATCATAATGCAGGATAGCATGATTTTATTAAATTTCTAGCAATTTTAAAATCGTTACATCATAATAGTTAGAAACATGAAGTTTTGTTGAATTTCTGCGGTTAGTGAAGTGTTTAAACATCTCAGAATCCGTTGCATAATAATTAAGTCGACTTTCACATTTCATTCTCAGAGCGCTAACTGTTTCTATTGATTAATATCATGATATTATTTCAATAATTTCAGTTGCTATGACAAAATTTTAACGGCACAGATTTTTAGTTTGATTGTCCTTTATAAGGAGTCAATAGCAAAAAAAACACATTAATTTATTTATTCCAAAATTTATTCCAACACCCAAAATTAGCTGTTTCCCGTGATTTCGTGAGCATGTATTTTATTTTTATTGTGACCAAGTTAGTTTAAACGTTTTATTGTACTGGGAGAGTCAGATGTAGACACAATTGAAGCAGTTCATATTACGGCTACAACAAAAGTCAATTTCATCTGTAACAAAAATTTGGATTCGCCCGATTAATTTATTTAGAAAAAATTTAAAGAGGTAAAGTAGCTACAGTAGACGTATGGAATATTTTAATTCTAAAATGACGAAAAAATTTGATTGAAACGTGAAAAAAATAAAAAAAAATATGTTAGTAGAATAATCAGAATATTTTTCAATTTATCTACATAAATAAATTATAAAATTATTCGTTTTTCCTATAAAAGTTTCAGATTAATAAATAAATAAATAAATTATTGTGATAAGTAATCGTAGAGAATCTACATCCTGATAATGCCTCGATTTTGAGGCGAAACGGCTCCAACGATTTTCATGAAATTTAGTATACGTGGAGTAAAGAAGAGTCGGGGGCGATAAATCGATATAGTTAGGATTTATTTTTAGAAAAAGACGTTTTATTTGTATTTTTAATAATCAACTTTATCAAGATAAGCTCGATCATCCGGGTACTTGCTAATTAATTAATAATTTATACATAATCTTTTTACAGATACCATTACCAGAATGTAAATTTTGAAGGTTATTTTATGAGTTTTTTCCATCGAGAAAACTTTTTACAGGTCCACGAAATTCCAAAAATTGTTTTGTGTTCTGTTAGGCTTTAAACAAATTACCCTGAATATTTTATTTTTATAATTATTGTCTTCAGTGTTCAGGTTATCATAGTCCATAGTTATATACTCATAATATATATTATATACTCGTAATGTTTTGCACGCCATTTAATGGCAAATACACTGTACCATTTTACTGAATTATTGTATATCAACATTTCGACGTGTATTAGCAAATAAATAAATAAATAGTTTTATCTATTACATGTATAATAACCATAGAAAATCTATTTTCTTTGTACGTCTAGAAGCACATTGTAGAAAAGGAACAGTAGGTATAACGGCTCGGCAGCGACCTTTGCGTTGGCTCGAAACCCAAACGCGTGATATGTCACTTTTACTTTTCAGTTATGCATTTGATTTTTTTTTTCTATTGTAGACATGAAATTTAAAGTAGGTAAATTATTGTGAGATTTAGCAAACCACGAAAGGAACAGACTAAATAGTGTTTAACAAAAAATCATTTTAAAACGTATTATGTATTCAAAAGGTTTTATTTAGTTTTGTCGCTACATATATTTGTACCTATAATATCCCTAAAAGTCTAGAACTTTAGAAAAGAAATAGCAACGGAAAATTATTTGCGCCTCTTCTGGGATGTGCGATAAACTTTTCAAGAAACGCAATGAATTTTTAAATAGGCCTAGCAATTAAATATTAGCAACCAATAGGTTCAAGAGTGGAGGTCGCGTTTAGGTAGACGAAGTGTTGGTCGGCCATTACCCAGGTGGAAAGACGATCTCCGTGCAGTGGCAGGTCCGCGATGGATGTGGCAGGGGATCGGTCGTCTTGACGTTCATCAAGAGAGGCCTATGTGAGTAGTAAGGAATCAGATCCTATAAATTCTGGACATGAAAATAAAATAAATGATTAAATACAAAAGTAGAAAAAAGATTTCATTATAAATTTATTTCGTTTTAAGCAGTCGCATGTTCGACGGAGCTGTTACAATGGGGATTGAAATTATTGCTTCATTACAAGGCAGCACTGAAAATGTTGACTGCGCTATTTTCTTTATTCATGACGTCATTGTTCATTATTGGACATATTTATGTTTACGGTTCAATTGAAGGGTATTGATTTTTAAAAAATCCTGTATTTCCGTTAATTGTTCTTTGAAATCTAATATGAACGAGTACTTAAATGCCATTTCAATGATGACAAATTTAATAATACAGTTGACCTCTTATCATATATTTTTTTCTATCTACAGTATTAAGAGTAAGTACTTTTCCTTCAGGTGCCATTACAAAATTCCAACCTGTATAATATATGATATATATTAAGTAAATTGTTTTTGTAATTTTATGTACCTTTTATGTTATTTTACTTTATTTTGAAAACAAACACTGATGATACTTTCTAATACTTAGATTAATTCTATTTAAATGAAAAAATCCTTTATAAGTTTTTACTTGGAAGTATGATTAATAATAAAAAAGTCTTTACCTATTTTATTTAGAAACAAGAACTAATCTGATAGAATTATATTTAAATAGAACGATATTTTTCTCATCTAGTTCTTCTTAGAAATAGATGATCTACTTATAAGGTATTATGTTAATACTATAGACTGAATATATAATTAGGTACTATAAATCCGTGTTGGATGCGAGTGGCAAGGGTCGTCTTGGCGTTCATTGAGGGAGGCCTATGTTTAGCAGTGGACGGATAAAGGCTGATGATGATGATGAACCAATTGGTCAAATAGGTGTACTTGACAAATAATAATCGATTTTATTATTTAATTTTTTGAAATAATTTCGACTTTTTCATGAATTAACTGTTATGTAATATAAAATTTCATCCAATATTGAAATATTAAATACGCAGAGGACTCGCGGTACTGATCATGAATGATGAATGTTGAGAATTCGAGTTTTCGAGACGTGTAGGTATAGTTTAAGTAATTCGCGTTCGGAACGTATATGAATGAAAGAAAAGGAACAGGATAAGTTCCTGTTCCTTTTCTTTATATGTGCGAAGTTTATATATTATAAATGTAATTAAGTGCGCAGTATGCCGTGTGTACAAGTTTAGTTCTAGTGCTGAAGTTATGAATTTGTAGAACACGCTTCAATATAATTAATGTTAATTTAAAGATGCATGAAAGACGCATAATCATTAAATTAACTGCAGAGTTTCATATCTTATATAACATCTTACAAATTATTTCTAGTTAGTGAGTCGAGTTATAGACTATAGTCAACTCTTCAACTATTTAAAAATTTATTTTATATGTTAAATTGGCGTTCATTGACAGATAATATTTATCTGAGAGTTATAGTTATAGTAACTTATTTACTTGTTACCTACCTGAGACGTATGTAACAGAACATCCGTTTCACGGAGAAAAATGCAGCACAAGCGCATTGATCTTTCACGTGTTTATTTATGTTCTTGTATAAGTCCGACCTTTAATGACACTCAATGTAGCCATCACCCTGTATTCGCATTATCTTGGACCATTATCTTACAGCTTTCATTGTTCGCCTATCATTATGTTTACTTCAGATTTGTAATTGAATACTTCAGCAAAATATTTCAACAATATTATGTGTGCAAATAAAATAATAAGTGGGAAATATCGAATTAGTTCCTCGCTCATAAAAATGTATAAAACTGATTTTAAATAATTAAACTGTTAAACTGTTGTATAAAAAAACGGATCGTTCGGAAAAAGATAGTAATGACGTTATTTTTACTTTACATAATCATAGACAAATTAGAAAGAATTTAGAAATATTTTCATCACACTGTCACATCTACGCAGCAAGCTGATAATATGGCAGGCCTATTTGTGAGACTGATTAAGCCATGCTCAAACTTTCTCCGCGTATAATATACAGGTCTGAGTCGCCAAACCGCACGCGAAAGCGGTTCTTAACTACGCGTCCACGCTGCAGTCATTTTATCGTTCACTAGCTGTTGCCGCAGCTACGCCTGTGGAGTTTAGTTCTGCATTTTTATTGTTAGCACACGAGCTAGTCAAATACAGATATAGTAAGTGGTCGGCTTGGTACATTGGTGACAATCTCATTCAGAGTTTACTTGACACCAGCGTATAAAAGTAAAGTAGTAACCCGTATTATGTCCCACTGCTGGGCACGGGTCTCCTTAAAATCAGGCAAGGAAATGTAATTCAGTTGGTGAACTTCAGGCACCTACAAAGATTTTTAATCTCATCAGGTGCACACGATGTTTTAATTCGCCATACTAGCGTATATTAACTAATTTTTTTTTCCAAATGTCCTATGCTGATGGCCAAAAGGCCTTAGAGCGAAATCGGAGCTGTGGGGTGGCAGGTAGCTTCCCCAAGTAAATTATCTACTTACTATTTTGAGACGTAACATGATAACTCTTGATACCAGTAATAACAATATCCTGCCCTACTTTTTGGAGCACAGCGTAGTTATTTCACATTGTCTCCGGTCACTGGTCTCTGTCTATCCTCTCTCTTGTTTCCAGAGAGCAAAGCTTACGGAAATAAACACTCACAGAAAGGGACAAATAGAACAAAGCATTGACGTGAATATTAATAGGACCTATCATTTCAGGCATGCCATATTATTTGACTTTATTAATACACTGTATGGACGATACCACAATGGTTGAACAATCGGCTGACGTTAATGTAAAGATCAAAGCTAGCGTCTACGGCCACTCTGTTAGCGAAACCAACGAAACGCCTTTGAGGTAAATTAATAAAGTTTGAAGAAATTACTTTACACATTAAGTACAAGTGGCATTTCAATGATTCCCGAGTAAAAAAACATTATATTTACAGTGGAGATTGTTACATTTACGGAGTTGGCTCTTGCAACCGACTGACTTATAACAAAATTATATGTTAGTCCACATGATAAAATTATCACTGGCAAATGGAAATGCAGTAGATATATCGTTCTAGGGGCACTTTATATTATACCTATGAAATGAAGGTAACATCACTTTATCTTCTTGATCTTTAATAAATGTAATAATATGACTAACATGAAAAATATAATTATTTAAAGAAATAATATACCTGAAGTTAAAGAAGAAAGACATATGAAACAAACAAGAAACAAAATTGAAAGAGCTTCTATTGAACAATAATATATATCATAGTATAGTGTCCTAATGTCGTCTACGTCGTGTCCTAAACGTCTTAAATCATCATCAACGATAAAATCCTTTAAAATATTTATAGTGAATTGCCGTGTATTTGAACGAACAAATAAACTACATCAACCTCATCCCGTAGGTCACACCAACGTTAACCAAGTGGTAAGGTCACTGGTAAGAACTTACGTTACGGGTATAACGGTATAAATTCTAGAATAAACAATGTTATATTATTCATAACATACGATTCTGATATTTTATATTTAAATCTTGACTCCGCTTGACCTACAATACGAAGGCGCGTATTCTACCCGGCAAAATTTGTAAACTAGAAATATTAAAGATATAGAAAAACTTATAATTCTCTAATTACTTATCTTCGTAAATAAGTTTAATATTGAAATAAGATAAGATTTGGATATAATATCATTTAAAAGTTTTAAAATGTTAACAGTTTTGTAATATCATTAAGCTTTATCATTAAGCTGTACTTTTTAAGTTTGTACTTTGATTTTGACTAAGCTTTAAAATCGGTCATACACGATCGGACATACACGATCGGTCAAAATAATTCTGTTTTATTTGGTTGGAGGCTTTTTGGTTTGGTTAGTAAACATTTTTTTATCCCTTTCCCCTTCAAATGAAAAAAAAAATCAAATATCACAGACGTACGGAACTCTTGTTTTTCCTTTACCTTATGTTCACTTTCGGTTAACACAAACATATTTTCCGCTGTTTATATGATAGTTTTGCATTTACTGAAGTTATTTAGTTTCTATTTAATCATATTTCGTTGATTTAAATTTATTCATCGCATTCATACATTGAACGTTCATTTAATATTTAAGGGACCGGTGTATGAAATAATACATAACGAGTGCAGATATTTTACTTTGATGAGATGTATTTTACAAATTATGTCATTTCAAACGAATTGAGTATTCAAACAGAATTGTGTTCTATAAAGGTATAAAGTACATAATATTTTACCTTTATATATAATTAATTAAGAATTGTGCATCATTATTATCATGATATTATAAGATCATAGACTGGCCTAGGGCTGCCAGGCGTCCGGATAAAGCCGGACATAGGTAGGCTTTTTGATTGCGTGTCCGACCAAAAGTAAGCGTGTCCGGCATTTGTTAGACTTTTTACATTTTGCAAATGAGCGATGCCAAATTCGTCTTAGGCTAAGACTATTTTAGAATTCAATTTTATCTATTAGGTCGCCAGAATTCAACAAATGATACTCATAAAACAGCTTGATATTACATATAATTTCTATCATATATAGAAATATCGGTAAGCGACGGTGGTCCAGTCGTGGACGGACTCGGCCTCTTACGCGAGGGGTTCCGGGTTCGATCCTGACCTCCCCGTGTGTGCCTTGAAATGGGTTTTTCTAAATTTCTAAAGTGCACACGAGACCATCGTTCGCTCACCGGTGAAGGAAAACATCGTGAGGAAACCTGCATGCCTGATGAGATTGAAAGTCTTTGAAGGTATGTGAAGTTCACCAATCCGCACTGGGCCAGCGCGGTGAACTATTGGCCCATTACCCTCCTCGCCTGATTTCGAGGAGGAGACCCGTGCCCAGCAGTGGGACATATAAGGGTTGATACTTTACTTTACTTTATAGAAATATCATAGATCATAGTCATACCTATAAATACTGAGACAAAATCCTCAATAATGTTGTCCGGTCTTTCTACCCAAATGTCCGGCCAAGCTGGCTGGTCTGTCCTCCTATTAGGTTTGGCGACATGGCAACCCTACCTGTTGGTCTAGTGGCTAGTGACCATGACTGCTAAACAAAAAGGCCGTGGGATCGATTCCCACCCATACCCCACATCAATTGTTCTTTGTTTAGGCGTAATTTATCTATAATATGTACATATTTAGAAATATGTAAGTATGTATCAGTAATCTGCAGTGCTATTCTGTAAGAAACGCAGCGCTGTCACAACGCTGCGTCGAGCCCGTGGCGCCCTTAGCGTTGACGACGCTGGGGTGTTTGATATGGTTTGACAAGCTTAGTAAATACCAAGTTTCAGATTTCACAGCGTTTCAATTCAGAAGAATTCACAGCGTTGTTATAGCGTTGCGACAGCGCTGATTTCTTACAGAATAGCACTGCTGGTGGCCAAAATACAGCCTAGTTTGGGATTAGATGCTGTGTGTGAGAGGACTTAACATATAATAATTATTATTGTGAATTATTTATATAGGGTATAAAGGTCGATACACGTAGTAACTAAGTGATAAGCGATACCTATAACTCTTGCTTCTATAAAATACGGGAAGAGAAATTTCATGAGTTAACTTTATTTAAAACTTATGAAATAACTTTGTTGCATGGCATAAGATATCCTTTAAACATTAGACACGCAAAAAAGTAAAATTAACAAACATATTACAAACAAATTATGTTGCGCTGTTTTAGTATCAATTAAAACAAATTCGTAAATGAACAAACTAGAAACAAGTAACTATCGCAGCCAGAATTTAGTTGTTACGAAGTTCATAGCGACACGAATTCAGCAATGAATGAACACGGTGAAAATTATGACATAAACAACTTTTGTGTTAAAGGTGGGATTTCGGTATCATATTCAGCTGATTAATGTACTTTAAAGTGATGATTACCTGGAATACCTATAAATGAATCTACATAGGCATGCGGTTTTTGTATCAGGGTAAGTACCATTTAAGGCTAAAAACTTGTGCCGATATCGATACTTTGAGATAGTTTCTACGATACAAAGCTTTTGAATCTCTTCGAAAGTTCACAGGTAATCGAATCGATATCATAATATATAATATTATAATCGATAAATAATTCGATTGTAGTACCCGATTTACAACGGTACTATTAACACTTTTACTGATCAAGATAGCTGTTTCTATTTCGTTTGAATTGTAAATAAAGATATTTTATCAGTGTCATTAAAAACATCAAAGCCACTGACTTAAACAAAATTAATATTATAAAATGACCTTTTATGGAAAATAAAACAAGTGGACATAGCACATAATACATAATAATAATCTTACGTACTTCAAACGAGCTTCGACTCGCTTTTTGTTGATGTTAGTATCAATAGAAATTCACGGGCTGATAATGATGGAAATAAAATACATTCATACTTTTCTTAGTACAGTTTGTTGCGTTAGACCGTATATAGAAAATATCGATTCATATTGCGTATACACTTTCACTGTGCTCGAGTCATGTGATATTGGCATATTGATTTAGTATTTTTATGTCCTTAGTTAATAAAAGAAAAAAGAAACAATTTTATAAATGCACATTTCACACAGAATTAGTGATATTGCATAAAATACTTGTTTAAAATAAAGTTGTTAAATATTTTGTTTTAAATAAGATAACAGATATTATTATAAATATTGAAAGAATAAGACAGTAACATATTATGTACATGTTTCCAAGTAATTGCTTTTACGTAATTGAACAAGATAAAATTTTCATGAAACACCAATATAATAAAAATGGAACTTTCAATATTTCAAATTAAGTTATTGGATGCAGGATGATTAAATGACATTGAATACTTTAATATAGTTTTGTTTAAAACAAATTGTATATTATTCAAATCAAGTGTCGAAACGAATAAATTAAAAACAAGATTTCGTTTTCAATGTTGCTAAAAACATTTTGGTCAAATTCGCGGCCATTCGAGCGCTCAACGGTCTATGTTTATGCAAAAAATTCAATATCGGAGAATTGACATATTAAAGTTGTGACATTTGTAGTTTTTTGGTTAATCTATAAGAAAAATATAATTGACTGCGTCATTGACCAACTATTTTGTATACAATCAAGCTAAGTAAAAATTGGCAAAAAAATAAAAACCTAGATTACGATTATGATAAAATTTCTTTATAATATTTGCAGTGGATATTTCAAACTTTTAATACAAATTACGAGTTTAAAATGACTTTTGCGGTTGGTTTGGTATGGTTGAATTTTACATACTCATACACATACATTGCATACATTATAACGACTAATATTTTATTAGATACCTATAATGAGTAAAAGTCTTATAATGTGTAACATATGTAGATACACGACGAATGCCTATAAAGTGTACATCCTTTACAAGTTAAAGGCAAATAAAATTAATTTTATATAAAAAACCAAAAACCGACTTCAAAACCATACCTTAATAATTAATGTACAACTAAAAAATTTAAAATAATATTGAAATACTTCGAAGTGAAGTAGAAGACGTATATACTATTTAAAATCGGGTATTTTTGGAGTCGGTGCCAGCCAAAGAGGATATTTTAATGATCAATCACATACACCAAGTATTGAGAATATGCCTGTGAAGGGCAGCCATGTCTTGGCTGGACAAAACAAGAATCACCAAAATACATTCCCAAACAGCGGAGTAATCGAGTAACAAACATACAAAAAAAAAAACATACAGACGAATTGATAACCTCCTTCTTTTTTTGAAGTCGGTTTATAAGGTTGTCCGCCTTAAAGACTTAGAGTAAAGGGAAGAGATAGAACTTGTGCTTTGTTCAACTTACCTTGGGCCAATGCCGGCAAGAGGGCAGCGCTCCAAATAACAAGCCATTTACACAGAAACATTTTGCAATTGTCTCTTTAAATCATATAAAAATATTATATTTTTATAAACTATCACTAATACATGTTAGACACAGACACGAGCACACACACACAGATTATTCGGATTTTTAATGTTTCGCGCGAAAGTAAAAGTTTCCCATTTGATTTTCGAATCTCGCGCGAGGTCTGTCAGTGGCAGAACAGCGTACTACATGCGCCCGCGCTCAACTGTCATGGCTGCCGCGCCTGCGCTGCCCCCACTTTGCGTCCGCCTTTCACCGTTACAATTCGTAACCCGTAAAAAAGACTGCGTTAAGCAAGGCTACACGACGATTGACATTCAACAAAAACAGCACGTTAATATAAGGAAATAGTCTCGCCATTGCGCTATTAAAATATGACAGATGTCTGGCTGACAATAAGGGGGGAAAAAGGTTTGCGATTTGAGCGAGCATTGCCAATTGGCCATCTCATGGATTTATGATAAAAAACTTAATAGATTTACCACAATTTTATTATAAATATTTTATTTAGTAAACTTTTCCGTAAAAAGGTTCTTTTGTGATATTTTTAACTAAATTAATATAATATTAATTTAATATAATTTACTACATATTTGCAACCCAGTCCAGTAGTGGATGAAATAGAGTAATAATGACGATACAATCGAATCAAAGAACTTGTAAAGATTTATTTTGCTATTTTTATTCTACTTATCCATATCATTAAAGCAGATTTAAATTTAGTTCAGCTATTTAATATTTTTCAAGATCAGTAGGAAGAGACTGAGAGTCCGCAGAAGAGCAATGGAACAGATGTTCGCATTGCCCCGCCGCGCTGTGAGGGAACTTTGTGTGTCTGATCGGAATATGCGCCGCGCGCGTAAGGTTCGGTTTATAAGGCACCCTTACGTGTTCGGGGTGCCTGAAGCGGGCTAAAAGGAGGCATAACTTTTCGGGCACTAACAGTCCTAAATAACTGGCAGTTGGCAGTAAACCATTTTTTTGACGGCAGCTATAGCTTGGTTCTCGCTACTCTGGTATTGCTACAATACTGTAGTTGACGATTAATAGAAAGTAATTTTATAATATTCCTTGGTCTCAATTTAGCCAAAGTAAGAATATCTCATTAACAAATCAGGGTTCTATGTTAATTTTAATTTTTTTTCTTTTTGATATTTCCGCTTTAAAGAGCGGTTATCTATCATGGCGTCGCGCGTTACGTCAGGAGGTGCACAGCAAACATTTTAAGGTTGAGTTTATTTTCTAAATTAATAGTTGCGTCAAAAATTATCAAGAATAACTAAATAATAATAATAAATTTCTGAATTGTATAGTACCGCGATGTTGAACCACTTTTAAAACAAGTGACAAACTTTGCATCACAGACCATGATGTTACGAAAGTGACAATAAACTCGCGTTTATTATCACGTGATTAATATTTACTATTTTTGTAAATTTATTTTTCAAAAATGTTATTTTGATTTTGGTTCGATAACTTGATGTTTTGCAATCATTTGTCTTAAATTACCGTAATAAATAAAAATCTTGCATTATTTTTGTTACTGTCAACTATAGTATTTATCAAAAATGGCAATGATTTTTTTGGATGTGTGTTAGAGTGCTAATATCTAAAAGTGTAGTTTGCGCAAACACTTAACTTGCGTAGGTGAAGAATGCATGCCTTGTAAATTGTCACTTAAATGTTGTTTAGCTTTTAGATTTTAAAACATATAGTAAACGAGGTCCGCCTTAGATACGAATAATATGTAATGAGATATACCCTAGGGAAGACGATGTAGTAAATATTTTCTTAAACTTACCAAAGGCAAAAACAGTTAGAGGTCCCCAATATTGACCTAGTGGTCTAATATGAATTCAAAATCCACAACCCAGGACAGACGAGCTAAGAGCTGAAGTGTGAAAAGATCCGACCTCAGATAAGGACAGCAGGGATGGATACATGAAATTTTGTTTTATGTCGATCTTCTTTTGCAGAAATTGATAGATGAACTAGATTACGATAGAGATGCGTGAGATTTTTAAACGATTTTAAGAGAGAAAGGTACACTTGTTTTCGCAGACAATACTTTGAGGTGTCACAGTAAATAATAAAACAATACTATGCAAAGAACGCTTCTATTTATGCGCTCCTGGTATCATCAATATTTCAAAGCGTTCCAAATACACCCGGTATATAGTACCTGGTAGGCCGATTATTTGCTTGGTTGATAATTTGATAAAGTTTTTCTCCCAAAAGAAGCAACTTGAAAAAAAAAGAAACGGACTGAAACGGATTTATCTGTTGTTTTAATGGACTTTTCGATTTCTGTATGAAATTTAAAGTACTAAAGTTTTCAGTAAATAGAAAAGCTGGATGTTAGGCTTTCTTACCAACTACTTTAAAACAATTCTAATAAAATTTCTGTGTTCCTGTAATAATTTATCATTAATATTAGCCTCTCCACGCCCACTTTTGGATATAGACTTTACTCAATTATTAATTCCAAGACAAGCCCCGATAACCCCATCCAACTAAGAACGTCATTATAATATTATATACTATATAATGTTTACATTATTGTGTAAAATGAATATCCTAGTTCCTTGGATTACATTACAACATCGGCGGTAACGACTTTTCGATTATAGTGACGTCAGACTTACGTCCCTTGAATTTAAAGCATACTTTCATTTGAAATTCATTGGACAAAAGCAACTTCGATAATAGCGTCTATTTCGGATGCATCTACTTGTTGTTATGAACCTTTTAGGACAGATTCCTAGAAATTCCTTGCGCATATTACGACTGAGTCGGCAAAGGCACAAAGACTAATGAGTCTTTATATCTTTGCAGAATCAAAGGGTACGAAAGCTTAATAGTTTCGTGTTTTACATTTAAAGATGATCAAATGTCCTTGCTTTGTTTGTAGGTAAGACTTACCACGTGTACGAAGTGTAACTGAGCTACACAGAGCAATAAAAGTATTTTCCGCATGACCGCAACAAGTGGAGGCGCATCGCTGGAATCACCAATCAATCACCATGAAACCAATACCATCCTGTTAGGAGTGCCTAATGGAATTTCATCATATATTATATTTTTATACGGCTAGATTTACCCAACCGTAAGATTTCCAGAATAACATCTATTTTTCGACCTTTCTCTAGCGTCAAACTACCTTTAAACAAAATTTCATTCAAATCGGTTCAGTAATTTCGGCGTGAGCAAGAGACAGACAAAATTACTTTCGCATTTATATAATTATGAATTAAAACATATTTTAGATACTTTAAGGTTCAAATATTCAATAATTGTAATTTCAAGATTAAGAAATTAATTCAAACAAGTATTGGCGTTCATTGAGGGAGGCCTATGTTCAGCAGTGGACGGGTAAAGGCTGATTATGATGATGACAAACTGTTTGTTTGTCATTACACAGCTTTAATAATATTTGGGACAATATAGAGAAAGATGAAAAGATATAATATAATGTTAAACACATAGCGCCGCACGCAAAGTTGAGTTGAACTATCTATAACCTTTTTAAGTCTGGAATATTATACGCACGGCGTCAAAAGTAATAGTCAGTAAATTTACAAGAAATACATTTTATAAGAAGTAGGTTCTATTGAGATTAGAGTATTTATTAATAGTATTATTTTAATATTAGTATTATTAATAGTTATTGTGTTAAATAAATTATTATAGTTACATAAAAAAAATATCAAACATAAATAATTAGTACATTTTAATGGTATTTGGATTTGAATTAACATTGTTAATATTAACTTAGATAGAATAGATGTGGCTATAAAAAAGAATGACCAGACACTAACTCAATATAAGTAAAGAAATATAGCAAATTACTCAAAGAGAAAGCAAGAAATTGCCAATAGCAATGAGAAAAGAGCTTTAAAATGAAAAAATGAAAACAGAATGCCGATAGAGCAAAATAACATCTTACACTGACTGTTAAAGCCTATGTCTTAGAAATACAGAAACTTCAGTTTAAAAGGTGAATTAATTGAATAGCATGAAACCTACATCACCAAAATTAGAAAACAAATCATTAAACGTACTTTATCAAAAACTTTCAATGCATCACTTGAAGGGATTATTCCTACCAGAGCAATAAACAAAAAAGAAAATTCAGCAGCATTGATAGTCAGTTAATGAATTCCACGAATTTATTTATTACCTCTAGATATAAAAAAGGATAAGTTCTTATCTTAGTGCAGGTTGGATATATAAAGACATAGAGTTGAGCATTGCATGCATTAGCATGTAACCGGGTAGAGTTGAGAGTAGGGTGAGCCCTAAAAATCCGAAACAAGTCAGTGTTTTGTCGGACTGAGACAATTTAATCAACCAGTGAAATGTGTGTTCACCCATCGGCCAATCATCCATGGCCACTAGTCAGAGTGCAGAAACGACACTAAGAGGCTCAAGTTTGGCGGAATTTGTTGAAAATACGAAACACATAACATTACCATTCTATAATTAAGGCTTGTTGCTAGATATGGAGTTGGGGTTAAATATTTAATTTTATTCGATCTATAGCTATCATATGACCTTTTAATAGACTAATAAAGTCAATAATTCTGATGATGATATACAAAATGACTATTGGTAAAATGGTAAGTGAAAATTGCAGAAATTTCTTTCTCTAAGCTCAGAACGACTAAAATGACCTTTGTGGTGCTTTGACATGGGTTTTTTCTAAAGTACTACGTCCACCTAAACATGAGACTTTGATTGATCTGCTGTGATGGAAAAAATCGTGAGGAAACTAGCATGCGTTAGGATTAAAAGGCTTTAAAGCTGTGTGAAGTTTACCAACGCTCATTGATCCAGCGCATTGGTGAACTGCGGCCCAAAACCTCGCTTGATCTCGAGGAGACATGGGTCTCCGCTTTGAAGACTCTAGACAGTGGACTGGGCGCAGCAGTGAAGTGGAGAGCAACTCCTATTACCACCATGGTATTACTACAATTACTATTATAAAGGAAAAAGATACGAGCATTGGTGACGTAAGTCATTTTATTATTTTTTCACATCGAGATTTTGAAATCACACTGAATTTTTATATTTGAACTATACATTATACTTTTTCTAAATCTACGAGAACATTCTACATTTTAAATATATTTTAACATTCTACATAACATCTTTTGATAAAATTATAATAACAATAATATATCCATGGACCACGCCACGCTTTTACACCACCCCTATCTGGTCCCGTCTTAAGTTTTCAAGGAACTTGTGTTACGGGTACCAGACAACGGAAATATTATATTTAATACCACATTAATACTTATAATATAATATACATTAATTTAAGATTTTGATTATAATATAATTTTCTTCTGATAAGGAAATACTTTAGAATACTAAATATTACTTTAAAATGTCTTAAAGCTAATACTTGACATAGAATATTTGAGAGTTCTTACCAAACTAGAAAATTACATGACCCCAAATTTTGTACCCGTGTGGCCGTTCAAAGAAGCCATCCATCCATCCACAAGAGTTTTTGTTATAGTGGTCGTATTAGTGATGATGCTACAGAAGATGATTTTTTTTAAAGCCTTTTGGCGGCCATCGACTCCCATAAACATCCACACAACCAGAGGTTATGCAGATGCGTTAGCTTCCTTTTCCCTATCCCCCCAATTGGCCACCGGAAACTCACAAACCGCACGAAAAGCGACAGCATAACTGTCCCTTTACGCCGGTATTGGGTATTATGCCGGCCCGGGCGTGCCGGCCCAATAGACGAAGATGAACTAGACATGATAAAGTTGAATAAACCCTCTCTCTATGTATTATTTTATATATTTTGAGAATTAAAACTATATTATAATTTTATTAATTATAGTTACAATTACATTTTTTTTACATTCATACCTTTAAATCCCTGCGAGGTGTTATTCCTTTTTTATATAAGAAAACCTATCACTAATTAGTAAATGCTAAATGGAACCACAATAAAATAAATGAAACACGAGAACATAATATTATTGTGTAAATGGCGCAAAATCGAAAGTTAAATAAATATACGTGTTCCAAATTCAAAATAATTAAAAAGTTGGAAAAAAAAAAGTTTTTTATGTAACAGTATTTATGGCCAAACAGGTTAAATATTAATTTTAATTCATGTAACGTCCTTGATTGATTTTACAAAAATACTGATTTATAGATTCCTTGATATTATGATCAGAATATGACTTGATAATATTATATGGGTGTTATTTAAATGACTAGCATAATATTCGTATTTTTGTGAGCAGAAAAATATAATCTGGTAGCAGAAATAACTAATTGAGCGGCAACTTATGTTCAGCAAACATTTTAAAATCAAACAGCAATTTTGTGTCATTCTGGATGGCTGTAATTATTTTCGGATGGCATATTAATTGAATGAGGGGCAATGTGCTGTCCCCGTTTAATAAAATTTTGATAAGCACTCAAAGGGCAAGCAAAAAAAAATCATTTTGTGCTGCATATATAAGTAGCATGAATATAACTTCAAGAAACTTTCTTTTTCATTCAATTCTGCGTTACAGCAATCCCAGTCTACAGGATTTGGCGTTATGATTTGAATTAATTTCCTAGTCTTTTATTAAGAATGATGATATAATTTATTAATTTCTTCTTCAATTTTTATAATTTGTTCACAATATTTTAGTTTGTAAATCTTATTTGTAATTGTAATACCAGAAAACATTATTTAAAAATGTATATAAACAAACAAAAGAAAAAAGTCGCCTGCAGCTACATATATATTGCTCATCATGTTTTTAGTAGGCACACCAATTAAATATACTGCTTGTAGACATGTTTTTCTACCGGCAATAATTAAATCGGCAAGATTTAAATCTTGCCGTTCAAGTAGTTATTTTGTCCTGCTGCCGCCACCAGTTGCATGGTGGCCGGCGGCGCCCGCTCCGTGCGTTAGACTGCCTCGCCGCGCCGCCCGCCTCTTAATCTTCGGTCATTGTACATAAAAGTCTTTGATTAATACAAGCTTTAATCTGAGATATGTAAACTCCTGTTTCCAAAGCAACTAAAAATGACGACGTTGTTCAATCTAATACCAACTCCAAATGCTGCTTAAGTCACGATACAGATGATTATAGCCACATAGATCATTGTGGTTAGAATACCTCGGCCCTTGTAGGCCTTTACAAGCACGTCTATATAACTACCCCTGTGTGGTAGAATGGTGAGGGTTTGACCCTTGCTGTACGTAAATCACCCATTATTTCATAATGATGGCTGGGACTGTGCTTTATACACTTGACGCATTATAAAAAGTAAAGTATCAACCCTTAAATGTCTTACTACTAGGCACGGGTCTCCTGGTCACTGGCCGAAGGCGTGTTGGTGAGCTTCACATAATTTCGGACTTAAATCTTATCGGGCATGCAGGTTGCCTCACGATGTTTTCCTTCACCGGTAAGCGAACGATGGTCTCGTGTTTTTTAGGGTGCACTTAGACATGTAGAAAAACCCATTTCAAGGCACACAAGGGGGTCAGGATCAAACCCGGCATCTCTCTTAAGAGGCCGAGTCCATACCCACTGGACCATCTTCGCTCATCGCAATCGCTTGACGCATTGGAAAATATGAATTTTCGTGGCCTTAAATACTTTTTGATGTATTATTTAACCCGAACTAAGATTAATTAAAATAAACCGATTTATTGATCCATTGATATGATCAAATGACTTGATACGATCTAGTGTTCGAGCACACGCGACTTTGCTACTTGTATATGGGAACGTACTAGTTATATTTATTAAGTTTAATTAATTTATTAATAAAGCTCGTTTTAGAAACCGCTCATTCATAAAATTTACGTTAATGTACGATTTGCCTCGTCATTCATTCATCTAACAGAGCTGCACATGTTTTTGTAAATCCTTTGATATCTCAGAAATACGTGTTTGCTGGGTGGTCTTTTTTTACGTTAATACGGACAGTTAGTATTCATCTACCCCCCGAGGCTCTTGGGTAGGCCATGAACCGAAATACATGAATGGACATTTCTTCCGACTCAGACAGTGTTTCTTCTGGGGGGTGGTCGATGAAACCAAGTGAAGTCGGGCAGCAGCTGATGACAGCCGTAAATCCACATCGGAAATACTTATTGAAATTAATGTAGACGCTCTTCTCAATGGCAGATCGTAATCGTCCAATCCAAAGAACATAGTCCTATGGGATGTTGCTCATGTCAGATTTTATATAAGTGACCACCACATGTAACGTCATTGTATAGTCTTTCTTCTGCGGGCAGGTGCTTCACCATGGCGACTAAAGAAAAATTGCTGGGAGGAAGTAAATGAAAATGTTGATGGCGGTTCAGGAATGCAGGTTGTCCTGCTTCTCAATGTTGCAATAATCGAAATTCAATTTGCAGTAAATGCCTTTGAACGCTAAGCTCACTGGCATCCAGGGTAGGCGTGGAAGTATTTATGATGAACTGTAACAAAATTAAAAAAGCCTGCGTGTACTTATGCACGCGCAAAAGAAATATACATCTTTGACATCATTAAAAAATAGTTAATAGTAACCCAGACCCATTAATTTAAATTCAACTCCATCCGGTATATAACAGTTATATTTGAAGTTCAAGAGTTGACTTAGTATAACTTTAAAATGAAGAGCAAATGATTTGATCCGTGTAAGAATTCTAGTAATTTTTATTATCTATTCTATCTGCTGATTATCTGTAATGGAAAATATTAAAAAAAGACTTACCTTTATCAGCAGACTTGCAGACAGACAGACAGCTGTTTGTAGAAATTACAGTGAATAGTAGTTTGCACAATATTGCATAAATCTTTGGATAGCTCCTACTTTTTAATCATCAGTACAGAACAGATGGGCATCACAACCAATGTGATGGTCAGATCAGTGAAGCCCAGTGCAGTAAAGTATCCACTACCTGCAAGAATATCAAACATTGTAGCCGCTATCTTAAATATAACCTATCTTTATATGTACATAAATGACTCATTAAAAATATCATGTTTTTATAACAGAGACATTTTTATTTTTCTTATTTTTATTAATTGTCATTTATTCCTGAGCTATGGTTCAAGTTCAGCTTTCAAAGGCTTCAGCCTAATGCCTTCAATTATGAATTCCACGTGATAAGGCACTCTGAAGATATTAATAACATGGTAAAATAAACAAAACGCGACATCGGGTAGGACATAGAAAAATGTACACTGTTTGTAGTTTTCATATTTAAAACATGTGTGTATACGTACCCCTTAAAAATTGACAAAATAATATTAGATGCTATAAATAAATTTCAGGTTCACCTAACAGAACTGGGCACCCATTTAAGTCTCAAGTCTTTTGTAGGTTAAGATGAGCCAGGTGTCACAGTCATTATAATAACTTCACTTCCAGTTCCAATATGTATGTTATTGGTGGGATTAAATAAAACATTATTGCAAAGGCTCAAGATAGGCCTTACTAAATACACTTAGTACTACGCACAGCTTTATAATATTATAACAAATACACATTTGTTATAATATTATGAACACATGTTTAATATCTTTAATATTTTCCATAATAAGCACATGTACTTTCGCAATATGAGCACATATTACTAATTGGTCTTTTTCGCAACGGGAGGAAGTTTAATTCGCACATAAAAAGCAGCTGAAAATGTTACTTAAATCATACATTCGCCTTCGCAAACATGAATTAAAGGTCAGTTTAGTCTAAAAATATCAACTAGAGATTGTATTGATTAGTTTGTGTGTACATACCATTCTTCTTAAGGGTACGGTCGACATAAAGGTACCAATGAAGCCCGCTTTTATTGTTGATCCATAAAATATACAAAACGATACTATGGTCAACTCAAATATGCTCAACCACTTGTTCATCTTAGCAAATAGGGTGGGGAAAAGATGACGGTCTTTCTCAAAATTAACTTTTAATTTGAATTCAATTGTGCCTAAAAGTAATGGTTATTTTACAATTAAGCTTTAATAATCATATATTATTTTCAAAATTACTAATCATTAATTTACCTCGCTTTTTTCCTTGATCAATTTTCTATTCATGTTTTAATCAAATGATAATTCAATCATTTTTCGGATAATTTACAAATATCTTAAAACATATTTAGAAAGAGATAATATTTCTCTTTATAGTTTGTTTATAATAGGCGTGCACCTTAATGTGTGTTGTTGTCGCATACGACGCAGGATGATGACCACTTTGGACATTTTCGACCACTTGAGCAGCTTCTTTAGGACTATGAGCGTACACTTCATCATTTTGCTTATTGTAGTGTTCTTACATCATGAATTTATTTTCATCAGTAAAGGGATATTTCTGCACCTTTCACCAGCAAGCATTTCGATCGATCCACTCTCAACGAAATGACGCAAAATCGAAAGAAGTTTTTAAAATAATATACGTGTACCGAATTCAAAATAATTAATAAGTTGAAAAAAGTATTATTTTTATGAAACGGTATTTAGATAGGTAAATTCCGTTAGATAAACACAATACTTTTACCCAGACCAGTAGTAGCAGGCTAGACTAGTTACATTAATATTTTACAAGTCTGGCCATAGGGTCAGATATCAAATACAGACTAGTAAAATGTTAATTTAACTTCATCTAACGTTGCACATGCTTTTGTAAATAATTTGTTATCTCAGAAGTACGTGTTTTCTGGATGGCTTCTTTTCGTGGACAATTAATACGGCTATTCTCTTTGGGGCTCTTAAACTGCCACTGGCTGCAATTCATGAGCCTCCAATTCTTCCGGCTCAGACTCTGTTTCATCTTGTGTATGATTAATGAAACCCAGTGAAGTCGGGCAGCAGAAGTACTTAAAAATAACCGTAAATCCTCGCCTAAAATATTTATTGAAGATAATATACATGCTATTGCCAACGGCCGATCGTATTAGTCCTATCCACAGAACATAGTTGCGTAAGATGCTGCTCACGTCGGGCTGTACATAGATGACGACCACACATGGAATCCAGCAAATGATGTACAGCAAATAAGTCGCGATGTTGATGTCGGTAATATCATAATGCAGTCTATTTTCTTCGGTAACGTGATAGACTCTGTTTTCACCGGTTGGCATGCGAGCCTTTTTAGCTGCGCTTACCAAGGCAGCCAAAGAGAAAACCGCTGGGATGAAGTGGATAACAATGTTGACAGCAATTCGAAAAAGCAAATTGCCCTCTTGCTCGATGTTGCAGTAATCGAAGTTTAGGTTTTCGTAAATGCCGACCATTTCAATGATAGTACTGATAAGCACTATCGTGGGAATCACAAGGCTGGCTGGTAAACATTTAAAAGCCGAGTTCAAACGGCAACCAGGGTGGGCGCGGAGGTAGGTATCAGTAGCGATGAACTGTAACAAAAATAAAAATATATTTAAAAAAAATCCTACTCTCTTGGATCAACTGCTGGAATAATTTATCAGGGACAAAACCACTGTTATCCATTATACTCGTAAGATATTTCTATATTTTTTTTGCCGTGACCGTGAAAAAACTATGTCAAGTTCAAGTGCACGGGTCAGGTCCATAACCCAGACCCGGTGTGATGACTGTCGTTTTAAAGTTGAATGTTTGACTTACTATAACTGTTAAAATTAATTACAAACGATTTTATCTGTGTAAAAATGTTAGATTATTATTAAAGGTTTAGAAAAAACAAAAAAAAAATATTTCTTCAAAATTCTAAACATTAAAAATATGATGTCTAATTCACTGCTATATTATAAACTAAATTATCTATACTGCCTGATAAACTGTAAACGAATCTTTAAAAAAAATTATAAAATACTTACCATTGTCAGCAGATTATAGGAGTTTACAGAAATTTCAGTGAGTAGCTGCACAATATTGCACAGATTTTCTGGTAGTTCCTCCTTTTTTAACAGTATCACACCACAAATGGGCATCACGGCCAACGTTATGGTCAGGTCAGTGAAGCCCCTTGCAGTAAGGTATACACAGCCTGCAAGAAAATCAAACATTGTATTTGCAATCTCAAATATAGCCTGGCTATAATATATGTGACGTGTAGGTACACAATTATCATATAGCTCTTACCTATATATATATATATATATATATACATTTTCATTGATCGTCATTCATGCCAACATTGGCACATGTCTTATCACGAGAATTTATAATTGATTTTAAAAGCTAAGGTACAAGGTTGAAATTTGGACCATAGCACAGGAATGACAATGTATAAAATACATTTTTAAAGTTTTAGTCTAAAAATAGTAATAACATCGCAAAGAACAAAGAAATATCTTAAAATAAGCGACATTGGGTAGTATAAAAATGTATAATTTTTATGTGTTTGTAGTTTTTATATATTTGAAACATATATACGTATAAATTACCCCTTAAAAATTGACCAAATAATATCATATTGTAAGTAAATTTCAAGATTATCTTAGTGAATATCGCACCCATTTAAATCTCAAATCCTTTGTAGGTGAAGGCGACAGTCGCGTGTCATAATTGTTATATACATAATAACTTTATTTCCATTTCTAATGTGTATGTTTTTTTTTTTGTGGGAGTTAATAAAACCATAAAACGAAGGCTCATGATAGGCCTTACTAAATTCACTAAATACTACGCTCAGCTTTAATATAATATATCAAATGTGTGTTTAATATCTTTAACATTTTCTTTAATAAGCACATGTATTTTCGCAATAAAAACAAAAATTTACAAGACTGCTTGTTTGTACAATAGTCTTTATAAATTTTGAACAACTAGGATATTATGAAAGATATCACAATTAATGAAATAATTAATGAAAAGCACAGCTTTCACATTAAAACAATTGCGTCTCTTATAAATTTCAAACTAAAACAATCGAGCAAAGCGAAAATACAATAATGTATCTTATAAAGTACGTAAAACATTGAATACATTATTCATATACATATCATCGTCAGCTTTTCTGTCCAACAATGACTAAAATATTATTTTAAGATTTTTAATTCGCACATAAAAAGCAGCTGAAAATACGAATTTACTCTTTACTTAAACTAAAATGTTCCTCTTTAATCAACATTAAACACGCAAACATTAATTAAAGGTCAGTTAAAAATATCAATTAAACATTCTATGCATAAAGTTTTATAATTGGCATCATAATTAAATATGAAACACGCCTTGCATTATGATCTAGGAATTATCCAGTCGCATATTGTAAATTTAATTTTAATGTTGTGTAATTATTATTATTGTGTAAATTACATACCTTTCTTTTTAAGGGTCCGATCGACGTAAAAGGTTCCGATGAAACTAGCGTTCATTATTGTTCCATAAGATATACTAAACAATACCACGGTCAACTCAAATATGCTCAACCACTTGTTCATCTTGGAAAATGGGGTGAGAAAGTCTGTGTTCCTCAAAAAAATTTAATTCGAATTCAATTGGGCCTAAAAGTAATGGTTATTTTACAATTTGTTTAATTATAATGTATCATTTTCAAAATTACCACTTAAAAATTTGCCTCGCTTCTTGCCCGATTAATATTCTTCAAATTCAAAAAGTAAAATTTTTAATCAAATAATAATTCAATTATACCCGGATTATTTACTAATATCCTAAAACAGATTTTTAATGAGAGAATATTTTTCAAAGAACTTCATAATTTTTTATGTATGTTTACAATAGGCATCAATGTGTGTTGTCGAAAGCCAAAAACTTACTAGTCAGTTTTCGTGATAAAGTTTAGGGCTTGTAATGCTCTCGTTCACACCCAGAGACTGTCCTCAACACACTGGCGCTGTCTCCCAGTCTCCGGCATGGGAGTGAGTTTGCGTATTGCGCCTCATGTTATTATAAATTTTCCGATGGTCATCCTGGATATTATACTACAAAGTTACGTGGAAACGACAGTGTAGGTTCCTATATGCTGTATGTATTATATTAAAATATTTTTATATTTTATTTATATTCACTATAATTACTGCGTATTATTGAAGTATTATAGATAATGTTAAATTAAACGGAGATGAATGTCTACAGTGCGTGGGCGTACTCCTCTTGCGATTGTCTTGTGTTTTTCGGGCCAAAAATAAACTTCTTAGGACCAGTCCACAAAATTTTATCATCAAAATTTAAACAGTAACCAATGACGTATCCACTAGGAATTTGAGTGATAACGACGCCTGAAATATAGCCGTCTACAAAATCTTAATGATGATCAAAAATTTATAATTATTACATTGATCATAATATTTTATAGATAAAGATTAATTAATTAATTCTCTGTCTAATAAAATATATTATGTATATTTTTATTCCGTGCGTATATTTCCTAAACAAATTAAAGCAAGTAGTTTCTAAACCGCAGTTTCAACTACCTATGCGTGCCTACGATAGGGGTACCATTTTTTATTCAAGATTTTTTTAAATTTCTTATAATTATTATTATGAAGAGGATGTTTTTTTTATTTCACTCTTCTAGAAATGAACTACGGATTTCACGAAGATTTAGTTTTTTAACATCAAATAAATACCGGAAGGTTCGCGTAGAAGTTTTTTTTTTTAAATGAAACCATATGCCAAAAAAATGCTCCCTAAATGCTCCGCTAGGATCCGTAATTGCTCCACTTTTATTACTATTAATTAGTTTTTAATTAAATAAAATCGAAAATTTAATTTGGCTATAAAACATAAAGTACCTACTTTTTTGGGTTTTGAGCAGCCCGTAGCGGTGCTACTCCTGTACAATTGAGTAATACATGGGCTGCTGTTTCTACTTCCGCTACGCAGTCTCTGCATAGCGGACTGTCCGTGATACCTATGGTGAAAAGATGTTTGTTATAGTGGCCGTGTCCTGTTAAGGTGTCTGTTAACAGGCGCAGTTCTGGTCGTTTTAGTAGCATTAGCTGATGAGAGACGCGTGGGTTTCATATTGGTATCGCTTCCCTTGCCTGTCTACAATCGTCTCTGCTCATGTTGCTCAATGTACACAACATTCTTACCCACGCCCTTAGCTGGCTGTATGGTAGCGGAGTCATCGGTTGGTTGCTTTTGCCCTCCGTTTGGCCAGCTCGTCTGCTGCGTCGTCACCTCTTGAGCCACTGTGGCCCTTTATCCATTGAACCCACCGTGTTAAGTTGGCACGCTTTTTCGAAGTAACAGTACATACCAATTTTATACGTGAAATATTTTTTTGTTTAAAGTGTGTGTCCCACAGCTAGGCACGGGTCTCCTCCTCGAAATCAGGCTAGGAGGGTAATGAGCCATAGTTCACTGAATCGCTGGCCCAAAGTGGGTTGGTGAACTTCACATGCCTTCAAAGACTTTCAAGTCTCATCAGGCATTCAGGTTTCCTCACGATGTTTCTACCTCCTCTTTCTACCGTCATCAGAAATGCTACTGGTCACGCTAGTCACAGAGCTCGAAGAGTCCCTTCTGGATAATATGGGAGTAGATAGTCCTTACTACTATAATACTATAAATGTGAAAGTAGGGATGTTTGTTACGCTTTCACGCGAAAATTACACAATCGATCATTATGAAACTTTGTACTGTATATATTCTCGGAGGTACAAGAAGTAACATAGGATACATTAAAAAATGTAACTACTTTATAAAACTTATAAATAACAACTAAAATAAGTAACATAACTAATCAAACAACTATAATAAGTAATATAACTAAAATAGTCCGAAGTTTCTCTGTTTTTAGATTCAGGTGGGGATTATGGCACGCAGATGCGACGTCACAGTCACTAGCGCCAAAGTGAAAAATGACTCGACATCATTAATTAAATAATAAACAGTAATAAAAGTAATACTTACATTAAGACTTCTCATCCACTTTTTCAAGAGCATTTAAATATTAACTTTCTAGTTATCTTTAGACCGTCAGACCAGTTACATTAGCAACTGAAAAAGGTTACCTCACATTCCATGTTTGAGTGGAAATTCGAAAGTTTGCAAGCCTACTTGTCAAATAAAATATCCTTAGGCTACTTGTAAATTCTATTTTTATATTATTATTAACAAATAATAATTACTACTTTTGTCTACTTACTATTAAAATTACAATAGGAATCATCATAAAAATAATCAAATAAATATTTTCTTTTAATCCTTATGGTTTTCGCAATATCTACAATATTATGTTATTATCTGTTTACTTGTCTCTGTTATTTTACGTAGATTTTGCAAGAATAACAATATATCATTATTATCAAAGTATGATTTTGGGAAAACAAAATTAAATACATACATTTTTCCACATATATTTAAATACATCAATATATTTTATAACATTTTAACATTTAAATTTAGACTTTTTATAATTAATCTAGAACTTCATAAATTATCTATATAATATTGTAACAATTTCAAATAATTATATTATATTTAAGCATTACATTAGTATTTCAAAATAAACTATATTTGGAAACCTATAACTGTATTTACTTGTGTGTTATTTTATGTGGATTTTGCAAAAATAACAATATACATTATTATCAAAATATGATTTTGGGAAAAAATTAAATAAATACATTTTTCCACATATATTTATATACTTACATCAATTTATTTTATAACATTTTAACATTCAAATTTAGACTTTTTATAATTTCAACTTTTTATAATTAATCTAGAACTTCATAAATTTTCTATATAATATTGTAACAATTTCAAATAATTATGTTATATTTAAGCGTTACATTCGAATTTCAAAATAAACTATATTTGGAAACATATAACTATATTTACTTGTGTGTGCTATTTTATGTAGATTTTGCAAGAATAACAATATTTATATACATTATTATCAAAATATGAGTTTGGGAAAACAAAATTAAATAAATACATTTTTTCACATAATATATTTAAATACATCAATATATTTTATAACATCTTAACATTCAAATTAAGACTTTTTATAATTAATCTAGAACTTCATAAATTATCTATATAATATTGTAACAATTTAAAATAATTATATTATATTTAAGCATTACATTAGTATTTCAAAATAAACTATATTTGGAAACCTATAACTATATTTACTTGTGTGTTATTTTATGTGGATTTTGCAAAAATAACAATATACATTATTATCAAAATATGATTTTGGCAAAACAAAATTAAATAAATACATTTTTCCACACATATTTAAATACATCAATATATTTTATAACATTTTAACATTCAATTTTAAACTTTTTATAATTTCTACTTTTTATTTTATTAATCTAGAACTTCATAAATTTTCTATATAATATTGTAACAATTAAAAAAAAAAAATATTATATTTATGCGATACATTAATATTTAAAAATAAACTATATTTGGAAACCTGTACGAAAGATTTCGAATCGTTAAAAAGATTTCAACGCGAGTCTTATCACAAGAACAGTATTGTCTTCAAATAAACTTAACAATTATGTATTTATATAATAATTTTTTTATTTGTGAAGGCAGAATAACAAAATAGCTTTTTTAGTGAGATTTGCACTAAAATTATTTACATTATACATAATATATTTTTGGCACGGAATTTTATTTCGATATAGTGACATAGCTTGGACATGTTCATTATTGATTAGAAAAATATACTATAGTTATAAATCTTTAAAATATATGTTCTCTATATTTTATTTAAAATGTATGTTTGGTTTAAATATATTTTTGTTCAAAATAGAAGGCAGATAGAAATGTATGTAACCACTATCATTATTTTAATTAGGCGTAAATATAATGATTTCAAAATAATTTCCGGCTAAATATTTATCTATATTAAATTCTGTTTAAAATTTAGTAATGACATACATATCCCATGGCATGGATAGAGAGGCGAATTGATTTAGGTGATATTTAGAACCTTTGGAGTAGAATAACTTAAATATTATAATATAAATTTCGTATTTCTTTTAGGCCTCTGGTTAAATAAGTTCAATAGCATATCGCATAACTTTAAACGAGTAATTCTTGTATTTACATAACCTGAATCTCGAAAACGGCTACAACATTTTAATGAAATTTAGTATACATAGAGTTTCGGGGGCGATAAATCGATCTAGTTATATTTTTTAGAAAATGTTCTCTATAATCAACTTTTCGAGGAAAGCTCAGTAATCTGGGTACTAATTTTTATATGTGAATGTTGACAGCCTTAAAGATTAATAAAGTCATATTATTGGTGGTAGTGAAAATGATAAGTTTTCAAATTAAAGTTGAGGATTTTTTTTCATGTAATAAAAAAACATTAAACAAATGGCGAGTAAAACTGTTGGGAATAGTGAAATTAAAATAATTAATTCCCGATATCAAAACAATACAATTTAACCGATAATATTATTAATTAATCTTTATTGGTATTTTTAGATGATTTGAGATTCATTGCTTTTAAATTTTTTAGCTATATGCGTCTTTAACACATTATATGTAGGTCTAAGTATCACCTAATCCAATTTTATTTTCATTCACCGAATATTTATATTTTTTATAATTTTTGTTTATTGTTTATTTCACATTTAGGATCTTGATAATGATTCTTAGCGGCTAAACTTATATTGAGCCTATGTCAGAGAAGATGACATGAAACTGCTAGGTTCCTATAATTATTTTGTGATCATTATTTCTACTAGAGCAATTCATTTCCAAGATCTATTGTCATATATTATATTCCTTTACATCATAATAGCATTTTGATATTATAAGTTTCTGTATATTAAAATTTATTAATTGACTACTCTTTTATACTATCATGAAGTTTATTATGAAAACCTATACAATTCCGTTTAAGAAGTAACTCCTCTTTTTTTTTGGAGACTTGAGCTGGGCACAGCAAGTTATTTCTGGTAATAATATTGTGATGATAACATTTTTTCTTAAATTTCTGGATATTTTTGTGTACATAATATGAATCTCAAAAATATATAGGCTATGCAATATCATAATATTTAGTTACATTAATTGTCTCTTTTGGACGCATATTATATTGTCGCCCGGCAAAAAAAGACTCATAACACATGTTAAGTACGTTTTGTCATCTTTGTATCATTTGATAGGAAATATTTTATTTGACCGGCTGTAAAATCGGCATTATTATATTGCCCTTAGTTACCGAGAGATGGCCCTAAGTTCTCTTTCTTACTAAGCCATGTTGCTCAGTTGGCCGGCACGAAAAACGAAAAAACGGCGTCACATTTGTGTTGATACGGAGTATTCGTGTGCCGTGATCCCAAAACAGTGTATTATTGTGTGATGAGGCTTTCTATCAGTAAGTTTGAAAAGATTGATATGAAATTTTTTAACATGAAAAGTGTACTAAGTGTGTAATGACAGTTTTCTTTAAGAAAAAATAATTGTCGAATTTTCAATATTTTAACGAAAATAGTGACAACTTATGAAATTACTCTTTTCAAGGCGGGTTGAGATGTAACTTCTAGTTGCAGTAATATAAGAAACGTCATAATAATTTTAATGACAGGTATTGTAGGTAAAACTTTATAATAATTTTTGAGTTTTATTTTGTGATATTGCTTTTTTCTGCATAAAAATCATTCCACAAGTCCAATCGCGAAATGTTAATAGTGGCACTAGCGTGAGGAAGATACAACAAGCCAAGCCAAGTAAGAAATCTGCATGCGCCGATCATCTTTGTCGTCTTCAGGGTCTATTAGTAGCAGCAGTAGTAGCTGCTAATACTGATTAGCTGCAGTAGTAGCAGTGATATAAGAAGGAGATCTAGTTTAAATCAAGTTTATCCAACATGTTAACGCAAATATCGCTTCAATGTCTATGGAGTGTTTTTAGCGTGTAACAAGAAAACATAGTCTAAAATAAAGAAAGGGTTAGCTACGATCCCAATACGTAAATATACTAAAAGCTCAAAGAGATGCCGGAATGCAATTTATTTCTTTGTACTAAAATAATATGATTATTTCCCAAAATATTGTAACTTTCATCATGAAAAAGAGTCATAAAGTATCCCTTATCAAATATTTCTTAAAAGTTACTTTAATAGAAATTATAATATTCCCGAAAATAATATGCTATGTGAAGTGTACATAAGCATTCTATCACCAAACAAAATTTCAGGTATTTAAGACAAAACAATCAAAAACCAGAAAAGTTTCATTATTTCGAATAGCACTTTTTTATGTTATGACGCTTTTTTTGCCGGGTGGCAATATAATATATATTGCACTATCAGCTTTTTTCTGAATATCATCAGCATACAATAGAATACCATAATATGACATAATGTTTTGAAAGTAACTAAAATATACTAACCTAGCTGTATTTATGTCCGTTAATTGACGATTTGATGCGAATGCTGCAGATGAGAGTATGTTCGATTAACTAGATGTGAGGACCCCTTTGACGTTTAGCACATAAAGTAACTCCTAAGTGTATTTGGAACGCATGCAATGATTTAAGTCTAATAATATACTATTTAAAATTATTATTATTAATTCATTTATTTGGGACTAGATTGTGCATATCATGTTGGTTTTAAAAGTCTTAAAATCTATGTCAGTATTCATTATCATCACAATATTATTATTGAATTATTCAATATTACATATTAAAAAATATATTACATTTTATAAATAATTGATTTATCTAAATTTTCACAGGTCAATCAAATAAAAAAAAACACGTATACATTGACGAGTAAAATCATTAATATTGTAAGGCGAGCAGAGGTGCTCGGTTGTGACGCCAGCCAAATAAGAGCAAACTCGTAAAGTCAATCAAACAAACACGCCTGTTAGGAGATCCACGTACTGTTATTTCTATGCTAAGGCTTATGCGCACAGTAAACATAATGACAGAGTATCTACCACGCCTTCCCACCATAACACCTTGGCGACGCCACTCTCGCTGATTTTGATTCATTCTCACTGGCAATTGATCCAAACGGGTGACCCGCTCAAACTGAAAGCCACGTTCATCTTCGTTTTCATCAACGTAAGTGTTTATTTGGCTACGAACGATGAACCGAAAGGTTGTAATACGGAAATCACACATTTTGTCAGAAATCTGTAAATTGAGATTTGTCACCGGTTCGATCTGAAATCCAGGAACCAAGTATTAGAAATGTTAGAGTCAAGCTCGTGTTTAAATAACTACAAAATGATAATCAATTATTTACCTAAATAATAATATGGAAGGAAACTTTTCCGGATATATTATTATCACATGCCAATTGTGATTGTATACTATCTGTGAAAAGAAAAAAATAATATTTAAATACACAAATATTTAACAATATCATAAATAAGTATTTAAAAAAAAATGTAAAACCTTTGGTAGGTGTACTAAATATACGGGAGAAATTAAAAATAGTATTTTATAGAAATATAATTATATATTTTATAGTAGTACCTAAATACATATTTCAAAGAGATATAGAACATAACAAGTTATTTAAATATAATATAGTGAGAATATGACGACCCTCGTGCCCATTTAAAACTTGGAATCTTTTTTTATCATTTGAAATCACTCCCCCTTCATTTAGGCCTTTTAAACTTCTCAACTGATTTTAATACCGTAGATATAATCAATAAATAGAATCTATCAAGAGACAGGTTTTAGTTTGTTAGGTTTTAGTGTATTTAGATTTTTTTAAATTAGTTAAATTAACTGATCGAATGTACCGTCGGTCCTTGATTGAAATTCATGGTTCAGCCACTACAATAAAAACTTTTTCACACTTTATGCACTATTTATTTTATATGTTATTATAATTACAAATTAAACGACTGGTTTCGACAAAGTCATCATCAGGTGTAGGTAGACAGAAAATTACAAATAAAATATAAACATTGTGCAATTCAAATTAATGTTGCTTGCTTCATACATTTTTGCACAATTGATTGTACTACATGCTATAAGCTTTAAGTTAGTTTTTATTATACACATGATTGATAAAGTAATGTCAGATTGAATTCATTATAATAAATAAAAGAACAAAAATATATAATATATTATTAACAATGCAAAAATAAAAGTACTTATTTCAAATAGAAAATTAAATTCAAAAATAACACTGTCTACGAATTATTATTATTATCGTATTTTTCTTCTATCTTCAATGTTCTCGTGAACATGACATTCGTAGACAATGTCGAAGTATCGAGCTCCACGAGAGAATATTAAAAAACATGGTAAATATTCCGTTTTACATTGTTTAAACGATGAAAATTACTTACATAAATTCAAAAGTGCTAAATTAACCTAAATCAAGGTCAAGTACAATCAAATGTCTAGTAATATAGAATTTGAAAGGCATGATTGGTTATTCAACAATATCCCATGACTGTTCTTGTACTTATTAATCTCTAGGGCTTCTAGCTCGTCCATCTTTCGACTTTTTGGTAATATTATATGTAAATATTTAATATTTTTATCAGGACCAAAATTATGTCCATTATTGTTGAGATGTTCTGCAAAAGTATTTTTATTCCATGCTGATAAGTAAAGTATCAACCCTTATACGAGCATGCCCCACTGCTGGGCACGGGTCTCCTCCTCGAAACCCACCGAAAACCCACTTCAAGGCACACATGGACGGGTCAGGATCGAACCCGGAACCTCTCGCATTAGAGGCCGAGTCCACCCACCGCTGGACCATCGTCGCTCACCAAGTTTTTTTTCCATGCTGATAAGTGTTTTTTTACTCTTTATCTTTTATTTTAGGGAACTTGTGGTTTAGAACACTACTTTAGTCTCCAGATTTTGTAAAATTCTCTATAATTTATTAAACGCTGGGCTTGGCAGCTACTTCAAAGTGATAAAATAATTAATTATTTATTAATTTTGATTTAACTAAATAAAAATACTTACGTATAACTTTGTGCAAAGTAAATTTATTTTTTGGTTTTTAGTTTACTGTTTGAATTCGTTTCTTTTTTTGTTAAAAATTATTTTATTTTACACTTTTAAGTGATGGGTAGACTGAGAAATAATATAGGTGCAAAGTTCTCATCATATAAATAAGTCCAAATACAAAATAGCTACTCCAAAGCGCTGAGGAGTTCCCTGAATTATCCTTCGTCTAATCCCCTAATGACAGTCACAACCCATCTAGGTGCAAAGTTCTTATCAATGCAAATCAATCAAACTGAAACACAAAGTAGATGCTGTGAATCGTTGAGGAGTTCTTTCAACCGTCTCTCGACTCCATCATCACATCAGACCTGCATTATAACCTATATGGGTGCAAAGTTCTAATCAATATAAATGAATTAAGTCCAAACACAAGATAGCTACTCCAAACTATTAAGGAGTTCCCTGAATTGTCCTTCTTCTTCATCATCAGATCGCTAATGACAGTCACAACACCTCTAGGTACAAAGTTCTTATCAATGCTAATAATTAATCAAGCTCAAACACAAGGTAGCTGCCGTAATTCGTTGAGGAGTTCCCTCGACTGTCTCTCAGCTCCATCATCAGATCATCTTGAAACCTTTATGAAATTGTAGTGCTTTGAAATACTTAATGAAAAATCTTAGAAACGCACTAGTCACCCCTACTATTTTTGAAAGTTCCCCTCGATTTGTCTGGTCTTGCATCATCATATCCTGATTTCCTTAACAGGGGACCACTTTGGAAATATCTACTTTCCAATAAAAAAAAAATTATCAAAATCGGTTAATAAAAAAGGACGATAAGCCCTGAACAAAAATAAAAAAAAGCATATATACGGTCGAATTGAGAAACGTCTCCTTCCTTGAAGTCGTTTAAAAAACTAGCCAAGTCTCGATGGAGCTGCTTGATTATCTCTAAAAAGTAATGAAATCTGGACAAAGTCGTGCCAAGTCTAAGGTTCCTTACTGCGATTTCTTTATTATTATAGTTAATGTTGTGTGACTTGGCCGTTGAAAAGTACACAAGGGTACAAAACCAGATGCTCCATGACACCATTGCACCAATTTGTCGCCAGAACCGCTACCTATTGGCGACGGAAATGCGATGAATGGCGATTGCTACTTAGAAACTAGACGTTGATTCAATAACCAGTCAATTGTAGGCTTGATAAAGCTTCGTATTTTAATAATAGGGTAAAAGCCGGATAGTCGCCTCGGACGGATACATGCATAGGTTTTTTTTTTTTTTTTTTGGTATGAGCTATGCTAATGGTCCTAGTGACCGTTATGCGTCATCTTCCACGGCTTCATGGCGTCGGGTTTGTACCTGTGGCGGATCTCTGCCTAACCACCGTCGGATGAACTGAGCCCTAGGCGTACTAATCCCACCGAGCGATTCCACGGGGTGGAGACCCAGCGGGAAGTGTCCGCAATACTAGAGACCCATATTCACCCCGGTGGCTACGACAGCCGCCACCTGATGTCGTGACTCTGGTGTAAGGGAGGCAAGACCCCTCAGTTCCCTATCGGATGCGACATGCACAGGTGTCTGATATACTATGTTAGGAATATAAATTGTGTTGACGCTTTACTACAATAAGTAGTAACACTCCCACAGACTTAAGTGCCGCTTAAGCCATCGAAATAGGCATACATAATATTTTGTCCACTGAAGTAAAAATCTACCGCGGTGAAACTTTAACAGGCGTTATAATTATATTAGGGCCTGTTTCACAATCTCCCGTTAAGTTCCCTATAGGCTATTGGCAACATATTTGACAGATAGAGTATGGAGTATCTGTCAAACATCTGTCAAATATGTTGCCAATAGCCTATAGGGAACTTAACGGGAGATTGTGGTACAGGCCCTTAGTCAGTAATTTTTATTGAATATTTTTTATACTGATCGTGGTTTTAGTCGACTTTTTGCTCTTTGCATGCATTAGAGTTTAAACAACATTGTTTATTATGCTTTATTTTTAAATAATAATTATTTATTTCACAAATACAAAGGGCAAGAATCCGCTTCTAAAAGGATAATCACTTACTTTTGCGGATAGTTGCCCTTAGAGTGATTCGACATATTTTATTAACAAGCAAAGGCGGATATTATATTTTTTTGTTGTTTTTTCGAATTCACTATGACTCTGGCTTGTAAATAAAATAAATATCTAACGAAATGTTTTATATTTTTTTCCTAGATACGCAAAATTCCTTAAAATATAAAAAGAAACCAGACGTAGTGTCGGGTAGCGCAGTAGCAGAAGAATAAAGCGGAAAAAATGAAGAAAACAAATAAAATCAGCACAGAGAAAAAAATAGCAAACCAGGCTGTTGAATAATTAATTATTAATGATTACTTTAATATAAATTTCTTCTTCTAAAAATCATACCGACGTTACTATACCCGCAAGAGGCAACTATCCCCTGAAGATTTTTCCACGCTGGGCTATCCGCCATAGTAGGCAACTATCCCTTTTCTGAGGGGTTAAATAAAATAGTATTTATTCAAAACCGGTGTTAATTATGTCCACAAAAATAGGCTATTAAAGAAGATAAAAGACCTATATTTTGAGATACATACTGAATAATTTTCAGCAAGTTCATATTTTTTTTAAATAAAGCTTTTTTGAAAGGTGTTGCAACTATCCGGCTCCCTACTTATATAAAGGCAAGCCTGAAACTAACAGTATAAAAAAAAAAACAGTACAGACGGACTTCCAATAATTGATTGTGCGTCTATTTTATATATAGATAGCTTGGTCTTGATTAAGAACAGACGTGTCGCAAATTAGTTATAATTTTATAAATATACAAACTTAAATGTGCTGAATCGTGACCTTGTTTGTGCTCGTTATTCGTGACAATTATCTTCTACTTATAAAAATATGTTTAGTGTTGTGTTTAGTGAATAGGTAAAACTAATTTAAAAAAATGACTGATAGTCCTTTTGGCCGCAGTAGTAGGACAGTTCGGACCCCGCCACCTACTCCGGGGTCTCAACCACGCCCACAAACTTCTGAGCAAGATGATGTCATCGAAGTTATTAGCACGCCGGAGATTCAGAACTGGATGTCCACAATTGACCTGTGCCTTAATGAGGTATGCTCCATTGTATCTGAAGGCAAATTAAACATGGAGCAAAAACTGCGCATCAACACCCTATGCAGAAAAGTGAGCCACGGTACTTCACAGATGGCCGTCCAATATAAGGCACTCAAACAAAAAGCCATTCACACCCAATCTTCCCTAGAATTCGTCCGTGACCAACACAATCTGTCGCAACAACTGCTCGAAATAAAACAAACAATACAAGAGCAAACGCCCAAGATGTCCACTGGCTCTACATTTGCCGATATGGTCAAAAAAGGAAGCAACAAATTAATTCAGCCAAACAACTTAAGTTCGGTTGCCATTTACCCCAACGACAAGCAGAAGTCCAGCGCTGACACCAAATCCCTTGTACAAAAAATTATTTGCCCTGAACAAATGAAGCTGCAGGTGAGGGGTCTACGTAAGACAAGAAATGGCGGTGTCGTAATTAGTACTGAGACTAAAGATGACATCGACAAGATCAAACAATCTCCCCTAATTCCAGACGCAGGACTCAGTATCGACGAGGTGCGCAAGCGTAAGCCCAGAATTGTTGTGATTGGGGTGCCCTCTACTATGGCAGAGACAGAAGTACTCACGTGCATTTACAACCAGAACTTAGCCGATAAACTAAAAGACCTCAATTTTGAAACTTTTATCAAGTCCTCTAGGCTAAGCCATAAATCTGGCAAAAAAAACGCTGAGACCTGTAACTTTGTTTTTGAGGTACCTGCAACTATTCGTAAAGCCCTCATATCATGTGATAGACTTTTTGTCAACTGGTCGTCCTGCCCTGTGAGGGACTATACTTTTGTGACAAGGTGCTTCAAGTGCCAGCAGTATGGTCATGCTGCAAAATCGTGTCGGGACACTAATTATACCTGCAGTCATTGTGCTGAGCAAGGACATTCAGTAACAGATTGCCCCAAAAAATCAACATCAGAGCCAAAGTGTGCAACTTGCATGCACTTTAAAAAACCAAGTGGTCATAGCACAGGTTCTGCTGAGTGCCCTGCCAAACTTCAGGCTGAAAAAAGGTATATAAATTCAGTTGATTATGAAGGCGCCTAAGAGCGCCCTAGAATAAGTTTTTTATTGGACCTGTTATTTGGATACAGTTTTTTGGTTTAGTTTTACTTATTTTAACCTCTCTTTTATTTTTAATTATATTACAGCTTAAGAATGAACAGTGTAATAAAAGACGTAGATAATTTCTCTGTATCTGTTTCAAAAGTATGTGAAGTTGAGAATTGCAAACAATATCTTTCCGACTATACTAACCCATTATCCATATTAACACAAAACATCCGCAGTATTTATAAAAATTTCAATGACTTCAATATTTTTCAACAAAGGCTAAACATCAGTTGCGATATCATTGTACTCACCGAATGCTGGCTTGCTAAGCAGTATAATGTTCCAGATCTAGCGGGTTACAATATGTTTATGAGTAACAGTAACCACAACCAAAACGATGGGGTAGTAATTTATACTAATAAGCAGTTAAATATTTCCGTAGAAGAGCCACCGATACAGGATTGTAGTGCATTATTATTAAAAATTGGAACTGACTTTGCATTTTTAGGTATATATAGGCCTCCCTCTTTCAGAAATACATCAAACTTCTTTAACAGTTTGAACGATGTCCTATCAAATTTATCACAATATAAAAACATCGTTATGGTTGGGGATATTAACATAAACATTCTTCCAGAAAATAACGACTTAAACGCTCAGGAATATCTTAACTTGTGTGCTTTTCACGGACTACTCGCCGCTCACATGCTTCCTTCTCATCAAAGTGGGTCATGCTTAGACCACGTAATGCTAAAATTAATGTATCCATCAATAACACTTATTTTAAACTCCACAATAACTGATCATAATGCTGTCCTACTAACACTTAATTGTCGCTTACCTAGACAAAAACATAACCGAGTCACGTCTAAATTAAACATAAACAAACTTGTAGAAGATTTATGCAACATCGATTTTGCTCCGATTTATAGTTCCGCTGATATTGAATTTTGTATGTTATATGTAATACAAAAAGTGCAATCCACAATTAAGAAAAATACATCACTATCTTGCGCTAGTAGCAAAAATTTTAATATAAAACCCTGGATCACACCTGGTCTTCTTCGTTGCATTAGGCATAGAGATAAATTACACATGAAATCTAAATCTAACCCAGAAAACCATATACTACTAATAACATACAAAAGATATCGGAATTTTTGTAATAATTTACTAAAAGATGTAAAAAAAAAGTTACGACAAAAACCTTCTAGAACAAGCTGGAAACAATAGTAAACAGATTTGGAAACATATTAGAGACATAACATACACAACGAAGAAGCATGAATCATCCTCAGGTTTGTTAAAAATTCATCCGTCAGAATTAACATCAGCAAATTTTGTAAATAATTTCTTTACTAATCTGGGATCGGACCTCGCAAATAAAGTACAAAACCAATCACAAGGTCAAACTTTCTCTCTTTTGACGTGCCCTTCTAGCATTACATCTTTCTCTCTTATGGAAACCGATGAAGCCGAAGTAGAAAGAGTTATCATGAGCTTAAAAGACGACTGTGCAGTTGGATGGGATAACATCTCTAGTAAAATAATAAAGAATTGTAGACATGTTTTGGTTAAGCCGCTGACGCATATTTTTCAGAAGTGCCTATCTGAAGGTTATTTTCCAAAATGCTTAAAAAAAGCAGTTGTCGTTCCTATCTACAAAACTGGCGACAAAAAAGAAGTCTCAAATTATAGGCCAATCTCAATTTTACCATCATTATCAAAAATACTAGAAAAAATCATCAACTGTAGGTTGGTCAACTTTTTAGAAAATAGGTACATATTATCGGAGAATCAATTTGGTTTTAGGCCCAAAAAATCTGCTGCTGACGCAGTACACAATTTGACAAACTATATTTCCCAAGAACTTGACAAGGGCCACCATGTGATTGGAATATTTCTTGACCTAGCCAAAGCCTTCGATACGGTTTCGAACGTAATCCTTTTGCGTAAACTTGAAAAACTAGGCATAAGAGGCACCCAACTAAAACTATTTCAAAGTTACTTAGAGGACCGAACTCAATGTGTAAAGATCGATAATGTTTTCAGTTCATACTTGAAAAATCCACACTATGGTGTTCCTCAAGGTAGCATTCTAGGGCCAACACTATTTTTAATTTACATAAATGACCTGTGTGCTTCAAAGTTAGATCATGGCATATCAATATCATACGCTGATGACACTGCACTTCTTTTTTCAGCTAACACAGAAAACAGAGTTTTCAAGTATGCACAAAACGGGTTTAATATGGTAAACAAATGGCTTCAGAATCATTTACTAACACTGAATGCAGAAAAAACAAAATTCATTAAATTTTCGATGCGCAAACAAACTCCCATCCCATCTAACCAATCATTGTATGCTCACTACTGCTCAACCCCTTGCACTAATACTAAATGCACATGCCCTAACATAACAATAACAGATAAAATAAAGTACTTAGGCATTATATTGGATGAAAATTTATCATTCAAAGACCACATACAGGACTTAAATAATAAGATACATAAGTTAATATTTATTTTCAAAAAGTTGCGACATATATCTGACCAACAATTAATAAAGCAAGTATATTTTGCTCTATGTCAATCGATATTAACTTATTGTATTTCGTCTTGGGGAGGAGTGGGTAAAACATTGTTATTGACCATTGAGAGAGCACAGAGGACGATCATTAAAGTATGCAGCTTCCGTCCATTCCTTTTCCCAACGAAACTGCTTTATGAATCGTTTAAAGTGCTAACTGTTCGTCAGCTCTTCATTTTGAATGTAGTTCTCAAGCAACACACAGCCCTACCTTTCAACTCGGAATTCACGACTAAAAGGCGGAAAGATATCGTTTGTCCATTGAAAACAGATATAAAACATACATTTGCCACCAAATTTTTTACATTTTTAGGCCCACTACTTTATAACAGAGTAAATGCAATAAGTAATATATATACACTTGACTATTTTAATTGTAAAAGAAGCCTTAAAAACTGCCTACAAAAATTGTCTTACGAGGATACAGAGAAACTATTATTAGTTATACAATAGTACGTAACTAAGAACCTTATAATAACATATTTATTTATAATATTAAGTTTAAAAGAATGAAATCATAATATAATACAACAATATTCATATTTTTTGTAATGCATTGATCTAGTTTGTATAGTAATTATTATTAATGTAAGCCCTTCTTGTTGCCTGAAACACAGGATGTCCTAGTTCAGGCACTACTGTTAACATTATAGAATAAGTGTATAGTATTGTACTTTATGTTAGCTGTAATTTTCCATGCATGTATTTTTGAATAAATTATTATTATTAAATTATTATTAAAAATTAAAATTTTGTGTTAGACCGATGGTCGATTTGACGCTCCGAAAAGAAGAAAGCAGAAGTCAGCATTGTCAAAGCTGAATACATATGTTGCACAATCAACAACAGCCTAAAATGAGACACTAGCGTCCCAATTACTCGAGCTGCTATTATCTCGCTTAACAAACATAGGTAGTTACAACAGATATAACATTACGTGTAAACAATATATAGACTTGTACTCACGAATAACAGACGAATAAAGAATGTTCAACGGCCACACACAACAAGTCACACAAGTACATAACATTAACTATAATAATAAAGAAATCGCAGTAAGGAACCTTTGACTTTGCACGACTTAGTCCAGATTTCATTACTTTTTAGAGATAATCAAGCAGCTCCATCTAGATTTGGCTAGTTTTTTTACACAATGTTTTTGGGGGGATTTCACTTCTTTTTGTAGAAACGTTATTGATTTATTTTATTAGATTTTCTTAAAAATTGTCACTTGGAAAACGTTGATTTAATAACCAGTCAATTATACGCTTGATAAAGCTATTTATCTATTATCGAAGTACTGCCTAACTGTAAATTAAACCTAGAAAACTTAGTTCTAAATAATTTACAATTAAATAAAGTTTTCGATTAAAACTTCTTTAGATCTAATAATTAAGTAATAATCAGTAATCCGTCACTCATTATAAAATTCTTAACCTATTCAAATTTTCGAATTGTTATATTTAACAACCTGCTTAACCTTAGCAAGCCTCTTAAAATAATAAGCGGAATCAACGAAATGCAAATAAACGTTAGATTTGTAGCGGTTCGACGGGAGTCCACTAAATGGCACTAGTGGTAGCACTTGTGTTTTCTAATCAGGTACTCCAGATCTTTGATTATGCTAGTTTTTATAGTTTTCCCTTTATGTGGCTATTGAACCCTAATTCTGTACCAAATTTCAGCTTTCTGAGTTTATGGAAAATATTAGTTATATTTTGATGATCATGATTATGTTTCATAAATGTGAAACTTTGTTTTCGCTTAGCTTCGGAACTAAATGACCTATAGACTTAAAATTATGGATATTAAATATGTAATTACAGCTTACTAGATGACGAACATTTCTGCGTTCTGCTCTTATCCAGAGGTTCTCAAATAGGGGCCTGAAAATGCGACGAAATGGTTCCAGTTAAAAGATGGTACGGCAGTGTTTGCTTCGCGCTCGACTTGGCGGTGGCCGTACCCCCAGATTTCATAAGCTTCAATTATTAATTCAATTAAATTATTAATTCATAAGCTAACGGACCCGACAGACGTTGTTCTCTCTTTACTGTAGCGTCATCACAATGTACTGTTCATTCACAATATACAGTAGTAATGATTGGACTGTCTAACAATAAGTCTGTCAGGTTATCCAACTACATACTGTTTTATTGATGAACGTAGATCCTCGTGGAATCTAGTTAGAAGTCGACTAATTGTCCTAATAGGTATCCTAATAGGTATAGAAATTTATGCGGTGTAACCTGGATATATGCTACACTCCAGACCAATTCCCTGGGTTGGCGAAAAAATGGCACTGCAGTTATGTATAGTATTAAAGTATAATAGAAGAAACGATTTGGACTTAGATTTTATTTGAGATCAGCTTTTCTAGTGATGGTTCTTAGATATATATCATCAAACTCGATTCAGCTACTTTCGGGTCATCTTCTGCTAATGCGTTGAGTTCTTTCAAGTACTACTCCTTTTTAAAAACCTGGTTTCACATAACAGTGATCGCTCATTGCGAAATGAACCAGTTTATCTACATTTTGTTTTAGCTCGTTTCTTATTCTAGCTTGCTGTTTATAAATCGATAGGCTTCGAAATTAAAAGTTCAAGACGTGTTGGAAGTAGTTGCATAATGTGTAAACATTATGCTCATAAAACATGTATAATTTCAAAGGATCAATTCACTTTAGTAAGGTCGACCAATACTGGATTAATAAATTAATTTAGATCATATTTTGCTGGCCTGGATATTCAGCAACTCGATTTTTACGATATTTTCTGCCTTGCACGACCACTACGATATATATAACCAGCTGCCGACGTATTTCCGAACCGATACGACTTCGGGATAGAGCATACTCATATTTGAAAGGCCGGTAACGCAACTTACCTGACTTAGTAAGGTGCATTGCTGGCTATCAATTGCCGGTTCTTATGACTACCAAATAGATACTATTCTAAATAGGCCATCGGAAACTCACAAAACACAACAGCATATCAGTATTTTACAGCAGTATCACGTGAGGGAGAGGTACCACTCCGGTCGTGCCTGCACAATTCAAACAGCATGGCAATATCATATTATGTATAATAAGCACTAATATTATAAAGAGGAAAAAATTGATTGTTTGTTTGTTTGCTATATGTTCCAATAGGCTCCAAAACTACTGGACCGATTCGAAAAAATCTTTCACAGGTAGAATAGACACATTATCAACGGACAACTTAGGCTATAATATTATATTAAAAAAATTAGGCAAGCTAGCTGACTAGACTTATAATTAAAAAAAAAAATACCTTCTTGAACTATAGAAATGTTACCAAAGGTATCAAAATTTTGACGATAAGTCATTATTTTGCATGCGCCGCGAAAATCATTAATGACCTATAAAATAACGTATTATAAAATATTAACAGCACTCATGATTACACCTCATGAAAATATAGACCTAATTATCATAATTGATCCAAGATAAGAGTTTTTGTTAAAAAAATTAAGTTCAACTATGTGTGGGATTTTATAGTGATGAAATTGGTATCAGAACATTATTCCTCAACCATTTAAATTATTTGATAAATAAGGTTGATTATCTTCGTGTAAATTACATTTTAAATTATTTAGATCGGACTTTTCGTTTAAAAGTTATGACAAGTATAAGAAATCTAAGGAAAATGTCACAATTTGAATAAACTCTTTAGTTCGGTTAGTAGTGTTATAAAGAAAACCTGCAAACAAAAGTTGTAGAACATAAAATTTTATATAAAAATGTTCTTATTATTTTTCTTTTAAAACACTTAACCGTTTCTCAAAAATTTCAATAAAACCACATGTTTTGATTTTTTTCAACCCCTTAACGGGGGTTAGTTAAAAAAACTTTCACTACAACTACAATTAAAAAATTAAGTTTTAGAGTCAAATTCGTATTTAAAGTCAATTCGTAGTTTTTTGGGCTTCTAGGCTTCCCTATCTCAGCTATGTAGTTTCAATTTTAGTAAAAACAGTTATAAGACCATTTTTATATAAAATTTTACGCTCTACAACTTTTGTATAAATGTAACACTTACAAACACTCTAACACTTACCGTTTCCTCAAAATTAAGAAAAACCACTACTTTTATATTTTTTCACCCATTTCCGGATGTGCGTTTCCGGTGCAATTGAAAATAAATTTTTACAGTTCGTTTTTAAATTCTTGAAAGTAACTTATATCAATAATTCAAGCTTTAACTCGAAATTTCTATTTAAAGACCTTTTTTCTTGGACTAAATATAAATAAATATGTAAATAATTACATAAATTGCGTAATTTGGCAACTAGCACAAGTCCCCGAGAATATTTTTTGTTTGATTGCCGCGAATTAACTCAAAAACCACTAGACCCATTTAAAATCTTTTATTGTTATAATAGTACGTGAAAAGTCAGCGATATTGGCTAGAAGAATAATCATCATTGATTCAATAATTTCATTTCAATCATCAATAATTTACGGTTGTAAATCTAAGTTAGCGTAGGCGAATTTACGTTATATATAAATTGGTACTAACACATAATATTATTATGGCACTAGCTCTATTCTACTACCTCTTACAAACCGTTATATAATATATTATAATTATTATCTTAAACGTTACATTGATTAATATATTTTATTTTGATTGATTATTATATTAATATATTATTTAAAAAATAATAAGATATACATAAAGTACTGCCAAGGATTTAAACAAATTACTCTGTCTCTGTTGTAGTATTTAGAAAACTGCAGATTTTATTATAAATATGGTAATACAAAACCTATATCATCAAATTTAGACAACTCATCATTAAAAATGGCTGAGTATATATTAACAACTCGTATGTCATCTAATGGGGGATAATTCCTACCAAGGTAACTCAAGTCAAAAGTCTCCAGCTTTAGTAAGTCCGTTAACTTCACAAAGAAAATTTGAGGAAATAGATACATTTATTTAATAAATTCTTTAAGGAGATTTATTTGTACGCGAAGCTCTTACCGCATACAAGCATGACCAAGCTCGGAGAATGGATACTCTGAAGTGCCTTTACAGCACAAAGTATTTCTCTTTTCTCGAGAGCACATCAACTACAATTACCAATTTATTTAATATAATTTATAAATGATACCGATATAATCATTTAATATAATTCAACATCATCATAATATTATAACACATATTGCCGGAAGTTTCATTGTTGCTTATTAATTATTGGAATAATAAATTCGATCTATTGAACTATAGAAATCCACGCCACTAGTTATTTCCTAGATATACCTATATAAAATTAATTAATAATTAATCATTACTATTTTCGACTGATTGTTTGTACCGACGGCTCTTGCTGGAAATTCATATTTTGTAATACCACTACAATGGACCTTTTTACACTTTCAAATCAACTATTTATTTGATATAATATCACGATTAGAAATAAAACGACTGGTTTCGACAAATTTATCGTCAAGTGACGACATTATAGTGGTTTTTTTTAATAATGATTACTAATTTTGACTGATTGAATGTACCGACGGCTCTTGCTGGAAATTCATATTTTGTAATACCACTACAATGTACCTTTTTACACTTTCAAATCAACTATTTATTTGATATAATATCACGATTAGAAATAAAACGACTGGTTTCGACAAATTTATCGTCAAGTGACGACATTATAGTGGTTTTTTTTTAATAATGATTACTAATTTTGACTGATTGAATGTACCGACGGCTCTTGCTGGAAATTCATATTTTGTAATACCACTACAATGGACCTTTTTACACTTTCAAATCAACTATTTATTTGATATAATATCACGATTAGAAATAAAACGACTGGTTTCGACAAATTTATCGTCAAGTGACGACATTATAGTGGGTTTTTTTAATAATGATTACTAATTTTGACTGATTGAATGTACCGACGGCTCTTGCTGGAAATTCATATTTTGTAATACCACTACAATGGACCTTTTTACACTTTCAAATCAACTATTTATTTGATATAATATCACGATTAGAAATAAAACGACTGGTTTCGACAAATTTATCGTCAAGTGACGACATTATAGTGGTTTTTTTAATAATGATTACTAATTTTGACTGATTGAATGTACCGACGGCTCTTGCTGGAAATTCATATCTTGTAATACTACTAAAAGGGACGCTTTTGTACTTTCAAATCAACTATTTATTTGATATAATATCACAATTAGAAATAAAACGACTGATTTCGACTAATTTATCGTCAAGTGACGACATTATAGTGGTTTTTTGTTTTTTTTAATAATGATTACTATTTTTGACTGATTGAATGTACCGACGGCTCTTGCTGGAAATTCATATTTTGTAATTACTACTACAAGGGACCTTTTTATACTTTCAAATCAACTATTTATTTGATATAATATCACAATTAGAAATAAAACGACTGATTTCGACTAATTTATCGTCAAGTGACGACATTATAGTGGTTTTTTGTTTTTTTTTTAAATGATTACTATTTTTGACTGATTGAATTTACCGACGGCTCTTGCTGGAAATTCATATCTTGTAATACTACTAAAAGCGACCTTTTTATACTTTCAAATCAACTATTTATTTGATATAATATCACAATTAGAAATAAAACAACTCATTTCGACTAATTTATCGTCAAGTGACGACATTATAGTGGTTTTTTGTTTTTTTTAAAATGATTACTATTTTTGACTGATTGAATTCACCGACGGCTCTTGCTGGAAATTCATATCTTGTAATACTACTAAAAGCGACCTTTTTATACTTTCAAATCAACTATTTATTTAATATAATATCACAATTAGAAATCAAACGACTGGTTTCAACAAATTTATCGTCAAGCGACATTATAGTGGTTTTTTGTTGTTTTTTTTTAATAGAGGAAAAATTAAATGTCTCCTTATGTCTCTATGTGTTAAAAATAGCATTTAAATGAGTAGATAGAGTACAGGTTATTTTTATTTATCCTTTCAATTATTATTAATTCAATCTAATTATTACTTTCTACAGGATAATAGAAATATTTTCCTGACAGAGAATTTTCTTTGTTCTGAACACGTCTTCCTAGCGTCATACTTTCTTATTTCATATATATCAGTCACTGTTTCTTCTTTTTGCATTGAATGTTTTGGAAATCTACTAGACCATACCTTCCCTTCCCAAGATTATCAACGTTGATATAACTCTCAGACGATTTCCATTTTAGAAACAGATGTATTAAAAAATCAGAAATTTTATGCAACGTTTTTTAAAACGGTTTGAGGTATAACCGCACAAATGACACTTTCTTTACAAAGAAATTGCGATTCGTTACATGCGATGAAGGCAGGCATACCTTAAAGTCACATATTTTAATATCAACAACGAGTATTGTTTGTTAAGGGGTGTCATTTATGCTATCACCAATTTAATTAGTTTTGCTTTTCTTAAATAATAAGATTTGTCCGCAAATTAGTACATTTGTCACTAAAATGCAGTCACCAAACAATATCAAATTGATGTCACAATAAATCACTTACAATCATGGAGATATTATAGGGTCTAGTATAAAATAAATGTTTTTGTATGTATTATAATAGGTCCTAATAAGTATTTAAGCAAACTAATTTAACGAGATCACCAACAAATCATATTTTATATAACTAGAAAATTTCTTAGTTCCAAAAAGAATTTAAGGTTGACGTCATCATAGTTTCAACCAAAAGTTTACTACTTAACTGGAGGTGTGCCTCCTTCAGGGATCTTAATTTCTATGGGTAGTGCGTTAAATTTATATTTAAATAAAATTTCTTGCAAAATAGTAAATAAAACACTAATTAAATAAAGTTAAAATAATCTTTTTTTTTATTTTAAAAAACTTTTTTTATTTATAACAATATAAAAATTACTGAATAATCAGCGCTGATTTGGATTTTCTTTCTTTTCTGGTCAATAAGCACATTTTTTGGTTCTGGTGCGGGGTTGGCCAGCTTTAAGAGCATGGCTAATCCGATATTATGTTTGCACATACATTTTGTGTATAACGCAGAGCACTTGCATTTTATATACTATAATATAATATTATACTTTCATTAATTTTAATATTTATTATTTTATTATTATTATTAATATTTATTATTATACTTACATTCATTTTAAATTTATATATTAAATTCCTAACAAGTATTATTATTTTAATAACTAAAGGAAATAAAATGAAACTACTGTATTAGTGACAAAATAAATAAGAGTCGCAGTCCGGGATCGATCAACAATTTATTTAATGCCAGATCTACCATTCTGACCACAAAGCTAAAATTTAAGAATATGAATATAAATATTCATCTAATGCTCTACTATTTTATTGGTAATCCATCTCATATTTTACACATATATTTACATTAATTTGATAATTCATACGTAATATAATTCATAAAAGTATATAGATTTGCTTTCCTAAATACAACTTTATTATTATCAAAATAGTTTTTTTATTAGTAAATTTTAGTTACTTTTATTTTATGATTTAGGTATATATCTATGGTTTCTGTACTTTATAGGTTGATAAATGTAAAATAGAATAACAATGGCTTCGTGCTAATTCCTTAATTCTATATTTTATATTCTCACTGATTTTGCATATAATTTTATTTAAATCTTTTTTAAATTGGATCAAGTTTTCAAATTGTTTTAAATCTTAAATTAAAGTAAATTAAAATTTTAATTTCATCAACAATAAACACCAAGTTTGAAAAATGCTATATTCTTTCAACTATTACATATATTACACAGCTGTGTAATCCAGGATACAGAGACAAAGACTTACGTAGTGTAAGTAAAAAGGCACGGCAGTTACCAAGGCGCTCTGTATTATTAAGTAAGCTCTACGAATGCCAACCCACTACCCCACTCGGCGTGGCAATCACGACCTACTATATATTGTCAAAAAAAAAAAACTGAGAGTATTATTAATGGTACTTAATTAGGCAAAATGGCAGATCACCTGATGGTAAGTGGTCGACGTCACCCATCAACATAAAATAGTTGTTCTGGAACTAGCCCAAGAAACTCATATATGTGTTGCCTATCCTAAGACATAATATGTTTTAGGCCTTGGTGCCAGTCTTACAATGCATGTCCTGCCTTCACTCCGAAACACGGAGAAACAAGATGGTGGTACCATGCAGGTGGGAGTGCGGCACAGCGCATCTTATCAAAAAAATACCATAAAATAAAACCATAAATAACAATCACTTACATTGTTAAGCAGCTACAAAATTTATATCAGTCCACCTGGAATAAATAAAATAAAGATTTAAACAATATACTTAATGGTATTTGTAAATGATAATTATTAATTAAGTGGTTTTGGATATTATTAAAAAAAAAAAGTATCAATCCTTATGCCCCACTGCTGGGCACGGGTCTCCTTCCTCGAAATCAGGCGAGGAGGCTTTCGTATTATTATATATTCTACTATGCCATGGGATATAAGTGAATAGTCAAAAATGTCCGATATGACCTTCAACTTCCCATTACTTGTAATACACGGATTTTGAAAATGTTTGATGTTGAAAAGGTTTAACATCCTTTGGAGCTGCCTTAAAAATTTGATTTTGTGAAAATATTTCCAAGGATATTCAGATATAAATAAATAAAATAAAAAAAATAAAAATCCTTTTATTCCATTCAAAATAAATAGGTATTACAGTAAGTTATTTTTTTATTATTGATAATCAGATAATATTCGTATTTAATTAAAAATAATGGAAATATAATGATTATATTTAACTGCACTATTTTTTTCTATAGACACCACCAAATAATCTGTGCTTATAAAAACTAATATCATCAACTAGATTCGTTCAACTCTATTTACCTCTTGCGACTCTTAATTTGAAAAAAACCGTCATAAGTATGATAGTACATAAAATATATGACTACCGTCCGTTTTTTTTTACTTATTTAATAGTATTAAAATATCCTTAAAATTTAAATAATCTTTTTTTAAATAATTTATGCTTTTTTAATATTTAATAATAATAATTCATAATAATCACATTAATTTTATTATATTAAAATAATAAAGTTACTTACAAATTTTCTTTTCAATTCCGTATATTCTTTTTCGTTGATACGTAAACTTTAAATATATTCGAACCTACCCCAAGCGCGACGTATTTACTTTAGTGAGGCTATTACCGTCGGGCAGCCTTCAACCCATGCGACAGACTGATGAGAGTTCGTTGCATTCAGCAAAATCGGGGCTACGGGCTTGCGTACAAGGACGAATCTATGGGGCGAAAATGAAATAATTTCTCGGTGTATATCTACGTTAAAATTTTTTTTTAATTTTTTTTACTATTTATCTTGAATATAGTGTATTTATTATTTAATTTACTGTATTTTTTATTTATTTCAGTGTTAAATTAACAAAATAATGTATAAATACCATATCTATTGCTATGGATTAGTTTATGTTTATATTAATTATCTATTTACTAGTGAGATTCGTTTTTTATAAGTATTTTCAAAACATTTTTTTGTGTGTGACCTAGTTTCATGTAGCTCTGACGTTTTCGACCTATATAACTGTCTTATACAGTTATTAGTACTATAATTTCACTCTAAATATAAGTTATATATTATATTTTTAGATATCTTTGTTATACAACCGATCCTATTCATCTGTTAACAGATTAGATAATGTCCAATTAACTTTCTTCGTCTTTATTTGAAGCCTACAATTGTGATGTAGAAGTAGCTTTTGAAACTTTGATCTAAATGTAGGATTCACTTCAATCTCCTTTTGAAATCAATTTGTAACAAACGAGTGTATTTTGAGGTCTTCAGATTAAGTTATAATATCTGCTTAGTTACGGGGGATCCAGAAGTTTGTATTATTTGCCAGTATATTATGTGTGTCTATTTTTCGGATTCATCAGCCAGTAAAATAAGACACAGATTTGGCAGAATAATTAATGTATGTATTACCGGATATTTCATGTTTAATTTACTATGACTTTTGATTAAACTTTACAATAATATAGCTTACACATCAGAATGACAGTAATCCACTTTGCGTGTGACTCATTCTTGAAATCAGGGTCTGTTACTTGCTAAACCCTTGAACCTAATCAGGTCTATTGATTTTCAGACGATGTCTTCCTTTACCGATTTTAGTAGAGAGGCATTCTATCCAGATGTAATTTCATTAATTATGATAAATATCAAATAGATAGTTCAACTCAATTCATTACGCAGTTTCGATTATGTGTGGCAGCGGACGTCGCCGCCTGCATCACTGCCACACCAATAAAAGCTGTGTAATGACAATCGCACGCACATATCGCTACGCGCAAAGTTGAATTAAACTATCTATGTGGTACTCAAGCAGTGGATACATTTCAACTTTAATAAACGCCATTCTCCTTCTCCGGTAAACCTTTAAAATAATTTAAGGAGTCCATAATGAAACCGGTTTTAGTTTTAAACATAAACTTACTTTTCTTTTATCTTTTTTATTTTTTTGTCGTATCTTGATGACACCACACCCTCAAAGCAGCTCTTAATTATCATCGTCACTACACGATGACCAGCTAAGCAGCAGTTCTGTCTTCAAATTAATTTCAGCTGCGTTGATCATTGAATTAATGTAATCTGTAGTTTTTCATCTTCAAGTTTAATTAAAGATTGACGTGGTGTAAAAAGCGACCATAAGTATTATATTGTATTATCACATATGCAGAGTATGTACTTGTTACTTGAGGTCAAGCTGGTTTCCGCAACTCGACGCTTTACGCCTATTTTGCGTGCTGTGAGCTGAACTCTACATAGGTAGAGTATAGTAATAGATAGCAATATTTCATACATTTCCCAGGTATTGTGAACAGTATCTGAATTATATTGTCGGTAATGCATACTATATATAAATATCGAGAATTTATCGTCTTAGCGTTCATTGAAAGAGGCCTATACCCCGCAGTTAAAAGCTGATTAGTGATGTTGATGACGATAATGACGAAAATTAATAAAATTATACTGATGCTGCCGAGGATAAAATGAGGCGACTACCTTTTATCATATTTTTGCCCGGCCCTATCGGCTCATATTAAGGCTCAATTTAAATTTAATTATTAAGGCTTTTAATAAGGCCCTCTTATCAGTAGTGCTCTATTAATTTATTTCAATCGATGAATAATTGTTATTTATTTTTTTATAATCATTTCTAGAGTTAAGGTGTTAGTTTGGGAAGCGGATGCAAGTGGCGGGGAATTCGTAGTCTTGGAGTTCATTGAAGCAGGCCTTCTTCAGTAGTGGATGGGTAACAGTTGATGATGATGATGTTGATGTTGTTGTTGATAATGATGATTATGTTGATGATGATGATGGTGATGGTGGTGGTGGTGGATGTGGCAGTGGTGGTGGTGGTGGTAGTGATGATGATGATGTTAATGATGATGATTCATATTACTTGTAATTTTAGTCATTTATTTAAAAATAGATTTCAGTCGATGGTGAGCATGAAATGAACGACATCATGCAACCAGAAAACCACAAAAACAATGACGCGCAAGGTTCATTTGCTGGATAATACTTTCAATATGCTTTTGATGTGGTTATTTTGAACACTCAGTAGTAGTTTAGTTTTCAAACAATTCACCAATTTTATTTGGCGTGATTATATAATTATTGAAAAGGTCAATAAAACACACATTCAAACATATACATATTATATAGCCATATTATTTTAAGTCACACATACATACATTTACACAACTTGGGACATATTATAATCAATGCGCCGAGACGGATAGAGCAGTAATGTGAACCCGAAGCAGTAGGGCTATTCTGTAAAAACCATTTTGATATTGAGCTTCACCTGATAGAGCTCACTTTACGCTCACTTCGAAAGTGAACTTTATTGATATAAATAGGTAGAGTTTTAAAGAATACAAATTCGTCGTATTACCGCGGATTCCGCTTTCGAGATTCGAAAACGACCTTACAGAATAGCCCTACGGTCAGTAATTAATAGCGATGTAAAATATCTGTCGAGTCTCAGCATTAAAATAAACAACTAACTGGCTGATACTGTCCTGATGTGGTGCCCGCAATACGCCTTCGCTCTTTGTTTTCTTTATCTCATCTTTAATTATAGATAAATATGAATACTAATATCGACATAGATGTTTTACATCTGGCGGGCGTCCAGTGACTACTGAATTTTACTAGTACCGATCCAATTGAATCACTGTAGATAATTCAACGCCGACCCCGTGTGTCGCCACCCTAACAGCCACTTATAGCTATTATCTAAGTATAACGAATACAAAACTTTAAGTACAAAATATAATACGTGTAAATACAAATTAAAATGTAAATCAGTATATGTTTCACAAAAATACACATATAGGAAATTCATCATTTAAAACATTGCATTCATGTGCCCACATTTATTTGGCATACATAGAATTATAGTAAAGAAGTTTATTATTAATATTAAAATAATTATACCGCGTGTATTTGGAACGCTTGCAAAGATTTAAGCCTATATACTGTTTTTATAATATTTAATGCATATAATCATTTATCTCAGAAACGTTTTTTTAAGAAAATTTTAGGACTTATATACTTATAGTATTTTGCATGCCCGCGATGTATGCATACACGCTATGAACTCACGCTGACCGTGAGAAGCGAGCGTTACGAGGCTGTGAGTCAGCTGTTACATTTCTGTTTCTTTTTTTTCAAAAAAACAATTACTTTAAAGCATTGTCATCAAAATGAAGAAAAAAAATCATAATGCCACCATTATATTTACCAAGCCGGATTATAAAAAAAAAGTTAAAAAAGACAACAAAAAAAAAAATGATTTCGCTTTTCTTTTCACTATCATACCTCTTCGTTTTTCAAAGCGTTCAAAATACACCCTGTATAGATTTCCCGAGGCTATTTCTGCGTGTTCCTAAACAGTCAAAAGCGGTGCTGTCTTAAAAGCACATTACCTATTTGATTATAGAATATAACCTTCCACATAAACACACATATATTAAACATACGGTCTAGACCGCTTAAGTACGAGATCTCAATAATTTTGAATTTTAACACTCTCCTCTCCGAGGAGGCCCGCGCCTAGCTGTGACATATAGATACTTAATTTTTTTTTAAACCATATAATATAACAACTCACAGACCAAGTCGTTGAGGAGTGCAATTCTACGATGGAACTTTTACTGGTTTTATTTACACTGGAATGACATTTATAGATTGCGAAGTTAAAAAAGCAAATTATCGCATTTTCGTTATTATTATATTACAAAGGTACTCAGTTGATCTTAATGCAATATAATCATTTTAAAAAACTGTATGACATCACAGGTTGTATTGTCATATTTTTTTTAAATAGAAGTCTCTACTCAACACGAGGATATTTTTTATTATCACGAAAGCATTTTGGGGTGTGCACTTTTGATTATTTGAATTTATTTACATTATACCATAGACAAATACTACTTTAATCCTAATAGCAATATAAATATTACTTCTAGAAAATAAATATGTGCTTGTGCGTAATTTTTGATACGATTCAGTAACACCAATTTCATTCGTATCTACGCCAGTCCAAGTTATCCTAAGCATGGTCCAATATGACGCTAGACAAAATACATCCAGCATTATATTTTTTTTATAAAGCATCATGACCAGAAAATCTTACTACATTACCTTTTTTACATGATTACGCTCAAAGTAACTTGTCCGGATTGAACCGACGAATAATGTAGCAAAGTGTCAGTGACTTCACTCACACTATGTAATTTTTTTTTTTGTCAAACAAAGAGCTTACTTCAGTCCAGCCAAGCTAAATTGTTCATACTTGCGTTACGAGTATACATTTTTATATAAAACATAGGAAATACAATTTTGTACAAAATTACAAACAGTCAAGATTGAGGAATCTGAAAATAGACACCAATAGAAAATATTTATAACATAAATGATTTATGGAAAATCATCAAGTCATTTAATGTGCCTAGTACTTTAATAGAAATCATTAAAGGTACATATTACATCATTATCAAAAAAAAAACCGAATCTAAATAACTGTTTAGGACAGTCTAAGTACGTTGATTTGTACATAGATTTTATAAAAACAACAAACTATTTCATATCATTGTTTTAATTTTTAAAAAAACAATGGACAAAAAAATAGTACTAAAGTTTTACTTTGATTTATAAATGTTTTAGTTCATTAATAAATTAACTAAATTTTTTACAATAAATTATAAAGCTAGGAAAATAAGGACTTTAAAAGTAATTTATTTTAATTTTGAACAAGTTGGTCTTATTTACAAGCTCTTTACTCTCACTATAGTTTTGATCACTTTCTTATACATACAAATTAATATATAAGAAAAAATATCGAATGAACATATTATAAAATATACTTATGGAATTTATCTTTTTTGGGAAAGCTTTTAAAACTTAATTCAGTTTGAACAAGCGTATACTTGCCAAAGTTTTGCATATACACAGTGTGTTTAAAATTTGGTATGGACGGAAGATATTTTAAAGATCAGAATTTAATTATATATATTTAGAAATTTAAATAAACTTATATTAAATCACTTTCACGTCCACTCAATCGTTGTTTTTGCACATACATCGAACTAATCGCTTGTGCGTGTTTGTGTTAGTATTTTTTTAATAAAAGGGGTCATAAAAGGTTCAAATAGCCTTAAAGTAAAGTACTTATATATAAATACACTCTAACATTGATCTGCAAAGCTCATAGTATTCACACTACAATATTTATCCTAGATTAAATATTACACTAACATATAAGAATAACATTTATTTAAAACTTTTGATTGAATTGCTGTATATTGGTGAGAAACGGTATGAGTGACGTCACCATAAACATTTGTACGAATTTTCTTCCGAAGAACAGACAGAAAGTTCTGTCATTATAATCATTATTATTAATGTTTCAAGACCTGAATGACCTGACCTTCAGAACTTCTTCTGACCTTCAGAATCGCACAAACTTATCAGAAAATACTCACTTTATCAAATATATCCTATAAAACAGTTTATACCGATATGGGATTATGATAGTAAAAAGTTGTTTTAAAATTTTTTGATAAAATATTATATACGTATAACTAAGTTATATAGTACACACACTCATATAAAAATATGATGTGCCAATAAATAGTGAACTATATCTAAATTAACTCAAACTGATATATATATATATATATATATATATATATATATATATATATATATATATATATATATATATATATATATATATATATATATATTAGGATAAGATGTTATAAATAATGAATATAAAGTCAAGAGAGAAATATAAGAGGACACGGACGGTGTATAGATAAAGAACCACTATTTTTTTTTTAATTAATCGCCACTAAAAATGGCGCAGGCGATATGCATTTTAACAGCATTATTCTTATTTGTATGACCGCGATACGATGACAAAAAATCTAATTAATAGCGCTCTCAAAATATTTTTGGTAAATATATTACCTACATGCTTTTATTGAAAGGATGTACATATTAATTAATTATGTTTAAATAGAAAAGGAGAAATACGATATTACCTTTAAAAATAAACAAAGTATCAGAGCAAGAGGTTGAGATATATTTTTAAGGGGACCATGACAATTACTTAAATGAAATTATAAATTTAGAAAAATGCAAATTACACTAAACCATAAAGAATAATAAAAATATAATATGATAGAAAATTAATCATAAATTCAATAAATATTTAACATAATATGCTTACTAAAATTTGATTCTGGTTGTAGGAAATTAGTACCTATGATATCAATTTTTGATATATATGTTAACGATAGGAACAAGACGAGACAGCAAATACATATTATATCAGACGATAATTAGACACGTTAAATATAAATATCCAAACATCTATACATACAAATATATTTTTCTCGCGTATCTTAAAACGCTCACGCCTAAGATACTTCAATTCATTAGAAAAAATAAAACAAGTCACAGCAATTCGCTGACATAATTATAAATAAAGAATGAAAAATAGGTTACATATTATATTTATGCGCAAATGTTCGCTAAGCTCACATTTGTAAAAATATACTTTTAATATAAATAAAGAGTCAGTCAGGAACGCATGATAAAAGACACGCGTTAAAACCTTTATCGCAAAGACTACGTTTTAAATTTTAAAATTGGATTAATTTGATATTAGTGAAGTATCTCCACATGATAATATGAAAGATTTACAATTCCTGTGTCTCACATGAAGTTCCACGCTGAGGGCTTCCAGATACCACCTGATGCATTATATGAACTCTTACTTCGCCTGTAGCAGACTTATATCCCAACGTACGTCGATGGCGACTATTTAGCGAGCTAGACAGATTACTCTTGCAGCAGCAATAGTTAAAAATGTGCGCAAAAGCACGACGAAAATATCTATTCATTGTTCCGTATAAGAAGGTGGTGATAACAGATCGCAAGAGAGCCAGCCATATCAAGTAGTAATATGTAGCATTGCTAGCATCGGGATTCTTATAAATAATGACAAGATACGGTATCCAAGAAATGATGAAGAGGATATAGCTCGTGATGTTTAAATTAGTTATAGAATAGTCTCGCTTGTATTGCGATGACCTTTTATATTGTACTTGACTCCGTGCACGCTGTCGGACCTCTATGGACGCAGATATTAGAGCGAACAATGTCAAGCCACATGGTATACCATGAAAGATGACGTCCGTAGACAATCTAAAGTACAAATTTCCGTGATGTTCCCTCTCGCAATAATCGTAGTCCAGTTTATAATATACGCCGATGGTTCCAAGTACTGCGCTGATCGCGAAAATTAGTGGAACGACGACATCGACTCGCATAGACATGAAGGTTTCATAGGTGCCCATGGTACGACAGAGTCGTAAGTAGCTCTCTGCAGCCACCATCTGTTGAAGAAATAAACTTATATTGCTTGCATCGTTACTATGAATATGGTTCCATATACAAAACACTTACCATAGCTAGGAGGCTGTAACTGTAGGTGGATATTTCTGTTAGGAGTTGGAGAACACTGCAAACCTCTAGGGTATCCCATTGGCCAGACAGCAAGATCACCACGCAAGTTGGCATCACGATGGTCGTTATAATGAGGTCAGCGAGTCCCAAGCAGCATAAAAACACGTTTCCTGTGTAAAGATGGACAAGGATCAATTTAATTTTAAGATTGATTGATTTTTTTAAAGCATGCAAGATCAAATTTTCAGATTCAGGTTCATAGAATTATAAAATATTGAACTTTATAGCATAAATATACAGATATAGCACAGTATAGATATTAACCAATATAGAAACTACGAACAAACGCTCGAAACAGCACACTCACACAAACATGCGCATTAAAGATCAATCGAAACGAAAAAAAAAATTGTTCATATCAAAAATCAAGACTTCATAATCGCAAAGCAGTTTAACATAGATTGAAAAGAATAGAGGCAGCCGCTCAGCATTTGTCACAGTGCTGTAATAAGACGCTGATTTTAAGTGACCCTTCGTGGTCATTTGCAGGGTAGGCGTTGAAGTAACTATCCTAATCGTATCATTCCCAATTCCCACCTAGTGGGAAATGAAGTTGTAGTAAAAGTCTTATAATAAATGGATAACATACCTATCTTCTTGAGAGTCTTTTCAACAAAAAATGAAGCCACGAAGAAACCGTTCATGGTGGTACCAAAACATGAACAAAATAAAACAAATGATAATCTAGCAATCTTTGGCCACTCATTGCTGAGCGTCACCGGGGAAAAGGATTTGACGTCCGGCGTGTGTCCTTTCCCGCGACCTGCTACGTCTTCATACATCAGGATAGATTCTAAGAAAGAAAAGATTAATTATTTACAAGAACGATCAGATCGTATTGTTTTATTACACCTTAGCATAACAGGGCGACGATGATCTAGTCACTCAGTGTCATCACATCTTGAGTGAGAGGTCCGGGGTTCGATCCTGACAATTGTGGAATAAGTTTTTATAAATAAGTTTAACTAAACACAAGATCATTACTCGCTCACCGCTGAAGGAAAATTTAAGGTTACAGCATAAGCTCACAAAGTGTCGCAAAATTTTTCTTTTAACGGTAGCTGAACTTTTGACTACAATATATTTAACGCCAAATTCTAAATTAAATGATTCACGGGATACAAGTTTTAAATTAAGTGACTATTAGAGACATAAAGCACAAATGCAACTTATTCGCGAATAAATAACCGTTGGTATTTCTTGGACGCAACTTGCATTAGAAATATTTTTTTTGACTTCTAGATTATTTATGATTTATATACGAGTATTCTCTTTAATATTTAGGTAGTATTTTATATTTTTGGTTTATATTATTTGTTTATTTTATAACAAAAATTGATAATATATCTAATTTATTGTAATGAATTTCGGCTCAAATACTTAACACTTGTTTTAAAAATAATAATTTATTTCACTTACCAAATAGTTTGTATACGAACTGCTAATCAAGTACAAATACGAGTAACTAAAGAAGAAAATTATACAACGGAATTGAAAAACAAAAGTCCTAAGTAATATACTAGCATCTTATTCAAAAGACAAAGAGTTCAAAATTCAGGTATAAGGCGATAAAGTTCCGCAAATTATTTTTGTTGTAACATTTATTATCCCGTTTTATGGTACTGGCACGCAAATAGCCGGCTAACTGCCAGATGTTAACCTCATCTTGCAGGCGTTTATGGATTGAATAAAAAAAACCAATTCATTAAAACCTCAACAATCAGAAAAAGCAATAGTTCTGTCTGCGTTGTCACTTGGGTATACTGACGATAATAGTATTTGATTTTAAAAAATGGCAACTATATCGATCGAAAAATGGCAACTAGTCGTATACGTATATTGTCTGTATTTTTGGAACTGTATTTTCAGAAATGCGATGGAAATGCGATGGAAATGGCAACTATAGTCAGTCGTATACGTATATTGTCTGTATTTTTGGAACTGTATTTTCGGAAATGCGATGGAAATCCGCACAGACTCATAGTTTTAACTATTATATCAGATGTTATTTAGGATTCCAAAGGGAAGCTTACAGTTTTAAGTAATAGCAAGATTTAAAAAAAAACAATAGGACGCGTTGGAAAAGTTCGTAAGAACACCAGCGCTAGCGCATACGCAGTTCAGTATCATTTGTTTTAGCTAAAAGACACAGAGATTTTCTAGAATATTATCAAAAATAGTAGTAGTAGTAGCAGTAGTAGGCCTATTCTAAATAATTCACAATAATTTAAATTTTAACCAGTAATTAACAGAAATTCGGACAGTAAATGCTAACGTATGATTAGGAACATATATTTATATTCCCATAATCTCATGGTGTTTCATCAAATGGTCCTTTAATGTGTATACATATATTTATGTTATAATATGTACATTGGTTTCTCTTTAAGTCATTAAATGATCCACATTTACAGTTTGCGTTTAGAACATAAAAATCTAATTAAATGAATGAATCACTTCGGCATGACGTCATGTTGTTTCTCTAGTTAACTTCACTGGACCAATTCTAGTCACCTCAAAATATTAGGATGATAAAAGTAAAAAAGTATAAAACTAACTAATCATCAATTCTTGAACTTGAAGGTAGAAGAATTGGTACGTCATCAAGCAGGTGGGAGGTCCGTGTTGGATGCGAGTGGCAAGAGATTGGCCGCCTTTCTGTTGATCGAGGAGGGACTAGGTTCAGCAATAGACGCATAGGGGCTGATGATGTTGATGATGATAAATCAATTGAGGAAAGAAAAAAAACCTATAGATATCTTATTTTATATCTTAGTCATTTCTAATGACTATTACCAAGATCTAAAATATCCTGCGGCAGAGGTAAATATCATCGGCCATAGTAAGGCTTTGTTGGATACTAATAGTCATCCACACGTCCATTTTTATTTATATTTTCGAGGTAAGAATATTTTTTATAATTCTTGAATATTCGTCAGTCCAAAGAAATCTCTCTATTACCTGTTCTCATATATATTTTTATGTTTATAATAAATCATTAACAATTAATATAGCACGAAGCGATAACTTTAAGCCTTTTAATATTAACCTTTGAAAACTTTGGACCAAAATTAAAACCAAAAAATGTAATATGACCCCATTTGTTTTCTTTCCTATGCGTGGGTTTTTCATTAAAATGATGCTGCCATCATTACATATTTTATTATATCAGATATTCATATCTCCATTATGAATATAATATAATATTATATTATGAATGTTTTACAAAAGAATCGAACTGTATTGAAATCCATAAACGGTTTCATATAAAATATAAATGGAAAGCTCTCATCCCTCCGGAGCAATCAAATCAAACAATATGAACTAAAGTACTGGACCAATGTCGCGCAAATTAAAATATTTTTTTTAATATATTTCTGCAACTGAAATCGGTAAAAATCCCTATAAAATTATTATTAACGTCCTCAGTAACATTAACCCTAAGTTTATTGGGATACCAATTCATAAATTTATAAGCTGTATATTGTAAACAGTTACTAGAACTTTAAATAAATTTATAAAATAATAAAGCATAGACCTACTCCATTGAAACATAGACTTTTTCAAATATTAAATTCAACAACAACAACAATTCAATTAAAAAATTAATAAGTATAAAAAAGTTTTTTTTTGGTGCCTTTAATTTGCAAAATGTATTTTTTATTTTAGAAATAATATAGGCTAACAGGCAGATGAGCCACGTAATAGTAAATGATCAGCGTCACCCATAAATGTAAAAAAAAACAAAAAACCAGTCCAGATAAATCATACCCGTGTTTACCGTGAGATGTAAAATATTTAATATAGTTGGCACCAGTAATTACAATACTTTGCTCCACTTTCCAAAACACAGAAGAAACATAAAAGAATAAAGAAATCCATGCAGTCAAGCTGTCGTTTTAATCGTTTTGATAGCATGATAAGGAAACCTACACTGTGCTTTCATACACGCACTTGACTGGTTTTTGCCATGTCACTTTAAATATAAGCCTTCGTTACCACGGAACGACCATTCTATAGCATTTTCAAAAAAAAAAAACAAAATACATAGTTATTTAATAGGGTTTGTGAGGCATAGAAGATTGAAAAGATTAGCTCTACTGAGTTTGTTTAGCCAGCTCTTCATGGCATTGGAATCAGTAGTAGATTCAATTGACGTTCCAAAATATATTTTATTGGTAATATTATTTAAATTCAAATTATATTGATTGGATTTTATGGATCTAAGATAGTAGTATTTTGATAATATAAATTCGTTGTAATGAAGCAAATTTCAAAATATGAGTATTGTGCAATATCTCGAGTATATCTATAATAAATAGTCTTATAAAATGATTGAGACAACTACTGAAAGTTTTATACTAAGCTAACTAACTTTAAACCGATTTTATACTTTATGCTTAGATTAACTTTATTTTTTCAAAATCATTTTTTTTGCCCAAAATATATGAAATATAATATCACTTTTATTGTTTATAATTTTACATGAAAAGTGTTATAATTTTACATTAATAATAAAAAACATAAAAAATGGTTTTATGCCTACGCAACCCGTCGGGTGTTACCATTCGTCAAAAGGTAGTCACACCTTAAAATCTTTGGAACGACGTAATTCATCACAGAGACTGGAAGAAAGACTATTCTACTGACTATTCGTCAGTAGCAGTTAGATTCATAATTATAAAAGCAGCTGATTTCCGTATACTAACAATAAAGGAATAATGACATACTTTTATTTAACTTATTAAAAATAATGAGATAATATTTGAATTTGAATGATAAAAATATATTAACTACGAGCACAAGTATATTAAAAGAAAATTTTATTTGAAAAATTCTGATATATAAATCATAATAGATTTATAAATCGTGAGAAAAGATTTATATAAAAGTGGTAATTTGTTTATACTACTATAAGATCGAAAGCTCTAAAATTGAATTCAAGTAAGGGGTCTAAAGGCTGATGATGATGATGAAGGGACTTTAGTAAGATTCCTCCTAATATTTTATCCTACATCTTTTAAATAGGGGATGAAAATTCGTAACCAAGAATGCATGATAATTTTGATAAAGATATGTCAGTGATAAGGGATTGGCCTCATTGGTGTTAGTTACAGTCTACGTCAACGGAGACTGCAACCTCCAGAGGGATCATGACATATTAAAGGATATATTTTGACTTGGACTATTTAAAAAAATGATGAAAATAAAATATATTTAAAAATAAATCTAAGGCAGAATGTTGATCAAATTATAAAAGCATAGTTAGCTCAGCAAGGATACTTGTGACCGGTACTCTACTACCTAATTAACACATTGCCGTCGGTCCTATGCCGTACCTCAAAATAATGATTAAATACATACCAATGTGTATATATCTAAATTTTTTTCATAATATGTTACGTCTTTATTTTATTTTATATTTGACATTTTTTTAATAATTCTAGACTAAAGTGTGGTTCATAGTTACAGAAGAGAAGTTACAGACGCGGTTTGTCGCGGGCTATTAGCCGTTCGCTAATAGTTTAAAAGTTTATTGATGTCGTTTTGCGGCTTTAGTAAAAAAAGGTTCCGGTCCGTTAGAGGTCAATAGAATATTAAATTGTACTAGACTTTATTAACTTGTACTAGAAATAGACTATATTTTATTTATTTTTTTATTTTGGTTTAACTTTTCCATCTTAATGAAATTTTCTATCAGGTACTTGAAACTTAAATGATGAGAGTTTAATTTTTGTTTTGAATGTATTCAATTGACTTGAAGCTCACCACTAACCTATAATAATTTTTTTAATAATATTAAGAGCTAATTAAAAATATATTTAAGTCTGAAAATAAAAAAAAATACAGTTACACAATAAATACAACACGACAACAAATAATACTTAAGATTAACTTAAAATGAGAAACAATAAAAATATATTTATTTATATATAAATAAATAAACACTTGTTGACGTAAGTTAACTAAGGTGACTGACACGAATAAATAAAAAGTGCATAAAAAGTATACATTTTTTCTGTGAAACGTATTTCTTACCTTAGAATGCCGGTAATGTAGTCCAAATTGATAATATTTTCTCACTTAAACAGCGATATTTTACGGAAAATATATAAAACGTCTTAAAATGTCCAATAAGACACAAATACTCGTAAAAATCTTAAAATGCGAAAAACTTTCAAATGTAAACAAATATTCATTATTCGTTTACCGTCACTCAATTCAATAAATCTTTAGACGGATAACAACAAGAGTACAGTCAATAGGGCGTATTGAGTTTTAGGTTGGCTTTCACTACGCGTAAGATTTAGGAAAAAATATGAAAAAGCCGCGTAAACAATATATAGTTTATATTTATAATAAGCTTTTTCTAGTACACTGTTCGTAAAGCAATCAAGAATGACAGATTGCACATTAAAAAAAGCGAGGAAAACTGTGCGAATATATCTTGTGGTGAAGCTGCGCCTTTAACCAAAACGATTCTTTGCGCAATGAAATGAACTAGCTTCACGTCACAGCCGGCGACCGCCAGTCGGACGCAGGCTGTGACGTCAGATGTATGATGAACAAAACCACCAATTGAGAGGCTATCATTGATTTTGTCTTTTATTTTACCATCAATTTTTACACAATACATGTTGGGGGGCTCTCAACATGACACACCTAGAATATAAAAACATTTATGTGACATAAAATACAGTCAAGTTAGTTCAAATTTTAAATCCCTTCAAAAGTTTACACTTTGACACTGGCAAAAAGTTGTGAATATTAAACTTTCTACCATCTAACTTATCGTATAGAAATAAACCATCAACTTTAAGAAAATTAAAAGCACCAATTTTGTAGGGTTGCACGGTTTCTATAATCTATGAAATCTGTAGGACCGATTATACAGGTGTTTACGTTAAAATACTTACCTCGTATTATCTACGCTCGAACGTCAATTGCCGTGCTTAGTCCAGACGTAACTGGAAACGACAGCTTGGTATGTAACTCCACCCCCTAACCGTTCTCTAAATTAAAACTTAAGGCTGGTGATGCGCGGGTTGAAAATCTACTTGGGATCTTGAGAACTTTTTGCGTAGAAAATTAAATACTAATTATAATTCGGAACCTAAATTCTGCGGGACCCATTGCACGGCAATTAGGATATTTTTATAGGAATACTGGCAAATGGACAGCTTTATTTAGTAATATGTAACGTGATTAATCACAAATAAAGTTTGAAAGTGCGTTGCCGGGGTTATAAATCCTACTTATATAACTAAAAACGCAAAACTTTGTAAGAATAAAATTTACAAGGATGCACTGATATAGGTACTTTACTCTTTTACGCAAAAACTATTGGATTGATTTTGATTTACAATAATATAGCTTGGACATCAGAATAGCACATAGGCTATAATTTATGCGAGTCCGACGGGAATCGGAACTTCTAATCAGTTCTAATATAAAATGTGATGAAATAATATTATAATCAAACCTTTTACTTGGAATGTCGGCGTCGTGTTCAAGTCGTATCGGTTCGGAAATACTGCAGGTGGTAAAAATATTTTATTTAATTTCAATTTTCCCTTCAAGGTGAGTTCTCAATTTTTTTTAAAGCGAAATGTTATTTTGACGCGATTAAACAACTTTTGTGTGATATGTGTGCCTTGATTTATCCGTGGTTTAATAGAAATTAAATTATCCATAGCTGGCTTTACACAATATCTTTATATATATAACTGAACTCCTCCTAAGCGGCTGGACCGATTTTAATGAAATTTTCTGTCTACCTTCAGGTGGATTCAAGAATAGTTTAGATTCACAAATTGGCCTGTCAGATGGCGCTGCAGTCGGTATCTAGATTATTTATCTATACTGCAACTAAACGGTTTTGTATCGGAATAAGGACAAAGTGTTTTGGGTCCTCTAGTATTTCATTAAAATCTATTCAATAGGTAGGTAGTTTTTGTGTGAAAGTGTCAAAACATTAATACATACAAACGCGCTTATAATAATTATGGAAGATTAATTTTATACATGTCATGTAAGTAACATTAACATAATAACTATTTTAGACAAAAAATGAGTTTTTCTGACTAAAAAGACAAAATCGAAGTTTTAGAAACGTCGGTACAGACATTTACAACTTATCTAAAAATTGAATATTGATGGGCTTAAAAGAAAATAATAAAATTTCAATTTCTTTAAGCTAACTAAATAATTTTTAATTAGTTTAAAGAAATTGAAATTTTAACAAATTCTTATTTCATTTTTTTTAATTCTTATTCTTAATTAATATTTAACAAATTCTTTAAACTAATAAAATTATATATACACAAATTGCGCCTGCGCACGTCTCATTTAACGCTTTTATTCCAATCACTTTTTCTTACGGTTTTACTATCACATTTTTTTCAGTTCGGTCGCGCAGCAAAATCCCTATCCCCTCCAAGCCTGCTGTAAGGAACTTCGTTCCAAAAATAATCATTAGTTTAAGTAAGTATTGATAAAAATTCACAAGAAAGCTTAAGCACAAGATATTTTCTTTACAAGATTAACATAAAAGGTCATCAATAGTAATAGCTACGTAGAATTTACTAGACTAGTTATATTTAACGACCTCTGTGGCTCAGCGCGTTGGCACTCAAGCCGGAGGTAGCGGGTTCGAATCTCGCCAGGGACCAAAAAAGTGTTTTACGTGTTCCTGGGTCGTGGATGTACTTATATTAAATTTGAGTATTATATAATAAAAAAGTATTAAATATATTATGTATTTGCGTTGTCTGCTACCCGTAACACAAGATCTTCGGAAGCTTAGCACGGGCCCAGATTGACGTGTTGTAAAAGCGTCCATAGATATATTATTATTATTATTTAAAAACTAAAAAAGTATAACTTCTTTGAGCCCGTTAACAATAGGTAAGAATCGCGTATTTTATGTTATTCGAATTTAAATATCATTAACAAACTTAGATATAATATGTTATAAGAATAAATCTGTATGAATCGCTAATCGCTTACATAATACTTTTTAAACAAATGAATTAACAATGATGTTCGTTTAGTTTAGTGTTTTACAAGGATAATATTACATTGATAATATAATATAGAAGAGACAGAGAAGATGAGATCCCAAATAAAATAAAAAAATTGGCCGACGCAGAACGCCCGGAACATTTAATAAAATATCTATTAGAATAGACGGTGGAAGTAGACAAATAGCCTAATGATGATTAATTTAAAACATAATATGTCGACCTTTAGGCACTATTTATTAACGAACCTTCTAACAATCTTTTTTTTTATTGGAGCAATAATAAACTAATAACTATAACTCGAATTTAAATATAAATAACATTCAATTTAATGTTTTATAATTGTCACATTAAAATATAATATAATAAATATTAAAATATAATATAATAAATGTTTTTGTCTATTCTGCTAAAAACTTGGTATTCGTTTTTTATATATAAAAAGGACAAACAGAGAATCGATTCACCTGGTGGTTAGTAGATATGCGACGTCCAATTAACAGCCTAGCCGGTACACTCGGATTAGCACGTGCCTTTCCGACCTTTCGAAATAAAATATTAGCTACCTATGCTCTTTAGTATTTTCCGTAAACTCCCTAGTCGTGTCGGATCGGAAATATACTGTGTATTACTGCTCCTCCTACTCTCCAGGGTAGCGCGCGCGTTACACCGCGCCCGCTGCGGGGTGCGGAGGGGGGCCTCCCCCTTTCGAATAATTCCTGGGTGATTCATCTGCTCACCTTTCTCCCGATTCAGCTTAAAGGTCATAAGGCTTAGCCTTTCGAAAAAAACACTGCTCCACATAGTGATTCTTCTCCTCCACTCAGACTCCAAAAAGCAGGAAATGCCCTAAAATTACACTGTTGTGGATTTTCGCATATTGATGTGGTGTGGGTACTGGGTAACGTTTTGAATAAGTATGTTATGCAGTCGTTTCATAGAAGTTTATATGTTATGAAAAAGGTATCAAATAATGAATTACAAGAATTACATTTGTAATACAATGAAATGGAAGTTATATAATATTATTATTTACTTTGTTATTTCTCGTTTATTTATAATTATAAAGTTTCTTTATATAAGATGTATAAACGAAAATAAAATACATGAAAAGCCATTAGCGCCATTTTGCGTGGTCATAACAAATACATATTGATCGAGACGATAATAAGGGATGTTTAATATGAATAATAATTATAATTAAGAAAATAGGCGATAGAAATAAGGTATAATGATAGAAATAAGAACATATAAGGAAATAAATTGTAAATTTTCTATAGCAAAATGTTCAGAAATATTATAGCTGCCTGGATGACTCATGACCTTTATGTAAAATCTCCGAGATAGAATCTGTAACTCCGCCCATACGCCCACATATATTTCAGCTGGGGCAGACCCCGGCAGCCATCACTATGCAGGCTCAATTTTATTTATAGAACTGTACATAATGTAAGTACATAAAATTTATATAACTCATTATTTATAAATATTACTATTACTTATAAATAATTAATTATCTATGAGTTTCTTGGTACTACATATCATACATTTTAGTTCCATCAAAAGTTAATAATATACATTTTATGTTATATTATGTTTTCAGTTTTTGATATGGGGTCTTCTATCTTAAGTGAGAGATGAAAATCAAGAAGTCCACCACCCATCTGCTGGACCTTAAAACGACGACTATCACAGATGAGAAGCGAGTGTTCTATTAATTTCATCTGTTCGTTTTAGAAAACTACTGAAACTACTAAACTGGAATAGTCTTCACATGACTAAAAGGCTTGATCAATATGATAGTGCGATTAATTTGACAATTGATTTTACTGAATTTGTTCCGTCGGTAAGTGGACTAGCTTTGGAAACTTTGCTTTGTTTAATAATATGCTTTTATGTAGGATTGATACCTTTAATTTTATCTACTTTAATTATGTAATTTTAAAAAAAAGGTGTGTGTGCTATTCACACACAATAAAAGTGAAACACAAGTTAAATGCTCAAATACAAGCAAGTACTAAGCAGTGTGCAATATGCATACACACTCACTAATTACAGGCGACTATATAAGACGAAGAGGAGAGACCGATAATATAATAATATAAATAAAATAGTATGTATATTTCTGTCTCATTCTTTTCCTACACATTTTTGTATTTGTGCCTCTTACCTGTCGTTTTTTCCGTTGCATCCGGTTTGAAATAACAACGATTCTAAAGAAGTTTCACTTCAAAAATCTTTACTATTTTACAGGTATGTTTGTAGGACTAAGGAAATGTTGTAACTTGTCCAAACATTTTTCAGTAGGGAGTTGCGTTGTGTTCATTAATACGGTTAATGAGGAACTCTTAATTTAAACACAAATATTGCACAGAGCATTACAAGAAAAAATAAAAAACCTGCATTGGCGTCTCTACCGTTAGCTTCTTTATGGCAGTAGATTATATTGTCATAATATTATTATTGTCATCATAAATTGGATTCGTCTAATTATATTTTATTTTATGCAATACTAGCTGTAAAAATAGCTTAAATATCTCCGGAAAGCACTGCCCTCTTCACTAGCAATACCTCGCGGTTTCACTCGCGTAGCTACCGACCTCGTGGTAATGGAAAGTCTAATAAGTTGGGCTACCGCATTATTTTATTATTGCATTATTTTCTTTACATTAACATTTTAAAATTCTTTATATCTTTTGGATAGAATGTCCGATATTAATAATTTAAAATGTTTTGTACATGTATTGAAACAGTCTTTAATAGAATATAATTTAATGGGATAATTATTAATACAGAGGTATGAATAATATTGGTATGATAAATGTCGGCACATTTATCAACTTTTAAAATGTAAATCAAGTAGTTATAGTGGGTTAACTATAATAGTAGTTTGACATAATATCACGAACTTTTTTGTAGATAATGATACGTACAGTAATATAGAACATTTTTTTTTTGTTCTATGATCAATTAAGTAGTTTCCGATGTGCACGGCATGACAGACGTTTTTATGACTAGTTTTTTCACACCTTGGATAATATTATTGCATTTTTATTAGAGATTCCTATATTATTTGAAAATATAATATAGCATTTGTCATTTAGTAATCAATCAACTTCCTATTGGTGGAATAATATTTTAAATCGGTCTAGTAATTTTTGTATGAAAACATTTTAAACCTACATATAAAAACACGAATGTTTCCTCTTTATTATAATATTAGTTTAGAACTTTATAAGTAAACACCTATTTAAAATCAAAGTATGTGTTTGTTATGTCTTGCGTTGAATGCGAGTGGCAAGGGATCGGTCGTCTTGGTGTTCATTGAGGGAGGCCTATGTTCAGCAGAGGACGGATAAAGGCTGATGGTGATGATGATGTGCATATTATGAGTGCAAAAGGCTGTTTAGCTAGGTAAAACAGGTATTTAGAAAGAGTAGGTCAACTAGAAAGGCGAGTAAATATTCAATTTTATTTATCAAAGTCGAATAAAAGTATTCTTCATTACCTATCAGTATCAAACGCATTATAAGTACCATTTTATTTAAGCTTGTTTTTCTTGGCTGTCAAAAACACTACTACTGTAGGAAGACCTACTTTATTTTATTACCAGAAGAAAAAGATTGCCTGAAACACATAATATTATTATAAAATATTTTTATGGAATTAAAACATAGCCGATACACAACGGTTAAACCAACGGCGGATTCACGGGGGGGGGGGGGGGGGTCATGAGCCCCCCCTGGGCTGGTTCCAGGACTAAGGTGGACCACTAATTGAATATATAGTCCAGTCAAAAGTCAAGACTTGACCACGACTACGTGACCCCCCCCCCCCCGGTACCACAGCTGGATCTGCCCTTGGGTTGAACTATACCTGTCTTGTCAATCATTATTAGGAATGTTGTTACAAATTATTCACGTAAAGTTATGTTTCACACATTAAAGACAGTATTTGAAAACCTAAGATAACATTTTAAAAGTCTACTTATTTGTCTTAAAATTTTGAAAATTAATTTTTAATGCGTTATTTATCTTACATGACGTTTATCACGGTTACATGCCAGCTCGGACCGTTTTAGCGGCAATTTTAAAAACAATTTTTCTTTACATAATTTTTTGTTAAAATTAGACACATTTCTTAACAAAAGACTTTTTTTCGTGTTTACCTATGGTAGGTATATCTATCAAATAAAATCAATTAAATAAATTAGTCAACATCCCTATTGCCAACAAATAAGTGGACGATTATTAAATTTTTTATAACCTTTTTGTATAACCTTTTATTACCTTTCTCTCTGCAAGGAGTCCGAATGTTATGTTGAACGAATGGTCGCAATTTAGGGGACAGAATTTAGTTCGGAAAATTGCCGGTAGAGCAGGCCTATTTTAATACTCGTTTAAATCTATACGCGGAAAGTATTGTGGCGCTGATTGGTCCGCTCGCGGGAAGTACTGTGGCGCTGATTGTTCCGCTGCAGTAGCATCTGTATGCTAGCGCAGATAGCGGCAGAAAAAAGAACTAAGATCTGGGTTTATTATTGTGTACGTGAATACTACGAAAAAGCCCATATCGTTCGGAGTCCTTATATCTATACATCATACTTTATGCGCTTACTTCATGCACAAGCTTCAACACAGTTTTACTTGCGCAGGCATCTCGCCCGAAAAAACTGAACACTTAGAGACTTATGCGCTTACCACACGCATAAGCTTCACCACAGTTTTGCCTGCGCAGGCATCTCGCCCGAAAAAACTGAACACTTCGCACGTTACCACACGGCACAGTTAAGTACGCGCAAGTCTCATTCTTGTCGAAATTATTGGCTTAGAAATAATGTTTCCTATCGAAGAAACATTTCTTATGCTACTATTTTTCAAGTGTATGCTATTAAAAAAATGGCAACGCAAAATTTAAGCGATCAGAGTGGATATTTATCATTATTTTGTAGGCATCGTTTTTTTTTAATTCGGTCGGTATAATCTTTAGATTTAATTTTCTAAAGTGCAGGTAGAGATTTGTATAAGCTTATTAATTTAGACTCAGAAACACACACAGAATACAAGAAAAAGAAAAAAAAGATCGACAGAGATTCAGAGCTAACTCCCGATTGTACATACACAAATCTGTAATTTCTGAGTGACGAATGACCCCATGAAATGACGAGTGAGCCTCGACACAATGTACACTCGACTGTGGACTGAACACTAAACGCCCAACCACATGCACAGGCAAGTACGCGCAAGGCGGACTCGCGCAAGTAGTCAAAAATTACGCAAGCCACGCCGTGAGGTTTGCGCCTGATAGTTTTATCAACCACATGCACCGTGTTCCGTGTACAAGCCGGCCTGCGCAGGCAAAAGTGTGGTGAAGCTCGTGCGTGTGGTAGGCCCATTAGATCACGAAGAATTACATAACGAAGTATAGTCCGCGCCACGAGAGAAGTCCGATAGACGTAGCGCTACGGTCTCATAACTCAATGTTGCCAATTTCTAGTGTAATCATTTTCCATTAAGGCCAGTACAATAAACATTATAATTAATTATAGGGCTTGTGTTCAGTAGTGGATGGATAAAGGCTGATGATGATAATAATGACAAAAATGATTATGGCAGCAAAATAAAAATCTCCCAAACAGGTTTTAGTAAAATAAAATATTTTTGAAAAATTATTTCGTTTGTATTTTATACGTTACTATATTATTCCCGATTAGTCGAAATCCTTTAAAACAAGCTTCTTCGGTCGCGTTCAGATTTTTTCAGAAGTGGCTTTTTTTAGAAGTTATTGCTGCTATTGTTACTTACTTCTTTATTATTCGGGACTTTTCTTTCCAGAAACATCTGAAAATATTCATCTGAGGAAGGTTTTATTTCTTCTACTTTGTATTTATATTTAATATATAAAATGTTATAAGATAAACGTAGGTATTGATAATTATATATTATTGCTTAACGCTCCGTATTTCACGTAAAACAATTTAAAAATTCACAACTCCTCACTCCAGACAGATGTCAAGATGTCAAGCTTGTCTAATTTAGTTCCGGCTTTTGTCGCAGGACTTCATTAGTGGCGCGGACCGACCCAGGTCCCAGAGTGACAACAGCTGTCAAATTCTGACGTTGGCAAATCCTTTAGGAAGCTAGCATCAAAGAAGAAGAAGAAAAAGACAATTGAGAAGTGACAACTGACAACTGACAGAACACCCAACAAAAATAATTTGGCCATGAATTTTACGACACAAGTTTTGAATTTTACATTCTAATATTTATTTATTTTCAATACAAAATGTGACTAACATAAAAATATGACCATAACATCATATTATGGAAAAGGACAAACAAGTATTACAAATTATATTAATACTACAGAAGATTGAATAACTTAATATTTTGGCCGTATGTACCTATAATAATATATTAGGGATTACCAATGTACCGAAGTTTGCTAACTAAACTTTAAACCCATATCACGCTTAGAGTCGTCATATCCGTACAGTTGGATTAGAATTGACCTTGGTAACCATGTGGCGGGACAATTGATTTAATGTAGAGTGACGATCCCTGCCAACTATTATTTAACAATTTTCGTAAAGCTATCTATACCTTGATTGGATTTTAAAATAGAATTGTGATAATTTCAGGTTCAAAATGTTCGAAGTGAGTGAACAATTAGTACAAATATTTGCTAATTTTCTCAGTTTAATAACAATACTATCATGCCTTTTTCTAAAAGTGCCACAAATTATGCATATAAGAAAGAAGAAATCTGCACAGGGAATTTACATACAAGCTATGATTATGGAAATAACAGGGTTAGTGTTTTAGTACTTTTGATATCTAATTTATTTTTATTTATAAAATAAATCTAATCATCAATCATAAAGTGCTATACATACATAAATAGATTGTTTATGCTAATGTGTTTTAGGAATTTCCCCAAAGAAATATTATGTCCTATTATATTATATTCCTTGTAATTTTTATTTTAAATTTAGAATATCTGTAAAATTAAATTAAAGAAAAAAAAAATTGGCTTAAAAAACAAGATTTGAAGAGCTGAGGTATTTTAAGCATATTTAAAAATATATCCTTATTTAACAAAAAATCTCTACAAAAATAGTTAATACTTGAGGTCAAGCTGATTTCCACAACTTGACGCTTTTGTGTTGTGTATGATGTGAGCCTGAAGCCCCACATACAAAAATAGTTGAAGAAAAGTACCCATAGTATATTTTAAGAAGTACTGGTAGAAGGTATGCACTGTTGTGGGGATCTGCCTGGATTGGTTCATGTATATACTGTGGATACATGCTGGTGTGTTTTGAAAATAATGGCAGGACAGGTAGTGTAATTACTGGCAACTAGTCTGATCATTGTGACTCGGAATAAACAATGCATGAGTAAGTTGCTAGGGCCTGGTAACTTCGTTTATCTATAGGGTAAAAGTGGACTACTTACTATAAAATAGATATAAGATATTTTGCTCTAAAATTGTGCATATTCAATTAGTATTAAAAGAAATATTAATTTATTTATATATATACCGCAGACTAAATATTATTTTTAACATTTCAGATTCTCTATCACCACTCTATATAATTACACCAATGATTATAATATGATGACTTATTTGGAGTACCCTATCATATTATTGCAAATATATATCCTGCTGTACTTTGTCTTAAAATATAAGGGAATTTTAGAATCACCTATTGTAACTTTTGGTACCTTGGCTTATATTGGCACAGTTGTAGCTTTTGCTTTGAGCGTGTTGCCAAAAGATATTTTGTCATTCTTAGTGGTAAGTAAAATTTTTGGATTCTTCTTTTTCTTATATTTAACTCGAAAATATCTCAAAATACAACTTTAAATAAAAAATTAAGCATGTCTTATACACGAAAATATGTTCTTAAGATTAAATTATGTTATAAATGTGAAAGTAGGGATGTTTATTATGCTTTCACGGGAAAACTATTCAACTGATCATCGTGAAACTTTGTACATTTTCTCGGAGGCACTAGAAAATACATAAAACAAGATTTTTTTTGTTAACGCGGGCAAAGCAGCAGACAACTGCTAGTATAATATATTTCAGTATATAGAAGTTTTCCAATAAATATTAAAAAATGTTCCAGTATCAAAACATAATCAGGCTGTCAAATGCAGAAACAACTTTTTAAATCCGACTTATAGTCACACAAATAAACTTCAGCACTATTATATCATATTATCTACTGTAAACAGTATTATAATACAAAGTTTAAATAGTTAATATATGTTAACATCATAGTCTAGGTGTGATGATATCATCTTTATATTTTTTCATTAACATAAACCTTAAACTTGATTCTCCTCTATTATGAACATGACATCATTTTGTCTTTTTTTATATTAAGCCCAGTTATAGAACCAGTTATATTTTTTTTTATCTTGATGTAATTTCCGTATGAAAAAATTAATATACTTTTGTGTTGATCTTTGTATTGTTTGATGTTTGCATTTAAGTTATATAGATTACTTGCTGTTTACCGCAGCTTCGCTCGCGCCAACGTTAGGTTAGGTATACAGTGATATGCGGACTTAAGATGAATTTGGTGATTAGTATATTAGTTATTACACACAGGCACACGCCTTCCGGCCAGCCACGACCAAATGTACGACCAGCCAACCGCTGTCGCTGCTTTTTAAATATCTGATATTTTCTCAAATAACCATTTTAGTGAAACGCTAATGGGTAGTTTTGATGTACATGAAATGTAGAAATTTATATATGTGGTGTATTTTATTGGGAATAAGACTGTATTGTATAAAATAGCTTGATAAATAACACATTTTAAAGTGAAACTTTTATTACATTGTCTTAAACTTTCGACTGTGTGTTGCATGTCGGATGACGGTCGAATGGCGACGCCTATGGTTCGCATCAGCTGACCGTGTAGTGTAGTGTATACACTATTACTCATTTGTGCGAGTGCTCAACGCTATTTTGTTTGTTAAATGTCTATAATGTGACAAAAAGTTTCACCTTTACCGTGGTTTCGTAATATAACCACACAATCCTTTTTTTATATAATGTTTAAAAGATAAAATGTTTACACTGGGTCATCCTTAAAAGATAAATATTTGTGGTAAAAAAAAAAAAAAAGATAAATATGGTGTATCGTTATAATATATCAATTATTAGTTGTTGGCTGTCGCCCATAGCTTAGTTTTCGTTAGCTAAGACTTACAACGGGGGATGATATATATCCTATAGCCTCCCTCCATAAATGGACTATCTAAAACTGAAAGAGGACTTGAAAGATTCTCTTACAAACCCGACCAATTGTTCGTGAGAATAGCGCTTTCCAACAAACAAACCCTTCTGCTTTATATATTAGTATATTAAGAAGTATAAGATTATTTGTGAGACACGGCTTATTCGTGATTTGTGCTGTTTTTTATTGATTAGATAATAAATTATGTGTATATTTTCAGCCTTTCTGTACACCCCTCAGTGGTTTTGCCAAAGTCACATACATTTATGGAATTATCAAGGCTGGAAATGCAGATGCAGTATCTCTGACAACATGGATTATTTCTGTACTAACCAACCTATGTAAGTATCAATTTATAATCTGAAAGCTTGGGGCTGTCTGCCTGATTCAATTTTCTTAACACTGTACTTTAATTTCACTTTTAACATTCCTTAAATCCTATACTATTATTATTCCGTATATCCTACTCAATACTATTTTTTCCTTCTTTAATCTCCAATAATCGAAAACATTTACGAGGTGTTTTAAACCCGTATTCATAACGTACTTGGCTAAGTAATTAAATAATACTATGCAAAGAACGCTTCTAACTATGCGCTCCTGGTGTCAATAGTCGGGTTTTGTATCCGTTTGACAGACGCACAGTGGCTGATTTTATTTAAGTATTATCTATGAATTGGTTTGAATTACCATATGCGTTCGGGAGTACTATGTCAGCTCATAGTATTGCTTGTGAATACGGGTGTGAATCTTTCAAGTTTTAACGCTTCATTTTTACGTCACATTTTGTAAATTATGTACAGTTCCCGGCGATAAATATTGCACATCGACCTTAAGAAAGAGACAATCGACTAAATTCGGCGTCGTAGAGCGTTATTTCTGTCGCACACTACCTATGTGACGTTTTGTCAATCGTTCAGATCATAATATATATATAGAGTTGTTAATACCCCCCAATTTAAATAATTTAAAGTTGTACTGTGACAACTTTAGGGAAAAGAGGAAACCTTTACAAGGACAGTCACGCGAAATTATTTATGTTATAAATATTTTGTAACCGAAGCCAACAAATAAAAAAAATGAAGATAAAAATATAAGTTGTTATTAATACCATACCATTCCATACCATTCTTCGAACAACATCATAATCAAAATCATCCATACCCAAACGAAATCGCTTTTTTGGTCTCCCTTTTTTGGAGTGCTAAACTTAATTTCAGTGGATTGTGTTTCAATACTGACTTCGTTTAATATATTATTGTTTAAATTTCTTCTTGAAATTCCAATGGAATTTGCAACTCGCTCTTGAACCTTCTTAAAATAACAACTTATATTTTTATCTTCATTTTTTTTAATTTGTTGGCTTCGGTTACAAAATATGTATAAACGTTGTAGATAATTTCGCGAAACTGACCTTGTAAAGGTTTTCCTATTTTTCCTAAAGTTGTCATAGTACAACTTTAAATTATTTAAATTTGGGGGTATTAGCAACTCTATACATATATTTTGATCTGGGCGCGACCGCACTCTATCGCATTTGGACAACGATTGACAAAAGTTGAACAGAAATAACGCTCTACGACGCCGAATTTAGCCGATTGTCTCTTTCCAAAGGTCGATGTGCAATATTTATTGCCGGGTACTGTAAGTAGGTATTTCTTTATCATGTGAAGTTCCTGTGATTGACAGAAAAAGACGGGACGGACTATATTACAATAATATTATTAAATAATTGTTAAACTATGTAGCCTGTGACTATAAAACTCGCATCTGTTCCGTGGGTGTGTACAGTGTATTAATAGGTATTGGGTTGCACTATAAGTCCTACATATTTATATTTATACTACTAACGACTGAGACTCACTAGTCACAGTGGGCAACACATGAATGAGTTGTCTGGAGTGGGCACAGACGCATTATGTTCATAGGCCCCGCTGATCGCTCTCAGTCTCGTCTGCCAAATGCCTCTTCAACAATCTATAAAACGTCCGTATATCTTTTTTATATCCACATAGTGCGTACGCTTATTTTTCCATTTTTATATATGGCGCTGAATCTTCGACTATTAAGGCTGCTGACCGCAGACCGGTAGAGGTGCATTCGAAATGTGGTGCTGGCGTTGAATGCTGATAATCCCATAGACAGCACACCGCACTAATTTATCGATTCTCAAAGTTGAAACTCGAAAACCAAAAGCGATTGTCATCTGTTTGTGTGTTCGGGAATACTCCCATACTTTGGTTACGTATCACGCAGAAACCCCGATAATCTGGAAAGATTGATCGTTAATAGAACTGGAAAAAAGCAAAGGGTCGAAACCCGAAGCGATGGTCCGAGATTACACAGCAGGTTCAAGTACCTATGAAAAGGGCACTCCACGAAGCTCACTCACTCGCTCACTCGTTAGCAACAATCCATATAATATTATGGGAGTCACGATCGTCATCATTGAGGGACCGATGGCCCGCTTTTTAAGATTATTTTGCGTGGTTTCGAGGGAACTCGAGAATGGTTAACTTCAAAATTCGTTCCACTATAAAATGTACAGGAAATCTGTCGGAGCCACTAGTAAATTATAAACTTTTGTGTCATATGCATATAGGTATGTAATATAATTAGATATTATTTTAAATTCCAGCACGACTCTTCACCGTCTACGTGGATTCAGCTGATGTCAAACTCATGATAAACTTTTTGGTGTCCAGCCTACTTAGTAGCGGAGTGCTACTCACAGCTATATATTATCAAATTGGCTTCTCCACAAAATCTAAGAGAAGTACGCCTCGCAGACAACGTGATCATGAAGATTAGATTTTTGTTCTCAAATTAATATAATTAGAATGGGGTTATAAAATAAGCTATTAATAATAATTGGCGCAATACGCACACATTATTCAATTATCTATAAGATTTAGAGTAGTAACTATGTGTAATACAAAATAAGTGCAGTACGCGAAACTAGACTTGATTGAAATTTTACATTTTCGAATATAAGCGTCAAGCCATGGATTTCAGAAGTAACGAATGCCTTGCTATGGAAAGTGACCAACCCATAACGTTGAAATCAGAGCGTCAAAAAACAATAGGACATTTTTTATGTGTGTGCGCCAAAGAATGAGCGCACATAAACACTAGCTTTAAGGCCTTAAGGCCAACAGCATAGGTCCTTTCAAAAAAAAACATGTATAAATACATTTACTTGAATGTTTTACGCCAGTTGGCCTTAAACTGAATGCCTTCTCGTTTTATACACCAGCGCAAAAATTATAATATAAAATTATTTTCATCTCTAACATTTATATGAATAAGAAAGTAAAGTATATTTTTAGCTGTAAAGCTAAAAATATACTTCATGCGTTAAGCATTTTGTATGCAATAATCGTTTAGTAACGTTTACGACTGACCAAGGCTGGCACATTTGGCTAAGTTCAATCCAGTCTAGTGAAAACGCGTATTGTAAAATCGGAAAGTTGAAAATAGCAAGCACATTTTTCCTTTACATTACACTGTAATTTGATTTTAATATATAGGATTGTTTACTATTATATAGTATTAGTAGAATTATTAGTCTCATATATATGTTTTTGTTATACGTGTACTACAAAGAATTTTTAGTACAACTAGCAAGGAAGAATAACCTTCTCCATATCATTTACCATTCCACTTTGGCGTAGGATTCGCAGTACCAATAAATCTTGAGTAACTGTACTGTGAAATTGATAACATTATGTGATATTTTTAGTCTTACACAACTTGCCAATTGTTCAAATATAATTTTTAACAACGAGCAATTTTAGAAAATAATAATTCCATTATTTTAATCCCTAACATTTATATGAATAAGAAAGTAAAGTATTAAGTAAATAGGTATTAAGGCAATATTTCTAGCTTGTGCCTTTTAAAAGCAATAGTATCATAATATGTTCTAGACAAAATTTTCCATGAAATATGCATAATAAGTAATAGCTTTAAATGTGAGATGATATTGCCAATAGTGTGCTGTGCCTTTTGCGTAAATATATAAATAAGCAATGCAAATATTTACTGATATAGTTAATTTTAAAAAATGACAGCAATCTAGACACGCAAGCGTGTCAAGCCAAGTTCAGCTGGCGAGGAAGCTTGTACATTACTTTATAACAGGAATTTAAAAATTCTTGTGTTGGAAACCAATGCAAACATGTTTTATTGACTTGTTGGTATGGAACGTTAATTGGAAACAAATGATCTGGTGCCTCATTTAGCCTGAGAATATATTATATTTTATGGGTACAAACTTTCTAAGATACTCAAATGCCCTGAAATCTCAAATGTCACACGATTTGTTAAATTTGTTGAATCTATCATAATTTTATCAATTCACTAGATCTTTTTAGTTAATTATTAATGATATTTACTTGTTATGCATGTAATGTTTTAATAATATATTGTTCTGGCGATGGCTTGATCTACCTCCATGAGTAAATGAAATCACAAAAATAAGAATGTATATTCGCTGTATTTCAAATTTGCAGATTTATACAACCTAAACGATTACTTAAAACCTTTTTACTGTCGTGTATGCAATGCTAGTCACCATATATTATATTTAAAAAGAACCTTTATAATCGTTATATATTTATCTCATTAAACATAATCTCAACACAACTACCTATTTATAAAATAAATTATATATTTATATAATACATAATAATTGCAAATTCTTGCAACATGAAGATTCTAATAATCATGAAATAATGACCAAACTTAAACATTCTTATGAGAAAATAATTTAAAAAAAAAACCCAGTCATGTATATAAAACAATTTAAAACGTGATATTTACCATGTTTTTCTGGCTCTGGCGGGACTATCACGTGAACTATTAATAGACATTGAGATAGTTATTCACGTAAAAAAAACGTAATGAAAATGGAAAACATGGTAAAAATTCAGTATTGAATCGGTAAATAATGAAAGTAACCTTTAAAAAAGTGAACCTGTATTGATAAAAGACACCTATTGTAAGACAATAGCAAGTACCTACATGAAATATCAAACGCGCTAGTCTATTACAGTCAAAATATACAATTTTAAAGTAATACTGTTATATATTTATATACTTATATACTTATTAAAAAGTTCTTAGAACATTGTATAATCTCGAATGTACTAAATTAAATATTAATAAAATTTATACACAAGGTTTCTTTTTTGTTACCCTTATAGTGAGTAAAAAATAGTTTTTATTTAGTCTGCGATAGTGAGTTACTAGTTACATAATAATTATTTCGTTATAATGAAACAAATTACGGATTTTAGCGCGGTTTATTAAGTTTATACAAGCCCGACGTTTTAGATACTTTACAGCAACCATGGTCACGGAGGACTCCTTAGATCCTCATTATCATGAAATAAGAATCAACTACATAATCTGAATTTCTTAATTGTTGAATATATTTCTCAATGCAATACGCCTGACATAATTTTATAACTATGACAATAATATTACCTTTTAACCGCGTGGAATTCCTTGCCCTTGCTAGAATGGTATAAAAAACCAAATTAATATTATTTAAAAATGCATTATATCAACACAATTTCTCTTATCTCGTTAATGAAAGTCTTATTGCATTTAGCAATTTTCGTAGCAACATAATTTTTTAATGACCTTTTCTTTTACTTAATGTTCCAATCCAATGTACCTTATACAGCATTATTTTTTCTTCAAACTTTGACAAATTAAATAATATTCTTTATCTTTATCGTTTTAAACTTTCGGTTAAGCCGTTTTGCCGTGCATGACAATACACATCCAAACTTACAAACTTTCACCTTTATAATAGTGAATACTAGTAAGATTTATGTGTTATAAACTTTGAGAACTGAACTGAGATTTACGGATTTATCATGTCTGATGATGATTATTTTCTATTTCTAAGTTTCTAATTACTAAGTTTTTGTATCAAAATGGATATATATGTTATCTTGAACATAAAGACATATATATCCTATCGCAGAATTTCTGTAGGTATATTTAGGATACTATTATATTATATTCCACCATACAGAGTTGATACACTACGGCCTTAGACACCAGACAACCGATTTATTTTCTTGCCTATTATTTTGATTTTGCCTTATCTCCTAAAGTATTCATTTAATTTGCATGATGTAAAAGGGAAAAATAGTCTTTATGAAGTGCTTAAGCTAATTAACTGATTTAAAATGATAAGGATTCATACCGTATTTGTGTAAATAACTTTTAAATTATCGCGCTATAATTGCCCATTTTTTTTAAGTATTAAATGGATATAGTATGATATCCCTAAGAGATAGATATATGCCATCGCGGACTTTTTTATAGATCTATTCAAGATACACAATTCCACCAAACATTATTTTGTTATATCTCAAAGGGTTTAGGCAGCGTTTTCGTTGAAAACTCCTAGACGGTCTATTTTTTCCCGACCCCTCCAACAATTATTGTTATATCTTAGCCAATGTATATAAAAACCTAATAAATTATATACATAAACCTTCCTCCTGAATTGTCCTATCTATTTAAAAAACCGCATCAAAATCAGTTGCGTAGTTTTAAAGATTTAAGCGTACAAAGGGATATAGGGACAGAAAAAGCGACTTTGTTTTATAATATGTAGTGATGTTATGTTAAAGGAGTCTCCTGATGAAGACGATGAATCTTTTGTAGTAGAGAAACTCAATATTTGTAAACATGGGTCGAATTATTTTAGTCGTAATTCTAATTTAAGTGGGTACTGTGATCATTTAATAATCTAAAGATAGATAGGTATTGTCATAATTATTAGCCTTTATGCATACGCTGTTGAAGATAGGCCTTCTTCAATGAACAGGACGACCGATCCCTTGCCACTCGCATCCTATATACAACTAAAGGTAGACAATTAAAATCAACTTTCGTCTTAGCTAGAAAAAGAAATGACGAAGGCAGATCAAAAGACACAATTAACCCTACATTAGGGGCGGTCGTAACAATTCTCACAAAATTTTGTAACCCGTGTTTTTTGTAAAAGATAATCTTTTCCGAATTCGCTAGTCTGTTTGTCTATTCTTGTTTCTCGTACTTATTCATTATGCATCATTACTGATTAATTAATAATTCGCATTTCTGGGTGTTTAGTACTTCTTTAATTTGAAATAGGTACTTATTAAGGCTTAATTCTAATTTAAGTGGGTACTGTGATCATTTAATAATCTAAAGATAGATAGGTATTGTCATAATTATTAGCCTTTATGCATACGCTGTTGAAGATAGGCCTTCTTCAATGAACAGGACGACCGATCCCTTGCCACTCGCATCCTATATACAACTAAAGGTAGACAATTAAAATCAACTTTCGTCTTAGCTAGAAAAAGAAATGACGAAGGCAGATCAAAAGACACAATTAACCCTACATTAGGGGCGGTCGTAACAATTCTCACAAAATTTTGTAACCCGTGTTTTTTGTAAAAGATAATCTTTTCCGAATTCGCTAGTCTGTTTGTCTATTCTTGTTTCTCGTACTTATTCATTATGCATCATTACTGATTAATTAATAATTCGCATTTCTGGGTGTTTAGTACTTCTTTAATTTGAAATAGGTACTTATTAAGGCTATACAAAATAAATGAATAAGATATAATATTATGTATATATTTTATTGTTAATAATATTCTAGGCAACAGCAATTAAAGCTACATGACTGCTTACAGCAAGCTTAGGTCTAATATATAAAAGTAAGAAAACTAGACAATCATTCATCGCTTTTAAGTTCTTTGAACTTCTGTAAAATTCTTTGAGCTATATTATTGACGAAAGTAGAAGATTTAATTGTTAGTAAGTTATGTTTTCGAAATTCATTGCTGAGATGTGTTTTTCTCCTCGCCGACAAGCTATCCCTGGACGAATGTCTGTATTTGGTCATAAGTAGCCGGGAACAAAGCACTCTAGGTGAGTTTTCAATAGATGTTGATGATGTCAATTTGGGTGCGGTGATGTTCGAGCCGTGCCTTGGTGAACTGATATAGGACGGTTCACATTTATATACTTCGTGAGATACTTGTAGAGATAGCCCGTTAATATCTGGTAACGCTGGCAACGTCCCAGGCTCGCTTGATGTACATTCATCTTGCGTGTTAGTTACTTCTTTCAGAATATCCATAAACCCTTCAAAATTGGGCGTCGCAAAACTGGCCCGACCTTCCACTAATTTCTTCTTTCTCTTTCTTGGTCTAACTATTTTGGACAAGTCTTCTGAATCGTCACTCGATCCAAACTTACTATTACTGTTATCTGATGATAAGTTGCCATCTCGAAAAAAACCATATCCATCTTTGATATCATAATAACCTTCAACAACTAGCCAGCCAAATGTGAAAATCACCAAGGAAATAGTTGTAAAAATTGCTATAATAGTGGTTACGTCTGGCCCAGACAATTTGTATTGGATTTCACCGATTACACCGTAAGTAACAATGTTTCTTTTTCGATTATTATGATCAGCTCTGCAGGTATAAAATCCGCGTACGCCGTTATCAGCTGTAATAATTAATTTCAGAATTTTCCCATCATCATAAGAACTAAGAGCCTTATTATCGACGGTAAATAATGCACTGTCTAAATGCATCCAATTGGCTATTTTAGGTGATACTCTAGTTCTTGTATAGAGACATGACAAGTTTAACTTTTTTGATTCCCCCCAACCGACTTCGTGATACGAACCAGATATGCTGGCAGTCCTCGATGAGACGAGCAATCTTCCCTCTCTTTCGGTTTCGATAGCATGTTCGTGAAGATCCAAGAATTTGGAGTTAACTCTCAAGGACGCAATGACTCCTAGGAACGGAGTTAATTCACTTTTCGTCTCATTGCTTAACTTATTTCTAACATTCATTGGAAGCCCAGCAATGAAAAATTCCCTGCGGCAAATACCATTTTCAGTCACTGTTTCGTTAGTAGTGGATTTCACTTCATATTTTTTATTAAAAACGTCGAATATTGAACAGTTATTACTAAACAATTTGTGCGATTTAATGTTTTTTTGGGAGTAACGTCGTTTCCTTTCTGTATCATCGTAAAGTAAAATATGTAATCGTTCCCCATTGTTTACTATTAGTTCTAAAGCATTTGTTGCTTGCCTCTTATGTATTGAAATATCAAGCCACTTGTGTGGTAGGTATTCAGTAGAGCCAATGACTTCAGATTTATATTCACCTATTTCTACTTTTAATTTCAATCTCATGTTTTGTAAAATGATAAAACAGGAATTATCACTATATCCCTCTAAATAAACTAGAATCCCTTGTTCCCTTTTAGGCTTTACTGTTAATTGTAAATTCCATTCATCCTGTTTCTCGAAACATGGCAACCGTATATACTGATCATTTTCAAGATTTAAAAAAGCCTCTTCTATATTACCTTTATCGTAAGCTACATTGGATATGAACGTTGGTACAAAGTCAGAACTTTTAAGTTCATGTGCCATAAGCATACTTAGAGGAATGAAGTTTAGGATCAACTCCTGTATTTCACCGTGAAATTTTTCTCCAACCAAAATATTTACCGGCACATCTAATAACTCTGGGTCGCAGGGGAATTTCATACGAACCGCGTTGTGGTCATCGTTTATTCTAATAGTTGTGGCTTCGTTGGTGACTGCTATTAGTAAAGAATGCCAAACAGCCGGCTCAATAGCTGCAGATAAACAAGTACGAGGTAGACTACAACGCTTTGACTCTCCACTCGCGTCCACACAGATGTGCCATTTATGTAAGCTTAGACGAACAAGAGGATTTTGGAATGAACCACGCCGTACTAGTGTTCCGTGTGGAGATAACGGTAAGAATCTAATGAAGAAGTGAAAAAATATCGACCTCTTCCTAGTAAAATTGTATTGTATATACGAATCGCCATTGAATAGAGCGATTGCATGAGACAGTACATCGCAAGGCGTCAAGTAACAAGTGCCGATTTCAGTTTTAGGCCCCGAACATGTTACACCTCCACCAGCGGGCATCGGTCTTGTACAAGATCTGCGCCTGTACCGTCTGCCTGCGCCACACATTTGAGAGCAGGGTCCCCAAGCGCTCCAACCTGACCATCCACCATTTAGAAAACACTTTCTATTATTACAAATTTCCATTTGATAGTACTGACCTCGACAATGGGTTCCCCAAGCAATTGCCGCCGGCAGGGTTTGCTTCTCGATACATGATCTTTTTCTCTGCCTTATCCCAGTGCCACATTTCTCAGAACATTGCGACCAAACACTCCACTCGCTCCAAGAACCGCTTGTGTCGTGGTCGGTACGTCTGTCTATTGCACATTGATCACCCTCGCATTCTTGATTTTGCAAAGGTATCCCAACACAAATTAAATAACTCGCGGAAGGTGGAGGTGTGTCGCATCGTCTATGCCTCCAACGTAATCCTTTTCCACAACGGGCTCCACATTCAGACCAAGTTCCCCAAGCGCCCCATTCTCCCATAACAAGACACCCCAAATCGTGTCTCACGCACAGTAAAGCGTTCCATAGTATTTCAAAGTTCATTTGCCAGGTATTATCTGTAGCCAAGTCTGTTGTTATATCTTCAAAAGTGCAATCGGTTTTCAAACATTTCTCCATTATTTTGGGCACAGCTTCCAATTGGTGAAAAGCTTCGCTTCTAGCTGCGTCTCCTCGAACTAGTTTGCGAAAATCGTCCACCGAACAGTTTGTTAAATGGCAGGGTTCTATTTTTTCGTCGGAACCAGTGCAAGGTAATCCATCTACGGAAGCGGGTGGGTTGTTACATTCTCTTACTCTTCTTCGATATCCCACGTCATCGCACGCCCCATGACAAACAGACCACGGAGCCCAGGGTGACCAACCTCCATCCACTGGGTAATCTGAATCCGTAATTATACCTAATTCACATTCCAGTCTCCAAGTCGCCTGCCTTTTATGGCTGTACGGCTTTCTAGTTTCTGACAAACAAATCAGAAAAAAGTAAATATTGTAAAATAACATTTTCAAGATCTCATAGCAAAATACATATTATGTATTTTATTGTTTATAGTTTAAATTATTATATGAATTGTTTATTCAATATTTTCATTTCTTAAAGTTCAAATAGTATATTTTGTATTTTGTAGTATATTTAAAGCTAAATTGAAAGATTTTTGCATGACACTATGATGGCAGTTACCTTTTTTAACATTTTATGCCTATAAATTTAACAACAAAACCAATTCAGCATAAATTTAAGCAGTTGTAATTATTTTTAAAATACCTACTTAAATTTAAGTCTGTAAATTATTCGTCGCCCAAAAAAGCTAGACTTTGGCATTCACTACAACTTACCATTCAACTGACTAGTGGAGCTAGACAGAATACCATTCCATGTTTTATGTGATTTCAACAAAGCAATAAAAAAATGCAAAGAAATTAATAAAATGTGCAAATTGCCTTCCAGAAAAAAAGTTATTGTAGTAGGAGAGACGTGTAAGATCGTCCTTCACTGATCTGATAACTAGATGAGACATATATTATCATTTATCAATTATTTTTTATAAACAAATGTCCTATAATTATTTGCCTAGCCAAAAGTTCTCATGGCTATTTTTAATTAAAGTACTTTAAGTACGATTTTTGGCAAGCAAGATTGTATGACTGATTTGGTAATAAAATAATTATAGGCACATTTGTTTATACAAAACATTTGATAAAAATGAAGTCTCATCTGGTTATCAGATCGGTGAATGACGATCTTCCACGGCTCTTAGACCATTGTACCAATCAAAGAAAAATAGTATGTGAAATTTATTTTATTAGATAACATAAAACGTAACAATCAAAATGTTCTACATGAATAATATAAATAAATAGTGATAACTTTCAAACAGAAATAAATTATTTTGTAATCACAAAATACTGCCAACATAAAATAAAGTAATTATCAATAAATGAGAACCCAATTCTGGGGGTGATTGTATGCAAAGAAAATTGGACAATGCAAAATTAAAGAAAATGTATGATGATCTGTCTTTTGCGACACATTTAGCCATTCTTGAAGCCATTCCCTCATATCTTGATTGCTCAGATGGCTACCATTGAGCCCTCTCATATGACACGCGTTACGCAGAGCTTCGGTTGACAAATTTTCAACCCCCCCTTCTCTAATAATGGCTTTGTCCATCTCCAGTAATATGAATGCTTTGTACCTCAGTTTCTTTCTTCTAAAAAAGCTTTTCTTGATTCCATATATTTTTAGCAAATATCCCTGAAATAAATAATTGTTTCTTATAGATTTTTTGATGACCCATATTATTAATTTTTTTCTTTCACTGCTGAATAAGAGTTTTTCAATGAGCAGTGAGGTTACTAAACACCAAGTACTAAGAGTACCTGAATTGTGCTATTTTCATTACCAGTGGGAGAGATGTGCTGTGCCGTGGTACCGGCATCATGGGTACCTACCACCATTTCTCATTTCTCATGTAAAACAGTGTTGCTGTGTTTTGAAAATAATGGTGTAATTACAGAAGTCAGTTTCAGAATAGGCAACACATAATTGACTTTCCTGGCCTAGTTAACTAGTTTATTTTCATGTACAAAGTCAGTCATGCCACAATGAGAACCTCTAAAAAAAACAATAAGAACTTACTATATGACTGTAAGATAAATTAGCTAAACTAAATGGTCCTTTATGAAATAATTCTTTACAAGCTAATAAATCTTGAGCTGATGGATGAACTCCAGATCCTAGTAAGGCGATAACTCTCTTCCATTTTCTTTTAATCTCTCCGTCTGGTATACTATCTGTTTTTGCCTGAAGGCCTCTAAACACAGCACGGTTATTTTTTAATCTATCTTTCAGATCCAGTGTTGTAAATTCAGCTTTTTGTTGTATTGACCAAAAATGAGAACACAATAACTTTCTTGGTTTTAGGAACCTAAAAAATATATTTTGTTAGTATTACTAGATATACAAACGTTATAATTGTGAAGGTCTGTGGGAATTGGTAATGGACAAACTAATAGTGAAAATAGTTAGTTTTCATATTCACTATAAATTTCCCACACAAGGACATAGGTAATCACCAGGGATGTTAGGGAGCTCTGTAACCGTAACCGAAACTATTTGATATCCGATATAAAATAATATCCATAACCGTAACCAAAGCCGAAATAAAAGTTTCGGATAATATCAGATAGGGGCGGGGACTCATTGCTACACGTTATGACAGGTTGTTTTGACCGGCCAGGCAGTTTCAGCAGAAAACACTCAACATTTATCTGACTGACTTTTGTTACTACCAAATAAAACCATTTTATTAGCTATTTATACATATTTTACTTTTGAAATTCCTTAAAAATCTAATATCCGTAACCGAAATTATCCGAAACTAACGGATAATCCGAAATAATTTCATATCCGTATCCGTAACCGTATCCAGTATAAACATCATTGCAGTATCCGTATCCAATCCGTATCCGAAATTTCATATTCATAACATCCCTGGTAATCACCTCATACAATGTAACATTGTAGTAAGATAAATCAACATGTGATATGCATAATCAATGATATCATCATGTATTGTAAAGTATGTTTACAAAATTACAAACATGTAGGTAGTCCCTGGAAGTCATTTCAGTGAATCATAAGTTTTGGTGTTAGGGATTGTCAACAGACAATTTAAGTACAGATAAAATATATTATAATACATCATTGTAACACAAAATAATATACTAATTACACTTTCTTAAATATGCAAATATTCATTAATATTAATATTAAGCTAATATCATGAGGTAAAAAAACATAGATGATTTAAACCTTTGCATATAAGCAATTCCCTAGTTTCTGTAATGAGCTGACATAGCATAATATTATAATTATGCAAGTTATTGTAAATGTTTAATGAAGTGTATTAATAATGTATATAGAATTTAGAGACCCCTGCCTTCTTGTTGAGACATAACAAGATTTACATTTGACATCAGATTAACATATTGTTTTCTAATTATAATGAACAGTCATGATAATTCAGGTTAGTTCAGCTCAAACAATGGGTACCTTTAATCGAATTATAACATCCCTTTAAAATCAAAAAACAGGCATTGGGAAAAAAAATAAGACCATTAATGAATTGTATACACTGAAAGCTATCTTAGTTTAAATGAAGTTGACGCAATGATAAGACAGCTAGGATTAAAAAGGATAGTCACGGGTCAAATGTTAGAAAGATTATTAGAAAGTTTAGGAAAAACACTGATGTGGTATGGTTATAATATATAAGTACAAAATTAATTTTGTATGAAATATGACCCTTATTATTTTTCATTAAATGTAATATTTTATGGAAAAGAAATTACTTAACAACTTGTCCATATACTTACGCTAAAGGAAATATTATGTAATTTCCAAAAGGTATTGCAGATAGAATTAAAACTGGTGCTATCCTCCACATATCAGAAGGCATTTTGTGATAGAGTTCTATATCTTGTCTAGTCATATTTTTAAAACCTCGATCCTTACTAAATTTAATCCTCAATGAAATATAAGATTTTAAATCTCGCAAAAAATCTTTAATACCTACACTAAATACTCGGTACATTCTCATTGCAGCTGGGAACTTATCTTCCAGTACTTTAGTGTTTTTTTTTACATATTCTACATATCTATGAATAACGTAGGTTCGGAATTTTTCTTTTTCTTTTTTGTACGTGTTCGTATGTTTCGTGCGGTCAAATGTGCGTAAACTGAAATCACATAATAACATTTGAAAGTTAGGTTAGGTAGCGTTAAATATTTTTATCATACTCCTAGAAAATTTAATAAAACAAGACTAGTTCTATAAACAAATTAGCGGTAGGACAAAAAGAATTGAATAAATTTTGAACACAAAAAAATATTTACCTGTTGTGAAAGTTTTGTTGAAAATTAAATGTTGACAACACACAACAACGATTCGTTTGTAAAAAAAATTTGGAAGTGGTCACTATTTTAAGGACAGACATTTTATTGCTTTATTTGGTTATTTTCTATTAACATTGTTTAGAATCACAAACTATATAGAGAATTTAAAAATAAAATTTAAACTTCATAGTTCATTTAACATTAGTATATTTTGAAAACTTCAACTTGACATCATTTTTTTTTTGCTCTATTTAAGGCATTAGTTACAAACTATCAGCCACGGCAGTTACAACATTCAAGATAACAAAATGTAATAAAAAATATTTGCTATAAGTCATACTCAAAACAAAATAACGTTTTATAATTTTAAAATAATAAAAATAAATATAACAATTATACAAAACTTTAATTAGATCATCAATTAAATTAAATTTCGATATTTGTGTACATTTATATTATATAGTGAATAATGATTTCGACTGTGTTTTTTTAATAGGTCATTATAATATTGCGGCAAATATTAGGCTTTTAAAATATCTTGACATTGACAGATAAAAATTTATCTTTCAATAGCAAATTTAGGATATTTAATTAATATTGTGCAGAATGCACTGCATAGAGTAAAGGCAGTAACACACTTACGTGTCGTGGCGTGTCGTGACGCGCCAGAAGCATAATATCGGTTTCGTACCGATATTATGCTTCTGGCGTTGATATGGTTAGGGACATAATATTTGCATGTCGTGTCGTGTCGCAACTCGTTCTGTCGTGGCGCCGACAAATCGCAGCCGATTGCGCCAGAGCAGTGGTGGGGGCTATGACGCGACAAGACACAACAGGCAAATGTGTTTCTCTATTGGCGCGTGGCTCATGGCTCGTCATCATCAAAATCACTATCCGAATCAGAAGAAAACATTATGTATGTTTGAACACTGCAAAGGTTCAGTAAGTACTGTTCAGAAATAACGTCAGAGTACGCCACGACACGATACGTAAATGTGCACACTCACCGTCACGACATTAAGCATCACGACACGCCACGACACGTAAGTATACATATTCGTTACGAATATGTACAGCAATACAACGAAAAAATAGAGATTTTTATTTTAATAGACATTATTTTGACAGTTAGGAAAGAGGACGTACGAGTTCGGAAAAGGTAAATAAAAAACACGAGTGTGTGCCTGTAATAATAGCTCACATCCCGAACGCTTATAGTACGTCCCTGCAATACGCCACTTTTTTGAAAACGCACTAAAAATCTATTTTACATTTTAAATTAAAAAAGATAGTAGACAAAGAATATTTTTAATTCATAAATTAACTAATCTGCTGTAATAAAAATGTGGATGTCATCATTATCTACATATTCTTTTAAAGCTTTTAATACTCTCATGGCATCTGACGTGATAATATGGTCTGTAGGGCTATTCTGTAAAAAAACATTCCGATGTCGAGCTTCACCTGAGTGATAGAGCTCACTTTACGTCACTTCGAAAGCGAAGTTTTTTGATATAGACAGATAGTTGAGTTTTAAAGAATACAAATTCGTCAAATTCATCATATCACCGCGGATTCCCCTTTCGAGATTCGAAAATAACCTTACATAATAGCCCTACTGATGATTGTGGATATTATAATAAGGTGTTAAAATAAAATAAAAAATATAATATCAGCCTATACGCGTCGGAAAGCCAATTCAAAATAAAGGAGTCGTATACGGCTTTAGAGGGCATCTCAACAGCAATCGAATAGTACACAGTACAAATAATTTTTAACAAAACAAAAAAACGACTTCAAATAGTAGGTAAACTAAAAAACAAAAAATAAATTTACTTCGCACAAAGTAATACGTATTTTCATTTAGTTTAATAAAAATGATTAAATAATAATTTATTTATTTATGCAGTCGGTGCTAAGTAAAACAATCACTGTGTATAGATATTATCAATCTTTCTAGCAACTGATGAAAATATTATTGGTTTCTTAAAAAAATATTTCGTTCGCAAGCTTAGGCTAAATATTTGTATACTTATATTGCCTGGTGTAATTTTTGTTTCATACTTCCATATTACTATCCTAGTTTTTCAAACAGATTTTGAGATTTCTTTTAATTCAATACGTTTAAACTATTATAAGTAGTCGACTCCAAAATTATAAAATAATTAATCATTTGATCATTTTTATTTAACTAAATAAAAGTACCTACGTATTTTATTGGCGCGAAGTATTTTTTTTGTTTTTAAGTAATGGGTAGACCGAAAAGTATGCTTCTCGCATGAGGAGGCGACGGTTAATTATGAAAAAGAGAAAATAATTTTATTTAAGATTAGAAATTTTTTAAAAGAAGCCAATGAGAAGATACATATGAATCGCCAGAGGGTCCCAAAAATAGATAGATAATCGGCTGTGAGAGCTTTTATATCAAATAGATTTATTGATTCGCGAGCGATTATCAAATGAAATCTAGGCAAGAAAAAAATTCGTCAAAGGTGTCCGTTGCTCTGAGTCGTGTTAAAACCTTAAAAGGTTTGGCTGTTTTTTTTTTGTTCCCATTGTCTGGATCAGATGTAAACAAATTATTGAGTAGGCCACACGACGAAAGAGTATAGTTAGAGATGACGCGATTACGCAACTTAAATTTAGTATGTAACTTAAACACATATGGGTGTAAAGTTCTCATCAATATAAATGAATTAAGTCCAAACACAACATAGCTACTCCAAACCGTTGATGAGTCCCCTGAATTGTTCCTCGTCTTCATCATCAGACCCCTAATGACAGTTACAATCCATCTATAAACGCAAAGTCCATGTCAATGTAAATTAATCGAGTTTAAACACAAGGTGCTGTTGTGAATTGAGAGAGTGCTTTAAAATACTTAATGAAAAAAATTAGAAGTGCTCTAGTCACCCCTACGATTTTTGAAAATTCCCCCCGATAACTATGGTCTGCCGTAGCCCGTGATCAAACCTTGAGTTCCTTATTTTGAGACTCGGTTCGGCTCGGGGAAATCGGTTCATAAGCGATAAAGTTATCCGCCAACAACATTAAAAAAAGCATAATAATATAATCTATATTATACGATCGAATTAAGAAGCGCCTTCTCCTTCAAAATCTTTTAAAACACCATGTGATCGAGTCAAGCAGTGCTGGCAACGTAAAATAATGAATGCGGCCAACAGGACCAACGACGATGCTAGTACATCTGCAGCTGGGACGGTTGATATTCGGATAGGTGATGAAAGTGCTTCTACAATCTACATCGACACCGGACTGTGTAGGCAACGATTGTGACTTCTTATGATGTTGACATACATAAATAATCATATTATATTATAAATAAACTATTACCCGTTATGAGTTATTCACGAACAACAAACGGTCGTGTCCATAACACACCCTCATCCCCCTTTTTATAATTAGAGCTTTTACTCACAATAAAATCATATTACGTATAACTTTACTTATTATGTAAAATAAGTGTTAATGCAGTATATTGCAGACGCTAATTATAATATATAGTGTAAGATATGTTTTCATAAACAAAATGGCGTCTTAAGCTTGCATTCAATTATGCTATGAAAGTGCAAGGCAACATATTCAAATAACCTGCTCATTAGAATTTATTGTGAACGAGCGTAGGAAATTATGTAACGCAGCCAAAGCAATTTATTAGCTTGTAATAAACGTTATACTAAGATTACAAGGTTTTTAATAGTTAAAAAGTAATACCTCAAAACAAAGTAACACTTGTATTAAGTGTTTATAGCCTTAAAAATGCTAAGCCAATTTTGACAAAACTTATTATCTTAGTGCTACTTCTAGTGAACGTGTTTAAAAAAAAGCCGCACTAAATTATGAGCACACAACATACATTTGAACTAAAATAACAATGAATAAGTTAATTAAGGTATACAAAGGCGACCTTATATTTACTTGTGTTATAATCTCTTCCAGGCAAACGTGGAAAGAGGAATAATCGAAAGGTAGCGCAAAATCGTAATCTTAATAACAAGTAAAAAATATAATAAAGATGCATTGAAAATACATACTGTTACATACAAGCTTATGTAGACAAAATCTATACATGTATACATTTGTCTACATAAGCTTGTATATAATGAAATTAGTGTCTGGTTCTAATATTAAAATAACCGCATATAAATACATAATATTATAATATATGATGTGTATAATATGTATAATATGGTACATATTATACCAAAATAACACTTTATAATTTTTGTCTGTCTGTCTGTCTGTTTGTTCCGGCTATCTCTGAAATGGCTGGACTAATTTTGACTCAAACTCTTTCTAATTATGTTTTAGTAATAATTCTTATGGTGTGTCACAGATGGCGGTATGATAATGGAAGATATGACATTTATGATAAGTGATAACTAATAAAATATTTGAGAAAACCAATTTTCATATAATAATCTAAATCCTATTTTTTTATTAATCGAGGCCGAGACGAAACCAAAAAAATAAAAATATAAACATCTGTTCAGCCGATTTTAAGCTATAAAAAATCGGTTGTCTGTAAAGTGTGTTTACTGACGATAGTTGAACGTGACAACGTCATAAGATAATACTGACAGGCCGATTGTGCCTCTTTGTCGCTCGTTCCGCGCTCTTTAACCTGTAAAAATTATATGGATGAATATAAATATATTTAAATAGAAACATACAACAAGAATAGTTAGATTATCGTTTCCATCCCACTATAGTTTGATATTGTTAATTTTAACGAAGGAACATAATAAACTTTTCTTTCAGGCAAACCTGTGCGGGAATTGGAACCGAACTTGTACTCCCACTATAGCTCTAAATAAGGCAAAGTCAAACCAAAAACTCTGACATTGGCAACTCCGCAAGGGAGCCATTTCAAGAATAATAATAATAATAACCTGTAAAAATGTAAATGTCAAATTATTGTCGAAAAAAATATAATCAAATCTTTAAGTTTTTATTAATGATTAAATAGTTTTAATAAAACTATATCATAATCGCAATGCGCTCACAGTTTGTATTTTTCGATACAAAGTCAAGTCGAAACTGCTTTGTTTTGCATTGAACATTGACGCAAGTTTGCTGAAGGTAGTAGTTGTGTTGGCCTGCGATCCTATTAATTCTTCTATGTGACGATCGTATTAGATTTCATTTAAAAAAAATATTTTTGTAAAAGAAATGCCAAGTTGTGTGGTAAACAAGTACCCCAATAATTATAATCTTATAAAAATAAAAAATAAATGTTCGCGGGACCCCAATATATCTAATTTATAAAGAAATTAAATAAATAAATTTAGTTTCCTAAAATTATACATTCGAAAATTTTATGATTAACTGCACGTCACTATTGACAATAAAGAACAGCAATTTTCTCCTTCAAATTTGATTATCATGATTACGAAACTTCATGAGCGGACAAACGTCAAAACGGCCTTCTTATCGTGCCGCGAGTATAGTCGTACACACACGACTCTCTTCATATATAGAATGCATGTAATTGAAAATCTGTCATTTTTATTTAATTGTTCCCACTGCTAGGCACGATATTCCTCCTCGAAATCAGACGAGGACGGTTATTGAGCTTTCACCGAACCGCTGGCCCAATGCTGGATGGTCAATTTCACAACCTTCCAAGAACGGCGAGCGATGGTCTCATGTTTGGGTGCACTGGGTGCACTTAGAAAATTAGAAAAACTAATTCCCGGCACCACGGGGATCAGGATTGAACCTGGACCTCTTGCTTGGGATGCAAAATATGTGAAAAAGTAGATCCCTTATCCCTTGGACGATCGTCGCTCGTTGTTACATGACTAAAATCAGATACAAAAGCATCTGCACTTTTCAACATTTTTCAACCGTCCATAAATGTCAAACTATAATACTCGTCGCTGAAACAACACTAGACATACAATGTACCTGGCGGAAATATTAACTCTTTTTACGGTACTATTTTTGTATGATTTACATGATATGCTATTGACGTGTCATGATATCGCGCCCTGCTGGGCTGTCATGTATCCCTTGAAAGCCTCTGGTTTTGAGTATCGTAATAATATGAACATGACAGTTTTGTTTGCTAACTAAACTATAAAAATATTGATGTCAAGACTGAATTAATTTGCATTTTCCCTACTTTTAAGAAACTTTGTCACACTGTCAATATTATTTAAGCACTTGTTTACAATATGTCGGCGAGTTTTAATGTCATGCTCGGGAGAGAATGGATCCAGAAAATTGTAGGCGATATTCAAGATTGATTTTGACAGAGTTGTAGATGCAATCAATCGGTATTAATATCTATTACTAATATGCTTACAGGTTCGAATCACTTCATCATCATCATCATCATCATCAGCCTTTATGCGTCCACTACTGAACATAGACCTCCCTCAATGAACGCCAAGACGACCGATCCCTTGCCACTTAAATCAGTTAATCACTTCATCATAATCATTATCATCATTACCATCAGCTTTTATCCGTCCACTGCTAAACATAGGCCTCCCTCAATGAACGCCAAGACGACCGATCCCTTGCTACTCGCATCCAACTCGGACCTGCCACTGCACGGAGATCGTCTTCCCATCTGGTTAGTCAACGATCGAACGATCAACACTTCGTCTACCTAAACGCGGCCTCCACTCTTGAACTCTTGGCCCATCGGCCATATTTTGTTCTTCTGAGTGCGTGACCAGCCCATTGCCATTTCGACGTGCTTATTCTTCGCGTGATATCGGTAACTTTAGTTAATCACTTACAGTAAATTACTTTTAATATTTATTGTCTAGCCTAAGTGAAACTTGCTTTTTCATACTATTTCTCCACTTTTGACTGACCAGTCCTGCTAGACAAGTGGCTTTTACATTTTTTACTGCTTTTTAAATAATTTTCAATTATACGGAATATCAATCTTATACATTTTATGAAGCATAGGAGGTCAAATAAGCAGTCGAATATTTTCCCTACCCATGCCACCACCACCGGCAACTCACAAGTCCCACCAATATTTTTCGCCAGTAGCTTGTGAGCTAAAAGGCAGGTCGTGCCCGCCCAATTCGGCTGAAATGCAGCATCGCACTACTGCTTACACTAGTTTATTAATTGTGCTTTTAATCTTACACTTCATTTTTGATCCTTTCTTTATCTTTTATTATCTTTGTTTATATTACACTAGTATATTATTTTCTTCTGTAAATATAACCATCCTGAGTGGATTTATTTTTTGTATCTTGTTTGAAGTAATATAGAAACTTCCAATGTAACCAATCTCCAGGTAATCCTCCAATCAAATAAACAAAAATTTTCCATCAGTGAAGTAAATTCCTCTGTACATTTTATCGTGATCTTTACATCTACTTACCTAGATTCCGGAAAAAATGTACCTAGTATATCGTGAAGTAAAAACTATAAAAAAAGAGTAGAACGCTGTAAGAAGAAGGTATCGCCTCTCGCAACAGTGTTTCTGACTTCGCTCCGCAAGTAGGTTACAAAATAAAATAAACATTCGCGGCTTCACTCGCCTTAAACCACAATCACTCTATTTTAACCAAGGGTATTGGGCTAAGTTCTTAGAACTTGTGTTCCTACAAACGGCAACCAACGCAGTTCATAGAAATAAAAAATACACATCATTATATACACGCCCACAAAGTATCCAATAGAGTATAGACAATAAGCCGGACCGCGCAACCACAGCTTATTACAATTAGGGCCTGTTTCACAATCTCCCTTTAAGTTCCCTATAGGCTATTGGCAACATATTTGACAGATGCTTGACAGATTCTCCATACTCTATCTGTCAAACATCTGTCAAATATGTTGCCAATAGCCTATAGGGAATTTAAAGGGAGATTGTGAAACAGGCCCTTATTGTTTTATTCGGATTTTTAAAAATTTAATATAAGTATTAAAACAATATCCAAAACATTGTAATTGATACTAAAATTGGACCAACGTCTGTATAATAAAAATGCCACATGTTTATTGTTTATTAAACCACCCGTTGGGAGATAATATTTATTGGTGCCAAGAATTGAAACCATTTAGTATTGTTAATCTTGCAAATAGCTTCTCACGCTGGTAATTATGTAGACCGAAAAATCGCTCATCAGAAGCAATTCAGTAGCGGTCTAACTTGAAGGCAGATTTTTAATTAGTTTTTTATAAGTAAATCATTGACGAAAAAACAATTATTGATAGATAACAATCAAGAAGAAAGTACGAACAAACGATATGTGATAACAAAATTAAAAAATATATATACTTATTTAAAAAAAAATTTGGGCGGTTAACTTTAACGAACCGCCTCAACGCGTCGCTTACAGAATAGTGTTGCTGTAATTTTGCAAGTGTGTTTTTGGTCAAGACATTGTTTGAAAACTGCGGCTGCGTCTTAAACCTTGAAGCTGCGATTTCTAAAATTTTGATATATTCTGTATTTGTTTATAACATTATTAAATAATGAGCCTTAGAGTTATTGTACATAACTAATAATATAATAGAAAATACATAATATTATAATATATCCCTCTTTTATTTAATAAGCATCTGTCATGAGCTAAAAGAGAGATATAGTTTTTGTTATTCATATAAAATAAATAATATTATGCCACATATAACTTATAGGCAAGCTTCCGAAGATACTGGCAGCGTTCCACTTTTGAAATACCTAGACTAATATATATATATATATATATATATATATATATATATATATATATATATATTAGTCTAGGTATTTATATAGCTAGACTAATTTTCCGTCCGAGGTAGCTGCCTAGGTCTCGTGTGATGTCGACTACTTTAATTATAAACTATTTAAAAATATAATATGATAATATAAAATAATATTATCTGTTAATATTGCTTTGTCACAGGATACTTGAATATATTATTATCCAGTAAAACGGATAAAGGGTACCTACAAGTTTTGAACACATTTGCAACACAACCCCGGCTGAAGCACCAGGTCAAGGTGACTGTAACGCAATGACGCTGGGACTGTTCACGTATGCAAAATTGCTGTTAAATACAATTGTCGGGAATATGTCGGAATTACACGCTATGTATGAGAAAAAGTACATTTGCTTTTTCGGTGTTTGTAAATTCGAATTAAATAAAATGCTGAGTTGTATGGCAAACAGGTAGGTACAGCATTAATTGTAATTTAAAAAAAATAAAATATGTTCGTGGGACCCATAATATAATATCGCTTAGAAATCAATACCTATAATAAAAAAAAATGTGTCCTAAAATCATAAATTTGATAAAATGGCTAACTGTAGTCTACTAGAAGCGCCTAGCAGTTTCACCCGTGTACTTCCCATTCCCGTGGCAGTACAAATATAAATTATAGCCTATGTGTTATTCTGATGTATAAGCTACATTATTGTAGCGTGCCGTTAGTAAAAATATTATAAGATTCTTAATTAAAAAAATATATATTGTAATTATTAATTATTTATTTGCATACAATTGAAACCTATTTTTAATTACGCCAAATAATTTGTACTTTCTCACGAGCAAAAGTGCAAGCATCCATTTTTTTTAATCGGAGTGATGTGCATCTTCAGTTTACATCCAGGTATCACCAACTTATTTTTTCTGCCAGACAGGAAGTGTTATACTACACACCTAGACTTACCATTTTACTTGGGGATAGACAACACGTCCAACCATTTTCTATAGTTTTTTTTTGCCTGATTTTTTTTTGCTTCTCAGTGGAAAAGCTTTGTGTATTAATCCGGGAGTGGCTCATCCCCATATGTGAGTTTCCCGTCTACTTACTTCGGCGCCGGTATACGGCGTTAAACCATTGAGTTGCAATCAGCCGTTTGATGGATAATGTCCCGGTTCAGACTAACAAACCTTCAAAAGGGTTAACGGGCTTCTTCCTAGTATGGGGGATGATGACGTGACGTGGATGACGCCGTGTCCTTGCTGTGTTTTGCCGTTGCCCGGGGCAGTTTTACCCCTAGTCCCAATAAGACTTGCCTGGGTTAGATCTAGGTGAACTTGTTATAGATAGATAGATATACTTTTAATTCACAATTCCACATTATACATACAATTTAATACAATTAATTTTAAATAAAAAACCAAAAACCGACTTCAAAACCATACCTTAATTAATGTACAACTAAAAATTTTAAAATAATATTGAAATACTTCGAAGTGAAGTAGAAGACGTATACTATTTAAAATCGGGTATTTTTGGAGTCGGTACCAGCCAAAGAGGATATTTTAATGATCAATCACATACACCAAGTATTGAGAATATGCCTGTGAAGGGCAGCCATGTTTTGGCTGGTACCGACTCCAAAAATACCCGATATATATACCCGGAAAACAATGACTAAAGCTAACAAATCAGAAAATCTTTACAGCATTAATAATATCACATTAAATAACAGAGTATGTGTGCTGCAGAGTCGCAAAAAGGATTACATGTAACTCAATACTAAAAGATCAATCCGAAGAAAGATCGACTTATTTCCAGTTTTCACGAGATTACGGCGAGAGAGCTTGCTTATACTCGTATTATTAATGGGCGACGTTAACCTCATACCACCAGATAACATGGCCTTAAAGGGTACTTAGAAGTGTTATACTTAATAAAATATCAAATACTAGCTGTTGCTCGTGGTTTCGCACACGTTAGCAACAAAATTTCCTTCCGAGAATGTGTGTACAAAGTTTTACGATGATAGTTTTAGCGTGAAAGCGTAACAAACATCATTACTTTCACATTTATAATATTAGTAAGGATAATATTTAATAAGGCGAACGAACGTCGTGGTTCTATTACTAACTACATAAGTTACAGACGGGATTAGTGGGATAAGATGTAGCCTGAAAATATTTTTTTTGTAAAATTCCTTGACCCACATTGTTTGTTTGTAACACTCTAGCAATTAATTATGTTTTACGTCCCAGTACATCAATCACCTTTCGATACAACATTTTACCATTAACATGTCATGATCATAATATATAAAACGAAAACTATGATTACGACTGCTGACTAATAAAAAAAATCATTTACAATCACTTGATTAAAAAAAACTAATAGTCGCTAAATAGTATCCGCCCAAAAACATTCTGTAAAAAACTAGCCAAGTCTCGATGGAGCTGCTTGATCATCTCTAAAAAGTAATGAAATCTGGACAAAGTCGTGCGAAGTCTAAGGTTCCTTACTGTGTTGTTTATTATTATAGTTAATCTTGTGCGACTTGGCCGTTGGTACAAAACCAGGTGCTCCATGACACCATTGCACCAATTTGTCACCAGAACCGCTACTCATTGGAAATGCGATGAATGGCAATTGTAACTTAGAAAACGTTAATTCAATAACCAGACAATTGTAGGTAGGCTTGATAAAGCTGCGTATTTCAATAATTCTTATGTTAAGCCATGCCTGAAACAAACAGTATGAAAAATTATTTATTTTTAGTTTTTTATAACGGCCAAGTCACACAAGATTAACTATAATAATAAAAAATCACAGTAAGGAACCTTAGACTTGGCACGACTTTGTCCAGATTTCATTACTTTTTAGAGATGATCAAGCAGCTCCATCGAGACTTGGCTAGTTTTTTACAGAATGTTTTTGGGCGGATTTCACTTCTTTTTGTAGAAATGTGGGCATTTAGATTTATTTTATTAGATTTTCTGGAACATTGTCACTTAGAAAAAATTTAATAACCAGTCAATTGTAGGTTTGATAAAGATATTTATCTATTATTGAAGTACTTTACCTTTATTTATTAAATATAGTTTTCAATTAAAACTTCTTTAAATCTAATAATTAAGTAATAATCAGTAATCCGTCACTATTTAATACTCATAATAAAATTTCTAAAATATTCAAATATTCAAATTGTTATAATGACAAACTGCTTATTAAAATTAGCAACCTCACCAAATATTAAGCGAAATCAACTAAATGCAAATAAATGCATGCATTAGTGGTAGCACTTGTGTTTTCTAATCAGGTATCACCAGGTACTCCAGATCTCCGATTATCCTAGTTTTTATAGTTTTCCCTTTGTGTGGCTATTAAACCCTAACTCTGTACCAAATTTCAACTCTCCGAGTTTATGGGAAGTACCATTTCTATTTTGATGATCATGAGTGAGTGAGTTTCATAAATGCGAAACTTTGCTTTCGCTTAGCTTCGGAACTAAATGACCTACTAAATGTTATTATAGCTTAATAGATGACGAAAATTTCTGCATTCTGGTCTTATCCCGAGGGTCTCAAATAGGGGCCTGAAAATGCGGCGAAATAGTTCCAGTAAAGATGGTACGGTAGTAACTTGCTTTGCGCTTGACTTGGCGGGGGCACTGCCGTGCCCCCAGATTCGTGCATCGACTATATTATGTACAGATTCAAATGCCGAAGACTTTTAAAAAATCTATCTTTGTAACTCTATAACTTTCTTATAAGTTTAGTATTTTCATCATCAGCAAGATTCGATCATGACTTTCATTTCTTGTCTATTTAGGAGTATTTTAAAGATACGCCTTCATGTCCTATTAGTATAGGAGCTAGCAACGATTTCGAGAAATAATTTCAGCCCCCTGATTCTGTAAGAGTGATTTTCTAGGCTGTGCGCCGCGACGAGCTCGTCTCGGCGCACAGTGTTGACGGCGCTAGGGTGTTTGATATGGTTTGACAAGCTTAGTGAATACCAAGCTGAATTCACAGCGCTGTCACAGCGTGGCGACAGCGCTGCTCTTCTTACAGAATAGCACTGCTGGTCAGCTGATATTGTGATATGTCGTCCCTCTTACTTTTTCGGTTAGAGTCTGGCTGGTGGTAGTGGTTGCGTTATTTAGTGCGCATCCTACATGACCAGGTAATAATCTTGGATTTAAAAACCTTTTTAAGAGGCATATAATTATTAACATTTCGGTTACGTATTGAAGTTAGACAATACGTCGAAGAAATGTAGAACCAACTCCTTGCCGATATCCAGTTCAAATAGGATACTGATTCTTTTTATAATAGTAAGATATTCAAAAAAACGCGTCACATTTTTTTTTTCCATTTTTAAGTTCACCTGAGACTAGGTCACATTCATGTGCCTATCGTGAGATATAAGATATTAGGTCTCAGTGGAAGTAACTCCACCGTATATCATGTGCTTTTCTCCGGAAAGGAAAGCCGCATAATAGGAGAATAGGGATGTTGACTATTTTTTTTAATTGATTTTATTAAATAGATATACTATAGGTAAACACGAAAAAACGATTTTTGTAAAGAAATATGTCCAATTTTAACAAAAAATTAAATAAAAAAAAATAGTTTTTAAAATTGCCCTTGAAACGCTCCAAGCGTCATTACGTCACACACCGCATTCAGAGCTTGCGCTATGTTAGGTGAGTTTGTACTTAGCTCAATGTTCAGTGACGTCATCGCCTTATTGGCGTTTGCAGTCACGTGATAATGCATGATAATTGACGCATTTTAAATTAATTTTCTAAATTTTAAGACAAATAAGTAGACTTTTTAAATGTTATTTTAGGTTTTTAAATACTGTATTTAATATGTAAAACATAACTTTACATGAATTTGTAACATGTGTCAACATCCCTATTGAGCAAGATGGTGGTACCCAGCCGTGAGCGTGGCACAGTGCATCCCTCCCACCGCGTCGTGGTAAAGGGCAAAGGAAGAAAGGGTTGCGAAATAAAAACACTATTGTCCACATCAATATTATTTATTAGAAAACATTCAACAACTATAAGATTATATTGGTATACATGAATATAGGTTAATATATGAGATTCTAGATCCCTTTCTACGACGTACATTTACTTTTTTTTAAATTTTTTTTTGCTTTTTTTGACGTTTTTTTTATATTTTAATATATTTTTTTCTATACTAAATGAAGTGAATGAAAATTATAAGGGGAAAATATAATACCTCAACACCATCATATTATATGGATGAAATGTAAATAAAAACAAGAACCGATCATAAAATGATTAGGAATTAATTGATTTTAAAACAATGGCAATTTTATGCATTTATAACTAAACACCTAATATACGATTGGCATTTTAGTAGGAGAGACCGTGAGAGACCAATCATCACCTGTGATAACCAGATAACACCTATTTTTTATGAAATATATTTAATAAATAAACACGCCTGTGATAGCTTGCCTTATCAAAAAGTGTTCATGGCTATTTTAATTGAATTTATTTAAATCATATTATTTTAAAGCAAGAAAGTCTGTTGTACTATAATAATTATTGTTATTAAATTATCTTTCTTCTGATATCATTTTTTATTGGTCATCATAAGGCTGCGTTTCCACCGGAGATGAGCTAAGCTGCGTTGCGAGAAATGTGCTTTACAACAACCAATAGAGACGTCGCGCTGAACGTCGTCAGGCAAATGAAGCGTTTCTATTGGTTCTGAAAAACACATTCCTCGCAACGCAGCTTAGCTCATCTCCGGTGGAAACGCAGCATTAGAGTGAATTTATTTAACTAACCTGTTTACAGCTGCTTGGCGGCATATTATAATGAAGTCGTTTTAAAAAAATCAGTAGGCAAGTCTATCAATTCATTAATTTCATTAGTATTTTCTGTGTTAAAAACTATTTGTTAAGAATAAATTTATCTGGTTATCATAAGAGTGACGGTTATAACAAAAAAAGGAAAATTAATTTCATATAAAATAAACGTGAACACTTTGAGATAGGCAAGTTATCATAGGAGTACTTAAAAATCAAAAACTATTCATTAACAATAAGTCTCTTCTGGCTTCACATGGGTGAAGGTTGATCTCTCACGACTCCTAAGCTATCTAGACAACAATAAATGTACTAAATCTGCATCTGCAGTAAAAACATCGATAATAATTTGGCAAAAACATCAACATTGAAGCAAGATATAACTGACTATGTAATATATTTTAAACATTGATAAAATTGTCTATTCCTTTGTGCGTTTTCATGGACGACTGTTATAATATAGCCTTTCTCGCATTATTACAGTATTATTCAGTGGTCATTAAACATAACCTCTGACCATGGAAACGCACACTGGTAAACTAGTAATACACCAATAATATAATCTATAACTTTAAATGACGTCTAATCTCTAATAACATATGTTGATTAATATTTAAAATGATTAAATACTTTTCTAATGATTATATGCATATTTTATAACATAGTCAGTACGCAAACAAACATTATCTGTATTGAAGATTTCGATGAATGCGTTCCGACAATGCTACTAAAATATCTACCTTAAAATACGTACTTTTTCTTATCAATATAAACATTAGCATTGGGTGGGGTGTTTCAAGTGCTAATTTTATATGTGAATAAGATATGCTAACACGTCGCACGGCTAGATAGAGAACATTGGCTCTTATGATCACTTCCGGGCGCGCGACGGGTTATTATTATACATTTATAGTCGCCTTGTCAACAAGAAAAATTCAGGTGTTAAGTAAAGATTTCATCACGTACTTTTTAAGATTTTTTATAATTCCATTACGTTTTTTAAATGTTTATACTCTCTACAGTATTCACCTGCCTTTTGATAGTTTTCCTTATGAAACTATATCGTAACGATATTCCGTTCCATTGGCCTCACGACAAAGGATTTCCCTTTTACATGAAGCTTGTCCGGTCGAAATCATTCGAATATAACTATCAAAAAACGGATCAATACTCAACTGGTTACAACATTGATTATAATCTTATAATATAATGAATAAAATATTTAAAATCGAATTCTTGAACTATCAAATCTAAGTAAATATTTTCTGATTATATATCTTTTCTAACACTACTATCATAATTGAACAGTGTACTTTTTATATCTCTGACAGCCGACAAACATGTCTGCATACCCATGCTGTTCAAAATATGATTGAATATAATAACCTTTTTAAACATGTTTTTCTACAACTATAACTAAAGATTATAGAATTGATAACCACCTAAGCAATTAAAACCTGTCTATATAGCGACAGGTATATAAGGCGCTACACACAAATATATATAGTAAAGTATTGTATCTTTCTGCAAAGAGAAATCAATCAGATCCTTTCTTCTCGCATATAGCCAATGGCAATAAAATCTCTATTGCAAGGAATTGTACGAGATGTCAAACATCCCGCATACAATGCACAGAACGAAATTTCAAAATCGTTATATATTTTCAATAAAACAAATCAAAATCAATCTTCTAGTACGGTGTATTTTATGTTTAGTTATAATTGTGCATGACTAAAATAAAAATGCATGTTTAAGATACTGAATATAACATTACTTTATAATGCTCTTTGAAATTTTGTTGAACAAATACTTGATGACTGTTTGAATCGAGTTTGGATTTGATTTAATTTGAATTTGAACTTGATTAACCTGATTCATTAAACTTGAGACCGTTGGTACAATTTTGGGTAACAAGACTTGCGAGATGCAGGCGACGCAGCATAGTTTCTATTCGAAACGCTTTGAAACAAAGTTCAAAATCAAAGTTATTTGTTATTATGACTTATTAGTTGTTAAATTGCAGTGGTATTAGGTTGATTATTATTGGTTATATCAGAACTTAGTTGCTTGTAATCACAATTTCATGTAGATTTAGTCTTGTCACCTTCTTGTTGGAGCTATATTACGTCTCACCTTATTATGTGACTTAAAGCATAGTTTCAACGTCACACAACAACGTCACGAAGATTTGATTGGAAATATATCACTGAATCTGCTAATTTTTTTTGTGGTATTTTTTTTTAGCCAAAGTACGTAATGTTTACGTCAATCAAAATAATACATGGGTATGTAGATGTTTTACGTGAATAACGATTATTCTAATTAGTTCAGGTACAAATATCAGGTATTTCATAGAATGTCATGAATTTTGAATTTTAGATTTACGAATTTAAAAGCTTACCTTATTGGGCCTTTCAGTTTTTCTTTGTACTACAATCCTTACAATCTCATTTATAAAAATACTCTTTCTATACAATAATAATATAGACTTTGGTTAGAACTAAATAAATATAAGCCCGTAGGAAGTGAAATTTTTAGGTTTCTGCGGCGAATTAGTCTAGTACTATAAGTTAGAAGCATCGCTTTTTTATTTTTTTTCCAATTTATTTTTTTGATGCGACACTTTTATCTCTATGGTAAGTGTTTCCACAAAATCACATTGTATAGTACTCGACTAATGATATTTCAATGCCTATGAAAGATTTAACCACAACTAGTCTAGTACTGTAAGTAAAGAAGCATCGCTTTTTTATATTTTTTCCAATTTATTTTTTTGATGCGATACTTTTTTCTACGGCAAGTGTTCCCACAAAATCACATAGTACAGTACTCGACCAATCAGATTTCAATGCCTGTGAAAATTTCACCACAATTAGTCTAGTACTGTAAGTAAAGAAGCATCGCTTTTTTAAATTTTTTCCAGTTTATTTTTTTGATGCGATACTTTTATCTCTATGGTAAGTGTTCCCACAAAATCACATAGTACAGTACTCGACCAATCAGATATCAATGCCTATGATAAATTTCACTACCTAGAGGCAGAATACATTTTTTTTAAATTTAAGATTCTTCTTTAGCCTTTATGAAATAAGTGAGCAGATCGATCGGAAGAGGGAATACGATGGTAGAGTTCTTTTCAGCCGAGATCGTGTTAAGGGTCTGAAAGGTAGATAATGTAAATAAATTGTAAAAAATAAGTTAAAACTACTTTCATTACCACCGTCAGCCTTTATTCGTCCACTGCTGCCACCCTTGCCACTCGCATCCAACACGCAACACCCATAGTACGGATTGTGTGCTACACACCCTCAATGGATCACAGTCTAAAACTACTTTAAATTTTTATAAAGTATTTTTTCCTTATGGAGGTAAAAAATGTTCTTTGTTTTAAGCAGAGAAGGAGGAGGGGAAACCCTGTCTCCAGAGGAGTGTCCCCAGACACACCGTACCATGGTTTCCGGTGCAGGTAAGATGACGGGAGAACAGCGCTATGGTCTAGTTTGGATTAGAGTCCCACACGGCCGGGATCCCTCGAGCTTGGTGTTATTATGACCAATTCCCGAACATATAAAAATAACAGTATTATCATAAGCAACAAAAAAGTTAAAGATTTTGAGTTGTAATTATATGGTTCTAGCATAGGATACGGTATACGATCATATAATAGCGACTATGATTACTAAATTATTAAAAAAAAATATTTTTAAACATTTCTCTAGTTTGTTTATTTGACAAATTCTATCCCAATCGAAAATATGAAGCCCATAGAATATGCTGACGTTAGGTTGCCCCTATTATTTTCTGGTCACAACTTTCGGGTTTCCACGTGTAAACAGGTTAATCGATATTCGATTTGCACCTCTGCAGTCTGATTATTGAATTGAAATTAAATGATATTAAAGATTATTTCATTATGAATATGGTGGTAAAAAGTTGCCTGCGAAAAATCAGTTACGAATTCCGGTTGACGAATTTTGACAATCGTATCCTGGACTGCATTTTTTTAGGCAACCCATATGCAACATGTTTATTGACATATTAAATTGAATATAAAATAAGTTTCATCAAATAAGCATCTCGGTGAAGGTTGTTTTATATACCGTATCTTAGACTATTCTGAAAAAAAATCTGCTATAAAATATAATCACGGGACGCCTGGCAGATGTAAAATATTTATACTTACCAAATCGGCGTCATACCATTTCGGTAAATGGACACTTCAGTCAATGGAAGTACATCAAAAATACCTGCAAGTAGCGGAGTTGCAAAGCTGCTGGGCTGTCACCGATCACTTCGGAGGCCTCACGCAAGGCGCGGGAAGCCTTCTGCTCACCCTCAGCAGCAATAACCTTAGCCCTGGCTTCGCGAGCAGCCTCGGCTTCGGCGGCCATGGCGCGTTGCAGTTGAACCGGGAGACGCACATCCTTGCTGTTGATAAAAAAGCCTCGTAACATTTTCTTGATACGAAACGATTCTATTATACATGCACTTCCTAAAAGTTCTAAATATGTTGCTACTTGGTGTTTCTCCGTGTAACCGATATCTTCAACTTTGCTAAAGGAAAATAGGAAACTTGCATACGTGATAAGACTTCATATTTGAAATTCTTTAAAGTTCTATAAACCAAATACTCTCCTCGCCTGATTTCGAGGACTCATAGCTAGCCGAAGAGCGCAAAGCTACGTATTGTATGCGAGTTACCGGAGTTCGATCGATTCATTCATTAATTACATTTTGTAAACAGTTTCACGATCGATATTACAAGCTGTCATTGCTATTTATAGTATACGAGCTGTGGCTTCACCTGCGTTAGCCAAAAAAAAAATTAAAATGTAGGTACTATAAGTAACATAGGATACTATGTTACTTCTATATGTTTATAGTACCTACATTTTAATCTATATATATCATTTTACAAAATTGGGCGGAACGTCAACGTAGTACAAACTGCTTGAACAGTTTGGCGATTAGTTAATAAGGATTATAAGTGTGTGTTTTAAGTGAATAATAATAATAATAATTAGTTTTTCAGGGTGATAGTTACATCGCGGGATAATTATTCATGCCACATAACTTGCGCTCAATTAAAACATGCAAGTGCTTACATACTTCATTAGCATTTATTATGGCCTCGTGTAAATAAGCCAGCTAATGGACTTTCAGGGTTCATAAATGTATGAATTTCTTTTCAATTTCAATAGAAATTTAATGAATATTTTATATGAACTAGGCACAAAGGTCCATTTACTCTGACCTCTGTGGCTTCGAGAGGCGTTTTCTTTGTCTATAATATTAATATTATAAAATGGTAAAGTTTGTGAGTTTATGAGTTAATGAGGTTGTAGAGGTTAATATCTGGGATCTACAGCGCCGATTTTGAAAATTATTTTACCAATGGCTATGTTTTTTGACTGTGACAATGTGCTATAATTTATGTTGTACGTAAAGGAATAGGTACGTACTTATTACAAGTTCTAGGAGTAAGTTGGCAGGTTCTAGTAGTAATAGTAGTAAACGCATGTCTATATAATTGAATTATCCATGTCCTGTGTAGTTTCTAATAAAATTACTTTAGATTGTGAAATTTGTTATCCTAATGAAGCGCAGAGCTGTTTACAGCGACCGGCTATTGTTGCCTTGCCAAATACAGAGATACCTTTGTTTTCACGAACAATAAATTCGTTAAAGCATATAACGTGGCAATTTAGATTTATCAAGGCAGGGGTAAATATTATGAACGACTATTTGAAGTGATTATCTAAAACGAGTGAGTCCGGGTTCGAACCTGATAGGTACGCTAAAATGGGGTTTGCAAATTTCCCCGTGCGGTGAAAGAGACCTGCTTACCTGCGGAGATTGAAAGTCTTTGATCTCGAATCGTAGATGATTTATTGATGTTACCAGCGTTAGGCCAGCGCATGGATATAGGTATTATAAATGTGATTAAACCTCGTCTGATTTTGAGGAGAAGTTCCTTGCCTAGCTGTGAGTGGAGTGTTTATAATGATAATGAGGGGTCAGAGGTTGTAGCCGAATTGGGCCACCACGACTGGGGTGGAAACTATTGCTCGCTTTATACCGGGGTAAAGTGACAGTGGGAAGGAGTGTTTATAGTGATAATGAGGGATAAGAGGTAGTTCCATGGCTACATTGCACCCGAATTGGGCCACCACGACCGATGTGGTAACTATTGCTCGCATTATACCGGGGTATAACCCAGGTGGGAAGACGATCTCCGTGCAGTGGCAGGTCCGTGTTGGATGTGAGTGGCAGGGGATCGGTCGTCTTGGCGTTCATTGAGGAAGGCCTATGTTCAGCAGTGGACGGATAAAGGCTAATGATGATGATGATGAAAGTGACAGCGTATCGTGCTGTTTTTGAGGATCAGGTGGCTCATTGGGAAAGATAAGGAAGACAATGCACATGTTTAAACACTGGTTGTGCGGATGTCAACGAGCGTCGGTGATCATCACAAGGTTTCGACTGTTGATATTTTGTCTGCGGCAATTATAATAAAGATAATTGTAAAATCTGTTCCAGACTCGAGAATATTGGACTAGTATTATGTAAAGAAAAGCTATTATAATTACAATGTTAGTTGATTAAATATTTTTTATAAAAACGAGTTTAAAATTTTACTCCGAGAACAGTTAACGTTGAGATACTGTACCGGACATGTTAATTTTAGTCTGATAGACTTGGAAAAGTAAAGAGAAATTATGGAAAATAGTGCAGTTTCTCGTTACAAAACTGAATTATTTTACACTTTGTTAACAAAAGAACTTTCATGCTTGCTTGTAACTTTGTTTTGTTTGACGAGTACATAATGCAAGTGAAAGTCAGTTATGAAACTATGTTTGTGTGTATTATTTTGGTCAACAGTGCATAGTGTATAGTAGCACTAAATAAAAATTCTGAATATTTTTATCTGCTTTCTTTAATTTATTAGTAATCGTTTTTTAAGTATCTTTCACCTCTTTGTAAGCCTATTATGAGCATTAAGAAGTGAAGAATTTAACAGCAAAAATAAATGATATAATAACTAACAGCGCGTACTTCACACTCTCGCGGAAGTACGGGGATGAGCTCACAAATAACAAAAACACTTACAAAAAATTCCAGAGAAGAAATAATAGAATCCCACAAGCTCACACACTTTATTTAATATTAGTGTAGATAAAAAATCAAGAGCAAAAAAAGTATTACTTTAAACAATTTCCCCTACGAGATTCTTTATCGGAAATTTTTGAGAAATTTGATCTTGCCAAGAACAGACTATAGCAGGGTATTTCAATCAAGAGAGCTTAAAGCGTTCAACTCTTTGAGTAACGCAATAAACTTACATATGCTTTTAGCTTGGAGAATTTTATACTTTTAAGCTAGTAGAGCTTATGAAAATAAGAATAAGAAATTTCATATTAAAACATGCATGAAATATTACTTATAGAATATTAAATGTATAAAATATTTTTAAGACATAAAATTTATTCGCGTTTCTAGTGCATATTATATATTAGAGAATCGGCAACTGTGGTAACTCCAACTTCCCGTCTTTGTTATATTGTAACATGATTTGTATTTTAGGTAATATACACCTTTTCTTTACATGAAAATCCACCTAGAAAAGTTTATGAACTTAGACATTAATAACATATACACTAGCTGCGTTTAGTTAGGAAGGTTATATTTTCTTTATTAGGAGACAAAGAAAATATAACTACTTTCCTATGAAATAAAAAAAACTTTATGACGTTACTCGTTTCAGTTATTAAATAAGCTGTTTGCTAAGTTTGTAAGAAAAAGTAGGTTCTAGAAACCTTTTCAATTCGAAATATTAATAATATTATGATTATATTTATTGACCTTCTCAATCCACTCTCGACAATGCCCTCTTGTACAATGAAAGCCACAACGATCCGTCTTTATTATGGATTTAAAAAATAAGGAATAGATTTATTTAATTAGTGAAACTCTTTATTGTTTTCTTATGTTTACGCGAATTTCACTCATTATAATGCAACAACTTTTACGGTTTTATCGCGGCTTATTTAGTTTTTTTTATGAGACTGATGTTTCAGATACTTATTTGTATAGTATCCGAAACGTCGAGTGAAACTCTTTGTTTAGTTGTATTTTATCAGAACTATACAAGTAATTTAGGTCATGGCAAGCCTACCACGAATTTTCCATATTCCATAATGTCAGCCATATTGATTAACTAATGACAATGTGGACGTTCGTGTTGTTTAACGTTTCGACTTTTAAACACAAAACTGTATCATGCGTCCTTTTGGTTCTGTACCCATAATGTTATTAGATTAAATTGTACTCGGTCATTAACCCCTTACGTACGATTCATTTTCATTTTCCATAATTTTAGTTCAATATTGCAAGGAGGACATTTTTATTATAAAAATGTCAAGATGGCCAATCGTCCGTCTTTCACATCAAACCTAGACCAACTAAATTACACTGTGTGGTTTAATATGTATGGACGCTTTTACACCTCGTGCTAAGTTTCCGAAGAACTTGTGTTACGGGTACCAGACAACGGAAATACATAGTAATATATTTAATACTTATAATTAAGATTTTTATTATATAATACACAAATTTAATACACATCCATGACCCAGGAACACAGAACACTTTTTTGTTCCCTTGCGAGATTCGAACTCGCTTCCACCGAGCTTGAGCGCCAACGCGCTAACCATCGAGCCACAGAAGTCGTCCAATTTGAGACGACGAAAGATTAATGATGTGGAAAAAACAAAAGAGTAAAGAAATTAAGTAAGAGTTTATTCCCGAAGAGTTATCCAATAATTCAATGCGGATGGACACGAGATTATGTTGAAATTAACAGAATAAATTAACAAGAGGAAATTGCAACGCCAAATAAAAGAAATGACAACGACGACAACACTGCATAAAGAAAAGTAAATTTATATAAAATAAGAGATGAATTTTCCAACGCTTAAGCATTTGCGGTAGTGAATAAAGCTTACATTTTCCAAACGAGGTCGAACAAGGAGAGAGGTCTCGTATATTTGCTCTATATTTTACATTTTAGTTTACTTTAAATAATTTATTTTATTTCTCTGTTTGTCTTTTACATTTTTAGTATTTGTTACCACTATCTTGGTCAATGTTATTGTTATTTTCAAATATAGCTATAGTAAAAGTAATGGTGATGACACACTGCTGCTTATGAATGCTTACTAAAGTTTGTAAACATTTTGTAACATATTACCGTGATAGTACATAATTATTATTCGTAATGGTTGTCCACTGACTGAAATAACACTTTTGAGGACTCATTTCAAATACATTCACAAACATTAATTTTATCAACAATTTATTGAATACGTTTTAACTAAAAACAGATTAATATGTACGATACATTTAAATCTACTTTAATTATTTATTTGTTCCGTCTGAGTATTGTCTTGAGCGTCTTGTTTTATTTGCAGCCGCAAACCGCATACGACTAATATGAGATATATTAGAATACATACTGCTAGCAGACCAAAGACGACGGACATTACTAGACTGGCCACGTTCACTTCACACCCGTGCAAAATGAGCAGAATCAACAAGCGGCAGGTAGTCTCTACTACCCAAACTCCGGATATCATAACCCATGCTAATATCACTGATGGAACCTTATACATCACTCCCCATAACAGGCTCATATGCAGATTTAGCATCATCAAATCATAAACGACTTTTGTGATGCAATAACTGAAGTATTTGTTCCATAATTTGGCTGAAATATTTTCTCTGTCTATAGTCAGCAACTGTACAAGGACAACAATAATATATATCACTGTTATAATAATGAAAATAATTCCACTTATAAACGCCCCAAGGCTCAATGAATATCGACACAAAAATTTATTTGGCACTATTGCGTCGAACATTATTTACATTTATGCGTTTGACGTCGCGGTCATCTAGACTATAAAATTTAACAGATGATAAAGAATTATTCCATATTCAATATTTTTTTAACAACATCACTGTACGGTCATTGTATGCTTAGAATGAATCCACTTTTGATAGGTTTACTTGAATTTTTTTTTCAACTTTGGAATATAGCCTATAGGCAATATCTATGAGCCCTCAAGTTTAAAAAGAAAATATACATAACGTTTACTTTAACATTTCCGCAGTAAGTATTCGGGTTATATTGGTATATTTAAGCAACTTAGTGGAACTAAAAATGTTTGTTAGTTATGGAAACGTATTTTGTTCGACAGCTGTTTTTGCAAATTCTAATTCATTAATTTTATTTATTTAGTCTATATACTGAAACACATTTTACTACCAAAGTAACATAACATGCTTGTTATAAAGACCATATATTTTAAAAGCATATGTTCCTCTGAATATTGGTACCCGTAGTAATATTACAGCTGCATCCACAGTTTTTGTAGCAGCTTGATATTTATAAAGACCATTAGGTTTATGCGCATTGGCCCTAAATTACCCGTCATACGGACGATTTATGTTTACACACAGGATGGCGCCGTGCCCCGTATAGAATATTCGCATTTAGGCCAAAACTATTTTAAATATAGTACATCGGTTCCTCATTTCCTAGCCTTTTCCTAACTATATTTTGGGGTCGGCTTCCAGCCTAACCGGATTTAGCTGAGTACCAGTATTTTAAATGGATCGACTGCCTATCTGACCTCCACAGCCCAACCGGGTGATACCCTCGGCATTCTGACGACCTCAGTCTAAAGTTCCAGTCTAAAAGGATTCAGTTGAACACCAGTATTTCAGAATGGAACGACTGCTTATCTGACCTTTACAACCAAGTAACTTGGTGATACAGTACCCCGCGGTTAGACTGGTTGTCAGACTCTCGGGCTTCTGACAACCCGTAACGAATGTCATAGATCCACGAATGGCATCCGGGAACAACGGCTTAACGTGCTTTCCGAGGCACCGATGAGTCTTTGTATGTAAAGATGTAGAATAGTGACAAAGACACCCATCCAAGGGCCAACCACGGGAAGCGTTACTTAAACCATGAGAATCGATCCGCACAGCACCATTGAGCCACGAGCTCCTCTCATAGTAATACTTCCTCCTCTCATAATAAACGTATATGCAGCATGCTGCATGACGCACGGACATTTTTCGGTACAAAACGAACAGTTTTGAAGCGGACTGAATTGTGAATCTAAACCATTTATTCGATTCGATTCGAATTCATTTGAATACACAAAAAAAAGCAAAATCCGTTCAGCCGTTCAGAAGCAGATTAGTTATTCAAACAAAAATTAAAAAAAGTTCAAGCATGGAATTTTAAAATCAATTTAAAAGTATTCTTAAAATATGTTTTATAAAATAATTGATTTTTATATAATTTTTTTTTTAAATTTCTATAATATTATTTGAAAGTATTGACCATTAAATTTTAAGAGTGGAGGCCGCGTTTGGGTTGATCGGTTATTAACCAGGTGGGAAGAGTGCAGTGGCCGGTCCGTGTTGGATGCGAGTGGTGAGGGATCGGTCATCTTGGCGTTCATTGAAGGAAGCCTATGTTCAGCAGTGAGAGGATAAAGGCTGATGACGGTGAATAGATACATAGATAAAAACACTAACATCAAGACAAAAAGAAACATAATTCTATATACTCAATGGTTAAAGAAAAAAGTAAAGAGCTAGCGATATATATCAAAATAATATCGTGATTTTCTTTTAAAAACCAAAATAAATAGAGATCTTTTATTTGGGATGCAAATATTACTTTGTGATTGGATTCTGAGCCTGTCGAAATTTGTTTGGAGTATGGCCGCTTATCATAGTTGTAATAGTAATAGAATAGGGTTTCTTTTTCAATCGAGGATTTCTTGTTTTTATACACCACAACATATATAATAAGTGGAGGCCGCGTTCATATAGACGAAGTGTTTTTCGCGCATCAACCAGGGGGAAAGACGATCTAAATGCTGTGGCCGTTCTATGTTGGATGCGAGTGGAACGGTATCAGCCGTCTTGGCGTTCATTGAGGGAGACCTACGTTCAGCAGTGGACAGATAGAGCCTGATGATGATAGATATATTTATATATATAATATTCTATACAAATACAATAAAACTGTCAAGTTTATACACTACTATACAATGAAGTTGGTTTGAATTAAAAAAACGCACTAATTTTTGGAACGTAGATCCATAAAAACAAAAGATCTACAATAACTGAACTATCAAATCCAAAACAATTTTAACGACTATAGTTCATTAAAACACTAATCTATAGACTAGTAAGTCGTTTATTCTAGATCGGTCATTTTGGCGTTCATTAAGGGAGGCCTATGGACAGCAGTGGACGGATAAAGGCTGATCATAATGACGATGATGTCGTTTACTATGTAAAATTGTTTTTGTATTGTTCTATCGGGTGTGAAAAAATTGGAGTGAGTTTTTTTACAAATCCAATCATGTAAAAAGTTTAAACTAAGGACCATCATACCAATTTTCATACTAATATTGATTTTCGTTGTAATTAATGTTTGCAACGTAAATATTTTATTTCATCGATTGACCTGGATATATTACAGTTAGTTATTTGATCACAGAATATGCATATACCATTGATGTATAACGGTTGTATTGGTGAGGGTTACAAATACAAGTATATTGTGTTGCGTTTTGCATTTTGTGACATTAGCCGAATCAATTATTTGCAGAAGACACAATATGAAGCTTTACATATATCTAATCTATCTAATATATAAAATTTCCCTGTCACAATGTTAGTTACCGTACTCCTCCGAAACGGCTTGACCGATCTTTATGAAATTTTATATGCATATTCAGTAGGTCTGAGAATCGGCCAACATATATTTTTCATCCCCCTAAATGTTAGGGGTAGTCCACCCCAATTTTTTTTTATTTTTTTTTTAAGACAATTTTTTTATTTCTCTTTTTTTATGACACAACATATAAAAATACATACAACCCTAAATTTTCACCCCTCTACGATCAACCCCTATTTTTTAATAGCGATTTTAGCAGAACGAAGTCTGTCGGGACAGCTAGTTTATATTATAATATAGTTTTCTACTAATCTGTGAAAACCGTGAAATAAGTCATAATTTACGAGATTCATGAGCGACGATGGTCCAGTGGGCTATGGTACAACTAGGTTGAGCGAGAGGGCCTGGGTTTGATCCTGACCTCTCCACCCTCGTGGTGCCTTGAAATGGGTTTTTCTTAACATCAAAGTGCACCCTGAAAACGAGACCATCGCTCGCTCATCGGTGAAGGAAAACATGTGAGGATACCTAGTGAGGAAATGGTGAAGCAAATCATCATCATCATCAGCAGCAGTCTTTATCCGTCCACTACTGAACATAGGCCTCCCCCAATGAACGCCAATTTTGAATAGTTCTTAATTTAAATTTCAATACCAACTAAAATTTTGAAATTTTATTTTGACGTCACAATGCGATATTAATGACCTTATAAGATTTTCCTCTATTAAGAAGTTTTCCACGCGGCTAAAACATTAAAATGTAGCGATATTGCTGAGTGACAAAGGCTATAAATTATTCATCAATATAATATTATCAGCATAAGGCTGCGTTTCCACCGGAGATGAGCTAAGCTGCGTTGCGGGGAATGTGTTTTTAAGAACCAATAGAAACGCTTCATTTGCCTGACCACGTTCAGCGCGACGTCTCTATTGGTTCTTGTAAAGCACATTCGCGAGAAACGCAGCCTTATGGTTGTAAAAGGTAAAGCAAAGCTGCGGGCTTCAGCTCTTAGGGGTATTCCAAATAGCAAAGAAGTTGTCGTTATAATGACGAAAATGAGCCAGAATTAAAAAATTAAGAGTATTAATTAATATTACACAAAATATTTAATTTAGATGTGAATGGAGGGATCGGCTATTTTAGCGTTTACAATAATATTTAATATAATTTTATAAGTCCTTCTTTAAGCAACCCTAATCAAAGATATCGTACTTCACAATGTAATCAAAGCTTTAAGGCGCAACTCCACCGCAGCGCACGCGGTGTCTACGGACGTGTGTTAAAATGTCAATTGCAAGATGTTTTTCTTACAAAGTGAATTTGACAAACGTGCGTGTCACCGTGCGTCGCGGTGAAGCCTTTACTTTGTATCTGCCCAGGCAACTCACGCCTACTATTGATTTATTAAATAAATTCAATTTAATTCAATAACGGGCCATGGCCTAGTTTAACCTATACAATATCTTGGTCAGGTGCTATATTGCAATTTTGGAGTAATTAATTTAATATTCACTCGGTATTGGACAGCTGGATAACTATTATCGGTTTGTCTTGTGTTGGATGCGAGTGGCAAGGGATTAGTCGTCTTGGAGTTCATCGAGGGAGGCCTATCAGCAGTGGACGGATAAAGGCGGATTATGATGATGAATTATGTTTGCTAGGTAAGGGAAATACTGTAATTAAAATCCTGAGAAAGATTTACCAAAAAGTACAATTTAAAAAGTTGACCTTGTGGGAGACACCAGCACCAGAAGGAGAAAGGAAAAAGACAAAAAAGGACATCACGGACCGTGTTGCTCTATGCCAGCAATAATATGTGAAACGTCTAATATTTAATTTTAGAATTTATAATTCATAGCAATCCATTACGAAACACAATATAATAAAATACACGCACGAATTCACTAGGGGGCTTAAAGAGGCGGTGTAATGGTTAATAATCAGGGTCACTAACCCCTAGACCCACAGACGTGTCATTTTTATTATTCTATTTTTATACCTTCTGAGTTTGGCATCTAGGTAGATATGGCCCAGTGCTAAGCGATAGCCGCAGCTAAAAATAATTTTATAGCCATCCCATTCAAATAGGAATTTACTATTAGAAAAAAACGTACTATAAAAGAATGTTATGTGTAGGTTTGAAATACTAATAAATTTTGCAGGAATTGAATAAAAATGCCAACAATATTCAACAAAAAATGTTAAAATAAGGGTGTTTTTTCACAAAAACATATAGAATGGGTAATTTCGACTAAAATTTTAAGATTAGATGACAAGGATTAAAAGTTTAGATTTTACAATAAAATAAAATATATAAAAACACCCCTAAAGTTTGTATCGAAATACTGGAATTTTTTAATAAGTTTAGATCAAGAGAACCTGAAGCTGTTAAGCTGTTGCTGAAGTACCAATATATGGGAGCATAATTTTACTGATACCGAATTCATAAAACTGTAATTAGAGTTTTTTTTAATGTTGTGAATAATACATTTAAAATTTGTAGCTGCTTGAAAAGTTACTTCCGGATGATTGAAGTTCAAGCCTTTTGTTCCGGTAACGATATATTTTAATAACTAGATATATACATTTCAATATTTTTTTTTAATAAAAATATAATTGTTATCGCTTTCACACCTTCTTGAAAATCATGAAAATATCTTGATAATTATTGTCTTCTTACTTGGAAATCGCTAAACATTATATTTCAATATTTTATAACTTTATGATAATCATACTGTTCTGTGTATGTATTATTGTATTATTAGATATATTCAAAGGACAAAGATAAGTTAAGACAAACGGTTACAACTTTATACCAAAAAAAAAATAATAATAATAATTTTATTGACATAATGTAAATTTTTATACAAAACAAATTTATTAAGCCCTCAGCGAGAAACCTATTATACAGAAATATATATAATAATACACTAAATAAATAAATAAAAGCCAAAAAAACTGGATAAACAACCATACTAAAAATTGTATTATCATTCGTGTCTATTTGGTAAACAAATACGAGATATCGAAAACTATTTTGCTTAGGAATACAAAACGATAGATTCCATTTCAGATGAGGTCCTGTTACTATTTCTATACGCGTATGGACCGAGGAATTATTCGCCATCAGTTCTGATCGTGCTTTTGCATTGATTGAGTCTTATCAATTGATCGACCTAGAATTATTAGTTCTAATACTGAATCAAAGCAACATCCAATGGATTTTCTAAATTTATTTACTTTATCCTTGTTTTAAGATCTAAGACACATGTTTGATATATCTTTATCACACAAGCAATTGTATTATGCCTATGTTATTATCAAACAATTATTAATTTGAACTTAATGAAAATTTAAAACTTGGATACCGAACATATTTTTCTCTAGGTAATTGTTTCGAAATTTTAGGTAAGTGTCTCGTTCTAAGCAATTTTCAATATTTTCAGATTTTTCCATGACACATGACACACGACGTTATACTTACTACCTATATCCACGCACGACACATTATTTAAGTGCCCGTCGAGTAAGCGAATTGTGAACAAATTTAGAGACTTATTAAATATTTAAAGAAAAGTCACTTTAGACAAACACGATAACGTAAGCAAGTTTTTGCTTCATCTTTATTGTAAAATGATATAGGTGATTAACCTGGAACATTTTCCACTTGTATGAATTTATTTTTATTTTTAGCTTATTATGATAAATTAAATCCATGGTTAGCTTGTTTGAACTTGTGTTAAGATTAAACCACGTTATGGAAAGAAATTTAAGATTTTTCAAACTTGGTACAAACTCTCAAGTCTCAGTAATCTGAATATAATACTCTCAGTAATCTGAATAGCAAGCATACGTTCATGAACAAGAAAGAAGTTTTATTATTATGGCGATTGTAGTAAAACTTACCAGCGTAAGCTGCTTCAGCAAGCAGGATAAAATTATGGGTATTTTGCCATTTTATAGCAAAGGGTCAAGTCATTTTACAAGACCTCAAAAAACCATTGGAATTAAAGTAATTTATATATAATATTATCAAAAATTATATGGTTCTAATGAAACTATACTGTAGTAAATTTGAATACCGGTTCGTATGGAAACAAAAATGTGAAACAACCAAATATGTAATACCGTCATTTACAACAACCGTCAAAACTCACTATTATGGATTGACCATAAATGTTTTAACTACAATCTATCGAGTTCATAAAGAATAAAAATCCTTCGCAAATTGCAAAAACTTGGCTAAACTAATACTAAAGAGGGTACTCACATTTCGACGCGTTCGACTTTAATACCCCAGGCCTCGGTAGCTTCGTCCAAGGAGATTTGCATGTTTCCAGAGATGGTCTCACGCTCGCTCAGGATCTCATGGAGGGGTCGGGTGCCCATGGTATTGCGGAGGGTGGTCTGGGCCAGGAGACGGGTAGAGTGGTGGGCGTTCTCAACGTTAGCAATGGAGATGGTGGCGTTGTGGACGCGATAGTAGACTACCGCGTCGACGGATACGGTCACGGAATCCTTGGTCAGTACCTGTTGATAATAATGTTGATAGAGCCTCGTTTGCCTAGATATAATAAATAATTAATATTTTATTAATAGCTAAAATATTTTTTTAACCATTTTCACATACTTTAGGCACAGTATTACAATATTTCCTAAATAAATAAATATAGGAAATATTGTAATACTATGCTTTAGGCATGAAAAAGTACGGTATAATTAGTATAGTCCGGTCACTAAGATGAGATTTCGAACTTGATTACGAGTACATCTATGATATGTTATGATTTAACTTAATTTTTTTTACAGCTTAATTGTCGTGAAAAATTCTGAATGTCTTATCGGATAAAATTCTTCGAAGGTGTGAGAAATTTATCACATCATGTTGTGCAAGTGCATAGGCAAACTATAACCTAATTGTCTGATGGTCTAGTATTGAAGAGAAAGTCCAGTCCAGATATAGCACGCTTCTACTTGCACAATAAATAATAATATATGTTGGGAAAACTCACACACCCACGTGATCAGACAACTGATACATACAACTGATTATATATTTCTAAATATATACATAATACAGATAAATTAGGCCCAGACACAGAACAAATGATCATGCTCATCACACAACATTTGTCCTGGGTGCGAGTCGAACTTATAACCTTCTGGCTTTAGCAGTCAGGGTCACTAACCACTAGACCAAAGGCCAGTCACACAAGAGGCCGAGACCATACCTACAGGAACATCGTCGCTCTGATATAAAATGTAGCAATAGTATAATATTACTATATTACTACGACGAGTTCCAGTGTCAATAGCCTCTAGGCGTTTATTTAAAAATGGCACGTGTAAATCAGCGGACTAAAAGTAGTTAATGATGCTGATATAAGATATTAAAGTTCTTTTGAAAGAAACTTGATTCATCCTACACCAATGGTATACTATTTCTCCCTGTTTAATCTTTTACATTATATATAACCTCAAAGTCCTTAGAACTTTACAAATTTGGATAGTTAGTAGACGCGCAAACTTTGAGAGTTACGAATGTTGGAGCGATATAAAAGTTTTTTTTTTAAGTTTATGTTGCTACTTGGATAATTTTGTATAGGTTAAATTCAATAGTCTTTAGAAGTCCAATACATTAAAAAAAGAAAAATACTACTTTGGTAGAAAATAATCCGTAATAAACAGTATTATAAATTAAAATGATAAATTATATATTATTAGTAATTTCACGCAGCTACGCCAGCGTTAAGTTAGATTTACAAGCGCGATTCAATTTATAAATTAACGATTATTTTTGTAGCCAATGTTTTTTTAAGTGTGTTTTAGGCGTGAAAGCGTTACAAACAAACAAACTTACATATTCTGCACTTATAGTATTTTTTTAAATGAAACTAGTGCTAGTAACCTCAGTATGTTTCCCCAGTATATAATAATTTATCTTATAAGTACGGCCAATATCATATTTTGTTTGTTCTTGTCATCAACAAACATTATTAAGATTGTTGATTCAAGCAATATAAATTAAGTAGTAATAATATCTTTCTTTTATCGATACAATATATTCGATTACATAATAATAATTCGAATACATGAGTTGATTTTCCTCTCTTGTTTACATAATTTTCCTAAACGGGAACCCAATATAAGGAGTAGCATATAGAAATCCATTTTGTCTCTTTATATTTCTCTAACGACTTAAGATTTTATATTATAGAACTAGGTGTTGCCCGCGGCTTCGCTCGTGTTAGCAAAAAAATTCCGATTTTACAAACAAAAAACACTGTTGAGTTTCAAATTATTCGCCAGAATCGAGGGTAGTTGAATAAAAACTTGCATTATGCTTGTCATCCGTCAACGTCCCTCCTTACATACATGTGTGACACTCCACCTCTCTTCCACCAGCCGTCAACAAGCATAGACGCTTTTCGCTAACTGTTAAAATGTAAACTTAGCTATAGGCCTATCAAAGCTTTGAACGCGATCGTGTGTGTGTGTGTGTGTGTGTGTTGTTGCCGCTTATCTACAGACTTTTAGAAGACTAAACGAGGGGGTACGGGAGCTGCTGGCAGCCCTGGAAGCAAGAATACACCAGGTCAGTCACTTATTTCCTATTCCTGCCTCCTGTACATCGATCGACCTTAAGTCTGCCCTATATATTGTACAAGCTAATGCAAGTCAATTTCATATATTTGTAACAAACGTAAAAATACAGTCCACTCTCGCATTTACTTTTAGTATTAATTTTATAATGTTAAACTGGATTATCTCCCTTCTAAATATATTTATCTAGCCTCACAAGCTATCGAGGAAAGATATTTCTTCCGCACCCCGCCGATAGAAATAATGGAGATTAGGCACCTCCAAACACATTCACCGTTTTTTGCACAAAGTTTCATGACGATCGGTTGAGTAGTTTTCGCGTGGAAGCGTAGCAAACATCCCTACTTTGACATTTATAAAATTAGAATTTGGATGTGTTTATTCATTAAACTAATATTATAATAATGAATTTTTGAGTGTCCAGTTTGTGAATTTGTGAGGATTTGCGGGACCTCTGAAAATACTGAACCGATTTTGAAAATTATTTTAATAGTAATCGTTATATTTTGTGAATGTCATTGGATATAATTTATCCCTGTACTCTTACTGGAACGTGTAGTACGCGGTGAAACCGCGGGGTTCTGCCTGGTTCATATTAGAGTTTAATAAGAGTCGCGTTAAAACCCGACGTTGGACTTTAAAACACGAGCTCATGCTCAATTCGATTTAACGTTCAGCGTTCAACGTCGAAAATCCAAGAGCGTTTGATTAAAAAAGCGCCTAAGAAATGACTTCGTATTTTTTGGACTTTATAAAATGACTAGCTGTTGCCAGCAGCTTAATATTTACAACGGGATCTTAGTAAGCAAAATTAGTAACATTTTTGGTTGATTTTTTACACCTTGTGTCCGAAAACCCCAAATAATAAATATATAATAAAATAGGGTTCCGTAAGATACGGAACCCTATTTCTTTTTTCAGAATAAAATTTAGCCTATGTTACTCGTGGATAATGTTGCTTTCGAATGGAAAAATAATTTTTGAAATCGGTCCAATACTTTATGAGCCTATTCTTTACAACCAACCAAACAAACAAAGTTTTCCTCTTTATAATATTAGTGTAGACTAAAGAATCCGACTGATGTATATACTTGGATATACTTACTTCCTGGGGAGGGACGTCGTAAGTGCGGGTACGGAGATCGACGCGAGCATACGTATCAATGCAGGGCAGGATGAAGAAAATACCTGAAACAAAAAAATGAATGTAATCTTCGTATTTTGATGAATTAATAAAAAGTTAAAAATCATTCTAAATATCCCGTTCTAAATAGTTTTAATAATGAAAATAATCATGTTAATTTAAAACCCTATACATAACCTAATTTTACAAACGCAGGTGAAACCGAGTTAGTTGCATAATATTTTCTTAATTGAACGTTTAAAAAAAAACTTTCATGACTTAAGAAAATCCTAATCAGTATAAACTGTTTTATTTATTAAATGTATAAGAAAAATGATTTATAATAATTTACATTTATTTCAGCAATTATATTTGATTCCGATCCGCAATAGATAATATTGTTAGAACATCTAAAAACGAATTCGAATATCATGAATAACCCTTAATACCATTGAATTCAGCTGCAATAGGTAGTAAGTAAGCTCCAACGACAGGTGGAGATGGAGGAAATTGGACTCCTGATAAACATGAAAGCGTGCAATTTCAGTACCTATTGTAGTAGGAAATAGAAGTTCCTTATAAGTTTCAATGCATGCAATTTCAGCCCAGTCGACGGAAATAGGAGTTCTTTATATGCAACTATGCGTTTAATTTTAAACTCGATATGTCGATGGGGGATGGCCATTACATGAATTGTAAATTGCTGGAAATATCTCAGTGCGCATGTTGGAAGGTAGTAAATTGGCTGAAAATGGATAATTTGTCAAATGCTAAAACTAGAATTTTCCAGCTAAGTATCGAATGTAGATAGTGTTTACTGATCTGTAAATATTCTACATTAGAGCGGGGCGGCCCCTTTTTATTTTATTAAAAGAAACGCACTTTAAATATATTTTGAATTATTTTGCTGTCTCAAAATATATATAAATAAATAAATATATAAATAAATTTGTGACGTTAAAACAGTTATGAACATGACTAGGCTTAAACTTATGTAAATCACAAAGACATTATGTAAAGACGTTATATTTTAATGTTGTTAATATTTATCAAACCAGTAGGCAAACCTACTGTTTAAGGAAAATTTATCTAATATGTTACGCAATGTTGTGAGGTACAAAATATCGATATCTGTTGAGGTAACGCTTAATGAAAATTCTAAATACTGAGATCTAAAGTAAAAAAAGTTGTCAGCTTAAGAATTAATTACTCATTTACGAATATATATTTTTTTGCTTAATAGACAAACTGGCAGACATGCCAATGGATCGTAAATGCTTAGCGTCTATATAGAGATGATAAATAATAAGCTCATCATTTTTTTCCAAATCAGCTGTTTGAAAAAGACTTTGAGATTAGCCTGAGTATGGTATCCATGGAGACTAGCACGGTACAAGTGTATCTCTCCAACTAATGCCATATCTTCCACGGCCTTTATTACTATAAAAAGAAAATGTTAATTTAAATTATTACGTACCAGGTCCCTTAGCCCCTCCGGATAGCAATCTTCCCAGACGGAATATAACAGCGCGTTCGTATTCCTGGACGACCTAGGAGAATAAATTAAATAAGTTAATAACTAGTATTTGAATTCATGAAACAAAATAAATAAAAATTAGATTTAATATTAAAACAACGAATAAGGTTAACGAATTCATATTTTTGTAGTATATACATTATTAAATTAGTATTAAAAAAAGTATGCATATCAGTGGAATTTATAGTTTTTAAATTTCAATAATAATCAATCCCGTAAAAACATAAAAACTTTTTTCAGTAAAAAAGGGCATATTTTTCATATGTTTTTCACGGGACATATTTTTTCTATAGATACATTTTACTTAGTAATGGTAGAAGTAGTAAATCTAACGTTCACAATGTATAAGAAATCCCTATGAAAATCATATGATATGGATCTGTGGCTAGCTCCGATACTTGCAATGTCCGCAAGTGACGATACGCTGCTACTTGACCCCGAGACGGGCCACTTACTGGTGCGCTAGGACGAGATCAGATTGTGGAAACTGGTCCTTTGAAAACTGACGTTATGCGAACTATTTAAAGTTGCATTTCCTCATACTATCGACCCCTTGTTAAATTAATCAATGTGCACATAAGCGAAAGAATATATCAGGGATAACGTTTTATAAAGTCTTAGCTGTTGTTATATTTTCTTATATTATGTCGGGACAGCCCAGTTGGTAAACTATTAGCGTGGTGGTAAGTGATGGTAACCATGAGTATACCAGTTCATTCAGGGCTACTACTCATTGATTAAAACCGGGCTACTTTTGACGATTTCTAAATACTCATTCCATTAACATACATCCATTTATCAGTAATGTATTGTATTCTCTGGCCTAGGGAAACTAGTAAATTAATCTTAGTGCCGTTATAGTAAGTTACAGTAAGTTGATTACAGTGCATGCCCTATTCTATTGACGAAATAAACGGAATAATAACCATTGAAACACAAAGGCAAAAATAAGATGATATTATTATAATTAAAAGAGTATAACAGATAAGCAATTTCTTTTTATGACATTGTACGATATTCATATTCAAGATTTCCTTCATTGTATTTTACATGCTAACGATGTAAAAAACGAATAAAAAACAGTTACATTGATATCTCTGCGGATGCATAGCTCGGCTTCAGATCACAAAGCCACTTATGGCTCCAATTAAGGCGCTTCAAAATACTATAGATACATGAAGTACTTGTGCGGAATAGCTTTCTATAATTTATATTTTATTATTCTCAATCTCAAAATGAGGTTTTATGAATAGGATTTTTAATTGCTTAAACACATACATATTTACATAAACTGTGTGTTTTACATAACAATCACTTGAAATCTAGACAAATAAGACATTAAATTTATTTGCAAATTTTTATTAATATCCAAATGTATTGTTTTCTATTTTTTTCGCTAGATATTTACGAAAAGATAGCTCAAAACTGAAAATTCAGAATATGAATCGCAAAATGGCGGCCATTTAAAGTGCATTCGAATGCGAATACGATGAATAAATATTGAAATTGTACCAGGAATGGATTGCAATTTGCAAGCGTACATTTTTGGAGCCTAAAGCTTTTTCATGGCGACCATATTGTATGTTTTTAATTCCAGATTTATGGGTTACTTTTAAAGATTTTATCCCCACAGCAAAATATTTTTAGTATAGCAGTGTGTTTTTTAGATTTTTTTATATGAAAATTAAATGTAATTTCAATTTTTAACGTGTTATTTATATTGTATTGTCATCGAGTCAAAGTATCCAAAGTTTCAAGTTTATGCAGTGTTTTTGTTGCATGAAAATCACGTCCAAAAATTTTATGAAAAAAAAACTTATTCAAAATGGGACCAGAGTTCTAGAGGACAGGAAGTTATGGTTTTTAAGCAACTTACTAGTCACGGTCTGACGCAAAAGATACTTTAAGCTTCGAGAAAAATTAGTCACAACTGGCTCCGATGTAATAACATTTAAAGTTGTTATAAATGTTTCCAACTTATTAAAATAAAACCTAACTATTCTTAGCTGAAAGTGACATAAATGTTCACATTTATAAAACAGAAATGTATTTGTCAAGAATGTTATATCGCTCATAAGTGGCAGCCAAGGTGGTGAATAATGTACAACTATCGATTCCAATATACCGTACTCTTTGTAATACCTGAATTATAAACCTATAATCGTACAAGGGGCATATTATGCTACGAAAATTATAAAGCTGCATTTTTTAAAAAAAGGGAAAAGTCAGTTTTATTAAAAAGTACACAATACAGTTTTGCAATATTGGAAAAAAATATATTTTTGTATATAATAATACTTTTACATCAATACTAAGGAAATGAATCTAATTTCGGGTAATTGTAGCAATGGCACCCAATTCGTATGAAAGGCAAACAAACAGTCGAAACATTTTGGAGACTATCGAAGCCCGTACATCCAAATTTTATGCGCATGCGTTGCCTTTTTCCTGTACTAGTCCAAAGGAAACTCACAAACTGCGACAGGCATGCTGACACCTTACGTCAGTTTCATTGACATTTCATTAATTCAACACCTCGGTCATGCCGGTCCGATTTGGTTGCAAAGCGCATGATCTCTTACAATTTTTTTTTTGAACGCCTTTTTGTAACTTATAAATTGGTTTTGCCTGCAAGAGACTTTATTTAGCATATAATTTATCTGTTAATGGAGACTTTTACAGATTTTGACATCATTTTTTTTTAAATTATATATTATTGTATTATGTAAAAAAAAAGGTAAATAGCAATTAGCATAAAAGAGGTTACTATATAATATTATATTAATATAATTTACGGAAATAGAGAAAGAAGTACGAATATAGAAATTATTTTTAATTTCTTTTATTCATAAGACATACAGCTAACTTACAAAAATAAAGAAAAGTGGTTTTAATAATTATAACAATTAAGTACAAAATAAAGCAAATGGAGCTATATGGAATACCGATGGAAAAAAATTAGAAGTAAACATATGTTTTATCAAATTAGGTTTTGTATTGAATAAAAGGTGTTAGGGATCGGTCGTATTGTCGTTAATTGAGCGAGGCCTATGTTCAGCAGTGGACGGATAAAGGCTGCTGATGATGATGATGATTCATTAATTATTGATGTGGATCTAAATTTCAACATGCATTTCAATCTTAATCCTTTATAGGAAATACGTTTCAACACCTTCGAGTGTGCTGAGTAAGATACGTAATCCGCTTTGAGAACATTGTCAGTGCGATGTTCTTATCTGAGACCTAGCAGAGAGAATCTGTAACGGACACTAGCGCCAGTGTAATCCACAAAGCGCTAACAAAGGTTATGCGCAAATCCCTCCTGTATTAACGCCAACACAAGCGAGCGCTTCTGATAGACGGTTTTGACGTTCGTCGAGGCTTAGCTTTAGCCTATTGTCCAATCCCAATTGAAGACGATTTATAGGGATCTATGTTTATTCAAATATTTCAACGGAACTTTTATACTAACTTCGCTGCCTGTCTCTCTTTATAATTAAAGGAGTTTAAATATTTTTTGATCGGTTTTCTTATCAATCCTCAAAAAATAGAGATGATGGAGCTCATCACATTAACTAATTAAAAGTCAACTGAATCCATATTTTTTCATTTAAGGAAGAATCGAGGAAACTAATTTAGTGAAGATCTTTAAAAACAAAATACAAATTTTACATTTTTTTATCAATATTCTTAGATTGAGACCTCGATACGTGATAGAAATAATTACTTGTAGGGCTTCTAAAACGGAGGAACTTCGTTCCTACCTGGTGTCCCACGACGCCACATTTCTTTTAATTGCTTTCAAGCTACGCATGTAATGTAAAAAGCTTAAAAATCCTCTCCTAGCTTTGCGACCTTGCAATGTATGCTATTGCATCGTATAAATTGAAGCGTTTGGAATTTTATTTGTAATTTATTACGTAAATTGATTTCTTATGTTTACGAGAATTTCACCTCTAATGAAACTACTTTTACGGAATTCAACGAAGTTTATTAAGTTTTTTACATGTCCGACGTTTCGGATATTTTACAGCAACCATTCCTCCCGTGGTTGCTGCGAGGTATCCAAATCCTCAAAAGCTCATAAACCGCGATAAAATCTGTTAAAGTTGTATTGTTGGAAGATATTGGGTATTTTTGGAGTCGGTGCCAGCCAAAGAGGATATTTTAATGATCACATTCACCAAGTATTGAATAGATTGTCTGTGAAGGGCATCGATGTTTTGGCTGGTACCGACTCCAAAAATACCCAATTTTAAATAGTATACTTCTACTTCACCTCGAAGTAATTCAATATTATTTTAAAATTTTTAGTTGTACATAAATTAAGGTATAGTTTTGAGGTCGGTTTTTGGTTTTTTATTTAAAATTAATTTTATTTTGTACTTTTTAGTTTTAAGTTTATACATAAGTAATATAGTTTTTATTTTTTCTTGCAAAATTTTTGGCGTTCCCGATCTGTGTTCGATGCTAGTGGTAAGGGACCTGTCGTCTTAGGGTTCATTGAGAGAACCTATGTTCAGCCGTGGACGGATGAAAGTTGATGATGATGACGATGACGACCTCACAATACTTTGATACTTTACAAAGTATCTTATTCAGTGGTTTTTGTTCATATTATTCATATTACATCGACAAGTAATAAAATGAGGAAATCATCTGGGTATACAAAATTAACCAAATAAGCATTATTGAGAATAACTAAAAACCGCTGATTAGATGTCGATAAAATTAATACGGGACCAATTCGGAAACATAAGCTTTCAAACAAAACAAGAATCACCAAAATCCATTCTCAAACAGCGGAGTAATCGTGTAACAAACATACAAAAAAAAAAAACATACAGACGAATTTTACCTCCTTCTTTTTTTGAAGTCGGTTAAAAATATTGAAATTTAATGTAAAAATAAGGGCAGTGGTTTGCATTTGAAAAAGTGGGTCGATCAGTTAGTTGAACGAGAGAAGTTTAAATCTCAAAGGTACGGCTCCCGCTCGCCCCAGTTCAGATTTTAGGCATTTTAGGGTCGTTCAAATATAATGTCCATGGGAAACAGACAAGGAGGACGATTTCTATGTTAGTTGGATAAGCAAACTGGCAGTGCCACCTAATGGTAAGTGAGTCGACTTCGTCCATGAACAAAATCTCAAATCTCGAATGCAACGCACGAGCCTTTCATTTAAGCCCTGTTAGCACGAGCGTTTGAATGGAACAAATGGGTATCCATGTATCAGTTCACATGAAAGCTTTTTAAAGCGCAATTTTCTTCGAGCGCTGTTAGATTTTCGTCGCTGACTCGCACCAACGTCGGGATTTAACGCGACGCTTATAAAGCGCTCGAGTGAAGGGGCCTTATGTATTGATTAATCTGAGACATATGACGTTAAGTCTCTGTGTCAGTAATGACATTGCCTGTCCTGCCCTTTTATCCAAAACACAGCAAAGCTGTTTCAGCTGTTTAAAATGCCTATAATCAAATATTTAAATAGATAATATTATGGAACTACTCGTCTAAAGGACAGATTGTGTTAATAAACTCAGTTTGCTAATGATGATATGAAATATTGTACTAGGTTAAATTTTAATATTTATAAAAAGTCGGCTACTTTGAAGTCTACGAGCTCTTAAACCTTCTTCACCTCCTCTTCAGAATTTAAGTTTTTACCTTTTGAAAGGTAAACGCCGAAAAAAGCTAAAGTCTGTTGAAGTTAAAGTCTTTTGCAAAAGCCTTTACTTCACCTGTCCACTTCACTTTGCGGTTGATGAGAACTTTTATGTCCCTCTTAAATTAAATTTCTATTTAATTTAAAACTTATCATATTTGTCGAGTTAACCAACGTTTAATTTAAATCGGATCAAAAAGTTAAAAGTGTTATAATTTCTTATATATATTAGTCGCTAGAGTAAGTCGGGGTAATTTATTTTCTATTTTTCTATATTCTATATCCTTTTCGAAACAAAAGCTATCTAAGTATAAAATATTATGCTCTCACATTGCTGTTTTATTCGTAAAATGTTCACTATCGTTTGTAAACATCTTTAAACATTTTATAACACCAACTATATTAAACAGATTGTCACATATATTTAAAAAATGCCTACAAAATATGACAATTGCTTACAAAATATTGTTTTCTAATGGTTACGCGAATATCACTCGGCATCAATGAAATTAAAATTTATTTCATTACTTTTACGGATTTTATCGCGGTTAATTTAGGTTTTCCTATTTTTTTTTTCAGGATTTCACGATAGGAAGACAGTCCTCTCGTGTCTATGATTACTGTGAAGTATCCAATAAACCATTGATACATTCAAAAATAAGTTCTTTCATTATTAATATTTATTATATAGACACAATTTTATACAGCAGTCTGGCAACACAATTATACAGATGGGCTCCCACCCTTCTTAGAAATGATCTATATTTTAATATAATAAATAATATGTTACCTTCATCTTAGTTAGTATCTACATGTTTTGTTTTAATTTAAACCAAGTATAACTAACTATCTGTTGAGTCTTTGAAACATGACAACGTTGTTGTTTCGGTCTATGTAAAGTTATGTTAAAGGCAACTTTGGTCGCGACAACTTTCTTAAGAAACACTGTTTGTGTCTCCAGAATTGGATTCCGTTCTGTGAGTTGGCTGGCGGCCAAATAATGTAGGTGTACCACTTATAATAAATATTAACTGACTAGCTACTGCCTGGGGCTTCACTTGAATGAATTAATTGTATGCACGTAACTTATAATAATTATGTATTTTAGTATAAAAAAATAAAATTATATCAAAATATGTTTTCTAACTTGTTATAGCTTTTTATTTTAAATATTTAACGGGTTAATTATTTCATTTGTTCAGTCGTAAATAAATACTAAAGATACCTAGAAATGTGACATAATCAAATATTATTGTAATAATAATATATAGTATTTTCATTAATATTAAAATAAATTCAACCGTGACCATGGTCTGTCTCTCTGTGTTTTGATAATTGTGAAATAACACATCCTTCTATCCTACTAATATTAAAAACTTGAATTCTTGTAAAAAATTATGGATGTACATTTGTTACTCTAAAGATGTAATAATGTACTCTAAAGATGCAAAGATGTCTAAATCGATTATTATGATTATTTACAATAACATAGCATAAGCATTCAAATAACAATCATCATCATCATCATGATCATCAGCCTCTATCCGTCCACTGCTGAACATAGGCCTCCCTAAACTTTCCTATTTTATAAAATAACAATATTATGCTTTTATTAATTCCCGCACTCCTACGGGAATGGGAAGTACGCGTGTGAATCCACGGGGTGCTGCTAGTATTATATAAATCTCAATAAAATTTTATGCATTATACAAATGCAAATCGCGTTCGTATTTTTATAACAAGATCGTATAATCCGTGTGAAGTATATATCCGCTTAGTTCAGTTTACAACAGACTAAGCTCTCTGATATCAAAGATTTCTTTTGTCCTTTGTATCTCAAATCCGCAATAAAACCTATCCTAGAAAACCATAATAGTTTGATTTAAAGGTATTAGGTAGGTATTATATAACAATGAAATAAAAACCAAATAGTTTATATTATGTTTTTGGAGTTTTGTAAACAAATTTAACAAATAGTCCATTTTCAGCTGTTTTGTAATTATTTATCTTTAGCGCCCAATATGGAAAAAAAAAATTTTTTTTGGAAGCAATTATTTGAGTTTTTTTTACCATATATTACAATATTATATACACATACGTAAGTGACCATTGAAAGTATTATTATTACTTTAATCTCCTCCAGTCTAGTGGACGTAGAAAGGCTGATAATGTTGCTTATGAAGCAAAAATGAAACAAAGTTCTATCACACATTATTTTGGCTGTACCAAAAAGGTTTCATTATATTTTAGAGATAAAAGCTAGTGGGAAAACAAGAAAAAATACTGCGGCATAAGGAAACTTATCTCAAGCAATGATGCATGGACAATATATCGCGTATTTTTTTTCTTTTCCTTAACCAAGCTAAAAATAAATGTTTAGAAACGGCTAAATTACGTTTAGAGTTTACTTTTATTAGTCTTAGTGTATGAAATCCTTATGAAAATTAGGTATAATGATTTTGAGGCACTAATGCGGAGGCCGCGTTAAGTAGACGAAGTGTTGGTCGGCGTTTAACCAGATGGGAAGACGATCTCCGTGCAGTGGCAGGTCCGTGTTGGATGCGAGTAGCAAGGGATCGGTCGTCTTGGCGTTCATTGAGGGAGGCTTATATTCAGCTGTGGATCTATAAAGGCTGATGATGATGGTGATGATGATGATGATGATGAATGTGGAGGTGGAGGGAGGACCTGGCGCGTCAGCCGTACGGCAAACGCCTAACGGCTGCTTTGCGCCCGGTTCTTGAGTGGTGGATGCGCCGTAAGCGCAAACCTTCCGTCTGACGCAGGTTCTCACCGGGCACGGATGCTTTGTGTCGGACGAATGTGGCGCAGCGGTGGACTCTTCCCAGCACACCTTCGAGGTGTGCCTAAGATGGGCGGCGCTGCGTCATGATTTGACGTCTGTCATCGGAGGGGACTTGTCTTTGTCGAGCGTCATCACCGCGATGCTCAGCTGTGACAAGCCTTGGACGGCAATGGCCTCCTTCTGCGAGACAGTGATGTCCCAGAAGGAAGCCGAGGAACGGGTGAGAAAGGAGGCCACCGACGTGGCCTCCCACTATAGACGAAAAACGGGGGTGCAACGAAGGCGCTACTTAATGCGCTTTCAGGAACACGCCAGGGGGCCTAGCCAAAATGCCATTAAGAATCATCATTCATCATTAAGATTTAAGATCATTTTCGAACTTCGCTAACGTTTTCTTAATGGCATTTTGGCTATGCCCCCTGTACTTGTGTCGGGCTCCAGATGGGAACCCGGGCCCCGCTAGACACTACGTCGGTGACTGCTCCAATTTAAGCGGGTCAGCTTACTGCGAGCATTAAGACCGTGCTGTTCTCGGCGCAGCAGGTCGTCACAGCGAGAATGATTCGGAGGTATCCTACGATATCGTAGGCTGCAGTCAACAGAGTATTCAGAGGGAATCTGGTTAGACTGGAAGCCGACCCCAAAATGTAGTTGACAAAAGGCTAGACAGATGATGAGAACAAACTGTCATAAGACTTGTGTTGCCAAATACACACTCACATGAACGGATGTCCGATGAGCCATTAAGGTTCAAAAATGGAGGCCGCGTTTAGGTAGACCAAGTTGGTCGGCCATTAACCAGGTGGGAAGACGATCTCCGTGCAGTGGCCAGTCCGCGTTAGATGCGAGTAGCAAGGGATCGGTCGCCTTGGCGTTTATTGAGGGAGACCTATGTTCAGCAGTGAACGGATAAAGGCTGATGGTGATGATGATGATGTTACCTTATCGGATGATCTTAGATTACATCTAGGGCTGGCTGTTTTAATGTAAACAGTAAACTAACTGTTTCAGAACCACATCAAATAAAACTTTCTTTTTTAAAGTGTTATTTATATAAACTCTTCTTGTAATATTATTATTTTAAATAATATTATTTTGAAAATTAATAATGTTATAATACGTTTAAAAAAATTCGTTTCATAGTTTTATAATCTGTTATATCAAAATCAATTTTATTATAATTTTTTTTACAGAAAATGATTGTAACGTTTTACTTTAAGAACCCATGTGTGTAATAATTTTATGCCTTCTTATCCAACAGGAGGGTAATATTTATAGTCAAAGGTAACTTTCTGATTCCGTCGGCACAGTGACTTAGTATTTTTTGGCCGTACGAAAACACAATTGTGCTATATAAAATGTTCGAGAAAATGATAGCTCCAATATACGTCTAACATGGATAGTGGTTGAATTCGTGTGGCGGGCGATCGTCAATCTTGGCGTTCGTTGAAGGCCTATGTCTAGCAATGGACGGATATCGGATGATAATGATGATAGTAGTATTGTATTTAATTACTATGAGAGTAATTAGATAAAAAAGTACATATTAATATACTTGTGTTGGTCGGCCATTAACCAGATGGGAAGACGATCTCCGTGCAGGGGCAGGTCCGCGTTGGATGCGAGTAGCAAGGGATCGGTCGTCTTGGCGTTCATTGAGGGAGGCCTATGTTTAGCAGTGGACGGATAGAGGCTGATGATCATGATGATGATATTAATATACTTGTGTTGAATTAAATACCTTGACAATCTCATTGAAATAACATTATTGATATATTAAATACCTAGTAGTTTATAAGTTTGGTGTTATTAAAACCACGTCCATTTTTATTTTATATTTTTTCAAAAAATGTATTCTAGTATAGATTAGTGGTTATGAAAACGTTCGCTAGCCTTGGATAAACATTTATTATGGTAATTTTTTTGTAAACTAGCTTTAGTTTACCATGAAATACTGTCTGTTGCCCGCAGCTTTGCACACGTTATCAAAATTATATTTTTTTAAAGTATTCTATGTAACTTCTAGTGCCTTCGAGAATTAGTGTACAAAGTTTTATGATGATCGGCTTAGTAGTTTCCACGTGAAATCGTAACAAACATCCCTACGTTCACATTTATAATATTAGTAAGGATAAAGAAATAGAGAAATTGGTAATGTATCTTGTCGTAATAATGCATATTTTATATTATGCTACGGTCAACAGTACAATTCAACACAAATATAATATTATGTAAACGCATACATTTGTGATGATTTGTATCTGTTGATATATTGCGGTTAGATGTTTTATATGCTATATTTTTTTTAGTTCCAGATTATTCGAAACCGTTATATTTGAAGTATTTATAAAACAGACAAATTTATTGTATATATACATGAAGTACCTACATTTTTACAAATTACAATACATAGGTAGGTATTTTTTATGTCCAATAGCCTTACATTGATTTTATATTTTATTAGCTGTTGCCCGCAGCTTCGCCTGCGTTAACTAAGATTTACAAAGGGATCTTAGTACGCAAAAATAAGTAGGTAATTTTTCTGGTTGATTTTTACACCTTGTGTCCGAAAAACCCAAATATCTTACGGGACCCTATTTTTTTTAAATAAAATTTAGCCTATGTTACTCGTGGATAATGTAGCTTTTAAACGGTGAAAGAATTTTGAAATCGGTCCAGTACTTTTTGAGACTATTCATTACAAACAAACAAACAAAGTTATTCCTCTTTATAATATTAGTGTAGATGGGATGTCTATTTAAAAAGTATATAATGAATAATATTATGTTAAGATTGTATAATATGTTTCATTCAAACATAATATTTGGTAAATTCTTTGTTTCTTATACATATTATGTAAGGTATAATAAACAGTTTGGTCAAATAAGTTACCGACGGCATTTCTTACATGCAAGTTCTAGACAATTTTACGGCTGCTTCTAATGAAAGAGATGCTAATTGGGTGTATACGGTTCTTTGTGATGGAATCAAATCATTATTAACTTTTATTTAAGCACAATAGACCAATAAACTCCATTTTATAATTGCGGCAGAACGCCCAAACTCTGACATCGATCTTATCCCAATTTTCAGACTCAATTTAATAAAATGTTATCATCATTGTCATCATAATTATCATCATCAGCCTTTATATCCGTGATGACGTCTGATATTTTGCCGTAGCTCATCGTTCTATGGAGCGAATAAATTCGCCACAGAACTAACGTTACCGATGAAGAAATAAGCATGTTGAAGTGGCAGTGGCTGGCTGCATATTCAGAAGAATGGCCGATAAACCAATAAGGTTTATGAGTGGAGGCCGCGTTAGATGAAGTGTTCATTGGCCACCAACCAGGTGGTAAGACGATCTCTGTGCAGAGGCCGGTCTGTGTTGGATGCGAGTGGCAAGTGATTGGCGTTCATTAAAGGAGGCCTATGGTTAGCAATGGACGGTGAAGGCTGATGATGATGACGACGGATACTAATATTTTAATACTTACCTTATATTATAATGATATAATTAGGCTTAAAAGTACCTAGTGTTTTATAGTTCTATTTTCATATAAATTAAATATTAGTTTATTTTATCGGCTTAACTTAAGTATTTCAAATAGTAAATGTATTTTGTAAGTACTAATTGCATTTATCATATATATATTCAGCTTATTTAAAAAACCATATAAGAAAGACCGTGTTAATTTATATGAAAATATTCAAAGAAATTCTAAGCGAGCTCACTTCTTTTATTTCAATAAAAATGTTTTCAAAATAAAGCGCCATTGCAAGCTTCGCCTAAAGCAAATAGATGTAAATAAACAACGTATGACTAAGTAGCCAGAATTCATTCGAGAACATAAACGACATTCAAGATTATTAAAAAGGTTTCTTTTTATTTCGCCATTATTAAGTATAAAATCTTAATAATTACAATAGGATTTTACGCAAGCATAAATTGATAAGTCAAAAGTACATTTGCATTCCAAAAGTTATAACTTCATATTTTTGAACGCAGAGCATAAATAAATCGTGAAACTTTTAAAACTGATTTTTTTTTTCATTTTTTTTATTGTCAGGTACTTAATTTAGGACGTACCTTGAAGCAGACGAACAGCGAGAATGGCATGGTGACGATCACCAGGATCCAGGAAAGCACCACCAGGATCTTCCCGCATGTCTTTGATTCGCTGTCTACATCTTCATTGGCTAAAAAAAAAAAGAAAATGTTAATTTTTCGTCCATCAAAATTTAATAAAGTCAGAAAATATATTACATGTCGCTATCGTAGGGTATAATTGTTGTCGGCTGGACATTTCTATTACAGACATGTATACAAATGGAAGGCGATAAACGGCCGTAACACTCAGGGTAATTTTCCGACTGACCGTTGGTGTATGGATGTGATTAAAAATTCACATGGGAAAGGAAAATATGTCGAATCGAACGCGGCAGAAATGCGATCGGAAAGTCCGATGGAATTACGTACCAGTCGACTCTCCAACTACCATAGTAGTGGAATCAGACTGTCGCGCCAGGGTTGCTGCTTGCGTCCGGCCCCTGCGAGAGATTGTAGTTGACTGGTGTGAAGCTGAGAGCGAAGTGGGTGGGTATCGCTGGGGAGGCACGTTTTATAGTTTATGCGAAAACTTATGTTATAAAATGTATAAAGGACCTAGCTGCGCTCTATCTCCCTGCGCATTTAAATACATAGACCTTTATAATATCGTACACTTTTGTACAATATATTTTTCATTTCTATGTTAATGTGAAGTTTTGTAGGCGATAGATGCAACGAAATGAAGAATATGTAGCATATTTTATGCTGTAAATTTTATATCTTTACAACTTTTCTATCAAAACATGATTTTCGAAGGAAAAACTTATTTAAGCGCGTTGATCACATACTTTTCGGTGAAAAAAATAATGGGGCTTACTTAATCATCACCGACCGTTTCTTATGTGACATTTTATTGTTTTTCGTACTTTAATTTGAATTTTCTAGAATTTATTTTTTGCATTAAAATTTGAATTCGTATCGGCCATTTCTATTACTGCTACAATATCACCATAATTTATAGTTATGTATAGTATTTCCTTACACGTATTTATTTATATAAATACGTGTATGCAAATACTATAACTATGTATAGATGTAAAATATGCGCTCTATATTTTACACAATATAATATTACAAGTCTTGCATTTTATATATCATTTTATTTAGTCCCTTTGCTATGACTTCTTAGCAAAGAAAAAAAACAAGTGTGATAAGTAAAAATGATGTTCATTTTTTGATTTATATAAAAGATAATATAATTTATTTAAATTTAAAAAATCGAAACACTAAAGAATAATAATTATGAAATACAATAATTAATACTGAGCGTTTCGCAGTGTTCTGTATTATTCGTAGCCGTCGTCGTAGCGAACGCGTAGCCGCGTAGGCCTACGGACTTACAAGCAATAATAATGTTTGTAGGAAATCTCAATAATTATAATTGAAGTCAACTGCCACCCTGATAGTTTTCTGTCCTTTTATACATACCGGTTACCTTCTATAAATACTATAATATGATAGAATTTCAAGTAATTTAATATAAGAAGAATTTAAAGGGCATATTTTGGTCAGAAGAGAGAATTGTCAATCGAGTAATTGACAATTCTAGACAATTCTCAAATTCTATTCAAGAGCAAAGATATTTAATGAAGACAGAGAGGAAGATTATAAAAACATTGTGTTATTTTTTTGTTATGATGATAATTTTATTATTACTAAGATTTATATACTTTAGTTATAATATAATATTATTAAAAATATATACAAGCATTTCGGTATAGGAACAATAAGATAATATCTTACAAGTTTATTTTATCGGGTTTACTTTGGTAGGAGTTAAAGTAATAAGAAATATTAATAGCCGTGAAGTGGGAGTTACGCCTCTTCTAAAGTTCTTGTAATGAAACAGATTCCTCGTAATTTTAGTTTATTAATAGTTTGTATTATATTGAAACGTTTCATGTTACGTAAGCGTATTATGTTCGAATTTCAGCTCTATTTTATAATCGCTTTGTGGGAACAATCTAAGAAAATTCTTACTATTAAAAATACATTATAAACTATCATTCGCAGGTGAATCATCTTATCTTCCAACTCCTTCTAGAGGCTCCAATTTCAAAACAGCGTCCTCGTGAGAACTCACATAAAAGAGTAACATATTTTTAAGGATTTAGAAGGAATAATTATCTGCATAATATTATGGATCACCGGATTTACCATGCGATGAAAGAGCTGTCACTGATCTACGTTTATTGCAAACCCACTAGCTCAGCAATACAATTGTGAACAAAATTATGGACGGCAGTGAGAGTAAGCTCCCAGTTTTTTCAAGTTCAAGTTGAACTAGCCGTGGCTAGTTTAGCAACCAGAGTGGAAGGTTGAGAAGCTGACGTAGTCAATAAAACGCGGGGGAAGCCGCAAGCAATACCTAGTAATATATAAAACATTCCTGCAGCTTCACTCGCGTGGAGGTATAGGTATTTTATATTATTTACTCGCTGTAATCTTATACGAAACTATGCTGAACCTTTAAACGAGCAATTCTTGTATATATATATATAGAATCGGGATCTCGGAAACGGCTCCAACGATTTTCATGAAATTTTGTATACATGTGTTAAAAACGGCGATAAATCGATCTAGCTAGGATACATTTTTAGAAAACTTTTTTTTATCCGTGTTTTGATGCATCAATAAAATATGATTAGAATACGAACGTAAATTTCGCTGTCTAATAATATGTCATGGTAGCTTAGTGGTGAAATTAGACAGTTAAGTTCGAACGAGCCTGGTTCGAATCTACAGTCCGAATTTTTTTTTTCCTTTTTTTTAAGATCATTTTTTTTTTGGAAGAAAAATTTTATCACTTCGGGTACCGAGCAAATGCTCGGTCAACCAGGTACTAAAGATAAAAGAAAGAAATAAACAGTATGTATCCTTACGTACTAATATAATAAAATAAAAATGACTTAATCAAAGTGTTGATCTAACATACCTTTTTAAACTATATGAAAGACTTGTTGGGTTCGACCAGTTATGTTACTGTTACTGTTAAGTTACTGTTACTGCTACTGTTAGTTTCTGGTAAATTTTATGCATTTGTCAATGCCGTCATTTTTGTCATTCCAATAGAAGTAATTATGTTATTAGGGCCTGTTTCACAATCTCCAGATAAGTTTCGAATAGGCTCTTCACAAAATATTTGACAGATAAAGTATGGAGTATCGTATTCACAACATATTTGACAGATAGAGTATGGAGTATCTGTCAAATATGTTGTGAATAGCCTATTCGGAACTTATCTGGAGATTGTGAAACAGGCCCTAATACTAATAATAAATCTAATAATACCTGTAGGAACTTTTACTTTTTCGGCATAAAATGTAGCCCACGTGCTAGTCTGGCATGTAAGCTGCAACACTCCAAGTTTCAATATAATCCGTTAAGTAGTGTTTTTTATTACCGTCACTATAACTCCCATCACATTTCGATATTACCTATTTAAGTTATGGTCCGGGAGCCAGGTGCAAAATTTGGATAGTTATTTTTTCTCTCAAGAGATAATTATGACGACGTCTGTGGCTCAGTGGTCAGCTCTGTGTTCCTGGGTCATTGATGTGTATTTAAAATGTGTATTATATAATACTAGCTGTTGCCCGCAGCTTCGCCTGCGTTAACTAAGATTTACAACGGGATCTTAGCGGGATGATATATCTTTACCGATAAATGGGCTATCGAACACTGAAATGTTTCATTAAAATCCGACCGATAGTTCCTGAGATTAGCGCGTTCAAATAAACAAACTCTTTAGCTTTATATCTTAAGGATTAAAACCATGAGTAAAATAAACGCGTTTAAATGTAGTCCAAAAAAAATCAAAAAATCAAAATAAAAAAATGGTTACTGTGCCTCACTCGACATAGATAGGTATAACGTGTCGCGGACTTTTTTGTAGATATCTTTTATAGTTTAGGCAGCGTACGCAAAATAAGTAACTTTTCTGGTTGATTTTTTACACCTCGTGTCCGAAAAACCCAAATATCTTACGGAACCCTATTTTTTTCAGAATAAAATGTAGCCTATGTTACTTATGGATAATGTAGGTTTCGAATGGTGAAAGAATTTTTGAAATCGGTTCAGTACTTTTTGAGCCTATTCGTTACAACCAAACAAACAAACAAACAAAGTTTTCCTCTTTATAATATTAGTGTAGATGTAGAAAAATCTTAAATATACTTAAGTATTAATATAAAAAATACTAAGTATATGTATTTCCGTTGTCTGGTACCCTTAACACAAGTCTCTTCGAGAACTTAGCACGGGACCAGATTGACGTGGTGTAAAAGCTTCCATAGATATTATTATTATTATAATTCGTGAGACGCATCAGAGATTAGCATCATACAGCCTCGTGAACGTCAGCTTGCGCTTGTTGGAGAGAGGGGGGGGGGGGGGGGGGTTGATAGCATCGTAAGAAGAAAAATAAAATATATTAGCTAGCCCAATATCTCAACGATAAATAATAATCAGCCGGTTATAAGATGGTGCACTGGAAGTCAGTTGGTGTCTCGAACGTGAAAAAAATATATTCATTTTGAGCTCATCTTCAGTACTGGCCATTTCAAATCAAAATAATTTTTGTTTGGCTAAGATTTATAATTTCAAAGTAATTTTATTTTAAAAACATGGAATTCTTTTTCCAAAAGTATTCATTTCTTTATTTTGCGTTACATTTTCATCTCATTTTAATAATTTTCGTCATAGTGGATACGTTAAAAATTCGAGTAATTATGGAATATGAGTACCATCGTGGTAGCAACGCGGCACAAGCGGCACGCAACATCAATGAGGTTTACGGAGCTAGCACTATAAACCAACGCACCACCTGTTATTGGTTTGCTCGCTTCCGTTCTGGAAATTTCGACCTGAAAAATAAACTTCGCGGATCACCGAAGATTTTGGTCGACATTGACAAATTAAAGGCGATTGTGAAAGCTGATAATACACAATCTACGGCTGAATTAGCTGCAGCTTTTGACGTTAGCGTCAAAACAATAATGGTCCATATGCAAGGCAGGCTTGACAAACGGGTGCCCCACAAACTCAATGATCGCCAGCACCAAGTACGCCGTAGCTAGCTTGCCTTACACTGCTCAACAGACAAATGAAGGAATTTTGAACCGAATTGTAACCTGGGATGAAAAATGGATTCTGTTTGATAGTCGCAAGTGCTCAGCAAGTTGTTTGGATCCTGGTTCAGCACCTAGACAATGCCCTAAACGAAAATTTATCCCTCAAAATGTGATGGTCACTATTTGGTGGTCTAACCCTTGGGTGATTCATCACAGCTTGTTACCAAACAGGGTGAGCATTACTGCAGATATGTACTGTAAAGAACTGAACACAATGATGGAGAAGCTGGCACATCTCCAACCAGCGTTGGTCAATCGCTCGTCTCCACTGCTCCTGCATGACAACGCGCGACCTTATACTGCACATATATTCAGAATTTGGATAACCTTTTGGAGGGAAAAAAAATAATACCCGAGAGGCAGTACAAAATGCCTTTGAAGAATTTGTTGCCTCCTGTCTGCTGCTAAACTGCTACTGCGTTGGCAAAATTGCACGGGTGATTACTTCGATTACGTAATACAAATAAAAAAATATATGAAACAAAAAAATGTTAATTATTTTCATACAAAACGGCAATTTCATAGGTAAAGACCTAATATAAGACATCTGAGGCTGTATCTTCGTGGGAAAGCCGTCAGCTGATACTTTGAAAGTTATTACGTAGGAGTTAGATAGAAGCATCTACTGACTATTTAAATGCATCAGCTGGCTAGGTTTCCCTCGCTGCTCGATTATTTTTAACCGATTTCAAAAAAAGAAGGAGGTTCTCAATTCGTCTTTATGTTTTTTTTAGGGTTTCGTTTATCATCATAATCAGTCTTAATCCTTCCACTGCTGAATATAGGTCTCCCTCAATGAACGCCAAGTCGACTGATCCCTTGCCACTCGCATCCGGTCACTGCACGTAGATTGTCTACCCTCCTGGTTAATGGCGGCCCAACACTTCGTCTACCTAACACGTTACTTCGTCCCAAATATCCTCGGGGACAATCTATTGCCGGGGAATGCGCAAAGCAACTTTGCGGCGACAAAATATTACTAATAATTATTTAATTATTAGAGGCTGGTGCGCTTTTTGGGTTTTGTTAGTAGATAGTAGAAAATATTGTGGAGAAAACGTATAGATACTACAAGATTAACTAGGGTAACTGAAAAATACTTCTTGCTCTTAAATTCTTCTGAATTTTATTCGTCGCGGGTCCCAATGTAGTTTTACCATATACCGCGAGATTTCTAATCAAAAGGTCATTTGGTTTTCGTCATTGATCCTTTCTGTACAGGAGTAGTAGCGGTTGGAAATAGTGGTAGGGAAAATTTGTAATAAAACAGTATTAAGATTACGTAAGGTTTTATTGGTCCGCAAGTTTGCCGTAGCTCAACGTGCTATGGAGCGTGCTATGCTGGGTGTTTCTTTGGCAGATAGGATTCGAAACGAAGACCTACGCCAGAGAACTAAAGTTACCGATAGCACGCGAAGAATAAGCACGTTGAAGTGTGAAACCTGAAGTGGCAATGGACTGGTCACGCACAGCAGAACAGGTGCGAGTGGCAAGGGATCGGTCGTCTTGGCGTTCATTGAGGGAGGCCTATGTTCAGCAATGGACGCATAAAGGCTGATGATGATGATGGAGGTTTTATTCAATTTGTGCTTGCGTAGTTCATTTGCAATCTACGTCATCACAGTGGTTTCTAGCAATTATCTCGCCGATTGCTGGCTTTGATGATATTATCATTGATCTAATGGCATGTTTAGTTGGCTGCGAGAACTTTAATACTATGCCAGAATATATAGATATTGTCATGTATTTTTACGCGTTTTAAGTGTTACGTAAATAAAATTTCCTATTCAACTGCACTCATTTCGAGTAACATAATTAAATAAAAGTTAATTTCTTAAGAAATGCGTTTTAAATCAGAGGAATATTAACTGTTCTTGTTATTTTAATAGAGCATTTTTAATTATGAGCAATAATTAGATTACACACATAAAATGAGCCTTCTGTAAACTTGGATGTTAGTTATGATGTATTTTGTAAGCATTTGCAAAGATCTTTGACTAAAAATACAAAATTATTTACACATAGCTTTATAATAGAAAAAAAACAAACAGTATACACATAGCTTTATTTTTATAGCTTTTTTATATGCAGGAACATAATAATATAATTATAGTGTCTTGATTTAATTTTTATTGGTTTAAATATTAAAATTGTTATATAACTCCTATGGGGATAAATTATAGAATTTTCGAAATCGGTTTAGTACAATCCAGATATTAGTTACCCCTTGCAAACTCACAAACTTTACCTCTTTAAAATGTTAGTTTTATTAATGTTCCTCTATAAAATAAAACAAAAATCAAATTTTATTGAAAAAACTTTTTTTAAAGATATTTATATGATAGCGTAATTAATAATTACTTTTTTTTACTTGCACAATTTGTAATTTAATTTAAATAAAAGTAACGTTCACTAAACAACTTTATTCAATCGTCGTTATGCTGTTAAGAAATATGTATAGAAAACCAATACAACAAAAAGTGTAGGTACTTATTGATTTTTTTGTAAAACTAAAAAAGTTAACACATGTACAATGTTTAACTATGTAGGTATAGTTGAATATATTTGTAAAAACTTTCACATTTCTAATATTAGTAAGGAGTAAGGATGGCCAAAATGATAGAAGCCGAACCTTTTAAATAGTGATTAACATAGAATTTCAAGATTTAGATAATTTAATAACTTTATATAAATGAAAAAGTAATTAAATAATGAAAACCTTATATTATGTATAATTGTGAAGACAACGAAGTGGGAAGACAACCTCCGCGCAGTGGCCGGTTCATGTTGTATGTTAGTGGAAGGGATCACTCGTCTTGTCGTTCATTGAAGGAGGACTATATTCAGCAGTGGACGGATACAGGCTGATGACGATGATGGATTAATTGTTTTGATGATAGATATTTCTTGTCTATATTTTATTGTATATCCTTAATCCCCATGATTACTCAATTATTGGATTTCTTTCCTTAATCTAAGTTTATTTCATTTTTATTTGTGTTGTGTACTTACACTTTGTGTTAAACGATTCTGAAAGGTGAGATTATGTAGCCTTTGTAACGTGCACAAAGGGAAAGGGAAGATTGAAACTCAGGGAACGCAGTGCTTTAGTCCATATTGCATTTTAAACACGTTTTAAATATAAATTCAATTTCAATTCAATTCAATTCAATCATTTACAAATTATTATTATTAAAAAAATCATTCAATAAAGGACAGAGAGAAGTGACGTTGATGATAAGGTGGACTGCGCTGCAGTTCACGAGATTTTATAATTGTCATCCACAGATGCTATAGAGTAGGATGTACCTCCAGTAACGCCAATGTGCTCGTGTCGGGTTCAGGATGAGAACCAGGTTCCATGATTGTACGAACTACAACGTTACGAGGACTGCTTAGTGGTAGCCAAGCATTCTGCCCTTAGGACGACTACTCTTCTTTCATTGCAGCCAGCCTGTCGCTACTGTTGTCTACAGATCCGGGTCCTCATAAAGCAGTTATAGGCGCTCCTAGTGGTTTTAATTTGGGTTAATTCAGTCCAAGTTTAAGTCTCACTGGTTATCCCCACCATGGTTCAAGCCTTGTTGTGGCGGTGGGTTTCAGTAGCCTAGGGTGAGCCCAACACCTTGGGCGAAGCTAATTAAGCCAAGGGGCTCTTTGTACCCTCCTATAAGGAGAGGGGACAAAAGAGCAGGGGGCAAGGGGCAATGGAAACCTCGCCTCATTGTACTGTCCTGACGGTGGAAGGCGTTGTTCTGTGGTGCGGGGCAACCCGTCTGTGGAGGTGGTGTTGGCCCCCCGAGGGGACTGACTGGCCGTCGAGGTGCCCTGTGCTAGTAGATCCAGGGCGCCTCCCCAAAGGCATTGGTCGCACTCGCCAGGTTTGAGTGGTTAAAGCTGCGTCCATTTACCAGCTTTCGAGCACAGCGAGTCCCACATACCCGCGTAAAAATTCCTGCGTGATAAATGGACGGTACTATGGAGGTGGTAGAATAAGACTGTCTTTATCTGATCCTGCTCCTACTGACGTATCAAAAATATCCGTACAATTTTCCTACCAGCTGTAAGATGGAGGATAGATGCTACGCCACTTAGTTAAGAAGTAGTGACGCAAACTTTACATACTAGACCAGAGGTATCTAAAGGTTACACATAACACCACAGTAACATCAACCGCATACTTTTTATATTACGGAACGCCATATAAAATGGCAATAATATATTAACACTGTTTATATAGAACCTTTCTTTTAATATGTAATTACAAATAAAAAATATTATTGTTACATAAAGTAACGAGTTAATATAATATCATATTTCACTTAATTTCATTTTTAATTTAATTGAACAGCTGGCAATAAATAAAGTTGGCGGAAACTTCATAAATATTCTACGGAATTCCTAGATTCAGCGGAACCTATTTTCGGAACTCCTTCACGAGTCATTACATTAAGTTTGCATTTATAATAAGCAAAAGGAAAGTTTCATTCTAAATAAATTGGTGACCTAAATGTTGCATAATAGCAATCATAAAATTCAATATAAAACGATTTAAGAGCATTTTACATTATGCCATTGTCGAGTCGGGAATATTACCACTCAAATATGTTCATCGCAATAAAACTATCTTTCGCTACTTAAACTAGCTTGTTCGATAACTTCATTATGCTCTGGGATAAGTTAGAGTTATGTTCGTTTGTTTTCAGTCTTGAAACGATATGGTCGTACCGCTATTGTACGAGTTGCAAGTAGTTTGTTATTAAGTTAGTGGAATTCTTTATTATAATGTACTAAGGGTCTAAGGTAAAATAATGTATGACAAAGTATTATCATTTAAATGACTTAAGATTTTTTACAAATAATTTTTGAATAATAACATTGAAGTGAAAAAGGTGTCGTTATAGTTACCAAGAATGGAAATAAATTGAAGAAATCTTATACATTCAAGGTATGTTTATTATACTTGGCAAATGAAGCCGATGCTGAAATCAATATTTATAATTTGAATTAAATTGTAGCTATGTTTGGGGAACCTCTTTTTTATTTCACGCCGGGAAATGCGCTGAAGCATCCCGCTGGGGATTGGGTCTCCCCAGATGGGTATGTGGGTCTCGCTGCATCCGAAAGCTGGTAAGTCGACGTAGCTCTACCCACTAAAACCCGACGAGTGCCACCTATGCCGCCTTTGATGAGATACCCCGGATCTGCTAACAACAGGGTACCTCGACGGCTAGTCAGTCTCTCAGGGTACCGACGCCATCTACACAGAGCATCAACCCCTTCCAACATCGGGAGTGTACAATGAGGTGAGGTTCCTGTCCTCATCCCTCGCCCCCAGCTCTTTTGCCCCCTCTTCTTGTTAGTGGGGTACAAACAGCCCCCTCGGCTCAATTAGCTTAGTCCAAGGTACTGGCCCAATTAGAATTCTGAGCGCCACAGCCACGAAAAAGCCTGAACCATGGTGGGGATGTTTGGGGACCCTAAGTCCACCTAAACATAATTTGGATTTGGATATTTTTTTCTGTATAATTTGAGTACGATTCTGGATGGTTTAAAAATACATTTTTGTTTCCGGTAGAAGAATAAAGTAAAACAGAAAATCATACAATTTGGAAAGTTCAATTAAAACATACAAAACGTTTAATTATATTAAATTTATTAAAATAGAAAAAATAATAATATGTCAGTTACAAAACATTGTTAGTACAGGGCTGCTGCACAAAATTAAGACAAAAACCTCTGTTGTCAACGTCAACTGGAGCCTCGACGCTATCTGTATGGAACCAGAGACGAAATGGCTTTACTGTACCTGAAAAAGTTGCATTTCTTTTATTTTTATACTGCACCAATCATAATATTCATGATAGTCTGACCTTTAAAATGAATATTAAATATCATTACAGCATTCTTAATTCTCAGGTGTTCTAGTTTTAAATGGAATATAATAAAATAGTGAAACATTAGGCCCATTATTGCACATGCGATTTTTACCGAGCGCTAAAAAACGTTTCAACGTGACAAATGGATATCCATGTGTACAAGATATTGAAGGTGTGTGAACTTTACCAACACGCATTGGGCCAGCTTCTCGGTGAACTATGTTCCGATACTTTCCTTGATTTCGAGGAGGAGACTGGTGCTAAGCAGTAGGACTTATATGGGTTGCTACTTTTTTATCTATTAGTACGCCTTTGAGTAAAATCGAGTGGAAATCGAATGGCGTGACGGCAAATGCCTGACGCTCTCGTTTCTATGCTCTTGATTCTATCTTTTGTTTCACATCGTATTATATAATAAAACCAGCCAAATGCTCGCACTACTCAACACTCAAAACTCGCACACGAAGGGAGCCCCCCTTAATTATTATTATTATTTTGTTTTTATTTGTTGTTATAGCGACAACAGAAATACACAATCTGTGAAAATGTCAACTGCATAGCTATTACGGTTCTTGAGATACAACCAGGTGACAGACGGACGGACGGAGGGACAGCGAAGTCTTAGTAATAGGGTTCCATTTTTACCCTTTGGGTACGGAACCCTAATATGATATATTTCACATCTGCCAACTGATTCGTACCGTCCACTTTTTAAATTGTAAATACTATTTAAATTTAACACTAAAAATATAAAGATACCTGAAATTTATTTAATTTAATAATACATATATAATGATTATTTCTAGACGATTAAAATAGAAACTAATTGGGATATTGCAGGGCTTGGCAAAGTATAATTATTAACACAGTCTAATTATATAAATGGCTCATTGACGTAGACTTTTCCCAAGGGGCTGGCTGGCATGATAATTCTAAGGTCAATCACACTCTTGCGTATTAATTAATTAATAAAGTATTGAAATAATAATAAAATTTATTATTGGTTAAAATAAGAAATTAATGATTTTATTTCTTTATTTAAAATCTTTCGACCCGTGTGAATCGAAAACGTGGGCAAAACTTACACAAGGAGTGCGCCGAGAGCAAAGAGTATATAATTACAACGTTTAGACGTAAGAGCGAAACACTAAGGAACTACGCAGATCGTATAAGGTTATAATGAGGTTACAAGTTACACCGCTGCTACATACAATGTAATTTATCGTATACTGTATTTTATTTACTAGAGAGAAGCGCAAGGTAGAACTCCACAGAGAGTCATCGAAGAAACCATCTAAGATACGTAGTACGTAGTATGTATTCCCTATAGGTTTGGATGCAAGTGACCAGGGATCGGTCGTTTTGGCGTTCAAGGGAGTGTGGTGGAGGCAGTGGACGGACAAAGACTGATGATGATGATAATTTTTTATTGTACCAAAAAAATATTTGCATTATTTTATTACAAAAAGCATAATAAACGGTCGATTTGATAAACATTTCCTTCCTTGAAGTCGTTTAAAAATATGAATAGAAAATATAAAGTAGTGATTGTTGTAAGATATCGACGGGCGGTTTATACTTTTCATTCTATAACAATTGATTTTATAGTAGGTAATTTTAGAATTTTTATGTGCTGCCGCGATAGGTATATAATGTAGGTCTGTAACGCTAAAACTTTAATTTACCTGGAGCAAATAGCAAGTATGTTTTATGCTAACCGATTCCTAGTTCACTAACATAGTAGTAATGTATAATACTAAGTCGTGGGAGGTTTATATATTATATATTTATACATTAGCAAGATACAAAAGGAACGACATGAATTTATTGTTTTAATTGCTACAATAAAAAAAAACATCACGTACGAACAATGAATTCGTCTTGTTAGTCGAAATAGGTGCTTGGTAGGAATGCGGCTTCGACGAACACTGCCTTCGTCACACGCCTACTAGTGTGGTCGTGTAGTAACAATATATTTCATTATATAACACACACATATTATAATATGTCATACAATTTGGTACAAATGGCACATGCTGATATATATTGGAAATTCGCAACTTAATATTTTACAATTTGGCTCTCTTCCATAAATGAGTTACATAATACAATAGTGAATAAAAAAATACAATAAACCTAAAAGTAAAAACCTTAAAAAATATACTATAACAACTAAATATACACCACTATTTAATTACCAAAACAAATAGGGTATATCAGTCGCCGCTACTGAACACATTACTGTAATAAAAAAAACAAAAATCGTTATTAAAAAAAATCCCACATTATACCTAATTTTTGGACAAATGAAATAAAATATTTGTGTACGTACGCGCGCAACAACTCTTACATGTGATAACATTCATTGAGAATTTAGGTATGAAGCGACGTCGGTCGGACGGCGGGCTTATGATTGTTATGATTTGTGAATTGTAGGGTAGTCGGCGACCGGCGCAACGTATCCGCGCTTTCTCATTTCTCATTCTCGTTGTTGCGTTTATAAAAATTATAAAAAAATACAAATAATCGTGTGTGTGTGTGTGTGTGTGTGTGTGTGTGTGTTGACAATAACGGTGGACATTTTGAACAATTACTCAAATGCTTTTCGCACTCTAGCTCTTAAATAAGTAGGTAAGTGTGTTCATATTAATTATTGTAAATAATTGATTCTAACTTTTTAAATACGCCAAAATTACATTCCTTGTTTACTTAATTCACTTTATTTTCATAAGTATTGATTTATATGTATTATCTAATCTTAACTCGATTTGAATGCCAAGGTAATTTTGTCTGATTTATTTTTTTTTGAATTGAAAGTTATTAGATATAAATAAAAGAAGAATAATAATAATTGTTAGGTAAGTAACTAACAAAGTATGTGCCTAATTTATTAATTTAGCACACAACTTTTCGTACTTAATTTAGATACTTATCTAGTAATTACACAAATAGCTCACAAGATTATTAAGGAAACCGTAAATGACTGGGGTAAATAATGCAAAATAATATTATGTTCTACCTTAGGTAGGTAGGTGCCATACTGGGTACTGAGCGCCAACGGTATGAAAAGGAGCGCAATAGCTTACTTCTCGCTTAGTTTTCATTAATTTAATGACACATAGTATTTTTTTTGTAGAATTATTGTGTAAATTTTTATTTTTATATAAGTATAATTAATGCATTATAACTTCAACATCATCTTTATCCGTCCACTGCTGAACATAGGCCTCCCTCAAAGAACGCCAAGACGACCGATTTTGCCAATGCAAATTTAGGAAAACTTTAACTTTTTATAACTTCGTCATTGTCGAGTAAAAAAAACTTATAACTACATATATGCGATTACGTATACCTTACATATGTATTATCCTTTTTTTGGTAGTTATAAAATACTGGTGTATTATTAAAAGGAGTCCCGAAGATTCCGAAGATAGTGGCAGCATTCTCCCTTCGAATAGCAAGACTATAGTACTTATAATACTAATACTATATATAAAAATATATATTCTTTGTCTAAGGTAGCTGGCATTAGTACATACATTTAGTTATGATTATGATTTACTTACTCATCACTGTAGAGGCTTGCATCGATAAATCAGCAGAAAATGTGCCTCCACATATTCTGTCCGTACACAGAGCTTGCGCTGGTTGAATCCTCCCAACATTACTGGCACATGGCACTAGAAGCCAGTCATTGGCACAATTGGTAGGGCCGGCGCCAGACCCGATCATGGAGTTCACCGGAGTATTGCTGTTACCACTGATTGTGAAAGCGCGAGAGCGATTATTTACTGAAAATTATTAGAGACAGGAATTCGGACGCAATCATATTTATTGTTATAAAATATATTACATAAAATCACAAATTAATTTTGATTAAACTATTTAAAACGGGATATTTACCATGTTTTTTAACATTATTTCGCGGAGCTCGATATTTAGACGTTGTATACGAATGTCACGTTCACGAGACTGAGTAAATGGAGTATATATCCTGTTTTAAATAGATTAAATAATGAAAAAAAACCTAAAAAAATGTTAGTTGAAAATCTTACTATGTTAGCAAGGAAAAAATAACTTTATAATTATAGAACTGAACCAAACTGACCCCAGTCCATTGTTTCATAATTGCTACGAAATATATTATTATAATGATTATTACTGCCATTGTCCTCAAAGAAAAAGTAGTGCCATGTATATATTATAATATTATAGCATAGGTAATATATTTTTGCTGTATAAGGGCGTACTTTTTATGTAATCGAAAATTAATTATATTTGTTACTGCTGTTGTTGTATACTGTGGTTGGTACCAACCAAGATACCAATCTTTAAATAAAAATTTTTAATGAGTGTTTCAATATTGATTAGAATCAATGTAAAGGCGCGACTCCACCGCGGCGCACGAAAAGGTATGCATGTTTGTGGAGTTTACACGCGCGTAGCCACTCGCGTTGTTATCATAGGCAATATTTTATAATCAATTAAATCAGTTTTTCATATTCAGATAAAAGACATTTATAGAAATGAACGAATTTCAATTAAAAACTGAATCGTTCCATTTTAATGACAAAAATGACATCGATATCTAGATAAGCTATCTTTAGTAAAAGTTGATTAAGTTAGCGAATGGCGGATATTCGCCTCCGGCTAGAATATCATTGGAATAATACCAAAGTTGAGTTTTAGTCGATAAGGAAACTTGAGGTTTACAAAATTGATTTCTGCGGGTAAATTTATATTTTGTGTAGGTTTACTTGAAAAGAAACCTTAGAAGAATTTGTAAAGTACGAACTGGTAGTTTCTAGTTTCATTTTCGTTCGAGAAATTTATTTATAGTAGGTAATTGAATGCCGTAAAATTCTCCATCTATTTTATCTTAAGTATGCTTTGGAACTTGATAGTTTCACTCGGTTGTAGTATGAAAAGGAAAATGGGTAAGGCTAGGCGCGCACGGGTTACTTTTGTCACCGTGACTGTTTCGTCACTCTTATCAAGTCCATGGATATGTGTGGAAATGCGTGCATGCTATGACGTGACAAGTGGGTGACATTTATGTACGCCGGCCGACTAGCGAACACGCTCGTGACGAAACTGTCACCGCGCCATTAGGTTTTTATGACAGTCATAGACATATCGGCAAATGACGCTTCGATTTCAAAAAAGTGTTGTCACTGTCACCCTTCGTGAGCGCACCACTTTAGAAACGTGACGTGACAATGACCAAAAACTTTAATGTCACTGTGACAAAAGTAAACCGTGCGCGCCTAGCCTAAGATGTATACTGTTGACATTTACCTCATCTGACATGGCTCAAATGTAAGCTGCGGTGTAATAACACTTTAAAGTGAATAATTATGGGTCACTCATAATTACCTACATTTTGATTTTACTGACTACCCGGGAAAATGTATGTTATCGCAGGAGTTACGTGTTTCTGTAGATCTACAGGAATATTGTGTACTAATGTGAGGCTAGTTTACACTTTAATTAGTTCGAGTGTAGGTGTTTATGGATTGCGAGCGATTAATGTCAGCTGTGTCCAGTACTGTTTAGCTGTTGTGCAAAAAGATTATGTCGCCGTGTGTATGTGTGTGTGTGTGTGTGTGTGTTGTTTGTAACAAAAAATACATATATGGATGAACAAATTCGACGAACGCGGTCGCAATTGCAAGAAATGGTGAAAAAGACATAAAAATTAGCTTATACTAAAAAAATTCATGTTCGTTTATTTATAATTTTACTTATAAAACAGCTAGTCGCCCACGGCTTCGTCTACATCAGCAAAAAATTTCATTTGTTTTAAAAATGTATCCTATGTTACTTAATACCTCCGAGAATATGTGCAAAAAGTTTCATGATTATTGGTTGAGTAGCTTTCGCGTGAAAGTGTAACAAACATTCCTACTTTCACATTTATAATATTACTAGCTGTTGCATGCTATTCCTCCGAGAATATGACGTGTACACTGTACATAGTTTTATGGTGATCGGTTGAGAAGTAACATACATCCCTACTTTCACTTTCATAATATTATTGAGGATTAAGGATTAATATTTTCTTGTCTTTAAAATATGCAATGAAAGAAATAAGCAATGACAAATAAAACCTATTACCTGAATCTGGACATGTCGAGTATTGTATTCCACAAAAATTCCGCTCCATTCGGACACAAATACCGTAATCTTGATTGCTGAGTTGCAATCCTGAAGCGGGATCATAGTTAAACGATTTTAGCTGTCCAGAAACTCCTGTGTAATATTGGAGACATCCTTCATCGGCTAAAAATATTTTAAAATAGTTTTAATATAGCTGAAAACAAAAGAAGAAACTGAAGGCTTAGGCATTGCCGACATGCAAGGCCTTGCATTCAGTAACACGTTATATTTAATCTCTCTACCATAAAATAATAAAAAATCTAAATAAAACGCTTTCTCTCTACCTTTAAAATGAAACAAAGATCTTGTCTTTTTATTGACTCAAGTGGACAAGAAATTGGCTTTCAATTAATAGGGACCTAATGCTGATAAATGGCTTTTAGATTAATGCCAATTGTCATTTAAGTAATCTATATTATGTTACCGGTAATCTGTAGTTTATCCTATACAATACCTATATAGGTAATTTATATACGTAAATCCTAAATTATACAGCGTAGGTACCGATAACTTACACTTACTTACTTACACTACTTACTTACTTTATATATTTATTTATATACCCATTACTTCCAGGTTGGTAAATCATAATCATCAGCCTTTATTTTTCCATCGCTGAATATAGGTCTCCCTTAAAGAATGCCAAGACGACCAATCTTCCTAATTCGCATCCAACTCGGACCGGAAACAGCTCGATCGTCTTCCCACCTAACAAACACATCGTCTACCTAAATGCGTGCTCCACTTATGAACTTTATAGGCCTATCGGCCATTCTTATGAATATGACGTGACCAGTCCACTGCCACTTCAACTTGGTTATTTTTTCACCGGTATCTTTATTTCTCTGGTGGATTTCTTGCTTTGGCATATTATCTGCCGAAAGAAACACCTAACATAGTACGTATCCATAGTATAGCTACGGCAAACTTTCAGACACGTTTCGAGGTTGGAAGACAACTTCATCTAAACAAATCCGGCCTCCACTTTTGAATTTTATTGGCCCATCGGCATCTCCTGAGTGTGTGATCGTTTCGAATCCTTTATGCCATAGCTATGTAGAGCTACGGCAGACTTTCAGACCAATAGTAAATTAAGAGGCCACATTTTGGTACCGTCTGGCCATCATAGAATAACTTGATGATCATGAGGGTAATAAGGTTCAGCCTTTGGTATTGAAATGTCAATCCGAGCTACTAAATTATATAAACTCTTTAGAGACTGGTAAAGTTTTAAGCCGTAATTTGCTGCGCAACATATATACGAATCTCGTGGCGCTGTAATAGGAAATATCTTGCACTTCGCTTTGCTGTAAGCTTTTGACTTTCAAAGGCTATGGTTTCCCTTTCTATAAATTAGTTGTAATTTCATATATTATTAAAATCGTCAAGTTCTGAGGTAATGATAAATATAATTACGATGTCACATTACATTTCCTACCATAATGTAATAGCTTTTACGGATTTTATCGCGGTTTATTAAGTTTTTTTCAAGCCCGACGTTTCGGATACTTTACAGCAACCATGGTCACGGGAGGACTACCATCATCATTATCAGCGCGTCGACTGTAAATAAAATTCTCTCAATGTACGCAAAGGTGGCCAATATCTCGTGAATATATCCTACTTATACCGATTACTTCACGGATATTAATTTATTCGATCTCAGTTAAGTGCTTAATTACATTTTTCTATTAATATTTTAATACCGACCTTTATAAAAAGTGCTGCAAGGTATCTGCGTAACTTTTACCTTCCACAGCCGCTCGAAAGATCCGCTTGTGACGAACGTTAATTTAACTGGATTGGTTGTGCCTATTCCGGCGTCAATATACACTGAAATTATTAACTATTTTATTATGTCACTCTTACAATTTTTTTTTATACTTAAATAAAAATTTCCTCCTCCTTCCTTCCTTCCTTAAAGCTCCACTACCCTATATAATCATTAGATCTCTTTATCTGAAGAGTTCTGAGCTTGCCGTAGCCAGCCTGTCTGCATGCCGATGCAGGACCCTCATAAAGTGGCTGATGGCGCTTACAGCGGTTTGAGCACGTCAGTATGCCTACCCGAGGTGCTGGTACCTTAGCGAATGAGAAAGCATTTCCACTGCGTCAAAAATGCTCTATTAGGATTTTTAACAATGCCTTTAGGAAAATATATGTTGGACCTGGTTTATATAATTAAAATATATATGTGTAAAATAATCTCATGAAATAAAAGAGATGATGACCCTGACAGGGCTGAATCGATTTTGATAAAACGTCTTAGAATCAGCTAAACTGTTTTCAATTAAGAACCAATTTATCCGCCAAACTTAGATATAAGTAATAGTCATTTCTCGTATGGTGGACTAAGAATAAAACTGCACTCAACTGTGACTTCCCTGGTTGACACCACATATAGCTGGTACAGGATTACCACCAGACACTATAAACTGGTCACGACTACAAACATTGTTGATTCTTTCAGGCCCGGCGATGTTGAAACGATCAAAATCTAATCTGAAAAAATATTTTAATAAAAAAAAAAACTAAGTAGAAAAAACATTTTATTTAAACGCCAACATAAGAACTTCAACGTCCCTTAGTATGAGGTGACGAACTTGTTTGCTATAGTTTCCAGCGGACCGTTAAACCCTTATTTAGTTAGTAACAAACATTAATCCTTTTAGTAAGTTGTGTATTATATTTTAACCATGAAACTGCAAACTTTCCACCATTATTTTCAGAAGATTTATATTTCGAATATGTGCGTCGTAAGCCTCCCAGTTTGTTTGCCATTAAGCGTTTTTATAATTTACTTTGATGAAAATACCAATCTCAACTGGCCATGGTATTAAACACTACCTTATTTGGCATACATCCGAATGGGCTTTTATAACAGTAAGCTCGCATGAGCCGGCTCCATCATACGTGGAAGGATATCCCGAGTTAACAAAGTACGTGCCATTTTCCGATGTACTGCGCCCACAGGACGTCATAACTGGAAAATGAAGTAAGGGTGTGTGCACATTATTACGTATTATACATTTTAGGCTATATTTTTAAGTAATTGTTATGTAGTATTTTTACGTTAGTGTAAATAAAGCTTTAATACGCCTTCATCATCAACACGTCAATATATTAAAGCTTAAAAGTCAATAGAAATCATATTAGATTTTTACCACTTGTAATATTTGTATTTTTGGCTTAATCGTGAATTATTAGCTATGCTGGCTTTTGACTGCAGTCATTGTTGGTTGCAGCATAATTACAAAATAATATTTAACGTGAACAGTGTTTGTTTTGTTACGGTATGTTAAATCAATATGATATATATTTTTAATATTTTATGGCAGACAGGACTGTTATACACGGAAGGAAAAATTATATAAAACTGTTTTTACTGAGTTTACCTTCTTAGTCACGCCTGAAAACGTTTTATGATAAAAGAATTACAACGTTACGTTACGTAATCGTACCGTAGTCTTGGGAGACAGCCGCGCTAGGAAAATCGTCGGTCAGTCAGAAAGTGCCTCACACGAGCATGCCGTAACCCGAGCCAAAAGGTGTCGGTTTTTGTCGATGCTCGAAAGCGCCTCGGTCGCGTGCACTTACGACAGTTGCGTTTAACCTCGCTTGTTCTGTTGAGTCTCTATTCGACCTCAACTCAGCCTTACCGTTGCTCGGACTGGTCGCTTGCGGCAGTCACTCAAGCCTGCAAAACGGCAAGCGATGTGCTTCGCCGCACAACGCTTCGTTACTCTCTCAGTCAGTACGCGGCTAATCGCTTAGATTTTTTTATTCTTTATTTAATAAGGTATATTTGCACATAATATGTTTATGTAATTAGAATAATATAAAAATTAGACTAATAATAAGAGCGACGATGGTCCAGTGGTGGATGGATTCGGCCTCTTATGCTAGAGATTCCGGGTTCGATCCTGTACCCGTGTATGCCATGAAATGGGTTTTTCTAAAATTTCTAACTGCACCACACACACGAAACCATCGTTCGCTCACCGGTGAAGGAAAACATCGTGAGGAAAACTGCATGTCTGATGAGATTAAAAGTCTTTAAAGGTATGTGAAGTTCACCAACCCGCACTGGGCTAGCGCATAGGTGAACTATGGCCCATTACCCTCCTCGCCTGATTTCGAGGAGGAGACCCGTGCCTAGCAGTGGGACTTAAAGGGTTGATACTTTACTTTAATTAGAATAAGGTACAATGGGATTGGCACTATAGATTAAAAAAAAATGCAAATCGTAAGGACCATGAGATCTCAATTTTATAAATATTACATAACACGTGGCAATTACTTAGAACCAGCCTTATGTCTGTCAACAAACTTACATAAACGCCCTTGGAAATTTATGCACGAGCTCAATCACAAGCTTCAAGTTATATAATATGTTCGCATGTATGAAGATCATATAAATATGTTTCTGGAATAAGTAATTGAACTCTTACAGCGTAAAGCGCTGTTTAAGAGTATAAAGCTATAACGTTCATATTATGAACTACCGTCGATATTAAAAACGATACTAATATCGCTTTATGAAAAAGGCTCTGTGACACATGTATGCCTGGATAAAGGATAAAAATAAAAATGAGGCTTTAAAATTCACCTTACATTTTCGTAATACCTGCTCGTCGTGATAATTATGGGCTAATACCTTTCTAATGAACGTAATAAAAATCACGTTTAGTTTCTGTGGAATGTTGAAAGATTAGCCGCCTATATTAAACGCTCATAAAGGCCCGCGTTTCGATATAGATTTTTGTAACAAAAAATTAAAAAGTTCACATACTTTTCTTCAGAAAATATCTTTTACGACATTTTCAGTTTTTTTTAACACTAGGGCTATTCTGTAAGATCATTTTTGAATCTCGAAAGCAGAATCTGCGGTGATGTGACGAATTTGACGAATTATTTTTTTAAGCTCGACTATCAATATAGATTGATACTAGATCAATATAGATAACTGAAAATATCAATAACGTTCACTTTCGAAGTGACGTAAAGTGAGCTTTATCACTCAGGTGAAGCTTGATATTGAAATTGCTTCTTACAGAATAGCCCTACAGTTTTAACTTTTATAATTATTATGCTAATAAAATTATTAACGATGTTGATCTACTGGGTACAGGCTAGACATCTTGAGTGATAGTTTCGGGTTCGATCCTGATCCAGTGTGGTGCCTTGAAATGCAATTTTCTAAATTTCTAAGTGCATCTGAGAGTGCACTGAAAATCTTAGGCTCCCCGCACACTGGTGAAAAAAAATTAAAAAAAACCAGCATGCCTGATGAGATTAAGAGTCTTAGAAGGTGTATGAAGTTTACCAACCCGTATTGAGCCAGCGCTTTGATGAATCTTTAATACCCTCCTCGCCTGATTTCGGGGAGGAGACATTGTGACCAGTGGGACATATTTTATAGGTTGATAGTTTAAAATTTTTGATAATCATCATCGAGTTTCGTTTTGAAGTAAAACTAATAATCGTTTTATTTTAGTTATATATTCAAAAAGGCAGACGAGTTACATGTGCAAGTGGTTATCGCTCATGAACATAAAAAGATAATCTGACTCTAGCTCATGCAAATTTCACAAGCCGCATGCTGATATGAGATTATTCCTTGCCAGAAATTAGTATGCCGTTTTCTTTACGAAACACAGCGAAACAAATTTCAGGAAACAAGCGGATAGTAAAAGGCGGGACTGGTAAGTGTGCATCTCTCCTACTAAATTAAAGTATTTGCCTATAAACAAAATACATTTGGTGCTATAGAGGTACTCTTCTTTCCCACCCTGGTTCAAGCCTTTTCGTAACGGTGGGTCTCAGTAGACTAGGGTGAACCCAGCACCTTGGGCGAAGTGAATTGAGCCGAGGGGGCTCTTTGTACCCCTTTTATAAGAAGAGGGGGCAAAAAAGCAAGGGACAAGGGATGAGTATGGAAACCTCGCCTCATTGTACTATCCAGACGTTGGGAGGGATTGTTCTGTGGTGCGGGGCAACCCCTCTGTGGAGGTGGCGTCGGTCCCCTGAAACACTGACTAGCCGTCGAGGTGCCCTAGGTTGCTGAAAGATCAAGGGCACCTCACCAAAGGCGGCATTGGTGGCACTCGCCGGGTTTTAGTGGGAGTCCCACATACCCGCCTGGAGAGACCCATGCCCACGCGGGATGCCTTAGCGCGTTTCCCGGCGTTAAAGAAAAAAAGGAGATTAAATCGTTTTAATAATAGGTTTATATAAATATAGGTTTAAAAATAGGTCAGGAGCATTCATTTAAGTTGGAGATTAGTTGGTTGCTGTTTCTAAGATTTTCTCTTCGTGTTATCATATTAAAAGTGTATGGTGAGTTTTCAAATGATGCTTTCCCGTAATATACTATTTCAACAGACTTACGTTCTCTGAGAAACTTTGGTTTTAATCCTACTTTCGTTGCTATGGTGATGCTGTCTTGTGGCATGACGTAAATTATAGTGTTGTGTTATATTTTATTAATATAGAAATTATTAAATAAGTAGCTTATAATGAAGAAGAAGAATAAAATAAAATACGCGAGGTCTTTGAGAAGCAGCCCGCAGAGTGACCGCACTGGTGCGAGGGTAGCAGCAAATGAGTATTTTATACTAATATTTAAAGAGGCTACAATACAGAATTGAAAATACATACAACTTTCTCCCATTCTCCCCTTTTACGATCAACCCTTGTTTTTTTAATAGCAACATTAGTACTTTTGGTACAAAGTGTGTCGGGTAGACAGTTTTTTTTAAATAACATGAACCAATAATTGCACGGAGATCGTTATTTTTGTTTGTTAACAAACAACCCTCAGCCACTGTGCAGATGTTGAGAATCGCCTATCAATGATTATTGGATTATTATTTATTTCTTAAAATACGAACTATTTCCCTTCGCCTGCTTTGACATACAACTGTAACTAAGCAGATGATTATTTGGCTTATAAAATAAACTCTTCACATTTAATCACAATTATTATAGTTTAACGCCAAAACTATATACATACATGCTTATTTTACTATATATATACATGCTTATTTTATGATTTATAATTAAGTAAGGATTATTTTTTACATACATATACAGCAGAGGCCAAATCCATTGGCACAATAGCCGTTAGCGGCGCCCCCTCTCGAAGAACACTCTCTAGCGGTCATGCAAGTCCCGTTGTCGCCAGAAGCACCCGCACATCCGCCATTAGGAAATGTCACCACGGTGAACAAGGACAGAACTGCAATTTCAATATATCTAATTAGGTGTTATTCAATTATTGGCAGATAAGTCAAAGTCGAGTTGCGAGCGACGGTGGTCCAGTGGTGGACGGACTCGGCCTCTTATGCGAGGGGTTCCGGGTTCGATCCTGACCCGTCCGTGTGTGCCTTGAAATGGGTTTTTCTAAATTTCTAAGTGCACACGAGACCATCTTTCGCTTACCGGTGAAGGAAAAAATCGTGAGGAAACCTGCAAGTCTGATGAGATTGAAAGTCTTTGAAGGTATGTGAAGTTCAACAACCCGCACTGGGCCAGCGCGGTGAACTATTGGCCCATTACCCTCCTCGCCTGGTTTCGAGGAAGGAGACTCGTGTCCAGCAGTGGGACATATAAGGGTTGATACTTTAAGTCAAAGTCAAAATTTTTTTTCAAAATAGTCCCATCAAAGTATCTTTATGAACGTTAATTGAGTCTACCACCGGTTCCAAAGCAATTCCATTGAGAAGAACCGGCGAAACAAACTCAGTGGAACTAGTCTTTTCAAGAAATTACGGTTCTAAGAAATTACGGTATCTAGATTCTAGATAGTGAAAAATAATTTACATTATTGGAATAAATACTTCATAAGGACGCTTGATTTAGAAGATTTGCTTAGCTTAATAAACAATTATTGTCGTACGTCATGCCTATATTCATGGTAGTTTTGCATCGTACATCGTACATGGCTATCCTATATTACCCCGATTTACCCCGGTATATTATCGGTTCTCGGATTTTTTTTGTTGCTCTTTGTATACTCTACCAGTAAGGTCCTTTACTTTTTTTCCTTTCGTTTGACATTATTGAGATATTAATCGAGAAAGTAAAAAAGTAAAAAAAATGTTAGGTTAGGTCAGTTATGATAGATATCGGAAAATTGTTAAGGTGATATTTTTGAGCTCGTAGAGGGTGCCTCACCCTACAATTTCGTTCTTTTAATGTTCAAAAATTAAAATACATGAAACTTATTAAAAATATATATAAATAAAATAATGAATGCATATTATTTGTGAATAAATTATAACAATAATTAAGAGCATTTCTTAATTGGCACTTTTTTCTATTTTATGTAGTTTTTATGGTCCTCACTGAAGAACTTCGGCTTCACTATAATATTCTTCGAGCTGTGAAGACGATGGTCTAAATATTCTATGTGCTTCGTCATCGTTGTCATTGTCGTCGCAGAAAGAAAAAAAAAACTTATTTAAATTTTGGACTTTTCATAGCCAATTTCTAAAATTAATATAACTTTCTATCGCGAAAAATTTTAGACTTAATAAATCTCATCTGGAAATAAATAGCAGCCAAACAGCCACATACATGGCTGTGAGCGTACCAAGTTATGAGGTCTAACAATTAGTGTCAATTAGGACAGCGGGACATGAATGTCACGGCTCGTGGTTTTGCATCTGTAATGGCGCGACATAGCTCGTGCTCTATCTATCATGCATTTCAATCAGCATGTAAACTAGTGCTTTGGAAAACAAAAATGAAAAATAGAATGTTTGTTTGAAATTCGAACTTCTTTTTTATGTTTTGTATTTAGAATAAAAATAAAAGTATCAACCCTTAGTCCCGCTAGTGGATAAGGGTCTCCTCCTCAAAATCAGGCAAGGATGGTAATGTACATGCTTACGATGCGCTGGCTATCTGATCGCTGGCGAATTCGGGTTGGTGAACTTCACACACCTTCAAAGATCTCATTAGGTAAGCAGGTTTATTCATGATGCTTTCCTTTACCGGTGAGTGACGTCACTCGTATTTACGGTGTACTAAGAAATTTAGAAAGAATTTAGAGTAGTGTTGCTTTTCATGGCTATTCCTTCACGTATAAATTAGCGTTTATTATGTACCTGTTGCCCGCGGCTTCGCTTTTTTTTTATTTGTCCTATGTAACTTCTAGTGCCTCCGAGAATATGCGTACAAAGTTTCATGACGATCGGTTGAGTAGTTATCGCGTGAAAGCGTAACAGACATCCCTACTCTTACATATTTTATAAAATTAGGATTTTAGTGATTCCAATATTAACGTATTACAAAGCGTACAGTCTACATTTAGATTTTTTTGGTGGAGATACAAGCTTAAAATTCGAAGTAGTATTTTCAAAATACGTGTCGCTAAGCAACAAGAATCACGAATAAAAAGTATTATTAAATACGTTCTCCATGCTGTGTTCGATGAGTATGGCAAGGCCGTCTTGACGTTGATAATAAATAGACGGACAACTAACACATATCAGTAAATATTTAATGAATGAAAAAAGTAATTATCATAATCATTCTTTTCCCTTCTACTATTGGATGTGGACCTCTATCAATGAACGTCAAGAAGATAGATCACCGTCCAAGGGTCACCAACTACCAGTCACGTCGTATTGTGCGCTATTTAGTTGGAGTCTGTATATCTTTATATATAGATATAAAATTGGAGCTGTGTGCCCCTATATTTCACTTTGCAGCCAAAACTACGCATCGCAGACGAAAAGTGTTTGTATGTGGCAATAGGTACAAGGTTCTCATTGTGCACTATGGTGGTTGCAAGTCGATAATTATAAAGGTGTAACAGATACAGGGGTTGAAAGATGATAACTTAGAAAATGTGAGACTATCATTGATCTAAAATGGTCTGGATTGTTCAGGAAGCTTCGGAAATGTTCTAGAAAGCTTTAATATGTATATACCAATGTTTTTAACGATCGAGAATGTTTTAGAAAATTCCAAAATGATCTGGGAAGTTCTATAATCCACGCTTGGATTCTGATCGAACGAGAATGTTCTAGAAAATTCTATAATGATCTAGAATAACTCCGAGTAAACCAGAAAGCTTTAAAAAGTATATCAACATTCTTATCGGTCTAAAATATGCTGAGTGTTTTAATAACATTTTTAACATCCCAAAAAATTCTAATATAAATAATAATAATTGTAAAATAATAATGTAAAATAATAATTGTACTATGAAAAATGACCCAGAAAAGCGGGTATTAATAGCTAGTTTATAAATAAAAAACTTGTATCGGCCAAGTAAGCCCTTCGAACGGTTTTTTTAAATGCAACTTTGATATAGACTGCACTAATAATTGCAGTTTGCACGTAATCCATTGATAACGAACCTAATACTCAGCTTGTTATAAAGTTCTCAGCTGCCTGCGGTAATAATAGATTTTATCTCGAACGTCTAGTGTAATGAAAGTTTTAATAATATTATATTTCAAAAAAAAAAAATGGCGACCAATAGAGGTCACGTAAGTATTACGTTTATCTTTCAATTTAAAATTATTCCTTTACTTCAGGAACTCCCGATAAAAGTTGTTTTTACAAAATTTGAGAACTTGAAAAATTATTATTAGACTGGAGGTTTGAGTTTGATATCCTACCAGAGGGCTAAGACAAAGTATCGTTTCCGCTACGAAATATCGTTTCGTAGCAGAAAGATACCGAAATTCGTCATCGTATCTGAGTTATCAGTGACAATTTCCTAGCCAATAAGATATTGACAATGACAACCAATAAAAAGTAAAATAAAAAAAAAAAACGAAAACGAAGTTCGATAATCGAAATAATAAAATGTATGGGATTTACACAATTCGCAAAATCACGTGGTCAATCGTTATCGTAACAAAATCACAATCTGTCTATTGGTTATCGATCGTCAGTGTCAATATCTTATTGGCTAGGAAATTGGCATTTGTAACTCAGAGACGAAGACGAATTTCGGTATCTTTCCGCTACGAAACGATGTTACTTTGTCAAAGCCCCTGAGCAGTCTTTAAGATTGAAAATCTGATGCGGAGATATAGAACATATTACAGTATAGAAAATATTTACAATAGTCGCCAAAAGATGTTGATAATTTCAAATAATTTATTACACAAAACAATCGCGACAATATTCATAATCCCTGAAACATGTTGTTGTGCACGAAGAGATTTCCAGTAAGACCTAAACGTGACGCTAAGCGTTCATTTAGCATAGCTTTACTGATATTCCATGAGATATTATAATGCAATACATTTAATTTTCCTAATAAAGTAGTAGTATTTATCTATTATAGTTTAAATGGAAAATTATTGTTAATTCAACTTTGTACACAGTCTTTAAGATCATATTATGGAGAATTAGGATAATTTGCAAAGTATAGTAAAAAAAACTTAAATACTTACAATATATTTCATCAAAATCTATCTTAATAAGAAAAAATCAAGGAACATACGCGCAGAAGAATTATATCATGTATAAAGATAAGCTTGAAATTCTCGACAGTTTATTTTTGTTGAAAAATATCCATTCAAATGCGGAAACGCTCGTTGTCTTTATTACATTTAACTATCAATGGAAGGTCCATTGAAAGTTAAATGTAATAGAATGTAATATATTATAGAATGTAAATAAAATGTAATAAAGGTGTGCAAATATACGGTCTCTATAAAATATACAAATTGCAATGCACATTGTACAAATAAATAGAAATTAATATTATAAAGACAAAATAATGTTTATAGAGCTAAAATGAATTTATATAATATGACAGTTAATATTTAATTAGTTAATTTTTAAAACACACTTACATCTGCTTTCCTTCTGCACCGGAGGCCAGAAACGACGTTCCGCTTTTTGTGAATCTTGATATTTTTTGCCATTCAAAATACTCCTGTTGAATTTTGGCAGCGAAATTCCATTAAGTATGCCTCTACCCGTTAAACTAGCTATACCATTTATAAAACTTGCCCCATAATCACATTTGGATTGGTGGAAAAAAATAATTAAAATGAACCATTTTGTTTCCATCCTACTGTTTAGATATGAATTTATTTCGAATTGGGATTAATAAAATGGCGTTCATTTTATATATAATATTTTGCTGGGAGGGGGAACAAAGCTGTTAAATTTCTCTTATTATTATATTGTGGTGACAATGGGTATTTACGGTAATTTCTTTACATTTAACTCGCGTGTGCAGCCAACGGGTTGGAACCGGTAAAACTCTAACTAAAATGACACTTCCTATGCTCGTAAAATGATGACATAATATGATGATTTTAAAGGCAGAAACACACTTACGTATCGTGGCGTGTCGTGACGCGCCAGAAGCAACGCAACGACACGACAGGCAAATATGTCCCTAACCATATTAAATGTATGAAACCGATATGCTTGGCGCGTCACGACACGCCACGACACGTAAGTGTGTTTCTGCCTTAAGGTTTGTTTTATGTGTTCTCACATTTTTTTTTTACTTTAATATTAGTGCAAATGTTCGGAGCCACCAAAATATGAGGTAAATAATCGTAAAGTAGGTTAAAGTACTAAAATGTAAAGTAAGTATTATTATTATTTAGTATTATTATTATTTAGTAAGTTAAAGTACTAAAAAGTAAAGTTTTATAGTACTAACAGACGATCGAATTTGGTACGAGCCGGACAGCGGATTCGGTACGCTCCATACCAAATCCGTTCGTCTAGAGAGCTGTCTGCCGAACATTATTATTATTATTTCGTGTCCGCTCGGTCCGATGGTTTGCGCATCGAATTTGGTCCGCTCCGTACCAAATCCGCTGGTGTGTACGCTCGGACCGGACAAACGCACGGCAATCGCGTTCGAAACCTTCTGGAGGTAGGACGTGCGTCAGCGCATGTTCGCACTCTGGCGGAAGTTCTAACAGAACGCGAAGTCATATAATTCAGACGTATATAGGAGCACAATTCATAAGGATTTTTTGTGCCGTCTTTATTGGGGACATGTCCCCAGTTCGCACTCGCTCGCTCTCGTAGGGTCATATGCTTGGGACATCGCGGTGTCCCTCTCGTCACGTCGCCAAGCGGGCGTTTACATAGCAGAGTTTGTCCTCAAAGTGCTCATAAGAACTATCCTTCTATGTACGTCTGAATTCTTTGGCGAAGTTCTTGTCGATGTTTTAGCACTTGACACTTTCTGTGCTCATTTCTCATCTCATCACAGTATCAGTTTTCGTGATTAGGGGTTTAACCAAATTTAAGAGCCTAGATCACGAAGCCTTTGCAGCAAGCAAAGTTTTTTTGAAAGCAAGTTTTTGGGAGCAAGTAAGTTAACTTCATGTAAGTTAACTTCATGTGACTAAATTCATCACGATTTTTCAAAAATATTTTTGCCCACTCCTTTCTTTTTTTTCGTGATGTTTGTGGCGGCATTACTGTTGCCGCAACAAGAATCGCAATTTTAGCGCGCTTGGATAACGTCGGAGGCATGACGTCTGACCTGTGTGTACGCCACACGGTTAGTGCGAGATCCGGCCGTCTGTTGTGACTAGCGGATCTGGTACGCCGTACCAAGTCCGCTGTCCGGTCCGTACCAAATTCGATCGTCTGTTAGTACTATTATAATACTTGTAAAGTGATTAGATCTTACATGAAATAAGAAGTATTCATAATAGAGTTACCTAATTTAAATAGTGGAAAAAGATCTGATATATTGATTGAAAAATACAAATCAAGTTTTACAAAGGATAAATATTACTATAGTATAGTAAAAGACTATAAAGCACTTATTGATCTAGTCATAGACAAGTACGGTAATAAAATATGTTCTATAGATGATAGAAAATAAATAGAAGAATAGTATAGGAAATCACTTCGATAAATCTTATAGCGGAATCATAATATCCATTTGCAGCACTGGTTACCTTAGCTTACTAACAAGAAGACCAAAGAAAAACAGATTGTGTATTGATTTTTCAGAGATTTAAATAAAAAAGTATTACTTTTATTTTACAATCAATTTACAATAATTGTAAAATAATAATGTAAAATAATAATTATACTATGAAAAATGACCCAGAAAAGCGGGTATTAATAGCTAGTTTATAAATAAAAAACTTGTATCGGCCAAGTAAGCCCTTCGAACGGTTTTTTTATATGCAACTTTGATATAGACTGCACTAATAATTGCAGTTTGCACGTAATCCATTGATAACGAACCTAATACTCAGCTTGTTATAAAGTTCTCAGCTGCCTGCGGTAATAATAGATTTTATCTCGAACGTCTAGTGTAATGAAAGTTTTAATAATATTATATTTCATAAAAAATGCCGACCAATAGAGGTCACGTAAGTATTACGTTTATCTTTCAATTTAAAATTATTCCTTTACTTCAGGAATTCCCGATAAAAGTTGTTTTTACAAAATTTGAGAACTTGAAAAATTATTATTAGACTGGAGGTTTGAGTTTGATATCCTACCAGAGGGCTAAGACAAAGTATCGTTTCCGCTACGAAATATCGTTTCGTAGCAGAAAGATACCGAAATTCGTCATCGTATCTGAGTTATCAGTGACAATTTCCTAGCCTATAAGATATTGACAATGACAACCAATAAAAAGTAAAAAAAAAAAAACGAAAACAAAGTTCGATAATCGAAATAATAAAATGTATGGGATTTACACAATTCGCAAAATCACGTGGTCAATCGTTATCGTAACAAAATCACAATCTGTCTATTGGTTATCGATCGTCAGTGTCAATATCTTATTGGCTAGAAAATTGGCATTTGTAACTCAGAGACGAAGTCGAATTTCGGTATCTTTCCGCTACGAAACGATGTTACTTTGTCAAAGCCCCTGAGCAGTCTTTAAGATTGAAAATCTGATGCGGAGATATAGAACATATTACAGTATAGAAAATATTTACAATAGTCGCCAAAAGATGTTGATAATTTCAAATAATTTATTACACAAAACAATCGCGACAATATTCATAATCCCTGAAACATGTTGTTGTGCACGAAGAGATTTCCAGTAAGACCTAAACGTGACGCTAAGCGTTCATTTAGCATAGCTTTACTGGTATTCCATGAGATATTATAATGCAATACATTTAATTTTCCTAATAAAGTAGTAGTATTTATCTATTATAGTTTATATGGAAAATTATTGTTAATTCAACTTTGTACACAGTATTTAAGATCATATTATGGAGAACTAGGATAATTTGCAAAGTATAATAAAAAAAACTTAAATACTTACAATATATTTCATCAAAATCTATCTAGCTTAATAAGAAAAAATCAAGGACATACGCGCAGAAGAATTATATCATGTATAAAGATAAGCTTGAAATTCTCGACAGTTTATTTTTGTTGAAAAATATCCATTCAAATGCGGAAACGCTCGTTGTCTTTATTACATTTAACTTTCAATGGACCTTATAAAGGTGTGCAAATATACGGTCTCTATAAAATATACCAATTGCAATGCACATTGTACAAATAAATAGAAATTAATATTATAAAGACAAAATAATGTTTATAGAGCTAAAATGAATTAATATTTAATTAATTAATTTTTAAAACACACTTACATCTGCTTTCCTTCTGCACCGGAGGCCAGAAACGACGTTCCGCTTTTTGTGAATCTTGATATTTTTTGCCATTCAAAATACTCCTGTTGAATTTTGGCAGCGAAATTCCATTAAGTATGCCTCTACCCGTTAAACTAGCTATACCATTTATAAAACTTGCCCCATAATCACATTTGGATTGGTGGAAAAAAATAATTAAAATGAACCATTTTGTTTCCATCCTACTGTTTAGATATGAATTTATTTCGAATTGGGATTAATAAAATGGCGTTCATTTTATATATAATATTTTGCTGGGAGGGGGAACAAAGCTGTTAAATTTCTCTTATTATTATATTGTGGTGACAATGGGTATTTACGGTAATTTCTTTACATTTAACTCGCGTGTGCAGCAAACGGGTTGGAACCGGTAAAACTCTAGCTAAAATGACACTTCCTATGCTCGTAAAATGATGACATAATATGATGATTTTAAAGGCAGAAACACACTTACGTATCGTGGCGTGTCGTGACGCGCCAGAAGCAACGCAACGACACGACAGGCAAATATGTCCCTAACCATATTAAATGTATGAAACCGATATGCTTGGCGCGTCACGACACGCCACGACACGTAAGTGTGTTTCTGCCTTAAGGTTTGTTTTATGTGTTCTCACATTTTTTTTTTACTTTAATATTAGTGCAAATGTTCGGAGCCACCAAAATATGAGGTAAATAATCGTAAAGTAGGTTAAAGTACTAAAATGTAAAGTAAGTATTATTATTATTTAGTATTATTATTATTTAGTAAGTTAAAGTACTAAAAAGTAAAGTTTTATAGTACTAACAGACGATCGAATTTGGTACGAGCCGGACAGCGGATTCGGTACGCTCCATACCAAATCCGTTCGTCTAGAGAGCTGTCTGCCGAACATTATTATTATTATTTCGTGTCCGCTCGGTCCGATGGTTTGCGCATCGAATTTGGTCCGCTCCGTACCAAATCCGCTGGTGTGTACGCTCGGACCGGACAAACGCACGGCAATCGCGTTCGAAACCTTCTGGAGGTAGGACGTGCGTCAGCGCATGTTCGCACTCTGGCGGAAGTTCTAACAGAACGCGAAGTCATATAATTCAGATGTATATAGGAGCACAATTCATAAGGATTTTTTGTGCCGTCTTTATTGGGGACATGTCCCCAGTTCGCACTCGCTCGCTCTCGTAGGCTCATATGCTTGGGACATCGCGGTGTCCCTCTCGTCACGTCGCCAAGCGGGCGTTTACATAGCAGAGTTTGTCCTCAAAGTGCTCATAAGAACTATCCTTCTATGTACGTCTGAATTCTTTGGCGAAGTTCTTGTCGATGTTTTAGCACTTGACACTTTCTGTGCTCATTTCTCATCTCATCACAGTATCAGTTTTCGTGATTAGGGGTTTAACCAAATTTAAGAGCCTAGATCACGAAGCCTTTGCAGCAAGCAAAGTTTTTTTGAAAGCAAGTTTTTGGGAGCAAGTAAGTTAACTTCATGTAAGTTAACTTCATGTGACTAAATTCATCACGATTTTTCAAAAATATTTTTGCCCACTCCTTTCTTTTTTTTCGTGATGTTTGTGGCGGCATTACTGTTGCCGCAACAAGAATCGCAATTTTAGCGCGCTTGGATAACGTCGGAGGCATGACGTCTGACCTGTGTGTACGCCACACGGTTAGTGCGAGATCCGGCCGTCTGTTGTGACTAGCGGATCTGGTACGCCGTACCAAGTCCGCTGTCCGGTCCGTACCAAATTCGATCGTCTGTTAGTACTATTATAATACTTGTAAAGTGATTAGATCTTACATGAAATAAGAAGTATTCATAATAGAGTTACCTAATTTAAATAGTGGAAAAAGATCTGATATATTGATTGAAAAATACAAATCAAGTTTTACAAAGGATAAATATTACTATAGTATAGTAAAAGACTATAAAGCACTTATTGATCTAGTCATAGACAAGTACGGTAATAAAATATGTTCTATAGATGATAGAAAATAAATAGAAGAATAGTATAGGAAATCACTTCGATAAATCTTATAGCGGAATCATAATATCCATTTGCAGCACTGGTTACCTTAGCTTACTAACAAGAAGACCAAAGAAAAACAGATTGTGTATTGATTTTTCAGAGATTTAAATAAAAAAGTATTACTCAATACTTTTTAATAGTAACAAAAACGAGAAATTGAAAATATTTCTCAACGTTAGAACCTTAATTTTCCATTTGGTATATTTCCTACTGATTTCGTGACACAGAAGTCTACTGAGTCGTATCCAACGACTATGCTTAAAAGATATATTCCAAAGGATGTTGAGTAATATTTCATGAAAGTATAAAGTTACTGAATTATCGACGTTAGCCTGATTTTTTCGAAGACATACCTATTCTTAACACTGTAATCACTTTCACAGCTGTTCGAGGCAATTTAAAAAGAAATTAAAAGACTCAAGTTGACCAAATTTTAATTTTCTTTGGAGTTAGTAAAATATTTTGGAAAATATTACGTCATGATTCTACAGTTCGTATACCGAAATTTAATAAGGGATTAATATTATTATAAAAAAGCTAATAAATATCAAGCACTATTTGTATATTTTTTTTTCGTGAATACAATACCGAAAAGTTCAATTTCTTTAGAACCACTTCTGTAGTCGACGAAACTTTAGTAGTCGGACTGTTGTTTTTTTTTTTTAATAATTAACCTACCTATTACGTAAAGTAAATATTATAAACTTATATCCATGACCGTCCGTGCAACTAGACATAAGGCGAGGTAGATATTATTAATAATAAAAGAAATGCAGTAAATACAATGACCTGATATGATGGGTTCATCAGTCATGACACTAATACTCAGCGATCATGAATTTGTGTAAAACGCACGGGTTAGGTAACTACTTCCTTTACGATGATTGAATAATTCATTCGTATCATGATTGCGTGTTACACAATATACAGGGTGTCCCAGGAAAGAGTGTCAAGCGTTAGTCCAGAGCTAGAACACCCCTCGAGGAGTTCCAAATCACTCCTATGTATATGATCCGATTTCTTGAAGATATGATTTTTTTAAATTTTTTCAATGTTTTTCTACCTTAGCGCTATTTTTTATTATAACTTCGTAAATGATTGAGAGAAATGCCTGATTTTTTTTTGTAATTTAGCTAAGCCTTAGGTCCTAGCCAGAACATACCCAAATCAACCCTAAAAGCAAAACCATGTGTTTAAAAATAAAATAAACTTTTTAAAAATGAAAAGTCCAAAAAAAAAGATATAATAATAATAATATCTATGGACGCTTTTACACAACGTCAATCTGGTCCCGTGCTAAGTTCTCGAAGAGACTTGTGTGAGGGTACCAGACAACGGAAATACATATATTTAATACTTTTTATATTAATACTTATATTTAATATTTTTATTACATTATACACATATTTCCATGACCCAGGAACACAGAAACTTTTGTGTTCCCTGGCGTGATTCGAACCCGCCACCTCTGGCTTATGCGCCAAAGCGCTAACCACTGAGCCACAGAGGTCGTCATATAATTTCGAAGATAAAAAGAAAAATAATAGCAACAAAATAATTTGTTTTAAATGGTTTTAAAAAATTCCTCAGTCTATCTAGTTTCAACCATAAAAAATTCAATAAGTTATCTTTATGGCATCACCGCCAAATAATATATATATATATATATATATATATATATATATATATATATATATATATATATATATATAATATTATAATTAAGTTTTATATTTTTTCATATATTATGAACATTCGCGTGTAAGTATTATCATGAAAATACTTTCAAAATGCCGCGCCTAAGCGACATAAGCTGAAGAAATAATAATGAATTTCGAATATCAACGCTAAATCGACCTAAAGTCTTAGTCGCCGATGATAAGTTGATCATGTTATCAGCAGTGAATAACAAAAAGTATGTCATGTATTTTTGTCATTTTCATAGGTATTTCCTAAAATAAAGCTTCAATATAATTAACAGTACTCAAACTTACCACCATCAGTAAAAGGATTGCAGAATTCGGAAAAAAAATCTCTGTCAAGTCGATCATTGTAGATATTATGGGTTTAAAAGGTATTTATTTACTGATATTTTATGATCTTATTATTTTGACAAATATTTTGTTCACACTAAGTGCAAGTAATATTTTAGTTTAATATCTAATGGTGCTATATTTATTTTTGTAACTAATACTTCAGTTAATTTGATGCTGACTGTTAAGTGTCAAACGACAAAATAATGTGTGTCCCTATATTTCACTTTGCAACCAGAAAAGTGTTTGTATGTGGCAATAGGTACAAGGTACCCATTGTGCACTATGGTGGTTACAAGTTGATAATTATAAGGGTGTAAAAGATACCGGGGTTGAAAGATGTTAACTTTGAAAATGTGGGACTATTGTTGATCTAAAATGGTCTGAATTGTTTAGGAAATTGCGGGAATGTTCTAGAAAGCTTTAATATGTATAATGTATATAGGTACTAATGTTCTGATCGATTGAGAATGTTCTATAAAATTCTAAAATGATCTGGGAAGTTATGTAGATTATAGAATCCACGCTTGGATTCTGGTCGAATGAGAATGTTCTAGAAAATTCTATAATAACCTAGAATAACTCCGAGCAAACCAGATAGCTTTAAAATGTATATCAACACACTTATCGGTCGAAAATATGCTGAGTGTTTTAGTAACTTCTTAAACACCCCAAAAATTCTAATATCAACAAATAATTTTTGTACTAATAAAAATGACCCAGCAAAGCGGGTATTTATAGCTAGTTATCTAATAGTTAATACACTCATAAAACTAATTTAACCATTCAATTACATTACAATTTGAATGGTCGTCAAAAATTGATTGATGTTAATTTATTTTATTAATAACCTCATCTTGCTCATGTGACTTTCCAAGACTATAAATCACCACGACCAAACGATAGCGCGATGTAATTTTGGAAAGTGACATCTAGGTTCGATGAGGTGAAGTACTTTTTAGTGAGCTATGAGTATAAACAATTCCATGTGATTCCCGACATTGTTCTTATAAGATATTCCTTATTCTAATAATAACATTATTCATATAATTATCATCTTTTCCGTCCACTTCTGAACATAGACTTCGAATAGCCGCATGTCATTCACATACGGTAACGCAAGTGTCGTACAAGAATTATTATCATCGTATTTGGATTTATTTGAATGAGTGTTAATCGGTCATTATATTTCTCATCACTAGCCTCCTAGGCTTATTTTGTCGTTTGACACTTATCAGTCAGCATCACTGACTGTTAAGTGTCAAACGACAAAATAAAGTGTGTCCCTATATTTCACTTTGCAACCAGAAAGTGTTTGTATGTGGCAATAGGTACAAGGTACCCATTGTGCACTATGGTGGTTGCAAGTTGATAATTATAAGGGTGTAAAAGATACGGGGGTTGAAAGATGTTAACTTTGAAAATGTAGGACTATCATTGATCTAAAATGGTCTAGATTGTTTAGGAAATTGCGGGAATGTTCTAGAAAGCTTTAATATGTATAATGTATATAGGTACCAATGTTCTGATCGATTGAGAATGTTCTATAAAATTCTAAAATGATGTGGGAAGTTATGTAGATTATAGAATCCACGCTTGGATTCTGGTCGAATGAGAATGTTCTAGAAAATTCTATAATAATCTAGAATAACTCCGAGCAAACCAGATAGCTTTAAAATGTATATCAACATACTTATCGGTCGAAAATATGCTGAGTGTTTTAGTAAATAGTAACTTCTTAAACACCCCAAAAATTCTAATATCAACAAATGATTTTTTTACTAATAAAAATGACCCAGCAAAGCGGGTATTTATAGCTAGTTATCTAATAGTTAATACACTCATAAAACTAATTTAACCATTCAATTACATTAAAATTTGAATGGTCGTCAAAAATTTGATTGATGTTAATTTATTTTATTAATAATCTCATCTGGCTCATGTGAATTTCCAAGACTATAAATCACCACGACCAAACGATAGCGCGATGTAATTTTGGAAAGTGACATCTAGGTTCGATGAGGTGAAGTACTTTTTAGTGAGCTATGAGTATAACCAGTTCCATGAGATTCCCGACATTGTTCTTATAAGATATTCCTTATTCTAATAATAACATTATTCATATTATTATCATCATTGCCTTTTCCGTCCACTTCTGAACATAAACTTCGAATAGCCGCATGTCATTCACATACGGTAACGCAAGTGTCGTACAAGAATTATTATCATCGTATTTGGATTTACTTGAATGAGTGTTAATCGGTCATTATATTTCTCATCACTAGCCTCCTAAGCGAGTGATGCTATTTAATTAAAGCGAGCGATGCTATTTAATTACATATTACTAATCTTATTAATTAATATTAAATACTTAAACGTACTTGCATAGCCAATCGCTTCAATTGCGCATTTCGTCTCACACTCTCAATATCTCCCACAGCAAGACCGATCAGCAAGTTCATCAGAAGGATTGGCATAAGGACCATAAATATTCCAAGCATGAGAAACGTTGGCATGGGAAACGGCAACATGACATCAGAATCGGATTTGTAGTAGGGTTGTACGTAGGTTCCAACAAAATCTATTTCACCTAACATCATCGCAAAGGTGCGCATCAATGACATTGGAATACTGCTGAAAGATAAGTGATGACCCTGGAAGAAGGAGACGTTAGTAATCATCCTTAAAAGATATCGTATATCTAAAATTTCGTTAAGCATGACAATTCTACGATAAAATAAGTAAACTGTTCATGACGTCATGAACGCAAAGCATACCTATTTTTTTAATATTCATGTGCGAAAATTTAATTTAAGTTTTTTAACTTTAAAATAAAAAAATATAAGTATATACCAAACTAAAGGACCCGACAGACTTCGTTCTGTCAAAAAGATTTGGTATGTGGCAGTTTTTTGTTCCTACATATTGGAGTCTTTTATTTGCGGTTTGAGCTATAGCCCTAGCGGTCGTAATGTTTGTGTGTAATGTGGTTCATTCCTGTAGTGTCAGCATGCCTCACCACCGTCGGATAAAATATCTTCGACGAACTTTGCCCTCTTCCCTTCTGGGACCCGGAGAGACGTTTCGGAGAGAAGACCAAGACAGCCGTTTAAATTACTCGCATCGAGACCGTCCACCACCATATCGTTTCCCAGGATAAATGATTAACACATATGCCTGTGCTAATCAAGGTAAACTATAATTTCCCCCCTTGAGTCTTGTCGACGCGGTGGGGCTCAGTAGCCTAGGGTGAGCCAGCACCTTGGACGATGCGATTGAGCCGAGGGGGCTCTTTGTATCCCTCTTATAAAAGGGGACAAAAGACCAGGGGGCAAGGGGTGAGGACAGGAATGTCGGCTAGTTTGCCTACCTAACATATAATATATTTTAGACTCATTCTAATTTCAGAAAAATGTGCTAATTTTATTTTGAGTTGTTTGTCTAGGAACGAAGAAATTGATATTATTTATGCGAACTTTATACTTGCAACGCCATCTAGTTTGAGCTAAATTAATAGGATCCAGCGATGTCAGTAAGAGCTAACTAATGTTTTATTGATTTGCCTTTTGTTACTTTTGTATTTAAATATCAGCTTCTAAATCGTCATTCTTATCAATCCACAGGTTAGCTTTTTTAAAATAAAAATGTTTTTTTTTATTATTTAGGGAAGCTTGCTTTATATTTATAATATCATCCAAGCCTTCCATGGGATGAGATCAAGTTTAAAACCCACGGATATTATATAGACATGTGGGGAACTCTATGGTCGTTTTACAATATTTGAATAAAATAGGGAAATCTTCACACGATTCAAGGAATTGTAAGTATAGAGTAAAACTAGTGAATTACGTGTTTTATTTTATAATTAACTAGCTGTCCCGACAGACTTCGTTCTGCCAATATAAAAATTGCAATTACAAAATAGGGGTTAATCGTAGAAGAGTGAAAATTTAGGGTTGTATGTATTTTTGTATGCTGTATCATAAAAAATGAAAACAAAAAAATTCGTCCAAAAAATAAAAAATAAAATTTAGGGGTGGACTACCCCTAACATTTAGGGGGATGAAAAACAGATGTTGGCCGATTCTCATAGATACCGGATAAGCACAAAAAATTTCATCAAAATCGGTCGGTGTTAAAATACCATTTAATGAGAATCTCTTACGATATTACTAGGTCAATATTTGTTTATTATTTAGTAGCTTTTTTTAGCATCTTTCTCAGAGAAAGCGTCTGAAGAAAGCATCTCAAATTAATTGAAGTTGCTTTTGTGGCGCCATATTTAAAAAAAAGATGTTTACCATTTCACTTTTAAGTAACAAACCCTAATCAGCTATGTTCCTTGACTATCTTGGTGTAAAAGTTTATGTAATAACGATATACATATTTCCTTCAGATCTGGATACAGATAATAAAATTTAATTTTTGAATCGAAAGATTTAAAAAAAAATCGGTTGTCTGTAAAGTCGGTTTACTGACGATAGTTGAAAGTGACAGCGTCATAAGAAAATACAGATGGGCTGATTGTGCCTCTTTGTCGCTGGTTTCGCGTTCTCGCTTGCACTTCAAGCCTTAAATGAAACGACTCATTGTGAGGTGCAGCCGGCTCCATCGAATTATAAGACGTTGTCACGTCAAAAAGTAATAAATATACAACCATTACAGAATGACTAAGTTCATCATCATCATCATCATTATCATTATCATCAGCCTTTATCCATCCACCGCTGAACATTCAAGTTTATTTCAAATTGACTGTCCCAAATATTGAAATAAAACAAGCCAATGGGGATACATTTATATTGATTATAAGAACACACATTTTGCATATTAATTATTATGATACAATTACATAATATTTGATTATTTTATATGAAAATAAATCGCAAACATAATAAATAAATATTTTTATAGCGTTAGATTTGATACACAAAGTAAATGGACATTTTGGAATGACCTTTTTATTTCAAGATAGGCGGATTTTAAATAAGCCAATGGGGATATTACATTTACATTGATTATTATTAGAACACACATTTAACACATTAATTATTAATATTACATATTTATTTAAGTATATTAAGTACATATTTGATTATTTTATATGAAAACACATCGCAAATATAATTAATAAATATTTTTATAGCTTTAGATTTGGTAAATAAAGTTAATGAACGTTCTGGAATAATCTTTTTACTTCAAGATAGGCGGATATTTTTGGAAAATAATGTATAGTGGTCCAAAACAATCATAGTTAAATTTACATAACTATTAAATCTAAAATACAGTTTGTTAAATTTATCAGACTAATACACCCAATATATTATATTATATGGATAATACATTATATTATACATTCAAATTACAATACTCTTAGCATTATATAAAACTGCTCACCTACACTGTAGCATTATAGTATAACTTTATAAGTGTACGTGTCCAAGGTAAATTGAAACTGACTTATATTTTATGGCAGGTAAATTTCAGAAAAAAAGAATTAGTAAAAATAACTATTACTTTTACTTGCCTGGAAATAACAAAAAACACATTTGAGGTTGATTTAATTTTTTAAAATCATATTTTTACTAAATTGTCTTTGTAAAACTTAAATTATCAATGGGGCAACAGTCTAGATGTAATAGCAAATATTAATATTTTTTGGACTAAGCAAATATTATACACATTATTTTTTGGATTTTTATTTTTTTTTCAAAAAATATATGTTTCCACTAGCGTTTCACGAAAATCGCGAAAACTAATAATTCGGTTAATTCTCTGACATCACTTGATTTACCAAGAATTGACTTACAGCAAATAATTGACATACAAATTTGTAAATTAAGAGTTGGTGAGTCCCTGTTAGTTATTCACAGTACAATATTTTTATTTCACTGAATCCGGTAATGTTTTTTCGTTTTGTCTATAGAGTTGTCAATTTTACAAGGATATGTTCATTGCCTAATCTTCTTGGCACAAATGATTAAAAACAAAACACATTTATATTAAATGATCATGTAAATCAAATCACAACACTTAATTAGTTATATTTCCACATCAAATGAAATTATAAATATAATTTCAAATTACGAACAACTAAAAATACATAATATGTAACCATCACTAAAACACCAAAACCCTACACCATTATATAAATATTCTATTGAAATGTGTAATGTATAGACACCAAATCTTTATACATACATACATAATATAATATAATAATATAATACAATACCGACTATGATTATTTTACGGCATATTTGATTACTACTTTTTCAAGGTACGGTCAGCGCTTGTCATTGGTTTTTATCTAATGTATTTTACAAATATATTATTATTATTTATTGGTCAATAGTTGATTGAGAGAAGAGAGTTTAAGGGTAAACGTCCACATGTCGCACGCATTTCATCATGCATTAGCATTTCATGTTTTTTTGTTTGTTATCCGTTTGTTTGAGTTGTGTCGGCAGCGGATTTGGCGACACAACTCAAACAAACGGATTGCCGATACCATTTCATTCGGATTTGGATAGTGATCGTATAGATCTCAAGTTTTTAACCGATCGGCATTTCGTATCACGTCATTGGAACGCATCGCAAAAGTGCAATCTTTCTATACAAAAAACTGTGTACGATGTCTGAAACGGATTGTAACATTCTTTGTATTAAAATTCATACAAGTCTTTCCACTAATCCGCACCATACGGATCGCATTTAAGCGAAACCTTCTTTACAAGGAAATTAAAATCAATTTCACGCAATGCGTACAACGCGGCCATGTGGACGTTTACCTTTAAGTTATGAAAATATACATAAATTATGCAAATATTTTTTTTAAGTATTGGACATTAATTTGAAAAGTATATCTCGAATCGAATATTTTTGATTATATGATATAAAATAAATATTATAAAATAGGTCGGAATAATAAAATATAATATCTAAACATTGGTTTAAACTTTAAAGGATAAGGGACTTATAATATGATACTTGATAAATAGACATCCATAATAATATTAACACATACACCTAGTTTTCGACTTCTTAATGTCATTCATTTTAAATAAGTGTTATATCGATATACTTAACAGCTAGTCTGCAATTCTGTGCGCATATAAAGATACAAATAATATATCAAACCTAAAGGGAGATTTTAAAAATCATATTACCGAAACTTAATATTATATCAAAAAAAAATTAAGGAAAAAAATATTAGTTTTCATACCTAAGGCCCCGTTCTCACGAACGCTTAATAAGCGTCGCGAGAAAATCCAACGGTATCCATTTATCTCATTTCAATGTTTTCTTAACGGTAAACAAAAACCGGTAAAAAAAAACGACCGTGCGGGAACGGGACCTAAGGCATTAAGACCAACAAGGTAAAAAAATAGAAAGTATTATTATAAAATTATATCCGATTGGCGGTTTTCTATTTTATCATACAATATACAAAAGCATCAAATCATCAATAATTCAAAAATGTATTTTTATTTCTATTTTTGTAGATTATTTTGCTTTGGTCATTACTACAAAAATAAAATATAATATTATATATTTTTTCCTAATTAATTTATTACAAAAGGTTTTAATATTCTAACGATTACAAATACTTTTTTTTTTTCATTATTAAGTACTACTTAAATTGTGTTAATTGTAATTAAATTAAGTATTATCTAAGTAAAAGCCGTAATACTAACACTTGTTTTAAACAATCGTGTTAGTTCGATCTTACAAGTTAATCTTATAATTTACCATATATTTCATCTATATTATAGCTCAAATCTATGCAAACATATTATTTCAATATGCAATATAATATTATGATTAAACAATGATGGTTAACCAAGCGATTATATCATGTAAGTTGACATGTGTCTACGGGTTTGCATATATTATGTTTTTCGTTAATACTACATAATAAAATTTATATATACAGTTAAACCTACAAAATATTTCTACATTGAACACTATACACAAAAATACAGAATAATATAATCATAATATTATGATAAAGAGTACAATTAGGCAACCTTGAACCCATCCAATTGAAAGAAGCTAAAAATCCATTGAAGGAAGCTACATATTCTGGAGAAAGTGCGCCAAAATTAATTAAATATAATTATTATAATTAAAAGTAAAAAAAAAAACCAACACTAAAACTAGACATCGATATTGATTGCTCAATATTATACTACGAATTTAAATGAAGAACAAGAAGAAGAAAATAGAAAAAATATATATTATTTAGATCACATTTTGATTAGGTAGATGTTCTTTGAGGAGTCTTTAAAAAATTTTAAGTTTCTCAGCTTGCTTTATTCGATTTGGCAATGAGTCCCAAAGACCTAAAGATGTAGCAGCGAAGGAGTTGGTGAAAATTATTGTATTTTGTCCGGGTACATTTATTTTAAATACGAAACCAGTAGTTATCAAATTGTAAGCCGATAAAATACTAAACATCTCTTTTAAGTTAACAGGGTACTATGGGTCTAAACGAACACTATCCCCCGTGTATCCCATGAGAGAAGGGTTTTATTTTGTTGAATATAATTGCTGACTGAGGTTAAGATGACTAGAATTTTATCACTTTTTTAAATTGAAATTGATTTCAAAAACAATTTGTCAAGTTGTCATAATCTATATAAATTGAATTTAAAATACATTTTTATGTTGTATGGTAAAAGCAAGCCGAGAAAACAGCAGATGGGATCACAAGGTATGTTTATATACGATGTTAGATTATATTATATACATCAACCATTCCAATCATTTAAATGACTACACGCTGTATATCTCGCCTAAGATCTTAGGCGAGTTTTTTTACATAGTAGACACATATCAACCTACTGTTAACCATGTAATTACGTCTAAGCAAATACACTAAAATACAATTCTTAAAATAAAGCTCTTGAGCTATGACGCTTTAGCGTTTCGCATATATTACAAAAGCATGAACACATTCTGGGACCTCCAAACTACGCATGAAAAAGCGTGTCGTTATATAATACAATTTTTAGATTTACTTTACGCTTACCTACTTATTCTTACTAATAATTATTCTACTTAAAATATAGGGTGGGCTTATAATTGAACTTCGTGAAAAATTACTAAGCCAATTTACATGTGCGAAAATTTTGCACACCGTATTAATAATATTAAAAAAAAATACACACATTAAAAATCATTGTGAAAAATATTAGGTAAAACTAAATTGGAACAACAATTTTTGGCTAAAATAGGGTATTCGATTTTTTGTAATTTACGTAGTCATATTTACCTACTGTTAATAGATATACCTATTGTTCTTGGCAAGTTAATTGATATAAATCACTAATATTGTAAAAAAAATATCACGCACAGACCTTCGTGGTCTATGTGATATTATAATTACTTTAATATTATTGTTATATTGTTGTATCAATAAATAAATTTTTAAAATATCTAATTTTCAATAGCCAGGAATCTAATTATGCTGTAGTGACGTTAAAGATACGCGTCTATTTGTTCATATCGGGGGAACCGCAAGGATTTTATTTTATTTAAGAAAGTAAAATAAAGGATGGTACGGCAGTGTTTGCTTCGCGCTCGACTTGGCCCCCGCACTACCGTGCCCCCAGACTTAAATACATCTGTATAATGCAGATCAGCGGACGCACTTTTATGATTTTTTTCTCTACAATGCAAAATGTAATGCGTGCAATGTATAAGGTGCGTCCGACGTGGTTTAGCATGTATAATTAATTTTGATGAAGAATAAACGAGTTTTATCATTGTCACCAAAAAAATTGCTTCGTGAAATAATAAATATGATCGAAGAATATAATAAGGTAGACTTTAACAGGTTGTGAAAGTGTGTAAAATGTGGACCTACATAAAAAAAGAACGTAAAAAGATAGAGAACATGATTCTAAATAAAAATATTTAGTAACTATAAAAGTTCAATTTTATGCGTCTCCCTGTGGATATATCCTTAATATACATATTAAATTAAACGAGAGAGTATCTCGTATACATTTAAAAATAATTGCTTACCTTAATGTATTACATACATTCTTTATAGTTACTAACCTATTCTAATTTAGTAAAACAGTACTTGGATTTGCTTGCACATAACTAGTGCTTTTAAGCATTCTTATATTAATTTTAGCCTAAAGACAACATTACTATATTAATAAATACTCATCAGACATATATTTTTATATATAACAATATTATTTTGTATAAAGTAAAAAAAAGTTTTTACTTGAAAGCGATAATATAAAAAAATATTACTAAATCTACATTTAAAATGCAATTATTTACGCAATTTAATACAAGTAAGCTAATACCTAGAACTAGAATTCCTAATCAAAATATACATTACGTTTATAGTTTAGTAAACAAAGTTATCAAAACTAGAAACATGTTTTTGTATAAGATAATATAGTAATTGCTATATCGGGGCTTCTCAGCAGTGACGACCTCAGGAAATTGTAGCTATTTACGACGATCAAGCCTCAATTGATCATAGGCTAGGAACCAGACTAGTTATAGTTTTAGCATAATAAAAAGCTAACCCTATGTTATAATTTTTTATTATAAATTAAAAAAAATGAATAAAAATGAGGAGAGATATTTGTTTTGTTTTGTTGAATGGCTACTAATGCTTTTATGGTTATGCTTGCTTTCCTGTGCATAGAGTTCAAAACAGAGCTCAAGTTTGTATATTATCGCTAATCTCTTACTCTATATTTTTTTATATCTGTACCCATTATTTGTATTATATTATAGTCCAAATAGACCATGTGCCTCGCCTCGACGTCGTTGGGCGACGACGCACAGTTTGGGAAGCCCTATACTATGAGTACTATATTATAAAACAAATGTGGCAAACATTATGTATTTTGGATATATACATTAATTATAACATTAAAAGTAATAATATGTCGTTAGATTAACCTAACTGCGTATACAAACTTTATTTTAAAAATAAATAAAAAATAGCAAACCGAAACCGTCGAGACCAATATAGCGGGAAAATAATATTAAGCTAATATTTTTGCTCCATAAAAAAAATTAAGACTAGATATTATGACTAGATTTAAAAAAATACAATCTCAAAGGCACAATCAAACTCGATCAGTGCCTTGCCTTACGTTTTAAATTTCTTCTTTGGACTTACAATCACACTTTCTTAAGCACAAAGTATCTCTAGTAAATGTTTACTTTTCCGAGTTTCCATGACCTCCACTATAAGCCCATGTTTTTTTTTTTGCTTTTTGTTTTTTTTTCCTTATTTACAAAAATAACATGACTAGAATAATAATATGTTTATTTATGTTAAGCATATATTAATTAATTAATCCAGTAGTTCTTGTCCACAAATCTATTTTTAATAATATTATCTCATCTACTTGGAATTCACGCCACAGGCTTAGAACCACTGATTCAATTAATAATAATTTTCAAAATCAATTGATAAATCTATATAATAATTACGCAGTCCTTCAGTTTATTATGTAAGATGGATCTTTAATTATTATTATGTTCGTTTTTGTATGCCGAAGGCGAGTGGTTTTGGAATATTTTTTTTATACATAGAAACTAGTCTTAGTAATAATTGCGTGTTATATTATTACACATTTATCAATTAATTTTTGTTATAGATATGTTTTTTTTTATTATACATTATAAAATAGTTGCACTTTCACTAGCATCAGGTGAGCTGAATATGAAATAATATACAAAAAATAATAAATATTTATAAAAAAAAAGTTTTAAATTATGCTTCTATATTTTGTCAGTCAACCACCCTTGTTGAAGGAAGATGCTGAACGCAGCTTCTTTCGGATCCTCGGTGAACTCCAACGTGGGATCACTCGGGTGTCGGCTGGAGACACACCCTCATCAACATCATCTGCCTCGGTTTTGATTTCCATTTTCTAAAATATAAGATACATTTGTGTAAGCATTGCTTCTTTGTCATTGTATTGCCCGGATCGCGCCTGGTTACTCCATTAATAATAATATTACTAATAACACTAGTAATAAATATTATTCAACAATAACACCACGTTAGCCTAAGTAAGCCCGCTAGATAGGCTGTTTTTAAATAAAAAAGCATCCAAATCGGTTTACCCATATAAGCGCTACGGTGCTACGAGCACACACTTAGCGGTCTAAATTGTAACGTAAGGGGCGTTAGCGGTCATACTTGCTACACTCCTCGTGTTGTGCTTTATATTATTATGTTGATTATTATATTTGAAAACATGAGTGGATGAAGGAGATAAGTAACATTTGAAAAAGAAATAAAAAGTCGCCGAATAAAGGAGTCCCAATATTGTGCATTTTTTTTTTCAAAAATATTAGAACTTTACACTTTCATTTTTTCCTTGTTAGTAGATATGCATAATTATTACTAAAACCTGATACAAATAATTTGTAAATACTTCTAAATAAAATCAATTATTTATCTTAAAAAAATAATTAGCAAAACTTGAGAGTCCATTTTCTCATCATTTAAAAATTGTATCATATCCCCTTCATTCACTAAAGTCTTCATTTATTTTACCTGTACGATCAGCCTAACAAGAGTATGTTGTTGTTCGATCATCTGAGACATTTCACGTAAGCGACGCTTCTGCTTGTCAAGTTCACCGGTGATGAAGTCCTCGCTACTCTCCAGTACTAGATCTAGTCCAACTGGAAACATAGCATAAATACCTACATAAAACAAACAGGAATAGACAACAGATGGAGAAAAAAGAAACTGCGTTTGGGATTATTTATTACGTTTTAGGATTTATTGGTTAAGTTTTACTATCGTAGTTTAAGCATAAACAGACGCAGAAATACGGAAATAATAAAATTTAGAATACTAGTTTGTGAAAAAGTAGAGTAGGTATTTTAGATTGAAAGAGATAAAAAATAAAATAAACAAATTAATACCATTTATTATTTATCCTTGCTAACATTAAAAGTTAATACAACGCATTTCTATATTATAATATTATAATTTATAAGCGGTCAGTAACTATTACGTGTATACATTTTGTGCGATTGAAAATTACATCGTTTTTGAAATGACTACCTAATTATGAATCACGACTTATAAGGCAAGTATAATTAAGTAGCAGCTTTGAAAGTAGATAAAGTAGTAAAGTAGGAAAATTCATTCCTACTGAAGTCTTTTGTCAGAAAAGACTGCAAACATATTATTATATAATATAAACTTTCGAGTTTATATTATTAGACATAGCCGTGTCTAAGTATTATCATAAAAATCTTCTCCTAATGCCGCGCCTAAGCGACATAAGCTGAAGAAATAAGAATGATTTATAATGAATTGTGAATATCATCCTTAGATCGACCATAAGTTTCCTACAGCATCTTAGTTGTTGATGTCAAAAGGATCATGTAAGCAGTGAATAACAAAAAGTCTGTCATGTTGATAATTTTATAGCTAAAAATAATAATCTTTATTTTTATGAAGGGTGTTATAAATGCTGAATAGTGATTGGGATCTCCTTTCAAATACATAGAGATTTGTGTCAGGAGATCTCGCTCTTCCATAACATGAAGGTGTTTCCTAAAATAAAGCTTCAATATAATTAACAGTACTCAAACTTACCATCATCAGTGAAAGGATTGCAGAACCACTTGCGTAAAATCAAATCGAGGAAGCCAAGTTTACATTTTTTATTATTCGGATATTCAATAAGTTCATCCTTGTCAACCCTTTCCAATAAGAACGCTGGTAGTTTTCTTTCTAGCTCCGTGTGTAGGACAACCTGGATATGACATAAAACGCAATCACACAATTATGGGAAATAAAAGTTGGACGTTTCTAGACGCCCGGAAAAAGAGATCTTTGTTACCATTACGATTCATATTAATCAATAGCAGATTCATGTGTCATTAGGTCATTACGACATGAGAGCGCCATACCGTTTACTATCGCGGCATTCGAGTTCATTTTACTGAGAAGGCGACTCAATAGATGTTGTAGGCGCATAAAAATACATTTACTAATATTTTATAATATTATTCTTAATATATTTGGCAAATATTTTGTTCACATTATGTTCATCAAGGGAGGCACAGCAGTGAATATAGAGGCTGATGATAATGAATTTCCAGTAATATTTTAGTTTAATCTAATGATGTTATATTTATTTATTGTAATTTGTAACTGTAATACTTCACGTGAACTGTGAAGTTCATTAAATACTGACTGTTAAATGTCAAAAAATAAAATAATGTTTCATTAATAATTAATACAACTTATAACATTAATTCAACCAATCAATCGCATTGCGATTTGAATGGTCGTCAAAAATTTGCTTATATGTTGATAATAGTTGAGCTTCCATGTAACCGATCTGGCTCATGTGAATTTCCAAGACAATAAATCACCACGACCAAACGATAGCGCGATGTAATTATGGAGAGTGACATCTAGGTTCGATGAGGTGAAGTATTTTTTAGTGAGCTTAGGGGTTGAAACAATTTCAATGAGATTCCCGACATTGTTTTTATAAGATATTCCTTATTCTTATAATAACATTATTAATATAAGTATCATCATCATTCCCTTTTCCGTCCACTTCTGAAAACAAACTTCGAATAGCCGCATGCCATTCACATACAGTAGCGCAAGTGTCGTACAAGGATTATTATTTTGATGTACTTGAATGAGTGTTGATCGGCCATTATATTTCCCATCACTATTGCATACACATATGCTATTTAATTACATATTACTAATTTCTTATTAATATTAAATACTTAAACGTACTTGCATAGCCAATCGCTTCAATTGCGCATTTCGTCTCACACTCTCAATATCTCCCACAGCAAGACCGATCAGCAAGTTCATCAGAAGGATTGGCATAAGGACCATAAATATTCCAAGCATGAGAAACGTTGGCATGGGAAACGGCAACATGACATCAGAATCGGATTTGTAGTAGGGTTGTACGTAGGTTCCAACAAAATCTATTTCACCTAACATCATCGCAAAGGTGCGCATCAATGACATTGGAATACTGCTGAAAGATAAGTGATGACCCTGGAAGAAGGAGACGTTAGTAATCATCCTTAAAAAATATATTAGGCAAAAACAACCGTATATTTTAAATTTCGCTGAGCATAACAATTCTACTACAAAATAAGTAAACTTTTCATGACGTCATGAACGCAAAGCATACCTATTTTTGAACATTTTTGTGCTTTAAATGTAATTAATGTTTTTTAAATCTAAAGTAATAAAATATATATACCAAATCAAGGAGCTCAGATAATATATTTTCGCTATGCAATATAAATACCGGTATGTTGCCACGCACTTTTGATAAGAGTACGAAAAAAGATAGTCCGAATGCAATAATCAATATGGAGAACACCATGAGGACTTTAATGAGGGTCTGCAGGATCTCGAGGAACATCACCACGTAGATGCCGACTTGGTCGAACCGCTGCAAAAGCCGGAGTAACTCGAACCATGACAAGAATACCGTGATGGACGCAGCAGAATACTGAAAAAAATCATAATTAAAATTTCCTGCCATATATAAAAATTAAAAAACTTATAATTTGTATTTAAGAGCAGGAACGTAAATATTCTTAAAATTTTAATCAAAATGTATACCATAAATTCGTTTTTAGCATATTATATTGATTATTCTTAAGTCTGAAAACACAAAAATATTTACCTGAATGTCGTAGATAGTGGTAAAATGTGTTAAAAACGATGGCAACACCATTAGGGTTGAGCTGATGTATAGCATCCAGGATACGAAGTTTGATGGGTCCACTATATAATGCCATTTCTGTTGTTTTATATTATAAAGTTCCCGTAACAAACAGCATCCGTTATATATAATTATTCCTATAGTACTAGTATAAAGAGCGACCATGGTTTCGAAATCTGAAAAGTATTAAACCTATTTAAATTGGCCTACGTTTTTACGTTTTAAATAATAAGCGAAAACTTAATCAGATACTTTTTAGAAAAAAATTAAAAAACCAAATATTTTATGACTTAGTAAGTCAATAGACGATCCTAACTTGAATATAGATACTTTTGCTTACGATACACTTTTACTCTACTCTAAGTTCTCTCGTTAAAAGTAAAGATATTAAAACAGCTAAATCGTTTAAAATTGGCAATACCAACGCCAGACCAAACCAAAATAACCATATGATAGTACCTGTCACTTGGGGTGTTGAGCTTCTGTTGTTTCCTTTCTCAAACTCCTCCTTTACACGTGGTTTGGTTGAAGATTGCAGCATCAGCAAATATGTGTACACGGTTACAAACGTCAAAAATATACTATAAAAAAGTAAGTTTGTCAAATGAAAGTATTTTCCATACGAGTTCCATTTCATTTGCAAATATTTCTGGCTCAATGGGTGTGCTAGCAATTCAACACGACCATGAGCGACCATCGCCTGAAAAAAATCTTTATTATGAGAACAAGAGAAGACTTTAGTTAGTGTGTAAGCTAAACCTTATGATCTTTTGCTAGTGCATTTGTAAAGCGTTTTTAATAAGTGATTGTATGTATTTTTTATAATATTGAGAAAAGAAAGTTTGACATACATTGACGCCCCGTTTGCGCGAGCGCTTTTTTGCGAGCGTTAAAAAAGCGTCCGAATGAGACAAATGGATACACATGTATCTATTCAAATGAAAGCGTTTTTAAAATGAAAGCTTTTTTTATCGTGCACTATTGGATTTTCACTGACACTATCGATAAAGAGCACAAGAGTACAAGTGGAGCCTAAGCCCCCGTTAGCTCGAGCGCTTAAAAAGCGTCGCGAAGACCCGACATTGGCTCGGGTTGTGAGTTTGGCGTGCTCAATTCGAAACGTCAAACACTTAACGTCAAAAATCCAACAGTGCTCGATAAAAAAAGCGTTCTTTTTAAAAACGATTTCGCGTGAACAGAATCATGTGTATCATTAACTGTCTAATTCAAACTCTTTTTTAACGCTCGATAAAAAAGCGCTCGTGCAGGGCCGAATGTTAAGTTTAGTGCTGATATTGTTAGAGTTGTAAATGTGCAATGGTGCGAATATGTTATCTGATAACAAAACACGGTGCTTGATATTTTAGTGACACTCCACTCACGTTGATAACATGCAACGGTTCTGGACGATACTTTGGGTCGTTCAAAGCCTGTCTCATAGCTCTGGTGGAGCGTTGGTAGAATTTGAATGTGTATTTAATCTGTATTGAAGTAAAAATACATTTTATACTACGTCTGCGATGATATTGAAAACTTACGTTCAGGGCTGGAAGTGGTATTTGTTGAGATTTTGGCACGTTATCAGATTTTCGACTACCGTCTTCGTCTCTTAATTTAGGACACAGAGCAGAGAAGCTGTACTTGATCTAAATAATTTAATGCATTAGTTTTATTTAATAAATAAAGATCAACTAAATCACTACAAAACGGAAGCAATAGTTTAGATTTCTTGATTTGCTTCTAAGATAGTTTTCAAGCAAAAAACAGAAGAGAAAATTTAAGAACCTATACTAAAAACAAATATAAAGTATTAGTACACAACTAATATTTAAAAAAAAAGATAATCGATAAACTTACGTAGAAACTTTTAGAATCCTTTTTACAGTTTGCCTTAGTAATGCATTTATCTTGCACAGCCTCAAAAACCCGAGGCATATATGCAATCAATGCGAGAGTAACACAAGGATGGCGATCCGAGCGTAAGTACATTACTTCTTTAGCTCTAAAATACAACATTTAATACAATTAAAAATAGAATTTGGTGTTATGAAAAGTTTAATAATTGCTTTAAAATATACATAATAATTTACATGTATGGATGTTGAAAAATGATTCCAAAAAAGACTATTTTGGTATGTGCAAATACAACTATAATTTATTTTACTATTATTTCACACTTCAAAGAATTCTATTACGTAATAATAAATACGTATCAATATAATTTTAGTATATTTCAGTCACACTTAAGTCAGAATAATACTTACGTGTCGTGGCGTGTCGTGACGCGCCAGAAGAATATCGGTTTCATACATTTAATATGGTTGGAGATATATTTGCGTGGCGACACGACACGACGGGCAAATATGTCCCTAGCCATATTAAGTGTATGAAACCGATATGCTTCTGGCGCGTCACGACACGCCACGACACGTAAGTGTGTTTCTGGCTTTATATTGTCATTAAAATAAAGATAGCCGTTACCCACAGATACGCCAACGGCATTTTGATATATATCTGATAATATTATGATACTTATTGTTATAGTTAATGAGCCTAGCATTATATTGGTGAAGGTGTATTTAAAATAAGATAAGTATTTTCATTGATTACTTCATACGTCCAAAGTTATAAAGATTACTTCTTTATTACATTACATGTAGTTAATATATCGTACCGCTGTTCATGGGTGACCATCGCGAGGGCTGCTTCTGGGAACTTGTAGTAGATAGCGTAGTCTATGGCACTCATATCTAAATTGTTGTAGCTCAAACGGCATCCCATAGACAACAAGAGGGCGATGGAATTCGGTTTATTCTCCATGGTGGCGAGGTGCAATGGTGTGTTCTAAAATTTTCGAAACATACTTATATATAAATTATATAACTAAACAAACTGTAGCGTAAACAAATCGTACTGTTACAAGTCACCCTATTGGTTACCTTATTGGGTATCTTCCCCTAGGACATTCTAGAAGTCCGTAAACAGGCACCGACATGGCAGTCAATTTGACAAAGTACAGGTTAGTTTATTAAATAATAAATTGCTTTTTTTAAATAAATAGTTTTATTATACAGTGTTATCAATGAAATAAAATGCTTTATTAATTGCTGATTCTAATAATATATAAATAATAAAAATTATCCAACCATCACATCACATTAACGGGTACCTACTAGGAAAAAATATATAAAATTTATTATGTAACTATTTGGATACGGCAAGAAGAAAAAAAGAATTGAAGAAACATATTTGGCTGTAATTTATATACATAAATATTTATTGGGTAAACTAAGGCCAATACTCAATGATGGATAGCGAAATTCAAATACCTACAAAGACTTATAATATCCTCAGACATTAAGGTTTCTTCATCACCAGGCCAAGTGCACTTAATAATTAAAAACAACCTTATTTCTTATATGCCTAAGTTTACTATCTGCATTATTGTGTAATTAAATAATATACCAATACATAAAAAACATTTATGGAAACTTACACCGTCTTTATCAGCTTGGTCCAAAAGATGAGAGTGAACTGAATGGAGTAGCTCTATGGTTTGGGTGTAACCACTCATAGCGGCTAAGTGTAACGGGTTACGACCATTGTGGTCTCTATGAAGAAGGGCACCTCGGTTCAGTAGAAGTTGAACGACTCTGGTGTGACCCTCCCGAGAAGCGATATGCAGTGGAGTTAACCCTTCACCGTCGCTCTCATTTATGATAAAGGTACCTTTGTCAGAATCGAGTAGTTGGCATGCTGTATGGTAGCGACCGTATCTGAAAATTAGAACGTGTGACTTTTCAGAACTCATTTTCTTTTTTAAAAGTTTGGTCTTATTCTTACTAATCTTATTATCTCTCTGTAAGCTATCCTATAAACGTTAAATTTTTTTACATTTCAACGATATAATAAAATGAATAAACAACAATATTTTTTTCCTTTCGCCGACGTCTTTAAAATCAGTTTCAAATACGATAATAGGAGCTGAAAAGGGCACGAAGAACCAATAAGTGAAATAATTGGAACCGGTCGAGAAAAAATTAAGCTGACTAGCAATAACTTTGAATATTAAATCATGGAAAGAAATATAACAAAAAATATGCTTTTCAAGACTAGATTGTGTTTTATTGGAAAAGTATTAAACTAGTATATATAAGGAATAAGGATATTTGAATATATCTTATTCTGCTTCTTTCTGATAAGACATAACGCATAAAGTATCAAACTCCATTCGTCTGAACACATTTGCAGTATAATATTAGTACTATAAAAAATATTTATGAACTACTCAGAGTTTCATCTTGTTAGTAGGTACTAAAGTATCATTAGAGTTGCGAAACTTGTTTCGAGGTAACGCGTAAGAAGGTCATATAGAATTATTTATACATCTAACTTTTTATGTCTGATGTGTAACGTGAAAAAAATAACACTGATGTTAATCGACCCAAGAAGCGAAGTTATGGCGAAGATACCAACCGAATTATAATGTGTTTCATATTAGATATAAGGCATTGACATAAGTGATAACAATTTTAAAGGACTCCACGAGCTCGGCAATATAAGGGTATAATAATCCTCAAAGCGCCCTGTTCTCATTACACGAGAGGTAATAATGCTGGTATGCATCACAATTTTTACATTGTACCATGAATATAATGTAAGTGAAAGATATTGTCCTAAATAAAAAATGAATTTGGAAAATCAAAGTTATTTTAAAACAACTCAATTGATTTTTATTCCAGCTTAGTAAAACATTCAACTATACTTCATTCATGTAATACTTAAAATTCAAAGCATATAAACGGACCTAAAGCATTATATATACACTAACGAGTTATTTCATGAATTATTTTGGGTTTGTGACTGATAAACGCCTAGTTATTTATTAATTAATAAAATTATTAATTAATATTTTACTATGCATACCTTGCAGCGAAGTGAAGAGGACTTTCATTATTATTGTTTTTGAGATTAATACAAGCGCCAAGTTTGATGAGGTTTTCCAAAGATCGAATGTGACCTTCTCGGCTGGCGTAATGAAGGGGCGAGCAACCAGTACTGTCTTTTTCATTCAGAAGTTGTGCAAGACTTCGTTCACAACGATCCTGAAAAAAATTTGAAAATGGAAGTATAAGTCATTACTTACCACAGGGATGTTGACACATGTTACAAATTCATGTAAAACTATGTTTTACATATTAAATACAGTATTTGAAAACCTAAAATAACATTTCAAAAGTCTACTTATTGGTCTTAAAATTTTGAAAATTAATTTAAAATCCATTATTTATCATGCATTATCACGTGACTGTACGCCAATAAGGCGATAACGTCATTGAACATTGAGTTTAGTACAAACTGTCATATTATCTCACCTAACATAGCGCGAGCTCTGTATGCGGTGTGTGACGTAATGACGCTTGGAACGTTTTAACGGAAATTTTAAAAACTATTTTTCTTTTTTTAATTTTTTGTTAAAATTGGACTTATTTCTTTACAAAAGTCTTTTTTTCGTTTTTATCTATAGTATATATATCAAATAAAAATAATTAAAAAAAATTGTCAACATCCTTATTGTGTTACCACACTTTTGTAAAAGCAGTGTGGTAGCAACATAAGAGTTGAGCTATAGGTATAATATGATCGGCCTCTTATAAATGTCACATGTAATGGTCGATGGAAAAATTTCCTTATGAAGTTAAAGCTGGTTGCCTTTAACAAAAAATATGGCCAGAGTTTAACTGCTGAGAGGGATGTGCTCCCGTTTGATTCGTCCAACCATCTTACGTCTTAGGCTACTCAACTCAATTAAAACTGAAACTAGCTTTGGTCGTCTAACTAACAGAAAAAAAGTCCAGCATCAAATAAAACTCACTTTATTTACCAAAAAATAAAAGTACCATTATTATAATGTTATTGGGGGAGTGATTTACTATGTTGATGTATTAAAATGGTAGGAAGTAATGAAATCAGAGTTTCAGTTACGCAAAAATATTTTTGTCTGCCTCAAATACTACACTTGTTTTTCAAAGACCAAGCCAAGTAATTAAAACCAATAAATATAAAACTTTTAATATATTTTTTTAAATACTTTTGTAACGCTAAGTATACAATATAAAAATATAATAAAATATTATATTTAAACATAAAACTCAATTAAGATGAAAGTCATCGCTCGATTTGCGCGTATTATACAAGTAATAATAGTGTTCTATTATAGAAAAGGTTAATGTTTTGATTCTAGAATATCAAAACAAATTATTAAAACCAAATATAATGAAACTATTAGAAATATTATATTCAAAGTTTTTGTATATTTTATATCTTAATTCTAGAGTATAATAATTAGATGTAAGTATGTACATTATTGTTTTTAGAATCAATTAGAAAAAGGATCAACAAAATCTAACGACCAGGCTAAAATTATGATTATAACTAATAATATCATTGTAAATTGCTCTCAGGCTTTGCTGTCTAATTGTCAATAAAAAATTGCAAATAAGTCTTATTAAGTTACTACTACATAATAGAAAGAAACGACGATCGTCTAGTGGCCTTTTGAGTACTTGGTCCGGGCTCGATGCAGATCCCTGATTCGCGGTGCCTTGTAGAAATTACTATGATTCTGAACAAGAGACCATTGATTGATCACCAGTGAAGGAAAGCATAGAGTGGAAATGCATGCATATTAAATTTAAAGGTGTGAAGTTCAATAAACCGCATTGGGTCAGCGCATCGGTGAACTATGGCCCGATGCCCTCACTTGATTTCGAGCATGAGACCTGTGTTTAGTAGTGAGACAATATCATAAGGGTTGATTCTAATAGAAATAAAATAACATTTACCACTATCAAATTATTTTTTTGAGCATATATTTGTAATAAGTATTTGTATTGTTTGTAGGCCCTGGAGGGAATTGAACCTGTGTCCCAGATTTGGCAGCTTCTTTAAAGCTATAATTAATATTCAAACCATAAAATTTATTCACAAAGTTTATATATAAAGAAACACCATAAAAATATTGGAGGTGCTTATTTTCACTTGGGATATTAAAAAAAAATTTTACTCTTTATTTAGTATAAAAGCCGCGAGAGTAATTTAGAACCGGTTTCGACAAATCACATTAGAAGTTATGGAAGTTTTAATGGAATTCTTTGAGCAGTTTATCTTTAACCCTGCCTTTTGGTTCATTTTTAAGTGGTTTCGCCTTCGGTTTTGTTGTATATTTAAAAATGTTACCCTTTTCAACATCTTCATCGTCAAGAAACGTTACAGATTTTTTTTAAATATTTATGACACGAAAGACGTTCAAGTTCTGAAGTAAGCGCGGAACATAGAGCAACACGGTTCGTGTCCTTCCGGTGTCGGAGGCGCGGAGGAACTCGTACTCGTACATATTATAAAATGAAGTCGCTTACACAGTCTGTTCGTATAGACCATTTAAACTATTCAATACATATTAATGCTTTATTCAGCATTAGACGAGTGATTCAAGAGGCAGGTATAATTATTATAGTTTCTCAAGGTTTTGCGTAGTTTTGGGTTGAAATATAAGCACAATTAGCTGTTGTAAAAGTTAGTAATATGTTTATGGGGGATTTTAATTAAAAATCTGGCATCATGCCTTTGGGGTGTAACAATAAAAACATGGTGCGACATTTCTCATAAAGAAATTTACAAAAAGTTCGCAATAGTGTATTACATGTGTCCTTTAAGGATAGTTCACTATACACATTTTATCTTCTAGAATATTCTTCTCATTCTTCTTTATAAATAGTCACGTACGTACATCGTGGCAATTGTAAGGCGAAAACAGACAGACATAGTATAGATCCATCATACACGTTATCAATTCTTATAATATACGTTCATAACTCTATGAATTTCACGCACCTTATTCCATTCATATATATGATGTAATTACCATGAATGTTTTAGGAATTATAGCATAATATTATACTAAACTCACAATTGGCTTTCCAGATAAAGATTTTATCTGTTTGAGCCGTACCGTAACCGTATTTAACTCCTGATTAATCGCCGATACGTCACGTCGTTGGATGCGAGTGACAGGGTAGTGGAATCGGTCGTCTTGGCGTTTATTTAAGGGGGCCTATGTTCAGCAGTGGACGGATAAAGGCTGATGATGATTAAAATTATGTCATATGTTTACTAACAGAGAACATTTTTTTTTCGTTTGTAACAATTAAAATAATAATATTAACATCAAAATGAACATAATAACCAGATATGCGATATGTGTGATAATTCGACATTCACACTATGGGTTTTGTTATTACCACCAGCACAATTCTGAACAAGCTATACTAATTAACACCTGGTTGGAAGGTGCACGGTGTACGGCCTATCGAGTGAGAATTTTAAACAGTCATGCATATGCAGCGGATTCACTATCGCTCTTGTGTGATTGGCTACATTGTTTTTGAGTTAATTTTATTGGGCTATGGACATGACGCAAAACTTTGATGGTGCTAATTATCAAGCTTTAGCTATTTGTTTTAGCTGCTGAGCTAAACAAACAGCTTAAAAAGTAGGCTACAGTGAGATGTCGATAGATGTGAAACATCCAATACTAAATATAAGCTGCTAAGCTAAACAAACAACTTGGTTCAATGTGGCTAGCTATGATTTTTAACTCCCGTGAAAAAAAAACCAGGCAAGTGCCAGTAGAACTTGCGCAAAAGGGGTTACGTATCATAATATATACAACATTAGACACTTGTAGAATAAATTCTGTACCGCTTATACAACTACTGCAACTTTTACATTGTCAAAATTGTTAAGTCATTTTTCGTTTTCGCCTTGAGTTATTTTTTAATATTATATAGTAAAGGTTGTTGAAGGCCTTTTAGGTTACCATTATAGTTAGCTTATACTTACTTTTATTGAAATTTTAGCACACAATTAGACATCTTATATTATATATAACGTAAAATTATTTCCAACACATTAGTTCAATGGAACATATTGGTTTGTGTTTCGTATTTCAATGAACACTACGAAAAGGGATGCTCCCTAACTCCAAGTCAGATTATCTTATAAGCTTATTGAGTATCTTGCGTTTACTATAAGCACTATTAACAAAGGGGTACTCACTTTGCAGCTGGCGGCGAAGTCTTCAAGTCGTCCTCCATTTATGACTACGAGATGCAAGACATTGCGAGAATTGATGTCTTTCAGTTGAATATCAGCCCCAAGACGGATCTATGAATTATGAAGGATTGTTGAATATATAGATTTATTTAAGGACACTATTATTATTAAATTATTATTTGAGGTTTACGTATTTGAGGTTTTTTTTTATCTCCGCATTTTTAAGTAACAGTTATATTATTGTAGGCTCTTCACATTAAAGATAATACGACCGTTACCTAAGAACGCTGATATAATTCTGTGCTATTAATAAAATACAGATTTTAACAAACAAAATTTAGATGTGGGAGTCTTCAGGCCATTGCAGACTAATTTAATACGCTTACGCCTTCTTTGGATTTAGTAAAAATGTATTTATAATACCTTGAAAAAGGTCAAATGAAAAATAAAGAAAAACAACTATTTTAGGAATTATTTTTCAATTTATCGTCTTTTAAGTTATATTATGAAGCTTTTATCTCATAGGAATATTAATTGCAAAATACAATTTGTCAATTTGAAATATGCCCTCATTATAGTCGACTGAGCCCAAAATATTGATAGACTTTATTCAAACGGAAACAATACAATACCTTCATATAATTAAATACAGAAACTAATTCACATTAAAAAGTAGGCTAGAGATGCCCGACAGATGTGAAACATTTAATAATAAATATTAGAATCTATATAATATTATGGAAAGAAATACGTACGTACACCCAAAGGAGTAGTGAGCATCACGACATAACAGGGTTACTACATAGATATGCAAGATGCATCAGTAGACGTGTCATATCAAATATATTTATATAATTGCTAGCTGTTGTCTACAGCTTCGCCTGCGTTAACTAAGATTTACCACGGTACATTAGGGGGATAATAACATATAGCTTATCGCCTTTCTCGATAAATGGGCTATCTTAAACTGAAAGAATCATTAAAATCTGACGAATAGTTCCTGAGGTTAGAACAAATGAACTCATCTTTATATATTAATATAAGATAAGATAATATATAGCCTATGAGCTATATAAGGCCTTACTCGATAAATGGGATATCTGACTGAAAGAAAAATTCAAATCGGACGGATTTACCTATACAACAGTAAATATAAGATTTATAAAACAGGAAGTATAATATTTTAAATATCATACAGTATTTTTCAAATTGTAAGTACTCTCGTGATTTGGTTGAGATATACCGAGATAACAAACCGAGATCTAATCTGTAAAAGCTTAGTAGTAAGTCTATATTACGTACCAAAGTGTGAACCGTCCGCCAACCGCCTCTCAAAGCTGCGAGCAACAAAGGAGATCTGCGTTCTTTGTCCAGAGGGTTGATATCCGAGCCTTCCATTGCGAGATAGTTGACGATATCCGGGTGGTCGAACATAGCGGCGCAGTGAATCGGAGTCATCTTTTGTACGTCACATGACGTCAGACAAGCGAGCTTTTCTTTTGGCTGTATTTCGAACATCAATTTCACAATATCCAAAGCTCCCTATAACGGAAAGAAGTATATAGTGAATGCTAAAAAAATCATCATCAGTCTCTATCAGTCCACTGCTGAAAATAGACCTAACTCAATAAACGGCACGACGGCTGTTCTCTTGCTACTCGCATTTTCCATCGCTTAGAACGTGTGTGTGTGTGTGTGTTTAAGTGTGAATGACATAAAAAAATAATCATAATAATCTGATAATATATCTGGGCCTCTAATTAGGTCATGTGATAGAAATAAACATACATACACTGAGAAAATGGAACGCACTCCTAGGGCGGTTGAGTAAAGTACCTACTAATGATATTACGAGTGAGTGCTTAAGTAAGCATTTACAGATATTATTCTCCAATGCTGTCTGTAACAGCAGTTGTAAATTTTATATATTCTTTTCTGGTCATTTCTTGTCGTGGAAATGTCATATATATTTTCAACCTTATAAAGCCTGTTCCGATAAATGCTAACATAACACTAAGAGCGATTTCGCATTGCATCCGATCTGAATCCGTAAAATGCGGATACTTTGGTCCATGAATAAACACCTTTGAAATTCAGATTCGTAAACAACAGAAACCTAATCGGATGTCGGCAATCGGATTTAGTGCATAGACTATCAAACAAATAATTGTATGCCGGCACGTATTTTCACGGATTTGGATCGAATGCAATGTAAAATAGCTCTTATACTTATGATCTATTAGTTATTATATTTACTTGAGCGCAAGCAAGATGGACTGGTGTTGACAGATCATGCTGTTGCGTGGATATTTTTGCCCCCGATCGTAGGCAGAGTTCTACCGCCTTTATGTCTCCCCCGTGTACGGCAGAGTGAAGGGGTACATTTCCTTCATTGTCATAAAGAGATATCATTTGTTCCCTCGTGCAACCTCTGGACTCGCCCCATTGAAGGAACACCTCCATGGTTCTAGACGAAGCGTTCTTTGCAGCCTCGTGTATCGGATAGTAGCCGTTGTTACAAGATAGTTTCCATTCTGCGCCTAGATCGGATATCTATAAAAAAAACAAAGCTAATCTTTCAGACACACTTTAGTTTGTGGTTCATTATTGTTATTAACTTAATATATATGTATCTGTTTTTGTCTCTAGTGTGTTTTCTTTTCTGTATTTTGCATCGCAATAGATAACGACTCGTGACTATCACACAAATTAAAGTTTTGTAAATGACATGGGCACGCACTCATAGTGCCGAGCTCAAAGTTGAGTTGAACTATCTATAACAATAATTTGTCGAGAAATTGAAATAAATAAATTTATGCTTAGGGATTGAAAAACAAATTTATATGACTAATAAAATAAAACTATAATTATTTGTTTCATCAAATCTCTCATATCTATTTTGCTCATATTTTCCATAATAAACATAATTAGGAACGGAGGGCATTACTGATTTATAAGTATAAATTACTTAAAAAAAACAATAAAATTACTTAAATAAAATTAAATAATAACCAGTTCAAAACAACCGAAAACGATATAAATGACTAAAATATTTTTATGATAAATAATGAAAAAAACACTAACACCCGGTAGATACACATCTCTATACTTATTGTAATCCTGTGTAATGAGAAAATGTGCAACGAATTTCGCTTAAAGTAATAATGGCCAACCGTTCTAAGCGAATCATTAAATTTATCTATGTACGCGTAAGCATATTGTAATTTCGTTTGCAGTCACACACAAGCTGAATAATAATGATTTTAGACGTCTTCGTTAGGTTTTACCGCGATTGTATTACAAGGGGAGCAAATTTTGATGATGAGGGATTGTTGTGTTCCCGCAGACTAACAATAAAAGGATCTTTTAAAGCTCCATCTTTGAGAAAAATATAACTACAAATATTATAGTAGTGATCATTACAATAAGTTTTATGCTAATGGCAAAGCCACTACGACGGGTAAAAGAACTGTCGGGATTTCAAATAAAAATAATTCAGATAGGTATACATGTCATATCATTATCATTATTAGCCTTTATTCATCCAATGCTAAATATAAGCCTCCCCCAATGAACGCAAAGACAACTCGTATGATTTTTGACGTTTTCGTCAGGTTTTACCGTGATTGTATTACAAAGGGAGCAGATATTAGTTATGAGAGATTGTTATGTTTCCTCAGACTTCATATTAAATGGTGTAGAAAAATATTCCTATAGAAATATTCTTAATTAAGTCATCTGCTCACAGACAATCGCAATGGACCTCTAAGAGACGTAAAGCCAAAAGTAAATTCCCTTTCGTCAAAAATCTGCAGAATTAATAACAATAAAGCTTCATCTTAAGTTTTCACTGTTCCACTTTACCATAATCTATTTATTTCGTCCCATTTATTAAAGTCTGCCTCAGATTAGACTTGTCTAATTGATAGTGTTTAGTAACTTAAATAAGCGTTTTCTACCTTAGCAAAAAGTAAGGTGTTAGTACCAGTTATAATGCCCACTGTCTGCCGTTTGCACAGGATACAGCAATCATTTTTTGATAAAGACCTTTTTTAATAAACACTAAGACGACTAGTCCGAAATATTTTTAAATCGTTCGAGACGTTTTTAAGTAACGTCGAAACAAACAAATAAAAATCAAATCTTTCCTGTTCATTATTAGTATCAAGTAATTAGTCTATAAGTAAATATCTTATTATTACTACTACTTTTATTTTATGTTAACGCAGGGAAATACAGGTGAGGGTCCGGGTACGATCCTTCCCCCCCCCCACACTTTCGTGTTGTCTTGAAATCACCTGAACACGAGACCTGCATGCCTGATGAGGTTAAAAATCTTTAAAGGTGTGTTATGTTCACCAACCCACATTAGGCCAGTATTTCGGTGAACTATGGCCCTATACCGTCCTCAATTGATTTCCAGAAGGAGACCCGTGCCCAGAAGTGGGACATATATGTTCCTACTTTACTTTACATGTTACCTCGGGTAAGGTTTCTAGACTTGTTAGGAATGGTGGAGTGGAATGAACTAGAGATGTTGAAATACTTACCAGGATCCTCGCGCAAGCGTCATGATCGTGTATGGCAGCGAAGTGAAGAGCGGTGCGACCGTGCTCGCCCCCCAGATCAACGTTGAACTGATTCTTGTATTTGGCAAACACTTGAAGGACAGTGACCTTAAAATAAATGCTATGTGATATTATGTGTTTAATGTTTTAAACTTGAAGGACAGTGACCTTAATTTTTTTTATGTTATACTCGCATATTGTTCAATGTTTTACACCTGAAGGTCAGTGGCTTTAAAAAATATTTTATATTGTGTTCAATTTTCTTTTACTTGAAGAACGATGGCCATCAAAGAAATGTTATTTGATATCTGTTTAATGTTTTCGGTCAACTTCTCGCTTGGTATAGAAAATTAATATACTCCCAAAAGATATAAGATCCAATTTTCAACTATAAAATAAATAGTGAATAAATCGTAAAAAAGTTTTTTATTGTAGTAGTCAAAACATGAATTTCCATAAAGGACTGACGGTACATTCAATCAGTTAAAATTTTCGACTATTACAAACAAAATATTTTTTCAGAAACGGTTTTCCGCATAGCTCTGACCTGAATCAACATTTTTTCCCTAATGGATCGATATAATAATTTGTGTATCGAAAAAAAAGTAACAGTAATAACGTTCAAATGCCATAATATTATGTTAAAATATTATTTGAAAATTAATTGTTACATAACATTTTACGTGCATATACACAATAATTATCGTTTTATCTCGTTAGTATAACAAATAAATAATTTATTTCATTAAAATATGTTTTGCGCTCGCATTATTTTATTAACTTTGACAAATGTATATCGAAGAAATAAATATGCGCTGTGAAAAGTAAAATGTGTAAAATCTCATCATAAAAAAAAAGTTTTAATAAACACACTTCGTTCTGCCAAAACTACTAATATCACTATTAAAAAGGGGTTGATCATAAAATAGAGGCAAAGAATTGTTAATATTAAAATTTGGGGTGGGTCACCGTGGGTCACCCTCATCATTTAGGGGTATGAAAAAATAGATATTGGCCAATTCTTGTGCATACTCGGTGTGTACACAAAGTTTTATAAAAATCAGTCTAGCGTTTTTGTAGGAGTTTGGCAGCAAACACCACAAACGAGAATTTATTATATTATAAGATACATAATATTATGTTTTGGAATAGACCACTTCATATTTTAGAATAAAGCAAGCTGAGTAACAATCTTGAGACGTATTGGACAGAGACTCGTTTCAGTGTCACAAGATGTCCATTAACGTAATAAGATAATTAGGTTATTTCTAGGGCTACTACATGTGCAGGACATTTAAGGATATTTTATCAGTTCTAGTTCTCTAAGCATTTAGAACTCTCGTGTGTTTTTTTCTAAAACTTTTAAGAAAACCGAAAAAAATTGTTTCTCTCTATAATTGGATGTTCATTGTTATTAATATTTCATCGTCTATTTATATGGCGAAATTAGTTTATAAAGAAGAAGAAAACACCACAAACTTCTTCAACGAAATATTTTTTAAACTTTTTTTTTAATTCTTTTTTTTTAATTTTTTTGTTCAGTTGACTATAATTAAAAAGCGTTTATTTTAAGTTTTTATTATAATTTGTTTTGTAGTTTTTAGTTGAAGGAATTTTATTAATTTGTCACGTACATGTGACATGGCAATTACTTGAGAATGAGTGTGAGACTAAAAACCGCATTAGTGATACGTAGTTTTCGCGCCTTCCTTAGATGTTCTATCTTGACTACTCTGATCAGTATATTGGAAGTAACTTATGATTGTTGTATTGTCTATAATAATTTAATCTAATGTCATCAAGGTGGTTAAATTATGGTTAAAAGATTCCGTTACATACATGTATAAATAGTTGAAGTTAATAAACGTGTGTTGAAACACAAAAAAAAAACATTAAAATTTTGATTATTAAAATCCTATTGTATACAGTGTTCTTTAGAAGAATTGCTTACTTTTGTGAGTCTAATGGCATGACATTTTGCCCGTGTCTATTCTGGATATGCCTACTATATCCATAGTAGGTTAGTAGTCACATTTTTTGTAAAAAAATAATTACTTATGTTTTTTGGACATGTATGTAATAATTTTTAGTTGCTATATATAATGTTTTAATTTCTGGTCAATGTAATTGTTAATGTTATGTATTTTTTTTTAATTTACTAAGTATTTTACACCCGGCTTATAAAGTAAAGTAATGATACCTTAGTCTTCTTAAATAATGAAAAAATATTTGATTTAACAACAAAAATGTAAAGTAAATGCATATATCCCACAAAGCATGGGCAACTTAGTACCACTATGAACTCATAGAAAGCCTGAGTGTAATTAAATATCATAGTACTAGCAATACCGCATCCCTGAACACCGTACAGACATCAAAGGAAAATTTTGAATACGCTATAAGAATATACGCCGAACTTCGTAAATTTTGAAAATGTTATCCTACAAGTTTAAAATACTATTTAAAGTGCGTTACTTTAAAATTTATACAAATTTAAATACTTATATTATTTTGATATTTTCGGAATAAAATATAGCCTGTATTCTCAAGGTGGAAGTCAATCACCATTTTGAACTTAATCCAAATCAGTTCAGACGTTATGCCATGCAACAAAAATCAAACTTACTCACTTTTGCATTCATAAAATTAGTAAGTTAAGAAAATATCATTAAATAAAAAATATCAATGAATTTCTTATCAAATTGTAGGCCTAATCGAGTATATTTTAACCTACTTTAGCAGCTCGAGAATACTAAGTGTTAAAAATATAAATGAGTATTATTTTATAATCCGTTCACGGTAGAAACCTGAGGCCAGTCATAAGGTTTCTAGTTGAATCAGTTAAAGTTAATCGAGTGCATTTTCTTAGGAACTAGTTGGAATATTATGATTTTTAGTAACATAAAATTCAAGCATAGTTTAAAAATGTTTAATTAAACTAAATGTTTAATATTAGATTTTGTTATTAAGATTCAATTACTTTAGTTAAAATGCACGTAAAAACTGTAGACTGTAAAATATTTAAACTGCGGTGAAATTTTAGGTTTTAAGTTATATAAGAAGTAAAGTATATTTTATCCGATAAATATACGGTTGAAAGGAAAAGATTTTCGCAGACAGATTCAAATTCCAATGATTTTGCTTAATATTTTAATCACAAACACACCGACATCATTTTAATCAGTTCCGACTTACCTTGTTTAGTTCAGTGGCTAAATGTATGGGCGCCTGTGATTTTCCATTTAATATTCCAGTGTCGATTTCTCTGAAACAAAAAATAAATCATAAAATATTTGTAAAATAAATATTAAAAATCATTTCAATGTTTAAACTGATCAAAAAAATAAACACATTTACCATTTTTCAGAAAATTTACGAGACTAATTTCTGGATGGACAACGCATTACCTATAAATAATAATATATCCAAGGCATTACTGCAAGATAAAATGGCGACAACAGTGCACGGCTTATACTTTTCGAATTTTCTAAATAAATAATGTTTTATTATGGTACTTTTTAAAGCAATGACTAACTCTCAAATTTAATATTTCATTTAAGAACTAATACTTCCTTTTGATCACAACTTAACATCATAATCATCACATCATAAAATTCATAGATTTAATTGTAAATTTATTTTAAATGTCGCATGTAAAAACTAATTATTGAAAAAAAAAATATTGGGGTCTATTAAATGTTATACTTACGCTTGAAGCAAGAATTCTATCGCATCTAGTGACTCGTTTTCCACAGCCACATGCAACGGTGTGTTCCCAGCGTTATCGCGGCAGTTCAAATCTAAAATAGAAAATTACATAGTAAACCTGCGACATCATAACCTTAAATGCTAAATTTTTTCACACTGAATATTCTTTTGTACGGTTTGATCTTTTAGCATTTCAAATGAGTCTGGTGAGCAGCATTTATCCGTGGCACTAAACATATTATTAGCAACATCGCCAGATAGTCATTAAAAACAGTCAACAGAAGTCTAGAAAAATAGAAAAGAAAGGCAAAAAAAATTCCAGTGTTTGTTTTTTACAATTATTGACACAAAACTAGGTGACACTCGTTTGTCTACCCAACCAATTTCACACTTTCATAAAAAAATTGTTACTTTCGTAATCATAATTGTGAATATTAAATTTTAAAATTCACTTTCGATCTATTTCTTACCTGAAGACAAGTAGCTAAAAAGATAATGAAGAGTCTTAAACAATTTATTATACTCAACATCGGAGGTAAATCCGTTAATGCTTGATAATAAAAACAATTTGAATAATCCTTAAGCCAGGTTAAACGTCGAAAGATCACGACGTAATGTACCTAATAGTCTACCATCGAAAGCCTAAAGTAAAAAATTAGGAATCATGCCAGAAAATAGCTTTTGAAAGGCTTAATATTACATTAAGGGAAAAAAGCACGGCTCTCGGAACGGAGGAAAAAACATATAATTTTTTTTCATTGGCGTCATAATTATCAACTTTTTGCCACCCATTGCCATTGATATTTTATGACTTATATTTTGTCATCATCATCATCGTCATCAGCCTTTATCGGCCCACTGTTGAACCGATTCATTCTTTCCTTTCTTACCTATATCTTGTACTAGATTTTATTTTAATTATATTAAAAAATATGTTCCGTAGGCTAATAAGCTCATGAGATGAGCACTCTAAATAAAACTCTTTAGATTATTAATTATATAAGTATTGCCCATACAGTCCTTTACTGTGTCTTCATACATTATTAGAAACTTTGTCATTTTAAGGCCTACCTATATTAAATCAACATTACCAAAACTCTCAACTTTTTCTTTACTTAACGAGTTTCATAGATGACCGATCACAGATTATACGGGCGACTAATAAATAATGAATTGGGATTATTTCATCAAAAAAAAAAAGATTTACTCTGTGTAAATCATTAATTTTTCAGATCGTCGAAAAATAAATATTAGATTAAAATAATAATATTAATAATACAATATTATTATATAAAGAATAATATTTCATATAATATGTTATTTGTTGTGCAGTAATTGTTTACCGATGGGATGCACTGTAACGCGCTCCCAGCTGCACGGATACCACTATCTTGGTTATTTCTCCCGTCAAACAGCTTTGCTGTGTTTCGGGGAGAACGGCTGGACAGGCAGTGTAATTACTGGCACAGGGACTTATCATCTTATGTCTCAGTATGGGCAACACATGAATGAGTTCCCTGGACTAGTGTCAGTAACCTGACACTAGTCCAGCTACTAGCCCATCAACACAAGTGTCAACCACTTGTGTTGATGGGCGACGCTGACCACTTAACATCATGTGACTCGTCTGTCCGTTTTCCTTTCCAACTTCCATAAAAAAGTTAATCAGATTTTTCCTTGCTAATTATAGCTCGTTATTTTTCGTTGTATATTTCCTTCAGTTGTGCCTACGCTTTTTTCCTATTTTAGATAAGCTATTAATAAAGAAATAATTCGTTCATTATGATAATAGCTAATACAAAAACAATATAATAAATATAAAACCATTTTATTTTCAGTCCTCGCTTAAGTTAAGTTAAGCAATAACTGAATGCAGTCAGAGTCTTAAGCCACACAACCACCAGTTTCTACTCGGATATTGGTAGAATGCGCTAGACAAATTTCCCCACGAAAAAAAGACAAGGTTCAATACTTTCATTGGCTACACAAGGTACTCACACAAATTAAAATGAAACAATTAACGTATATAAAATGCTTCTAAACATAATTAAAAAAAAATAAAGTCCAAAAGTAAAATAAATATATAGGCCAGTAAAATACTTTTTTAAAGAATTGGTATAAGATTACAATAAACACCTAATCCGTCAAAGTTGCTGACACAACGCAAACACTAAGCCGAAGGACATAACAGATGGTGATTCATTGAGGAGACCTAAACCAACGACCCTTTCGAGTCCTAAGTTTTTATATATAAAATTTATAAAGAAACACGATCACAAAATATCAGGACGACAGAAGACAGAAATCTGTTTCCAGTGATCAATTGTATATTCCATAGCCGATATAGAAATCTGTTTCCAGTGATCAATTGTATATCCCATTGCCGATATAGAAATCTGTTTCCAGTGATCAATTGTATATCCCATTGCCGATATAGAAATCTGTTTCCAGTGATCAATTGTATATTCCATAGCCATCATCGTGTCTCAAGTTTTCATTCTGAAACCAGAACTTGTCACCCAATATTTTCAATAAGTTGCGTCCATAAAATTTTATTAAGGACATTTTAAACTGCTTGAAAGTGGAATCAGGTTTCTAAGTTGACTAAAATCACCTTGCGATTAAGTCGCATAGCCTTGTCATTATAAGTTTGAAACTACTGCCGGTAGTTTCAACTGTTGCCAAGTTATGCATAATCGATAAATGTTGTTTTGTGCCAACTTTACACTGGTTTGCAATTTAGCAAAAGACTGACATTGCATTGCTAATTAAAAGTTATATAAAATGAGATTATGCATAGAATACTAATAGCTGCTTAAGAAGTGTGAATATGATTTATTTCTAATTAGAATACAAAATATGTTCTCGGGTACATCTGCATGAATTAGATTTACTAAAGTAAGTTATGCTAGTCATTGTAAGAAGCTACCAGTGCTCATAAATAACAGCCTGGTATAGAGACAGTAATTTGACTATTCCTAGTCAATCTATTGATAAAGCGTAATCGTCCACTTTTTATGAATCAAAATGGACGATTCACTGCTCTACATCAGCTGCAACCAACTTCAACGTGTCACTGCAGAGTACCATTTCTACCTAGTGATATGAAGAATCCAGTAACTACAGCAAACGTACATAATACATTAATGAGAGTAGCACTTACCGCCCGAGCAATTGCTTATAAAGTGTAATATGTTGGTATTGTTCCTCGCAGCCGCCTGGTGTACGGCTGTGCGGCCTCGCGCATCACGTACGGACAGACGGGACGGCTCGCTGAAGTACAGCCGCATAAAATCCTCTACATTGCCGCTCTCCGCCGCCTGCACATATCAGTTAAATATTCACATTGCAAATAAATGCACATTCGTGATTCTTACATCTAGTTGGAATGTTCTGGAATGCTTCGGTTCAGTTCGCTGAACAGTGCATCTAAATTGGCTTTATAGAGGTAATAGTGCCATTTCTCTGAATTTGTCAGGCACGACCGGGGCTAGTACCTCTCGCTTACGTAATACCTAACAGCGTGACAAGTGACAGCCTTTCGTGGTATTATTATAGTAAACTGTTTGCCTCCATAAGCATAACATAAGCATGAAGATGACAGTATCACCGGCTCACTTGTGAGTCTCTCTTTACTCGATTAGGTAAATCTTTGAGGATATGTTAAGTTCACCACCCAGCATTAGGTCAACGCATAGGTAGGTGAATTCACCCGATTTCGAGGAGAAACTCGTGCCCTTAAGTTGGTATTTATATTGGTAGCTGATTATGTTACTGATGTGTAGCATTTGTGATTTAAAAAAAATTTAAAGCCGATATTTATTCCAGCTAAGTACTGGTTAATTAATATTGAGTAGTTTTTTTAAGGGCTACCTTTTATTACAAATTATTTTGTAGGCCTAAGTTTCTCAGTATTACGTCGATTAATCTGCATCATCATCATCATCAGCCTTTATCGGTCTACAGCTGAACAGAGACCTCCCTCAATGAACGTAAGTACGTAAGTTACCATAACAGAAATGGTTGAACTTGTAACTTTTAATTTAATAATTTTTTCCTAAAGGTTCTTTCTCAACAAAACTAACAAAATTAACTTAAAACATAGTTTAAACCTTTTTAATTATTAAGCTATCGAGTCTGATAATTTTAAGGTACTGTGTTCAAACAAACAAACTCTACAACGTCATATTAATATAATATTTTAATTTTATCAAATTGTATTATACAGCTATTAATTATTATAGTTATTTTAGTTTCTTATTGAACCTAAAGATCATAAGCGGAGGAGGCTTGTTCGTGGGTAGCGGTAATTTACCACCTTACGACTTGTATTCTTGTATAAGCTTATTGAGTTATAAAAATATAATATTTATTTATATTTCTAGAAAATATATCGTTCTATACAGGTCAACGCAACTGGGCGTAATTGGTTTTATAGATAGAGGACGTATATCTATATTGAAAACCAAATAATCCCTATACAATTACTTTATCAAATGAAATAAATTCTACTAATATTATAAATGCGAAAGTTTATAAGAAAACGTTCGGACGTATGTTTGTGACTCTTTCACGAAAATTCTGATAGGATTTTAATGAGACTTTTCCATAATAGAGCTTACACATCAGAATAGTACATGGCTAAAATGCTTATATATATGAATGTGAAAGACGCGGGTGACTATTCGGAACTTATCTGGAGATTATGAAACAGGCCCTTAAATATATGTATTTCCGTTGTCTGGTACCCGTAACACAAGTCTCTTCTAGAACTTATCACGGGACCAGATTGACGTGGTGTAAATGCGTCCATAGGTATTATATTATTATTAGTACCTGGTTGACCGAGCCTTTGCTCGGTAACCTTAGTGATTACATACGATAAAATTTTTCTTCCAAAAAAAAAGCTCTTAAAAAAAGGAAAAAAAATCGGACTGGAGAATCGAACCAGGCTCGTTCGGATTTATCTGCCTACTTTTCCCACTAAGCTATCATGACATACAAATCGACGGTGAAATTTACGTTCGCATTCTAATCATATTTTATCGTTGCCCAAAACGCGTATAAAAAAAGTTTTCTAAAAATATATTCTAGCTAGATCGATGTTTTTAAACCATGTATACAAAATTTCATGAAAATCGTTGGAGCCGTTTCCGAGACTCAGATTCTATATATATATTCAAGAATTGCTCGTTTAAAGGTATAAGATTATAATATAGCATTCAAAAATCATCCACAGATTTCTTTTTTAGGAACTATTTAATAAACAAATATCTTTTTACTGGTCTAGGGCCCTAACAATTGCTACCATATCCATCGTTCGCTTACTTCAAATTACGAAGAATTTTTTTTGTGCTCATAATTGTCATACTAGGCAAGGGTGAAGTGTTATAGAGCTAAGCCCTAACTGATATGCTGTTGCTTATTGTAGAGATCCATTTTTCGAATGATTAAAAATATTTGAATGAATTATTTATTTATTCATTAGACCGAATCAATCTTAATCATCATTATTAGCTTCTTTCGCCAAAATGAACGCCAAGACAGCCCCAATCATCAACTTTTATTCGCACAAATTCGCAATAACAAAATACCTATGTTATTCATAATATGAAAAATACCAAGACACAATTGTCAGACATTTCAATTTTAAATTAGTTATAGAATACCAGAACACTTATCTTACTGCTCATCCAAACTTATTAAAATAACAAAAACGACTTGACACTTCACCTACAATAATTATTCACTGTACAAACTGAAACAAGATTATCTTACAGATTCGCGAACTCTGACCGATTGAATATCTTATTCAAAAGAGATTGTATTTAAGTGTAACCTTATTGTAAGATGCAGTTATAACAAACTCGAAAACATTTTGAACTTAGCATAAAAGTGATAGGGAAATATTTTTAAACGAACGTTGTTAATATGTTTATGAGTTCAAAACAAATATAATTTTAATATCAATAAGTATAACTTGATTTTGATATCAACAGGTTATATGTTATAATATTTAAAATTATTCAATAAAAAGAAAGAAAAAAAAAACTTCCTTAAAACGAAAAACAATTAATACAGGGAATTAATTACTCTTAAAACTGTAACTATCAAAATAATACGATACCCATTTATATGAACCATTTGAATTGTTCAAAAAGATATTTTATTTATACTTGATTATTGTATAACACTGAATAATTTTTTTTTAGTTTTATTTTTAATAAAAAGATAATACAAAATATAATGTAATAATGCCTTAAATTATATAAAAGACTAGCTTTTGCCCGCGGCCTCGCCCGCCTTAACTTAGATTTACGGACGTATCCAGTTTGATGATAATTATTTTTATAATCTAAGTTACTCCTTATTATAATAGCTACCTGTTAGTAAAACTCCCGTCAAAATCGGTCCAGCCATTTCAGAGATTAACCGGAACAAACAGACAGACAAACAAAAAAGATAAAAAATGCAATTTTATTATATTATGTACCGTATATTTATTCACATGCGTGTAGTAAAAAGCGGTTATTTTATCATTAAAAACAGACATTCCAATTTTATTTATATGTACAGATAAAAATAAGTTTGGCTTCAGCCAGACAAAATATAATTAACAGTAGGTAATATAGAGTAATGGAACACAATATTTTTCACTTTGTAAAATAAACTATACCCTACTATAATAATAATATATTGCAATGAAATCTAACACATAATCTTGATCGTTTTTCATAAAAATAAATTCCTTGCTGATAGTTAGCTAAGAAGTATTGTGATAAGCGTTGACAGTCTCAAAATAATATAATTATATACATAGATATCCATTAATAATAATTGTATAATTCAAACGATTTTTTTAACGCTTCTGTTAAAAAAGCGCTGATGGAACGGGGCATTATAACTTAAATTTAATCACGAAAATTCATTATGACTAATATTATAACTTCAATTATGAGTTTCTTTGATTGCCTGTCTGGTATGCCAAATCCAGTAAACCGTTAAAAATGATTATAGCGAGATAATAGGCTATTATTATCTTGCTATAATGAATTGATACAGAAATAAAATGACATTTGATTTATCCCAAGGAAATAGGATATACCTGCGTAGGTGAAACTCCTCCGTTTTCCGCTGCCAGTAATCAAACATAGCACAATAATATAAATCATTTTATAGTTATTAATCAAAGTTGAGGATATCCAAAAGAAAATCTAAAATAGCTAATAAAAGTTGTGTATTTTTGTAATTTTCCGTAATTTTAAGAAAATAATCACGTTTTTGAAAATGTTTATTTTGTATATATTGTGTTAATATAGTCTAAGGATAATTCGGATCATTTTCACCTAGTAGACAGTATTCAGCGGCTTTCCTAGGGAAGTAAGTAATAAGTTATTTTCCTATTGAAGTCGCTGATGTCTTACTATAACTCGCCACATCGGATTCAACTTCGTACACTTTTGTTGGGATTAATAAAAAAAATAACTTAACATACTAATGTTTTAGAAACGTATAAGCATGTACTAAATTTTATCACGGATTTTAGGTGTTATAAATAATAGTTTGTGTTAATTAATTACCTTTATATACGACGCTTATAATGACATCGTTAAGGCTATTCGGGACATTAATTTATGGCTATGTTAAGATCAAGTCACTCCTGATCGAATAATGTATGTTGTTGAAGGTAACTTAACTTTCTTAATAATATCTAAGTTTTGCAGACAAATCAGTCATTATCGATGTACAAGTTGGAAGCTAACTATGCAGCAGTATCAGTAGGGCTCTTCTGTAAGGTTGTTTTCGAAACTCGAAAGCGGAATCCGCGGTAATAAGACGAATTTGAAGGATTTGTATTCTTTAAAACTCGACTCTCTACCCATATCAATAAAGATAATTTTAGAAGTGACGTAATGTGAGCTCTATCACTCGGGTGAAGCTCGATATTGAAATAGTTTCTTACAGAATAGCCCTACAGATGACGTGTCGTAGCTTCATGTCGCCACGATACGTCATTGCGTGCTGTTGCTGCAGTCATGATTTTGAAACCGACTACAGACCGCAACAGCAGATAGCATTCAGTTACCACTTGGTTCAGAGTGTCCCTAAATTACTTATCGTCTTCAGAATAGGAAAAAATCATTATTAAAAGAAGCTCGTTTGAAGTGTCGTGGCTCCGTCGTGGGCACTACTCATCTGTGGTCTGATTACAGTGTCATCTGCCGCTCGTGGTCGCAGTCGCTATCTTTGTGCCTCTAAATAAGGAAGGTATTTCATATAAATTTACATAGAAACCAGACCCACTGCTCCGATGGCGTATTGGACATTTCGAAAAGAAAAAAAAATGCGCTGGTGCTGTGTGCGGTCGGTTACGAAATTTTACCTTTATTTTGCTACGGATCCTACTAAACTATAATTTAAATTATTGCTTTGTGATTTTTTAATTTTTCATTTTATATTTTTAGTGGATACTTCACAAGTTTAGGTGTGATTTTTCAAACCTATGTCATGATGAAATTGTTACCGTTTGTGTTCCTTGAAATAAATAAATATATAACATAATAGACGATATCTTAAACGTTTATTTCGGTTTTAATTTGAATATTTTGGTATATTGTATTAAAAATAATATTATAGTAATTTATGCAACTGTTGTAAAATAAGGGTACTAATTAAAACACGTATGTAGGTTATAGTAGGTACTATTGCCATATAATATTATCACTGTTATACTATTATCACATGAGTATTTTAATAACCAATTATCAACAGTTACAATTTTATAATTGCTGACCATTGAATTACTTCTCATTTTTAATCATCATTAAAAGCTAATTTATTTTTTAATTGAATTACTATTGCGCTGTTATGTATTTGGTTCTAAATAATAATTGTATGAATAATTTTAAAGGAGATTTTTATACTTTAACATAGTCACGTCTTTGTAAGTCAAAGGAATCGTTTGAGACGAACGAATCTAAAAGTACCAAGGAATAAGAGCAGAACAAATTTGTAGCAGTGTATTTGATCTTATACTCAGTACTGAAAATGTTTGAAAGTCACTTACGTCTAAGTCACTACATATTATCGGCTTCCTTTTACAGCGCGGCTTCCCATATTCGTATCAGGGTAATTAAACTTTACAATACATTTTTTCCTACAAGGGCTTTTAAAGCATGTATTCAATTAGTGTACGTGTTTTAATAGACGACTGTAATAACAATTTCGAAACCATTATTATTGACTTTATTACGATTTAAAAGTGAGTTGTTTACACAGAGGTTGCGAGTGGCAGGGTCGTCTTGGCGTTCCTTGAGGTTGGCCTATGTTCAGCAGTAAATGGATAAAGGCTGATGATGGTAATGATTAATTATTGAATAATTCAAACGCTTATAGAGAGATGCATTGTCACTATTGAACAGAAAGAACGTCTTAGCACTTACCCAATAAAACAAAGTCCCATTAATGTACTTTTAGTACTTTTGATTGAAAAAGTTTGTTTTGAACGCTTTATCGTATTCAGTACATGTAGGTAGTAACTGGGTCTTTTGGGTACACTACATCTGAGATGTTCTGTTGAAGTTCCTCCGGAGTTTCCAGAGCTTCTTGGATGCATGTGTAGGTGGACAGCCGGGGTTTTAGAAGGTAAAAAATCTTCATAATATTCGACTATAAGACTTCGCCTTAAAACTCTGAATGATCATATTTTAGACTTTAGAAGACACTCATCACAATAAAATGCACGAAGTATTCTCATAAAGCAAAATTAGAGCGTAGATATTTGTTTAGAAGAGAGAGAGCTTGGCTTTCTTGGTGGCAATTGATAAGTGTCATCTATAGACACCCGGACGATTAGCAGGTGCGCTGCCGATTATTAAAAAAATATCACTATTCCTTTTCTGAAAAGGTACCTAAGTTGCATCGTGAAAATATCGTAGGTGGCATGCAAATTGATACTAAATTTTACTTTCGACTTAGCTTACCATGGACAACAGATATCATCTTGTATAAACGACAATTTATTATCGCGTCAATTTGAGTAATTAATGGAAATATACGTTTCGTGACTTGCCTTTGAGTTCACTAAATTGTATTTGAAGCTATTAAGTGAAACAACCACAAATGGATATCTAATAGTTGACGATTAATGTAAGTACACTGTGTGCTGGTTTGTAGGAGATGGTGCTAGTGGCTAGCTTATGTCTAGAAGCTAGCATGACCTTTTCAGCTTTAGAGTATTTGAACGCCTTTTTATTTATTTATTCACTATAATACAGCTAAAACGTTTGTCACACCATAGTCTGATGATACGAGATATCAAGTACAGGCTAGAAACATTAGGAATGGGAATTAAGAAATGAAAAGGGAAAAATAAACTGAAAATGCATTAAATTTTCCATTAGCTAGAGAGTTGTTATCACACTCATGTACTGTCAACAGCGCAAACCATTTTATGGTATTTCAAGTTTAAGTCATGTTCAGATGTGAGTTAGGAAATCGTAGCTTTAGATTTCATTATGATTTCATGCATTTCTGAAAGTTCCATATCTTAATCAGAAGGGATTAGGGCAGACGATCTCTGTGCATTGAAGGTCCGTGTTGGATGTGAGTGGCAAGGAATCTATCCTCTTGGTGTACATTGAGGGAGGCCTATACTCCGCCTAACCATGGTTCAGGCCTTTTCGAGGCGGTGGGGCTCAGTAACCTGGGGTGAGCCCAGCCTTAGGCGAAGCAAATTGAGCCCAGGGGGCTCTTTGTATACTTCTTAAATGATCAGAGGACGGGAACTTCCCCTCATTTTTGGGAGTTGGGAGTGGTTGTTCTGTGGTGCGGGACAACCCCTCTGCGGAGATAGCATTGAGGTGTCCTGTTTGCTAATAGATCCGGAGCACTTCACCAAAGGCGGCATTGGTGGCACTCGCCGGGTTTTACTGGGTAGAGCTGCGTCCACTTACCATCTTTCAAGCGCAGTGAGTCCCACACCCCCATCTTTTGAGACCCACTCCCCAGCTGGATGTCTCAGTGCATTTCCCGGCGTTAAAAAAAAGAGAGGCCTATAATCCGCAGTGGCAGGATAAAGGCAGATAATATGATGGCGGTATGATGATTATCACCCTACTGTTAGCTGTTTGAGTCAAAGAAAATCCCAATTTTATCAAATAAAAGCTATTCAAATAAGTAAAATTCAAATGGCTGTTTGTAATTTCAAACAACCTTTCACTAAATGCATATGAAAATAGATGAGAAATTCCTATCATTATAGGAATTTCACTGGCACATAGCAGCTGATGTTATATGGAGTAGATCAGGGTTCAAAAATAATAATCATCAATATGCATACGGCTGTAGGTAAATCTAAGTTAGCTCGGGCTTAAAGCTGCGAGTAACATCAGGTTTTTTCGTGTTTTATTACGTAAATATGTGATGTACAGGCCAATTTTCCGTCATAATTTTTTAGCATATAAATTTTGACAATATTTGGAAAGTAATTCTAAAAGATTCCTCAGGTTTTATGTTTATGTGATAGTATATTAAATAATCTTATGAAATATTAAAAAATATTAATTAATCTTTTATATTTTGGTCAGATCAGTTAATATTTTGAAATCCTTTGTCTTTAATTATCATAATAAACAAAAATCTTCCATCATTTTCATAACTGTCAACACAGATTTATAAATACATAGTCAATTATTATATTTTCGTTTTGCAAGAATACACGCCACGCATTAATTGACATTTCTTGCAATTGAATTTTTTTTCGTACGCAGCGGTGAAGCCGCGCCTTAACCCGCAAATTTATTTTACAAATTGTAATTGTTAACGCAACTCGCACTAACGTAAATCAATTTTTGATCCACCGCTATTTAGAGGCCGATTTAATTTGATCACGAATAACTAAAGGCCTATTATTATTCCTATTCAGGTTGAATAATAATAAGGAAGCATAGCGCTATAAATTTTAATACTAAATAATGATATTGCTTTGGTCTAAAATATACCTTATTCGGTGTTCAATAATAAGTAGACTACTTTAGTTCAGTTTCCCATCCAATGCCAGGAGGCCATGCCGTCGTTCTCGACTTTGCGGCTGGCGGGGAAGACCACCCCCTCATACAAACTCTTAGATGAGTCAGCTGCTCATCTACTCTTCCGATGAAGCTTAAATGCCTTAAGGGCAACAGAAGAGGTCCATTAAAAAAATACTATAATTCAGTACCGGTTAGTAATAATATGTTCTTACACCAACTACCAGTGTTGATTCGTCTGTTGACAATAATAAAATCTAAAGATACATAAAATAATATAGATACCAATAATGAAACAGACCTGTTCCAAGTTAGTTCCAAGTTTGATTATTTTATAGCACCCTTTCTATAATAATGTAATACATGAACAAAGTTCTAACAAGACCTTATTTTCATTACAAAGTTTATGTAATAAAATGTACATTATATTTGACCATTTGAGCCTGGTTAATGGATAATTTATTGACAGTCGTAAAAACATTAAAAAAAACAGTGCTTACATTCTTCATTTCACCATTTGGAAATAGCAAGATTAGTCGGGATTTTCATACCATTACCCCCGAGGTGTAAGGGAAATAAATCGAAACTTTTTTCTTTAAAGTACTTCTAAGATGTATTTTATTGGCTAAGCTGTTTCAACTTCTTTTATTATTTCGTTTCATTTTTTAAGTATAGCTTGTAATACTTATGTAACTCCAGCCAACAAGCAGGGTGTGACGCGTACAATTGTTAGCGTTTTCGTTTGAACTGCGCGAGTTCGTTAGTTCGCAGGGAACGTTGTATCTTTTGAATTTGTACTGATTTGCATACGGATTTTTGTGAAAGGATTGTGAATTTACGTTGAGAAAAATATAGTTTCTGAACGTACATCATGATGTCGCGACATATCGAAACCTTTGAAAAATGTTTTTTAATTTTTTTAATGGTTAGGAGTTTATTATATTATAGCGGATGTCACAGAAGTTGACCTGTGCAAAACATATTCTAACTGAACCAATTGTCAAGACTATTCTCAAGTCTACTGAACACACAAAAAAATTCATTTAAATCGGTCCAGCAATTTAGGAGGAGTTCAGTGATTTACAAACGTACAGAAGAATTACATCTATAAAGATATAATAAGGCAGTTTGATCTTCCAGCTTTGGACAGACAAAGGTTGATGATGATGATGATAGAATAAGGCTAATTAAATTTATAATCCATCTATACACAAATTCTCCTATTAAGGTATTATATTATCTTAAAACGGTAGGACAGTGTGTGGCTTTAATAAACCCTAATAATTTAAAATACTGAATAAAAGTCTTCAAACAGTGTTAGACGCACAAACATTTTTAATTAAATTATGATAAATCTTTTTTAAGGTTTCTTTCTGACTCTGTATTAAGATTTATAGAAATATTATAAGCTATATAAATATGTCGTCTTGGCGTTCATTGAGGGAGGCCTATGTTCAGCAGTGGACGGATAAAGGCTGACGATGATGATGATGATATAAATATGTATAAAATAAGACCATTGCCAGTGTTCTCCTTGAAAATATGAACAAATAATCAATTAATTAAAAGTTGTAACTTGGAATTATAATATAACAAAATAATGTAAAAAAGAAACAAAAGCATATTTTTAAAGCACCAAAATCAAAGCTAAGGGCGCGAATCCATGCATGCTGCACACGCATTTCGGCTGGGTGAAATCATATTTTATTTGATGACGTGGATCTACGTTTTCATTGCGGGATACACTATAGTTATACGGATATTATCCCACGACTAAGTGCACAGCTCCATCTCGACGCACAGAGAGGCTACGTTGGTCAAGTTTCACTTTGTAAGATTATATGTGATTGTTTTCGCTATAACTCAAGGACAAGCTACTCGTTAATATTTTCTTGGAATTAACACTTAAGCGCACATGCGTAGCTTCTTCGTGCTCCACGATGGCCCACCACGACGCACTGAGAGGCTACGCACGTGTTTGCTGCAGACTACAGATACGTTACGCATAAATTGACGTACACGTGACCCTCGCTGTCATCCAAATGTGTCCATGACTAAAATACCTGGACACAGCATACGCCGCAATGAGATACGCTTCGTGGAATAAGCCGTACCGCATGCACAGCGTGCATTGCGTTGACAGCGTTGACGTCAATTGATGCTGAGCGTGTTCATGGGTTGTAGAGGACACAATCTCACTTTCTTGTCGTCGTCTAACACGTGCGCTGCGGTGGGGCGATTAGAGTCTAATTTTATCTTTACTGTACTAAAACATTGGTTTCGGTAAAGTCCTAGACAGACGTTCATGGGTATTATATAATCTGCTAGAGACGTCACGCAACACACATCACATTAATGATTTATATTCTGCTGCTGACTAAAGAACTACGAACTCTTTCTAACCCCCCACTATTTACATCCTCCTTGAGTACTACATATCACCATCATTAGCCCCTTTTTGTCAACTGCTGGACATAGATCAATGGACGATGGACCGATCCCATGCCATTCGCATCCAACACGGACCGCCATTGCACAGGGATCGTCATCCCACCTGGTCACTCTCCGGTTAAAAATTTCATCTACCAAAACGCGGCCTCCTCTCTTGAACCATATAAGACTTCCTTGTAAAGTAAAGTAAACCTATAAGTTCAATAAAAAGTTTACTACATACTTCATGATAATTTAACAATTCAACTTGATTCATTCAATTACAATATTTTACGGAAAAATGTTAACAAAATTCCGTAGATTTACAACTTAGCAAATGTGACTTTGAATTGAATCTGCGAGCGGTAAATAAAACTCAGTCACCGAGAGAGACATTTAATTATTGGAGAAAACAATCAATAGCTTCATTAAGCCTAGGCATTCCGTGAGACCGTGTACAAATAAAATTATAAAATATTAATTTGTCTATAAAATAAATTACCCTTCCAGTATTGAAGGGTTATATTGGTTATATTGTTCAGTTGATAGCAGTCAGTAAACTTAATATTACTATTGAACATTTTATTTTTTTAACACACAGTTTATATATATTTTTTAATTGAGATATGTTTTATTCGTTTTCAAGATAGAACATTGGTTATATTGAGAAACCATCATCAGATTTCTTTTATCCGTTCACTGCTTAAGTTTTATGTCCTCACAAAACTTTTTAGAATTCCCTAGCAACAAAAGGGTTTTTAGTAAGTAATTTAGTAAAGGATAATAATACTCCTTTCTTTTATACACTAGAACATCATAGGAGCGGCAATAATAAAGTAATCTTTATATATATTATATTGAGCGTTCAAGAATGTTCTAGAAAGTTTAAGAATTATTTAGAAAGGAAGAAAGAAAAAAATATTTAGTAAGCCTATAATCTTATTAAACAGACACACTGTCAATAGTGATAGAACATTAACAAATAACTATACAATTAATATAGCGAAGCGGGTATTCACAGCTAGTAAAATATAAAAATTATCAAGTATAAATACAATTGTATCTGTACTGTATTACATACAACATAATATTATTATATAGGTACTTTATAAAAAAACTTAAGTCGGAAAAAGATGTTATACGCTGAGTCTGAACACGAATAAATCCAATGCATGTGAATGATGAGCTAATATTGCTTTTATTTTATGAATTTAAGTTTGTAGTCGTACTAACTTAGTAAGGTATATGATTTGTTTAAATTTCTTATATTTTCCTAAAGGTGTGCCTGTGTGTGTGTTTTTTTTTAAATAATATTAAAACTTAAATTATGACACAATATAATGATGGCAAAAATGATTTCTTATATGTTGTAAACAAAGAGCTGCGACAACGGCTAAGCGTAGCAAAGGATTCTAAAACGACGACAAAACAGATCTACAAAGAGTTGGTTAAAAAAGCAAAAAAGTGTTAATACTGGAGAAAATATGAAGTGAATCGCTTTGAACCGAGGGATGAATTTAAGAAAAGAAATTAAAGTATTCAACAATATAAATATAATAAAGAAATGTCGAACTGTATGAATTTTACTGTCAGAAATTGAAAAAAGAATTATCGGATTCTTATTTTGAAAAATTGAAGTAAGCAGTTATTTGTTTAACAATTAACGTTATAAATTGTAAATTATTAATTTGTAACGTATTACACGTACAAAATACTGTAATTGTATTTGACAAGTGACAAATCTACAAGGTTTGTTGAAGTGGCAGTGGGCAGGTCACACACTCAGAAGAACGGATTAACCTGGTGAGAAGACGATCTCCTTGCAGTGGCCGGTCCGCGTTGCGAGTGGCAAGGGATCGGTCGTCTTGGCGTTCATTGAGCATTTCAGCAGTGGACGGATAAAGGTAATGATGATGATTAAATCTACAAGTTTGATCAATAATAAACTGAAGAAAAAATTAGAAACAATATAATGTAGTGCATCGTATTATGGTTGCAGCCTTCTTGGAATGGAATTTTTTTTCGAAAGGACCTATGCTGTTGGCGTAGGAATGGAAATTATGATGGTGTTCTGCATTCTACTAGTCAAATCCATTCATTGATACCCATAATGAGAGAGTCGTGAAACAATTGTAATCCGCAAAATCGGTTATTCCGCAAGCTACTATGCCACACATATGCGAGTACATATACTATACACACACACATAGATTTGTTAGTCTTATAACATCCCCATCGTTTTTGCGTCGGGGGTCAAAAAATACTATTTAAAAGTTCACTGTGGCGGAAAAATGTTTTGCCAAATTGTTGCATACAATATATTATTATATAATACAATATTCCATATTTCTATAATCAAGTCTTTATCTTTACAGGTGCCAATTTATTTATTTGTTAGAAAAACTATTTTACAATCAAAAATTATAATTGAAATTTTTTATTTGCTTTACATATGAATTCGTAATCTCTTGTCTCATTCCTGTTTTATTCCGACGGGTCTATTCATCAAGTGTCAAAATTTTCAGGTCTTTTAATAACATCACAATAATCACAACATAGTACTTAGTAGTCTTATTAATATTTTCAACAAAATCTATAGGTGTTTTATTTTTCAAAATGTAAACGCTTATTAAGCAGTATTTCTTATGATTTTATTAGTAGTGTATTGTTGTAAAATTCTTACACAATTGTAAGTTTACTAAATATCATTTGCCATAAAACTTTACAAATATATTTATCTACTAACTTATTCGAATCGAATTATAACTATTATCAAACAGGGCCCAATATCTTAACATTATTAAATTTTACGAAGAAATTAATAGCACTTTTAAGCGTTTTCGTGAGCTCAATGTATGCATATACATATTCATCAATTATTAAAGGTTACGTCAAGTTCATTGGGTTGTCAGGATTAAAATATGAGAGTTGAAGGGAATCGATATATCCGTTCAAGAGCAAAAATATCAAAGACAAACATATTCGAGTCTTCAAGCTTGATCTTATTTCTTTAAAGGTAGCGGCGAGACTTATGTCATAAAGTCCAAAGAAGCATGGGAGCACTCTCTTATAATGACTACCGACACCCATAGACAACCACAACCACATATTAAACAGATGCATTGCCCTCATTGGCTGAAACGTGACAGCGTTACTGTCATTTTACGTCGGTATCCTATGAACCATGTGGGTGACGATGTTTTTGGTGAGTATGGGTTAGCCTTTTGTGTTGGAAGTTCCGGTTCAATCCTGATCCTCTCCCCCCGTGGCGCTTTGAAATGGGTTTTCTAAATTTCTAAGTGCACCTGAACATGAGACTATCGCTCTCTCATCGGTGAAGGAAAACATCGTGAGGAAACCTGCTTGCCCGCGAAACCGCAGAGATATGATTATTGAAAACATAAACCCTTCCATATAAATAACAGTTAATAAAATTATTTTGGCAGTGTGTGGGTATACGGATTTCAGCTATTCTCATGTAATATATATATATATATATATATATATATGTAAAGAAAAATTATTTTCTTTAATTTATGTTAAACCTTATTACGCATGATAATAAATAGTTGGCATAAGAGAATTGTTAAAACCTTAGCTGTCATAGGATAGGAAAATATTTTAAATAATTACAATATGAATAATGGTGTATGATATAATATAATTTCATGATTTAGAATCGACATTGTAAATTATTAACATTAAATGTCGTTTCTTTTATTACAGGTAATATTTTATTAGTGATTATGTTTCTTATTATTTATTATTAGTTTATGTACAAAATATTTAATAAAATACTTTTATTACAGAAAGAAACCCAATTTTGTTTTGATTTACTTTGTTAATATAATTTATTGAAAAATCATCTTACATATATATATATATATATATATATATATATATATATATATATGTCGCCATATCTATATCTATGGACGCTTTTTACACCGCGTCAATCTGGTCTCGTGGTAAGTACTCGAAGAGACTTGTGTTACGGGTACCAGACAACGGAAATACATATATTTAATACGTTTTATATTAATACTTATATTTAAGATTTTTATTATATAATACACATATTTAATACACATCTATGACCCAGGAACACAGAAACTTTTTTGTTCCCTGGCGGGATTCGAACCCGCAACCTCCGGCTTGAGCGCCAACGCTCTAACCACTGAGCCACAGAGGTCGTCGATATCGGTCGTCGATATGCTACAAAGGAAGGAATTTGATCGGACAGTAAAATTGATTTAAAACAAGATATAAAATATTTCATTTAGTTTATAATACTGTTTCGAAAAATTCATTTGAATGGTTATATTGAAAATACCAGTGCAATGAAATGATTGCAGGTAAAAGTACTATGTGTTTTTGCCAGGTCCGTAAGTATAACTACAAAGGGCGTACTTTTAATTAAGCACGCTATCAAATAAAAGGAGTAGAGGCCTTTGTGAAGCAACATCCCCCTAGATACAGATGAATTTATTGATAATTCTGTAGATACTTGGATATTAAAGGTGCATTACACCTCTTTGCACTTCAATAACAATTGCATTGATATCGCAGACATTACCTAAAGAAAACTTAAGGTCTTACGAGCGATTTATAAGCGTCGCGTTAAATCCCTACGTTGGCGCGAGTTGTGAGGTCGTTAGATGTAATAGAATAGAGCATGCGGACCTTGCTACCGCCAATGTCGGGCTTTAATGTGACGTTTATAAAGCGCTCGTGATAACAGGAACTTGACTGTATAAATTTTGCAGTTTATTTGTATTTGAGATAAGAACTTGTCGAGCATAGTCGTGAGATAAGCCCGGCGGTGGTGTGTCGGGTAGGCATAGCTAAATGACAAACGGATGTGATTTTAGTATGTTTTGTATTAAATTAATACTAAAAGTATACTATAATAGTAAAATATGAAAAATCTCACAGCCTCTCTCACTAAACTCAAGAAGGACGGGCATATTTTAAGATGAAATTGGGAAGTATTTCACTACTTAAGCTGAATTCAAGATTGTTAAAGCCCACACTCCAATAATGAAGAATAATTGTCTATTTTCAGATTTTATTGATTGATGAAATTTACATGAAAATTATGTTTCTTACTAAAGATATTATCTAATATCCAGCTTCAATTTACGAAAGACCATTGAATAAATTTTAGGCAGTCAAGTGCTTCTATAAATTGAATTGACAATTTAAGTCTAGATTTCTCCCTAACGGCTATACTTGTTACATTCGATGAACAACGCTGTAAAATCAATGTGATTTTAGGTCGAATGCAAGATTTTACTGATATCCTATTCTATTATCCTACTAAAATTATAAACGCGAAAGTTTGTAAGTATGGATGGATGAATGGATGGATGTATATTAATTGTTACTCTTTCACGTAAAAACCACAAAATGGATTTAATGAAACTTTAGAATAATATAGTTTATACATCAGAATTGGCTATAACTTATCCCCTTACTCCCACAGGAACGGGAAGTACGAGGGTAAAACCGCGGGGTGCTACTAGATTCAAAAAAAGGTAAAAATAAGTTTCCGAGTTTTATAATATAATATATCTACCATTGTTTTTTGTATCTTGTATATATTTGTATTATGTATAATATATCTACCATGTTTTTTCTTTATGAGCGACGACAGTTTAGTGGGTAGTTGGCTCGTGTTGAGTGGGAGGACCCGGCTTCGTTCGTTATTAGTGCACTCTAAACACGGGACCATCGCTCGCTCAACGGTGACGGAAAACGTGGTGAGGAAACCTGCATGATGAGATTGAAAGCCTTTGAAGGTGAGTGGAGTTCCACACAACCCGCTGTGGTCAGCACATCGATGGCCCAATACCCTCTCCACCTGATTTCGAGGAAAAGACCCGTGCCCAGCAGTGGGACATACTAGATGGGTTGATACAATTTTTTAAGATGTAGAAATGCAAATAACTTAAATATATTGTTGTAGCTCTAAACGCTGCAGTTATTTATTTTACTTTACTCAAATTTTTTTCTTAGAATATGATTGATAATACAGAAATTGAATAGAGGAACCTTAGACCATTAATATGTCTAGATGGAGTGTCGCCCTACGTCGAAGATGTGTTCGTGAATAGTGATACCAGCTACTACAGTTCTCCCATAATCATCCTTTTTAATCTCGTTACACTTCAACACAAACCTTCATTATAAATAAAAACAATAATGCGTAACAATTTATGCGTATTCTATGACAGCGGGACGGATACTAAACACGGAGAAAGCATTTAGAGGCCAACAGTTGGACGCTATTTTTTTGGACGTGTTTTCCGCGCGACACTCTATCTAGACGTATTATTGATCTAAGAGAGGAACATTAAATATATTCTAATAATTTTAATGTGTTCAATGGTGCCATTTTTTCTATAAATAACACGACATTTTCCACGGAAATGGCTTCTTAAATTGGACTTAGATGAAATTAGTCTGGTTCGCAAATAACTTAACGAGGAAAACTGTAGCCTCCCCCTACTCTACCTGTCTTGGGGGAGTTATAAAAATTATTAATTACATCCGTTAACGGATGTCTAATATGTAAGACATGAATTTGTTTTTAACAAAAAGAGAGACGTTACAATATGTTTGGCTCTACTCTTCCATGGCATTTAATTAATTAATAATTAAGGCTAGTGGCTAGTTAAAATCTTAACCATATTTTGAAAAGAGCAACCCAACAGGGTTTCTTACTATACTAATATTATACTACCTACTGTATGTATTTCATTTCGTTTTTTCGTTCCACTGAGCTTGTTTCGCCGGTTCTTCTCAGTGGGCTTGCTTTGGAACCGATGGGAGACTCAATTGACATTCAAAAAGACACTTTTATTCTACTATTTTGAATAAAAAAAATTGACTTTGACTTTGAAAACTGTAAATCTCGCATTAAGTGCATGTAAAAAATTAATAGAATTATCTGTTAAAAAACTTGGAATGTTCCGCCTAAAATCTGACAGACTCAAGAAAAATATGACAGACTCTAGGAGATTAAGCGTCGTCATCAACGTTTTTATTAATTTTGATGATAACTGACCAGGGCTGTTTGGATTTCTATGCTGTTTTTACCACCGGTATACAGGTGCTAAAATATATCTATCTACTGAGATAAGTTTGTCTTTAAAATACTTTTAAATTGCCTCCAGAAAGTTTATATCCAAAAACTTCTATACTTTTCTAATAATAACCTACGTTTGCAGTACTAAAGAAGATCTATACTAATAAAAATAATAGGTTGGATCTTATGAAATTGCACTCGTTATTCAAAGTAAATTAATGTAGATATTTCCATGGAAATTCGTTTCGATTCGATTCAGGTTGTTTTTGTAACAAGTTAAAAGTTTCATAATATGGTAGAGAACAAACTTTATATCAGTAAAAGATATCAAAAGATTGTTGTCACATTCTACTTCCTACTTATATTATAAACGGGAAAGTTTGTAAGTATGGATGTTTGTAACTCTTTCATGTAAAAACTCCTGAGTGGGTTTTGATGAAACTTTACAATAATATAGCTTATACATCAGAATAATAACATAGGCTATAATCTATCCCTGTACTCCGACGGGAACGGTGAGTACGAGATAGAAACCGCGGGACGCTGCTAGTACACAATAAAAAATATGTGTATTTTAGTGTCTTTTAAAGATTACTTTTAATATTTAAGGTAGTGAATCTAAACGGGTATAGTATGAAAATGATCAAAATTAATCGTTTCATTTTATGAAACAAAATAAAATCTAAGCCGTCGTTATCAACTATCGTGGTTTATTTCTCCTGATTACGGTTAAAAATAAAATATTATAACGTGTGACCTCAAGAATAAAAATACTATGATACATTTTACGCAAAAAGAGCAAAACAATAAGGTGCAGATAAATTTAAAATATCAATCAAGAAATCTTTGATTAATATAATATCCTAAATTCGGTGCAAGTTTAATTATGAGTTCAAGTTTTAAAAAGCTTACATTAAAACACATTATCGTATTTTTCATAGACTACTATTTTAAAATAATGCATTTACATCAACAAAGTTCAATAAATTGTTAACCGGACTTAATCTGTTACTGAAATAGTTACTACAAGGAGTTTGGGGATGCAATTCAAAAAGAAAGAAAATGTACAGTAAAATTGTAGACATCATCTACTCTAGCGAAGGAAAACTTTGAGGAAAAAACATGAAACTCACCTGTAACAATTCCTCCGTAGAAACTTTATTTACACTGGATAGCCCAAGCATTTTCGACCAATGGCGAGGTAATTTAACAGCGCCAGATTTTAAATTTTGTAAATTTTTCAAACGCCGCAACTGATTGTACGTGCTCATGATTAAAGCACTGCCTTCGCCCGCCAGTTTGAAATTTTCTATTCCAATTTCAAATATAAAATTATTCTAGTAATATATTTATAAGGGTAGAATGTTTTGTGAGCGGTTCATTGTTCGCTGAGCGGCGCAAATACGATGTTATGAAAAGCGGGCATCCCGCCTCGCGTCATAACTTCTACTGCGGGCGGTAGACGATGTATTTGTCTCTCGCAGGAATCATGCGTCGAAGCTGTCAGGTACAGGCGACAAAAGTCCTTCTTTTTAATAACGCTCTATATTACATCATAAAAACCTTAGGTAAAGCTTTCTAGAATGAACGAATAGAGAAAAAGTTTGTGTGTACCTATTTTTGTATACGTATATTACATAAGTAATCAAATCATTATTAAAAATACGTTCTTAATCATTTTTATATTCAATTTACCAAAAGTATAATTATATTATCTAGTTGTAAAGTGAAATTATACATGTCTCTGATTATAATTTTGTTCTTAGTAAGAGAAAAGAAAAACTATTTTGCGGATCGCAAAATTAATATTCTTTTGTACTTTCGAAACTATATTTTCTTTTTACTAGCGACCTGCCGCGGCTTCGCACCGGGAGTAGAACATACGTGCTTTCATGTTTTATATTATCCGTTTGTTAATATTTTATTTTGCGATTACACGATATTCATTTTTTCATAAGTCCAAAGAATACATAAAGCTCCAACAGAATCCTAAGGATGATTTCTGAATGATCGGAGTCCACAGTGTTAGAGGGATTTATCAGATTTTAAGTAATAAGATAATGACTAAATGATAATACAGGTAATATTTATAACATTAATTTCAATGAATTTATATTTTTATATTATACGTGATGATATATTATTGAAATTGGTATTCATTTAAATTGCATCGAGTTTAAGTATAGTTTGCGTGAAATGCTTAATATGACAACTGAATTATTTAAATTAACAACAATAAAAATATTGTGTCCGAATATTGTATAAAGTATTACTAGCAGCTTCATTTTTTTTAATTTTCAGCTATTTTCAATGTATTTGAATTAATGTATATTTTTATCCTGCCTCAGGAATAAATATATAATATACTAACATCATATGTCCGTTCGGGCGGAAAGGTTCTCGAATGGCCGCGTACGGGGCAACATTCCGTGGGCAGGCCCTCTACAAGGTGGACCCACGATCTGGTCAAGGTCACGGGAAGCCGTGGGATGCGGACAGCGTAGGACCAATGGTTATGGAGAAGCTTTGGGGGGGGAGGGGGGCTGTGCCAAACAGTGGGCGTCGCTCGGCTGACATGATGATGATGAAGATGAATATTATATTATAAATACTAATACTTATATTGGTATCGTATTGTATGGCATCGTTGTCGTATTTTGACCCTGTCACGTAATAATGGAATTATTTATTCAGTTTCTCTTTGTAAAAAAATAAACCAACGAAAATTGTCTTAGACGACGATTCATGAAAGAAGTTGCTTGTTTCGACCCAAAAAATATAAGTAAGCGTTTCATCTCCGAAATCTGGTGAAAAATAATATATTCGATGAATATTTGCATGCACGGACAAATAAAATAACCGATGATAAATTAAAACTTTTCCCCAAAGAAAATATAATATGGTTATATCATCAGTTATTAGGAAAATATCTATTTAATTTGTTTTATCTGGAAAAAACGTAATATGTTGCTAGGATTCCGTGAAAAGACCATCATATTATGTGGTCATCATAATATGACGGTCTTTTAACTGAATCCTAGAAAATGCTGGACGTTAATTTTCCTTGCAGTTAAATTAATGCTAATATATTATATGAATGACGAATAACTTTCTTCATCTCCATAATATTTATTTTCAATGGTCAAATAATAGTCAATAGGATTGTTTTCAAGAAAAAAAATGTACAACACTAAGATAGTTTGAATAAAAGATTTGAGTAACAAAAACATTGGTAATAATTGTATTCTATTTGTGTTCAACTTAATTTAATAACTAATACAGCGCAGACATTTAAAAGCATACCTATTATATTTTACCTTATAATGATTAAAAGCTTATTAAAAAAAATCCTAAGATCTCTTTAGTCTCGAAGACATTTTCCGCCGTTTTCCTTCGGAGTTAAACGCCGTAAGACATTATACTACGAAAGCATGGTTGACTAATCTTAACGTATTTTCATCCGGACTCCGCTGTTAAACTTTTCTGATTTCAAAAAGAAAAACAGAAGATATTCGCTTTTTCCAGTTCAAGCATCCACATTAACGTTATTTTATTAAAAAAATAAACGTTCAATTTTTATTTTTGTTAAAGTATTGCATAAAGGAATTCATGTCGCATGTCGAATAGCATATCAATAATATACTGTTTTATTGCGGAACATTTATGCGTTAAAATATTTATATTTAAATGTTATAAATATAATTGAAATTTGAAAGTAGTCACCTGACCTCTATAACCTGTCATTGTGAAGCGGTTTCCTGCACTGAATTGTATAAAAAGCCCTTTTGCAAGTATCCTGCTTTATTCTTATATTCTACCCTACGCTTTTCCCAACTACCTAAACAACCAATTAAATGGAGCGACTGCGTGTCCGACCTCTACAACAAAGCAGCTGGATAATGCGGTGTCCCGTGGCAAGACTGGTTATTAGACTTTCGGGCTTCTGACGACACGTGACGACTTTCAAAGATCTACAAACTCAAGACTTGTCTGGAAGAAATTGCTTAGCAATAAGACCGCCTCTGTGTCCATAATTTTGTAAATTTTAAGTAATTTTAGATTTACTTTTCCTTGTTATGTGCACGATAAAGCATATTTAATTCATTCATTCACTAATGACAGCCAGAACCAACGGCTTATTGTAACTAAGAGTACTCAGTAGAGATCTGTCCATGAAACAAGATCTTAACCTCATGGATTGACCAGCGCAGCTTGTTTGTGTAAATAAAAGAACGAAGACAATTTAAATAGTGGACTGTATTTTATGTAGAAATTATACATGTATAAAATGCGATGTTGAGCCTAGTGCGGCTAGACGGAAAGTGAAGTGCGGTCCGCGCGGGGGAAGCTCCCGGCGAGTCGTAGACGCAGCGAGCTGTCGCCGCTATCGATGAGCGATGTCGCGAACATACTCCCGGGCCTTGAAGATTCATAATCTTCAAGATTTGCGAACTGGAAGAGGACAAAGATTATTAAAACTTCGAACTATAGATCCCTTCTTGGTTCGTATTTCGGCAACTCTGCAAACTCCGTCGCTGCCTTTAATTAGCTTCGTTATTCTTCCCATGACCCAAAGCAATGGCGGCGCACTGGCGTCCCTGACTAGGACTATGTCTCCGATTTCTAGTTTTCCGGAAGATGCATGCCATTTCTGTTTTTGTTGAAGCTGATGTATGTATTCGTGTGTATATCGCCTCCAAAAATGCTGTCTTAGCTTCTCTATTCTCTGAAACCGTTGAAGTCTATTAATGTTTATATCTTCAAGTGGGGGATACGGAACAGACATGAGCGGTCGTCCAATAAGGAAGTGGGCCGGTGTTAAAAAGGTGAGGTCTAGCGGGTCGGTGGATAAAGGAGTAAGGGGTCTAGAATTTAGAATTGCTTCTATTTGATACAAACATGTGGAAAGTTCCTCATAAACTAAATGTGTAACATTTAAAATACGACACAAAAGAGTCTTAACAGATTTAACTGCAGCCTCCCAAATGCCCCCGAAGTGAGGAGAATATGGTGGTATAAAATTAAAATTTATATCAAGTTCGGCCAAATTAGTTTGAATATGATGATTATTAAATTTTAAAAATCGTTTAAGCTTATTACATGCACCCACGAAGGTTGTACCATTATCGGAATACATGTTTTGAGGTTTACCCCTCCTCGAAATGAAGCGATTGAACGCAGCCAAGAATGCCTCCTTGCTAAGATCTGTCACGAGTTCTAAGTGCACGGCCTTGACTGCAAAACAGATAAAAACACAAATATAAGACTTTTGCAATCTACAACCGCGTCCCTTTCGGTCAGCTATTAAAATGGGACCAGCGTAATCGACTCCTGTGTTTAGGAAAGGAAATTCAAGATACGTTCTCTCAGCTGGCAAATTACCCATAATCGGCTGTGGTGATTTTGCGTTGTGTCTTGTACATCGAATGCAAGCATGAACAACTGATCTCGCCAAATTTCTGCCACCCAATGGCCAGAAATGATTTCTTATATTACATAAAATTAATTGAGCGCCACCATGAAATAATTCTTTATGCTTACATTCAAAAATGATTTTAGTTAAGTGATGTTTTGAGCACAATACTATGGGATGTTTAATGTCGTATGTGTAAAATGAGTTTTTTAATCTTCCACCTACACGGATTAAATTATCTGAATCTATAAAAGGTGTAAGTGATTTTAACCGACTACCTTTAGGTATTGGTTTGGAAGCCATAAGTAATGAATATTCTTCATGAAACATTTCCTGTTGTGAATAACTAAGAAGACGTTTTTGTGACCTTTGTAGTTCTGAAGATGATAAAAAATTATTAAGTTTATTTGACTTATTTCGGCAATTAAAAATGAATCTATGAATATATGCACACACTCTTATTAATTTTTTAAAATTAGATGATTGATGAATTAATATATGTAATGAATTTAATTTATTTATTTGTGTATTATTATCTATGTGATGTGTAAGCTCTGGAAGTGAAATATTATTAAAATTTGTAGTGGAAGGAATACGAAATTTTGATGTATGTAAAAAGTCAGGGCCCTTCCACCAAAGTGCGGAAGCGCTGAGGAAGTCAGCATTCACCCCCCGAGAAGCTAAGTCAGCAGGGTTTAGTTTAGACTGCACATAACTCCATTTCATACAACTCGTGGTCTCTTTAATCTCATTAACTCTGTTTCTTACAAATTGCTTAAGGGAACTTGACTCTGTTGAGAGCCAGCCCAAAACTATAGTAGAGTCGCACCAAAAATAGCAAACATCAAACTTTACCGTTAAAGATTTGACAACCTTTGTATAAAGTCTTGTGCCTAATAAAGCGCCGCATAACTCCAATCGAGGTATGGTTGTTGGTTTTAGAGGCGACACTTTATTTTTTGATGTTAAGAGGCAAACATGTATTAAGCCACTAGTAGAAATAGTTCTTACGTAAACACACGCACCATAACCACGTTCCGACGCGTCTGTGAATACGTGAAGTTGCACTTCTTGAGGATTATCTTGTAATGTCCAACGTGGTATACGTATTGAATTTAGATGAGAGAGACAACTGATTATGTTATTAAATTCATATTTGATTTTGGGTGGTACTTCATCGTCCCATCCACATTTTTGCAACCATAAGTGTTGTAGTAAAATTTTTGCCTGCAATATACAAGGGCCCACTAAGCCTAAAGGGTCAAATACTTGACTGACAAATGAAAGAATGTTACGTTTTGTATATTGATGTTCAAAAGAATTATTGATTGTAAAATAAAAATTATCAAGTGAAGTATCCCAGTATAATCCTAATGTTTTAGAAGGCGAAGAATCTAAATTTAGTGTTTTATTTGTAGTTGTATCGTTACTAAATTTTAAACTTTCCAAAATTACTTGACTATTTGATTGCCACTTGCGTAAATTAAACTTTGCGGATTCTAGAGTACATTTTATATCCTTAACTAGTTCAATTGCCGCTTCTATGGAGTTTGCACCTCCTAAATAATCATCAATGTAAAAATCATGTTTAATAGAGCGTTGGGCTTCTAAATTAGATGTTTCATGAGCAAGAGAGACTAAACATTTTGTTGCTAAGTATGGAGCTGATGAGGTTCCATATGTGACAGTGTTAAGTGTGTAAGTTTTAAGAGGTTCGTTTGAATTAAATCTGTATATAATTTGTTGTAAAGAGCGTTGTGACTCATGCACTAATACTGCTCTGTACATCTTTTCAGCGTCCCCAGTTACTGCGTATTTATGTTCACGAAATCTTAACAATATAGAAATAAGGTCGTCTTGAGTTTTAGGGCCTATCATTTGTATATCATTGAAGCTCTTACCAGACGTCGTAACGGCAGATGCGTCGAAAACAACGCGCAATTTCGATGTTGTACTTGACTCTCTAATAACTCCATGATGTGGCAAGTAATAATTATGTTTATTGGTCATGTGTGAATTAGTTAAATTTAACGACATGTGGCCTAGATTAATATATTCCCTAATGAATTCATCGTACTCATGTTTAAATTTACTATTTCGTTTAAATCTATTTTCAAGAGCAAGAAATCGCCGTTTGGCTAAAGCATATGAATCTCCTAAACTATCTGGTGAGTCTTTCAATGGTATGGTGACCACGAATTGACCAGTTGAAGTTCTATATGTAGAATTCTTAAATATGTCCTCACAAGCTTTCTCTTCATGAGAATATGAATACTGAGAAGAAATGGAATCTAACTCCCAAAATTTTCTTAAAGTGTTATCTATATCGTAATTATAAGTATTATCGTAACTATAACAAACATTTTGTGTATAGTTATTATAAATGCAACCGGATAGAAGCCATCCCAGTTTAGAAGAATGCAACTTTGGATATGATGAACCAATGTTACAGGTCTCTGAATTTAATACTGCCCAAAATATTTCTGCGCCTACTAATATGTCAATGGAAGAAGGTGTGTTAAATGTAGGGTCAGCTAATTTAATTTTTTGTGGAATGGGTAAATGGGTAATGTTTACGTAAGAACTAGGAAGAGCGTTAGTGATTTTTGGCAAAATATAACAATTGATGTTTGCTTTGTAATCACCAAAACATGACTCAAATACTAGTTCACATATCTCCATGGCACTTGTTGTATGATTATTTATTGTAGAAATAATGGAGTCAGTGTTACGTCTTACCAAACCAAGCTTGTCACACAGCTCCTCTGTAATGAAGTTGCAAGTACTCCCATTGTCCAATAACATCCTTGCTGTATGATAGTCACCATCTTTATCTTTTACGCGCACCAAAGCTGTGGATAATATGACATAGGAGGTATAAGAAGATGAAGCATTCGTTGTAAGGGCTACATTGGAAGAAGATGATGATGACTCTTGTTTGATTTCATCTTTGTGCAAAAGAGTATTATGTTTAAAATTACAATATTTGCAATTTGAAAGTCTACACCGATTTCGATTATGACCTGGACGTAAGCAGTTGATGCATATTCTGCTTTCCGTGGCCTTTTTTATTCGTGCGTCAATATCTAGTTTAATAAATGATGGACAAGAAAACAAAAAATGATTTTGAGAACACATGGGGCAAGAAATGTTTTTACTGTTATAACTATTGTATTTGTTATTACTCGTTATAGTATCTTTTTTTAAATATGAATTTTTGTGATTATTCGATAAGTTTGAATGATTTTTATGTGTGTAATTTAAAGATGATGATGTATTAGTATCTAGTGTATCTAATAAATCGCACCTATTGTTTAAAAATTTTATAAACTGTTCAAGACTGGGTGAATTACAATTTAAACCGCCTTTGTACTCCTCCCATCTTCGATTTGTAACTGAATCTAGTTTTTTTGACATCATGTAAATAATAATTGTGTCCCAGTGATCGACTGGTTCACCTAGTGCTGAAAGTGCTCTTAGATTTTTATTTAAAACATCTATTAGATTTCTTATATCCGAACTCGATTCAGAAGTAATGTTATTAGTTTTAAACAAGGCTTGTAAGTGGTTATTAATTAAAAGTCGTGTGTTATCATATCTGTCTGTTAATAGTTGCCAAGCTATTGGGTAATTGTTGGCTGTTATATCTAGGCTTTGAATGATTAAAGATGCACTACCTTTTAAGGCAGCGCGTAAATAGTGAAATTTATGTACTTTAGAAATATTAATGTTGTTATGAATAATTGAAATATACGTATCTCGAAACTCCAACCAATCCTGGTAGTCGCCGCCAAACTGAGGTATACTGATAACAGGTAAATTAAATTTAGGAGCATGGCTGACATCCTGTTCACTCGCCACCGATCCATCTCGAGAAGCTTGTGATGACGTCGCACTGTTAAGTAAACAGCGCGCCACCCCTACGAGGTTATAATACTGCTCCTCGTATTGTATACGCTCGTTATATTCGTCATCGACTTGTTCCGATAATGTTTCAATCTCCGCCTGTAATGCATCAAATTGGTCAAACGTTGTATTAATTTTACTGAGGCGACACTCCAACTCACATTTCTGCCTATCCATTAACATTTCATGACCCTTAATTAGATTTAAAAAATTGCCAAATGATGTTAGTTTCGCCTTTAGTCCTCCGCGTTTTTTAATTAAATCCTTAATTGTAGTCATTTTTAAAAACAAAACAGCTAATAAGAGTACACTATAACTTTAATTATAAATTCTAAATTCAAACTATAAAATAATTTTTTAAAAGGTAAACTTGTAATATAAATTCCTAACGGTACCTTGTTAGCAGTATAATGTAGTTAACTCGTGATAATGAAACACTCAGATGCAATGATTCAATTGACGATTGTAGAAATTAACGCTAAACTTTATTTAATATGATATGTTACGTAATATGTATTTATATTATAGAAGATGGCCTTATGTATAAATATTGATGAAGTTCTTATATAAACTTAAAACGTTGAAGTGGCCAATTGAGGGTAGAATAAAAAAAAATGCAAGTAAAAATTGTTAGAACGTATGATTGAAATATGTAATTAGATCGTATTATATGATTTGTATGATATTAAACGATTAGATGAAAAGATGAGCGAACTTTATGAATGATTCGTATATTGCAATCCTAACTATTAAATTGGGTGAAATGAAAAGGGGAAAAAAAAGGAATGAGAAATTAATAATGGAAAGAAAGGAATTGGAACTAACTCACTCGGTGCTTGTTTCCTTTTGTTTCTTGAAGCTTCTTAAAATGGGCTGCACAAGTTGTGGCCGGCGATGTGGTATGTATATTGCACGCGTGGCATGGTATCTTCACTATTTCCAATTTTTGTAATTATATTTTATAGGTCGCTTTCTTCATCTGAAGGACCATTATGTTTGTGTAAATAAAAGAACGAAGACAATTTAAATAGTGGACTGTATTTTATGTAGAAATTATACATGTATAAAATGCGATGTTGAGCCTAGTGCGGCTAGACGGAAAGTGAAGTGCGGTCCGCGCGGGGGAAGCTCCCGGCGAGTCGTAGACGCAGCGAGCTGTCGCCGCTATCGATGAGCGATGTCGCGAACACAGCTGTTACTTTGCCACGAGATGTAATATTTTGAAGAGTAAAGATTTGATTATTTATTTGCATTGATAGTCTCCGAAATTATTGGATCGATTTTAAAAATCTTTCCCCTTAACAAAAACACATTATCAGCGATTGACATAGGCCAAAATGTTTACACTTGTGAAGCCGGGATCGACCGCTTGTTTTTAATAAAGGGACATTCATTCAAAGTTTATTAAAGTGTGTACCTGCGTTTGAAACATAAAAACAAACAGCAGCCAACATCAAAGGAAACTGTCATATTGCAAAAACCCACGCGATGCGCCATTTGTCAATATATTATGACATGTAGATTTTAGCCAGAAATTGGTTTGCCAGGCCTACCCTTGTATTCGTGGAAAAAAAACAGTTTTACGTAGTAAATATAAGCTATATATATATATATATATATATATATTATATAATATTATTTTTTATTATCATATAATAAAATACCTAATCAATTAAATAAGATAGAGGGACAGTAGATGTTTTTCATCTGGTCTGGAGGTCAATCAACTGCGAAGGTACATAGAGACATTTTACATGCCTTTTCTACACGTATCTGTTGTGACAAGATTTTGCTTGAGATAACGCATGAATACACATTAAGAGCTGATGAATAATTTAATAAATTATTTACTCAAAGTTCACTAAAATACATAATTATATTCATATTTATGTAAGTATTTAAAATATCTATAAATAGCAGCACCCCGCGGTTTTACCCGCGTACTTCCCATTTCATGGGATCACAGGGATAAATGCCTATGTGTTATTCTGATGTATAAGCTATATTACTGTAAAGTTTCGTAAAAATCTCTTCAGTAGTTTTTATGTGAAAAAGTAACAAGCATCCAGACATACAAACTTTCGCGTTTATAATAAGCATTAAGTAAATATTATTACAATTATTATTGAAAAAAAAAATACCTTTGTCGTTAACTTTGTCTCTAAATTTACGCAATCTCCAACACAATAAAGGCGCATCAAAAGTGCGTGGCCTTTTTGTGCGACGCGGTAAAGCCGCATCCTAAATGCTTGCGAGTTAAAATTTGCGAAAAGTGTGAAACGTAATGGAAAAAATAGCCTTTCAGGCGCCGCGGTGGGGCTGCACCTTAGCTTTTAAATTGAATTTTGAGTCTCAAAGTATTGTGTACGAAATTCCGACATAAGAGTATATTTTCTGATATTGTAAGTACATTCTAATACATCAGTGACTGTTTAGGCTCGCCTAAATTAATGAGCTTACACAGGTGCTCGTTCAGATTAAATGTTTGACTAATATCAAACATATATTTTACATTAAATATTTTATATTTGAATGTAAAATTATATGGAGCATACAGCTATTGTATAATGATTTTTAAGGTTCAATGCTTCGATTGTCATAATCACCATGTAATTTAGCGAAATTATAAAACTCAAAAAATTCAAAAAATTTGTAGCGGACTTAATATTTAAAGTGTTAAATAACTTTATTATATTTTTTTTTTGAGTACCGGGTGATTACTCAACGAGATTATCTACTGAATTAGCTTTAATCTTGCTATTTTAATAAATCACCTATTGCTCCCAATAAAAAAAATACCATTATTAATTATTACCGCCATAGACATCAGGTATTATATTTTTAGTTTATTGGTTATCAATATGGAGTTATTAATTTGACTTTCAGGTTAAAAAATATACTTAAATACAAATCAGATGCGTTGATAAAGGCCCTTAAATATTTAATTAATTTTATCACAAAAAAGAAAAAAATTAAAATTTGATAAAAAAATTGGAGTGGTGACATCTGGACTCAAAACGGTCTTCTGGTTTTAATACCAGAATTGGTCACTGAACGGAGCGGTCGCGGTTTTCGGTTAGATTTCTTATTTTGAATATAGAACGGACATACATAATATAGGTAAATTTTTTTTTATTATTGGTCATAAAATATAACATTTTTTTATATTGGTCGGGTTACACACAGACTAAAAATACGTTTAGATACCAAAAAACAAATATACCAAATACGTCTATGCGATCTTCCATTCGTTTTAATGACATTTGCCAGGTGCTTTTTAAATGTGTGCACTGAAGTGTTTCATATAACGCCTGACGCTTTATAGTATTTTCACACATTGTAAGGGTCAGGTTGAAGAGGTCTGTTTAAAATGCAAAAAATATGATTCCTTTTGTGGTTGCGAGTGCGATTAAAGTTTGTGGAAATAAAGATTTAGTACTGTCTACTGGATGTCGTGTTATAATGTGAATTTCTGTGTGAAAACACATTGTTTTGTGTTAATAAGTATTACTTTATTAAATTTGGTCTAATGTTTTTTTTTAAATTCAAATGTATGTTGAACTCTCAACGCAAAATTGATAAGTTGTTAAAAGTTTGACATATATGTGTGTGTGGCGTGTATGCTTGCAGCATCGTAGCTCGCGAACGTATCAATAGATTTTGTTTTTGTTTTTTTTTTTATTTGAAAAGAAAATTATTCACTTGTAATTTTTCCTATCATCATTATCATTATCCTTTATCCGACCACTGCTGAGCAAAGGTCTCCCTCAATGAACGCTAAGGCGACCGATTCCTTACAACTCGCATCCGACAGGGTCCGGTCACTGCATGGAGATCGTCTTCTCATCTTGGTAATGGCCGAACACGCACTCCGCACTTCATCTAACTAAACGCGGCCTCCACTCTTAAACCTTAATGGCACATCGGCTTTTCGTTCACCTGAATATGTGACCAACCCTTTGCCACTTCAAAAAGCTATGTTTTTCTTAGCTTTGTGTGAGGAAAATCGGACTAAGATGGCCGCCACCACAAAGTGGGGTATCGTATAATACATCGAGAGTTTTCTATATTTTTTTAATAAAGCAGGAAAAAAATGCCGTCTAAAACAAAACTTGTAAAAAACTAGGTCTGCGACTTCACATGAAAACATAATGTAACAAGCAATACATATTATTTAGTGCGATTACTAAATCAATCTATTTTATTTAAGCATTAAAGTATTTTAATATTGATGTGGTCACTTAAGATGCTTAGCTAATTACGTAATAACCTTAAGTAGGGACTGAAATCAACCGTCTTGGTATTACATAGATCTCACAGATTTTTAAGGTAGAAGAACTAAGTTTTGTTTTAATGTGTTGTGTAAAAAGAAACTTCGATATAAATCTTTAATTCTTTTATAGGACTATGTAGCCACTGTGTCATATTTCAAAGTATGTATATTTAAGATCAGTATGTAGTTGTACTAATCTCCGTCGTATGTGAAGGATTTAAATATATTATGATCATAATAATAAAACATCTTTTGAGATATATACGAGTACTTTTAATGATGCTTTATACTTTATACTCAGAAAATTTTAAAAGGGAAAATATCCAACATTTAATATAATATACGCTACCGACGATTAGTGAAAGAGCACGACAAACGTTGTGCCTTCGCGACGCTATTTTTTTATTGTTTGGTTTTACTCTAGTTGCTCAGTGGTTAGCGCGTTGGCGCTCGAGCCGAAGGTAGCGGGTTCAAATTAATCTCGCCAGGGAACAAAAAGTATTAAAATAAAAAAAAATATTAAATATATATATTTCCTTAGTCTGGTATCCGTAACACAAGTTCTTCGGATACTTAGCACGGGACCAGATAGACGTGGTGTAAAAGCGTCCATAGATATTATTATTATTATAAACTTTTGAACTGACTATTGTTTAAGCATGCGTATGAGGGACTTTACATTACTTCACACGTTAACAATGAGGTACCTGCGTTAAGAGGAGTGTCGAACAAGTATAAAATTGTACAACAGGGGCTGAGCGTTTCTAGATATTTTGACATCAATATCGAAATGTCTAAGTTATTAAAACACAAATTATATAATATCTACCACAGATTTATAAATAAAGACAGATGGAGCATGCCGAGCACGCGAGTGTCGCCACCAAAGCGAATACAAATTCAAAAGCGAACACAATCTAATAGACGTTTAGCGTACGACGCTATGTCAAGCACTTCAGAGCGCTTTTGAATTTGTTTTCGCTTTGAATACATCTGTCTTTTATAAATCTGTGATACTAACAATGAAAAATAAAATAAATACGTCACATCCGCCTCATAATATCTATGACAAGGACGGGGAAGGGGTGGAAATATAACAATATTCATGTGACGTAATTTATGGATAACCCCTAATCCATATCATATAAACACAAAACAAAATAATAAAAGGTTATTCTTTGAGAACCCAATGCAATAAAAAGAGCTTTTGACAAGAAATTTGTTTTAGACAAAAATCACTAAAAATCGCCGTTAAGAGAACCTGTTTTAAAAAAAAGTCATTCAAATCGGTTCACACTTTTGAGAAATGTAGGGGTATTGACTAGATAGGCTAGGTATCTAGCCTCAATGATTAAAAATAAAGAGCTAATTAATATGAATAATTCGGATTTAAAAGATTAAATCAAACTTTATAACCTAAGAAATAAGTTCTATACGTTAAATCAAAAATAAATATATTTATTGCATTACACGAAATCAAAACTTCACACTTCGTCGCCTCAAAGTTCTCACAGTACATCGGATAGAAACGCATTAAATTGACTGATCGCAAGGAACCCAATCTAATAAATATATTTTCAATAAAAGCTATTTGCGAAATAAAACTTATTCCATCCACTATTATTATTATTATTCACAAAACACTGATATGGATTTACGTAATAAAATAAAAATCTATTTATTTAATTATCAGACCAATCAATTATTAATACAAGCTTTAAAATATTACATACTACAATGATTTTCATCAACACAATCGGCTTTAAATTTTGCAAACAAAACGCGTAAACGCCAAAAAACGCGTTTTACATTTATTTATTTTTTAGTCTTAAATGTATATCATATATAATAATCTTAATTATATACCATATAAAATATAATAGTTTTGTTAAATATAACATTATAATATGTAAACGCGACATTGTATCTTTTGTAATATGAGATAAAGGAAAAGTAAACATGACTCAAGGAGAGGAGAGTTAACCGAGGTAACACCGATGAGACATCTTATATTAAACACTTGATTTCATTTAGAGCTTGTCGGAAAAAACAAGTATTATTTTAATGTAACACAAAAATAAATATATTACATTGAAACAACCTTAACGGATTTTCAGCAACCATGGTCACGGGAGGACTCACTCCCGTGACCATGGTTGCTGTAAAGTATCCGAAACGTCGGGCTCATAAAAAACTAAATAAACCGCGATAAAATTCGTAAAAGTTGTTTCATTATAATGAGTGAAATTCGCGTAAGCATAAGAAAACAAAATAAATATATTTTATATAAAATAGACTAACTATTTCAAACTATGATATGTGACTAATCACAGTTTCAATAATGTATAAATTAATAATAAAATAACTTACCTCATTTAAGTTTACTGTCGTTAAGGGGATACAGGGTAATGTATGAGCCCGTCGAAATAGGAACATTATTTAAAAATCATAGCTGCAAAACTTAGGAAGCACATCACTACTATCCGCGTCGACTTTTTTGATAGACAGTACAAAAGCTTATTTAGTATCGAGTGCTTTTATCATTATTTTATGATATCGTACACTTTTTTATGATATCATATCATAAATCAACAATCTGGTAATATGGTTACTTTACCATGACACAACTTTAATCTAAGCCTACAAAATGATAAAACTACTTTGACGAGAACATTCTTGTTGCATACAAATGTACATGACGTTAATGTAGACAATGAGTATGAGCTGCGCTGACGTGTAAATCTAACTCACTGTAACTCAAGCTACACTGTTTTGCCTTTATAAAGCTCATTGGGTTAATTGGAGGCAGCTACATATTCCAACATCATTATTATTTCATTATAAAGCTTCTAGAAGAAGATATGGACACATTGAGAACACTGTATTTTAGTTATATTTATGGTTGGTCATGGCTTAGCATTGCAACTAAAGTTGCAGTCTTTTGGCTGAATATTTTACTCGAGATTAGATGAAACTCTAAGATACAGTGTTTTGGACAACCAAACTAACTGCTACGCTAGGTACACATCCAACGGAGACAGGGTAAGAGCTCAACGGTAAGTGATGGCAAATTGCATATTGGTATTTTTATACAAATTGAGTGCGTATGTTGCGTTATGTTGCGTTCGTTTTGATGAGGTTATGTGTTTCTGCATGTAAGTACATAATATATACTATCGACTACAATGCAATGAAAAAAATTAAAAGCTTGTAGTATCTAAAATTATTTCCAAGATATTATGTAGGAATCAGAGTTAAAACGTGAAACTCTAGCTCAACTGTGCAATTGTAACAACTGAATATGATATAGACTCTAGCAAATATCTCGAAAATTAAAGGATTTAAGAGGGGGTTCGGATGAGACAATAGAAGAAAAGCTTCAATATAATGGGTAGTATTTTAGTTTGGCCAGTGTTCATAAAACAAATAGACATACAGTGTCTTGCTCATACAATCGGGAACATATTTTCAAGCTTTGTCGTGACATAACACGTCTACCTAATTTATTACACGTGGATGGATATTTTATAAAATGTACATGGCTAGAAAAAGCATAAAATTATCTTTAATTTGGTACCAAACACATAAAAGTTTCTAAAACATGACCAAAACACATCAAAAACCAAAAAAAGTTTAAAACGCGTTTTACTCGAAATAGCCATTTCTGAGATACAGTGTATTGGATTCACATGTCGGCGTCATGGGGTTTCCAACAAACATTTATAGCTGAAAGCGTAAATCCCACGGTATGAACACTCAGGCAAGGCTTAAGTAAATAGCTCTTGTATTGTATTTTTCGTTTGTAGTATACGTATCGTGAAATAATCGTGGATCTGATATTCTCGTTCAAACAACGCAAATTTATCCAGCCGTTCAAAGCATTTGCATTAATTATGTGTATCATAATATTTGCTACAATTGTTTCATTAGGCGTGCGCTGTTGTAGTCCCTTATTTCCGTGAAGTATAAAGCAAAGGAAAATGTATAATACACTGTACTTTCAAGCTATTATAATATTCTGATAACTTACTATGCATGTTGGAGTTATTGTACTTCTTTCGGCGGTTCGCGAAACGATGTTTATTGAGTTTATTATTCAAATTTATTAAGTTCTGCGATTTCGATTTAAAGTATATATTATCATAGTTTTTTTTTCAAATGGACCTATACTGTTGGCCTTAAGGCCTTTAAGCTTCATTGGAATAGTAGATGAGCAGATGGCTCATCTAAGAATATTTATCATAGTAGGTTAGGTATAGTTATAAAGCAATCCGTAAGATAACCAGTTAAGTAGGGTGGAGAAGAAGAATGAGTGTTAGTATGGTAAGAATATTGGGGACAAAGTAATAAAATAAATAGAAGGTAAAGGCATTATTTGCTATATGCTATACTAGCAGCATCCCGCGTTTTCACCGGCGTACTTCTCATTCCCGTGGGAGTACAGGGATAAATTATAGCCTATGTGTTATTGTAATATATAAGCTATATTATCATTGTAAGGTTTCATTAAAATCCATTCTGTAGTGTTTACGTAAAGAGTAACAAACATCCATATTTACACATTTTTCACGTTTATAAAATTAGTAAGATAGTAAGATATCTCATTGTTTGAATAATAATCGTGTGAATTTGATACAAGTATAATGAAAAGGTGAAACGCGTAAAAGAAATAATAAAAATGCAAATCAAAATAATCCAAATAGAAGTAGTAAAATCATAGTGAAAAAATATTTATTTGAATACATTATAATATCTATTAAATTATAGGAATAAATGTTTGTACCGATATTTTACTAATAATACGAGCAGGCTGGTATACCACGAAAAAAGGAACTCTATAATGCCTTATGGCATTTTACTTAGGGGGAATGCTGCGAACATTAACACAATTTTTGCGCTTAAAAGAGTTCCATTGGAGCAATATGCCACTTATGTTGCGTGATAAAAGATATACTATTCTCTAAAATAATACGTCGGATAACAAGATAAGTTTAAACTTAAAAGCAATAATAAAATAAACGAATCTACATAGTTTTAATTATGCATTAAATATAAAGGTCTTTAATATATCTATTATATTGTATTAAAAATATATCATGTTTTTGTAAGTTAAACTTAAAACTTTTAGTAAAATTAAAAACTAAAAGTTAAAAAATCCGATCCCCCATCAATCTTCTGCAATAATAATTCTAAAATAATGCGTTTGTTTTTTTCATTTAAAAAATCTTGCCTGGTAACAAAATATTTTTTTTATCGATTGTCACAAATGTATAAGTAGGCGCAGACTTTTTTATGGACTTTGAGACCGCGATTAGGTAGAGGAAGTGTTGGTCGGCCGGAAGACGATTGCCGTGCAGTGGCCGGTCCGTGTTGAATGCGAGTAGCAAGGTATCTGTCGTCTTGGAATTCATTGAGAGAGGCCAATGTTCAGCAGTGCACGGATAAAGGCTGCTGCTGCTGATTACGATGATGATGAAGAGTGGACTTTGACATAAGTTATTGCATTTGATAATATTGTAATTTATACAAATGTAACATTTACACAAAGAAGATGTACAAACAGACACAATAATACCAATTTCAGGCAAGGAATAGTAGGTTCTTATCAGTTTACGAAAGAAAACATCTTAAACGCGTACAAAAGACATAAACATTGTTACTTTATTATCTCGTCTATAATCTTTTATCGAACAAATATTCTTGTTACGATAAAATAAAATTTGACTCTTAAGAATTATATTAGGTGTATGACATCACTAACAATCACATACTACACACTATTAAACAATAATAAAATATAAAAAATCTTTGGAAATCATGGGGACTTGATAGAAGTGAAGCATAACTTTTTAAAATTAAAAAAATGCATTATTTTTTTAATTTTACAATGACGTCATAATGTCACATTGAAAAGCGATCGGTGACGATAACGCGAGTTCCATGATTTTGTTTACCCAAAAAGTGCTTCCTGCGTTTATAGAAATTTCACTGCAAAAAAAACTGCTTTCTTGGAACTTTCTTAGGACCTAGTTATAAGCTTTGATTTCGTAAAATTTAATCATAATTCGTTAAATACTTAATAAATACCTAATTTTGTCACAAACGTTCATCTATGCATAGTATAACATTATCATCTGCAAACTTCCATAATAATAAATTACCCTATGGGCTACATTAAAGTATTTTGCTAGGCGGATTAGTCATTGACATGCTAAATTCCGCATCTAAAATATTCTTGACTCTTGGTACAAATTCATTTGCTCTTTAAAGAGTTGTATAAGTATTCAATTGTTCCAGATAACGTCTAAAGCACGATTTGACGACATTACTTGCCGCTTAATATTATGCTAATAGTTCAAGGACTCACCAACGCCGGGTCGTGTCTATCGTGGAGAAACTGAGTAAAAATATACGTGCAAGATTTTATGATTGCAATTCAAACGTACGTGTAAAAACTTTTCATAGTGAGCAAGGAATTACAAGTTTATTTCAATACTACCTTACTTAGGACATTTACTTTTAATTTATGTCAGAAATATTATAATTATTTTTCTTTTTTATTATTAATATTGGACTATGCTATAATATGTACTTATTTTTATGTCAACACCTCATCTACTAATATATGTTCTCCGTAAAGTTCGCGCTAAGATTACAATAATATTATTATGCAATGTTTATGGATATTTCTCACCCTTGGGGTCTTTCTATATACATATATAGCGGTTAATTAAGCCCCTTGATCAAAGCTGTCATCAGCATTATGAGCCTTTATCCATCCACTGCTGAATGTAGGCATCAATGAACGCCAAGGCCCTTGCCACGCACATACAACGCAGCCTGCCACTGCACGGATATCGTCTTCCCATCTGGTTAATCTCCGATCTACACTAATTGGTCTACCTAAACACGGACTCCTCTATTGAATCACAAACTTTAAAGTTTAAACCCCTTTAATAGAAATCATTTTGGAGCGGTTAAAGCCTTCAACTATTTGATTTCAAACTAGTCTAGACATTAATATCTAAGTATATTGCGTTTGTGTATTACCTTTTTTATTATTGTACATACATATTATATAAAAAAGTAAATTAGCCACCCATGTGTATGTCCCACTGCTGGGCACGGATCTCCTCCTCGAAATCAGGCAAGGAGCGTATCGGGCTATAGTTCACCGCGCTGGCCCAATGCGGGTTGGAGAACTTCACACACCTTCAAATATTTTTTATCTCATCAGGCATGCAGGTTTCCTCACGAGGTTTTCCTTCACCGGTGACCGAGCAATGGAGAGACTCGTATTCAGGGTGCACTTAGACTCTTTGAACTTTTGGAAAACTCATTTCAAGGCACAACAAGTGGTCAAGATCGAACCCGGAGCCTCTCGCTCAAGAGGCCGAGCCCATACCCACGGGATCATGGTCTATATATTATAAACACTAGCTGTTGCCCGCAGCTTCGCCAGCGTTAACTAAGATTTACAACGGGTTCTTAGTACGCGAAATAACATTTTTTACACTTTGTGTCCGAAAAACCAAAATATCTTACGGAACCCTATTTTTATCAGAATAAAATTTAGCCTATGTTACTCATGGATAATGTAGCTTTCGAATGGTGAAAGAATTTTTGAAATCGGTTCAGTACTTTTTGAGCCTATTCATTACAAACATACAAACATACAAAAATAGGTACAAATATTTCCTCTTTATAATATTAGTATAGATATAGATATAGATAAACATATTCGTCGTCCTGCAGGATTCAAGACCTTATACATTAAAAATCCGTGGAACCAACGAGAAAAATCGTTTGGAATGATGATTTAATTTCTTACAATCCATTCGTCTTCGGGTAGATAAATGATCAGAAAAAAATTGGCTATAGAATATTGATATTCTTGCAGGTCATCAAGACTATGAAGTACCAACCTATGATAATAATTGTACTCATTTCTCTTTTAAATTTTGGTCCTTATTATTTTTGAACTCATTTCTCATTGAAGATTTTAAAATTTATAAATTATTTTAATTGAGGTGTTCGTAGACAATTTTGAAATTTCTTCGTGAAATAAAAGTTAAAAACGGTTGCTAAGTTGCAACTTTAGTACCTATATAGCATATAGATTGTTAAATAGTAAACTGAACAAAATATTTTTCCTGAATACTAACCAGTTTAAGTAAACCGGGAAAGCCGATTTAGAAAGGAACTTCTAGTTAAAAATCTCTCAAAGAGCTCCCTGTGTTCAGAGATTTATTGTGTAGATAGCGTTTACTCGCAACTAGATCTCGAAATTGTGTCTATGAGGAATAAAGTTGTTTTTCTAGAGGTTTTTCCTTTTAAATATGTATTGTATATGTTATTGTTCTATTGTCGTCGTTTTGTTCCGTATCGAATAAACAAATATTATGATAAATAATAAGTTATAAAAATCGATTTAAATAAAAAATCTATACTTAAAAGATATTTTTAATAAACAAGTATTTTGTGGCGCTGTCAAATCTGAAAGTAATTGTACATAATATTTTTGTCAGCTATTACAAAGTAGAAGATATTAGGTAATTATATTTATTTTTCAGTTAGGTAGAAACAAATTATTAATTAATTAAATCACTATTTGATGTAATAAATTAGTAACAGCCTTATTCATAATATTCCTCAAAATATTTTATCTATAGTAATATTATAAATATGTAAAGTTTGTGAAAAGTCAAAGATAACAGAATATAGCCCTCTACCAGAGGGTTATCTGTGGACCTACTGAGCCGATTTTAATGATCGGTAAAAGTACCGATAGAAAGCTACATTATTTGTGGCTGACATAGGCTAGAAAATTATACCAGTACTCCCACGGGAATGTGGAGTAACCGCAGGGCGCTGCTAGGATCAAATAATTTTGTTACATCTTACGACAGCTTAATATGTAAAACAATACATTACATTTGAATATTTGAACCCGGCAAAACTTTATCGTGCCTTTTTTATACAAAACTTGTCCTGGCTAACCAATACAACAAAAAAAGAATTATCCGATCCAACCAACGAGGATTTGAAAAATTCCAGCGATTTAATTATAAAGTACTTCGAGAATCATCTAATAATTGCAGTGCAGTGGTTCTGAAGGCAAAGGGCAATTCATTTTTATTTATGTATAAGGTAAGAATTAAAAAGTACTTACCCTTAATATTCTGTAGGGGCTTTCTGTCAATAGACAAAACTCTCCGGAGTTGATCTGATCAGGTCCCTGGTTAGGCAGCATGACCTGCATCTCACCACCTGGATCAGGTATCTTCACGCGATCTCGGTTGTGACCCGTCAGCGTCCACAGCCAGCCCTGAAAAAAATCAATAACAATGTAAAATGAATCTTTTTTACATAGTTATCTTAGACTAGTCGTTGCCTAGCAGAAACTAGCACCTAAGCGGAATGATAGCCTTCTTCGATAAATGGGCAATCTAACACTAAAATAATCTTTCATTTAAAAAAATAGTTTCTGAGATTAGCGTCTTCAAACAAACAAACTCTAAATGTCAACAGTTTCTTTGTATGTTGGAACGAACAAATCTTCTCGCGAATCAAATAATATTTTGACACTATCAAATTGTTATGGAAAATAGGCTATTTATTTCGTTGGATTTTTTTGCCGCTTGAGAAGCCACCAGGAAATATGAAAAACTATTTTTCCGACTGGCCAATGTTTGGGATTCCTTACTTCATTTTTTACGTTGAGTTACGAGTTACGGAGGGAAATAATTCATGAAATTCACCCATATTATTATTGTCTTTGACAAAACTGACCAACTCGGCATAAATGTGTTAAAGAGATCGGTAAAAAAAAACCTTAAAAGATGTTGATGACTCTAACTCCCTAACTTCTATTAAACGATAGGAACTTCAGAAAGCTACTTTGGGTGTACTACGACACTTGAAACATGCTATCGCCGGACTTGGAAAGATAAAAATTACTGTAAAAACGTTAATTTTACAGATTTGTTACCTTTGAGAGTAGTCCCGGTTTAAAGTTCACACATCCCTACTACAGCAGTAATCCCTACTACTCGTAGCAACCGTGAGGGGAGTGGCTACCACGACCGCTTTGCTAAGCGCTATAACGAACTGAAAGACTAATTTAGAGAAGTTTGAAATTAAAATAAGGACAAACATTCAGAAGCCTATATTATTTATTATCAAGCTTTATAATAACTTTGAGGGCTTGTTATGTGAATCTGAGTGATACATTCTAAAAAAACCTAATTTAATTGGTTCAATTTGGATAGTAATTTTTTTCTTGCTAAATCTTCTTACTCAATTACTTCAAGTTTTTACGTCTACTAAGTAGGTATTTTCGGAGCCTATTCAATGCAAACAAGCGAATATTTCCTCTTTATAATATTAGTGTAGCTTTTTTTGAACATGACTGGCATGCATATGCACAAAGAACGTATCATGCATGTTTCCTGATCGGCCTATAGTTTTACATTACCTCTGTTCGCACGATATTCACTTTCATGAGACTATTAACATAAAACCAACGTTGGTCATTAAGACGGTGTTCGCCTTTTGTTAGACGAGAAGCTTGTTAGCAATATTCGTGCCATTTTAGAATATATTTTTCGTAATAATATTTTTATATCAAATATCACAATATATGGCGGATTCACGTGGCAGCCAGGCAGCAGACTGTTGTTGTCATTCGTGCAGCTCTGACTTCTCCCTATAACTAGCAGTTTGATAGAAATAAATCATATTTTAAAGTAAGGAAACATTTTCTCGTTTCGAAATACCCGTGTATTTAAATTAAACTGTGGATTTAAATTTTACATCTTAAGGCTATTTTAGGAACAGTGTTAGCCTATGCTTGATTGAGTATTTACTACTTTTGGCGTCTACTACGCCTACATAGCCTTTTCTTAATAGACAATGATTATTATAATGAATCAACTTGGCGGAATTTTACGCGGCTTATTAAGTTTTTCCGGAAATGTAGCCTGACATTTCGGACACTTTACTGCAAGTATGGTCCAGGAGGAATTATCATCATCAGAAAGAAATAAAGGGTCTTTCATTATATTGAGTGAGATTCCATTAAGCATCAGAAAACTTGAACCTACAAACGAAACAGATAATATGCGTTTTACTTATTTTAGGTCCCGTGGCAATAGAACTTTTGTCAATGGGAACAAAATTGTATCATTTATTATTAAATATTCTTAATTATAGAAGTTTTAATATACTTCATTGATTCTTACAGCGCATGTTTTGAGTAATAGTCCCTGAGATTCGAGACTATATTTGTCTCGCCAATTCATAAAGTCCAGTCCAGATGAAAAGAAAATGAGCCTTTATTTGTTCTCTTAGACTTATTTACTGTTTCTGTTATTTCTCAGTTAATTAAAGAAGCAAATATTTAATATCAAATAATAATTAAAGTACTCTATCTATCGAATAAAAAATATATAATGTTTTATCCCAAATTTATCTTTGTATGAAGATCCAGATTTGATATTCGTTTTGTATGTTTACATTTAAAACTTCTTACAGATTTTATTAAAGTTAATTATAATTTATACAGCATAAGTGTAAGTACCTACATTATCAGATATACGAGTATAATTCTATTATGATAGCGCACACAAGATAATTAGTTAATATTAACCTATATAATATGACCCACTATTATGCACGAATCTCTTCTTCGAAACTAATCGAGTAAGATGTTGGACCATAGTCCACTAATGCGCTGAGCCAATTCGGGCTGAACTTCACATATCTTTAAAGACATTCTAATCTCATCAGGCATCGAGTTTCCTCATAATTTTTTCCTTCACCGGTGAGCTAGCGTGTTCAGGCGTACGGAGTTTAGAATTTTTTTTATAGCAGAGGTTAGTATCGATCCTCGCACTAAAAAGAACCGAAGCCCGAGCATATACCGACTAGAGTATCCCTCCCCCATTATCGCTCGCATCATAATTACTAATTATTATAATTACTAATTTTTCAATTTTCAAATTCATCATAATTACTAATCATAATTACTAATTAGTAACAAATCCTTATTGCTATTGAAATATCTATCTACAAATTCATCTTATTGCCGTGTCAGACATGTAAATTGCTTTGTACTCGTAAATATGTGCAGGAAATGTGCATGTCTAATTAGTGTACGTCTTTGACGCGATCTTATCAACGATGTTCGTGCACAAGCCAATTAAATTAATTGTTAATATTTCCTAACGTACAGACAGACGGAGGGATTAATGCGTGCGCCCGTCTGCATGGGAACCATCTTATTTCTACCATCAAGTAGCTTTGCTCTGTTTTGAATATAAAGCCAGGTACTGTGTACTTCCAGGTACTACGTCCTACGTCTCAGTATATGAAGCAAATGAATGTTACAGCTTGTTTATATTCATTCGTGGGTGCTGCTTACTAAATCTTAATATATATATTTCTTGTGTGCGTGTGTATGTGACTGAACTCCTCCTAAACGACTGGACCGATTTGAGTGATTTTCTTTGTGTGTGTTCAAGTAGATTCGAGGATGGTTTAGATTCACAAATCAGACCGGCAGATGGCGCTGCAGTCGGTATCTAGGTTATTGATCTGTACTGCCACTATCAATTCGTATCTAAAGGACAACGTCTGTGGGGTCCGCTAGTAGTATTATATATTAAATAAACTGAGTTTTTATTAAACTTCTATTTTTAAAAATTAACCGCGTTAGGATTAAATTAAATCTCGTGATGTCTTTATACCTAAAAATAAGTGAAGTACTTATTTATTATTTTATCACTAGCCTCTATCGATCCACTGGTTAGAATAGACCTCCTTCAATGAACGCCAAGATGGCTGATCCCAAGCCACCTATATCCATACATAAAGATGGACCGGCTAAAAAACTATTTCATCCCGATTAGAAGAAAAAAGTAATTAAGTACATACTATAATAAAAATAAGATGGGAAGATGATCTTCGAGCAGTGGCCGGTCCGTGTTGGATGCGAGTGGCAAGGGATCGATCGTCTTGGTGGTCATTGAGGGAGGCCTATTCAGCAGTGGATGGATAAAAGCTGATGATGATGATGATGATGATGATCGTTGAAAAAAATCGAATGGAGTAACTGCCTATATTCCGAGAATATAGAAACTCGGGTGTAGTTGTCATTAGTTGTGGTTATAATTCGTATATGTATTAGGCGATTTTCACAAAAAGCATTAAGTTTCGTCGACGTAACTTAATTACTATATCAATGTCAGTGGTATACATTTTACGATCCCCTTGTTAATACGAGGGCACGCACGTAACATAACTCGTAATATCCCATCATATAAATCGTTACATTCTACCACACCATCGACTAGTAAGATTACTGATTGTAATTGATTTTTTTGTTTGTTGGATTGGCAAAATGCCAGGCCTCTTGATACGTTAATATCTTCACAGGTTGGCACTAGTTTTTTTTTAAATTTATTAAGAGCTGGATACAAGTTCATTTCACTTTTTTTTTAAATTCAAGTGTTGCCTTTACTGAGCTTGATTGTTCCAGTACTCTGCTCGTTTTGTATTTTTTATCATATAACAGTTCACGCAAGAAATATACAAGATGTTGCCTTGCCTTGCCTCGGCGTATGCCCCACATCGGTATTAAGACGTCTTCGTTTTATGTCATTCTCACATAAATAACTTAAAGATAACATCAAATAGGAAATCCTTAAACATATTATCATCATCAGCTTTTATCCATCCACTGCTGAATATAGGCAATATAGGCCTCCCTCAAGGAACGCCAAGATGACCGATCTCTTACACTCGCATTCAACATGGAGCGGCCGCTATCTGGAGATCGTCTTCCCATCTGGTTAATAGGTGACTAACACTTCGATAGAAAAAATATTTTTTAGAATAGTTATTTAATTTTTTTTAATTATGTAAAACTGGATCAAATGGATTTAACCGTATTTATCAAATCACTGGAGTAATAATTTATTCTCCTTAAGTGTATGTATGTCTATGAGGATGATATACCTACCTAACATGTAACAGAAATTCATTTTGACCTGACCCTCATAGTATCGCTTGTAAACGCTACCTTGAAATACTATAATGTAGCAGATACCAAGGGAACTGACTGTCTATTTGCCTCCTTCTTCGCATCTTTTATTTAAAAAAAACATCAGTCCAGTAAAGACATTTGTTAGCTGTATATGAAGTTTTGCTATCCATATTCGGTCAGGGATCATTCAAACAGCAGTGGCCTATGTTTAGCAATGGACTGGTAAAGGCTGATGATGATGATGATGATGTTGAACATTCCAACTCCGCCTATTTTTATTTTGTGGTGAAGACTCGTCTAGAACCAGATTTAGAAAATCAGAAATAATTACTTTAGCCTTATATCTGACGATGTCATATAGTTAAGAGAAAACATTATTATATTCAGACCCGAATCAAATAAGTTTATTGTGATAATATTTACGTAACGTTGTTATCTTAAATAAGATGAGACTCCAACGACCATAATATCGTTTCATTTAAAGCGGTATCCTTATTATTTTATTGTTACATTAATGATACTTTTTAAAACCTTTCATTTCTGATTTCGGTTATGCTTCGTGTCGATACACACATGGCTAATTTAATAATTAATTCGTGTATCGAAACGAAGCAAAACCTAATTTAATAATTTAAATAATAAAGGTTCTATAATCATTCTATACTTGCAAATGTTCAGATCATGTGTTTGGATTAAATTATAATACCATCAAACATTTTATTACATTTTTCAAAGTGGGTCATTTATTTAAATCATAAAAAAAGTATTATTTCGAATTCAATTATTTATTAATATTCATACAACTATAAAAGAGTTTTACTCACTCAATATATTAATATTCTAGATGTTTCTAAAACGTTAGTAGAAAAATTATAAAAAGATTGAGCAACAAAGGTCAGTTGGTTGTTATTGGTAAGTGCAGTACGTAACTAGGCCACAATAAACCTAGTGCTAGTTTTGAAGTGAAAACTATTCTAAGGTTCCATTACGCATTACAATTGAAAACTTAAAAGCCCTGCTGTGAATTGTTATTGAAAATTTGAATAAACTTAAGGTTTATCATTCACTCTACGTGTATAATAATTTGTTTCTATTTAATAATATCTAAAGAAATGACAAACCATATCTAAACGTTTATTTTTTACATCCCCTTGATATCTCCTCTACACCCTAAATATAAAGAAAGTCTTTAACAATTTAAATTTTTAAGACATACCTAATCATCGGCCAAGAACAAAATGACTATTAATCGACTAAAACGACCGACTACGTAATTTACCGGACTCTACAAACATGATACGACATTTTGTAGTGTACAGCAGTGCTATTCTGTAAGAATCGTAGCGCTGTCGCAACACTGCTACGAGCTCGTCGCACCCACAGCGTTGACGGCGCTAAGGTGTTGTATATGGTTTGAACTTCTTTTCTTACGGCGGCTTTCAATATCATATTATCTATTTTAAAATGTTCTTATCTATCTTAAAATTTTGACAGATTTTGTAAGAAAATGTGTCAAAATTTCAAGATAGATAAGAAAAAATTAAGATAGATAGGATATTGAAAGCCGCCGTTAGTAGTCTGTAAAGTTCGCTCTTTTGAGATAATTTATTAGAAATTAAAAGTACTTACAAGTAAACCTCTTTTTCTCGGCATAGCGTTGTACATTTGCGACATGAACTGCACAGTGGGGGTAGCTCCGTCCGCGGTAGCCACTATCGCTGGACCCTGGACCTCGGCGGGCTCCCTAGCATTCCTCTTCCGAAAGAGCCACATGCTCACAGAGCGACTGAAACCATTAAAATACAATGTTTATTCTTGCATGGTGCTTATAGATTTATATCTATCGGATTCAATAAAATTATTTATGTTATTAGCTCCTTTTGCATACTTTGTATGAGTGACGCAAAAATTCAGAATATCTTCACGAAAACCGCGTTTGCTTAAGAATATATAAATGTAATGCTAGCGTCAACAGGTAACGATTAATCATCTGCCATTAAAATTTAAAGAAAATAATCTACGCATATATAAATAAAACATCAGTAATTTCTCCAGCAAGCTATTTTTTCTTTTCATAATAATATTATCAAATTATGAATCCAAATGAGTCTTTACTCAACCAAAAACTTCAATTACTAGGTCTGATATTCGACAAACAGATGCTGCATTATAGCCAATCAAGTCCCTATTTTTCATTCACCCTGTTTTTCAATACCCTTGATTTTAATACGAAAAGGCGATTAATTAGTACAGCGCACAATATGATGGAAAATGTTTTAAGTCCAGTCTAGAGCAATTTGGAAACGCTAACAAAACAAAATAGACTGCTTGTGGCAAGCCGCGCCACTCTATACCTTATCATAATATTCCCATTTAAGCGGATCTAGGGACTCCGATATTCTGAACACGAAGCTTAAAATGTTTACGTCATATTATAATAATTTTCATAGGGAAATTAATGAATTTCGGTGAATTAGCGTAATGAGTTGCTTATTAATTAGTAGTTAGTAATTTTGTGTATGAAAAACCTGTTTTCATATATGATTTGGACTAATTTGGATAGTTAAATTGAAAGCCAGACTGTGAAATGAACGTCATCCATAAACGTATTAGTGCAAGCTTAAAATTTAGCGAGCACTTGTTCCAACCAAATGACAACGGTCCTTATTCTACCAAAACCAGATCGGTCCTTATTCCAACAAAACCAAATCGATCCGTGTTTTAACAAACCAGATCAGTCCTTATTCCAACCAAACCAGATCAATCCGTGTTACAACCAAAACAGATCCGCCGTCTTTATTCTAACCAAACCAGATGGTATTTCACACAACAATATCTACACAGCTTTTCTTTTCAAATCATATTACCCATGGTATTTCCGAACCAATACAACTAAGGGACCTTAAAGAAAAGAGCATACTCATATCTTAAAGGCCGGCAATGCACCTGCTAATGTGGCACTCTGGTGTGGTCATTTGCTCTTCTATATTTCAAAATGTTAAGTACAATAATGAGTGCACACTCAATCAGACGGAGACAAAATCCCTTTTACCGTTATAAATTCTTATAAGGTAGCGAAAAAAGCCGATGCTGCTATCAGAGATTTTTACAGAATTTTAGGTTAATATAAACTTTATATCATTAAAAATTTGATATTATTAACCTAAGTTATCTCACTCGCAATTCATTAGTGAGCTTTATTTGCGGTTGACGTTATTATAAATACTTTGGTATTTCGTAGTGTTTGTGGCTGACCATGGTCCCTCGAAAATCGCAAGTGACAGACTTGAATTATTATCGGTCATTCCTGCTACGAATTGTTACAATACAATACAAAATATCTACTAAGATATAAAATTAATTACGGTATATTAATGGGTGATTTTAACTCGTAATTAGTTTTTTAAGGTATTAATACCGACAAAATTAGGATTTTATTAAGATACACGAATTATATAATAAAGTACTTTTTGTATCAAAATAACTATTTTTGGATATTGACAGTTGGGGTAGAATGTTGTGAAATTTACATAAACATTAAAAAAATACATTGAAAATAGATATTTTAGTCAGTTTTAAAAACACACTTTGCCAATAATTTAATTAAAAAATCAATATAGAAACAAGACTATCAAATATGTAAATAAGTGTTTTTACAAATGTATCAATTATGGATTTGAAAATTATATTATGTTACAAGATGTGAAAAATCGATGTCAACAAAGGAATTATTCATTATTTTAAAAATGGAATAAAATATGCACACACAATGGAATGGGAAAGACGGCGCGGCGTAGCGTGGATATCACGAGATGCTGCCGTTTGACAAGTCATTAAAGGGGATTTACTACCGAAGCGCATCAAAAGATGTTTCATACAAATATCAATTTTTAATCATAAATATTACAATAGATTTCACATACGTATATAAGTTACGGTAACAACAATAGTAAAGTAATACTGTTATATGGGGCTATAATTCCATTCATGTTCGAAATACTGAAATTTCTGTTATACCATTGTGATTGATTTTCAATCACGTATTTACTATGGTTTTGATTCCGGGTAGTTTTGGCGATTAATTTCAATATTTGCTGCCGAATAATTACTAATAGGCTATTCGGCGTTGCAATTCAAAACGCAAGTCTATTAGATACTTGTGTAATTAATTCATTCGTCATCATCATCATCGCAATCATCCTTTATCCTCCTTCAATGAACGCCAAGACAGCAGGGCCCTTCATTGTTTAGATATATTTAGTATTAACTGGTACCCTTTTTTTTCCTTTTACACCGGGAAATGCACTGACTCGCTACGGCCGAAAGATGGTAAGTGGACGCAGTTCTATCCACTAAAACCCGGCGATTGCCCCCACTGCCGCTTTTGGTGAGGTGCCCCGGATGTACAAGCAACAGGGCAATTCGACGGCTAGTCAGTCCCTCAAGGGATCGACGCCACCTCCACAGAGCGGCTGCCCCGCACCACGGAACAACCACTCCCAACGTCTGGACAGTACCATCCTATCCCCTTGCCCCCTGCTCTGTTGTCCCCTCTTCTTATAACTGGTACAAAGAGCCCCCTCGGCTTAATTCGCTTCGCCCAAAGTGTTGGGGTCACCCCGGGCTACTGAGCCCCACCACCACGACATTAACTGTTACCCTTCGTTAACTAAGATTAACAGACATATCCAGACTGATGATGGTTATTTTTTTACTTTTCTTGTTATATCTCTAAAAGAAATGAGGCAGCGCTTTCGAAGTAAGTGTTCATGTGGCTTAATTTTTTCCTACTCTTACAATAACATTTTTCCATAAATTATTTACCGATTTCAAAAACAAATAACAAATAATTATATTTGTACCGGTTTAGTAAAATAAATATGTAACGAACAACGAGACCACAGAAACGAAATCAACACGGAACATAGAAAACTGATTAGCTTTTTATTGTAATCGTAAATTGATGTAGGTCAGTTTTTAAATATATTACACATAATATTCCGAATATCTTATATAAATATAAAATCAATGTAGATGTAGGAGATAATAATATGTTGGGACAACTCACACACGGCCATCTGATCTCAAACTAGGCAAAGCCTGTTCTTATGGTAACCAGACAGCTGATACATTACTTATATATTTCTAAATATATATATTATCGATAAATTACGCCCAGACACAGAATAGATGATCATGCTCATCACAATTTGCCCTGGGTGGGAATCGAACCCACGACCTTCTGGTTTAGCAGTCAGGGTCACTAACCACTAGACCAACAGGCATTCTCTCCCTACAATACTAGCAGACTAAAATATCTCTAAAATATATCCTTTAAGGTTAGACTAAGACTTGAAAAACTCATTCCTGTTATATTGTTTTAAAAGTCTTCCCGTGATAATGACAATTGAAATATTGCAGAAATATCGGGACACTATATGAGTCATAACGCGGTAAGCGCCCCAACAAATATTTTTTTGAAAATTATTCCTATTATATTGTTTGATAAAACACATTCACAAAGAAACATGATGCTGTTGCGATTCAGACACATTCTCTATTTCTGTCTATTTTTCAATTCATCTAGCATTTTTGAATATACAGATTAACACAAAAATTTAAGACATACAAAGGCATGCCAGACATATAACTGTTGTGAGTGAAAGCGAGATAGAAGAGCACAGAAGTTCACGCATAAGGCCGGCCACATACGTTCGGATCCAGATTTGGTTCCCGAATTCGTTTTCCGCGTTCGGCAACCCAATGCATCAAATAGACGAAAAAAATTTATTGACTACCGCACACATCCTTTTTTCTTTTTTTTTCTTAAGGTATAGATTCATTTTACAATAGCAAACGCAGAAAACGCAGTTGGAAATAGAATAAGGATTCTGAACGTGATGCCAGCCTTAAGATGAGCCTTTAAAATGCCGCGCACATTTCGCGCGTATCACTGACGACAAAATATTTGACACTTAGCACGGATAAAGTGTCCATGCCGGACGCCCCTGAAACGTCAGAAGCTTCGCTTCAATATAATACTTAGAAAGTTTCATGGGTTGATAATATTACATGAATAAGTATTTTAAAATATATATTATGTGGCTTTTATTGAAAGAGAATTTTATACAGCAGTATCCAGAAAAATGATGATGACTATGATAATGATGATGGTGATGATGATGATGATAATGATTATGTTGATGATGTAGATGATGATGATGATGATGATGATGACTGTGATGATTATAATATGTTAAAGAATCCGGCCCAAGCGAGACACGTAGGGTATACGTGTATCGATTTATTATATTTTTTTCGATAACAGGTTTTCTTTTGTTAGTATGATTAAGTACCTCATAATATAAATCCGCCAAAAAATAATGAACGCAGTTAAAACTACAAGATCGATTTTTTTTATCAAAAGTATCAGCAAAAAGAAGAGGGAAAAGGCAATCTAAATGTGGACTATCAAAAGACTGCTTTGTATGGATTCACAACTGTGAGGTTTCTTTGGGTCAACATACCGAACCAATCATTTTACATTGGATGACAGACAAATAAACCTACTCATTTACTACGACTTTTTATTTAATATTTTTTTACTAAATGTTGCCAATTGCGAATTGAGAAAAGCTATATTTTTGTCTTGAAGCATTGTATTATATTATCACTATCATTTCTTATGAGAACACATTTATTTCAAAATTGAGTGATGTGAAAATGTTATGTTTACTAACCTAGGACATAAAAATCATATGCGACTCGCATATGATTTTCAGCGCCAGCGCGCCTACAAAGGCCCTGGTATGGTCGGAAAAGGATTTCCACAGCGTCATCGAAAAAAAAGGGACATAGAATCCTAGATTATATCCTAGTTTGTTCAATGATACGGCTTTGTGTTTCATAGAGAAGGCCAGACAGGTATTGTAGTTACTGGCACCGAGACTTAACATGTCTCACGATTGGCAACATGGATGAGTTGACTCTGCTAGTTTCAAGAAAACGAGATTATGTTCACATCGATCACTTAGCATCAAGTGGCACGTCTAGCAGCTTACCTTTTTTTTCTTTAACGCCGGGAAATGCACTGACGCACCCCGCAGGGGAGGGGGTCTCCCCAGGCGGGTATGTGGGACTCGCTGCACCCGAAAGCTGGTAAATGGACGCAGCTCTACCCACTAAAACCCGGCGAGTGCCACCAATGCCGCCTTTGGTGAGGCGCCCCGGATCTACTAGCACAGGGCACCTCGACAGCCAGTCAGTCCCCTCAGGGGGCCAACGCCACCTCCAACGACGGGTAGCCCCGCACCACAGGACAACCCCTCACACCATTAGGACAGTACAATGAGCCGAGGTTACGTCTAGCAGCTTACCTGGCAAACCAACATCAAAAACAATCTGTTTGCCTATACTAAAGATGATTTTAACATCTTAAGCCAACGTATAGACTTCATACCTTCTCGATAGCAACCGCTTTCACGATCAAGGCCGTCAATCAAATTTAACCGAACAAATATTACCTTCATAATGGCACTTATATGGTAAAGCTACGTAATACCACATAGTAACAGGATTTCAGCAAGCGTAGTCGCGGGCAACCACTAATTATAATATAGTAGACTTGTGTTCACGGATCTCAGACAACAGAAATACATAACATATTTAATACTTTTTATATTAATATGTATATTAAAGATTTTTATTATATAATACACAATATAATACATATCCATGACCCAGGAACACTGAAACTTTTTTGTTCCCTGGCGGGAAAAATTTGAACCCGCTATCTCCGGCCAACCACACGCCAACGCGCTAACCATTGACCCACAGAGGAGCCAAACTATATTGGTAGATCAAATCAAACGTTGTATCAAGAAATCATATTTCTATTGCGATAAATTTTGTCCTTCACAACGAAATTATAGAGAAACCTCAAATGTGAGGACGTGAGAGTTACCTTAATAAGAAAAACAGAGTTTTGATTAACAACGCTCACAAATATTTAATCACGTTGAGTTTTGATGTATATTTACAATTATTATATATTACTAGCTGCGCCGACAGACTTCGTTTTGCCAAAATTAAAATTGCATTTTAAAAATAGGGGTTGATAGTAGAGAGGTGCAAATTTAGAGTTGTATGTATTTTTTAATGCCACATTATAAAAAAATAAAAACAAAAAAATTCGTCCAAAACTTTAAAAAAAAGTTTAAGGGTGAACAACCCTTATTACTTAGGGGTATGAAAAATAGATGTTGGCCGATTCTCAGACCTACTCAATATGCTCAAAAAATTTCATGAGAATTGGTCAAGCCGTTTCGGAGGAGTTCAAGTTCGAACACCGTGACATGAGAATTTTATATATAAGATATACTAGCTGCTGTCCCGACAGACTTCGTTGCCAAAAGTTCTAATATTTCTCTTAAAATTGTGATAGAATTAAATATACTTAAACTTACATCTACATCTACACTAATATTATAAAGAGGAAAACTTTGTTTGTTTGTAATGAATAGGTTCAAAAAGTACTGGACCGATTTCAAAAATTCTTTCACCATTCGAAAGCTACATCATCCACGAGTAACATAGGCTCAATTTTATTCTGAAAAAAAAATAGGGTTCCCTAAAATATTTGGATTTTTCGGACACAAGGTGTAAAAATTCAAACAGAAAAGTTATTTTTTTTTGCGTACTAAGATCCCGTTGTAAATCCTAGTTAACGCAGGCGAAGCTGCGGGCAACAGCTAAGCAGCAGCAGCAGCAGTATTTCATTAAAAGGACATGCTCATATTTAAAAGGTCGGCAACGGATCAGTAGATCAGAACAGTTGTGTAGCACGTGTACCAAAGGTTGAAGCGGGGGTGTATGTATGCTGATCACTTACCACTTGTTAAATAGTCCGTTTGCTCTCTCTTCTAAATAAAAATCTAACTTTTTAAATAAGGAATGTGATATTCAAATTAATTGTGTATGTATGCACGTATTATTTTAACTAACTAACTTGGACCAATACTTATCATCATTCATTATCATTCATTAATGGATATCGGTCCGCTGGAGCTTTTTACTTTATTTTCTTGGTTTATTATTCCTAATCATTGAGGGAGGCCTATGTTCAACAGTGGACGGATAAAGTCTGATGATGATAATGAAGGTGATGATGATGATGATAAATGAAAAAATAATGCCGGCTAATTGAATTCTTGAGAGTTCAGAGGTCTGGAAGACCGGTACGAGAAGGTCCGTAGATGAGACTGAGACGATGATCCCCGCGCAGTGGCCACAGCGATCGAGTGGCCACAAGTGGCAACAATCTTCATATATCTCTAGTCCTTTACAATATAATCGAGTTTCTCCTAAAATTATACATTTTTCATTATTTATACGTCATATGATATTTAATTTATCCTAAATAGTTCAGACACGGTGAAAACCACGCGGTTTGACCGTACGATATCTACATAATATTATGAATAAGACCCGCGCGATCACCACCCACTTCAAAAACGCGCGTTTACATCGCGATTCTGAAACCGCACTATAACTATGCAATTCTGAAACACGCAATTTTCAAGCGATTCCGAAACCGCGCGATACTTACATGTCTAAGGCTAGAGATTGAATTATCAATAATCATGAAACATTGTGCATATGCTATATCTTGCCAACCCTATTTGAAAATTTTGCCCGATAATCTGACAACAATTCTTACCGCGGGGTACCGTATCACCCAATTACTGGGTTGTGGAGGTCCGATAAGCAGTCGCTTCATATAAAATACTGGTATTCAGCTGAATCCGGTTTGACTGGAAGCCGACCCCAAAATATAGTTGGGAAATTCTAGGCAGATAGATGATGATGATCTTGCCAACCCTATTTATTACTACATATATATAAAAGTCCGCTTATATGCATAAATCACTTTCTTTATCACATTGAAATAAATAACTAAGATAAGTCACATGTATTTCAAGATTACGCTGAAGTTAAGACTCATATTAATACGAATTATTTTATACAACTTCACAAAATTATCTTACAATTAACTATTAATTAACCTAGACATGTGCCTTCGCTTATTGGACACGTGGTTTATGATTGTCACGTGCTTTTCAAATTTACTTAGGGTTGGGCCGCCATTAACTAGATGAGCGATTCCATAGATACGATCGTCAAATTACGTAAAGGAAACCACCACAAGTTCACGATCTATTGCAAAAGATCACATACTGTTGAATATAAGGTGATATAAAAAATTGTCATTGTTATTTCAATTTTTATAACAAACATATTTACTAGGTTTTGCTCTGTATTTTTCTGAGATCAATCATTTTGTATAATGGTCAAATGCCTTCTTCATACGTTTATGCCTTTTCAAATAGAAAATTAATTTGTATAGCATTAATATGGAGTTCAGAATAACAGAATTGTCACAGACAGACAGAGGACTTAACGGACTCATGTATTGTCTATACTATAATATTATAAAGAGGAAATATTTGATTGTTTGTTTGTATTGAATAGGCTCCGAAACTACTTAGCCGATTTGAAAAATTCTTTTACTGTTGGAAAGCTATACTATACCCGGTGAACGCTATATTACATTTTAAAAAGTTAGAGTTCCGTATTAAAATAGTAGAGAATACTTTAGACTTTATTTTTCTAATTCTTTTTTTTTTTTTAATTTACCTTAGTACATCTATATGATAATTTTTAATACAAATATAATGCTGAAGCATGTGACAGAAGGACACTGGAAAATCATTAATAGATTTCCGTTGATTCGCTATGATACCCTTAGGATACGGAACCTTAAGATGGTTACCCTTCGACTCCTTCACCATTTCACAATATTGTTCATTCTTTACACGACACGAGAGCATTTTACCGTCGCATCATAAAAAGTTTATGGTAAGATGTAACATTAGTAACATTTAGAGAATCAAACGAACTTACCTGTAAGTGAAGTTCGATGATTATTAAACGAGTGATTCGCCCAAGAGATTACAAGTATTCACAAGTAGTACCACGCGTACGTGCTGCCATCATACACACTTTTAAAGCAACTCTGGATAAAGAAAACTTGTTTTCTCCCCACTCACGCCTTCCTTAACAGCCCGTCGTCGTCTGCAGTCTCATACACGTTTCTGTCGTGTACGGCTTTCCTGTTAGCTATTTCGAAAGGGCATTACATCAATATAAATAATATGTATGTAATTAGGGTTTGGGAGGGTTTGTAATCTCTTGGGCGAATCACTCGTTTAATAATCATCGAACTTCACTTACAGGTAAGTTCGTTTGATTCTCTATTAAACTTCGTGATTCGCCCTTCGAGATTACAAGTATTCACAAGTAGTTGTTTAGAGAACTACGAAATAGCTCACTACACCAGTGAAAACACTAGTGTAGTTAGGTAATATTATAACAACAGTTTTTTAGATAATATTACAAGGCTTTTATTAAAATAATCGGAAAATATGTTTCATATAGTAAATAAAATCTATATATTGTGTATATATATAATACATACATTAGAATTGACGTTTACCAATAGAAGTTGAAAAAACCCCAACCTACAAGGAAAGTGAGAAAAGGAATCAAATGTTTTGATACCAGTAGTTACTTCTCAGTTTTAAAATTTGACTTAAGTTTGTGACATCTAATCCATCCAGCGGTTCGTTTGATAACATCCATGTTGATACCAGTCATGCGGCAACAGATCAAGTAGCTGCATGTCTCGTACTATAGGCACTAAGCACTGGTGTGCCCACTATCCTGGACGGTAGCTTTTATTCATCGGCTAAAAATCTGTGAACTTACAGGCTCAAAAGTTTCCTGAAAAACTAACAAAGGGTAAATAACATTTGAAAGGCATTCTCTCAGAAGACATTTTCAAATAATAATCTAAGGTCCTAGTAAGGTAAATAGAAGGCGTCTCATATTAATGTATATTTAAAATTGGTTGAGTTCTAATAAACCCAGATTTTATAATATAAATTTTTTTTAATTTTGAATATTATTTGATAATTGAAATTAAGAATATTTGAACACGATACCCATACTTAATATTAAAAAAAAAAAAAAAAGAGCACAATTTTTCAGTTGTATTATAATATTTTGGACGCGGAGTGCTTAGTCATATATACTGCGTACTATTTTCATAAAATAATTCTTAAATCGTTTACAATATTTGATATTACATTTTCAAATCGTATTATTTGAATACAATTAGTGCTAAAGCTCATTTAACGAAGTTAATGGGGAATAATTTAAAAATTAACTATTAGTTATCAATCCTAATCCTATAAAATGTATATTATTGACGATAAAAAATTGTACCATTGATAGAAACAAGGACAGATATTGTCTTATGGTATTATCCATAATAGACGCCAAAATAACATTACTTAGCCCTTAATAAATGTTTATTATTATTATCTTTATGCATATAAGATACTCACAAAATTTATAGTAAAAATATTATTATTAATATTATTAATATCAGTTGTATTCGACGGCGTTTCGGGGCCTGCGAATGCTGCCCTGATAATCCTTATGTTCTGTAAAAAAGGCTGGCTAGACTATCAGGTACAATTACGACTCCCGAAGACTTATATTTTATTTATTTTTTACTTTGACTACTTTTTAAGAGTACAAGTCGTCACGTTTTTGAAAAGATTAGTTCCACTGAGTTTGTTTCGCCGGTTCTTCTCAGTGGGCTTGCTTTGGAACCGATGGTAGACTCAATTGACTTTCAAAAAGATACTTTGATTGTACTATTTTGAATAAAAATTTTGACTTTGACTTTGACCTATGAAAAATGATATCGTGATTTGATTTGCTAACCAGCTGGCAAGAATATCTACTTCAGGTTTTTCGAAATTATTAAATTTTGAAAAGTATAGTCGGCTAACTCCTATTCTATATCAGAATTAACGCAAACGGGATTCTGCGTCGGCCTCATAGTTGTCTTGTGAGCTAACGTAGGATGCGAACACATTATCATATAGATATAGACCCTTTTGATACCACTTCAAGTGTGTCGGTTAATATCATCCTATTTACATAAATATTATTTGTTTATGTATATAGCAGTGGAGTTGTCAATTCTCAACGGAACGTTTAATTTTATGTCTTGCATAATCTACTGATTCCGAATTACTATGCGACAACAAAATGCACCTTTAGCTATAAGTAATCGATGTGATGGTAGAATCCTGCTTAAGAATAGCTATTTCATCCTCTGTACCTGTACGAGACTAGTCAGAAAATAATGCCGTTCGACAAACGCCTAACCGTATGGGCTAAAACATTCATCATTATTATTAATCTAATAGTGGAAATCGTAAATAAACATATTGGTAAATAGATATATTGGTCGTAATCATTTTCTTGTAAATAAAGATAAATTAACCCATAAGTTTTTTGTATATAACCAGCCATATTGTAATGTTAAAACAAACCGATATTAGTGATTCTATCAAGTGCGTAAAGCGTCGCAATTTCTTTAGTCTCTTAAAAAATGTTTAAACTAGATTATTAATAATTATCATTATTATTGTAGTAATATCTATGGGCGCTTTTACACCACGTTAATCTTGTTCCACGCTAAGTTGTCAAGGTACGTATTTCGGACAACGAAACATATCTTATACTTTTTAATATACATAAGATATGCAAGATTTTCACATCCATGACCCAGGAATACAAAAAACTCTTTATTCCCAGGTGGGAATCAAACCCTCTAACTCCACCTTCCGTGCAACCCGCTAACTCAATGGTAAGCGCGTTGCTCAAGCCATAGAGGTCGTTAAATAAATAAATCGTGAGGCTCTTGCTTATTTTTGTTTGTCTAAAAAATAGATATAATAAGTCCTGGTTACGTAAAAATTGCACAAGCTGGTTGCATGATTTCTGTAAAATGTAAGGCGACTCATTGATCCTTTTTAACCACTGAAAACGCAAGTATTTGTTACACTGATTATCACAGATTTATATATATATTAAGATATAATAAATCTGTGCTGATTATGAATAGCTATAGAAAAAATTTTGGCATGTTTATGCACATTTGACATTTGACAATTATTAGAAATAAGTTTTAAAGCTGTTCTATAATCAAGTTTGAAAGTGTGGCGCGGATATACATCAGTTGAAATAAACCATTATTTCGATTACTCTTTTTTATAAGAAATATGCCATATAAATTGACCAGAACATGGTTTACATTCATGTATCGCATCTAATGAAAGTAAATAATTTATTTCCCTAGTCATTTCCCTGTCATACGCAATATTTGTGGGTCTATTGACTGGTATGTTAGTCTGGGTAACAGCAGAAAGAAAAGGTATACGTAAACCTTGTACTCAAGGCAATATCAAGAATCAATATCTGCGCCTACGCCTTATTTAAAAAATTTAAGTCTACCTGCTTCCAGCGGGTGTTGGTCAGGAGCGCCATCTACCGATCCACATGAAACCGCCGCTTGTTTCAGCACCGGTGTCCGCTTGTTGTTCTGGCGCCGCTCCGCTGCTGGCTGTTGCTGGCACCGCCAGCCGGCGAGATTAGCTCGGATTCGGTTGCGTGTACCGAGCACCCGGAGTCGGTGGCGGCTCTTACCCAAGTTTAAAGCCTAACCTGTACTAGAGGTGGAAAAGTTAGTTACGACTCGTGGTCGTTAGCGACCTAGTCTTTGTTATAGCAGACCTACTCTGCGTCAGTCGTAAGAAATGGCTTTTATAGATGTCAACTTTTCTTGTAAATCTCCTCCGAAAAAGCTGAGCTGGTCCCGTTTAAGATACTTCGTTATCTTCTACGCTCTTGTCTAGAGAAGCCGTTAAAGTATTCCCATATAGTCAACATAGCATAAAAAACGACTTACCTCACTCGATATTTTTTATTGATTATCGCCATTGTTGCGAGACATGAAGATCATTAATTATGAGGTTAGAATTTGAGTCACACCGTACATGGCAACAGCTAGTGGATTTTCTAATAACATGTTATGCCTTTTAAACATTTTCCAAAATGTCTTTAATATCTTCTCCAATGTAATTTACCTTAATATAGGCTTATCGGCTCTAGCTGTATTTATGTACCTATTAGTCCCCAATGTTTCTCTTATTTTTTGGCTCATAGCCTTGATGCCAAGGATAGCCAGGATAGGGTGCTGATCTTCAGACGCGAGATAAATTTGAAAGATTATTACCCACTACTACTCAACAGATTGAGGGTATCAAAAAAAATATATAAATATTAAATACTGTTAATTCCATCTTTGTCGATGATCATTAGCTTCTAGTATAGTTTTTGTGATACAGTCTCACGGGCTGTACTCTAAAAAACATCCAATGTATTCACGACGCAGTCTCACGGATTTTGTGTTCAGGGCACAATCTCACGGATTTGTGTTCACGACACAATCTCACGGATTTTGGCTCACGAACAATCTCACGAGTGCGTTCTAGAATAAAGTGCATCAATAAAAAACCACACAACGCCCAGTCCAGAAAAATAACTCCATTATTGTTGAGTGTGGTTATGTAAGCTCATCTTTGTCAACGATCGTTAATGCTTGGTATCATTTTTGTGATACAGCCTCATGGGCTGGCTGCACTTCGAAAAAACATCCAGTGTATTCACGACGCAGTCTCACGGATTTTGTGTTCAGGGCACAATCTCACGGATTTGTGTTCACGACACAATCTCACGGATTTGGGCTCACGAACAATCTCACGAGTGCGTTCTAGAATAAAGTGCATCAATAAAAACCACAACGCCTAGTCCAGAAAAATAACTCCATGATTGTTAAGTGTGGTTATGTAAGCTCATCTTGTCAATGATCGTTACTGTTTTGCATAGTTTCTGTGATACAGTATCACGGGCTGTACTCTAAAAAACGTCTAATGTATTCACGACACAACCTTCTAGGCTGTTTTTTTTTTTTTGTTTTTTTTTGTTAGTGGGTAATAATTTTTCAGATCCATCTCAATATCGCATTAAGAAGAAAAAAAATTACAAAAGATAATATTAACTGAATAAATAATTTTTGATTTACCTTCATTTATTGTATTCGCTCGTGTTATTATTTTGAGCATGACGAATAAAACTATGGAGACCTATTTTGCGATCTCTAGCCATTTTTCGTTCCAATCCTTTATTTTTCCTTTTCATCGTAATTCTTGCGTTTTTCCATGTCTAATATTCTATAGTGACACAGCTACGAACTTTCAGTATGCTAACTTCACTTAGAAAGAAAAATGCGTGTGCGATGGCCGGCACACAAAACGTGTATGAGACTGCAGACGACGACGGGCTGTTAAGGAAGGCGTGAGTGGGGAGAAAACAAGTTTTCTTTATCCAGAGTTGCTTTAAAAGTGTGTATGATGGCAGCACGTACGCGTGGTACTACTTGTGAATACTTGTAATCTCGAAGGGCGAATCACGAAGTTTAATCAAAGTTAAATGGATATGAGTTCAAAGTAAAAATTTTCATTGTGTAAGTACCTACACGTGTTTTGAGGTCATCCGTCTTACAATAAGATATGATATTACTTAAAATAAATAATTATATTATATAGTCCGTGTCACGAGAGAAGTCCGATAGACGTTGCGCTGCGGTCTCGTAACTCAATGTTGCCAGTTTTTAGTGTAATCATTTTCCACTAAGGCTAGTACAGTAAAAGTTATAATTAGTTATAGGGCCTATGTTCAGTAGTGGATGGATAAAGGCTGATGATGATAATAATGACAAAAATAATTATGCCAGCAAAATAAAAATCTCCTCCTCGAAATCAGGCGAGGAGGGTGTATGGGCAATAGTTTGCTGATTCACACACCTTCAAAGGCTTTCAGGTGCACGGAAAAATGTAGAAAAACCCATTTCACCTCCGGTACGGGTCAGGATCAAACCCAGGTCCCTCACTCAAGAGACAGAACCCATACTCACTAAAACATCGTCACTCTTGTCCTTACTGATATTATAAATGTGAAAGTAGGGATGTTTATTACACTTTCAAGTACTCAACCGATCATCATGAAACTTTGTACACATATTCTCGGAGATATTAGAAGTAACATAGGATCCATTAAAAAAAAACATTTTTTTTTTGTTAAAGCGGGCGAACCCACGGGCAGCAGTTAGTAATCCCATATTTAAGAAAAAAAATACAAATTTAGCTGCATTTGCTGCACATAATCTATAAAAATGTTAACGATGGAGAGTGAATTACTTTCTGAAGAAACTTGATTATATTTATACAAGGTTGTCGTGCGAGACAACATCATTCGACGAAGCCTCCAAAAGGGTTACGGGTGAGGTATATTTTATAGCTTTTTACTATATCAAGAAGACGAAGATTATTCAATTAAGCCGCTGATCAAATTTACAAGAAATGTCTTTTCAAGTATATATTTGAATGCAAGAAGATTTTGTCTCAACTGCTTTTTTGTGGGTTCAGTTAGCTTGCGAAGATCATATTGTATATCAGTCCTAACGTAAAAAACACGTTCCATTGTTATGAAGTGGAAGACTGATCTTTAGGCACCGAACTTTCGATCTCAAATACAGCTAAATCTGCTACTTAAATATTTTTTTAAAATCTACTTATGCAATACGCTATCAATTTTAAAAACTTACTTACACTATTGATTTCTTATGTTTACGCGAACTTCACTCATTGTAATGAAACAACTTTTATAATTTTTTGTTTTCGTTTACAAGTTTTAATAAGTTTTTTGCATGGCCGATGTTTCAGATACTTTATAGCGACCGGTCAGGCATGTAAAAAACTTAATAAGTCGCGTTTAAATCCGTAAAAGTTGTTTCATTATAACATTTTACGCTTACATTTTGTTCACATTAGCATCGTCTCTCTAAAGGTTTTCTTTTTCAAATATCTTCTTAAGCATGATGCGCTTCGAATATTCGTTTTTTATTAACTTAGTCAATTTGACAACATCTATCAATAAAAACCACGCGATATTCATGTTTATAAGATTTTAGAGTCTATACTTTAGAGTTATTTGAATTTCTAAATCATTATCTTCCAGATAACATTATCGTAAGTTCGTCGTAATTTCAGGGTTATTTCGTAATTAAAACGGGAAGCACATAACAAGCACTAATGGCTGCAAGTTTGTGTTTCATCGCCTTAAATCTGTATGCATAAAATTCTTCTTCATGAATGCTGAAAAAAAAACACTACTACTTGATTAACAATTCACCAAAGTCGTGTTGTTAATTTACTCCTGGTTAAATATTTCACATTTTGGAATCTTTCTTTCGATTTCAATTTAATTTTCCGTTGAAACGGATAATTTGAGTTAAAATGAAAAAAAAAAAAGTTGAAATGAATAAAGATTATATAGTTATACAGCTATCTTCATTAATTAGTAAGTCATAATAAATAATTAGAGGTCAAGCTTTTCAATTCTAAGGCTTACAAATTAAGACTGTAAAAAATATAAAATTTTACTTTAATTTTTAATAAAAATCATTTTGGAAAATCTTTAATATTATATTCGTAATATGAAACAGTCTACCCGATAATTAATAATTAAAATCATCCTATGATACGAGTACAATATATTCAATCACTATATACTATATTAAGGGCCTGTTTCACAATCTCCGGTTAAGTTCCTAATAGGCTATCGGCAACATATTTCACAGATAGAGTATGGAGTATCTGTCAAATATGTTGCCGATACCCTATTGGGCACTTAACTGGAGATTGTGAAACAGGCCCTTATTATAATAAAAATATACTGGTTACTTTAAAATTTATAGATTTAAATAATACCCGGAGTCAAAATTTATTTCAGACCTAAATTTCAAATAAAAAACATACCTACCTTTTTTCCTACGTACACGTAAAAAACGACCCTGTAATGAACGGACTTAACGAAATAATGGTTCTATTAGCTACTTCGTCCCAACCACATTGCCGCTTGCGATCAAATTTGTTCCACTCAGCTCGTCCATCAAAATATCATACATCACTGCAGGCGAAAGTTTAAAGAACTTTCAAAATCAATAACACAAAATCACATATGAAATTTTTTTAAAGTCCGATCACGATAAACTTCCCCCTTATTTTTGAAAGCATGTTAAAATGAAGCCAATTTCATCCAGACAAAAACATGGAATTGATTGATACTTTATTTTTAAAACTCGGAAAAGCGATTCATCCGCTACGATAAATTAAAATCCTTCTTTTTCTTTTCGCCTTTGCCGTTAAAATTTTATTTCGATAAAGTTTGTGCTGGCTGAAATTAATATTGAGATTAAGCCCACGTAAAACATGTCTTAATGGAATTCACTGTAATTTATTATTAATTAAGATATAGCCGCAAACGCTTTATTACAAATTATAATAAAGATGTTCTATTTAACCCCAAGTTAAGTATGCATGTCTTAAAAAGTCCTTATAATAATCTGTATAGATATTAAATACAGATAAATAAAATCAATGTGTTTGTTTGTAATAAAAAAATGACTGCTTTTTACATTAAAAATAATTAAAATGACTCATTTTAAATAGGATAAGAAAGACGTCTAAGTTTTAATACCTGTTTTCGTTAAATGTTTTTGTTAATTATATAGCTATTAATTTATTTAATAACACCTATACATAACATAATATTATATACGTAGGCATAAGTTTGAAGTCGGTTTTTGGATTCTTATTTAAAATTAACTTTATTTTTACTTATTACTTATAAGTTTATACATGTTATAGTTATAGTTGTTATGTATTACACACATACTATGGTTATTGTTGTTTTTGTTCATATTATTCATAATTACATGAGCATATCATCCAGATATTATACTAAACCAATCAAATAAATAAATAAATAAAATAAATAAATAAATATTACATTTTTGTCTATTCGGCTGGGGCGATTTTGACGGAAATTTTACCGACTATTGGTAGCAATATATAGAAGGAGCAACTTCATATATCCGGATACTCCCGTAATTTTAAGTTAGCCCGGGCAAAGCCACGGGAGACAGTTAGTAAAATAATAATAAAGGTACGGGCCTAAAAGCTTATTTATAAAAAAGAAAGGTATACACTACTCGCTTGTGTATGCGACTGTCGCGCCTGCGCACGTCTCATTTAACGCTTTTTATTCCACGCACTTTTTCTTACGGTTTTACTATCACATTTTTTTCAGTTCGGTCGCGCAGCAAAATCCCTATCCCCTCCAAGCCTGCCTTAAGGAACTTCGTTCCAATAAGAATAAAAAGATAGTGATGTTGAATTATGATAAAAGTATATTCTTCATAAAAATCTATTTCACACAAATCTCTTCGATCTGAATAAATCTAGATTCATACGAATGCTCGTCTTGCGTGCTTCTGTTCCCTTTTGAAGTGGCGAGCATGAAAATACGTGACACTTATTTTCATTCACGTTTATGCATCACGTATATAATACATAACATTTTGTATGCAATGGGCTAGTCTGTAAATGCTATGCAGTTATGCTCGTAAATTAAATAAAGCATGTCAACTGGTTACATTTCAAACGATGAAGAGCATGTTAACTGGCTACATTTCAAACGATGAAGATCAAATGATTTGATTTGAAATTAGGAGGACAAATCAAATTATTTCAGTCCTTTGTGCATCGATTGTTGAAGAGTTTTGAAATGTTGCCGGAATTAATCGAATTATCATCAAATTATATAAGTACTAGCTGCCCCGACAGACTTTGTTCTGTCAAAAGTACTAATATTGCTGTTAAAAAAGAGGGATTGTGATAGAAGGGTGAAAATTTAGGGATGTATGTATTTTTTAAAGCTGTATCTTAAAAAAATGGAAGATTTTGTAAAAAAAAATATTTTGGGGTGGATCACCCTTATCATTTAGAGGGTTGTAAAATAGATGTTGGCCAATAATTCTCAGACTTAATCGATATGCACACAAAATTTTATGAAAATCGCTCGAGCCGTTTCGGCATGGAAACGAACATTGTAACACGAAAATCGTATGTATTAGATTATATAATTTTACCATAATTTGAATTATTGTAGCTTAGTAATATATTTTATAGCGAGTTATTTGTTTCCAAGAATATTTCCAGTCAATGCCGTATGTCCGATGTTGTGGCTTGCATTGGAGTTCCTTCCAAGTCCTGTTAAGAGCAACCTTTTAATTAAAATGTATGTGTATCTATGTTTCTATTCAAATTATTGTATATCTTCAACATAAAATTTAAATTTATTTCGATTTCTATTTTTTTACATTATAGCATATATTGGGCAGCCTAGCGATAATAACTAACGGCTATTTCGATTGATATGTGCAATTTGTTGAATACAATAGTGATAAAGTAATAATAAGATCAAATATAACAATAAACTTTAAAAAAGGTATAATAAAAAAGTCTTAAATAGTCTTAAAACTTTCCCACTGGATGAAAATCAATCACTGAGTAAATTGAAACAAAATTAACCAATTAATTATTATTATAACTAATTAGTTAAGGATGGCAATTATTCTTGTAGGTTATATAACTGTAATAAAAATTTGCTTATTTTATTCACTCCTTAAAATAAACAAACAATAAATGTACAGTTGTTTTATAATCAAAATTATTTGGGGACACCAACTTACCGGGTATACTATTTGTTACTATAAGATAATTCTATGCAGACAAAACCGCATACTGCAGACAGATTTCCTTGCCGTAAAACTCCCGGTTAAATTAAAACTTTTAATTGTTCAATGTGGTATATCAGCTCTCATCTTATAGTATAGATAAGCTGAAGAGTTTGTTTGACATTGACCGGGCTAATCTCAGAAACTACTTGATTTGAGTTGAAGCTTTATAATAAAATACAATTCAAAAATATTATGTAAATGTAACACATATAACATAATATTACATGATATTAATGGACTTGTTGGGTTTGTTCAATTCATATGAATTAGGTGTTAATCACTAATTATCTACGTTATTTTTGACATTTCTATTGACGTAATTTTTAATTACCTACTATAAAAAAATAAGTAAATGTTTTTCCTTTCTTCGCTTTTTTTTTAAAATACAGGTTCTATTCTAATCCTTTATATAAGCCACCAAGATTTCAATTTCAGCCTAATCGGTTCAGCCGTTTTTTCGTGAAAAACAAATATCCGAACGAACAAATTTTCACATTTACATTTATAATAGTCCTGCTATTCATACTTATCTACTAATACTATAAACGCGAAAGTTTGTTACAATGTATGGACGTCCCATATTTGCAAGAGTTTCACTCAAAAAGTACTGAACTTATTTCAGTGAAACTTTACAATTATATTTCAGTGAAACTTTACAACTATACCGTATAGGTACATCAGAATAATCTGTAGTCAGTATCTATTAGTTATCCTCGTACTCACACGTATGGGAAGTCCGCGGGGCGCTGCTAGTATGTTTATTAAATATTTCTTAAATTTGTTTCCCTTCTTTGTATCCATACACAAATTCTTATGGACTTCTCACGGGACAAGGCGATAGTGGTTTGGTTGCTAATTAATAATTATTATTTATTATCTCATAAATGTGTACCATCCTAATAAATTACTAGAAAAATATAAGACGTCGCAAAATGTGCAATCACCTTAATAATACATTCACGTTTTATTTGAATTTTATTCACTTTCTGAGACGCATGTGGAAAGGCGGTTTTTTACGATTTCTGATATTAAGATCTCTAGGTTAAGGATAATAAAGACTTTTGATAAGAAATTGGGGTTGAATGATGTGAGGTGGATTGTAAAATTTATCTTCTTTCTTGCTGAATAACATATTTTCGAATTTTGTGAAATGAACACTCACGATTATTTTTCAGTAGACAATATTGTTTGTAAGCACATAAATTAGTGTGTGTAAATATAAAGTTTCCATATTATTGTTATGTACTAGTCGTTACCCGCGGTTTCGCCCACGCTAGAAAAAAGTATTTTTTTTAATGTATCCTTTGTTACTTTTAGTACCTCTGAGAATATGTTTACAAACTTTCATGATGATCGGTTGAGTAGTTCGCGTTTATTATATTAACTAAGACTTACGGATTAAAAATGTGCCTTCCTCCTGTCCTAAGCCTATACGTCAATTTTATTATGCCGTTTTATGTTGACATCATAAAAATCACTATATTTATTGAGGTCATCTTAAATGCTTTTTTAGGGTTCCCTTCCTTAAAATGACAAAACAAAAACCTTATGGGCTAACTCCGTTATCCATATGTCTATCGGTGTGTCAAATCAAAAGCTATATTATACTTCTTATTGAAATAGGATCTCAACAATTTTAAGAAGTAGGTTTCACAACATACATTTTTTTGTTGTTATAACATATAAAAAACATATTTTTGGGACCTCGAAAGCGCGCAGGCCAGATTTAATCTAAAGCTTAATTTTTTTTTTTAAATTATTCACATCAGAATCATAATATTATAATAACCAATGTTTTAATAAGTACCTACCTACCTACTTAAAAAATACGTTACTTTGTTTCTACGCCTCATTATATTTAAAAGACGTACTTATTTTATATAAGTACGATAATTATAAATACAAAATTATTTCCTATACGTACTTAATTGTATTTCTATTTTTACAGCTTTGTGATTACTGCGTAAAATAAATGTTCTTATCAATATATAAAAACATAAAAGCACGCGCTAACAGCCTACAATAAATTTTGCCATCTGTTATCTATGCTAGTCCTGATAGGGAAGATAGGCCTTAGACGAGTGTTTATAAAGCAATTTAACTTTATTGTACTAACGTGTTTTATTGCTTATATTTCTTTCTTGTATATTTTATACTTCTAGTTCTACTTTCTTATTTTTATTATACACAATTTCGACCCATTTTATCGCGGTTTAATGTTACGGAACCATCGTGTGCAGGTCTGACTCACACTTGGCCGGTTTTTTTATTTGAAAGGATAACGCTTAATCTATAATATGAATATTCATTCTACATTTTTCTAGTATAAGGCTTGTGCTATAAGTTTATTTATGTGAAGCAAAACTATATAGCATAATTGAATATTAAAAAATAAAATATGTTTACTTTAATATAATAATAATAATAATATCTATGGACGCTTTTACACCACGTCAATCTGGTCCCGTGCTAAGTTTCCGAAGAACTTGTGTTACGGGTACCAGACAACGGAAATACATATATTTAATACTTTTTTTATATTAGTACATATATTTAAGATTTTTATTATATAATACACAAATTTAATACACATCCATGACCCAGGAACACGGAAAACTTTTTGTTCCCTGGCGAGATTCGAACCCGCTCCCTCCGGCTTGAGCGCCAACGCGCTAACCACTGAGCCACAGAGGTCGTCAAAATATTATAAGCTTTGCTTTATACTTAATTGACATATTTTATAATCGTCATCATTATCTTTATTTAGTATAGTAATTATTCAATGCTGAACATAGGCCTCTCATAACGCTAAGATGACCGATCCCTTGTTACTTGCAACCAACACGAACCTGCCACTGCACGGAAATCGTCTTCCCACCTGACCGACCAACACTTCGTCTACCTAAATGCGGCCTCCACTCTTGAGGTTCAAGAGCCCATTAACCATTCATTCTCCTGGGTATGTGACTGCCACACCATGTCATGCCCACTGCCATTTCGACGAGTTTATTCTTTGCGTGACATCGGTAACTTAAGTTCTCTGGTGGAAGGAAGTCTCGTTTCGAATCCTACACAATCGACATTTATAGCACTAGCTGCCCCGACAGATTCGGTTCTGCCAAAAATTCTGCCAAAAAGTAATAACGCTTTTAAAAAACAGGGGCTTATTAAAAGAGGGTGAAAGTTTATATAAACGTATAAAAAATAATCAAGAATTTGGGGGTATGAAAAATATATGTTCACCGATTCTCGGACCTACCCCACATGCACATAAAATTTAATGAGAACCGGTCAAGCCATTTTAGAGGAGTTGGCCAGAAACTTCGCGACACGATTTCTATATAAATTCGGCCGTAAAACGTAGTCTTTGTTTCGCAAATAGCTTCACAAAGCGACAATTTAAATATTTCCGTTTAATTTTGTAAGGGCCTGTTTCACAATCTCCAGTTAAGTTCCCAATAGGCTATCGGCAACATATTTGACAGACAGAGTATGGAGTATCTGTCAAATATCTTAACTGGAGATTGTGAAACATGCCCTAACTAATTCCGACGGGAGCGATTTATTGCAGCAGAAGAGTAAAACGTCATCAAAAGCGCCCTTTGATAATTTTGTGATACAGATGACGTCATGGCTATTTCCGCAGCCAGCACTTTTATCTGTCTGTCTATAAATGACGCATGTAATTAGAATATTATTATGACACCGACGTATTTTATGGCTATAAATAATATAGTGCCTACCAATTGCATGCGTAAAGACAAATGTTTCTCTATCTTTATAGTTACGCTTTTAAGGGTTCCGTATCCAAATGACAAAAAACGGATTTCGTACGAACGGACAGAGATTCGTCATTTCTATGATGTCACTTTTTTCCGTAAGTATGAAAACTACACTATTGAAACTTAATAAGTAGAGGTATTCTGATATTGAGATGTGAGATGTGATTGCATTAAGATTTTCACAAGTAAGTAAGTAGTAGTTACAACGAAATACAAGAACTTTTATAATATTATCTTACTTGCTGCTACGGAACCCTTCATTGGCGAGCACGACTCGCACTTGTCCGCTTTTTTCATAAGTAAAAACATTTATCTCTTCTTTATATAATGAAGATAGATTTTCTGTTAGTTAGTAGCAGCTGTTAATAGCCACCTCATAGTAAGTGGGTGATGACAGGCATTAATATATTAAACTAGTGTACCTGGGTCTTTCATTAATATAATATGATCCTGAAACATAAGACTTTAGGTCTCGGTGCCAGTAATTATACTGCCTGTCTTGGCCTTCCGAAGAGCTGTTCTAATAGAGAAGCAAGCAATATAGGAGTAACTGATACCTATGCATCCTTAAATGCGGCACAGCGTACCGCTCATTATAGTTTTCTCTTATCTTTATCCATACCAACCTACGCTTTATCTATATAAAAATAAATCGTGGAACGTACGATATTTTTTTTGTGTAGGCTATCGTCAGGAAAAGGTTTGTATAAAAGATGATATATATTATATCTATAAACGAGCCACGATGGTCCAGTGGTGGGTGGACTCGGCCTCTTACGCGACGGATTCCGGGTTCGATCCTGACCCGTCCGTGTGTGGCTTGAAATGGGTTTTTATAAATTTTTAAGTGCGTACGACACTATCGTTCGCTCACCGGTGAAGGAAAACATCGTGAGAAAACCTGCATGCCTGATGAGAATGTTTTTGAAGGTATGTGAAGTTCACTAACACGTGAAATCCTCGCCTGATTTCGAGGAGGAGACCCGTGTCCAGCAGTGGGACATAATATAAAGGTTTATATCTATAAACAGATGACGATGATGCATGAGTAAGGTCATTACTACTTTATCCGGGTTCAGCTTGTTAATTTCAAAAAGTGATGACACCTGATGATGACTTTGTCGAAACCGGTCGTTTAATTTTTAATTTTAATAATATACAAAATAAATTGTGGATAAAATGTAAAAAAAGTTTTTATTGTGGCTTAATAAAATGGAATTTCAATCAAGGACCGACGGTACATTCAATCAGTTATTGCAAACATATTATACAAAATATATTTTTATTAGAAATGAAAACTAATCCGATTTGATATATTACAGCGACCTTCATCTGGAGATTGGATTGTGGTATCTACTTCTAGTTCCTGAAACTCGTTATTAAATTCGTTCATTTCAAAATGTCCGCTTGCTAAAGCTGGAAATTCACGTACTTCATAAATGTTAACTATTAACTAGGTTTCTAAATGGATAAAGTATACAAATATATAAACTGTTACATTAATAAATATTACATAATATGTTGAATGTATTTGTTGTTCATTGAGGGAGGCCTATGTTCAGCAGTGGACGGACAAAGGCTGATGATAATGATGATGATGATGATGTATATTACATAATAATATGACTATGACTTTGTGGTAAAGTTTGGGAGTTTTTACTATAGTAGGAGGTATTTCTCTGTATCTGCTGACACGATTTTGAAAATTCTTTTACTAATAGAAAGCTTCGTTATTTGTGAATGATATAGGCTATAATTTATACCCGTGTTCCCACAGGAATGTTAAGTACATGGGTGAAAAGTGACGGTACTAGTCTATATAATATATAAGTTTTTTTGTTTGTCCTTTTTTAATCACAATCACATACACCACAGGTTTTTTATATATTAAAGTAAAATTAGAAACAAAGGAATTGCTTAATTTCTACTTTTAAAGATAATCTTATTTTATTTTTATGAATTAAACACAACATACCTAGCATAATTAGAAATAAAATATAACAGAAAAAGTATTCGAATACAAATGATTCATATATTGTACAATCCAAATATTGAATATTCAACAGTAAGCTTTCAAAATCGCAAAACATTCCAAAATCCATTAAATGTATTAAATGTAAATATAACAAAACCCGACATATAGATCAGAGAGAACCATTGATTGAATCGGTATTCACTGGCTTTTATGCATTATAACAAAAGGTGATGATGGAATTGATTATAAGATTATCAAGCCTTTATAATGAAAAGGCGGGGGCATGCGCCGTGGACGCGCATTGTGCCAGCACCTCGGTGAACTATGGATACCCTCCTCGCCTAATATCGAGGAGACCCGTGCCCAGCAGTAGGGCATATTATATGGGTTACTTTTAAATTGATAAATATAAGTTTCATTATACTCAGTGAAATTCGAATAAATATTAAAAAAACATCTTTATCAATCTTCGAGACAAATTATTAAATCAAACATTGGATATTATCCAAATTGGTCTCATTCAAGAAGCCCACGAACTTACGTAGGCTTACACGTGCTTGTCCCGTTCACGTTTTGTACAAAAATAACCCAATTATTCCATTGATCGTCAAGGACAAGTATCTCATTTGATTTGCGTCCGATCAATGTTATCAAAACATCTACATTACCATTTGTCTGGAAATTAGTCTGCAGAATTCGTGAACACTTATTTTTACGTGTGTAATTATTGTTTACTCAGGGAATTTGCTTTGACGGCCGGATGGTCGAGTGATCAGACTAGCACAATTTAGGCAACGTTTGCGGGTTTGAACCCCGCCAAGTGCCCATAATCTGCATGATAAATATACATATTATGCATATTATGTCGGAACAGAATCATGGACCGAGTCTGTATATTATATATGTAGTTATATAAAATTATATCCGTCCCTAGTACTCGTTAATCAAGTTCTTACGAACTTACCATGGGGTTAACGAGGCCTTAATTCAGAAGTAGTGCTAAAACCATTTTTTATTTTTATATTATTAACACATGACTTCTGGACAACTTGACTCTCTTCTCTCTTTAACTCTCTCTTATTTTCTTCGACTCTTCAACATTGCTAAATTTTATGGTTATTATTAAATGATATTTTGATTGTTATCTCTTTAAGATATACGAATCTGGATGACATTTATTGATGGATGATTTTACATGATCTTTTTCATACAACCTTTTATTAAAATATTTAACAAAATGATTATATAGAATGATTCTATAGAATACTTGTATTTATATTGATTTCAGGCCAAGCCACTGGCTTGTCTGGTTACGTACGGTCAGCATGTGTGGTGTATGTGTACGGTCAACATCCGCATTGATGGGAAATTGAATTCCCAGCTAACCGATTCGAGTGACTTGATATTAATATCTCGGCGTTCACTAAAATAGGCCTCCCATCTGACGACTGATGGGAATGATATTGATTATGGCGTATACCACACTTTGTAATATCATAAAAATATCCAAATGATAGCACTCCAATTACGTAAACTAAATATGGTGTGGTTATAAAAATAAGACACTTATTTGAGTGTGTTCAAAGATAAGATATTTTTATATTTAGATACCAAATATAATTAAAACTGAGAAGTACGGATTGAGACGAGTTGATAACGTACACACAAGAGCATAATAAGGCTCCTCATGATCAGCCTTTATCCGTCCACTACTGAATTAATTAATCAATTAATTAAATTATTAATATCGCAAATAATAACACTTTCCCGATGTCCGTATTTTTGTGTATCTTGGAACATACTACTTCCACAATTAATATCAGGGGTCATATTGTTATATCTGTTATTTAATTATTATTGTTATTTATAAAAAAAAATCGGTTGTCTGTAAAATCGGTTTACTGACGATAGTTGAACGTGACAACGTCATAAGAAAATTCTGATGGGCCGATTGTGCCTCCTGCCTGATGTTAGTAAATACTACATAATCTGATCATGCTAAAATTCTTTATGATTTTTATACGAGTGTAGCCAGCGCTTAGTAGAAACTTATATTTAAGTCTCGTAATAGTTATACGAATGTTATAAAATTAATATTTTAGGCTAGGCGTGCACGGGTTACTTTTGTCACCGTGACATTAAAGTTTCTGTCATTGTCACGTCACGTTTCCAAAGTGGTGCGCTCACGAAGGGTGACAGTGACAACCCTTTTTTGAAATCGAAGCCTAAAAACCTAAGCATAAAAACCTAATGGCGCGGTGACAGTTTCGTCACGGGCGTGTTCGCCAGTCGGTCGGCGTACATAAATGTCACCCACTTGTCACGTCATAATATGCGCGCATCTCCACACATATCCATGGACTTGATAAAAGTGACGAAACAGTCACGGTGATAAAAGTAACCCGTGCGCGCCTAGCCTTAAGTTACATTGTATAAGTTAAGTTTTGACGGGTGTCATTGTTTAATTTCGCTTCGTTGGGACATACATACCTAGGTAGGATAAAAACCCTTTGAACAAAGAGAAAAAATTCTGCGTTTCAATAGCTAACGTGAAGGAATGGCATAGGCTTGATTTAGTTTAATTTGTTCGTCCCAGATGACGCAAAACATTTGTGTCTCAGGTAACATAAAAAAAAAAACAAAATAAAGAAACCGCTAGCGCTGAGCTTGTCTAAATATAGTACATGGTACACTTAGGCGGATTTCAATATCCTATCTATCTTAAAATGTTCTTATATATCTAAAAATTTTGACAGATTTTGTAAGAAAATGTGTCAAAACCTCAAGATAGATAAGAAAATATTAAGATAGATAGGATATTGAAAACGGCCGTTAGGCAATAGACACAAATCAATGAAAGTGTATGACCAAACAACATTCAAGATCAGAATTTAATTACATATTAGATTAAATCACTTGTATTTATTTATAGAACATAATTAGCTCTCACCATAATATACCATTACACAGAAAAGGTTAATTTCGAGGATTATTGTTTAAAATTAATTAACGTTCTTTGGTTTATATAATAAGAAATTATAATAAATTCTACTATTAGGATATAACATTTTTTTTGTATAATCGTGTAACAGCATTGCTATTTTTCAGTAAAATGCGCTGTGTAATATCGGCCCAGAGACATAACATAATATTATGTCTCAGGACACACAATACATAAATTACATACCAGGGCTTGTTAAACTGGCTTATGTTGATGTGCGACGTCGATCACTTACCATCAGGTGGCGTGTCTGCCACTTTCCACATCCAAACTAACATTAATATTCTTATTAGATAATAATAGTCTAATTAGATAACTTGTATTCCAAATTTAACGCTAATTTTACTCATAATGAAACAAGCTTTTACGGTATATGTATTCTCATACATCTACAGTCCACCCTTCCATGCCCAATGCCCAAACAACAACAAAATCAACACATTCATAACTAATTAATAAATATCTATATTACTTGTAATAAAACTAGCGGACCAGACTGACGTTGTCCTGTGCAAAACGTAACTTACCAAATTGTGAATCAAAGCCATTATCAAGCCCACTTGATAATGGCTTCGATAACACACACAAAAAATTTCATCAAAATTGGTCAAGCCGCTTAGCATGTACTCCTACAGCAGAATTATATATATAAAGGTAAGCGTCATACCGCTGGCCATAACGCCAATAGACTTTATTTCACTGCCATGGCGTGGTAATACAAGTTTTACATCAAATTCTTGAATAAATGAATGAATGAATGAATGAAATATTCTTTATTGTGTACTACATAATACAAATATTAACATGACAAAATAATAAATAAGTAGCCAGTAGGTCACAAAGGCGGCCTTATCACTTAAATAGTGATTTCTTCCAGGCAACCTAGTCTTCCAGGCAACCTATTCTTATGGGTGGAATGTGAATAATTCAGTTCATTTTAATCCTAAAGATTCGTTCAAATCCAGTCTATTAGGTGACAGCGTACTTTACAACTATTGGATTAAGATGTGGCTAGAACGAGATTTTATTCATTCATTGAAATTATGCAACAGACCTGTCGCAAAGGTAAATTAGTTTCATTCAATCAATCTTCGCATTGAAATTCATTATACATTATTAAGGGCCTGTTTCACAATCTCCCTTTAAGTTCCCTATAGGCTATTGGCAACATATTTGACAGATAGAGTATGGAGTATCTGTCAAACATCTGTCAAATATTATGTTGCCAATAGCCTATAGGGAACTTAAAGGGAGATTGTGAAACAGGCCCTTACTCAATCATAAATTAATAATAAGTTTTAGACTATAATATTATAATGTGGTGGTTGAGAATCGAATGTTCAAAATTATGAGATAAAAATTAGTGTAGCATTATTTAATTCGCTAAGCGTAATAAAGTATGCAAACAATATCATAATATTGATTTTACTTTTAGACCCCGTTCGCACGACCGTTTTAATACCGAGCGTTAAAAAAAGCCTCAATGAAACAAATAGATACTCATGTATATTTTGATCGCACGAGACCGTTTTTAAAGCGCGGCGCCTTTTTATCGAGCACTGTTGGATTTTAGACATTGAACGTTGGACGTTAAATTGAATTTAGCATGCGGAGCTCGCAACTCGCGCCAACGCGAACGTCGAGATTTAACGCGACGCTTATTAAACGCTCGGGCTAATGGGGCCTTAAAACAAAATAAGGGGTAGTAAAAATAAAAAATATAATTACAAAATATTTTTTTATTAAGCTTCAACATAAAATTTACGGCGACTTTCAATATCCTATCAATCTTAAAATTTTCTTATCTATCTTAAAATTTTGACAGATCTTTTAAGAAAATGTGTCAAAATTTCAAGATAGATAAGAAAATTTTAAGATAGATAGGACATTGAAAGCCGCCGTTAGTCGCACCATGTTTTATGCCTGAGTGTTTATTTCTCAAGTTTTACTATTTATTTACTCATAACGTAACTCTATATTTTATATTTCCCTCTCATAGCAGCAGTAAAATAATAAAATCAGGAGAATAAATAAAATAACTTAAAATAGGCAAGCTGTTTTTATAAATCTAAGAACAAATATTTACCATCACGTTTTACTTTGAAAACCAAACATTACCTGATTCATTAAAAACATCAACACATACTAAAATGTAGTTCGCATTGCCTTTAGTGAAGAATAAAATATTTGTTTCAATATCTTGATAGATCCAAATCCTCTTAGGCTTGACTACTCAATTCATTTCAAAAGATGAATTTACTTGTCCACGAATATCATTAGCATTCTCATTATTTAAACATGGAATATCAAACACTCTTTGGTTTTTAATCAAATCTTCTGCCTCTTCAAAAGTTTGTGGCATATCCCTTTTAGCCGTTTCAGGTAATACAAATGCCAGAAAAGCACCAAAAGCTGCTACTCCCCCGATCACAACTAGAGGAAGCCAACTTATGAAGTTATTTAGAAATACTATATACGGTGAAATAATAGTGCCTATAAAACTACTAATGTGAACAATAGACATTCCAGATCCTCTAACAGGGGTGGGTAACATCTCAGTGGCCCATTGCATACTAATATTACAGCACATGTTGATGAAAAATCTTGCAACAACAGCACATAATACTGACACTAAACCTTTACTAACAAATGCGCTTAAAATACTAAAAATACAGCACATTAAAAAGGAAAAAATTGACATCCACTTTCTACCAGTAAAGTCTAAAATAAATGAAATTAAAAGCAACGAAGGAAATTCGGTCATTGACAAGAAAGTAAAAGATAAGAAAAAGTCAAACCCGAAACCTCCAATACTCCTCACAAGAGCATCAAATATCATCATGCAACACATGTACTCTAGGCACATACACATGAAAATTTTTCGCAGTAAAGGTCTCTTCAATAAATTCAAAAAGCTCAAATTTTCCTCTTTACCTTTTTTTTCAAGCGATGTTTTAAATTGTTCTATCAATTTTGGTGGAACTTCTTTTTTATTAAATTTTCCAATTGTTACTACCTTAATGATAGTCTCATCAACTCTACCCTTTGATAAAAGCCATCTTGGACTTTCAGGAATAACGAATGGAGCTATAAGTGAAAGCGCCATCGGAATACTTGTAGCTAAACTAAGAACTTTCCAATTGTCACAAGCAAGAGCTATCCAAGGCAATAAAACAGCACCAAGAGTAAAAAATATAGCAAATGGCAAATTAGCTATTAAAGTTCTATATTTTGGAGCTACGTATTCCAAAACGAGCAAGTACATCATCATCATGCAGTTATCATATGACATTCCCATTAATATACGGCACATTGAAAATTCTGTAAAGTTTCTTGCAAAAATGCTTACAACACCTGCGATACAGCCAATTAAGTTGCTTAGAGTAGCTGCCGGCAACCTACCATATTTATCAGCTATCCATCCAAATAAAACTCCTCCAAGTATTGAACCAACAAAAAATAATGCTTGAGCAGTTGCTTGATAGCTACCTTTCTCGCAAACCCATCCTAGTTCGCTAGAGATCGTTGTATATGGTATTTCACTTTTATTGAACTCCCAACCAAACTGACAATTTTGCGTACTCCACGTACTGTTTGGTTTCTGTCCTGTTTTCATAATTTCCGTCCAATTGGCCACATAGGCAAAGCATTGTGAATAGCCAAATCTTGAATTTTCATCTGCAGGAATCGCCAAATGTCTTCGTTCAATATCAGTTAAATTTTCGAGTTCGGGTATCCAACACCAGTGGTTTGGTGATACTTCAGTTATAAATAGTTGAACAAAGTAAGAAAACACTCCGTATATGTAGAAGGGAAAAGTTGAGATGAATAGCAACATTTGGTAGCGTCCAAATTCGCCAGCGGATGATAGAAGCTCATCATAATCAACTTCTCTTTCTTTAACCATGTTTTCCCCGTTAGCATCGACATTTTTACTATTTTCGCATTGATTGTATTTGTCACTGAGTCCCATTCTTAAATTTTAAACAGTTACATGCAAACACTTATTACAGCGTATATATTATATATCAAGGTCTGTGCGAGACCACAGGCCACCGTTCAGCCGTTAAGTCGTGTCTGTATCTAATTAAAATAGTGTAAGATCACTCCTATATGTAATACTAAACCATCTGCCGAGAGATAACGCACAGTATTTTATTTGTTCACTGAATAACTTTAAAATATTTACTCATACGGTTTTATTTAGATCGTAAAGATTAAATTTAGCATTTGCTAACATTGGTTTCCTTTTGACAGTTTTGCTTCTTATTACTATGCAAATTAAAATCAGTTTTAAAGTAGGATTTGTAAATTTTAAATATTAAATATGCATAAAAAGGAAGGTAAGGGCAAGTATGAGTGAAGTAAAGAATGTATGGAGTGTGAGAATGATCTGTGGAACGAACGAAGGAATGAGTGGGTGTGAGTGTTCAGTTGGTTGTGAAAGACGATTGCTATAAGACGTAGGACGTGTAATTTATTTTTAATTTAAAAACCAGTAAAGACGCTTTGTGGATTATTTTGATTTTATTTATTAATAATCCCACATAAATGTTAGTATTCTAACTTAAATTTTTGAATAGATTTCTATGGGCTTATAGCATAGCAAAGTGTAAGACGAATTAACAATTTCATTCCTTCTACACATTAATTTATCAAGATATGCTTTTAGCATTTTAGTGACTTATTCAATTAAAATATGCATTACCCTCGTTGTATGCCCATACGAGAATATACTCTTATAATATTTTATAGTTATTCTGAGTGGACCCCAAAGATGATTCACTTATTTATTGTATACTATTGCGCCCCGCGGTTTCACCCAAATACCTCCCATTCCCGTGGGAGTACGGTGATATAAATTATAGTCTATGTGTTATTCTGATGTATAAACTATATCATTGTAAAGTTTCATAAAAATCCATTCAGTAGTTTTGACGTGAAAGAGTAACAAACATCCATACAACAACCTACTTACAAACTTTCATGTTTATAATATTAGTAGTATTAATCTTCTTTAAATGATTGTAAGCTACGCAATGTACACTATGTAGTAAGCCAGTCTTATTTTAAATTTTTCGGAGTTTTATATCCCTTGCGCTGTAGCATGGTACGCGTGACAGCTCCAGTAACGTTACGTTTTACTCTAGCAAGCCACCGCAATTTAAAAATGTAATTAAATATTATATTAATACCTCAGTCGTAAAATAGTGGACCGCCAATTATTGTGGTAAATTAAATCAAACCCAACCGAACCAGAATGTGATAGTCTCTAAATAAAGTCAAATGGAAAGAAAAATTAAGCAAAGTGCTATGCGTATAACGTAAAACCATAGACGTGCTTAGTGATGTGATGAACTATACTAGGATGAAAAGTCGATGTTCTTTTATTATAAAAAAAGTATATTGAGCGTAGTTCAATTATTATTGTAAAAAGTCTATCATTATATTAATGAAACAACAGAATCTATCATTATCTTTAAAAAAGTTGTCACGAAAAAAATATACACCTGAGGATGACTTTGTCGAAACCGGTCGTGTTTAAATTGTACTTAACTGTTAAAATATATAAAATAAATAGTGGAAAAAGTGGATAAAATTTCATTATAGTGAATAACATGAATTTCCATCAAGGACCGACAGTACATTCTATCAATTATAAAAAAATATAAACCTGATTTTGATTATTTATATATTAAATTAAAAAAATAAAAAGTTCAAAATTATTATTATGTAGCCCTTAAATATTTGCATTGAAAAGTTTATGCACGTAGATACATTGCAAAACATATTAACACACCAATTTCTATAATTCTATTAATAAGAACTATACGTCTTATGCTGCGAGTATCGTTAGCGATAAAAATAAATTGAATAATGTTACATCCCTAATCATGTATGTCAACGTCATATTGGCATGTGTAACCCGCACCATGCTACAGCGCAAGGAGTATAATATATGTCATTGTGGAAGTCATGGCAAGTGTTGCTTATGTTTTTATGAAGGTGTCTAACGGCGGCTTTCAATATCCTATCTATAGTCCTCGCCACTTTTAAAGTCCTGCGACTAATGCCTGAACTAAATTTGACAACATTGACATCTTAACATCTGTCTGGAGTAAGAAGTTGTGATATTTTAAATTGTTTTACGTGAAATATGGAGCATATAATACGTGAAGTATGGAGCATATAATATAGTAAGGTGTAAAAATTAAGGCCGTATAATGATCGTTAAAGTGAAATAATTTTGTGAATTAGAAAGTAAAAATAAACAACAATTAACCCCGTTAAATAATATGTGTATAAATGTCACAGCCATGACAGGTAAATTTTAGAGATGCCAGAGTCACTCATTTTTGCCTAATTTATGGTTAAAATATTATCATTAACTCTATACCTACATTTATCTTATGATATTTTATATGAATATAAATACAAGGTAAAAGAATTAAAACCTTGTTCAGGTGAATGATATTTTCAGGTGTTTCTGTAAAAAAGCTGACGTTATTTTTTTGGCCGTACTAAAAGAAATATAAAATAATGTAAAGGATTTTTTATGCAAGTTTGTTAGATAAACTAGCAGACGTGCCACCTGATGGTAAGTCGATGTCACCCATCAACATAACCTAGTTTACCTGAAATAAAAGGAACTAAGCAAGCAAAGTGGTGGTTATAGTACAGTATAGTCGAGAACGTGGTATAGCCTCCTACCGTTAAAAGAATCGTGATTTCAAAAGTGTATGTTTATTTAATTATTTGAGTGTGACACCTTAACTTTAAAACATATAGATTTTGATGTTGATTTTCATGGATTCAATCAATCTAAACGGCTTATATTTAGAGTGCATCAGCCTGTTTATCAGCTTGCAGCTAATTTCCTTCTTCTGCTTTCTCTTTCCCTTTATTGTCGCATCCAATTTTGCCCACCATTTTTCTGAGGATTTTAACGAAAGAGTTTGTTTCAGATTGGCCATAACCTTAAAACCCTTGGCTTACGTTAAATACATCATGTCCCTATCACTTAGCCTATTACCAACATAAAAGTATCATTACATCGTGTTATGAAATATGTAATGACACCATAGAAATGAGTTGCTACGTGAGTTGTCGGTGAGCACTTGAGGGATTAATCCATTATCCGTGATGAGTAGAGTTGTTGGACAACAATTAGAATGACTGACTAATTTGTTTCCTAGTTATGTACGTGTGTAGGAACTTCATAACGATTTCTTGTAATAATATGTATCTATACCTATGAAATTGCCATTTTGTATTAAAAATTTAAACGTTTTATTTGTATTATTGAAGTAATCACCCCTGAAATCAGTGCATCTTTGCCAACGCAGTGACAGTTTATTGATGCCCTTCTTAAAGAAATCAGCTGAGTGGGAGGCAACGAATTTTTCAAAGGCATTGGGCTTTTCGGGTATTGAATTTTTCTCCCGACAAAAAGTTATCCAAATTCTGGAAAAAGTAGCAGTCTGTAGGTGCAAGGTCGGATGAGTAGGGCGGATGACGGAGATCTTCCTCCCCCAGTTCTTGCAACTTGGAGACCTTCTGCTGTGCAATATGAGGTCGCGCGTTGTCATGCAGGAGCAGTGGAGACAAGAGATTGACCAATGCTAGTTGGAGATGTGCCAGCTTCTCCATCATTATGTTTAGTTCTTCACAGTACACATCTGCAGTAATGCTCACCCTGTTTAGTAAGAAGCTGTGATGAATCACACCGGCGCTAGACCACCAAACATTGACTATCACTTTTCTAGGCATAAGTTTTCGTTTAGAGCATTGTTTAATTGTTGAACCAGGATCAGACCAACATGCTGAGTGGTTGCGGTTATCAAAAAGAATCCATTTTTTATCGCAGGTAACAATGCGGTTCAAAATTCCTTCATTTGTATGTCTGTTGAGCAGTGCAGTGGGGCACCAATTTGTCAAGCTTTTTTACCTTGCCTTGATATTTCTGGTCAATTTTATTTCAAATTCCGATTCGTTTTGAACCGGTGTCATTCATAATTTATTATTTCAAAGAGATAAAGTAGACTGATTTTGAAAATTATTTTACCAATAGAAGGCTAAGTTACTTGCGAGTGACATAGAGTATAATTTATCTCCGTACCCCCACGGGAATGTGAAGTACGCGGGTTAATCAGAAGAGTTGCTAGGGTATATTTTGATATATTTTTCGATGTCCACAAACGCTACGATTGAGAATGCAAAGTTTATTCGTTTTAATTGCTTATAGTGCAAATGCATACTATGGTCGTAGTGCAAACATCACATCGGAAACCTTTGCACGTGAAGGATATTTGCTAAATTCTAAATGCATAAAATTCTTTGCATTTTATTGAAACCAAAACTTTAATCCATATGAGCAACGAAAAACATTAAACGGATGTATAAAACGTTCTGCTTTACCGTACACCGGTTGCAGGGGTGCGCTGTACCGCGCTTTTGCATGATAACCATCATCTTGCTTATTTCTACCTTTACTCCCTCTGCTGTGTTCGGAACACAGGCAAGACAAATAATGGCAAGACAGGCAGTGTGCCTTATTCCTGCCACCGAGGATTAACATCTTATGGACGTTCCTGTCCTTAGTTAAATGAGCCAGGGCTGGTTCTAGGTAAACTGGTTTATGGTTATGGATGACGTCGACCATACCTTTGATAGTTAATTTTAACCATTAATTAATTAACGAACATCATAATTTAAATCATTGACACGCCTACCACAATCCAACTAGCATACAATTTAAAAACATAGTAATTACTGTAACTGCACAATAATGGTTTTTTAGTTATAATATTCATTTGTACTTAAATATTTTTTCCTTATCGAATGTACCAACATTATTTTTTAATTCTAAAACATGAGGATCCTACGGACAAAACAGAACTAGAGTCCGCGCCACGAAAGAAGTCCGATAGACGCAGCGCTGTAGCGTCATAACTCAATGTGGCCAGTTTCAAGTGTAATCATTTTCCACTAACACTAGTACAATAAAATTATAATTAATTATAGGGCCTATGTTCAGTAGTAGATGAATAAATGCTGATGATGATAATAATGACAAAAATAATTATGGCAGCAAAATAAAAAATCTCCCTACCTGGTTTTAGTAAAATAAAACAATTTTAAAATAAAAAGAAAGAAGCATCAAAAGAAGTAGCGCCAATCACTTTTAAGGAAATAGTCACCTCTAGAAAACAACTTGTTTTAGGTGATTCCGACTTATCGGCTATGCGTATATAAATATAATACGAAATAAATTAAAAAATGTTATATTTTACTTATATCTTAAAATATTGCGAGATTTTTATGTTGCAGCTAAAATTATTTTCATCATAATCATCATCATCAGCCTTTATCCATCGACTGCTGCACATAGGTCTTACAATTAGTTATAATTTCATTTGTACCAGCCTTAGTGGAAATTTGTTTTACTAAATACTGGCAACATTCAGTTACAAAACAGCAGCGCCGCGTGTGGCTGTGTGTGTGTGTGTGTGTGTGTTTATTGTGTATTTATTAGCACACAAACATATATATTTGTGTTTTATTATAATATAATCACAACTCAATCGAGCCGTATACATCGGTATTCCAAACGCACAACACGATAAACCCCGGAATAAAAGTTGGAAGCCAAATACAAGCAAGAGTATTTGTTTTAACAATTCACAAGTTAGCTCAAAACTAACATTCCATATTATAGAGCTCGCGTCAAATATTCAATGGCAAATAGGTTGCGATTTTTTTGTACCTTTTCGTAAATCATTCATATAATCGAAGGTCAACATGACATCTTGAGATATCGTCATCACCTGATCGTAATGTGTCAGTATTCTGCTGGGCCATACCATTTAAATTTATGTGGGATTTATTTTTTATTAGAAGAGAGAGAGAGAGAGAGAGAGATATCTATCTCTTGCCTACCTTAATCAAATGAAATAGACATATCTAGTCTATTAAGCCCCCCTAGACAAGTAGCACAAACGCTAAACGAATAGAAATAGAATAGGATACTTATTTTAAAGGAATAACACTAGTTTACGACATATAATTTAAGCAGCTATTGTTGCCATACAATAAGTATTCTATTTATTTCTATTCGTTTAGCATTTGACACTTGTCTAGAGGGGCAGAATCGTTATAGATAATGTAAAATCAAAGAAAAGTAATTTAATTGACCGTAATATTGGAATACTGAATCGCGCAAACAATATCTCTATTGAATTCGAACATTACCATGGCGATATCTGCTTTCATAATTTTCGGAAAGTTGAACGACTGCTAAACTGTTGCGTAGTGTTGCTAACATGATAACAAATATCAAAGCCCGCCCTAATTGCTAGTGAATAACACGGCCACTTAATATTATCTCATTGTAGTGGCTTTAGCATTAGACATGGGCTTAGCCTTGCACAAAGTGCCTAAATTGGCATATATTCATTGAATTAACGTACATACCTTCAAACAATTTTCACAAATCGTATGGGATGACGTCACATTGATGATTGATGATGAATGATGATAATTGAAATGATTCATCATTCTCAGGCTTTCATTTAAGATAAAAAAAAACAGGTGTGTGTGCGATTCACACACGGTAGAAGTGAAACACGTCATGTCAAGTATTAAACAGTGTGCAATATACATACACACCGACATTTACTCTCTCTCTCTTATATTTGTGTCTCTTATCTGTCGTTTTTTCCGTTGCATCTGATTTGAAATCACAACGATTCTAAAGATCTTTCACTTCAAAAATGTATAATTAGATCAATTAGTTAAGAATTCATTGAAACGGTGGTTACTTATTCCTTACCTTATTTATCTCATGTCTCAGGATAGACACCACATAAATGAGTTGTCTGGCCTAGTTAAAGATAAACTAGTTTCTGTTAATGGGTGACGAAGGCCACTTAAAGGTGGCACGTATTACATTTCGCCTATCCAACTATCATAAAATAACTGCCCCCCTAGACAAGTGGCACAAACGCTAAACGAATAGAAATAGAATACTTATTATAATATGGGAATGACATTAGTTTACGACACGTAATTTGAGCAGCTATTGCTATTCCCATACAATAAGTATTCTATTCTATTTCTATTCGTTTAGCGTTTGACACTTGTCTAGAGGGGCTGAATTGATAGAAAGAATCCGTTGGGGAATCTGGTCCTTGCCTAATAGTTCATTTTGGTTATGTGGATTATTATTATATTATGTTTAAACATTTTTTAAACTAATATAATAATGTTGCGTTACAAAAAAATATTTATCAACAAACGTTTGCAGTTTAATGCCTATATATTTGAATAAACATATTACTGTCTTATCATTCCTAAAGCATTTTAAAAAATGATGCACTCTTTTTAAAAATGAGCAAATGATGATGATGAAAATGATTGTTGGTAAGCCGACACGACGGTAAAGCTATATCAAAACTGTAAGTCTACGTTGCTATTAACAAATATAAAGATTTTAAAGTCTCTAAGCCAAAGATGTAGATTTCTCTACAATTCATTTTTTTTATTTTATTTACATTCATTTTTTTGCTAAAAGTAAAATATTATCATTTTAAACACTCACTATTTCCTTGTTTATACTGAAATAAGAGTAAATAGCATAAATTGCTACTAGAAACCTATAATGATGTCTAAATGTTTACAACTTCCTTGATTCATCAAAAATAACGTAAACTAAATATTTTAAAAACCTTCTATAGTCTACAATAATCAAAGCTTTGAATAATAAAATGTTTCAACAGATATTTTACTTTTAGACCACATTAGATAAATATCAGAATAAAGTTAAGAATCAACAAAATAATATCCGCAAAGTGCAAGTGTACATAAAATGTATCGTAAAAATACTTATGTGAAACTTTTTATACATCGTAAAAACACGTACAATCTTTTCACAAACAAATAAAATAAAACAATTTCATAAATTTTTATAACACTAAAACAAATAAAACAAACTTACCGAGCGCAAAAACATGCGATCAAATCGAATGAAATTTCACTGTTTCGATATGAAAATCTTTCCGATGCGAGAGGACGCGCCCGCGATAGCTTTGGTCATCGCGCGATAAGTGCGAAGTACCATGACCAATGGCGCCCTCTTCAACAGACATGCGTGTTGAGGCTTGTTGATTTATGCACCGTTTCTGAGTACCTTGACAATTTTTTCCTCTCGTCGCCCGCACTTTTAGGATTTCATGAGATTCAGAGATTTTTATGTGTATGTACATACTAGCTAGAGCTTTTTACAATGTTTTTTTTATTATTATTATTATTTTGTTTTTGTGTTATATTAAGTACTTACTTCTATTGGATGAAAATATTTCTAAAGTTGCTAAAAAATATCGTTCCGCCTATTTGGATTATTTTAATCTAGTAGCTGTAAGGTATAGCTTTTAGCTGTGGCTTTAAGTTATGCAAGAATTTAAAACACTTTTTTAAATCTTTTGTAACTTTCAAAACATTTTTTAAGGTTAGTGACACTTTTGTGGACTGCCCTGCTCAATTTTTTTAACTAATTATGAAGTATTAATTTGTAAAAAATAATGGTAATATTTATTATGAATATTTAGATCATAATGAGGAGAATCTAAATTAAACATTGGATTAAAATCGGAAGAAGACGATTTTAACGTTCATATATAGTGTAGACTATTATATATTTATTATTTATAATATTATAAAGAGGAAAACTTTGTTTGTTTGTTTGGTTGTAATGAATAGGCTCAAAAAGTGCGAGAAATTTTGAAATCGCTCCACGATTTCAAAATTTCTTTCACCGTTTGAAAGCTACTCACTTATTCACGAGTGACATAGGCTAAATTTTTTCTGGAAAAAATTGGGTTCTGTAAGATATTTGGGTTTTTCGGACACAAGGTGTAAAAAATCAACCAGAAAAGTTACTTATTTCGCGTACTAAGATCCCGTTGTAAATCTTAGTTACGCAGGCGAAGCTGCGGACAACAGCTAGTATATTAATAAATCATTAGTTGGAGTACGGGATCGGTGCGCGAGGAATTTAGATTTATAAACGTGAATTAAAATTCCAATTACCGGTTAACAGATTCGTTCAATTCATCATCATCAGGATGTACATACATAGACTAAACGAGTCTATAGGACTCGAGGTAGGACTTAGGTCTCTTACAAGTAAGCTGGTTCAATTTTGTAATCAGTCAAATTTTTTTAACTTTTTTTTAAAGGTATGTATGTAACTTATATGAATCTCCAGTGACGGCATATAATCTGAGAGTGGCAAATGGCAAGGCTAGAAGTAGACTTAGTAGATAGGCAAAGGTTGTTAATGACGATAATGCATAAAAATAAATATTCTGACTGAGGCTTTACAACTATTTATGTCACACCACGTCAACCTAGTGGTGAGTTCTTAAGAACCTGTGTTATCGATATTTGGGAACTGAAATTAATTTAAGATCTTTATAATTCAGAGGAAGAGGTAGACCGAGGAGGAGCTATATGCAACAAATAAAGGAGAAGGTACAGTTTATGTCGTATCAGGAGGTGAAGGTGTTGGCAAAAAGGAGGAAAGAGTGGCGAATACTTCACCGACAAACTCTTAAATAGAGAGAGAGAGAGAGAGAGAGATAATTCAGTCATTTATATATTCCACATACATCGATCTAGCTAGGATAAATTTTTAGAAAACTTTTTTTATCCGTGTTTTGAGGCATCGATAAAATATGATTAGAATACAAACGTAAATTTCGCTGTCAAATAATATGTCATGATAGCTTAGTGGTGAAATTAGGCAGTTAAATCCGCAGGAGCCTGGTTCGAATCTCCAGTCCGAATTTTATTTTCCTTTTTTAAGATCAATTTTTTTTGGAAGAAAATTTTTATCGTATTTTATCACTAAGGGTACCGAGCAAATGCTCGGTCAACCAGGTACTAATAATTGTAACCATAATCATAAGACTAGTTCAGGCATCTGATTCATATTATGTTGCCTATACTGAGACATAAGGAAAACATCGTGATTAAACCTGCATCATCATCATCATCATTATCAGCCTTTATCCGTCCACTGCTAAACATAATCCCCCCTAATGAACGCCAAGGCCTGCATGCCTGGTAAAATTAAAAGTATTTGAAGGTATGTGAAGTTCACCAACCCGCATTGGGCCAGCGCTTAGGTGAACTATGCCAATTTAGAGGAGGAGATCAAGCAGTGGGATATATTATGTGGGTTGGACTCTACCTTACTTACTTACACGTCCATGACCCAGGATACGATGAAAAGCAAATTAATAAAAATATTCTGAGATTAATAGATAAAATATAATGGAGTATTAGTTATAATAAATAAAATTACTTAACCAAAAATATCGTATCTCTATATTTAGAAAAGGCCTACATTATTCACAGTGTTTAATAATACATAACAATTTAATTATTGTAACAATAACAACTTATAAAATACTGATTTCTTAAGTAAATATTAAATTATAACACATTATTAGTTTTAATGGTCCTTGAGCCAAATTTAATTATATTTATTATAATAAAGTTAGAAAAATCAAAAAAGAAACTATTAATATGTTTTTTTTTCGCTTTTCTTATGGCATGGCAAAAATCAAATTAAACTTTTAAATAATAGCTCTCTAAATGCAAGGTCTATAGTAAAATAATAGCATGTCCAAAATGAAGTATCAATACTAGTAAGCAAGTCGTCATCATACATAACATGGTAATTATAATTAAGTAAAAGTATCTATTTTTCTCATTTTTACCTTTCACCATATTGCGAAATAAATTAATGAAACTGCGTGAGTGTCTGTAAAAATATCACTATCTGTTGAATTCATCTCAAGATTAAGTAAAACATTCAAAAACAACAAACTCACTCAGAATTTTTAGCAAGTATAGAAGCGTCATTCTGCATTCCAACCGTATACTCAATGTCATTGTCCTTTTTTGATTTGATTGATTGATTGAAGAGATTTAACTCCATTTTCACTTTTCCCTGAAATTAATCCTACCTGTATTTGTTATAATTTCACGCAAAAAGTACTGAATGGATTGTAATGAAAATTTTACAAAAATATAGTTTATATAATATCAAAATAACACATAAGATATGGGTAACATGCGAGAGGTTCCGGGTTCGGTCCTGAGTCCTGATCCGTCCGTGTGTGCCTTGAAATGGGTTTTTCTACATCTCTAAGTGCGCCCTAAGCACGAGACCAACGCTCGCTCACCGGTGAAGGAAAACATTGTGAAGAAACCAAAAAAGGAAAGGAAAAGTCTTTGAAGGTATAGTAAGGTAAGGTTGGTGAAGCTCACCAACCCGCATTGGACCAGAGCGCATCGGTGAACTATGGCCCATTACCCTCCTCGCCTAATTTCGAGGAGGATACCCATGCCCAGCAGTAAGACATATTATAAGGGTACTTTACTACTTACTTAAGAAAATAGGAAGTACTAATGTGAAACCACGGGGGGGGGCTTTATATATTTTTTTAATCTATATCTAGGTAGTTTGTAATCCATAGTTTATTGAAAAATGCCTAATCCAACAATGAAAATGCTTCAAACAATTATTAATTAAAATTTGTTTATTGAAAAATCGATAATCCTGATTGTTCATAAGCATTTTGTAGTGGACAGAATTGTGAATCTAAGCCATTCTTAAACTTATTTGAACACAACAATTTTATCAAAACTGCTCCCGCTATTTAGGAGGAGTTTTGTCACATACGCTCAGAAGAAATAGATCCTGTCCATATCTCCACAACACGACGTCGTTTTGTCAACATGTAACGTTACCGCGACGTGCATTTTATTATATTGTAACGTATTCTTTCACGTTACGTCGATGCAACGTGGGATGACGTGTCTAACGTCGTCGCAAGCCAACGTGTTTTATCGTCTTAGCCATTTAGTAGTGAAAAAATGTGTCGGAGAAAAACTTGTGAATAATTAATTGATTTCAGTTGTTGAAGAAAGTCCTGTACATTTGTACAAGACAATAGATGATATTTCCCTTGAAGAATGTACTGGAATTTTGCAAGGCACGTCGACTTGTACGTGACGTCATCATGACGTGCATTTTCACCATACGGTAACTTAACTTTTCACGCAACGCAATGTGCGACGGAGACGACGTAGTGACGTGAAGATACTTAGAAGACATGTCTGTATATACAAATATTACCGTCACATTCTTAGAATTATAACTCTGTAGCGGCCACCATGCACGAATATTCCCAGTTAAAAATAAATTGACCCCTTTCAGTTTCTTATCATTTTCACTTGAACAGTCATCCAATTTTGTTCCTACTATTACGTCATTCAAGTCAAGCATTAAAACACCTGAAAAAAATATTAGACAAGTATTTCATGTTGCCCGCGATTTCGCCCACGTTAGCAAAAAAATCATTTTTTTTATGTATATGTTACTTCTAGTGCACCCGAGATTATGCGTTTAAGGTTTCATGATAATGAGTTCAGTAGTTTTCAAATTAAAGCGTAACAAATATCCTTACTTTGACATTTATAATAATAGTAAGGATTAGAAGCAAACACAGCCTTTATTGCCTATATTAATATACTGTATTTATTAAAGGGTGCTTATAAAAAATTAAAATAGTATTTTTGAATCTTTTGGGGCGATTTCCGTTATTTCAGACTAAAAATATTTTACAGTTAACATGGGCATTTAAAATAGCAATCAGTTCGGTATATCTGAGTTAATGTGGGCAAATCAGATTATTAGTACCTGGTTGACCGAGCATTTGCTCGGTATCCTAAGTGATAAAATACGATAAAATTTAAAAAAAAATGATCTTAAAAAAAAGGAAAAAAAAAACTCGGACTGGAGATTCGAACCAGGCTCGTTCGAACTTAATTGCCTAATTTCACCACTAAGGTACCATGACATGTTATTTGATAGCGAAATTTACGTTCGTATTCTAATCATATTTTATTGATGCCTCAAAACACGGATAAAAAAAAGTTTTCTAAAAATGTATCCTAGCTAGATCGATTTATCGCTGTTTTTAACACATGTATACAAAATTTCATGAAAATCGTTGGAGCCGTTTCCGAGATCCCGATTCTATATATATATACAAGAATTGCTCGTTTAAAGGTATAAGATAGCTAGTGATTCCTACAATTAATCATTAGTACAGTCTTCTTTTTTCATCAGTAAACAAAGAGATCATTTAATAAATGCCAATACAGTGTTATAGAATCATCACTTGAAAGTCGAAATACAATTTAAAGGTATTTTACATACAAGGAAAAAAGGTGTAACTAAAGTTGTTTGTTCGGTGTATCTTATGTTAATCATGAACCGTTGCATTACAGAATCGTTGAATAATTTTAGTCCTGACACTTTCAGGTCAAACCTTTACCCAATATAAAATAAAAATAATGATTGAAAACGAAATGCGCGTTGAACATGGAAATATTTATCATTTTTATAATAAACTTGTAACCTCAATAAATAAAAGATAATTACACTTTGTTATCACGTATTGTGGAATTCAAGAGAAAACTTTTAAAAAATTACTTTCATAACACAAATTACAAAAAGTAATTACTATAATTGAATTTAATTGAAGAATTCCGAGCATTATTAACATATGTATTTTATTGTTTTATTTAAATTTGAAACACATGCAAACATTATTTATATAACTTGTAATATAGATTAACATGGTTTTATATAGAGTTATCGCCACTTTAGAAGTCCTGCGACTAATGCCCGAACTAAATTTGACAACATTGACATCTTGACGTCTGTCTGGAGTAAGAAGTTGTGATATTTTAAATTGTTTTACGTGAAATATGCAGCATATAATATAAAGTGAGGTGTAAAAAATGAAGGCCGTATAATGATCATTAAAGTGAAATAATTTTGTGAATTAGAAAGTAAAAATAAACAACAATTAACCCCGTTGAATAATATGTTTATAAATGTCACTGACATGACGGGTAAATTTTAGAGATGCCAGAGTCACTTACTTTTGCCTAATTTATGGTTAAAATATTATAATTAACTCTATACCTACATTTATCTTATGATATATGTAATACAAGGTAAAAGAATTAAAACCTTGTTCAGATGAATGATATTTTCAGGTGTTTCTGTAAAAAAGGTCGAATAACAAAGGAAGTAACAATGGCAGCAATTACTTCTGAGAAAATCGTCACTCCTGGCAAAAGCCGAACACATGCGAAGAAGCTTGTTTTAGATGAATTCTACTAATCGGTTATACGTAAAAAGTACAAATGAAATATTTACAAAAAAATGTTTTATTTTACTAAAACCTGGCAGGGAGATTTTTATTTTGCTGCTATAATTATTTTTGTCATTATTATCATACTCAGTCTTTATCAATCCACTACTGACCATAGGCCCTATAATTATTTAATTTTTTTATTGTACTAGACTTGGTGGAAAATCATTTACACTATAAATTGGCAACATTGAGTTATGAGACCGCAGCGCCGCGTCTACCGGACTTCTAAAGTGGCGATGACTATAGTCATGAGTTGAACAAATGACAAGCTTTTTGGATTACTTGTGTCATAAATACCGATGCAATCTTGGCAAGAAAGAGCAGAGCGCCTTTCTGTTCAATTGTTGAGGATTAAGGATGGAAAATATTGAAAAGAAGGATAATAAGAATAATATGTTGGGACAACTCACGTCTCACACACGGTCATCTGATTCAAAACTAGACAGAGGGTGTATTCCGGCAACCAGATAACTGATTCATACATATTATATATTATACTTATATATTTTTATTTTAGCTTTAAGGCCTTAAGGCCAACAGCATAGGCCCTTTCGAAAAAAAAATCTTATATATTTCAATATACCATATCTTAAAGAAATCTGTGTAGGATTACCAATTTTTTCTTTATTTGCTGTATTGATTGTTTTTAGGACCAGATTTTTATATTTAAAAAAAATATGACAGTGCCACCCATTTTTTTTTGGTAATAGCAGAACAACGTTTGCTGGTTATAGATAAATTACGGTCAGACACGAAATAAATGACCATCATTAGATAATCATTATTAGATAATGATTTGTCTTAGGTAGAAATTGAACCCTCGACCTTCTGGTTTAGCAGGAAGGGTCACGAACTACTAGACCTACCGGCCTAGTCGAAATCAAAAAGGATGGGACAAGAGTTTAAGGATATTGGGCTCTAACCTGCTGAAAATAGATGTTGAGATTAAATGATGGAAAGGTTGATCATAGGACAAGCATGAGAATGTAATGGGGTTATAAACTCCTGAAACACAGCTCTGTACTCTATTCCACGACATTTTGAGTAAGATTGGTGGTAGGTTTAAAAGTACTCTTAACTCCCGAAAATATTTTTTTCAATACATTATTATATTGAAAATGTCTAAACTATAAGAAGTATAGCTACCTATATAATCTTCAAAGGCTAACGTATCATCCTTCAACTGTACCACAAGCATCGGTGATACATACTCATTTAATCCCGCGAATGCGCCTGTTTGGTTTCTTATGAGCTGAAAAATACCAAACAGTCTAAGCTCCTCTAATATTTTTATTATAGGAAATAGTACCAATATTGTACCTACTGAGTGAACGCATTTCAATTATGTATCAGAATAGAAACTAGAAATTATGTATCTAGTGTTTTTTTTTGGTATCATCATCAATATCATCATCATCATAATCATAATCATCATCATCATTATCATCATCATCATTATCATGATCATCATCATCATCATTATCATCATCATCATCATTATCATGATCATCATCATCATCATTATCATGATCATCATTATCATGATCATCATCATCATTATCATGATCATCATCATCATCATCATCATCATCATCATCATCATTATCATGATCATCATCATCATCATTATCATCATCATCATTATCATCATCATCATTATCATGATCATCATCATCATCCTTATCATCATCATCATTATCATGATCATCATCATCATCATCATCATCATTATCATGATCATCATCATCATCATTATCATCATCATCATTATCATCATCATCATTATCATGATCATCATCATCATCAGCCTTTATACAGCCACCATTAAAGAGTCCATGCCCAATGCACGCCAAGACGTGATGCAATCATATAATGCAATAGGGTCTAGGTATAATATATTTTTGTTTTATTGTTACAATTTGTGCTTTTACCTTTTTTATCGATGGTTGATACTGAAATTTAAAAGCCATATATTCATTGATATTGATATCAGAACTGGTAGTTTCATAATATATGTCCGTGTTTTGAGCGTGATTTGCTGATCCAATCCAACTTGAAAAAAAAATAGCTTGTTAACTTAATGAACTAAGATTGGATAAAGTTTATATCACAACCAGTTGTTTTAAAATATGACGACTACATGTGCTTACCATAGTAAGGGTCGGTTGTTTCAAATGATCTGTTAACGTAAGAGACTTAGTTAAATTTTGACGTCTGTTAAAAACAACGCTTCTTGGTCACTAACGTTCGTTACCGCCATGTTTATCGATTACATATTCGTTAAAATCGGTCGATGCAACCCGCCCTAAGACTATTGTAAAGTTATTGTTGTTAGTTGAATAAGCAACCTGGCAGATAAACCTTGTGGTCGTCAGTGAAGATAAACGAGAAACACTCGAGAGAAGCCCAGCAAATGTTATTATGTGTTGTCTATACCGGGAATCGGAATATGAGATGGTCTAATTGGTATTGTTGCATGAAATTTATGGAGCATGTAACCGGAATAGAGCGTTAATATTGTGTTTCGTATGAAAACAAATGACCGGTGAATTTGTGCTGCGATGCTACCCCGACTCTGCGCTTTGATTGGTCGACTGAGGGTCATTGATGGATTATTGGCAGATCAGTCGTACACACATATCACTGGTGCGTTGAATTGATTTTTGTCAGTGACAAATCACTGAACAGTAGGGCTATTCTGTAAGTTCGTTTACGAATCTCGAAAGCGGAATCCGTAGTGATAATATGACGAATTTGACGAATTTGTATTATTTAAAACTCGACTCGTTTTTACAGAGCAGCCCTACTGATTTGGTTTTTTTTATGGCTCACAATATTACCACTCCATCCAGTTATATTATCGATGACTGAAACACTGGAAAGATGTTTGGCTAAAGACATAAGTAGGATGGTGGAACCTAGGTTCTTCCCGGCCACCGGTAAAAGGCAGCATAAATTATTAGTTTGTATGATGCAGTGCTTTTGCTGCATTGGGCAGGCAGGACTGGGGTGGTACCTCTCACTTACACGATACAGCCGTAAAGTGACAGATATGCTGTCGCGTTTCGTGCAGCTTTTAAATTTCCAGTGGCCCGTTGGAGGATAGAGAAATGCAGATTGAAGAGCAATGCATCTGCAAAAGCTTTGGTTTTGCTGATGTCTATGTTTGTCGGTAGGTATTCTCCTTCATGCTCCAACTGATTGCTTGCCTACTTATAGCAAAAAAACATATAATTTTGCTGGTCATGATGATAGATATAAATGGATAGAGAATTTTACATTGATTAACAGCGTTATTACTATGATTACTTACGCTTTAAAATACAACGCCCTTCTGTATCTTCGGAGGCGGCACCAACTTTTTTCGGTTCTAACTTTGAAAATTGTCAGTCCGAGTACATAGTTTTCTGTCTGCCTTGGAGTTATATTAGCCGCAGGAGGTATATACGTTTCTGGGCTAACAGGAAATATATCCACCCACATTTTGATTTTACCCTGAGGCAATTTAGAAGAAAACTTGATAAACTTATTATCGAGAAATGATTGCACGTAAAAGATAATAATTTGCCAATAATCTACGTTCGCTTCAATAATGGCACAGAAAGAAATGTTTCAGAAAGGAATACCTACTTCTTTATTTTATTTTATACTCAGTAAAAAACAGTTATGTTAGCTATAAAATAGCTATGCTTAATTTAGTTTATTTAACAAAAAACATTGATAATTTAAAATTCATGTAAATAGTATATCAAAGTTTGTAGCAAAATATCATTAACAACAAAAACAGTACCTATTGATTTTAAGATAACAATATTTAAAAGGGATCAATCAACAATTTCATATTATACTAGCTGCTGCCCACGGCTTTACCCGCGTTAGCAGTTAGGAGGTACTATTATTATTATAATAATAATAGTACCTCCGAGAATATGTGTGCAAAGTTTAATGATGATCGATTGAGTAGTTTTCGCGTGAAAGCGTAACAAACATACCTACATTCACATTTATAATATTAGAAGGAATAATGGTTATTGGTTAGGGTGATGTCGTCCCGCATAGAAAGCAACGCCTCCTATCGTTAATAGAATTATTCAACTCTCTAACTGGATCAAGCATCTAGTGTTCGAAATTTGATTAAAAGTGGTTCAGTAGTTTATTAATCACGAAACGATTGGAATTTTTATATCTGCAACATTTATTGGCAATTTTCTGCTGTATAGTCTACTCGAATGCTGTGCAACACGTAGACCAAATTGCATAGATGATGTCAATTGTGTATATTATACATTATAGTTTATTATGTCACATCGTTTTTCCGTCTAAATTGTTATTAGTTATGATTAATCTAGATGTTCCACATCTGCTGAGCGCTAGGCCATTTTTTTTATTGAAATTAATGTCTAATATATATTTTCTTTTTACCTGTTTTGCGGGTTTATCCGGATGGTACAGTGATCTCGTTTCAACGTGTTCTGGAACCAAATGGTAACCGCAAATTGGCAAAGTTTCCCATTTACGTAGTATGCTCAAACATAGATTCTCTTTTCGCTCCGTAGATATGTAGGTATCGGATGCACCTGTATTATAAATTCTCTTCCATATATAAATTCTCTTCCATTACGATTCGCAATATAAGGAGTCATGCTTATTAATTTTTCTATGTTATTTGTATTCGCGACCTGGCAAATACAACCCTAGATGCTAAATAGTCTATAGTCTGATATGATACTTCTCCACGTTTTCTCTTAAGTTATTCTTTGATTAACGAGCATTAGTTATTGACAAGGTAATATGCGCGAAAATATTTATAAAATTCAGCTAAGAAGATTCCAATATGGAAATAGCCTTACATAGACTGTAATCGAGACATTTCATCAAGACCTTGTTTAATAATTCATCATCATCATCATCAGCCTTTATACTCACTGCAGAACAGAACAGAACTTAGATCTCCCTCATAGAACACCAAGTCAGCCAACTCCCACTCACATCCAATATGGACTGGCCACTGCATAGAGATCGTCTTCAAACTTGGCTAATGGCCGATGACATTCTTCTATCTAAAATCAGCGTCCACTCCTGAAGCTTATTGGCCCATCGGCCATTCGTTAATTGACACGCACGCAATTTATTTTCTTCTTTAGATATATTCTATCATAGTATGTGCAATATCAAAGCACATCTACATAAATCCTAATATTTTCTTAAAAAAACGTTTCTGAGATGATGGTATAATAATAGGCTTAAATCTTTGCAAGCGTTCCAAATACACACCGTATATATACGTACCGTGATTACAATCACTGTACTCGACGTCATTAAATATAACCGTGATACAATCAGGGTATATTGGAGGTGGGATGTGATTCTGCTTACACAAATCCTCCAGAATTGTGGATGGAGCTGCAATATCACGCCACTTCCCTGGCTCGCTCCTGCAAAAGATTTTGTACTGAGCAGACAAACCAGCGCACGTGCCAAGTGATAAGTGGTAATAGTCACTATATATACACTTTTTCCACTATTTATTATTATATATTATATAAGTGGTAAGCTTTTTCCATAAACATGCATTCACTTGCGACTATTCTGAGATGTAAGATGGTAAGTACTGTTATACTGAACCAAGCGATACTGTGCGTCATAAAAAAGGTGAATGGTGGTACCCATGCAGACGGTCAGACGATTGAGGATAGAATTCGATCTTCGAGATCGAAGACAAAAGATTATATAGATGTTTTATTTCACGCAAACGTAAGCTTTTGAGTATATTTTTACTACTCATCACAATTTCTTTCAATTCACAATTTTTCTTCGTTTTTATTTTATTAATGTACTAGACTAATTTAGAATAATATAATCTTAATTATAATTTGAGACAAAACAGGGGGCTAAAAATTTTCGCTTTCGATATCATTGACTTAAAAACATTGACATTGACCGTATTTTATTTAAAAAAAATAAAAGAACAGTACAAGCTGTATTTCATAGGCAGGCCGACGGTCGCACGATGTCTCGAATAAACTCGATTCTCTATATCGATGGAAGTGCTGCCAATTAACGTGTCCAGAGACATTAGCTCGGAGCTGTATATTGATACCGTCAATAAATACTGTTCAGGCAAACTGCAGCCAAACTCGTGCACGCTGAAAATGTATTTGTCATCATACATCATTGTTCATTTCTGTCATCATCATCATCATTATCATTATATTATAATCCTAAGTCATTGAAACTATTATCGTGACACAAACAGTTAAAGCGCTCAAGAAAGATCATGATGGAGCTGCTGCATTATTTTAATTACAATTAGACAATTTAAAAAAACAATTTCCAGTACCGAAATAATATTGAGGTAAAAGAACATTTACTACCCAATGTACAGAATACATACATTCCAAATAAGGGATTCACACTTTTTGGTGGGAGTTTACTTCGGTCGCCAACATATTTATTGCCACAACACAAGGCAACATAGAGACCAGAGCTCTCTGAGTAATCGCTAATTTCCAAATCCTCTCCTTGTACGAGATAAACACGGACAAGAAATTTTGCTGGCTCATTTTTTGGATATTCACTGAAGTATCTGTAAATGACGCCGATAACATTCGATCATCAAAGTTACGGAGATAGGAAAATATTAATAGAATTTCTAGAAAATTCTACATTTGATAAAATGTAAAAGTTTGAAGGTATAATTTTTTTTTGCATGGTATACGAGTAAATCTCGTTGCAGTACTTATGAACATGATGGTCACATTATACCAGGGTGAATTCCCCAATTAGTGGATTTGAGTAAAGTAGTACGTTGTATATGTATACACCATACTCAAAGCTAAAGGCGATTTCTCGTATTGGAGGTCCATCTTTGTCGCCAAAACAAAAGCATTCGCTAAGACAAAAATCAGGGACCTATTCCTCAAAGTGCAGGCAACAATAACTAAGAAAGGTTTTAAGCTTTTCAACTTAAAAGCAGAGCCGTATAGAGCGATCCCACCGGTGCCCAGGCACAGGGCGTAGACTCTGGGGGGCGCACGAATGGCCAGACCAGGCAGGATTATTATTTTTTTCGGTTTGCTAAGGACGCAGTTATAGAAGCTCGCACAGGGCGCTAAAAAGGCTGTTTACGGCTCTCTTAAAAGAGAGATCAGAGTAACGAGAATCAAATGTAGTACAGTAGAAAGCATATTTACCCTCGACTTAACTCTACTCCACCCGATGACACCGCCTCCATGTCCATTGGTGGACATTTGTATATTGCCACTCCAACTTTCAAATAGCCACAAAGCAGTGCTTCATCAATTTCTTTCTTACCAGTCTTCTTCCCAAAAAATAGCTTTATGGTTGAACACCAGTCTTTAAATTTGGAGAACTCCGGTTGCGACTCGAGTTCTGATTCATAAATCTATTTTTGAAACAGGAAGATTAATTGGTATAATTTGTTTTTATTCGATTTTTTAAAACTTATTTATTCAACATTTTAAATGATAGTCTAAACTAAAATAATATTAATTAATAGTTAGGCGAGATAATGCTTATATGAATATAAACAATTAACATTATTTTGCCAGACTTATGAGTTATCGTGATATGTTGTCTTCTTTCAGCCAAAAATTTTGTCTAACCATCCGCAAGATAGTAAGTCTCGTAGGCTAGCTACTGATCCGATCCGATCCGTATTTTACGTCGAAACTGATTGGCATTAGAGATATGGAAGATAGTACCACTGCTAAGGGGCAGCCGACATTTCTTACAATTATCCATGTTGTAAGCTTTTGGACTAGGCAACTTTATTGACATTAAAATAATCATTGCTTTTAGGACAGTTCAAATTCGATTCAGTTCAATCCTCAGTTCTTATCCGGTATGCTGATAATCATTATGATGCGGATTCATACGTATTTAATTAGTGCAAATAAAATTGACTAAACCTAAATTTTATTATACGGTTTAAAATGTATACTAACGATAAGATCCATGTTATCTTCAGACGTATTTCCCTGAAATTATTTATTTTCGTCACAAAGCTAACAGATAATAATAGTAAATGAAATCATTACATTAATATATTATGTAATATTATTATTATCTTACATTCGTTTTATGTCACAAATAAAACAATATTTAGAAAAGATTATCATTAAAAACATACTTTTACCGTAGGAGTTCGATAAACTACACTAATATTCTTTTGTAATATAATGAATGAATATTCTTTATTATGCACACACATTACTAAAACATAAATGAATAACAAAAATATAAATAACAAAACAAAGTTAACATGCGAACACAAAGGCGACTTTATCGCTGACAAGCGATTTCTTCCAAGTAAACTTTGGGTAATGGATTTATACCTTAATCTTAATAACCTTATATCCGTATTGTATGTATCGAACACATCGTATCAAACGGACTGTAGTATTTACCTATTTGTATACTCGTAACTCATACAAGTGCACCCACCGATCCAAAGGCATGGCAGGCTTGATGTCAAAAGGCCGCGCGATCGTTCACGACTTCGCGGCTGGCGGGGGATAGCTGAGCCATCAGCTCATATAGGTGTACTCTTCCGATATACTCTTCCGATGAGGCTTAAAGGCCAACAGCATAGGTCCATTCGAAAAAAAAACAAGTGCATCCACTGATCTGCACCGTACGGATCACGCTCAAGTGTCAGTGTTTTACATAAAGAAACTAGAGTCCGCGCCACTTAAGAAGACCGATAGACGCGGCGCTGCAGTCTCATAACTCAATGTTGCCAATTTCTAGTGTAATGATTTTCCACTAAGTCTATCAAGTACAATAAAAAAATTAAATAATTATAGGGCCTATGGTCAGTAGTGGACTGATAAAGACTGATGATGATAATAATGACAAAAATAATTATAGCAGCAAAAAAAAAATCTCCCTACCAGGTTTTAGTAAAATAAAACATTTTTTTGTGAATATTTCGTTTGTATTTTTTACGTATAACCGATTAGTAGAATTCATCTAAAACAAGCTTCTTCATCTGAGCAAGGTTTTAATTATTTTCCCTTGTATTTATATTCATATAAAATATCATAAGATAAATGTAAGTATAGAGCTAATGATAATGATAATATTTTAACCATAAATTAGGCAAAAATGAGTGACTCTGGCATCTCCAAAAATTTACGTGTCATGACAGTGACATTTATAAACATATTATTCAACGGGGTTAATTGTTGTTTATTTTTACTTTCTAATTCACAAAATTATTTCACTTTAATGATCATTATACGGCCTTCACTTTTTACACCTCACTCTATATTATATGCTCCATATTTCACGTAAAACAATTTGAAATATCACAACTTCTTACTCCAGACAGATGTCAAGATGTCAATCTTGTCAAATTTAGTTCGGGCATTAATCGCAGGATTTCATAAGTGGCGCGGACTATAAAATTCGTTTGATTGATTATTTGTGATTGACGCATCCGTACGCGGTGCAGACGTTTTTTTTCGAAAGGTCTAGACTTTTAGGCCTGATGGCCTTTAAGCTCAATCGGTAGGTAGGTGAGCAGATGGCTCCCCTAGTAAAATTCGAAAGCGATGCAGACGTGTGGACGCTTGTATGTAGTAACCTTTGAAATTACTCATCCAATTTTAATATCCTAATTATAAAAACAATTAATAATCATTATTTCTTGGTACGGTGTGAACTTAAGCTAGCGCGGGCAAAGCAGCGGGTACATTAAAAGCTAGTAAAAAAACAAAACGAGTACGATGGAGGTTGAAATAAAATTTCATTGAAGTTATTTTTAAACACTTTTTGAACCATTGAGGAAAATCAGTTCGTGAAGTTTTATAGCTTCATTACAGCCAATTAAAAAATAAACAATGCCGACCTACGTTAGGTTTAAAAATAATAATATTGATTAGATGTTCAATTTATTTGATTTTTACACGTATTTTAAATAAATGATAGAGATAGAGAGTAGAGACAGTATTATAAAAATACTAAGAAACATGGATGTGTGATTGATGGAAAGTCCAAGATTTTTCAATAGATATTTTTTAACTAGTACTAAAATATATTTCTTATCATGTTAGTAGTTAATAATAAATTAGATTCCAAAATGTGATATCCGCGCTAGGTGTAAAATTTATGATTATTACCTTAGATTATTAATATGTCTCGATGGAGTGTCGCCCTACAATCAAAACAAAAAGAACAGGCCAACATTTTCAAAGATGTACTTAGCTACTACAGTTCTCCCATAATCATCCTTTTTAATCTCGTTACACTTCAACGCAAACCTTCATTATAAATAAAAACAATAATGCGTAAAAATTCATGCGTATTCTATGACAGTGGGACGGATACTAAACACGGAGAAAGCATTTAGAGGCTAACAGTTGGACGCTATTTTTTTGGATCTAAGGTCTTAACCATAATTATGTTTTAGAAGCTTTTTTAGGCTTACGGCTTTCTAACTTCATCAAAAATATTATGATATAGATTAGGGAAACTGTGGTATATAGCATGGCTTACCTGTGAGCGTAAATATCTCGACCACCAATCTAGTTCTGTTCTACAATCGTCGTTATAAGTCCTTTCCTTCATTGGTATGAGGACTTCCTCTTCATCTGACAACTTTCGTTTGAACACGAATTGTTTCCATTTTGCTCTTTTACCAAATATTTCTGATTTAAATAACTTATTGTGGGCTATTTCACTCAATTCTTTAGAGCGCTTTTTAATAAATAGCGTTTTGTTGGCTTTAAATAAAAAAATATCATCATTTTGGTTTTAGAAACAAATTGAAATTTGGCTTTCAAACGTTCATTGTCGGACATGTGCGGCTATATAACAAATGTTGATACTTGCAGCTTGGGCCGGTCATAAAACACGAAGATCGTCAACTCATCCATTAAATATTAGATACATTTACAAAAACAACTCTCATTAATCCGCTGATTACACGAACAAGTGACGTCATGATAAAAAGGATTTTACGTACCACGTCACTTATCATAATCAAATAGGTTTTACGACTTGATGACTATATTAGCCATGTAAGTATATCGACATCAAGTGGCGTAACTATACCGTTCGGGGCCCGTGAAAAATTCATCGGATGCTAGGAAAGACACAATTTTTTTTTTACTAAATGTGTCATAATAAATGTTGGGAATTGGAATTCTTCTACTCTCCAACCGGGGGCCCCTTTCAGCTGGGGGCCCGTGGCATTTTGCTGACTTGCCACCCTGTAGTTACGCCACTGTCGACATCAGTATTTTTTAAGGTTAGTTGGAGAGGCAAGCGGGCAGACGAGCCGCATGAAGGTGTAAATGGTCAGTGTCATCCATGAACATTAACGAGATCCTAAAACTAGTCCAGATAATAGTCGTTAATCCCCACCATGGTTCAAGCCTTGTCGTTGCGGTGGGTCTAGGGTAGGGTAAATCCAGCACCTTGGGTGAAGCGAATTAAGCCGATGGGACGCTTTGTACCCCTCTTATAAAAAGAGGGGGCAAGAAAACCTAGCCCCATTATATTGTCCTGATGTTGGGAGGGGTTGTTCTATAGTGCGGGGCAACCCTTCTGTGGAGGTGGCGTCGGTCCCCTGAGGGACTGACTAGCCGTCGAGGCGCCCTGTTGCTTGTAGATCCAGCAAGGTTTTGGGTAGAGCTGCGTCTACTTACCAGCTTTCGGGGGCAGAGAGTCCCACATACCTGCCTGGGGAGATCCCACAACCCCGCGGGATGCCTAAGTCATTCATGTGTTACCTATTCTGGGACCTAACATCTTTTCCTGGTACCTAAGCATGTGTTTCAGTAATTACACTGCCTGTCTTGACATTCTCTCCGAAACACAGCAAAGCTGTATCACGTGACAGAAAAGTAGGATCGCGGTACCCATGCAGACGGTAGCACCCCTTAGCTAACTTTCTCGAAGCAGTGTCTTTTTGCAACAACTAGAAATTCTGTTTAAGAAGTAAAATATACCTTCAACAAATTCTGAAGAACTTATAGGTGCACCATTTATCAACGCATCGTATTCCGTTTTAGGTAACCAGTTTACGATATATTTGGTGGGGTTCTTAACAACAGAACCCAACAATGTAGTCCTTCCAAAGGTATGGTTTTGGTATAGATTGATGTTTAATGGACTGATCGACCCTGTGGGTGCCTCAAACATCCACGAGCTTCTAGAACTTCGAAAATTTGTGCTAGTTTTCCTTTTACTTATAACTTCAGATTTTATTACTATATCTTCGATTTCCAGAACAATGCAAGGTTTCCCTGGCACGTTTACTTCGCGTAGGCCCCACCAGTATAAATCGATTCTAAAATAAAATACAAGTTGTACCAAATCAGACTTTTGCATTAAAAAAAGATTCATCCGACGTTGGTGAGGCAGAACAGGAACAAACCCGACGCCATGAAGCCGTGGAAGTCATACTCCACGGATGGCGAGGGCAACCCCCCACTTACCATATAACAGGGTGAAGCTAAGCGATACCTTTTGTTGGATAGTAACTAATTTTGGTTTGACACACTCTCGCGTGAATGAATAGAATCACAAATTCAACTACGAAACAAGAAGTCCACTAGTGGAAGTAGTTTTATAACCGTACTACAGATGTCGCTTAAGTGATAAAATATAAAAATTGAGTTTAGAGTTAATGTGAATTAACCGGTTGCTATTGCTATTTTTATTCGAAAATTTGCCTTAAAAATAAATAGTTATTATATTATACAACTAGGTATTTTGAAATTACGTGGTTTGTGATTGTAAATTATTCATAGTAGCAAGTCTCTCCTGTGAGTATACCTGCATTCATTGCACTTTGCTAAAATTCCAAATGTATTTCAAACTTACATTGACAATTTTAATAATTTTGCTAGTAAAATTTAAGTTACTTATTGCATTATTATAGTCCTACTTGTAAGATTTGACTTTGGTAGCAGGCAAACTTAGTCTGGCATCATTCTCACAACTACAGTTATCTTCAGCATCATAATTGGCATAGTATATTTCTTGAACAGGACTGTATGTTGTCGTCTTTATTATTTTCTCCGGAATCTTAAAACAAAATGATCGCTATATCTTAGCGCCATCTATGATATTATATTGTTACTAAATACAAAGTCCATTATCCAAACGTTACTCAAATTATAGTATAGATGTCACTTTTATATTAGTTGAAGTTTCTATAATTAAAAAAAAATACAATTACATACACTAAATCCAGTGTGATTTTTTTTAAATATTATTAACTTCTTGTAAGGGAGTTTTATTAATGACTATATTTTGAATAAAAGTGATTTTGTTTCTAGAATTGCTGCTTGACTTGCCTGACATATTTGCACTGACATAAGTAAACGCCCCGTGCTTTCCTCGCTTTGTCGTAAATCGTGCCATTCCAAGTAAGCATCGATGTCATCTTTTTCAGACACAACGGGTACTTTATTGATTCGGCCCACAAGTTTTAATTCTTCCTGCAAGAAGGGATCATGACACAAATACTAAAAAAAGATTTGGTTGAAAACTTGTAGAAAAAACAAAAGGATAAACTAAGTATGGGTAGGTATTTCAAGTATAGCCCCACCATGGTTCAAACCTTGTCATGGCGGTGGGGCTCAGTATCTCAGTAGTACAGGGTGACCCCACGCAACACCTTGGGCGAAGCAAATTGAGCCGACGCGAGGGGGCTCTTTGTACCCCTCTTATAAGAAGAGGGGACAACAGAGTAGGTGGCAAGGGGTGAGGATGGGAACCTCACCTCATCGTACTGTCCAGATGTTGGGAGTGGTGGTTCTGGGTTGTTCTGTGGTGCGGGGCAAGCGCTCTGGTGGTGGTGTCGGTCCCCCGAGGGACTGGCTAGCCGTCGAGGTGCCCTGTTGCTTGTAGATCCGGGGCACCTTACCAAAGGCGGCAGTGGTGGCACTCACCGGGCTTTAGTGAGTAGAACTGCGTCCACTTGCCATCTTTCGGGCGCAGAGAGTCCCACATACCCGCCTGGGGAGACCCACTCCCCAGCGGTATGCGCCAGTGCATTTCCCGACGTAAAAAAAAGGTAAAGTATCAACCCTTATATGTCCCACTGCTGGGCACGGGTCTCCTTCCTCGAAATCAGGCGAGGAGGGTAATGGGCCAATAGTCCACCACGCTGGCCCAGTGCGGATTGGTGAACTTCACATACCTTCAAAGACTTTCAATCTCATCAGGCATGCAGGTTTCCTCACGATGTTTTCCTTCACCGGTGAGCGAACGATGGTCTCGTGTGCACTTAGAAATTTAGAAAAACCCATTTCAAGGCACACACGTACGGGTCAGGATCGAACCCGGAACCCCTCGCGTAAGAGGCCGAGTCCGTCCACCACTGGACCACCGTCGCTCAAAAAAAAAAAAAAAAAAAAGGTATTTCAAGTATATAGGAAAAGTTAGGGTTGGAAATGCGATCGACATGCAATAGTTGAGAGTGACAAGGGATTAAGTGTCGATACAGCGGATGATAGGTAGTGAAAATGATGATAATGTCTGTAAAAGCTTATTAAATATATAATTTGGAATCAGATTCCGAAAGTATTAAACATTTAAATTGCGTTGAAAAGATAATAGAGTCTAATAGATTTCTTAGTAAGAAAGATAATATTAAATCGTTGCGGATTTTTGGATGGACTTAAAATTTCAAAAAAATCGATGTTGCACTACTATATTATGCATGTATTATACATATAAATCTTCCTCTTGAATTGTTCTATCTATAAAAAAAATCGCATCAAAATGCGTTGCGTAGTTTCAAAGCAATTTTTATTTGTATCTAATATTCAGTACACCACGTACTTTACCTTTAAAACAGCATATACCTCCACTACAACAATAGGGGGAAACATCAGGAGCCTCTCAAATGTAGTTGACATCAAGGTACTGATTCTTAAGAATTGATTCCAACACAGAATATGGCCATTTTGAACCTAGAAGTAATTATTTCATATCTACCTGAATGTTAGGTACAGCAAACATATCCTCGGCAAATAATTCAGACGTACATAAAAGGACGTCTGAATTCTTTGGACACGGGTTGACTTCTCTAAGTAAAATTATCCCGCAGCTCAGAAATATAAAATTCTTAATAAATGTCGATTTAACATTATTTCAATTGTGCTTCATTAGAACTATTGATTAGTTTCTTTTAGTTTTAAGAAATCATCAGCAAACTGTCTTTTTTTCGAAAATTCTTGACTTTTAGGCCTGATGGCCTTTAAGCTCAATCGGGACGTAGATGAGCAGATGGCTCACCTAGAACCAACTGTATATCGTAAGTCTTATTTTATTATAACACTTAGACTCCCTTGATAGCAGTATGTAGGTCTTATCTTAAAATTCATTTCATTTCGTACAATTATAATTCTCCCAACAATTTTTTTTTCTTAGTCTTGAAATATATGTTTTATTTTTTACGGGGTATATTTCAATGCTTTGCATTTATCTGATGAATATTTGTAGGTGCTGTAGTCATAAATGAATACATTTACGTAGTTGTGAATTAATATAGTAAAGATTACCTGCGTATCTTCCACACTGTTCAACGCATTTATTCTCACAAAATATTGGAATGACGCCGAAGCATCATTTAGTTTTGCTTTACAGATAAAAACTCGACACTCGACTTTCTTAAAAGTTAAGTAATTTTATAATAACTATTAAGACTTGAAGAATAAATGTATACTATAATTTTAATTACATTACAAGTAGTTATATGAAAATATAACTACTTGTAATGTAATTAAAATTGATACAATATGCAAAATGCATTGCATACTACATAGTCTTGCCGTAAAATATACGGTTACAAAGAAAAAGAGCAATGGGTGACGTCCTAGTGTTCATTGAACGAGACCTTTGTCAAGCAGTTAACGAATAAATATTGATAATAGTAATTATTGTAAAATCAATATTTATATTTGTAGGAGGTAGTACAATGTTGCGTTTTTTGGACCGGGCTGGTACCTCTTACTCACATGAAATCAGCGTAAAGTGACAGCTACGCTGTCGCGTTTCGTGCAGTTTGTGAGTTTCCGGTGGCTCTTTGGGGAATAGGGAAAAGGAGGTTATGTGGATGTTAATGGGCGTCGATAGTCGCAAGTCTTCGACTGTTCGTTTGCCCTCCGCTATAAAAAAACATGTATTAAACTAGTATGCACCATTGTTTCAACTTTCAAATATACTTTATATTCTTTGATTCTCAGTGTAAAGCCATCTGGTAGATAATTATTAAAATCAGATTGTTGGTCAGACAATCCCATCCATAGAAGCAATTCCACTTTACCGACTACGCAGCAGCAACTCTTGTGCATTTCGTGGAAACATTTCAGTGGCTGAAATAATTAAGGAATTACGTTGTGATTATTAAAGAGAAAATGTAACATGTGAAAAAACTTAATAAGTGGTAATATGTGGTGATGTTCATGCTTAACGTTTTTGAATTTCCTAGAGCTGGACTTTGTAAATGTATAACTTGAAACATTAGTTACTTTTCTATACTTAATTTGCGATACAAGCTGAGCGGAGGAAAAACGCACCTACACATTTTTAGACATTCATTTATTATTTCAAAACATCGAGATTAGGAAAAAAGTGAAAAACACAATATGCCGTTTTCAATAGTTTCCGAACTGAAAATAAAAATCAATCATGATAATTTAGAATCGAATATGTATTTGAAAATGAAAATAATATCAATGTATTTGAAAGTTTGCACTGACCTGGTTGGTGTGCATTATGCGATAATATATTTGGATGATATTAGAAAAAATATTAAATATTTGTCGATTTCCGTTCCTGTTAGAACTTAAAGTAAGTTATAATGACCTCACTTATTATTGATATTGAATTATTTATATCGTATAGATAATTATAAATAAGAATAATGCGCAGCCAATAAACATAAATGAGTTTACATTATGATACAAAGTTCTAAAAAAAACGAACTTGATTTGAATACGGTATCACCCGCCCAAAAAATAGTTTCGAAATATTAAACGCAAGATTTCTTCGTATCTATACATATTATGATCTCGTTTAATAAATAAACTCTTTAGTTTTATTATAATACTAACAGCGCCCCGCGGTTTCACCCGCGTAATTTACGTTCCCGTGGGAGTACGGAGATAAATTATAGCCTATATGTTTTTCTGATGTATAAGATATATTATTGTAAAGTTTCACTAACATCCATTCAGTCGTCAATGCGTGAAAGAGTAACAAAACATTCATACTTACAAACTTTCGCGTTTATAATATTAGTAGGATAGTTAGATTAGTACCTTCATAAGCACAGTCTGTATGCGACCACAACATCTACCACACTGGTCGGGCGAGATGGAATAGACAATATCCGTTGGAGATATCCTGGTGTATGCTACCCTTGATCCTCCACTTAACAACCAAACCACTATATCTGGCCATCCGTCTAACATCTGAAACACAATATGTACAGTACAGTATCGACCCTATATTATTTCCCACTGTGTATATTGTGTAATACAATATGTATTTCAAACTAATAAAAAATTTTCATTTATTTCATTTACAGGAGCATAAATAAAATATCACACTTTGAACAAGAGCCTTCTCAAGTTGTAAGCGATGCACCGAGTATCTGTTATCAATATTATTTCCCACTGCTGGGCACGGGTCTCCTCCTCGAAATCAGGCGAGGAGGGTAATACAATATATATTTCAAACTAATAAAAAATTTTCATTTATTTCATTTATAGGAGCATAAATAAAATATCACACTTTGAACAAGAGGCTTCTCAAGTTGTAAGCGATGCACCGAGTATCTGTTATCAATAGTTTAACCGCCTTCTTCAACCTCCTTACATCTTGGGTATCCCCCTCAATTATGGAGCAGCGCGATTTCATTTCCAACATCAAATTGTATATATTTCCCTAACAAACAATAAAATGCATTATTAATGTGGACATATCAATTCTGCTATAAACAACAATAATGCGAATGCACGATATGAAAGTCTTATGCTTCGCGGAGTCTATTTCAATCATTTGTTAGTTTTATAAATGAATATAAATGAGATAAAAATTTGTAATGATAAAAATGTTAAAAGGCTGCAAAGTTACAAAGACGGGCTGCATGGGTACGACCTTCGCACTTATTTGTACGGTTAAACAGTTTTGCCGTGTTACAGAGAGCAATGCAAGACACGAAAAACTATAATAATTACTAGCACTAAGGCATCTTAATAAATAAATACTTAATTGGTAAGAGATCATTGGTAAAAAGCAGGGGTTATTTAATTTGTACTAAATTATTTTGTCGTCAAAGAATTAATATGCAAATTTTTAAATTTAGAAGTAACCTTACGTATATTACATTCAACTATTCACATACGTAGACACATAAGGCTTAATAAAATCGTGTTAAAGTGAAAGAAAGTTAAATTGAAAGAAGAACCCAGCTAGCGCCGCACCTATGAATCCAGTGATGCGGATGCTCCCAACGGGAGTTTACGCTACAGGCAACACAAGTCACTTGTCTAGTGTATAGTCTAGGGGTGAAAAAGCCATGCCAACACACCAGGAGAAATAGCGAACCAAAAATAAACCCTAACGAATTATACATATGAATGAAAATGGCTTAAGTGAAAAGTAACGTTGGAGGTTCATCAATTAAAACTCAGCTTTATGACCTTGCAAAAGTGTAGTGCTAGTGTATTGATTTTGATGTCCACGGTGATTTTACAGATGCTGAATGAAATGATGAATTTAAAGTCTGAATTCTTTTTAACTCGCATCAACGTTATCGTTATTTCATTTCTGTCGGTTGCTGAACACTAAGGTATATAGACTACTTCCCTATAAATGATTTTACTGAGGGTATATAAAGAAAGCGCTGTAGAGATGGAATCAATGATACACTCGCTAAAACAAATGAGCTATGAAGTGGGCCTGGAAATGAATTTAAATAAAACCAAAATTATGTCCAACAGTATAAAACATCCCATATATCTTGACCAAAAACCAATAGAATACGTAGATAGTTATGTATACCTTGGCAAACAAGTTTCCTTTGGAAAACAAAACAATGAATTAGAAGTCGAAAGAAGAATTTCAGGGGCATGGAAAAAATTCTGGAGTTTAAAGGAAATACTTAAAGGAACGATGCCTATTAATTTAAAGAAAAAACTAATGGACACATGCCTGCTTCCCTCAATTACCTACGGCTGCCAAACATGGAAATACACGCTACGCGTAAAGAATAAGATTAGATCCTGCCAACGAAGTATGGAGAGGAGCATTACAAATGTGAAAAAAATACAAAAAATACCACATAGTATCATACGAGAAAAGACTAAATTGACAGATGCACTTATTTTCTCACAAACGCTGAAGTGGCGGTGGGCAGGCCATGTGGCTAGGATGAGAGATGACCGTTGGACCTCTAGACTGACGTTATGGCGTGGCCCTGCTGGCTTTAGAAAGAAAGGAAGACCGGTAACTCGATGGGATAGCGACATAATAAAGATAGCTGGTAAAAACTGGAAAACAACTGCTGAAGATAGAGAGAAATGGAAAAATCTGGAGGAGGCCTTTACCCTCATATAAGAGGGGTTCTTGCATGCCTGCACAAAAATATTAGAGTTACAATTATTATAATTATTATTATAACTATTGAAATATTATTGTCATTAGATTTTAATTATTAATCTATGTACTAAAATTTTAATTTTAAATCTAAAAAAAAAAAAAAAAAAAAAAAATACAAATTACTAAAATGTTATCAATCATTATCACACTAAATGTTAGCTATAATTAATTATAATTAACTTGTATAAAAATGTAATTTTGATTTGATTTTGCGAGAAATAAAAGGCTTTTTATTTTATTTTATTATTTATTATATAAAATATTGTGTATGTGTGTGTGTGTGTGTGTGTGTGTGTGTGTGTGTGTGTGTGTGTGTGTGTGTGTGTGTGTGTGTGTGTGTGTGTGTGTGTGTGTGTGTGTGTGTCTGTGTGTGTGTGTGTGTGTGTCCGTGTGTGTGTCCGTGTGTGTGTGTGTGTGGGGGTGTGTCTGGGTGTGTGTGGGTGTGTCTGGGTGTGTGTGTGTGTGTGAGGATATATAAAAATCTACCGATGTGTGTGTAATAATTTCATTTTTATTAATTTATTAACACTTACTATTTCCTCCTTCTGTAACGTTGATTGTCTTAGATCCAATTCGGTGACATGGTCCTTACGTGAATCTTCACCAGATACATTTAAAATGCTCAAATACTGCATAAGTTTGGCAACTGTATCTTCTATTGTATTTCTTAGTTTGTTTAAAGGTTGAGAAACATTAGCGTGAATGTTAACAAGGCTGTTTTCCAAAGCATGAAGTTCACCATCCTTAGAAATTTTAATATTTAGTTTAGTCATGAGATTATTGTTCAATTAAGTACTTAAAACGGAATATAGCATTTTTATTTAATTTTGCAGAGTTACTATCGTGAACAAAGCATTTGTAGACAACACCAATATATCGAGCTCTGAGATATATTTTAGATTTTAATATACAAACTATGGTGTTCCTTTTTTGAATTGATAAGAGAACGTACTGATTACTCTCAACAATTATTAGTCGCATGACAGCGACTGTCCGAAACCCACCGCTTCACGCTTCCCATGGGCGCGGAGCTGCAAGGGGTGAAGGCGAGATTCGGACGGGATTTCAATTTTGTTTGGAAAATAAAGTCATAATGAACAGAGAATAATAATTTCTTGAATCATCACAACTTCTGTCACATTTAACTTTCGAAGCAGATTACATTCGAGTACTCTATCCCTTTATTACCATAATGATAAAGGGATGTCTCTATCTTATAGATACCTACTTTCTATAAGAAGTTAAAAAAACATGTCCATCTCAGAAACTCTTTTGCTAATTTATATCTTAAAATATTTACCAAATCATCTACAATCCTCTGTAGCATGTTTCTTCTATATATTTTAGTCCTAAAGTCTGGTAGACGAGTAGCCAATTGTAGTACAGATATGCAACCGTTGAAATTTAAATATCCGTAAGCACCTTCTGTTTTGGTGACAGGTATACATCCTGTATAATGCAGTTTTCGTGATCCTATAGATTATACAAAATCTTTACATAAAATAAATCTGTAGAAGTGTCGTTTTTGTACATAGAAAATATTTAAAACATGCCAGGGTGATGAAGGAAAACTAACAAAATTCAATTTCAGCATTTAATTTTTTGTCTGTTTGTTTGTTTAGAACACGCATCACGTTGAATGTAAAAAACCTATGTAAATCACTTTTAAACATAAAAAACGTAGCTTTCAGCAACATTTAGTATTTGTTTCATTGCAATCGCTTGACTCTAACACGGCAATGGCTAGTACCTACGCTGGTGAAACCGAAGGGCGCTGCTAGTCGGTAATAAGATTTCTTAAATTAGATAAGTATCTACATGAAAGTAGACACTATGATGTGCACCCAGATGTCAAATTCATCACCATTGTTGATAACAGTCTGCATTAATGATCTCACACATACTCTTGAGAACGGATGGCCGATGGGCCATTAAGGTTCAAGAGTGAAGGCTGCGTTTAGACGAACTGTTGGTCGGCCATTAACCAGGTGGGAAGACGATTTCCGAAAAGTGTCTGGTCCATGTTCGATGCGAGTGGCAAGGGATATGTCTTCTTGGCGTTGATTGAGGGAGGCCTATATTAAGCAATAGACAGAAAGAGGCTGATGATGATAATCAATCTACAATACAGGCCACATTCAATGAACGCCATGACAGTATGTCCCACTCTACATGGGACGTATTAGAAACCGTATTAATATATTATTTCAAAATAACATCAACGAAATATGTTTGCGAACTAACTAACACATTTCCATTTAGTGTGCAGTTGAAATGAATCCCATCAACCAATATTTATTGTAAACTTTAATAGCAAATTATATAACAATCACAAAACAATTTGCAATCAATTGTTTTAGTCTCATAGGCTATAAACAATTACCATTATGTAAATGATTAATTACAATAGGCGTGATGAATTTCGAATGTTTGAAATAATATTCGAAACTCAAATGTGCATTAATTGAATTTGCACATAATTAATGGACTGCTGCGGTCACTGCTTTCAGATAACGAATGATTCTAATTAACTTATATTTATGAAACTAGCAACTCTAGTTCCAAACTACCTATAGCTGCTACTGTGACTGTTACAATGACTATCGCCAAAGAATTGATACCGATAGGCTAAATGTCAATGATATTCTGAAAGACCACATTTAGCGATCAGTCACCAGACAGGCCAGGCCAGATAGGTCAGGTTTTCGAATTACAACTACTATAGTCGCGGCACGAAGTCGCCTCATGAAGTTTCGTAATTATAATAATCAAATTTGAAAGAGAAAATTGCTGTTCTTTATTGTCATTAGTGATGTGCGGCTAATCATAAAATTTATCGAATGTATAATTGTAGGAAACAAAATGTATTTATTTAATTTCTTTATAAACTATATGTATCAGGGTCCCGTGAACATTTATTTTTTATTTTTATAAGATTATTATTAATGGGCACCTTTTTTACCACAAATATCGGCATTTCTTTTTCGAAAATCAATTTTTTTTAAAACTAAATCTAGTCCGATCGTCACATAGAAGAATTAATAGGATCGCTGGCCAACGCAACTACTACCTTCGGGAAACTTGTGTCGATGTTCAATGCAAAACAAAAACAGTTTCGACCTACGTTGCATCGAAAAGTACAAACTGTGAGCGCACTGCGATGGTGATATAGTTTCATTAAAACTATTTGACCAGATACTACTTGCAATGAAAATTGACAGATTTGATTATATTTTTTTCGAGAATAAATTGACATTTACATCACTATTTTAATGTGTCAAAACGGCCATCATATCCTGCCGCAAGTATAGTACCTACGGTAGTAGCTTTAGACCGAATCTATCTATGGTCATGAATGCATACAATTTTAATAGTTAAAAATACATATCTAATTATTTATAGACGCAAATTGACGAGTTTTGATATTTTGCGCATTCTGTAGAGTGTGTAAAGTATATGCTAACTTTAATTTTGTACTTACTCATTCCCTCTACAATTGATTGAAACTCTGAAACAAATAATCTTAATATATATATTTCTTGTGTGCGTGTGTATGTGACTGAACTCCTCCTAAACGGCTGGACCGATTTGAGTGATTTTCTTTGTGTGTGTTCAAGTAGATTCGAGGATGGTTTAGATTCACAAATCAGACCGGCAGATGGCGCTGCAGTCGGTATCTAGGTTATTGATCTGTACTGCCACTATCGATTCGTATCTAAAGGACAACGTCTGTGGGGTCCGCTAGTATATATTTAACTCTCGTTTATACATTGTTGCTGTGTCGGAAGTTTTACTATCCATAAATCTATAGAGAAGTATTAGCGTGAAGAATATGCACTTGTATATGAAAACGACTGCTAAACATGCCTCAAAATTCGTACAAAACAGAAGTGACAGTGGGCAAGAGACGTAGCAAGATGAATAAATAAAACATGGATATAAAGGTCTGTATAGAAGGAACCAAGTGGAAAAAAGAGAATAGGGCGTCCAAGAGAAGGTGCATAGACGATTTCAATGGAATAATAGGAATTGAGTGGAGAAAGAAAGCAATGCGCAGATACGCTTTTAACAAACTGGAGGAGGCCTTTATCCAAGAAAGATTATTACCATAATGACAAGGGATTTATTACCATAATGACAAATTCAACGGTGATGAACGGACAGTGTGTCTTTGAAACCAGCTGAAGGCCAAGTCTCGGCTGAAGTAGATCACGTCCATTAGCCACGTTTACTCCATGATTATGGTGAGATTCTACCGGTTGCCTATCTCAAAATAATATTTAAAATTACCTCCATTTTCTCCGCCACAAGGAAAATCACCTATAGTTATGGCTACGCCGCATATATTCCCAACGATTTTGCAATCAAGCATTGATACTTCAAATATTGGACAGTAAATAAAAAAATCTTGGGTACTCCATAGGTTTTCCTGTGTATTTAAAAATGTTTGGTTTATGTTGTATTTGTCAACTAATATTTTTTACCTTTTTATTAATGGTTATCAATTATGTAATAAAAAAGTAGGTAATATTTTAAATCTATATTATTCTTAGAATATTTTAAATAATATCATATCCATTTTTGTAGGGAGATGTATTCTCATTGGACAGTGACAAATACTTTTTTGCCATCGATTTTAAGAAAAAAAAACTAGACAAAATTTCACAAATTCATTTTATTAACATCCTCTGGTTTGTTTTGGATGCTGCGGGGTCTAAATTTACCTACTCATTAATCTTAGACTAGTGTGCAATATTTTTAAATATTTTATATTTTAAATATTTTATATTTTAAAAAGAGCAACCCAGCAGAGTTTCTCACTATACTAATAAAGTATTATGTATTTCATTTTTTGTAAGAAAATATGAAAAGATTAGTTCCACTGAGTTTGTTTCGCCGGTTCTTCTCAGTGGGCTTGCTTTGGAACCGGTGGTAGACTTTCAAAAAGATACTTTGATTGTACTATTTTGAATAAAAAAATTGACTTTGACTTTGACTTATAACATAATACTAATTAGTTACGTCCGCTAGCTATCCTTAATTACATTTTATTAAAAATTAATTGAGTGGTTTGAAGATAAGCAATTATAATATTAAAGGAAGTGTGTATGTACAGTCTCTAAAAATAAAAAATAAATTGATGAGTACCAATTTAATCGGTTCCACGTGATTGATTTCCATACTTCTAAAGTCTTGCTGGTAATAAGGTACCACAGTTGTTAGACTTATGATCAAAGCTCCTTTATAATATGGGCTGTCTTTGCTATATTCACCAGGTTTTGGTGTACCATACATGTGCAGTAAAGAGGGACCGAATGTTGGTAAGAATCCTGTAAAAATAACGTCTAAATATTAGTAATAATTATATAAGTATTCGAGTGAGCAACGATAGTTTAGTGTGTATGGGTTCTGGGTTCGATTCTGACCTGATACCTTGACATAGATTTATTTTAATTTTTACGTACATCTGATCAAAAAACCATCACTTTTTTAGCGGTGAAGGAAAACATCGTAAGGTAAACTGCATGTCTTATGAGATTAAATGTCTTTGAAGGGGCGTGAAGTTCACCAATCTGCATAGTGCTAGTGCATTGGCAAAAAATGGCCAACATCAATAATAATAACAAGTTTTATTTATTTCATTATAATAAATTTAATATTTCTACATTATTTACATGATATTATATAATATATGCATTATGCATGCATAAAAACAATACTGATTATATCACAGTCCTTTTTGGCTAAAGGAATGTCAACATTTTATAATTCTTTCAAGATGATTTGCTATATTTTTTATCTAAATTAAATAAATAAATGCCTACAATATTCCCGACATTAATATTGAATAAAAATTTTACATTTTACAATTTATTTAATTCAAAATTTTTTTTTTCTTTTTAACTCACAACTCACAACAAAATGTCTTATACATATTATTATTATTGCTGTTTGACTGTATATGATACAGTAACTCTACAAATACTCTCGAGAAATAGCTTAGTATGCAAACAATACAGAATATTATAAGCGCCTTAATTTCTATGCTTCACCAGACCACGATAAGCAATTAGAACTGTAGCAGGATAAGTTTGTCTAAGAGGACTCTAATGGAATAATAAATCATTATTATATATTAATGTATATTATATAATATAATACGTTCATCTAATGGTTATTATACAATACTAGTTCTTACCCGCAGCTTCGCCTGCGTTAATGTATTTACGGGATCTGATAGGGATAATACATTGTGCATGTATTATACATATAAACTTTCGTCTTGAATTGTTCTATTTATTACAAAAATCGCATCAAGATCCGTTTCGTACTTTTAAAGATTTAAGCATTCGTACAAAGGAAGCGACTTTGTTTTATACTATGTAAAGACTAGCTGCCCCGACAGACGTTCGTTCTGCCAATAGTGCTAATATCGCCGTTAAAAAGTATGGGGTTCGTGGTGGAATGGTGAAAATTCAGGTTTGTACGTATTTTTAATGCCATATTATATTTAAAAAAAATTGTCGAAAAATGAGAAAAAATTGGGGTGTCACCCTTAATACTTCATCATCATTATCATCATCAGCCGCTATCCGTCTACTGCTAAACATAGGCTTCCCTTAACGAACGTCAAGACGACCGATCCCTTGCCTTACAACCTACTAGGTAGAGGTACTTAGGGGTACATAAATTAGTTATACTTACACCTATACTCAGACCTAATGAATATCGTTTGAAAGTAGTTTCCTAGTAGTATAAACACTCAAACTGTTACTGATTTTCATATATTAGATTAAGCAATAAGTTTATGAATTTCATCAATAATCGATTTTAGATAGTTACTATCGATTATTGTGCCTATATGAATAGGTTATTTGCTTACAATTGCGATGATATTATCAATTATAATCGCGTCATTGTTTATATCTAACAATTATATTTCAACAGAAGGTATTCCCACGAAAGTCCACACATTAAACAGGACAGAATTGGGGTGAGCTCATTAAAAAGTAAAAGCCATAATTATAAATTTAAACCATTAATTATAATTAGCGTCGTAAACCTATTTACCGTTATCACCATTATGTGATATATCTGATAAGGATACATTAATGACTGCTGCGACCTTGTGCGTGCCTTCCACAGCACATAATTCAAAACGTATGATTTGATTAACATTAGGGAACATTTCCCGTAGAATTATCTGTTCAGAATACAGTGGGTTGTTGCTGCGATGCCTCACTGCAGTTTTCGCCTGAAACAAACGAAGATACAAAAATAGGCTATTCCAAAAGCAGTCGACTGCTATGGTAATAAGCTATGGTTTTGATCTGGAACAAATGACTGCAAGATACATTGTTTATATGGAGAGTAGTTCAAACTGATTGTCCTGCTCAAGACTAAAACTTTGAAATTTTGAATGCATTCAGGAGCTAGCCTTACTCATACAAAATATGTTCTAGACAAATAGTTACTTTAAGGTATGAAATCAGTTTAAGTTAACGTACTTAACTTTATTATGATGAATGTTATAAAAATATACTGAACATAATATTATTGATACAAATCAATAAAAATAGAATTCTTTTTGGTGGTTTTCGATGCAAAACCCGTGTTTTAAATAAGGCAGTGGTCTAACTTATAATACACTAGTAGCGCCCCGCGGTTTCATTTGCGTACTTCCCATTCCCGTGTGCGTACGGTGATAAATTATAGCTTATATTATGTTATTTTTGTGTATAAACGAAATGAAATTGTAAAGTTTCATAAAAATCCATGCAGTAGTTTTTACGTGAAAGGGTAACAAGCATCCATACTTACAAACTTTCACGTGCATAATATTAGTAGGATAGTGATGTGAAATGATTGGATGCGGTTTTATTATTTAACAGCAGTTTTCCAAGTGGTATTTTAAGCTATATTATATTTAAAACTTTCCATCTGTTCAATGGTTCAAGGAGATTTTTGAAACGTTAGTTACATTAAGGGCCTGTTTCACAACCTCCAGACATTTCCGAATAGGCTATCTTCAACATATTTGACAGATAGAGTATGGAGTATCTGTCAAATATGTTCTGGATAGCCTATTCGGAGCTTATCTGGAGGTTGTGAAACAGGCCCTAGAAATATATTTATTATTACCAGAAGACCGCAGAAGGAAACGTCAACGTATGTACTGGGAGGCTTACTTATACCTCTTCCGCCAGTACCGAAAATATCGTTCGGTAGACCGAGCGCTCCGTATATCGTTATTGTGTAACTAGCACGCTGTTGTTCAGAACCACCAGGAAGGAACAGCTTCCTAAAATATATACATTATTATGATGAACCATCGTCTTCAGCTCCCGGCTCCATGGGTACACCACCACTTTACTTGATTCCTTTTGGACAGTTTGAATGTGTCAGTAATAAAAGTAGAACAGGTAGTATAATTATTACTGTCATATTATAGATATAACGTCCTATGTCTCAGAACAAACAACATATTATACCTTGGGCGAAGCGAATTGAGCCAAGGGGGCTCTTTGTATCTCTCATGAAGAGGGGACAAAAGAGCGAGGGACTAGGGGTGAGGACGGAACCTCACCTCATTCTACTGCCCGGAGGGGTTGTTCTCTGGTGCAGGACCTCCCTGTGAAGGTGGCGTTGGTCCCCTGAGGGAATGACTAGCCGTCGAGGTGCTAGCAGATAAGCAGTTTTAGTCGGTAAAGCTGCGTCCACCTACCATCTTTCGGGCGCAGCGAGTCCCACATCCCCGCCTCGGGAGACCCACTCCCCAGCGGGGTGCTTCAGGGCATTTCCCGACATAAAATAAAAAAAGAAAGTCAGACAACATATAAATAAGTTGCCTGGGCTAGTTCTATGTAATACAGGTTCATCGTTGAACACTTACCACTAGGTGGCACGTTTGCCAATTTGCCTATCAAACTAACATAAAAAAGTAAAGTAAAAGACAAAGACTTCATGAATAGATAGTCCCTTCCCTGCTATTTTACTAAGATGATCTATATTTTTGATTTGCCTAGTGGCTTTGTGTCTAAATCTTTACTGGTCCATTGGCTGAGTTCAGTTTACAGGCAATTATAAGTTTTGAATCACATTTGAATATGACAAAAATACTATAACAATGTAATATGTAAAGTCACAAATAAAAGTCATCTCGTTCTCCATTAAAATCTTTTCATATAAAACATGAATATATTAAAAGAAAGAAAATAAAGAAATTCTGCGTCATTTTCTTTAAAATTAGACATATAGTCCGCGCCACTTATAAAGTCCTGCGACTATATAATGCCCGAACTAAATTTGACATGATTGCCATCTTGACATCTGTCTGGAGTAAGAAGTTGTGATATTTTAAATTGTTTTACGTGAAATATGGAGCATATAAAGTGAGGTGTAAAAAGTAAAGGCCGTATAATGATCATTAAATTGAAATAATTTTGTGAATTAGAAAGTAAAAATAAACAACAATTAACCCCGTTGAATAATATGTTATGTATGACAGGTGAATTATAGAGATGCCAGAGTTACTTATTTTTGCCTAATTTCTAGTCAAATCAAATCAAATCAAAAATATCTTTATTACGTAGGTACAACTTGTACACTTGAAATAAGTCAAAACATAAGTAGTCAATAAGTAGTAATAGTATATAAAAAAAAAAAAAAAAAAAAATAAACTCGTTTGAGATGCAGGATCCCCTAAGAAAAACGAGAAAAAAACTTAGGGGTTGCTCTTTTGTCAATAAAATGAGTACATAATATTTTATAAATACAACATGTAACATCATATCTTAAGAGTGAGTGTCTTATTCCCAAGGTGTGGTATCTTCAATAAAATCTTTTATTTCGTAATAGGCTTTACCACACAAACGTTCCTTAACAATTTTCTTAAATTTATTAATGGAAAGATTTTGAACGTTTTCTGGGATCCTATTGTAAAAACGTATACATTGTCCCATAAACGAAGTACTAACTTTATTCAGTCTAAAGAATGGAACATTTAATTTATTTTTGTTTCTAGTATTTATATTGTGGTTGTCGCATTTTTTTACAAATTCATTAATATTTTTACGAACATACATCACATTAGCAAATATGTATTGAGAAGCGACAGTCAAGATGGCAATTTCTTTAAATTTATCTCTCAATGACACACGGGGGCCTAAACAATATATGGCTCGAATAGCTCGCTTCTGCAACAAGAAGATCGTATTAATATCCGCGGCATTCCCCCACAGTAGAATGCCGTAAGACATAATACTGTGGAAATATGCATGATATACTAATCGCACCGTATTTTCATCCGTTATGATTCTTATTTTCTTAACTGCAAAAGCTGCAGTACCGAGCCTACTTGCCAACGTGGCTATATGTGGCGCCAACTGTAGCTTAGTATCTATGGTAATTCCGAGAAATTTGGTTGAATCCACCAAGTCCATCACCTCTCCGTTAAGTGATACACTAGTTTGCACCTGCTTAACATTAGGGAGCGTAAATTTTATCAGTTTTGTTTTATTTGAGTTAAGCAATAAGTTATTGGCGCTAAACTAATGCACCATGTTCGAAAGAGCAATGTTTACCTCGTCAAAGACCATTTGCTGTCGTTTAATTTTAAAAATTACAGATGTATCATCAGCAAACAATACAATTTCATGTTTATCCTTCATGAGTGAAGCCAAGTCATTTATATAAACAAGGAAGAGAAATGGACCAAGAATGGATCCTTGAGGCACCCCCATTTTTATTTTGGTACCAGAGGAACTTTTACCATTTATAATTACTTTTTGAGTTCTATTATTTAAATAAGATGTCAATAGTTTAAGTTCAGCACCCCTGATACCATAGTGGTGCAATTTCCTGATCAACGTCGCATGTTCAACACAGTCGAAAGCTTTGGACAAATCACAGAATACACCTAGAGCATCCTGGGACTCCTCCCAAGCTGTAAATATATATTTTAGAAGATCAACTCCCGCATCTGTTGTAGATCTACCTTTAGTAAATCCGAATTGCTGTTTATGTAGTAACTCATGCTTATTAAAGAACAGTAAAAGTTGATTTAAAATAATTTTTTCGAATATTTTACTGAGAGTTGGAAGAATGGAAATTGGTCTGAAATTCGAAGGGTCTGTACTGCTACCCGATTTAAAAAGAGGTAATACTTTACTGTGTTTCATTAAGTCAGGAAATTCACCACAATCAATACACTCATTAAATATGATAGCTAAAGTCGGTGCAATGATATGCACAATGTGTCTTATAATTTTTACAGACATGCCCCACAAATCTGTAGTATTCTTAACATTAATTAGTTTAAAAGCACTGATAACATCATTTGGGCAAATATATTGAAATTTAAATACATGTTTATTTTCTTTGACACATTTTTTCAGTAATGTCTCGGCGACGGTAGGAGAAGATATAAGATTTTTAGTTGTTGTCAGTGGAACATTAGCAAAAAAATCGTTAAAAATAGTTGCTACCTCTTTATCAGTATCTATTCGCTTATTATCAATATATAAGGAATATTCAGTATTTTTGTATTTATTTCTCCCAGTTTCTCTATTAATTATGCTCCACGTTGTTTTAATTTTACAATCCGATTTCGAAATAATGTTTTTAATATTTAAAGATTTAGCTTTAAGACATTACAGTTAAAATATTATCATTAACTCTATATCTACAGTTTATCTTATATTTTATATGAATATAATAGTAGGCCAGGTAGGCCAGGATGCTAAATCGGGATTTACTCGAGCGTTAAAGAAACCTATTGCATTGCGAAGCTTAGATGATAAGAATAAAAAAATGTCATATAATATATATACAGTTTCATGGTGGGGGGAGCGGCTATGAATTTTCAAAAATGTAAAAAAAAAACAGTTGCATGGATATACTCGAGCGCGTCAGATATTAATAGCATCCATGTCCTACGTATTTTTGCAAACATACGAATGTTAATCTGATTGTTTCCATGATGGGGGTGATCGTACGTAAGGGTTGAAAACGAAAAATAAAATATTTAATCGAGCGCGTCAGATTTTCAAAGGGGGTGTTAAGTGAACCTAAAAGAAGGCTCTTATGTAATAATCTGACGATTTGGATGTGACCTAAACTCGCGGCTATTATTACAATGTGCAAAAAAAAATCGCCATTTTGAAATACTCGAGCGCGTCAGACTAAGATATATATGGTTCATTTATATACCCTGATCGTGCTGTCTCATAATCTGACGATTATCTGGAGGGATTCGCCTAATCTGACAATGGAAACCATTTTTTTGTATTTTTTCAAATCTTATAAATTTATTTTTGCAAAATAGCACGCAAACGCAACACTATAATATATTCTTTGAAATACAAAACTTTTATTTATGAGAAAATAAGTATAAAAAATATATTATTTTTTTTTGAGAATTTTTATTTTAATCATCATCTTCGTCGGTAGAATCATCTTCCTCTTCTGGCTTGATTTCATCATATTCGAGTCCTATCAAGTACCTTTGGGTTACATCTCTCAGAAAATCCTCGTACCCAAAGGCCGAGAAAATCATCACCTTGCTCAGCTACTCATATACGCTTTCTTGAATATCTTCTAAGAAAGCGTCTTTTGCCTTCTTCTTTATAAGAGTGAAGTCAATAAAATCACTTATGCTATATTCTCTGATTATTATTTATCTTTTTTTAACATTTAGGTAGCAGAGGATATTATCGATTATTTTTCCTTACTCCGGCTTACGGAAATCGTCAGATTATATATTATTTAGGAACGTTGAATTATTACCTTCAAAATAAAATAAAAAATTGGCCACGCTCGAGAAAGTCGAGATGACGTTTTTTTTTACAAGTTTGTAACCCACCTACTTCTTATCGTCAATCGAAAATTGTTAGATTAGTGGAATATAGACTTTTTAGCATATAACTAACTTACCCTACCTTAATCTGACGCGCTCGAGAATTTCAGATGATCAATTTTTTTTTTACTAATCTGATCCTTTATCCTTGACGCGCGGCCACATATACGGGGCTAATACTTGGTGGAGGTATTCCATGGGGTACTAGGTTCCTCCCTGTATGTTAATCTGCCGCGCTTTAGTAAATCCCAAAATCCCCTCTTGGGCTATTACTATAAATACAAGGTAAAACAATTAAAACCTTGCTCAGATGAATTATATTTTCAGGTGTTTCTGTAAATATAACGAAAGAAGTCGAATAACAAAAGAAGTAACAATGGCAGCAATTACTTCTGAGAAAATCGTCACCCCTGGCAACAGCCGAACACACCCCAAGAAGCTTGTTTTAGATGAATTCTACTAATCTAATAAAGGTTATACGTAAAAAATACAAACGAAATATTTACAAAGAAATGTTTTATTTTACTAAAACCTGGTAGGGAGATTTTTATTTTGCTGCTATAATTATTTTTGTCCTTATTATCATCATTAGTCTTTATCAGTCCAGTACTGACCATAGGCCCTATAATTATTTAATTTTTTTATTGTACTAGACTTGGTGGAAAATCATTACACTAGAAATTGGCAACATTGAGTTATGAGATCGCAGCGCCGCGTCTATCGAACTTCTTAAGTGGCGCGGACTCTATAATAGTCAGTGCCCATCAATCATTTTATAATTATCATCATCATCATCGTCATTAGGCTCCATCGCCATAAACATAACATAGGCCTCTCTAATTGAACACCAAGACATTCGATCCCTTCGTGCCACGTGAACAAGTAAAACAAAACGGGAAGTCTGGTAGACTTCCCGTTTTGTTTTACTTGTTCAAAGACAAAACGTGTTTTATTTGCTTATTTTTAATTGAGTTTAGAAAATTATATAAAAAATCTCCCCTAATTAAAACTTACTCCTCCAAATCATCTTGCCCCAACATTGCGGGCATCACTTGGATCTCTCCTCTCGGTAAGATAGCCACATCTACCTTCAGGTAACCGACTAGACTCGTGGGGTCATAATGGGAGTACAATTGCAACCACTTGTGAAAAATTCGATTAACTAAAACATTTATTACTACTTGTTATCATTTTTTTTTTTTACCATTAACACTTATTATTAATTTCTTTTTCCACTGTATCAGTGAAATTAAGTATGAGATTTCTTGATCATTTACTATACTGACGTAATCAAAAGCAGAATCGCATTAAAATATAAAAATGTAAAATAAAAAAATATAAATCCTACTTATATTATAAACACATAAGCTTGTAATAATAAAAGAATGAAAATAATTTTGATGAACCTTTACTATACGATAATGATGAGGAAGGTACTTTGTGCTCGGACATGCGTGCACTGGCACTCATACATTTTGGTATTAATCATATAACCCAAAACATAATTTTTATTATAACACAATGTTTTAATTTTACAGTGCCTAGCGGGCCGCACAGAGCCTGTCATGAAAACACATATTCTAGTGAACCTAAACCTTTACCGAATATACTTTAACACTATCAATTTTTTTATCAAAATCGGTCCAGTCGTTAAGGAAGTGCTGTCACATACTCACTGAGAGAAAAGTTAATTCATTATGGTTACTAAAAACGATTAACGAAGCTCGAAAAGAATAAAATGTATGGGATTGACACAAGTTGCGCTAAATCACGTGGTCAATCGCTATCGTAACGAAATCACAAACTGTCTATTGCTTATCGATCATTAATTTGAATATCTTATTGGCTAGGTAATCGTCATTGATAACTCAGAGACGATAACGAATTTCATTATCTTTCCGCTACGAAACGATGCTACTTAGCCTAAGCCTCCAGAGGAGTTTTTATAACGTTATTATTACAATAAACAAAGGATGTATATAATAGTTTAATATTTACATGGCTGATCCCAGATTGTACGTAGTTCCAACCGAGCCTCGCCGACCACTTGAGGTGTAATACTATTGGAATTCACAACAGCCAGCCACAAACTTAGTTGCTCCATGCTACGAACACTAATGTTGAGATCGAAGACGACCGACTGCAATATTCGAAATACAATCCAATTAGTCTATTTAGTAGGAGATATTGTCTAAGTTTATTAATGCTCATTGAAAAGCATTTGAGGTTTAGCTAAAGAAATTTAAAATTATATACGAACGAATTAAATAATCTTATAAATAAAATAAAGAAAAACGTTTTTTCTAATGATGTAGAGAATATTTAATTAATATAAGTTCAGTAATTAATATAAGTTCCGCAAAATTAAAATTAAAAACATCCTTTATAATGAAATAACTTTGACGGATTTTATCGCGTTTAAAATAAGCAATTTTAACATACTCGACGCTTCGAATACTTTAACAGCAATCATGTCATGCGAGGACTGACATGAGAAAACATTATCAAAACACCCCGTCTTCAAAAGTTTAATGAAGCTTGAAGGTCATGTTTGCTCACTAGACAGCCTTAATTTCTAGAACTATTAGACGAATTTAAAAAGCAAAAGCTGATTTTTGAACCTAAATTATTGAACTTAACAACCCCCTTGTTAATTTAGTAAAAAGTTAATGGGATATTTAGTCAATGATCTACTTAGTTTTAGGGCGGTTGAAAAAGCGGAAAACGTCATCTTCATGATATCAGTCCGAAAAAAGCTAGTCCTAGGTAGCCCAAGCTAAGGTAGTCTAGCTAGTCTAAGGCAAACCCACGGAAAAAAATATTAGTGTCTATTTCGTTTTTAATCTAAACTACTTAGCTTAGATTAAAAACGAATACGTACACGTTAATAAATAATACACGTTAATAAATAATAATAGATTAATAACGATAAAAACGCTCAGAAAAGTTTAAAGCCAACAAAACGTTGTTCACAACCAGACAGCGGACTTTAAGACGAATATTTGTCGAGTCATCAAACCTCAAACAGGTGCATATATAACAAGTCCTGACAGCCGTGACGTTATTCGCACCTTTGATATAATTAATGTACTGCAATTAACATATTTGTATAAGAATTATGAATAAAATGTACACATTTACGGCGGTTTTCAATATCCTATCTATATTAAATTTTTCTTATCGATCTTGAAATTTTGACACATTTTCTTACAAAATCTGTCAACATTTTAAGATCGATAAGAAAATTTTAAGATAGATAGGATATTGAAAGCCGCCGATAGTGTGTAGAATTGTGCAGCTACAAGCTTAAAGGTAAGCGCCCACATGTCCGTAGCGTACTTATCACAACAAACGAATTGTAGTTTATTTAATCATCGCTTCGGTATATTACTTCAGTCTAGGGATGTAGTGAAGCTTCGATTCCGATTCCCATACGTCGGAACTTCCGATTGCTTTTGCACATTCGGTTCCGATAAATTTAATTCAGAAGTCATCGGCGGGCAGCGGCCGCCATGCAATTCCATGAATTACGTGAGGCATTTTTGAGGATTTTTTGACCCCCCCCCTCTACTATTCGACTGAGATATTCAACTTCGATTCCAGTTCTGATTCCAGTTAAATCAAATTTAATAATTCCGATTCCGATATAACCACTTTCGTTACATCCCTACTTCAGTCCACGCCTACCATGGGCATACGGCTATTTTAATATCATCACGACAACTGATTATTCGTCACTCGTTATCAACTTTAGCCAGCTATACATAGATATTCTGCCATAAAAATAAATATAGAGCTCATTTTTCGTCTTTCCGGAAGGAAGTCAACCTACAATATCCTATAATTGTCGCCTAATTTTTTTTGGTGTATGTGTGTGTAACACCGTCGTCTTGTTTTCTAATGAATTTCACCTAAAATAATAAATGCGTATAACCGGTTTTTTACACTTTTATAAGTTGATATACGCTCCTCTCATTGATCAACGAATGTAAATTACTTCGTCATTTTCTTTTGTTTTCCTCATACTATAAAATTTGATGGAATAAACGTCTTTATTAAAAAAGTCTTTACGCCTCTCGAGTAAATTCCCATTTAGCATCGTTATTAATATGTAGATACTGGCCGAGCGCTACAAGTTTTCCAATATAGTACATACGTATTATACTATGTAGTATTAAAATCATATTTTATTTCGACATTTATTACACCATTATTCAATACATAAGAATATATAAGAACCTTATTTAACAAGCCCCGGAAGACGTTAAAGAAAATAACGACATATAGTTATAATTGCATCACTGCTATTTCTAAAGTACAATTCTTTATTCCCAGAAGAGTGACGTTTCTCGGAATGACGTGTTATTTCTCAGTTTTCCAATGGAAAAGTCGATTGTGTTTCCTTGATACGAGATACGGGCAGTAAACAATGACAATACTAATTACAATTAGTGTTAAAAGAATTTTCCAGAAGAAAAAATTCAAACCAACAATAAAATCTTTAGATAATATTATTTTTATTTCCAGTTAAAACTATTACAACCTTATTACTTACCTAACATGCCTACTTTACTTTTCCTAAAGACTTTACAGTAAAAAGGAATAACTACAACAATTGCATCACATAAGACTTCCAATTACATTTTTATGGCGTGGTAATTAAAAGAACCATCGATGCTTTTTGGCGATCATCAAGCCACCAAGCCCATAAACATCCACACAACCAAAATTTACACAGATGCGTTGCCCTCTTTTTCCCTATCTCCCCAATGGGCGACCGGAAACTCACATGCCACATGAAACGTAACAGGCAAGCTGTCACTTTACGCCTGTACCTGTAAAGCAGCATGGCAATACCTTAAAAGGACGACGTAAAAGGCTACTGATGATAATGATGAAGCTAAATCACGCCCCTATAAAATACATTTAGTAATAATAATTACTTCTCTGTAATATGGGAGCAGCGTGTTCCTTTTGATACATGTCCTTCGTTTTTGCGTTCCTAGAACGACGATCACATTTGAATTCGTGGTTTGTGTGTTGGACCAAGCGATATCTTTACTCTCAATAATATTAACAAACACCTGAAATTACAATCAAACAATTCTTATATTTAAATATGTTCAAGATTCTATGTTATAGAAAGAAGAAAGAAAGAAAGAAAGAAACATGTATTCAAACTGACAGGAGATACACATGAAAAAATGAAAACAAAAAATACACAGAGAAAACATTTTTCGCTTGCACAGCCATTATTTTATAATTATTATTATTTATTATTATCTATATAATCTTTAGTCTAGAATATCTAGACTAAGTGAATCTGGCGGTCAGGTGACAGGAAGCTGTGCGGTCACGGGATGGTATCTTTTCTTAAATTAATAGTCTTTGCTAGTAGGAAACCGTAATACAGGCTGTTATAAGTTTACCACAGTACGCACTACAAGTAAAAGGTGTTGTTAATTACTATTTATATACTTACATAATATATATATTATATAATCAATAAAATATATTTTTTGTGGCCTGACGCTTTTTTGAGTTATATGCCATACCTAGTAATCAAACCAATTGTATTTTCAAGGTAGGAAATTACACGGCATGGCTTCTAAGTTAATTATTCAATTAGTTTCACGTTTAGTTAAACGACGCTAGGTTGTATAGATCTTTGTAATTATATCAATTTTATATAGTTGTAGACGTTATAATGAAACAACTTTTACGGATTTTATCGTGGTTTATTTAATTTTTTACAAGCCCGAAGTTTCGGGTCGTAATAGTCCTCCCGTGACCATGGTTGCTGTTAAGTATCCGAAACGTCGGGCTTGTAAAAAACTAAATAAACCGCGATAAAATCCGTAAAAGTTGTTTCATTATAATGAGTGAAATTCGCGTAAGCATAAGAAAACAATAGTTGTAGACGTTTAAACATAACAGGCACAATACGAGAAAGTTTTTACCAAATAAAAATAACAAATACGAAGTATAATATTACATAATGCACAGAAGCAATAAACATTGTAAAATCTGTTGACGATACCACAAAATCCCATATTATGAACTCAAAAGCGCCATTACGACCCGCGGATGTCACTTATGAAAAACGTTCAATTAAAACCGCACAGACCATAATTTACATCGGCTTCTCCGGTCCCACCACGACAGCGGGCATCCATTGTATTGTGCAAAAAGACAACTACCAATAAGGGCAGTAATAAATAATTTATAAAGCAAGTTTTACATAACCTGAAAACACTGAGGCATCGCTTCCGGATCGTTCTCATTTTCAATTCTGTGAGTTGGTTGGACGACTTTTTGCTTCATCTCCCGTACCTTATATTCTATAATGAATCAATGCTTCGAAACGCTACAGCGTTATAAATAAATCAAGAGGCGAGTTCTTTTATAACGTCATCCGAGACAAGATGATTGCGGCATGACAATGAGATTTTGACGGGTTTTGACGTCGTAGTTTTTGGTAAGTTTTTACTACCGATTTACAGTTCTGTTTTGGTTACTACCTTTTTGGAATAAATGGACTGCAATTATGTTTACCTTATTCATGTGTACCGCATTCTTTGGTGTAATTTTTATTCGCGTACAATGTGTCATCATTATCAGCAGGGCAGAGTAAATAATAATTGTTAGTTGACTGATATTAATATATTATACAATTCTCGTGTCACAATATTCGTTCCCATACTCCTCCGAAACGGCTTGTCCGATTTATATAAAATTTTGTATGCATATCTGGTAGGTCTGTGAATCAGCCAACATCTCCCTAAACGATAAGTGTGACCCACTCCAAAATATTATATATTTATATATATATTTTTTTATCAATAAAACAAAACTTTCCATTTTTTATCATAAAGCATTAAAAAATACATACAACCCTAAATTTTCACTCTTCTATCACCCACCCCTCTTTCTTAACAGCAATAGTACTTTTGGCAAAATGAAATTGGTCGGGGCAGCTAGTAATTTTATATATCACTGTTCTTTTGTATAAAATAATGCCTCTCTATTTAAATTAACATCCATTAAGATTTTGGTTGGTTTTAATTTGGTCCTATATCACAATTGTGACTAGTCTAATAGGTTTTTTTTTTTGTATTTCGCTTAGTATTTTAACACAGTACCTTCTATTTATTTCAGGTACTGAGTATAGAATTTTAAAAGCCGCAGGTTGCTTTCGCACAATCCAGACTTTTGTCGGGCTCTTGAACTTGTGTCGGGACTCGCACTTAGGAAATGCACCACCTCACTAAACCACCAGCGAGTGCCTTAAGCCGGCGCTTGATCTGGAGCTGATCATCATATATTTTTTTTACTTTATATGTGAAAACATTTAATTGGTGAATAGCATGCTTATGAAGTTGTTATTATAGATGTAAATCACTGTTTGTTTTCCCAATAAAATAAATAAAATAAAATAATCATCAGCCTTTATTACCACGGACATCACCTTTCCACCTGGTTGAAGATCGACATAGACTTTGTCTACCTAAACGCTTCCTCCACTCTTAAACCTTATTGGCCCATCGAACCAACGTAATGGTTCCTAATTTACTTCGACATTTCTTTCTTAATTCTTGTATAATTAACTAAGCCCTAACCCCAAAACCCCAAATATGTGATATTACTTACAGTATTCAAATTCAAAAAAATCCTTCATTTAAGAACAACTTTTACGGATTTTATCGCGGGATATTAAGGTCGAAATTATATTTATCGTATGTATAAAAATTTCACGACACATATGGGGCATCACGACATGATATTGTCACGCTTTTTGCTGTCACGGCATTCGAGTTAAGTAAGCTAGGCCAACAGATGTTTTATATAAAAAATCGTGGTTATAAGCCTCACCCGTCACTATAAAGCTAAACTCACGAACTCATAACTCAACGCTAGCCTACTTTCAGGAACCGCGACTTGTGCGAAATTGTGATATGAATCGTAAAGGACCTTATTAAAATACCACCTCAGAACACACATCGATACGTCATTGAGATGTGATGGACTGCCGCCTAAATCTCACGGTACGCCTCGTTAAAATATCTCCTCTAGATTTATAATGATTTGTCACTATTTTAATGAATTCCATAGCTACTGTTAAAGAAATCATATACTCGGTATTGGGGTTCTGTCTTCGTGTTATTGGATATTGTGAACAAGGTATCTCATAACTTTTAATTTATACATGATTATTATCAACTTGTTCCATGTGCTAGTTATATTTATCCGCCCACTGCTGAACATAGTCCTTAATGAAAACCAAGATAGCCGATGCATTGCCAGTTGCCACTCGCATCAAACACGGATCGTCTCCTGCACGGAAATCGTCTTCCCACCTGGTTAACGGCCATCTAATACTGGGCTTAAACTATCAATAAATAGACTGATACCGAACAGGGCTAGACCGCACTAAGATCGTTGTGTCGTCGCTCCATCTAGTTGATAGTCCGTTAGTATTTCAATTTCTGTACAAAACCCTAATCATCATCATCATCAGCTGCTACCCAAACCCTTGAACATTGATTATTCTTCATTTATTTGGGAAACGCACATAGAATAAATAATTCACAAAAAGTTACACGTAAACCAGCAAAGCTTATGTGTAAAATTTTGTGAATAATTGATTGATATATTATGTAATATTACACAACATATTACAAGGTAATCGTCAGATATTCTTTTTTTTTCAATCTTTATATAGATAATTTTTAATAAATATAATAAAATACGTGAACGCACAAATATGAAGACACCTACATATGTAATCCAACAAAGAGGATATAAGACCAATGGTCTAGCCATATATATCCCAGCCCGATACGTGACAAGCTTAACACGCTGCGGCGCCATCTATAAATATTAATCCTAGCCTTTACGATGCTACAAACGCATGTGTATTAGAGAGCTAACATGTTGTTAAAGGTCAGAGAAAACTATCGACTTTACAGTTTCCTACTAACATAAATACGTTACCTTCCAGCGTAGAACATCAAAAACAGTCATATCCAGTTAATATGAAATTTGAAATGTTTGTGTCTTGCATATTTTCTCAATGACCGACGATAAGTCACTTACGGCGGTTTTCAATATCCTATCTATCTTAAAATGTTCTTATCCATCTTACAATTTTGACAGATTTTGTAAGAAAATGTGTCAAAATGCAACGATAGATAAGAACATTTTAAGATAGATAGCATATTGAAAACCACCGTTAAGCGCGCGAAATAATTGCTGCTTTATGTATCTCAGGTGAGATGTCTCAGATTCGAAACCGAAGGCGTAAATATTTTATTATTTACGTAGAAAAGGTTGGTAGTTTTATTTTTTTATCAGGCCATGTTGGAAATTGAAGTAACGTTTAAATGACTTCTTCGTATGTTTATTTACGGCGGTTTTCAATATCCTATCTATCTTATAATGTTCTTATCCATCGTGAAATTTTGACAAATTTTCTTACAAAATCTGTCAAAATTTTAAGACAGATAAGAAAATTTTAAGATAGATAGTATATTGAAAACGGCCGTTAGCAATATATATACCATTCAATAGATATTTTTCACAAAGCTTAGATAACTAATAACTTATAGTCCAATCTCAAGGGTTTAAAATAATATCACAGTTCAGTATTGTAATATCAATATATTAATTTGTTTGCATGTATAAATATGTCACTAAAGATAATTAGTATCTACCCACATATTAATATTAAGCTGTGGTCCAACTGAGGCGAATCTTTCACATGTTACATAAACCGCATAGAGTTTGTGAAACTTCGGAGAGCTTTCCACGAAATTCGCGTCAGTTTGAACACAGCATTACAATCTTGTTTGATTAAAATGGAAATATCGGTGTTTTGTGAACCGATTTTTTTAAAAATTAGAAACGGAAATGTGAAATCTGAAGTTTATATTGTCTTTCGAGTTTTCAATGCAGGGTTTATATTATATTTGTCGGGCTATAAAAGTTAAAAAGTACACAAGCTAAGAGCTTTTTTTTTCATATACTTTCTAAAAGTGGGCTATATTCGAGCCACAACTTATTTATATTTCATTTAGTTATTTCAATAATCTTATTAATGTTTATAACTTTTCATATTTCCACTTTAACCATCTTCAAATAATTTACATTTCTCGATACATTTATTAATTTTCTAATTTTTACATCTAAGGAACTACGATATAAATTAATTTATTTACATGTGCTTCTTATAACTGTAGTGTGGTATATAATATATTATGATTTTAAATAAATTTCGATGTTAAAACCTCGTTCAGTGGTAGATCAAAATGATCTGACATTATTAATAATATAAGAAAGAAAAAAAAAATATAATTTAACTCACAATACCTACGATTGATCATCATTACATGATTAAGATTATCGTCATTGCTAAATATGATAATAAAAATACATACATCCCACCGGTGGGAGAAATGCGCTGTCCAGTGATGCCAACATAGGAGATTTTCCCCTAAATTTAGAGGAAAGAATTTATAAAAGGGGATTTTTTAGGGTAAAAAATTTCTTAGAAATATGAACTTTGAGATTTAGATTATAAGACTTTTTATTTAAAAAAATAGACTTTTAGATTATTAGACTTTTTATTTATAAAAAAAATAGGGCATATTAGCTGGGATTTAGGAGATTTTACAAAAGGCTTAGGGAAAAAAATTAAACAGTTGACATCACTGGCGCTGTCCCGCTCTCCCGCATGGGTACCACCTCTTGACTTGATCTTGATGGGCTTGATCCTCGCATGAATTTTTTCATGCGAGGATCACATTTTTTCATTCACAATCTCCCCGACAATTGTGAATTGTCGGGGAGAAGGGTAAAACGGGCAGTGTAATTACTAACACTAAGACTTAACATCTAATGTCTCAGGATAGGCTACACAAATAATCCAGGTAAACTAATTAAGCTATGTTCATGCGATGCCGACCACTTAATCCGATAGTACATCCGTCAGTTTTCCTATCTAACATTAAACACTTACATACATAACATTAAAGTCTTTTTAAATGTAATTTGCTGGGACAACTCACACACGGCCATCCGATCCCAAACTAGGCTGACCCTGTTTTATGGTAACCAGACAGCTATACATACTTATATATTTCTAAACACATAAATAATATTATAAATAAATTACGCCTAGACACAGAACAAATAATCATGCTTAACACACAAAGATTTGTTTCGGTTGGGAATCGAATCCACGAACTTTCGTTTAGCAGTTAGAGTCTAGAGTCTAGCGCTAGACCAACAGGCCAGTCGATTCAATTGATTTTAGGATTCCTATTTTGGCACAGATAAATTGAAGTGCAAAATCTGATAAGCGATGATAAAACCATGAATGAAATCATAGGTGTAAGCTCAACATTGATGGAGGTTTAGGTAAAATTTAGCGTAACTACCCGTAATTTATTTGAATTTGTTAAAGCCATGCTGTTTGGCAGCCAAATTGGGGCGGCACGATCGGAGAGGAACCTCTCGCTCACATAAAATCGGCGTAAAGTGACAGCTAAGCTTTCGCGTTTCGTGCGGCTTGTGAGTTTCCGGTGTCCCAAGGTTTTTGGGATTTGTTTCGGGTGGGAATCGAATCCACGAACTTTCGTTTAGCAGTTAGAGTCTAGAGTCTAGCGCTAGACCAACAGGCCAGTCGATTCAATTGATTTTAGGATTCCTATTTTGGCACAGATAAATTGAAGTGCAAAATCTGATAAGCGATGATAAAACCATGAATGAAATCATAGGTGTAAGCTCAACATTGATGGAGGTTTAGGTAAAATTTAGCGTAACTACCCGTAATTTATTTGAATTTGTTAAAGCCATGCTGTTTGGCAGCCAAATTGGGGCGGCACGATCGGAGAGGAACCTCTCGCTCACATAAAATCGGCGTAAAGTGACAGCTAAGCTTTCGCGTTTCGTGCGGCTTGTGAGTTTCCGGTGTCCCAAGGTTTTTGGGATTTGTTTCGGGTGGGAATCGAATCCACGAACTTTCGTTTAGCAGTTAGAGTCTAGAGTCTAGCGCTAGACCAACAGGCCAGTCGATTCAATTGATTTTAGGATTCCTATTTTGGCACAGATAAATTGAAGTGCAAAATCTGATAAGCGATGATAAAACCATGAATGAAATCATAGGTGTAAGCTCAACATTGATGGAGGTTTAGGTAAAATTTAGCGTAACTACCCGTAATTTATTTGAATTTGTTAAAGCCATGCTGTTTGGCAGCCAAATTGGGGCGGCACGATCGGAGAGGAACCTCTCGCTCACATAAAATCGGCGTAAAGTGACAGCTAAGCTTTCGCGTTTCGTGCGGCTTGTGAGTTTCCGGTGTCCCAAGGTTTTTGGGATTTGTTTCGGGTGGGAATCGAATCCACGAACTTTCGTTTAGCAGTTAGAGTCTAGAGTCTAGCGCTAGACCAACAGGCCAGTCGATTCAATTGATTTTAGGATTCCTATTTTGGCACAGATAAATTGAAGTGCAAAATCTGATAAGCGATGATAAAACCATGAATGAAATCATAGGTGTAAGCTCAACATTGATGGAGGTTTAGGTAAAATTTAGCGTAACTACCCGTAATTTATTTGAATTTGTTAAAGCCATGCTGTTTGGCAGCCAAATTGGGGCGGCACGATCGGAGAGGAACCTCTCGCTCACATAAAATCGGCGTAAAGTGACAGCTAAGCTTTCGCGTTTCGTGCGGCTTGTGAGTTTCCGGTGTCCCAAGGTTTTTGGGATTTGTTTCGGGTGGGAATCGAATCCACGAACTTTCGTTTAGCAGTTAGAGTCTAGAGTCTAGCGCTAGACCAACAGGCCAGTCGATTCAATTGATTTTAGGATTCCTATTTTGGCACAGATAAATTGAAGTGCAAAATCTGATAAGCGATGATAAAACCATGAATGAAATCATAGGTGTAAGCTCAACATTGATGGAGGTTTAGGTAAAATTTAGCGTAACTACCCGTAATTTATTTGAATTTGTTAAAGCCATGCTGTTTGGCAGCCAAATTGGGGCGGCACGATCGGAGAGGAACCTCTCGCTCACATAAAATCGGCGTAAAGTGACAGCTAAGCTTTCGCGTTTCGTGCGGCTTGTGAGTTTCCGGTGTCCCAAGGTTTTTGGGATTTGTTTCGGGTGGGAATCGAATCCACGAACTTTCGTTTAGCAGTTAGAGTCTAGAGTCTAGCGCTAGACCAACAGGCCAGTCGATTCAATTGATTTTAGGATTCCTATTTTGGCACAGATAAATTGAAGTGCAAAATCTGATAAGCGATGATAAAACCATGAATGAAATCATAGGTGTAAGCTCAACATTGATGGAGGTTTAGGTAAAATTTAGCGTAACTACCCGTAATTTATTTGAATTTGTTAAAGCCATGCTGTTTGGCAGCCAAATTGGGGCGGCACGATCGGAGAGGAACCTCTCGCTCACATAAAATCGGCGTAAAGTGACAGCTAAGCTTTCGCGTTTCGTGCGGCTTGTGAGTTTCCGGTGTCCCAAGGGGGGGGGGGGGGGTTAGGGAAAAGGAGGGCAACGCATCTGCATAGGTGGGTGTTAATGCCGTCGTTAGCCACAAAACTTCGACTGTTCGTTTGCCCTTCCATGCTATAAGAAAAATGTGTACTTCTATATTACTTTATTATCATGAGCCTTATCCGTCCCTTGCTGAACAAAGACCTCCTTTAATGAGCGCCAAGACTACCGGTTTCTTGCCACTGCACGAAGATCAACTTCCTATATCTTCTTTATATAGTACTATCCTATTGCTTTATTACCATCGCTCGCTTACAGAAAAAAAAATCATTGTGAAAATTTTTGCATGTAAATCAAAGGCCTATAGAGATGTGATCTTGATCGAGAAGAGGAAATTCGAATAGGATAAATAAATATAAGTAACATCACTAATATTTCACCAATAAAAACATTATGTGGATGTAAATGTTAAAACATTACACAACGTACATATTATATTATTTCTTGTAACAAACAGGAAACCTATCTATGCGTTACACAGCTTGGTAACATACAATATATTATTTTAGATTTTACATATTATGCTGCGGAAATTTTACAAAAATGATCACGTAATATTTGTTAGTATAAAATACAAATTATTACCTCCGGCGCAAAATATGTTCCACCGGTAAGTTTTCTACGTCAATGTACTCGTACATTCATAAAACTGAATCGGGTTGGATGCGGTTTTTTATTTGAAAGCGGTGGTCCATAGACAAGATGAATCAAAATTGGGTTAGTCGAAAAGTAATCAGTATTTCATCATCATCGGTTGATAAAATACCGATGAAGGTTTTTTTAAGAATAGCTTTTTATTATTGTATATTTTTTGACAATACCGTCGAATCATTAATGTTGTACACAACTTATTACTTATGGTTTTATAAACTTAAGGTTACTCTGGGTTAAAACTCAAACTTACATCCCTGAGTAAGTATTAATAAACGATTGTTTAAATTTGGTACAGTTTTTTTCTTTAAATTTTTTTTTCTGTTTCAAACTTTTTCTTTCATAACCTTATTTTGTAGAATTATACTACAACTTATAATCGACCAATCAAAATTAACCACCTCATTATTCTTACAATTGAAATCAGTATCGTATTTGTTGGCCTGCCTTGGCTGATACCGAAAAGAAAAAAAAAGCTACCGAGAAGAAAATAGACTAACTGAATCAAATAAGCATTTTTGAAAATAACTCAAAACTGAGTCAAGACTGAGAGAAAATTTAATACTGGTCAGATATTGATAAAATTAATATGAGACCAAATTGGAAACACCAGCTTTCAAAAAAAAAGTCGCCGCAACCCAATCAGCGTAGTAATGACGAAACAAATATAAAAAAAACGCATTGACAACCTCCTTTTTTTATCGGTTAAAATAATATTAACATAGGTGTATAAAATCAATTAATCCGTTCTATTCGAAAATTTTAAAATGTCCGTTGTTTATACTTATTTTTATATAAAACCGCATATTTTAATTTATTCAAAAAAGATAATCCGTATAATCCCATAAATAAGTAAAAGTATTTAATGAAGATTAAAAAATAAAAATTATAAATGGTATTTTTTTAACAAAAAATAGCTAACGAATTAGTCCTAATCCATAAAAAGCTGTAATTAAGTCATAACTTAAAGGTATTAATTAATTCACTCTGTGCACATAATATTTATTCTATAATATGACTTAAATAAAAATATCGTTGACTAGTATCACTGTATTTACATATGTTTAGACGCAGGAATGTAAGGTATTAGTATACCCTCCTAATTTCTAATCTAAAACTATAAGATGGCTTCCTTATTTTTAAATACGGTAACTTTAATGTGTTTTATAGGAGCTTCCATTTAATTATTTCTCTTCTTCATCAATCCGTGCGATTTTTTAAATTATATTTTATTCCTAGGACAGTTAAATACAATTATATTATATACTAGCGTAAACACAATATATATCTAGAAAATTGTAACGTTCAAATATTCTAGACATATATACGTTACAATAATAAATCCGTATTATTAAGGCGATAATTCGCATTATTTGAACAATACATACGAATAAAATAATTAAATTAACAAAAAAAAAATAGGAATGTTTGCGTATCACTACAAAAATGAATATTTTCCTCATTTTATACTTAGACAACTAGCAAAATTGTTACCATAATATTATGATAAAATAAAAATACATACGCCATCGTCGACCGATCGAAATCGATGTTTCAAGTGGTAACTAGTGATGGTCTGAACGCAAAACCCAAATTTTAAATATGATTGTGGACCGGTACTAAGACGGATGGCTCATCACTAGGTAGAACAAATTAATCTTGCATCACTATCTCTCTCTGTCAGTACATCTCATTAAACGCCATGGGATGAGGGGTGTGCACTCGGAGGTCTTCTATCGGCTGCAGCGCGTCTGACATCATCAGAGGTGGGCCTACGTTGGGAGGAGGCCCACCCGGTACGAGACCACCGTTGCTGGTGTGGTTACCGTTCGGCGTCATGGACCCGTGCTGTCCCGACTCCTGCCTCATGATGTTTCGGCGCCATTTTGCCCTTGCGTTTTGGAACCAGACCTGCGAAGGACGTTTTATTATTGTAATTGATAAATTACAATAATGACATCAGTGACATGGCCTAATACCCTCGTCATCTGACGTCGAGCAGACCCGTGCCCAGCGGTGGGACATATATGGGCTAGCTTCATCATCATCATCATCATCACTATCATCAGCCTTTATCCGTCCACAACTGAACATAGGCCTCCCTCAATGAACGCCAAGACGACCGATATCTTGCCACCGCATTCAACACGGACCGGCACGTAGATAGTCTTCCCACCTGATACCTAATCAGGTGGGAAGCTATTTTCACGACTTGTTTTCTCAAAAATTTATTAGCCTTAAGATTTATTTTTATCTTAGGGTGATTATGTTATTTAATGTTATTTGATTTCTTGTTGAAATAACTAGTATGATTTTGTATGTTAAGAAACGTATTTTTCCATTGCGAGCCGCCATACAAATAAAAATTAATAACTGTATGAAACAAACCTGCAACACTCTTTTAGACAGGCCAGTCTTCTGTGCAAGCTGTTTCAAATCCTTCGCATCTGGATTTTGATTGATAGCGAAGTAAGACTTCATAGTTCTCAGCTGGTGATGTTTGAAACTGGTCCGCATACGCTTGGTGCGCTGAGTATGGCTTGACACACTTCCCGGTGAAGCTACTGAAGAGTCGTACGCCAGTGACTCCATTGATGATGACAGGTCACCACGATGAAGGATCTCTGTAACAATTATTAATGTAAGCAAAAGATAAAGACTATCTTATATATCATTTATTATTTACACTCGAGGTCCCGTAATTCGAATCTTAATATAAATAATAATTTATATTTGACGAAGTGTATATTATATACATATTTGAAATAAGTGTTCTTAATATTTTTCCATGATTTGTTGTAAAATTTGATGATGATGATTAAAGAAAATGATGACGATGACCATTGAATGCAGAATTTGACCATTGACAATTTCATTAATTGTCATTGTTAAATATTATGTCTAGTAGATAAGTAGGTGTTCCACGTTTTGAATGGATAAAAAATGCAATAAATAAAGCTAATTCATGTTTTTTTTTAATCTAATATTTACGATTAAATTCAAAGTATGCAACATGTTAACATCTTTCTCAACAAGATCCTAGTTTCTACTTATATTATAAACGCGAAAGTTTGTTAGTATGGATGTTTGTTACCCTTTCACGTAAAAACTACTGAGTGGATTTTAATGAAACTTTACAATAATATAGCTTATACATCAGAATAACACATAGGCTATTATTTATCACCGTACTCCCACGGGAATGGGAATTACGCGGGTGAAACCGTAGGGCGCTGCTAGTAAACAATAAAGTTTGTAAGTATGGATGTATGGATGGATGGATGGATGGATGTTTGTTACTGTTTCACGTAAAAACTACTGAATGGATTTTAACGAAACTATACAAAATATAGCTTATGCATCAAAATAGCACATAGGCTAATTTGTCTCCGTACTCCCAAGGAAACGAAAAGTACGCGGGTGAAACCGCGGGGCGCTGCTAGTACATTCATATTTTATTCACATTATTATTCACAGTTTTATCTACCACAAAGTAAAACGATTTTTCATTCAGTTAAATAAAAATGATAAAATAATTATTTCATAATTTTGAAGTCGGTGCCAAGTAAGCTAAGGTGACTAAATAATCAAAACTACATATAACTGGAGTGAAACTTTCTATTCATGAAGACGCAAAACTTTTACTGGCTTCAACTCTTTTCTTTGTATTCTCTAGCAAAAAGTAAAATGGTTTCGAATGGTTTTTTTTCCCAACCACAACCGGAACCGTAATCAGTTGAGCATCGATCTGATGATTTCCCGTCAGCAACGTCGAGATCGGATGTGGCTTTCGGATTTTTTTGCAATGTTATGAAACTATAGACGTTTATATCACTTGTAATTTTAGAGATAGGTACTCTCATCCCAAGCTTTTAACCGATACAAAAATAAATGGTTACTTGTTTTGATGAACCTTTCAAATTGAATTATGGGGTTTACTGCTCTCTCATCATCATCTCATCTCAGACTATCCGTCTACTCCTGAACATAGACCTCTCTAATGGTTCTCCAGCGCAACCTGTCCATTGCCACTTTTCTGCTCTTTCTGCATCCATTCATATTTTTTGCATAAAGTGAAATGGTACATGCCGAAATAAATAAGCCGAGAGATTATGACAATATTATAATATATAATGTATAACAAAATAAGAATTATTTTAAATATTTATTTTAATGTATTTTTTCTAGTTAAAATTATTTTACTAACCCTTGAGTTTTTAGTTATTAGTCTCATTTTGAACATGTATTACTAACCCATGGACCAATATAGTCCAAAATAAAGAAATTTGATTTTGAATTACTGTCATTTCTATAAATTTATCTTTGTTGTGCTTCTTTCGGGAACAAATAAAAACGGACAAACACATACAGTCGGCGCAGTACAGTGCTCTCCCTCACACCAATAAGTATTAATATAATTTATAGTTATTTTATAATTAATATACATTACATTATAAATATTATATAATTAATATTGAGTAATGTATAGACAAATTTTACATTATTTACGATTTCCGTTAGGTACATAAAATGGAATTAATTTTACCACGAAAGTGGTCAGTGCGGTTTGTACGTGAATATACGTTGGGCCAACGTATACTGCGGACATTACGCTAAAATACCAAATAAGGTCAATGAACTATAAAAGCTATATACGAATGATGTCTATAAATAAATTTTTGGATATAAATTGTAAAAAATTAAAAAGCTCGTGTAATGATTTCCTGGGTTCAAAGGTTTCCGCGTTCACTGACTCGACCCTTTTGGCTGCGGGCTGGAATCCACCTTATCTCCGCCTGCATCAGACGACATCCGTTCAATAAAGTCGTTATACGATATTAAGTAATAAATAAAACCTGATAACAGACCTCGATACCAACCACTGGATTTGTTTAGTTCTAAAATCGTGACTTTTTTATTTGATTAAATAACTTATTTTTTTTTATATTTTTTTTTGTATTTAATGTATGGGGAAGTAGTAGAATGGTGTGAGTTCATGATCATCATCATCAGCCTTTATCAGTCCATTGCTGAACATAGGCCCCTTTCAATAAACGCCAGGCCGGCCGATCTCTGCCAGTTGCCATTCACATCTAACACAGATCGGACACCGCACGGATATCGTCTTCCTTCGATTAATGGCCGAACTATTTCGTCTACATACTCAATCATACTACCCACATTTTAGGTCAAATAGGTAAAAAACAGTAGGTACAATGTTATCGTACCTGTAGGGCTATTCTGTAGAAACCATTTCGATATCGAGCTTCACCTGAGTGATAGAGATCACTTTACGCTCACTTCGAAAGCGAACTTTATTGCTCGAGTCGAGTCGAGATTTAAAGAATACAAATTCGTCATATCACCGCGGATTCCGCTTTCGAGATTCGAAAACGACCTTACAGAATAGCCCTACTGAACTGGTTCGTCATCATCAGCCTTTGTTCGCCTACTGACAAAAGCCTCCCCCCAACGAATCTGGTTCGTAACAATTATTGATTCTATACATCCGCTGGCTTTCGTGTATATGAATTAAGTTTGGTTTCATTTATGTGTAAATTTACTGTGGTCTGATGTACAATCATTGGTAATATTCGGTTGCAATAATTGGTTTGATGGTTCGTAGCACATAATATTTAAATATAGTTTTGGAAAACCCAAAATAGATGCAATAATTTTTGCTTTTATTAATTTTACTGTAATATTTTATAGGGTTTTTACAATTTAAGATCTACTTATCCGATGCATTTCGAAGGTGGTTCTTAAGTTTTAATCAAATAATAAATCTATCAATCGTTCTAAGGAGTCATTATAGGACAGATCGCGGAGCGGGTTTTTTTCATGTGGTATTTTTTATCACTGGCAGGTGATGTTTGAGCCAAGTTAACGATAAACGATCCACTTTTATTTGTGGTCAATCAATTTTTTAAATGGTCAATCTAGTTAAAACGCTTTTTGTTTATCTTATTGTAATTCTGTTTTCGGCATTTCGTTAGCAATCGAGTCAAGATAAATGTTTGATCGGATATTGCATGTCAAATTATACTGAGTAGTATTAATTGATTTTATTATAATGGTGATTATGACTGTTTTTGTGTTTGTCAAATCGAAATGGATATAGATAATTTAACTCAACTTTGCGCGCGGCCCTATGTCAATCAATCAATCAATCGAATAATATTTATTTCGTAGGCATATTACATAGCATTTAAAACATGTCAATATTTTATATAAGCTAATGCTAGATTCGCAAAAGTAGCAGTTTTCCCAAAAGAAAAATCTAGCAAGAAACTATGTAGGGTTAGTAGGGTAATAACCCTAATGTTAGCGTACACTTATCATTTACACAGCTTTATTAGTCTGTGGCAATGGTCGAAGAAGGCAACTCTCAGCTTTTATTACCATATTACTCCCATCTTGATGGTTTCTTCCGTAAAACAGCCTTGCTATGTTTTAGATAGAAGGGCAAGACAGATAGTGTAATAACTGGCACCGAGACTTAGCATATTGTCTCAGGACAGGCTACTTCATGGGTGACGTCGAGCACTTACAATCAGGTGGTCTACCAGTTTGCAACTAAGATAAAAATACCATAGTGTCTACTTATTTGTATACTCACCTATTTATTGTATTCAACCCTATTGCCTATTCAAACTGGTTGCCGCAGTATTAGCAGGACGGAAATGATGAGTAGAGGTATTTCATCAGCAGCAGTGAATTTCACTCAAGCGTCATGTTCAGATAACACTTACAAACAATATGATGTTTAACGTTTCTCATTAAGAAAGCAATAATAGTCATTCATAACAATAATTTACTAAAATATTAAAGTATACAAGATGCTATTGCACTAAAAATATTTACAAAACATTTTTAACAAAACACTATTTCAATTACTACACAATACAAAGTAGGCCTAATTATTTAGATCCCAAAATTTATTAATTACCACCGAATTAACATTTCAAAGAGCTTATGCATGTAAAGTTCGTCACGCGTAACAGACATGTTGATTGCAAACCTGCGCTAGAAGTTCATTTCATAATAACATTTGTTAGAAAAAAAAAACAATTAATGATACAACCATCGCGTGGCTCTTTGAATGACACTAATGCTTATCTCGTAATAATCTCGTACAAAAAAACACAAAAAACAAAGTATAATTTAAATCAATCTCAATTCAATTAAAATGATTATATCTTTAACGGTAGTCTCTTTAGAGGTTATTAAAAACAAAATATGGACTTTTTAACACTGCCATCGCGTTGAATGAAAAAAAAAGCCAATGAGTAAAATAAATATTCAACATTGTAGATGAAGAATATCTTATTGAATATTAAATTGACTATAGTACACTAGAGTCGGTTGTTTCAAATCATCTGTTAACGTAAGAGACTTCGATAAATTGTTTCGTCTGTTAAAAACAAGGATCTTTGGTCACTAACGTTCGTTACCGCCTTTAACGATTACATATTCGTTAAAATCGGACGATGCAACCCGCCCTTAATATACATCAGTTGATGGATGTCATTTTCATAAAATTAAAATTACATATAGTTGCATTATAATGAAGGATAAAGGCTGATGATGATGATTGATATATCAACCATATTAGTTTCATTAAAGTAGGTGCTACGGTTTCTGTAAAGTATCCCAGACTATGTAAAAGTCATAATACGTAGCGATAAAATCCGTAAAAGTTGTTTTGATACAACCGTAAAGCGATACGGTCCACCGTAAGGAAGAAGGAGGTTCGCGTTTCTTTATAACAAGGCATAGACCATTCTAAAATGATAAACACTAATGTCAATGTTCCTCATTAGGTCACACGGTCGAAATTCTTAAAAATTTTCGCTATCCTTATGCCACACATGCTAATGTGGCTGGCAATTATCGATCTAACACCAATAATTGTCACTTGTTAACCGGTGGCACTTTCCGAGCCTTATAATTGGCGTGAAAATGTTATACCGTTTGAGTACTGTAGATTTTCACTGATATCGTGCTAAGCATTGATTTATTAACAACGCTGCCATTATGAACGTGGCACATTTTGTTTCGCTACTCTCCAATGGTAAATGAGCTAGTTGTCTCTTTCTATCATACAATTTATTCATATCTGACGTGATGATTGATGAGGTATATAATACGTTTTGTGTCATTTTTTTAAAAATCATTAAATCTAATGTGGCGAGAATCGGTTGTCATCATTGAAAGGGGTGGGTATCAAGGAAATTTTGGTTGATGATTATGACTAATTGTATGACTATTTTAACTCAAAAGTTATTTTTTTAATTAGATCTTTTCCATTTCTCTCTTAAAGTTTGAAATAAACAAAATCTTTACAAAAAAAAAGTCACAGTTTTTTTTTTGCACAAATCAATATCCTGGATTACTAGCAATCTTAATGTACTAGCCGAAATTAAAAGTACAGGTATAGACATAAGTTCATAACTAAGTGAGCCACATAAACAATCGATAGACAATTATCGATAAGGCACGTAACGCTCTCAAGGGGCACTAGTTCCCATTATCGATGTCACGCGCGTGTCTCGAGTAGCGCTGTTGTGCCAACATGGCGGACGAACCGCGGGAAAATATTAATTGATAATAAAAAGATCTATAAAATTGGAGTTCACACAAACAGATGTAAAATGAAGAAAGAATCGAAACGTTTTTTAAAGCTATTATAGCTTGTTTAAATAAACATGCTAACTTACTTCAAAAGTATATAAAAAATAAATCGTATTTTATAATAACGTCGTGTTGCTAGATAGATAAATATATGACACATACTATATTAGGATTTTATGGCCATTATTACCAATCGTATTTTAAATTGGAAGAATTAATGCTACAATTAGGGAGAGGGAGGGTTGCTCTTGCCCTCTTATCCAACTTAACAATCCCTGCATGTAACGATGTATACAGATTATAAAGATTTATCCTTTGGAATAACTTTACGGTATCACTACTAAAATATGTATAATATTAGTAAATAATTTTAATAATGCTTGCATTTAACAATTATTTTTATTGTCAAGTTTTATCTTAAATATAATTTATAGATTCTATAAATATAGTTTCCATTTCAAAATTCATCTTTTGTTAATCTCTAGCAACATTTTTATATTTATGTTACAAAAATCACGGTAATGAAATAGATAAAAAAGAATTACGCAATGTATCTATTACTATTACGATAGCATTTGCACTTTTGTTACTTAAACAGGTATCGATAAAATACTGAAATAAGTAGTACAGCTCTATATAATATTAATTAATGCTGACGTTTGCTATCTTACCGATATTAAAAAAAACCGCTAACCATATGTAAAGATGTGAAAACTGTACATTATGTTATCTATACTATATTAACGAACAACTTCACAACAAAAAGCAATAGAAAAAATCCCGAACAATTCCATAATAAAAATCACACAGGATTTCAATGAAAAACTTTTTCCTTTTAAACTTCATCGCAAAGGGCTTGAAGTTTAACAATTCCAATAGAAATCTAGTAAGTAAAATGGTAAGTCAGAGACCATTTTAACATACAACTACGATTGGGACATATTTCATTGGACATGAAAGCGAACCGCTTAGTTAGCAGTCGACACACGTGGCGGCTACTGTAAACAACGCCTATCGATGTTATTCGATATTCAATATAATTAGATACATACCGTAACCTATAACGACTACGATCTACTAAGTTCAAGTATCCATAGCTCAAGTATGTATATAATATAATAGAGAGTTTCAAGGAGCAAAATTCTATCAATCGGAATTTAAATTCGAATTTAAGATTCGAATTTTGATAGCCCAATTTAACTTTTTTTTTTAAATTTGATTAGATGTAAGCGATTATTAATATGCAGAAAAGAGTTGTAGTAAGCATTATCATGTGATAAGAAACGTTGAAGTTTTTAAGTAAGTACTTTTCTTTTTCAAATGCATTAGATATTATAATACGTGTAACACAGCGAATATTTATTATTTTTTTGGCTGGGTGTTCTCGCCCTAAGAAATGTTTCGCAGTTTTAAATAATAGATGGCGCTGCATGTAATATGTAGCGCTCAGCTACGATATATGGAAATATTACATAATTTTCACTACCTTTTTTTTCATCAATGTTTAACATTACAACAAATTTAAGTAAGTATCCTATTCTCAGATCATAGAGATAATTATTTTTATGAGCTTTTATGATAATTCCAACAAAATATATAACATCAGTATTTGATACAGAAAATCATATATAAATAACTCACTAGACATTGCATTAGAAAGTTTTTCTGTAAGCCTTTCTTTAAATGGTACCTAGTACCTACGATTATTTCGCGTTGGAATTAAATAGAATTACCAAAATTCTCGATTTAATAAATCAAACCACCTATGTATGGGTACATACCCATAACTGACACTTAAACCTTTACCACTTCAACAATTACCACCAACCTTTCAAAAGATCTTAGTGTTTCATTTAATTAAAAATAAATGATAATTGTAAATTAATATTGAAAAATAATTTTTAGTAAATATTTCTTCACTACTAATGTTTTCCAACGATTCAGAGTCTAGTATGTGTTATATCGATGATAAACTAAACAGTTTCAAGAAAAAAAATAACGAAGTGTCGTTCCGAGATCCATTCAGTCTAGCGCCATGATTAATCGGGTCGAGGAGTCACACAACCTGAATTCACTTCAATGAGTGCCTCGCATTTCGACGCTATAAAGAATAATCCAGACGGCCGACCCTAACAGCGGATCCAACGTACCCAACCACATTCCTCCTACTCTGGCTTACGACGAAATAGCGAGCGGAACAGAGATAAAAACAGTTTTAAAAGATCGTCGCCTATTCATTAGTCGTGATTACGGTCGAGCCGGGATGAATTGACATCTGGGACGCCCGCACGGGCAACCCGTCCTCGTGCTTTCCCTTCTGAGGTTTCTGCTAAATTTTAAGCGATTGTTGAAATATGAAGCCGAAATAACCTTTTGTGTTTTTTCGGAAGCAAATCTTTGAAACATTCACATTTCAATTTAATATTTATTAGTATCTTACATCTCTTATAAAACCTACAAACAAACGTGACAACCGTGATATAATTAAATACATACATATTATTTAATAGGACATACAAAAAACATGAATATTAAAATTAAACATACCTAAAATCGATACATAGAAGTGAAATGCGAAGTGGTTGATTCACAGATTTATTTAATATACCTACTTGTACACGGACAAATCTTTAAGGGAAATCTGTCAAGGGAAAAACAGGGGCCATTTCTTTGTGAGTCAAAGCGATAATGTGAATGGAAATTTTTATAAGCGCCTTTCGAGTTGGACGAGAAAAATAATTAAGAGGGCTGACAGTTTTTAATTACATTGACAGAAAAATTTTAAAATAAAAAATTCGCTTTATGAAAAAAAATGTTAAGTCGCAGCGCGGCAAAGCTTTGTGAAGTCTTAGTAATTGAGACTCACCTAGGGCAGTGCTAGCCATTCTCATCGTCTGAACCTGCATGTCGTCGGGCGAGCCCTGCGGTACTTTTCTCTTTCTCGGCCGCCCCTTCTGACTCGAGCTTCCAGAATAATATTGGTTCGGTGAATCGCCTTCGCTGTGTAGTTCTTGGCACCTATCGAAAGTCAAATAGATTTTATAATTTGATTCGGATTAAAAATAAATCTTTCTTTTGATTTAATTCTCAGATGTTTTATATTGTGATAACTAGGTAACACGTCTTTGCACTAGCAAATATCTCTGCCTTCTCCGCTCGATCGCTAATGCATGGATCAATGATTGAATTGTTTACCTGTACCCTAGATTATTTAGGCATAAAATAAACAAATTCGTGCTATTATATGTCCTAGCTAACAAGTTTCGTATACACGAGACACCAAAACAAAATTATGGCACCCATGCACACGTGATCCAGTAGTAGGGATGTCCACTCTGGTCTTCGCGGTACCACCATCTTACTTGTTTCTCCGGTGAACCATCAGTTTTGCTGTATTTTAGAGGAAAGGGTAAGGCTGTGTAATTACAGCTACGGTGACTTAATATCAGGACAGGCAACACAATACTGTCTGGGCTAGTTCCAGATAAAGTAGGTCATTTTTATGAGCAACGTCAATCACTTTTCATTATATGACACGTCTACCAGTTTGCCTTTCTAACTAACATAAAAACAATCAAATTAAAAAAAAAATATTTCTTTCCTTCTTTTAATATTCTTTCGCGGTAAAATGATTCCAATTATACTTTTCCTAACAACTTATCAAAACCTCTATTTAAGGGTAAGTCGTTATCTCTCTTTATATACCAATAGCCTTTAATACATACATTATACAATTTCAAACGTTATAAATATCTTTTTTAATGATACTGCAATATAAATTTTCTTAATAGAGCAATTTAAAATGATGCGGCATGTAAGGGTATCCGGAACAAGATAAAAAAGATCATTAGCTAAACTCTAACACATTTTATGTAAAATTATTCGAAAAGTAAAAGAATTCGTTAATGGCCGCTACTCGATTATAGACCGATGGTATAATCAATAAATCTTAGGCACTTCACTCATTCAGCTTTGGGAATTGGTATTGACCGCGTTGAAACTGTTACCTGGATGACATTAACCAGGTAAAAAAGAAAGAAAAAAAGGTTTTTTAATGCAGTAAAAACCGCTTTAATGTTATCGAAATCTTATCAAACATGAGAAAAAACACTCGAATATGCGCTTGTATTAGCATGCACTAGAATATGCGCATGTACTGCCAGTCCAATACCCTGCTTATTTCTTCCGTAAAACTGCTTTGTTGTATAAACTGTCATGACAGGCAGTGTAGTTTATGCTTGACCGGGCAGCTTCCTCTTATGAGGAGTAGTATATTTCGCCGGGACCAGCCTGTCGTGCACTCTTAAGTGCGAGTGCCGCATAGTCTTAGGAACCTGTCCCGGGTAAGATACATACGAAATGCATTCTGCGTTATCCAAAAAGGTAGTTTCTGGCACAAAAACTCATCTTACGCCTCAGGATAAGTAATGCATGAACGGATTCAGCTATGCCTATTTACATGTTAGTAGAAATAGAGGATGATGACCACTTACTAGAAAGTCAGTCAGTTCACCTACCCTTTTGACTTAAAGAAACTATTTCCTTGAAGAAACCTTGTCGTTAAGACAGGAACCAAATTTTTTTATTCTAACTTATAAGTCAGGAATATCCTTTTGAATACTTGCTATGGATGGAATGATCTGAGTATAGCTAGTAGCTACCAATTACAAAAGATAAGCTAATAATTAAGTACAGCGGTTCAGCGGTGGGTAGATGGAAGCTGATGATGATAATGATTATTGTTATATACAAAATGTTACAAGATAGGGCGGAACGCCTACAAGCTGCTTTAGTAGGAGAGCCGTGAAAGATCGTCCTTCACTGATCTAATAACCAGATGAGACATATTTTTTATCAAATATTTTGTATAAACAAATATGCCTATAATTACTTGCCTAGCCAAAAGTGCTCTTTAATCTTCAACGGCTCTTAGACCACTTGAACAGATAGGCGATTAGTTAATAAGGATTACAAGATATAGATTAGAGGATACGAATACAAGTGTAGGGTAATAAAAAAAAATACAGTATAGGTAAGGAGAATGGATAGCTTCAACGCACCTGTATACATTATCCTCCTCGCAATAGTCGTCCAAACACGCGTTGTCGTAATGTGGTCTGCAATATACCAAGCCGTGTTTCATGCCGAACACATCGCCTTTCGAGAGCAATGTACCACAGGCTATACACGTGAAACAGGTGAGGTGATAGACCATCTCACGGGCTCTCATAACCAGCTCATTGGCAGTTATACCGTTACCACATCTTGCGCACCGCTTTACGCAAAACAATCTGAAACAAATCTTATGTTTGATATAGTATGAGGAACGGAAGGCCAACGCTTAGTTTATGCTCGCTTTATGGTCACTTTTTAATGTTATTTTCATAGGCAAACTACTTATAGTTGATAGACGTAGATGTGCCACTATATGGTGGGTGGTCAGCGTCTTCCCTAGCTCCCTTTGTAAAATATACAATATTATAATATATTTTTAAATAACTATAAAATAGCCACTACAATGAAAACTTTTTTCCAACAAGGACCGGCGGTACATTCAATAACTTGTAACTATAAAATATAATTAATTATCTGCCTTTATATTATTATATAATGCCTACTTCTTAGTCGATAATTATAGAATTATGTATTTATGTACAGTAATTAAACTTATCAAAAAATGTATACACAAACAAATCGGTAAACACATTTGTATTCATTTACAAAACTCGACTCTTACGGCAAACAAGTTTTACAATTTCCTTGATAAAATATGTCGAGCGATTTGATTTTATTGACGTGTACATTTTTTTATTTTCTCGCTAACGCTTATTTAATGCGGTAATAAAATATAAACCAAATGAGTTGACAAATATGATATTCAATATATTCTTGTTTGTTAATGTGTAACATATAATGGGCGTATAAATAATTCCATTTAATACAAATTCAAAACATAGGGTGTTCTCAGATCATGTTTTATTTTTCAATTATTACGAATATAATGCTGTTATCTAATGGCGGATATTTTTTCAGTTTTTAATTTTTATTCTTTCTTTAATTTATTTTAAAATGTTCATATTATACTATTTAATATGAATAAAATGTATTGTAAATTAAATATGGCACACAGAAAATTATCTAACTATTATGTGTGTTGTGTACTATTATGTAATTATGTGTACTCTAAATTTCTTTTTTTATATCTCGCCACCACGCCTAAACTTTTGGGGGAAATTTACGTCCGTAACTAATCGTAAAGTCAGTTTAAAATCAATCACGAAATTTCACCCGCGCAGTCAAAGCCGGAGCTTTTATAAAAATAAAATCCATAATTTAATTTAATCAATAAAATAATGTTGGTTGGATTAGGGATGTCCTAATTTCAAGATTGTCGATAATCGACTAATTATCGTAGTAGACTTACCACCCCTTCACTGCTACAGGTATTTGCCTGTACAATTATACCATATGTTGAACGTTAAAACCACAGGGGTTGAGGGTTGGAGAGCTCGTGAAAATATGTCAGACTTGACCCTCAAACGTCAAAAGTGATAAGGTATAAAATAACGATGTTTGACACTAATTATTCTCCTACTGTATTTTTAATATAACATTTAGTTTTCCTATCTATATTTTGATTTTTGTCTACATTTAGGGATAAAATATTAATTCATCTATATGATGTGTTTTATATACTTATTTCAAGTGACCATATTCGGACGAACGTAGGTTGATAATGATTATTAAACATTTTGTTCAATTATTATTGATCTCAATATTTTTTTTAATGTAGGTATATATAGCTAAATCGATATCGATAAAATTTTGTAAGTTAAGACATGTGATTGGGAAAAACAAGATTTTTTTTAAGTTTACTTTAAGCTACCTGGTGCCAGTGACAGTGCGCAGCTTCGCCTGCGTTAACTTAAATTTACACCTGTATCTGCATAAATGATGATTATTTTATAACCTATATTATGCTTTCTACTATCTGCCAATGAAAGTTCAGTTAAACCGACCAAGCCGTTTCAGAAATTAGTGTGAAAAAAAAGACAGACAGACATTTTTTTTAAATAGATTTATGGATTAGTACTTTAGAATTTATTTATATTACTCGTATCATAATGTATACATTTACTAAAAACTATTAATTCGAAATTACAAATGTATTTTTTTTTTGTACCGATAAAGCTTGAAGATTTGGTAGTAATGTACAAGACAGGAGTGCTAACATAAGGCAGATGTATAATATATTCAACGACAGGTGTGCGAACGGCCGACTTGGTCATGACTGACGTCCAGACGCCCCCTTAATTGCTACACTTGACATGTGACATGTCGTGCCCGCCAAACTGAAATATGACTTTTTGTTTTACATTCAAGAATTAGACCAATCAATTGGAGCAGCGAATGCAATTATTTATGTTTTTTCATAAACGTTTGATTAGGTGACGATTAAATTATCGAATGAATGGCTTTTAAGAAATGAAAAATATTTACTATTCGTTCAATACAATTAGACGCATTAAAGAAATGCGGTTGCGATACTCGTACCTTGCCTAATTAGGGAAAGCGCGGGGAGAAGGTTCGGGTGTCTTGTCTTGTGCCTAATTCTTTTGGTTTCATAGTTTGGGACAAATTTTGTATCGGTTTCGGTCGTTGTTTTAATAAGTTATTGACAGACATGCAACTTCGTATTTTTAATTTATATTCTTTAATTTGAATAGGCAAACGAATGCTATATTCCCTAGCTAAACTGATTAAGGATTTCATTGTAAGTCCTTTTCAAAATAGGTTATAACTCCGTCTTATTCATTAATTACTTACTTATTTAATCCTATATGAGAAGATGATAATCTCTAAAAGGTAACAGTCACCAAATATAAAACGCTTTTAAATTTGATAATAAAGAAACACACACCATTAATATGGTATGTGCTATATGCAGATATTATGAAAATATTTGTTTTTTATATTTTCAATAATATGAAAATTTAAAAACAAAATATTATGTTCATACAAAATACAATTTTTTGATAAGTTCTAATAATATAATAAGTCGAAAGTAAGTACGTATAGTTCACTACATGATAAGGACGCAAAATTCACTAGTAAATTTTAAACATCCTATCTTATCAGTAAAAATTTAACATAATCCCATTAGTTTTCTAAACGCCACAAACTTCAAATATTTTCTATAAAATAAATCTTACAAACTAAAATTATTATTCCCAATAACATAATTCATAAAATATAAAACATTTCTGAAAAAAATATTACGCTTAGCATTCAAATTTTCCTTTCGCAAGCGATTTCGCTACAGCAAAAAACAACGCAAGCTTGTAATTTATAGGATTTCTGACCGGTCAGCCTTCTGTGGAAAAAAAATTAAAGAGAAATACGAGGCTTCACATTTTGACGGATCACGATACTTACGTATTTTCCCACTCCGTTTTCCAGGATCGATGATCGGTTTTAGCCATTTTACTTTAGTAATTGTACTACCTAGGAATGTTTCGATATTGATGTTTATAAAACAAAAGCTTTGTACTGATCTCAAGGACGTGAAATTGATGATTTGTAAAAAAAAATATGTTAGGTATTTAGTAGGTACTACTAGAGTGTATAAAGCTTGTAAAAAGAAAATAGTTTTATGATAATAGATACAAAATAAATGCTAACCTTATCAACTATTTGTAAATGATAGGATTTGAAATTAACATGGTTATTTTCATTATTTAAACTATTTAAAACGGGGTATTTACCGTGTTTTTAAATATTATTTCGCGGAGCTCGATATTTCAATATTGCCAACGAATGTCTTACTACTGTCTTTAAATAGTTGTAAACTATGTTAGGGAAAATTAAAAACTAATATGTGTTTTTGTTGTTGTTTACAATCCGTCATTTTAATTATGCCTGATTCAAAAACAGGATTGAGAAAAATAAAGTGTTCCAGCAAAACATTTCCTATGAGGAAGTTAAGGGTTATTCGACAAAGCCTTTCTTAACGAGTGTTTACGTCTGGATGTTTGTTTCATGACTAATGATTTGACATTTAATTAGATCCCAGAATTTTAAGGAAAGAAATTATTAATTAAAATTTACGCTCTACTACTCAGTATTTCAAGCATTAAGAAAATACCTGCTCTAATCAGTATATTTGAGTTTAGTGATATGTCAAGAATTAAACGAGGAATGCAGTAAATGAAAAAATAGGTTTTAGAAAAGCGATGGGAATAATGAATGTACTGAGTAAGAAAATTTCTGGACAATTATTATTAGTGTTAGCAAACACCTTCTTCTTCTTCTTGGTCTTCAGCAGCGACCCGCGGTTTCACCCGCGTACTTCCCGTTCCCGTGGGATTTCGGTGATTAATTATAGCCTATGTGTTATTCTGATGTATGAGCTATATTATTATAAAATTTCGATAAAATCCATTCAGTAGTTTTTACGTGAAAGAGTAACAAACATCCATACTTACAAATTTTCGCGTTTATAATATTAGAAGGAGGAAGGAAAGGAGGAGGAAGAAGAAGTAGGATAATCAGCCTCCTGAGTGAGAGGTCTGAGTTTGATCCTGACCTCATGGTAACCTTGAACCGAGTTTTTCTAAATTTTTAAGTGCGCCTGAATATGAGACCATCGCTCGCTCATCGGTGATGGAAATTAAAGTTACTAAACCTGCATGCCTCATAAGATTGAAAGTCTTTGAACTTAATAATATGAAGTTCACCAGCTAAAATTGGTCTAGCGCATCGGTGAACTGCAGCCCAATGCCTTGCCTGATTTCGAGGAGACATGTTCACAGCAGTGAAATGGTTGATATCTTACTTTTTTTTTTACTTTTAGTGTTAGCACCGACTTCAGAGTTATAAAATAATTAATTATTATTTATTCATTTTCATTTAACTACTTGAAAATACTTATTACTTTGTTCGAAGTTAATTTATTTTTTGATTTTTAGTTTACTGTTTGAAGTACTTTGAATTCGTTTCTTATATTGTAAAACATTAATTTATTGAAATTCAATCTTACAAATCTTTCAAGTATTTTATATAACTATCAAGGATTAACGTAAAGGCGCAGCTCCACCGCGGCGCACGTAGAGACTACGCAAGTGTCTTTAAATAGTAGTTACCAAAAAATGTCAATGTGAAAACACGCCGCGGCTCGCGTTCTTACTCTACTAGTTCCGATATCCATAAATTGTAACAAAACTTTTGTTCATATTTAAAAAAAAATTGAATATACAAATTATATATCGATAATAGAAAAAAAAAACAAATGTCTCTAGAAATATGTACAAGGTGTGAGTGAGTTTGGGATTTACACCTATAAGTCGACAACATTCTCAAATACCATACCACATACCAATACTTTAATTACTAATAACGAACTGTTGAATTATCTTTAAACAATCGTATTTTTGGTATTTCAAGAAGTTATTTACATATCTTGTTCGACCCGACTCCATTGGAAGTTTCGTTTTGTTAGTCGTTTACTATTTGTTGGTATTCTTTCTGTGTAGTCTCCCTAATTAGATGCGAGAGGAACGAAACGAAAAAGGACCTATGTTCAAAGGTGGATAGAAACGAGGTATTAATAAGATGTTATACTTATTGAACTTTTCAAGTTTGTAATAAGACTTCCAGCGAAACTTCTTTGTGTTTGGATTAATCCTATAAAATACCAGGAGAAATCTTACTATGTTATATTTATGAAAGACAAAAAAAATGTAGGAATGTATGGATGTATATGACACTTTCACACCAAACTGATGAATGGATTTTAATGAAACTTGACAATAATATAGCTCGGGATTCCCATGGAAATATAAAGTACATATTGTGTGAAGTACAAAATGAGTTAATACATATTTGTGTAAATACTACAAACGCCACAAACTTTTTATTATGTTGTAAAAAAAATTATACAAAAACTGTGTTTTAGTAGGCAAATAAACATACGTATGGATGTAAAAAAACTTTTAAAATTTCATCTAGGACACTTCCTTCAACAAATCATTCATCTAATAAACAGACAAATAAGATGTAAAGTAGAAAAAGATATCTGTCTAACCTAACCTAACATAATTAAATAATAATCTTAATGTTTCCGCGGCAAAATGGCTATAACAAATGATCAGTCATTCTTATCGCTCCGCTATAGATGTTAGCCTCTATGTTGTCTCACCTATAATAGTCCTCCTTGCAGTATATGTTCCCATCCCTGGAGAAGCAGGTCAGTTCGCTGTCGAGAGGAAGCCGGCATTCGCAGCAACGGAGGCAGGAGCCATGCCACTGTCGGTCCACAGCAAGCAGGTAATACCTGTCATTTATAAACATAATAAATATATTATTTTACAAATTATCAGCGTATTAGTTTAGTAACGTGATACCATGTAGCCTCGTGATAATATCTTTACTAATATCATCATCATCATCATCATTATCATCCTTATTCAACTGGAACAAAGGCCTCTTTTAATGCACGCCATGAAGGCCGATCCCTTGCCAATCGGATAGAACACGGGCCGCCCACTGACACACGCACCTTAACGTGGCCTTAACTTTTGATAGTAATCATAGCTACTATATTATTACCCATTTACTAATATACATTCATACTAATCTACCATCTTGGTGTTCAATGAGAGATGCCTATGTCCAGCAATGATAAAGGCTGATGTTGACGATTACGAATACACTTCAAATGCTATATTCAAATAAAGAAGCCTATGATCGCCTGCGCAAGTGGTCATATAATATTTTAAGAATAGTCTTTTTTTGTGCAGGAGCTGATGTTAATGATAAAGTTGTAAGAATTTTTTTACAATAATCATCAATAACCTTTATTTCGTTTCTGCACATAGGCCTTCCTCAATGAACGCCAAGACGACCGATCCCTTTACCTTACACGTGTATTATATTATTAAATCATTATCATGATATACTATTTGCAAAAGCTTATTTTGATAATGACTAATTATAGTAATTAGTCGTTGGTATGAGACAGATTTATTTCATTTCTAATAACAATCACGATCAAAATAACTGCTCATTCATAAATATAACTTCCCTATTAAGTAATTCTTAAATAGAACGATAATAAACATACGTAATCAGTAAGTACCTATATCAAAGTAGAACAAAAAAACAATTAATTGTTCTGATTTATTGAATACAGGTACAAATATATGTCGAACTTCGAGGGAAAGAGTATTTTAATATGATAGTCATGTAAATAAGATACTTCCTATGATAATTAAGTGAATTAACATTACTTGAATAGCTGTTTCCAGCCACTACACGTGCTTAGGCTTTATTTATGAACTTAAATACTGTTTTAGTTCACAATTTACTACTGTAATAACACTAAAGTTCATTAAGATATAATGAAAGTTTTAGAGATTATACAATAATAATTATTATTATCAAACGATACCTCATATGTATACAGTTTATGTTTTTATTGATACTTAAAAGACAAATTTACATCAAAACTTTTATCTTTAAGGTCTTTAAAACATTAGTTTACAAATTTTCCTTTGTTTTTTGTTATTAATTTAACCTTAGTGTTGCATTGTATAGTTTCACAATGGCAAGCGGTGATATTCCGTTGTTATAGATACTTTTAGTTTTATTATTACTGATGTTTGAAATATGTCGATTAGCATAAGGTAGTCTATGTGGAATGTCCATAAATAAATATACTTCACCATCATCATCATCATCATCAGCGTTTATCCATGCATGCTGAACATAGGTCTCCTTCAATGAGCGCCGAGACTGTTAATCCCTTGCCACTCGCATCTAACACAGACCGGCCACTTTACGAAGATCGTCTTATTCTCTACCTTACCTTATCGCATGTATTTAATACCTACTTAAACATTAAACGTACTATATACGTGTAAGTATAATATATCATCATGATCAGACTTTATCCGTCCACTGCTTAATAAGACCTATAAACGATACATCTGACGCGCATTTAAGACCTGAACACGGTAGGCTATCCGTTTGCCCCCTATATAAAAAGGCTTAGTATATCTGTAGATGTTATTCCCACAAACCAAACTAAAGTTGACTACAGAATCTCACCTGTCTTGTATCCTGCCCCCGCAGCCCGCGCACTCGTCTGGGGTAGCAGGCGACCCCTCCGAGCTCTCTCGCTCTTTCAGCATCCTGTCCCTCCTGCCCTCCGGATTGGACTCTTCGTCTCAAATGACAAGGTTCGTTTCGCTTTGCTTCACCGTCTCATCATTACCATTCGGGAGAGACATCGCTTTTTGTTTGATAGGATCAGAGCAGGATTCCTGGCCCTAAGCCTGTTAACAGATGGTATTGGAGTTATTGAAAACACTATTATTTCGTTGTATAAGTAAGTCATCATTTAATATTATGTATAAGAAAATAACTTTTGAATGCAATAATCAATATTTTCACTTAAAAAACTCTATCACTGACCGACGAAATGTTGATATTTGTGAACAACAATTTTTCTTTTCATAAGCAACATACAAAATTTAAGAGAAGATTTTCAATTCGTCTGTATGTTTTTTGTATGTTTGTGACACGATTACGACTTCTAGTAGAATGGACTCATTGTAAGTTGTAAAAATAATGCGATTATTTTTTCACATTGAGTTTTTAAGGTCGTTTTTTTTTATATTTTTAATTTTACAATAAATAAAAAACCAAAACCGATTTCAAAACTTTAAATTATGTACAACTAAAAAATTAAAAATAATATTTAAATATTTCGAGGTAAAGTTAATTAACAAAATTAATTAATTAATTAATATAATAAAACTTATATATCTTACTTATACTTTTTGAAATTAGTTATTTTGGGAGTCGGTGCCAGCCAAGAAGGACAGTTTAATCACAATTCACAGCACTTGAATACATAATATTATACTCTCACATCTATTGTAAATTTCTTTGCAATTATTGATTTTGTACTCATACGAGTAGATTAATTAACCCAGTAATTGAGTAGATGTCTGTTAAGGTTATCTTTGCTTTGGCTGGTACCGACTCCAAAAATAACTAATTTTAAAAAGTATAAGTAAGATATATATAAGTTTTATTATATTTATTAATTAATTAATTTTGTTAATTATCTTTACCTCGAAATATTTAAATATTATTTTTAATTTTTTAGTTGTAAGTACATAATTTATAGGTTTGAAGTCGGTTTTGGTTTTTTATTTAAAATTAACTTTATTTTGTACTTTTTATTTTTAAGTAGGGCCAGTAAGGCTAGTAAACTTTCTCAGAGGGCTTACACAAATTTATTATCATCATCATCAGCCTTTCTCCATCCACTGCTAAACATAGACCTCCCAACTCCCGACCAACACTTCGTCTATCTAAGCGTGGCCTCCTCGACAAAAGCAATCACGACGATTACCATGGATTTTTCGATAGCGCAAAGAAGAAGCTCGTTGAAGAGGCAATGGGTTGGTCACTCGCTTAGGAGAACGGATGGCTGATGAGCTAATTAGGTTCAGCGGTGAAGGCCGCGTACCTAGAAGACGAAGTGATGGTCGGCCAATAATCAGTTGGGAAGACGATCTCCGAGCAGTGCCTGGTCCATGTGGAATGCGAGTGGCAAGGGATCGGTCGTCTTGGCGTTCATTGATTAAGGTCTATGTTCAACAGTGGACGGAGAAAGGCTGATGATGATGATGATGATAACATTAAGTATTGCATACACAAGTTTACAGAGTGCACAAAAATTACAGACAGTTAGGATTTCTGCCACAGATCGCATCTTTACGGTAAACCGTTGAGGAATTGATCATCATATTCAGCTACGACAGTTACTTGACCACTTGACCATAAAGACGTTACGTTAGGCAAATATCCGGATGGCCTATAAAAGATTCAGCCGAGTATTATTAATTTGCTCCTAAGAATTGAAGAGTTCCGTTGCTTTGTTGTGGAACCCATGATCAGAACCTAACCAAGTTTTCACCAAACTTTCTTTGAAGTACATTCTTTCAAATAAACTAATAATCATCGAAATCGGTTGGCGTGATATTCAGTTATTCATCTATTTGTCGCGCACGTGCCTAAAGTAAATTTAAGACTTTTATGGTTTTCTCATGGATACCATCATCAGAACTGGACTAGATTAAAATGGGACCCCATGGGGAGCATCACCTTTCTAATAAAAAAAGAATCATCAAAATCGATTCACCCAGTCAAAAGTTTAGGTAACAATTATAAAAAAAAAAACAAAAACATACAGTCGAATTGATAACCTCCTCCTTTTTTTGAAGTCGGTTAAAAAACAATTCAAGCCGACTACTAGAAGCAATTAAATTAATGACTCATTTACTCAAACTTAATTTATCATACTGATTCGTTTAGGTAAATTTAACTTATTTATAGAACCTGTCAATCTTATATTGTGGAACAGCTTTTATTTACCATAAAGCAATAGTCAGTTTTTGATTTGGGTTTGAATAGCTTTCAGTCGAGAACAAATGGTAATGTATATTTTATTCGATAATACTTCAAAATATTATATTACATTTTATCGAGAAATTCATATTGGTCTGTAAATATTTTCATCGTAAAAGCTCCTTTGTAAAATTTAATTATCGTGAGCTACATGAAATTATGAGATATTGCTCAAATTTCCCATTTCCAATTTAAAATAATATTTTAACTCTCTGTTTCCTGCAATTACGTGCGTCCGTAAACGAAAAAGAAAATTATTTTTTTAAAGAAACAACCTATAGTAATCATCCTTTGTGCATAGCCAACAAAATCCTAAAGAGCCCCGCGGTTTCACACACGTACTTCCTATTCCCGTAGATTATGGGGATTAACTATAGATTTTGTGCTGTTCTGATATATAGCTGTAATATTGTCAAGTTACATCAAAATCTATTCAGTAATTTTTACATGAAAGAGTATCATATATTCATCCATCCAAGAGTAACATACATCCATCCATCCATACTTACAAACTTTCGCGCTTATAATATTACGTGCATAATAATACATTTTAATTACACGTTTTCTACACTAATATTATAAAGAGGAAAACTTTGTTTGTTTGTTTGGTTGTAATGAATAAGCTCAAAAAGTACTGGACCGATTTTAAAAATTCTTTCACCACTCGAAAGCTACATTATCCACGAGTAACATAGGCTAAATTTTATTCTGGAAAAAAATAGGACAGAAGGTGTAGAAAATCAACGAGAAAAGTTACTTATTTTGCGTACTAAGATCCCGTTGTAAATCTTAGTTAACGCAGGCGAAGCCGCGGGCAACAGCTAGTATATTATATAATATAACATAGATTAAACATCACATTCATGATCTTTATCAACATTATAATAGATAAAGATTGTTGAATAATGACGTGGATTTTAGACAAAATTCAAAATATAATCTATTCTAAAAACTTTGCGAAAAGAAAAGAAAATGTTATCTATTCTAAACAATAGATTATAGAATATTGTTTGTCCAACAATTCGATGCAAATTAGATTGCTGAAATTTCCAGGTATCTAGGGTACACAATAGTGGATATACCTATTATATATTTATAAGCTTTTTCTGTATAAAGCTTATTATAATCTTTTAACATTATGTTAAAATATGGCGAGAGTTGAATTGACTCATATAAGAAAAATACTATGTATGTAATAAAAATAAAATAATGTTTTATATAGAAATGAAATTTTAGCGACGTCTTATTGTCATATTGGAAACGTCGGTGACGATGACGCGGGTTCAATGATTTATGTTCACCAAAAAAAAGAGTACTCAAAGTGCCGAAAGGACAAGGAAAAACAAACAAGGACGCTTTAACTTTAAAATGTGAAATGATTCTCAATGTATGACCTTATTACTGAATTGTTTATGTAATTTTGAAAACTTTAGACTCGAATAGCGAAACGGAAAATATAGTCGTATGGTATGAGAATAAAGTTTAATTTAAAATAGTTTCTTCGCTTCGCTTTTAGTCTACACAAACCTATGTAATAGAATGTTTATTGAAATATCGAAATCTGTCTGTCTTTTCCCAAATGGGTTCTGCACTAAGAAAATGATGGATACGATCTGAACGGTTGATCATATATTATCATAAAATAAAAGTATTTAAATATTTTTATGTTTTATTTATTTATTTCACACCTCTGGGTGGTTCAAAGATGCCTCTTTCCACTGCAATCGAGCACGAAAATAGCATACACGCCATTGGAAGTAAAGGGAAGTAAAAACAGATATTTCTTATTTTACTTCCCAACGTATGTAATATACTCTATATTTTATAGTACTCGTTCTTTACTATTATCTATTACTGCACACATTTTTTTAGTATATCATATGATATTTATATTTAAATTATATGTTCAGTTACAGCTTCGCCCGTGTTAACTTAGATTTACGGACTATTTTTTTTTCATTAAAAGTATCTAATGTTACCTATACATCTACCTATACCTAAGTATTTCTCGCGTAAAATCGTTACAAACATACTTAAATTCACATTTACAATATTAGTAGAGTTATATTTTACAGTAAAAATACATAGTTTATTTTTTTTTTATTGAAATTAAGTTTCCTTATTATATTATCTGATACACTTTTTAAATTCGATAAATAAATATCATATTCAATTATTTACACCATATATAATAATCTAGTAATTATTAAAGCAAATGACAAATATATACTAGACATAGATGGGAATAATTGTGGGAGTACCCAATAACAAAACAGTGGGTAGCTCTTTGTAAGATCCGTCTAGAAGGGTCTATTCTGCTTAATTTTTACGCCAATTACACTTGTTATGTTCGATATAAAAGGGCGGGATAAGCATTGTATTTACTGGCATGCCTTCTTATCTCAAGATAAACGCATGGACGACTTGGCATAATAACGTCTAGACCTGGGAGAGGAGGAGGACCTAGGAGATTTGACGAACGAAAAAATGTCATTCCTATTTCATAAATGTTAAGTTTGTTGACAACCAATGGACTATCGAGTAAAAAGACCAGAGATTGGACCTGGATGAGCGACCTTATTATTGCAATTTTTATTTCAATTTTATAAATTAGTACCTATTGTTTTGACCATGGCTCTACTACCCCACGGGAACTGATATTTTTTCGGCATAAAAAGTAGTTTATGCGTTATTCTGGTCAGTCTGTATGCAAAATTAAGATTTCAAGAATAGAAGAGCTGAAGATCTGTTTTGGCATAATTGAGTAAAAAGCTTTCATCGATACCAACATTTGCATTGACAATATTCAGAAAGATAATAAGTTTTAGCATCAATTTCGTGATTGACATTGCTAATCGGTGTTAATTAGTAGATAACAATGTAATGGGAGGATAAATACTGTGTATTTTACCAATTTCAATTAATTTTTTATATAAGAAAAAATATTTTTAAAAACGCTTAACCGTTTTCATATAAAATATAATTAAGATAAGATATCTGGTTAACCAAGCATTTGCTCGTATTTTTATTTTTGGTAAGCCTATTTGATTTTCCTCGTCTTAACTCAAAACAAAACTTCTTTTGGTTTTGTCTTAGAAAATGTACTAAGATACGAATCAGAAACTCCCAGTAAAAGTTTTTCTCACAAAAGAAAGAACTTGAATATTCTATATAAAAAATCATCTAAGTGGAGCCTTCGGCTCGGCAACGATGCGCTGGCTGGCAAATTCGTAAACTTCACATACCCTCAGACTTTTAATCTCATCAGGCATGCAGGTCTCCTCGCGATGTTTTCCTTCACCGGTTGAGTGAGTGATAGTCTCTTGCTCGTGGGTGCACTTAGAAATTTATAAAAATCTATTTGAAGGCACCACAACCGAACCCGGACCGAATCGAATCGAATTCGGTCTCTCTTGCTCGAGGGGCCGAGTCAATTCACTGGACTATCATCACTAGATAGTAGTGACGTAGACTATAAAGTAAATTTATTGTTTTCTCAATCCGGATACGACTGTACTGACCAGCCACTCACAAATAAAAGAAAGCTCTCAGCGGTATTCAAGTTTAAAATTCAACACAATTTCACTAGGTATCAACATATAACTCAAACATAGCCATTCAAATAAGTAATACAAATTTATAAAAAATGAATGAGAGAAAAAAATATATTACGTATCCTGTTTCTCAGCGAGTTACCGTAATTATCATTATTCTTGGACGAGCACAAATCAGCGTGAGGATACAATGGGCTTCTATGGTTTATATTAAGCTCTTTTATTGGGAGAGACAATAGGGTTTCTTTGTTTTTGTTTTACTCAAGTCGTGAGCGCTTCTATATTATGTATCATATGGAATTTATTTGTTTTCTGTTTTTATTTATACAAACTTATAAAGGAGCTGATAGGATGGACAATGTAATATTCAAAAACCTACTAAATCTACGCGAAAATTTGTAAGAATGTATGGATGTATGATTGTTACTCAGATAAAAATTTAAATAGATTTTGATAAAACTTTACAATAATGTAGTTTAATTAAACGAATAATGCACAGCCTTAATAATAAATTTGCTACACAATACGCTAGTTTATTCGTTTATTTCACATTTACAATTGCTACTTAATTCGTTTTAAAACGGTTTTAAGAAAGTTTTATGAAAATTTTGAAGGATATTACGTGTAATAACTAAAGGTTAATTAGAGCATATATTTTGCACATAATATTTTAAAAATATATATTGAAGTCTCTAGAGAACTTGACTGAAAAAAGTGGCAGTTTTTTAAGATTCACGTGAGTTTGAGATCGAAAAAGCTTGACTTTGATTTTTGGATCGACATTCATAAACTAAATGCCATAACTTTGGAAGGCTACATTTGAATTGAAAACTGGACATTTTATTGTAAATGGTAAAGTAAAATATAAGTAGACTAAAATTTAACTAAAATAGTAAAGAATCTTCTTATTTTTGGAATTTTTTACAGAAAAAATAAGAAACTCTGAGAAATATTTCGCCGTAGTTACTCAAGCGAGCAGTGGCATCATAGTATTACTATGGAAGCCCTTAATTGAGAAAATACATCGTCTGCATGAATTTGTTTATTGCTTCCATAAAGCTGATGGACGTACTTGTAATCATAGGTATAGCCACTTTACCATATTTCGCCTGAGAATAGTTTACGTATAAATATGTTACCTAGAACAGACCTAGGACTTGTTTTAGTTCATCATATGCCTCTTATTATCACGTAGTAATACAGAGTAGCATTACTTTGTCTATTCAATTTAAATTGCAATAGTTTTTCATTTCGTGTAATAATAAAAAATGGAGATTATATTTTGCTGAGTATAGATTAATTAATGAAAACTGGCTACCTAGTTTCTAGGTGGAGTCTAGTTTTGTTTCATTTATATACTCTTATTGCGTCAATTTATAAATTGGGAGGCGAACGTGTTAAAAAATAAAAGCTTATATATTTTAATAAAAAATATTGTTGAAAACTGAACACAACCCTTTTTTCATAGATTTATATCAGGTTTCAAATTTCAATTTCAATACGGTGTATCTTTTTTTATACAATTTCACAAATCAAATACAATTTTGTTTTAAATTAATCTAAGAATACCATTTTATAATCACATTAATATGACAGACAGACACCACACCTAGACAGTCAGGTCAGGTCAACTTACGTCGATAAAAATGATGACCTAAACTTATTAATTAGAACTAGGTTTCTAATGTCAACGAGTCATGTCTCTTGTCTCGCATTTCTTACGCTGCGCTGTACAAGTTAAGAGAGAAACCTACGCATCGATTTAAAGCTTTAAAGTCAAAATTAAAAATAGTCCCATTCTTTTATATAAATCGTAAAACAATAACCGTACATGTAATAAAGGAGGCTTTTGCCACCGTGACAATGTCAAAATTAGAGCAGATCTAGGGTGCAATCGTGTGCATTCAACGTTGACTTATCAGGGGGGTCTTCATTTTACTTGTCTCTGGTATGAAAAGTCCAAAATTATAGTATTTTATTAGTAACGATTAATTACTTCATAATATACATATAACTAATTAACGATAATTTTTCATTGACTTTTCAATTATACGAAGCAAAATAACATAATTGTAATTGATTTCCATAAATAAATTAGGTTGAAGTACGCATTTCTTAATTTTAAATTCAGGTAAAAGACCGGTTGTTCATTTATATGACGCATGTAATCAAGCGGTTTACGTCATGAAATTGTTTACAAATATTTGGGCTTACGAGCTTTTTATACAGGCTGATAAATTCGCGGAAAGCTTTTACTTTTTTCGAATTTTTAAATTGTGTAATTAGACGCAGCTTAGTCATAGCTACACACAATCGAGAGGCTCTCTCTTAGACAATATATAGGTACCAAAAAGCTTTATACTATGTATATTGAATCCTAGAGATCCTAAAGGCTGAGTGACCGGCCCTAATTGGATGTGGCGATAGTTTGTCGTGACGTTCATTAGAATAGCCCTTGTCCAGAGGACGGAAATTAACGACATCGATAATGCTTTTAAGAACGAAAAAGCGAAATAATCATCATTATCAGTATATCATCATCATCTCCTTTCTCAGTATCCTATATGTGCCCAGTACTGGACTTAGGCTACCTTTAATGAATGCCTGCCATAGTATGTATGAACTTGTAATAAAATTTCTTTGGCTCTACCACTTGGATCTGGCTGGTTTTGGTATAAATAAAAAGTGTTTGAAGAGGACAATTCCAAATTCAAGTTAGGAAAATGTGTGATTTTTTTTCTTATTGTTAAAATGAGTGAAGCTAAGAAATTTGATACATTATAAAAGAACGCGCTTATCTGTAAAACTATAATAAGAGCACTAGACAAGTATTTTTATATTTGGCAGCCTATTTGTTTCAACAACTTTTACTTTCTTTCTCTCTTTTTAATTCAACCTTTTTTAATTCTTTTCGAATTGCTAGTAAATAAAACCTCATTAGAGATTGAATTTTTTAAACTCTGTACACTAATTTTACTTAAGTTAAACGATTGAGAAGGCGAGAAATCTCCCGCCTTTTCAACGCGCTTCTATTAGCTTGGCCTGAGACGCACTTGTACGAGCGATCTAAGCTAAATAAGTGCACTCTGCGCTTTTAGCTTTAACTACCGTAAGTGCCAAATATTTAGGTGTACACATAAAATAAGCGGTATGTATGCAAGAAATCGCATGGGCTTTAGTTTTTTTGTAAGTACCTACATAAAACTACTGTATTTGCATAATAAAAACTATGGTCTTTAGGATCATGAAAACTTGTCAGCCTTTATCCGCCCACCACTAGCATAATATATTAAAAAGGTTACTTTTTTTTAAGTTAGATATAATTATGGAAAAAAATATCAAGGCTTGTATTATACGTTGTTTTAGTCCCGATTACACAAATTAATATTTCACCCAAGTACCTATCTTCTACTGGTTCTTTCGTTAGAAAAAAAATGAGATATCTTTCTCTATCTGAAGGTCATTCATAACTGTTGGTTTTAGTCTGACTCATACAAAAATGAATGTCAAAAATTTCCACTTCAATTTTTCGAAGCCTTCTTTTCGCCAAAGATAACAGATATGAGCAAAATTACATGCGTGATAAGATTATAAATAGATATGTGAATCTTTCTCATTTTCATTATTAGCGCAAAGTAGATAGCACTTTACTGCAAGCCTTGTTTTCTAGTATGTATAATCTATACTCTATAGCATATGACTATAGCCAGGTTTACTATTACCCCCCTACAGCTTCGCAATTTATAAAATCTAAACCTCTACCGTGATCCACCCATGACTAGTATTCGAAATATAAAACTATCAAAACTCCTACCAACTGAGAACAGTAAAATGTCGGAATTCCATAAAATTACAACAGTCCAATTATAAATTGGAACGCATAAAAACTATTGAAAACCCGTCGATACGCTGACTATGAATGCAATCGGTGTAGTAAATGTTTTTATAGCTTTTTTTAACGTTTCTATTCAAACAGCTTTATTAAAACGCAACAATAGTTATAAAACTATTTATGGTTACGGTTAATAAACGCTGATAAATATTTAGGGGTCATTTTGTTTGTGATTAGATAAGGCTTTTATGAGAGCAAAACTAGTAAAATATCAGGGAGTACGCATAATCAGACCAAACATAAATTTCATCGAAATAAAGACTTTCTCAACAGAAATGTTAAGTTGATTTTTGATGATGATGAGAGTTGAAAAAAAATCACATTGAGAGTATAGGTAAAAATATTTTAAGCTTGCCGAATTATTTTTGTTAACATAATATATTACATGCTTAAATTAAACCGATAATCATTAAAATCGCCTTTTCCATTCACTATTACACCAAATAAATCCAAATACACTTTAAAATAATACATCACATTTTTAGCTTTTTTTTACCATACGAAATAATAAGCGATATTTCAGACGAAAAATTCGTATACATTGGTAGTGAGTATAAAAAACCACCCTCGACCCCTTTGGGCGGAATCCCTCGCAGCTTCGCTGTCGCCCTCGACACTCCCTTCGTAATGCGAGCCGCGAGCTGTTGCTAAGAAATACGCACGATATTTTAAATATCCTACGATACCTACACAAGCATATCGCTTTGGATAATGAAGTTTATCGGAATATATAAAAAAACTTACATAATTTTTGTACTTAATAAAATATTTAATAATCATAGGTACTTTACTAGAGATGATGGTCTAAAGGATCTCGCCTCTTGAGCGAAAGAGTCCGGGTTCGATCCTGACCCGTTGTGCCTTGTAAATGGAATTTCCACTAAATGCACCCTAAATACGAAACCATCGGTGAAGGAAACATCGTGAGGAAACCTACTAGCCTGATGAGATTAAAAGTCTATGAAGGTGCGTGAAGTTCACCAGCACTCATTTGGTCAGCGCATCGGTGAACTAAGGCCCGTTTTATCTTTCACGATAAAATTACTGGATATAATTTGATGAAAATCTACAAAAATATAGCTTACGCATCAGAATAATATAAAGGCTATAATTTATGCACGGGAATGGGAAGGACGCGGGTGTAGCCGGGGGGTTTGCTAGTATCTTACTAATGATAGATGAGAAGCGCCAATTAGAATGTGTATTACTAAATTAAGGAGGAACTAATACCACCACCTTTTGCTTCGAACGTTTATGATGTAAATTAAAAGTCTCGAATAAAAACTATCGTTTAGTATTTGCAGATGCTCGAAATATCGTAAGAGTATAAAATTGAAAAAAGAGATTTTTCTCCGTCATTTATTTTTTATTTTTTTGGTCTTATAATTATTGTCTTATTAAAAAAACTTCAAATAAGGAAAAATAATAATTGTTATTATTTTTAAAATAATAATTGTTATTATTATTACGTAACATACAATGTGAGGCTAGTCTAAAAAAATGTAATAAAATTCCTGAGGACAATCATATAATTATCTGTTGAGTCATCAGCTAAGATTTTACGTTTTAATGTTTTTCTAGTACCTAATTAATTTTATGTCACACTAATATAAAGCTGAATTCAGACTTTGTTCGTTGAACGCGTCTTCCTAAGATTATTCAGGAACTATTCGTCAGATTAGAAAGATTATTTTAGTTTTAGATGGTCCATTCATCGAGGAAGGATGTATCTCTACATATCATCCCGCTGAGATGCCTTTGTAAACCGTAGTTAACTAGTTAGTAATAAATACTTTATCAATTTCAGAACGGAGAATCCTATTCGGCTAATGAAAGGTCTTAAAATTTCTTCTATTTTAAAGTCAGTCGTCAATTTCAAACGATCCAAACATCTCTTTAAATATACTAAATTAAAACATCTAAATTGGACTGTACTAGGTGAATTCAAACAATTTGCCCGAGGCGAAATGCAATAGCAGATCTTCCGGAACCTAAACCACACGAAGTTTCCCGAGGGTGAGTCCATACATTTCTCATACCTCTATGTAAACCGTGCTGACAGGTACGATCGTCAGCATTTGAACTATTGATATGTGGTTGATACCAAACTATCAAATTTAACCCATTTCTCAATATTAAATAGGCCAAGACTAAAGGAGATACTAACAAATTATATTGATTGAACTCTATTTGTTTAAAAATAGTAGAACTAAAATAAACAAAGGATAGTAAATTAAATATTTATCGAGATCCTCCAAAAATATTTAAATTACTATATTTTGTTTAGAAGTAACCAACAGCAGCCACTGAAAAGCATCACAATAATCCCAAATGTTATATTACAATTAATCACAACTAAGGAATAAACTCATGGATAAAACAGAAATAGGCTTTTGCCCATCTAAGCTGCTATAAGGGCTAGAAAAAAAAACTTATAGTTTTTTTTAAATTGGTTTCATTACTATTGTTCATGTAAACCGTAAACCATCCCACGAATTAGCGCCAAAATGACCAAAAGACGACTAAATGACTTTTATTTTATTGAAAAAAAAAACACCAATACAGGCTGAAGTTTTATTTCGTTTGTCCACGCCAGCGTGCAGTATTTATTACAAACACATTCGGAATGAATGAATGGAGCTAACAAATTACATGGTATTCTTTGAGTCTCAAGCTAATACATCCTTTTAAAAGAATGCAAGCAAACATGCACATGCTATTAGTAAGAATAACTTGAAAATAATGTCTTTACGTCCGTACACAGGTGAAATTAGTTTAATCTTAATGTGCTTACAACACAACAAATTAAGTCTATGATTAGAAATAAAAAAATCCTTAATAAAATCCACAATTAGGGCCTGTTTCACAATCTCCAGTTAAGTTCCCAATAGGCTATCGGCAACATATTTGACAGATAGAGTATGGAGTATCTGTCAAATATCTATCAAATATGTTGCCGATAGCCTATTCGGAAATTAACTGGAGATTGTGAAACAGGCCCTTAGTAAAAAATTAATCATTTAAATATTTTTTTAATATGTATGAAATCTTGCACGCATATTTTCTCGCTTTTAGAGAAATCCACGCTTTCATACTCATAACAAGTAAAGTTTACATGAAAATTAGAATGGAGATAAAAATTACATAAGCATTTATTTTAATGAAGTATGTTTATACTGCGTTTGTATATAAATACTAGCTTTATAACGCGGCTTCGTTTGCTTTTTATAGACTAAGAAAGAGTTGAAGTCGTCCCCTGATGATAGATAGGGCATTTTTAAGACATTTTCGCGCTTCATTTGGTTGGTTTAGCATCCAAAGTCTGACACACTTGAGTCTGTTTCAGATTAATGGATTCAAGCAACTTTAGCTTTATTGGAATTACTCCTGCAAGGCATTTTATCCTGTAGATTTTTTTTTATATCATAGGAGGACAAACGAATAGTCGAAGCCTTGCGAGTATCGACGCCTATTAACATCCTTTTTTCTATCCATACCAATTGCTACTGCCTTATACATTTATGATAAATATATCTTTATACCAAATATTTAAAACGGATAATAATAATGAAAACCTTCTACTAAGTAGCTAAGTGAAAACTTTTAACTTATCTGCAGATACAAAACAAAAACCACTACTAAATTTGTAAAATAAGAAATAAAAACTAATTTTACTTCAACTTTAATAATTATAATTATATACAAAAAAAATTATAATAAAAACCGAGAACAAAATATTATATATAAGTACTACTTTATTATGTCTAGTAAGTAAAATATAAAACTTTTAAAAATCAATATAATATGGAAATAACATTTTAATAATTAGGTAGGTCTATATAATTAATTCTGAATCTCATTTCGCTGTCGATTTGAATTTGATTCGTAAATATAGCGCAATGCAAAATTTATAATATTGTCAATACGTATGATAATTTCGTCTACAATCACATGTCTGTCGTATAACCATAGTTCCTGAAGTGCCAACCCCCCCCCCCCCTCTTTATGCCCTTTGAGTCCGGGGCGCACTTCACAAACTGCCCCAAACGGGTAGAGACATATTGGATTTAATTGTTATGAACGAATATTATTTTTAAAGGCTTTTTTTCGAAGACTTTTAAGGCCTGGTGGTTTTTAAGCTCAATCAATGGGATAAAGGTTGAATATATCGTACTTTTATAACCATTAAGTATCCGTTCTCGACATTCAATCTATTTTCATACCAAATTTTATTTACATCCGTTTAACTGTCGGTCATTTTATAGCATTTTTATGTGTTTTATTATATTGACATAAATTTTTATTTTACTGATTGATTGATTCTTTAAAAAATATGTAGAGTCCGCGCCACTTAAGAAGACCGATAGACGCGGCGCTGCAGTCTCATAACTCAATGTTGCCAATTTCTAGTGTAATGATTTTCCACTAAGTCTATCAAGTACAATAAAAAAATTAAATAATTATAGGGCCTATGGTCAGTAGTGGACTGATAAAGACTGATGATGATAATAATGACAAAAATAATTATAGCAGCAAAATAAAAATCTCCCTGCCAGGTTTTAGTAAAATAAAACATTTTTTTGTAAATATTTCGTTCGTATTTTTTACGTATAACCGATTAGTAGAATTCATCTAAAACAAGCTTCTTCGGATGTGTTCGGCTTTTGCCAGGAGTGACGATTTTCTTAGAAGTAATTGCTGCCATTGTTACTTCTTTTGATGTTCGACCTTTTTTACAGAAACACCTGAAAATATAATTCATCTGAGCAAGGATTTAATTCTTTTACCTTGTATTTATATTCATATAAAATATCATAAGATAAATGTAGGTATAGAGTTAATGATAATATTTTAACCATAAATTAGGCAAAAATAAGTGACTCTGGCATCTCTAAAATTTACCTTCCATGGCAGTGACATTTATAAACACATTATTCAACGGGGTTAGTTGTTGTTTATTTTTACTTTCTAATTCACAAAATTATTTCAGTTTAATGATCATTTTACGGCCTTCACTTTTTACACCTTACTTTATATTATATGCTCCATATTTCACGTAAAACAATTTAAAATATCACAACTTCTTACTCCAGACAGACGTCAAGATGTCAATGTTGTCAAATTTAGTTCGGGCATTAGTCGCAGGACTTTATAAGTGGCGCGGACTATATATTTTTTGTTTAAAAATAGTCAAACGCGATATGTAATTTGGCGCCAAAAATTCTCAGTAGGTATTCTTATAATATACCAAGGGTCACGGCGACAACTAAGACCAATCTAATAATACCTCTCAATAGATGGTGTAGGCTATTTAACATTCCAAACAAATATACCACCATATATGTCATATACATACATAGAAAAAACATTCACAGTAAAAACATAACCCTCCTTCTAAAGCATTGGGATTATTATCCCAATTATATTATTTTATATTATAATTATTATTTTATATCTAATAAGATATATTATATATATCTTATTAGATATAAAATAATATCCCTTATTAAGACAAACACAAATAGAGAACTCTTAACAATGCGTCATACAGATAAATATGAGGATATGTATTGTTATGTCTTAGTGACAATCTAAAAGAAAAACATAAAATGATATGTTATTTCATTGGATTCCAAAAATAGTCGTCTCTATGAACGAAATAAGAAATAATCTATTATTGGCTTATTGGGGCTCATATTACAAATATCCAATCAGACTGAAGTTAATTATATTTTCGCGACATAAGTTATTTTTCCTAAAGGAAAACGAAAAAGGTCCTAAAGGACTAACTAATAATTTAATAGTAGCTGCTCTTTTCATTATAACTTGTTCAGTTTTTCAGTTACATATTATATAAGGTACTTTATTAATTAGTATAGTAAGTACAGCCAACCAACGAAGCAAAGAATAAAATGTTTTTTTTTGTTTGGCTATTCCTTCTACAATTTTTCTCCTTATAGTATTCATGTCTTATACAGCCTTTGCTATCAAAAATTCCAAACAATTAAAATAAGCACATACAGGTATACGGTAAACAACGTTGTTTATAGTTGTGTGGGCGCTCATGTTAATTTTGCTAAAGTTTTTTAAAAATTATTCGGATTTTGCTAAAGTAGGGAACCCCCCCTGGGTTCCCTACTTTAGCAAAATCCGAATAATGCAAAACACGACCATGTGTAAGTCGGACTTTGCCTAAGTCCGACTCACACATGGCAGGTATTCTTCATTTAAAACAAAAAATAATCTCCATACAATCAACAACTAAAATTAAAGATAAATCATAATTAACAAATAACCAATGTTAGTTTTACATAAACGTTCATAGTTATTTTATATAAAGTTACATAATCGCTATAATTTAATTTTTACGCAAATTTAAATTTAGACTGGTTAGTTTCATAAAAAGCTATAATTTTTATGGAATATTAGATAATATAGTAAAAACTATAAATTCAATGAACGAATGAATCATCATCATCATCATCAGCCTTTATCCGTCCACTGACCATACGCCCCCTTCCACGATCGCGAATGAATGAATGGATGAAACTCTTTATAGACAATAAATTAAAGTCCTTTCCATAGATATCTTATGACCTAGGATGGGACATCATCAACTGATACCTATTTACTAGATATAAATCAATGAAACTTGGAAGTCCACACAGAGGCTTTCACTAGCAACAGCATAGGCTATACCCAATAAGGTATTTATCACAAATCATCAAGGTGAAAAAAGCTATTGTATATACTTTTAAATATTTTAATAGATTAATCCAAAAAGTAGGTAGGCATTATTAATTTTAATAGCATTAAGACATGAGAATATACTCCTAGATATTTAAAGGTTTTATTTAAGTATATACTTTTATTGAAATTTATAATAGGTAAACACAATATCAGAAATTAGTGGTCGTATACTGTTGAAGGATTCGAACGCGCTGCCCATAATGGAATAGCTAGTCACATCACTAGAGGTATCAGTATGATCGATAAATATCTACGTTATAGTCTTCACTATTGGAGGCATTGTATTTTCGTTCAATATTCATTTTTCTCTTTATTTTAAGGGACATGTTTAATAATAGTAATAATAGTGGTAAATCTTATAAATATGTTTACCGGTAAATATGGGTAATATATTTTCTTTAATAATATTAATTATCCTATGATAGATAACATTTACAATAGTTAACAATACAAATTAATAGACGTAAAATAATAACATTTTAGACTACCGTGTTCAACATTGTAAACAAAAAAAAAGTTATTTGAATTTTATTTAAATCATAATACCCACAACAAATTAAATAATAAAATGGTAAAACAAGCTTAAAAATACGTAACAATCTTGTTTCTTTTTCGTAACAAAAACTAGTGACTTTTTTTCAATACAAGTATAGAGTAGGTACCTAATACCTACTCTCTTTTTATTTTTATCAGAAACTAGATTTTGAACAGTGATATTTTATGTGAAATATTTACTATTTATTATGAAAAATACAATGCCATTATACATTAAATGTTAGTTTCTCTTTAAGACCGTAAAATATATTTGAGGTTTATTATCACTCACGAGCATCTTAAGCTCCATTACTTAATAATTAAGGTATTGAAACAAGCACTACTTACTTAGTGTTATAAGTGGAAAATAGTAGTCAGTTTAAATTGTAAAAGCGAGTTCTCGCTGAAAATTATTAAAGGTAATGTAAATTTTCCTGGAATCTCTACTTCCATTCACGTTATTTAAGTTGCACTTTAAAGCCTTACTACACAAACCGCGACTGATCGTACAGTGAATAACATTTCGACTTTATATTTTCTATTTAACATAAAACGAAGCGACGCACTAAGAATTAAAGACTGTTTTTTTTGGGTTATAAGATATTTTAGAACTACATTATTGCCAGTTTTACTAATATCCTCAAAATTACTAAAAAAAACTTGTACGTGCAAAACAAGTTTGTTTATAACAAACTTTATTACGCATACTAATTACTTTTAAAGAATACATACACAACATACTGAGCAAATCCATACACCCCTTCTAGTGAGCGAAAAATATGAATTCAATTACCTCTTGATTCCTGAACCGGAGAGAATTGGCAACGTCGCGTGTCGCGACAAAATTCGCCGCCAAACAGTTACAATACGCATTCAACTGTTCGAAATTGGAAAGCGGCACTGTTCGGGCCCGGCAGACATCTGAGGGGGCGAAGCGATGCTGCGACGCGGCCACGCCCTCATCTCACCACCAACCAATAGCGTGTCCCCGCTCGCTGCGGTTTCCAACACGAAAGAGTTTAATGGGTTCCGTCCCTTTTCATACTATAAAATTACGCTTTAAGAAAAGGAGACGGCCTCACAACGTTAGTTCGTACGTAATTTATGCTGAGAAGACTTGAATTAGCGAAACGTTGTTAGAAGATCATAACGGACACGGATAGTCAAACTTGTTAGTATAATATAGAGTATATTATCGCTTGTTGTGCGGGGACATGTAAGTGAAATTTTCAGTAACAATTTGCTAAGGTAAATACATCAGCGCCGAAGTCGAGTATCGAGTATAGCAAACCCCTGATGGTTGAGGGATTTTACAAATGAATCGGAATGTATTTTTTATGAGAGCGCATATAATAAATGACTTGATCAGAATACATATGAAGTTATTTTGTAACAAACTCTCATGAAAAATTATTAAGAAATTAAATTATTTTTGTTAAAGAACATGGCAATGTTTTTATTAATGGCCAACCGGTGTCAGATGTAGTGGTGGGAATCTGGGTATCTAGACATTATATCTAGGACGTGACACAAGTTTAAATCTCGTCATGTACAAATTTTTGTTTCATGAATATAGGCACCTATAGATATACTGTAATATATCATAATATTATGTATTGTATCCATTCTACATCGGTAACCGATTTCAAAAATCGAATGATATTCGAATGATATTTTTTTATGTAGGTACATACTGCATCGATTATACTAAGATTTACGTAATTCGTCTTTAGTAGCCATTTGGTTCCGTAAAAATTTGGCAAAATTTAATTAAATCAAAATGAATAAATAATTAATTATTTTATAATTCTGTAGTCGGCGCCAAGTAAATGCTACAACAACCTAACTACAACACCAAATAAAACAATAACTGTGTATGGATATTATCAATCCTTCTAACAACTTTTGTGATTCAATTATACATATTCAATTTAATACGTTCATGCTATTATAGGAATTTGCCAAACTTACATATTTTTCTTATACCGTTATTATTTTGTAATTGCTTTGATATATTTAAAAATAATAAGTGTGCTTAGTAATTTAATATTGTAGTTAGGTTGTTGTAGCATTTACTTGGCCCCGACTTCAAAATCATAAAATAATTAATTATTTATTTAACTAAATAAAAATACGTATAACTTTGTGCAAAGTAAATTTATTTTTTGGTTTTTAGTTTACAGTTTGAAGTCGTTTCTTTTTTTGTTAAAAATTATTTTATTTTACACTTTTAAGCGATGGGTAGACCGAGAAATAATATAGGTGCAAAGTTCTCATCAATATAAATGAATTAAGTCCAAACACAAAATAGCTATTCCAAAGAGTTGAGGAGTTCTCTGAATTGTCCTTCGTCTTCATCATCAGACCCCTAATGACAGTCAAAACCCATCTAGGTGCAAAGTTCTTATCAATGCAAATTAATCAAGCTAAAACACAAGGTAGCTGCTGTGAATCGTTGAGGAGTTCCTTCAACTGTCTCTCGGCTCCATCATCACATCAGACCAGCATTATAACCTATATGGTTGCAAAGTTCTAATCAATATAAATGAATTAAATCCAAACACAAGATAGCTACTCCAAACTATTAAGGAGTTCCCTGAATTGTGCTTCTTCTTCATCATCAGATCGCTAATGACAGTCACAACCCCTCTTGGTACAAAGTACTTATCAATGCTAATTAATCAAGCTCAAACACGAGGTAGCTGACGTAGTTCGTTGAGGAGTTCCCTCGACTGTCTCTCGGCTCCATCATCAGATCATCTCCAAACATTTATAGAATTGTAGTGCTTTGAAATACTTAATAAAAAAACTTAAAAACGCACTAGTCACCCCTACGATTTTTGAAAGTTCCCCTCGATTTCTCTAGTCTGCCATCATCAGATCCTGATTTCCTTAACATGGGACCACTTCGAAAATATCTACTTTCTAACAAAAAAGAATTATCAAAATCGGTTCATAAAAAAGGACGATAAGCCTTGAACAAACATAAAAAAAATCATATATACGGTCGAATTGAGAAACGTCTCCTTCCTTGAAGTCGTTTAAAAACTGAGAAATGTTATAACCGATAGGTACAATTGCATAAAACCATTTCAAAAAAAGAATCTCAAAAAAGCTTAAGAAAGCAAGAAAGCTGTGGTGCTTTGTCAATATACTGTGATCTATGTATGATTTAGACTTTAGATAGTTTCAAATCACTTAATGGCACTCCATCTTTACTCGACCTAAAGCAACACAATATAATATATCTGACCTTTTATACTAGACTAGACACTAAAAAATAAAAAGCTACATTTAAAAAACTGAAACTATGCTATTAGCAAAGTTAAATATTAATAATAAAATACTGTTATTTGTATCTGATACCAAATAGGGGTTGAAGTCCGTTCCCGCTTGCGTTGTTTTGTTCCAGACGAAGCTTTCTATCCCAAGGTCACGCGCGGTAAGTGTAGGTACCTACTACCTACTATTTACATTTGACTTCCAAATCTGACATAAAATTGGACCATTTTTTTTCAAGCTATATGAGTTTTTTATGTAAGTAGGTATTGTTATGTCTGAAATATCACATTAAGCTTAATAATTATTCACATAAATGTTCACGATTATATAAATAATAATCATTCATAATTTGGGTTCGTAAGAAATTTTTAGGCAAAAGTGCCTGTTAGCGATGTTAAAAGGGGCTACCCTTTCAATAAGGGAATAAGAAAAAAACGAAAGGGTATTTCATGATTTGATTCCCTTTTTTATATGACTCCCTCTACCCTAATGTGACGTCACAATTATAAAATTTCGGATAATATAGAACTTATTAAATTTAAAAATATTTAATACAAGCGCTTTTCTACCATGCGTTAAAAAAGCGTTTGTCATAGACAAATAGATACCCATGTATCTGTTCACAAGAAAGCGCGGCGCATTTTTATCAAGCGCTGTTAGATTGTCAACGTTGAGCGTAGAACTTAAGATCAAATTTAACACGCGGAGCTCGCAACTCGCAGTAATGTCGGAGCTTAAAGTAGGTACCAATCTGATGCCGTCGAGAAATTTCAGACACGAGTCACACTTTGACATTTTTATGGATAAACTCAAAAACACGTCTTTTTTGTCTAGAGTGTAGTGCAGTTCTATTCCTTCCGCACATGCCACATTAATTCTGTGTAGGATCAAACATTTGCTCGTTTTCTTTTTGTGGTGAATTCAATTGATTTTCTTGGCCTTAACTACCTCAAACTAAACATACATTTCATGTTTTTTTTTTAATGTACGCACTAGAGCTCCCAATAATAGCATTTCTCACAAAAAAAAACTTAAAAAAAATCTCCGGAACTTTTGTCCAATAAAACAAAGAACTCGAAAAATAGGAAAACATAATCGGACTAGAAACTCTGACCGGAGTCTTCTGGTTTCGGAACAGCCAAATTTCCTATCTGAGCTTATATAATGTTGTAAATAGTTGCGAAAATTACCTTGTTTATATACTAAGAAATCACCGAAAATTCATAAACTCATGAAAGGCGACAGCATAGCTGTCACTTTACAACAGTATCTTGTGAGCGACAGGTACCCTCCTGGTCGTGCTGGCCCATTTCGGCTGCAATTCAGCTTTGCACTGCCTGTTACAAAACCTTATTCTAATTATACTGTTTTTGATAATAATACATACTTTTAATTTCAAACAAAATGTAATAGATATGACTAATTAGTTTGCCGTGGAATTAAATATTAAATAGGCATATTAAAATAGTTTATAAATAATTAATGCTTACCATAATATAAGCAATTTATTTTTACCAATATAATTACTACTGATTCAATATTATATTAAGATTGGTATAATTAATAGAAATAATATATCATTTGAGTTTCGTCCTCCGATTTCCTGTCCGATTCGAGTACCCAATCCGAGTCCTCACAAATATTATAAATGCAGGTGTGAATTTGTGCGTTTACCTATTACGTTTTCAAGACTAAACCACTACCTACACCAGGTTTTAAAATTCTTTTCCCTTAATAAGCTACATTATTAACCAAAGATAAACTGGTACTTTATTCCATTGTTATTAGAATCAGGCGTCACTTTACGGAAATCCATTTAAAAAAAGATATTAAATTATATATGAATTAGCTATATCCCGCGAACCACGCAGTCTTTACAGAAAATGTGTGAATACACGCATATGCATGCATATAGCACTGCCCTCCTTTCCCACAATGCATATAAAAAAAGTAGAGTATATATAGAGATTATTATTATACGTCTCACCGCTGGGCACGGGTCTCCTCCTCGAAATCAGGAGAGGGGGGTAATGGGCCATAGTTAACCGATGCGCTGGCCCAATGCATGTTGGTGAACTTCACATACCTTCAAAGACATTTAATCTCATCAGGCATGCAGGTTTCCTCACGATGTTTTCCTTCACCGGTGAGCGAACGATGGTCTCATGTTTAAGGTACACATAGAAATTTAGAAAAACCCATTTCTAGGCACACACGGGGGGTCAGGATCAAACCCGGAACCTCTCGCATAAGAGACCGAGTCCACTCACCCCTGGAGCATCGTCGCCCACTGCATATGCGTATTGCTAATTAATATATAAATTCATATCTTCTTTATCCCATTATTCTCAGGGGAACTGATACTACGCGACCGAAATCGTGTGGTACTGTAGATATTATGTATATGCAAAATAAACAGATGCAGTTCTCTGATTATGCTGACGATCCATCCCCCAAACAAGTAATGTTGACGCAGAGATACGCAAACGAAAACCGTAACTTACAAATGGGAAAGCGTTTTAATCTGTTTGTTCTTTATTAGGAAATGAATCTGTATAGCAAATCGAGACAATTTCGGATTAATGATGTCGTTATAATTTCTTTATCTTTTTTTCTTTTTCTTTAGAATTTGTTCCTTTAATCATCTTCGGATTAATAATGTCGTTATAATTTCTTTATCTTTTTTCTTTTTCTTTAGAATTCTTTAGAATTTGTTCCTTTAATCATCTTCGGATTAATAATGTAGTTATAATTTCTTTGTTTTTTTCTTTTTCTTTAGAATTCTTTAGAATTTGTTCCTCTAATCATCTTCGGATTGATGATGTCGTTATAATTTCTTTACCTTATACTTTGTGACGTCATCATTAGTTCGTCATCATAAATGAACGCCAAAACGGCATTCCGGCACTAACGATTACCACCGCATTAAAAGCGTGGTGCCATCTACTTCAAGGTCGATCGCTACCAACTCTATCTTCCCAAATAATATAATAAAACTAGCAGATCCGACAAACTTCGTTCAGCGTTCTATCAAAAGGATTATGTATGTAGCAGTTTTTGTTCCTACCTATTTTATCTTAAATTCCAGAAATAAACTATCCTATCTTTGAAGTTAGAGAAAAGCACACATTTAAAAAAAAAAATTAAAATCGGTTCAGTAGTTTCGGAGTTCATCCCGGACAAACATCGTGACACTGGAATTATATACAATAGAAATATCGTAAGTAGTAATTAAAAACAAAATATTTACAACGATTTAAATATGTAAAATATGGTAACTCTAATATCTTGCAAAATTTTATTATCTTCTATGTCACCGCTTCTAAAGTTGGCTTCGTTTGAGGGTAAGTACTAAATTTGAAATGCGCAAAAGTGGTTATCGATGCTTTCTATTGAATCAACCTATTATTTCCTTCTTACTGTATGCATTGTAGCGACAGACGAAGAAGGATGCTTTTTAGAGCGATCTTCAAGTCTCTTATACAATAGGGATGTTGACTAATTTTTTTGAAATATGTCCAATTTTAACAAAAAATTAAATAAAGAAAAATAGTTTTTAAAATTGCCCTTGAAACGCTCCAAGCGTCAATACGTCACACACCGCATTCAGAACTCGCGCTATATTAGGTTAGTTACGACAGTTTGTACTTAACTCAATGTTCAGTGACGTCATCGCCTTATACGCGTTTGCAGTCACGTGATAATGCATGATAAATAACGCATTTTAAATTAATTTTCTAAATTTTAAGACAAATAAGTAGACTTTTAAAATGTTGTTTTAGGTTTTCAAATACTGTATTTAATATATAAAACATAACTTTACATGAATTTGTAACATGTGTCAACATCCCTATAGTACACGTGCTCCAAAACACGCATTAGGAATTTTGGAGTAATTGGACTATAAATGCAGTTTTACGAATTTTTTAAAGTGATTTCAGTGTGTGTCACGTACGATTCGAAGTACATTGTGTGTTCTATGTGTATATTTCAACGAACTGTAATGGTTAAAGTCAGTAAGTAAAGTGTCTGCCAATTTTAATATGTTCAGGGGGGTTCTAATAAATCGAATGGGTCCGATTAAAGCTACGAGCAAATGATTTAGAAGATTTAGTAGAGCTATTTTTTACATTTTTACATCTTCTTCCTATTATGGATGTCTGCCTCATAGATTTTCTTTGTTATTAAAATGGTATTAACTATCAACCCCAGAGGCAGACACGAGTAAAGATGTCTTTTTCTTACAGATTTAAAGAACTGTAGCTAAAAAGTCTTGGTTCATTAAGAATATTTTGTCCTATAGATACGAACTTTGATGCCGATCAATGCGAAGTACGAGCAAATCATATACCAACTTAAATGCGAAAAATAAAGTTATGTAATTAAACAAATAGTTTAGCATTGAAAAAATCCAACAGTAATAATGAATTTATCATTTGTGTTGTCTACCCTGATTCATGAGTGTACAAATATTTATAATAATGCATTTGAATAAAATCATTTTTTAAAGGTCATTAAAACTATAGTAAAACGAGTTTTATGGTACAAGGTGTTGTTTTAAGCTGATAAAGGTAAGTATGTTACACTAATAAAGTAACAGCGATTGTACAAAATTCGTTTTACTTATAAAATAATAACCGTTACATGTAGAAATCTCCAACATATCAAATTACTCGAAAAACAATGAAGTACAATTAAAATCCCTAATGTATTTAGTTACGAAACGCATATCGATAACAAGAATACTATACCTATAATATTAAAAACTAAACAAAACAAAATTCTTCAATTTAAAATCGCAAAGATCAATAAGATTTCATCTTGTCATTCATCAGTCATCATCAATATTTATTTATCGAATGCTTGCTATAAGTATGTCTGCTACTTTTATAAAAGTACGAAGATTTAGCAAAAGCGAAGTTTGTTTCAAGAAATATTTCCGATGGGCAAAACGGGTGAACTAGACACAAAATGGTAGTCGGCGTCGTCCATTAACATAAAGTTACAACTGAAAGCCTATGCAACTCATTCACGTGTTGTCTACCTGCAGGGCTATTCTGTAACATCGTTTATTCGTTCTAAAGCGGAATCCGCGGTGATATGACGAATTTGTATTCTTTAAAGCTCGACTATCTATCAATAGCAATAAAGTTCGCTTTCGAAATGGTTTTTACAGAATAGCGCTACAGAGAGGTAAGAGAGTAATGCCCGAATACTCAAACGCAACTTACATTTGAGAGCTGCTTACATTTTGATAACTTATGGATTTAAGACGTACTTAGTAGTTTTAGGAGCCCCCAAATATTTAAGTGGCGTTTGAGAATTCGAGCGTTAGTCTCGGTGCCAGTACCAGGTAGCAGTGACACTGCCAGGCCTTCTTTTCGTAACACGGCAGTAAAGCTTTTTGACACGATGAAGGTATCAGCAGACTGGACCGCGGCACAGCTCTCCCACCAGTAGATATTAAATATTGGACTCTTACTACTAAATTCCAAATTTAACAATATACAATTAAACATGTATAATTATCAGATAAAGCGGATTTATTAAATTTCAAAGGGAATATTTCAATTTGAATTATTGAATTCATTCTACTTTTCATTATCTTTTTTGTTTATTTTATTAACTAGCTTAGTTGCTTCTTTTTTTAATTAAAATGAGGTTAATTAGGACTGGAAATATTTTAAACGTACTTTTATTAATGCGAATATCATGTAAATCGTACTATAATTCAAACTAATATTATTAATTTGAAGGTGAGTTTGTTTGTTTGCCCTTCTTAACGACGCGACGCAATGAAGTGATTATTACTGGCAATAAAAAATATTTATTTTTTTGTAAAAATTTAATTGTATAACACTCGTAACCTCAACTCGTAAGTTTCTCAGGAGGCTGTTACGGACATTTTTTTGACTGACTTTTTTATGACTCTTCCAAAGTAATATCCACTTTTTAACCAATTGCTAGTATATTTAAATATAAGCGAGATCCTCCGCAATTATTGGAAACATAATACTTTTGTTGATATAGAATTTACCTAGCAAAAATTGATGCCAAACGCCATGATGGTGTGATACCGTAATGACCCCATTTGGCTCCCTTTTTTAAGCGCACCTATTCTAAATTGCGCATTTATTTCCATAATTCGTAACATCATCATCATCATCAACCTTTATCCGTCCACTGCTGAACATAAGCCTCCCTCAATGAACGCCAAGACGACCGATCCCTTGCTACTCGCATCCAACGCAGACCTGCCACTGAACGGAGTTAATGGCCGACCAACACTTCGTCTACCTAAACGCGGCTTCCACTCTTGAACCATAATGGCCCATCGGCCATCCGTTCCTATTCTACGTATTCTATATCAACGGATGGCCACTTCAACGTGCTTATTCCTTACGTGATATCGGTAACTTTAGTTCTCTGGCGGAGGTCTTCGTTTCGATAATTCGTATAGATATTTAATATTACGAACAAAGAGGTTGCACATCTACCAGAGGTATTTTTTAATATCACAAGTGGAGGATTGTATACCCGAATACTACAGGAGGGTAATGTTTTTGAAATAACATGACTCCACTCGGGCAGAACCGTTGTTAAAGACTAGGACTTAAGAATTTAAACTTGCCCTCACCTCAAGAATCTATAAATTTAAAGATGCTACGCTGATAGCATCACCTTCAATTATAAATAAAAAGGCGAGGATATGATAATCATCAAAATATTTGAGTAATTAAAAATATGATAATATAATATGACTTCTTTTTAATTTAATTTTGAATAACAGCGTAATTTATAAGTCTTACGCGTATTTTGCATTCTTTAGAAGTTCCTTCGTATTAAAAAGATAACATTAATTTAAAAATAGTGTGTTTTGGTTGCGTTCATGTCAATCATTTTTTTTTTCTTAATGACCAAGGTTCCATGTTCACTTTAAAATAATAGTATCACCTATTATTTCTTTATTTTTTGGTAGCAACGCGGAACCTATTTAATTCTTCATCAGAAAATTATATTTTAAAAGTCAAGAAGCATAATAATATGTTTCTGACTGTTGGCAGAAATATGTTTATTATTATTAAGAAGTGCGAATATTTCGAACAGGTGATTTTAGTACTCAGTCATGTGGAGTCGAGAATAATTTGGACACAATTCTGTGCACTACAAAATGTTTTGTACAGAAACATGTATGTTGAGTCCACTAGTTCTTATGAATGTACATAAAAATCTGCTTTACTGCTGGATTTGTGGTATATAATAGATGATGCTCTGATATTATATTCCAGTTATTTTACATGCCACGAGTTAGTGTATATTCATACGATTTATATATTGAAAGAATCGAATAAAATTAAAGATAAATTTATTTATTTATTTCTATAACTGTCAACATACTGAGTTTTTTTTTACAGCTTAGATTCACCTCCTTTTTTTAAGGAGCGTAAACCTTTCAGTGGTCTCGCATTCACTTGAGCACCTTTTGAAGTCTACCACACGTAGGTATTCGTGATTATAGAATAAATTCAGTTGGGGATTATTACGATGAATAATAAAAATATATTAGCGTAGCGATTTGGGGTTGATTGTTTATATTATTTAGTTTTATTTTTAGTTTGATATAAGTATATAGTTTATTAAGTAGTTTTAGTATATTTTTGTATAAATATGATAATATTGTATTGATTTTCTATTTAATTTGTTTAAAATACAAATGTTCACTTAATAAAAATATATTTGAAGTTCTTCTTTTGAGCCTAGAAAAGTGTGCGAACACCTAAAAAATTGTTTTGATTTAAGATGACCATAATGAATTTTTAATGATTTGACAGTAACTAAACAATAACTATTCATCATCATTATCATTAGCCTCAATCCTTCCACTGCTGAACATGGGCCTTCCTCATGAACGCCATGACGATAGATTCTTTGCGCCTCGCTCGCAACTCGGATCAGCCACTGCACTGAGATCGTATTCCAAATGGCCGACCAACAATTCATCTACCTAAATGCATACCTTCTCTAATGCCAACCTCATTCTAACCCTAAAACTAATTCGCTTTTAAACATGTCCATCAAACATTACAAATAACACTGCAATGATCATATGCCTAGCTTCATTCCAATATTGATAATATTGACTGTAGTTTTTGTCGCAATACAGTATCCAATTCTTACTGTATTATAAGCTCCTTTTTGTTGGCATGAACTTGTCAGAATGAACATTGTTAAGCTACTATATTATGTTGATTATAAAAACGCAAGCGACGATGGTCCATATTTGAGTTATGAGTGGTGGGTGGACTCGGCCTCTTATGATGCGAGAGGTTCCGGTTTCGATCCTGACCCTCCGTGTGTGCCTTGAAATAGGTTTTTCTACATTTCTAAGTGCACCCTAAACAAGAGGCCATCGTTTGCTCACCGGTGAAGGAAAACATCGTGAGGAAACCTGCATGCCTGATAAGATTGAAAGTCTTTGAAGGTATGGGAAGTTCACCAACCCACATTGGGCCAGCGCATATGTGAACTATGGGCCATTAGACTCCTCGCCTTATTTCGAGGAGGACACCCGTGCCCAGCAGTGGGACATATAAAAGTTGATACTTTTATAAAAACGCAAGGCACGATTGCTTTATTTACATAAGAGTTATTTTCTTGTAATTAGCACTCTTTATTAAACTACATTTACCACACTAGACAAATTAATAAAAGGAATCCAGAAGGCTTTTTGAAATATGAAACATTTTATAACGTGGTAGTTACTCCGCGAACCAAGCAATATCCACAGTAAATTATTTAATATACTCTAGCATATTTACTGCAGCGACTGCGTGTTTCCCGGAATAATTTCTTACAAACATATTAAATATCTTACATCGTTTCAGCAAAGTAGCGGCCTGTGAAATAAGCTATTTTAAACAAGAGCAAAATTATATTATCCGTTTCATAGGCTACGTACGCTATTTAAAAGATGCCAAAACCTTGATAAGTCAAATTGAATTTTGTAGAAACTTCCTTACTTGTTCTTCTTCATTTTAGGCTGATTAATAATAATATTAATAAATAGAAGTTCTTGAAGAACTTGTGTTATAGGTACCAGACAACAGCAATATATTTTATATTATATTTTATATTTTCGACTTTAATTATATAAGACATATATTTAATACACATCCCTGACCCAGGAATACAGAATACATTGAGGCGTTAAATTTATAGCGATCAGGGTTAGACAGGCTAGATCAGGCTTAGACAAAGTAACATTAAAAAACGATAAAGAAGTTCGAAAATAATAAAATGTACGGGATTGACATAAATCGCGCTAAATCACGTGGTCAATCGTTATCGTAATAAAATCACAAACTGTCTATTGGTTATCGATCGTTATTGTCAATATCTTATTGGCTAGGAAATTTTCATTGATAACTCAGAGACGAATTTCGGTATCTTTCCGCTACGAAACGATGTTACTTTGTCTTTGTGTACGCATCAGGATTGTCCTACATCTGTTTTCTTATCCATAGCAGCCTCCTTTAATCGTCCAAGTGGTTAATATCAGGTCCATTAATTCTGAAACTGACTACACAGGTGTGAAACATGCATATTGAATCAGAGTTCGGCAATGAGATATTTGAAAAACGATACTGACATCCAATGCTGCTTAAAATCTGATTGATACGCGGTATCGTCTGCATGGGTACTACCATCAAATTGTGTAATTTTGGAGAAAAGAGCAAGACAGACGCTGGCTGGCTGGCGCCGAGACTTAACACCCTGTCTCGGAAAAGGCACACCGAAAATGATCATCAGCATCATCATCATCATCATCATCATCAGCCTTTATCCGTCCACTGCTGAACATAGGCCTACCTCAATGAACGCCAAGACGACCGATCCTTTGCTACTCGCGTTCAACACCGACCTGCCACTGCTCGGAGATCGTCTTCCCATCCGGTTAATGGCCGCCCAACACTTCGTCTACCTAAACGCGGCCTCCACTCTTAAACGTTCTTCTGAGTGTGTGAACAGCCCACTGCTGCTTCAACATGCTTATTCTTCGCGTGATACCGGTAACTTTAGTTCTCTTCTGGAGGTCTTCGTTTCGAAATAAATGATACTGATTTTAACTGAATTGGATTCACACATCATAATGAAATATTTTTTACTTTAGATTTTATCGTCCTCCCGTGACCAAACGTCGGGCTCATAAAAAACTTAATAAACGGCAATAAAATCCGTAAAAGTTCAGATTCTCCACAATAGGAGGACTGCCCGACTACGACTTGGCAGTCCCCACGTTCATTGTGATACTGTGATATTCATGGGTGACGTTAACCACTTACCAACATGCAGCTCATCTACCCGTTTCATGTAACTAATATTAAAAAAGAATTATCCTTGTAAACTCCAGATACTTTTTATTTTAATACCGTACGCTTGTACATAAATAAATGTATTGAATGTAAAGTATAAAACACGCTATAATTAACATCAACATTACTCGTGTGAATTTACTCGAATCATACAAATAAAACTACACAATGACACTTCTCCTCGGCGTCGACAGATTTATAATAATTAGGAGAAATACACACAGACAACCGGCCAATATGTTTAATGTATTATTATAGCATATTTGGTTCTTATAAATTTACATTTGGACAAATGATCGGGTTTTCTTTTAGAATTTAGCTGATAATATATAAATAGATAAGTATTATCTAAAAATTACAAGACGTTAGCTCAGTCCTTTAGTCCTAAGCTTAGATGGTGAATGAATGAATTAAATATAGTATGTATGCTCACAAAAAAAAAGCATATAAAATTACTATTTTTTTTTAAATTTATTAAATGATGTGTACAAAGGCGATCCTATTACTTAATAGCAACTTGTTTCAGACAACACTTGAGTCTATGTGTTATTATAGTATAGTGTATTAACAGTATAGTGATTATATTTATCATTACATCGTTTATGCTCACAACGGAATTGCTCGTATACCATACTTCAGAAATACAAAATAATTCATTAACTTTGCTGAAACCAAAATGTGAATGATCGTATTCCTAAAAATAACTTTATTGAGATTGTAATACGAGAAGCTGCGCAAGGCTTCATTGATTGGAATAGATCTGACCAGCTTTGGATGGAAATAGCCCTTTTTCTTTCACTAAAAATCGCCCCCAAAAATAGAAACAACTTTCTGTAAAAATAAATTCTTAACCTTTCTCAATAATTAGTGAGTGGAAGTGATATGGTCTGGTGGATATGGAATAAGCCAAGAGGCTTTACGAGAGCAGAAGGTCGGGGTTCAATCATGACCTCCCGTGGTGTCTTGAAAAACGATTTTCTATATTTCTAAGTGCACCCTAAATACCCTAATCACTCGCTCACCAGTAAAGTTAAACATCGTGAGGAAACCTGCATGCCTGATGAGATGAAGACTTTGAAGGTTTGTGAAGTTCACCAACCCGCATTAGGCGAGTGCATCGGTGAACTATGACCCCATAACCGTCCTCGCCTGATTTCAAAGAGGAGGGACATTATGGGTTAATACTTTTTCTCAATAATTGTGCTATTCTGTGATGCTGTCAAATGAACTTATACTTAAAAAAACCAAACTTTTTATCCTCAAATAACATATATATATATATATATATATATATATATATATATATATATATATATATATATATATATATATATATATATATATATATATATATATATATATATATATATATATATATCAATGTTGACTTCTAGAGTAGAATATATAGATTAAATTATAATATCAATAGTAAGGAACTATCAAACCAAGAAACATAGAAACTTTAAAATATAGGATTGTAAGCATATTACGTTCCAAACGCTCGCTCCGTGTGTCTCGTACGACTACCTTTCGGCAACAACCGAAAATAGATTTCATCTCTTTCATCTCGTTATACCGTGACAATTATATGTTTGCTGATTGACGCTCTCGCATGTTCCTTAACTCAAAGATGTAAGGGCCAAAACACCAAGATAATTATATCCAAAAAAATATAAATATATAAATGCTTTAAAAATACATTTTATTTCAGGATAAAATAAACATTCTTATAAATTCACGTGAAAACGTGTGTTTACAGTATTAGCGCCAAATTATGTTCGTACTGCAATCGTTTGAAACATCTTATAACATGTATTGCGAAAATTCTAGAACATTTTTGACAATAATGGCAATATGAAAAAAGAAGTTTTTCACTTCTTTTTCACAAAAGTGTAGTAGTAGAAGTTCAGCCAAAGTGTAGATACGGTTTTGGATCATGTTGTGAAAACTCTCAGCAATGCACATTTTTTTTAAATACATCGTAGACTTTCTACCAGGACTGCACCTGGTCACAAGGCACGAACTACCCAAGCCTGGCTTAAAACCACCGTTCCGGACTTTATAAGAGCTGAAGACTGGTCCTCGTCTAGACGCAGACCTCAAACATTTAGACTTCAAATTATGGTCTGTTTAAGAGGAGGACATAGCCTGCTCTAAACGACACACCAACATTGAGTCTCTTAAAAAATCTATAGCAAGTAGTGGCGAAATTTCCCTTGGAAACAACGCGTAAATCCATAGATTCAGGGCTAAACCCCATTTCAAATAGACACACAGACGTTTAAGAAGACATTATAAATTAAAAATAAGACATAGAGTATTAATAATAAACTCTAAAAAAAGCAAAGTAAATAAAAAAATAGATTTATGAGTATATTCTTGATGTTCATTAAGAGAGTCTAGAGAGGACGATTTCTACGATAATGATATAAATACATACCTCCTTGAACTAGTTTTATATTAATTAAGCCATTGCAGATGTCTTTTTAATTACAGAATTAACGATAATAACAAAATATAATTGCATTACCGATTGATATTAATAAAGTCTTATGTTTAACGAGGTACATTCAAGGAATATAGAGTACCGCGACCGACTCACGTACCGTCCATATATGTTGAATTATAATCAGTTATCGATCAGGATTGGGGCAAAAACGGCACGGCTATCTTGTCATCGTTGGGCCGCTTACGACCAGTCGTTTTTATCTCCTACCACTTCATGAAATTAATATCAATTGTAGGACCGCCTTCTACAGAGGTAGAAAAACAAGACTCGATCGGCATCCGAAAACGGTATCCTTTTTGTATATTCAGCAGGTGCTATATTCTACGTCCTAACAGGACACCAGTTCCATTGTTCGATTTGTTTATTGGCTTATCGGATATCTCACTTTTAATATATAATAAATATTACTATGCACATTGAATCTTCGGATTGTGTGTCCACCGTCAACTGTATAGGATAACGATTGGCCAGTAGCCGGTCCTACTTGGAAGCTTGTAGCGGCGAATCGGCATTTAAGAGATTCATAGCTATATATTTTTTTTGATGTCGTAGTGAAAATCCTTTTTCGGACTTACCAGGGCCTCGGGTAGGCAATATGGACACAGGACAGTTTTTGTCCTGGAAATCACACCTTTGTGAAAAAACCCTTAGACTGTCGAAAAATAAGCCTGAAAATAAGTCTGGGAGCTCCAACGAAAACATCGTGTAAGCTCTTTAAGGTATAATAAAACAATGTAGGGAGGAATTTTATATCTTCAATGGGTCTTAAAAATTTCCTCAATGGCATATGCTTATCTTTTCAGGATGACATACCCTATCCATTTTATACTTTAAAAAGTTATTAAAAAAAACTAAAACTAAAAAATTTAAAATAATATTTTTAATGCTTCCAAGTGAAGTTAATTAACAAAAATATTCAAAATTATATGTCTTACTTAAGCTATTTAAAATTAGGTATTTTTGGAGTCGGTGCTAGCCAAGGAGGACAGCTAATGATTAATCATAATTCGCAGCATTCAAATACATATTATAAATTTCATTGCAATTATTGATTTTGTAATCATACACAAAGTATTGAGTAGTATGTTCAGGTTATCTTTGCTTTGGCTGGCACCGACTCCAAAAAATCCCTAATTTTAAATAGAATAAGAAAGACGTATACGTTTCAATATTTGCGTTAATTGCTGCGGGCAAAGGCTAATTTATATACGTCCTCCCTTACCACGATTGTTTACTCTTTTTAAATATAACATCAAGAGAGTGTTCAAATGTCACGTTGCAGTGTGGGTGTAGAAGCTGTAAAGTGTTTGGGCAAAAAATTGACCTTTAATTAAGGTGTTCTTTTTAGAATATGTCACGTTCATTACTGGGATAACTTAGAAATGTTTCTTATGATCTTGGTACAATTAGAAATGTGCCAATTTTAAATGTCACGTTTTATATAAATGTGACATTCAACATGTGCGTCATAATGAAATAGCTTTATCATGATCAACTCACGTCCTTCCACGTCTTCCTTATTGAATGGTTCCGTTGATACAAGTAGTAATATTTACATCTATTGTTCGTCTTCTATGAAAGTTTAAAAGGACATTTGAATGTGCCTACTTAGTAGTAGGAATCTATGGAAATAATTATCTGATATAAAAATCCGATAAAAAAATAAAAGTAAATGACGGACAAAAATCAAACGTCGCGTGATCTGCGAAACCTATTTAAGGTAGAACAATCGGATGTATTAATGTTCTATGGAACATATTATACGTAATATGTAAGCAATGGGCATTACTCTCTACTTTACTCCCTCAGTGAACGCCATTCAACACGGACCGGGCACAGCTCGGAGATAGTCTTCCCACCTGGCTAATGACCGACCAACAATTCGTCTACCTAAATGCGGCCACTACTTTTGAACCTTAATGGCCCATCGGCCCGTTATTCTAAGTGTGTGACCAGTCCATCGCCACTTCAACAAGATTATTCTCCGCGTGATATTGGTAATTGAATGCATTTTTTATAGCATAGGAGGGCAAACGAACAGCCGAAACCTTGCGACTATCGACGCCCATTAACATCCACACAACCAAAGGATATGCAGATGCGTTGCTCTCTTTTTCCCTATCCCCCCAATGGGCCACCGAAAACTCACAAACCGCACAAAACGCAACAGCATGACTGTCACTTTACGGCGGTGTTATGTGAGCGAGAGGTACCGACCCGGTCGTGCCGGCCCAATCCGGCTACAAAGCAGCATGGCACTACCTCTTTACAAACTTTTTAAAATTTTATTTCATTAAACTGATATATTGTATGTAGGTAATTAACCTCTTAAGATAATAAATTAATATACCTACAAATAAAATAACAGGAAAATAGAAGTACGGCTTACAATACAAACATATTATTGCTTCAGCATTCTCAATGAAATTACAGCAAAACTTTGAGGAAAAAGTTAATTTAATAACGTTTAATAATATATAAATCTGTAGGTTTTATTCGCTATTTTAAGGAAAATGATATATGATTAATATTAGATTTCTGAAAAATCATTGATCCACTTAGTTTTTTAAGAATGTTCACAAATAATATTTTGTAATAAAAATAAAACATCCATACTTTTTTATATAAAAAATTGATAGTATGGAATTGTTTAAATCTTTTTTTTTTCCTATTAAGTTTTCTCAACAATGAGATTTAAAATTCCTTAATATCTCATTTCCAATATTTTAAACCTAATTGTGTTCATGTAACAAAAAAATAAGTACAGAAACAACTTTTTCGTCAAGTGCTCTCTGTCCGGTTAAACTCATAATGATGATAATCATTATTAAATCAGCAATTACTTTGAATACATCTCACAAAATGTTACAGTAACGACAGCCAACGTGTCTTTGCAGTACCTTGGGTGTCACCAAAAATACACGCTCTCTGGTTTCAAAGGGGCGGCAGATCAAAGCGGACGAGCGATATTCACAGCTTCGTGTTACCCTGACGCGATACACGTGGCTTCTTGTGATGGGGTGACGTAATTGGTCTTTGCCATTTTTATACAATTAATAATTAACAATAAATCATATTTTTCCGCCATCCATGCTGTCAAGAGGACGAGATCTTCGTGCAGTGGTAGCGGTAACGGAGAATATGCGTATAAAGAGGTATGTCCTGAATTTGAAAATAATGATGATAATGAAATTGATAATGTAATTAATACTATTAATTATTGTATCATATATTTCACCGATGCTATCATTGTTTGAGAATTGTTTTAACTTCATCATTATAATTTATATTATGTTCATATGAAAAATCCTATCAGAAAAATATTTATAATATATCCAATAAGACCGTGTTTCTTGAACTAGTCGTAGTGAAGAAAAGCAAGCAGTTTATTCAAATAAAGCGAAAAATTAAACAACAACGATTATAAAATTACAACTTAAACTGTTAATACTTTGCTATTCCAAGGTAATTCACCATTTATTGCGACACTCGAAAGACAACAATATGACAACTTTTTAACATGTTAATAGGTGACATGAAATTTTTTAAAACATCTTCTATTTTATCCGCTATACTGGAGTTAATTACAAATCCAAATCTGTACAATCCAATGCCAATTAAAAATCAATTCAGTGTACGTCTAATTTTATTTTTACGTCTAAATATCCGAGGACTGAAAAATACAGAAATAAATAACAATGAAATTCGCGTAGGCAGAAACCGGGGGTTGCTATAATTGTCTTCATTTCAATGGACAATTTCCTGTGTTTTATTTTTGTTCTTTTCATGTTGCGCTAATTTTGGAAGTTTTTAGATGTTTCGTTAATTACAATGCTTAATGATGTCGAATCAGTTGTAAGACATCTGAGTGGGAGGGCTGAACGTGCCACCTGTAAAAAACAAGCCTAAAATAACGTCAAACTCAACCGTTACTTTACTAACATAATCATCGTCATCAGCATCCATCCATCAACTGCTAGAAATAGGCCTCCATCAATGATCGCCAAGACAGCAAATCTCTTGCAAGTGGCAAGAGATTTCCATCCAACACCGACCGTTCCCTGCACTGAAATGTTCCTACCTGGTTAATAGATGATAAAGAAACCTTAGAAATAAAATCTTCGGCCTCGTTAAAATTGCTTAGAATTCCGTTTTATTGTGTCTATAAAAATATTTACATTTTTCACATCATAAAATGAAAAATGTTAGTGGACTTTGAAATGTGAATATTTCATAAAACTAGATCGCAAGAATGCGATTTATTCAGAAAAATGAAACGTAATATCGCGTTTTACATGTGCATTGAACGCTATGTCATTCATATATTGTTTGAAGATATATTTTATTTTATCATCATTGCTATCCCACTCTGTACACCAATGGCCATTTCATTGCTTCTCCCGTGAAACAGCTTTGCTGTTTTTCGGAGAAAAAGGTAGGGACTTATATTCTTAGAATATGTATAAGTTTCAAAATGGGCAACACATGGATCAGTTTCCGGGACTAGTTCCAGGTAGACTTGCTTATGGCAATACGTCGTTCATTAATCATTAGATGGTGCGACTTTCAGCTTATCTGTCCAACTAACATAAAAACGTTACATATTTAAAGAAATATGAAGCTTACTTTCAAACCACGAATCAAGCCATTGTCGAAAGCATTTTATGAATAATAAAAGCAGCATATAATTACCTACGCTATATGCATGTAATTAAAATCATTCGCCACAAAGTGCCGGAGCTTGGTTTAGGTGTGAACATCACAATTTCAATTTTAATACGTGCACCTGCTGCGAACAAAGCGTTTTTTTGTTTTATACTGTTTTTGGTTAATAGAATAGGTGCTAAGTGCAAACTCACGGTCCTCTGTTAACACAACGATAATTGTAAAGTGTTTGGGTCATGTTCGTATTGGAAAAAAATGCCTTGATAAAAATGTCTATATGAATTTTCATAATTGTAAAACATGCTTTGAAAGTAAGATATTTATAATATACATTTTTTCCTGCCTTGATGAAATGTTGTTTTTGTCCCTGGTACGTAGGACAAAAGTAGACAAAAATTCTCTCCCGGTAAAACGACACTAATACGCTATCTCATTTTACCTCACGGTGACCCAACAACATATTTGTCAAAATGTGTATGACAAAGTGAGATGATTTAATTTTTTATCAATCATGATTTGGTCAAACCATTCATCCAGGTGGCAGGACCATGACTGGTATGTATTATTTCAAATAAATTTGCAGTGTAGATTTAATATGATAGAATATTTTTCAATGTACCTTAAGAACGATACGATTTCTCATTCACATAATATGTAGTTCATTCTACGTTAGCTTGAACACATCACAAACCTCATGTAGTAGAGTCAGTTCCTATATAGATAAAAATAAAAAGCTAAGTTATGTTATTACTCCATGCAGTGACAGGTCCGCGTTGGATACGAGTGGCAAGAGATCGGTCGGCTTGGCGTTCATTGAGAGAGATCTATGTTCAGCAGTGGACTGATAAAGGCTGATGATGATGATGATGAATTTTTACTATTTACCTTATTCGTATAAAGAAATGAGTATTTTAACCTCCAGTTTGTCCAAGAAATCAATTCGGTAAAAAAATATAATAAATGATTCTTCTTATTATAAAGTTCTTTTATTTTGTTACACGTGTTTAACCTTGCCTCGTGCTTGTGCTAAATAACGGAAATAAATTTAGAAATTTATAAAAATACATATTTTTATATTACAATTTACATTACGCAAAGAATAAACTCGTTGAAGTGGCAGAAGGCTGGTAACATACTCAGGAGAACGGATGGCCGATGAGCCAATAAGGTTCAAAAATGAAGACCGCGTTTAGTGGGAAAAAATCTCTTTGTCGGTCCGTGTTAGATGCGAGTGGTAAAGGCTCGACTTGTCTTGGAGTTCACTGAAGTAGGTCTATGTTTAGCTGTGGACGTAGCTTGTAATGATGATGTACACGTAAAGGCATCTATATAAAATATCTGCTTTTGGCGCGACTCGAACTCGCTACCTCTGCGTTAATTGCCCAAAAGCCTGATCTCGTTACGTTTCTTGTGTATCTATTTTTCATGTCATTTTAGATACATCAATTGACGGCCATTTTGTTTAATAGACAGACTTAATGTGATCTGATGATACTCCGTTTAATGCAGCGGTGATTACTCAAAGTCAAGATTGCATGCCTAAGTACCTCGGTTATAAAAATCACATAAAACCTCATAACGAGTTGTATCTAAAATTTTAATGATTTATTTTAGAATAACTTTTACTATTATTACTTGCCGATCAAACTATAAATATAACAACTGGCACTGGGCACTGGCAATCACGAGTACAACTGTCATATTGGATTGAGCTTGGGTATTTGTTTTGTGTTTTGCATTCGTTATATCTGATGGAGTAGCGCAAACGACCGTTTTGAGATGCGACAAAAATCAGTCTATTTTTTTTTGTCATTACTAATATCTTTATTTATTATCTATAAATGTAAAATGTACACATATTCTCGGAGGTACTAGAAGAATATAATAGAATACATTTCAAAATAAAAGACAAATTTATTTTTCTAATGCGTCCGAAGCCAATAAATAATAATAATAAATACAACATCTAATAATAAATAAAAGTTGACTTTAATCTTTAGTAGCGGACAACTTTTAAAATTTGACAAAGCTGACGGACCCCGGCCTGCAGACCTTTTGACCTGAAAGTTTATTGGCTGTTGCAGATTTATACAAATATTTGCTGGTATATGCTGAGATTTTGCTGAACTTTTTTATGAATTTACAATATTTTTCGTATGACACATTCTCCATTTCCCAGACACATCGGTTGTCAATCGCCACATTTTATGAAAGCCTACCGTCTAAACCTCCTCGCCTGATTTAGAGGAGGAGACTCGTGCCCAGCGGTGGGACATAAAGGGCTGATACTTTACTTTTTTTACTTTACTCCCGTCTAAAAATTACTTTATATGATTTATTTCTCGACGGATATGTTAGCAGAGTAGAGATAATGGGATATTGGGGGTCCGTGACTTGCAAGGAAAATATTTTAACTACTCATAAAAAAGGTCAGCAAAGTCACAGCACAAAAATCAGCTAGCGTTTTTTATCTATGTAAATTGTAAGTAGCATAATGATAAATTTAGGAAACAGGTTTGTGAACTGAGCTATACTAGTACTAATGTTATCATTTGATTTAAGCATATGGGAGAGACGATGGTCTAGTATGGGCTCGGCCTCTTAAACCCTCGTGGTGCCTTGAAATGGTTTTTTCTAAATTTATAAGTGCGCCCTACTCTACATGTACTTTACATGCTCGCATCGCTCACCGGTGAAGGAAAACATCGTGAGAAAACTTGCATGGCATAATGACATTAAAAATTTTTGAAGACGGCTGAATTTTACCAACCTGCTTTCGGCCTGATTAAGTGAAGAATTGCCCAACAGTGGGACATATATGTGTCAACTTTACTTTACTTTATATATAGGTATATGGGAAGGTCGTAATTGATACAAGTCAGTGTTATATAAGCAAATCTAACTTAGTCTAGGGCAAATAGTCGGTCTGCGTTAAAACCCCATACCAAATGTTTCGCCTAGACAACCTATATACCAATTAAAGTCGATTACTAATCGAATGTATACGCAAGTGGTATCCAAACAACACAACTTCATTTAAATTTTATGTTGATATGATTATAGAGAACCGAATGTAATAAAACTGGACCATAAAATTGCTTTTCAATACCAAAGGATTTCCTCAGTTAATTACACCTTCCCAATTACAGATACGTTTTATACTTGTGGTGACTTGCGTCTGGATTAAATAACGTAACATCTTTAAGTAAAGGCAAAGAATGGCAATTAGCTAGCGCTCCGTCCCAGCTTCGCTCGGGATTGTATCCTTTTTTTTAGATGACGGAGAGGAAATCCTTTTCGGACCATACCAGGACTAAAAACTACTAAAACCACTGCGTGAGCCTTCAGCCGCTGTCTGAGAGACCCGAATCTACTCTCTGACCCTCAGCGACAGACTGGTCCCGGCAAGACCAGATTCTCCACAATAGGGAGACTGCCCGGCTACCACTTGGCAGTCCCCACGACGTCGTGTCTTCAGCGGGGCCCGGGTACCCGTCCTGAGCCCGACACGAGCACAGGAGTATTACTGGAAGCGCATTAAGTAGCGCCTCCGACGCACCCCCGTTCGTCGTCTACGGGTGGGTCCTTTGTTACTCGATGATAATAGCTTTCCATAAGTGAGAGAATTTTACAAATCGTTCTAGTTCCAAAGAATGTTTAATGCAAATAATCAAATATCTCTTTTTCATAATATTAAGTATGAAATACTATGTAGTTTATTATTAAATTAATTTATTAAAACTATTTAAAACGAAAATATTATCTAGTGAATATTCCCTTTGAATTTATGACATTTGATTATCATGGAATTGGAACTGTCAAAGCCCTTCCAAATAAACCTACCCTCTAAAGGAAATGGGCTTGTCATCAAGAGTATTGTCCACTCCACTTATCATAGTAAGTTTTATTGATCCAGTGCAGTAACCGAACCGTGGCAAAGATGATGGGTAAAACATGGATTTGACTGACCAAGATCAAAGAAAATATGCAAAAATAAGGGACCCAAGCTATCTTATCTGCTGACAGTGCTAACAATGATGATAATGATGATGATGAGGATAATATTGACATGAAATCATAACAAAGCCCGTATAGAGCATCTACAGCTTAAAGGAAGTCGACTGGTCTTCGAGAGTTTGTCAGCTGTATGCGTTAAGTGGAAGTGATTAAATATTATGATGGTTTTATAATAAAATCTCTTTTAAATACATCTGCTGTCTTTCAAGGTGTAACACGGGGACGAGTCTTAATTACTGTTATCTATAATCTAATCACAGCTAGACATCATATTGATGTTTTCTTTACATTTTACGTTTATAAAAAATTAAAGATATTATCACAGATAGAATTACAAGAATAAATGGGAACAAATAAACTTTATTAGCAATGCTTAGCCACTAATTTCATGGTTAAGAATGTTACTAAAAAGTAACGAGCATATTATTTATAATAAATAACATTAATCCCATATCATTTTGATATTCTATAAATAGAAGTAGCATTTGTAGGTGTAAGAGTCCTGTGAACCGAAATCATTTATCGCTCCTCATATTCTGCCTCCGATTCTTTTAAAATACTGACAACTTATTAAACAACAACTTTTTTGAACATTATTTTTTTTCTTATCCACTCTTGGATTATTGAAATGGATATAACTTTTTGTTTATTTGATCGATATTATTTTTTTCACAGCACACAGCTTATAAATATGATAAGAATAAGCATTGATTCAGTTTCTATATGCTAATTATATATTAATAATTTTATAATAATACATTATAGATACATAATATTTATTTTGGTCTCGAACTCTCGAGAATGTCAATGAATCTGGGTCACTTAAAGATGCCTAAATATATCGGCAAGTAATAAATGTGGACGTAATGAAATTAATTGTGTTTAATAGATAAACAAAAAGTGAAATTAGAAATATAATTTTACAATTGCATATTATTCCTAATCTCAGTCACTCTGTGTAATCCTACTGTAGTCCTGCTTATCTTTTCAGAGGTAACGTTGTTATCCTAAAGGAATACAAAACAGACACTCACGGGGTAAACAACGCTTTTACTCCAGGTCTACGTATGAAAACGAGTTTATAGAAAACGTTATCCTCTTACTGATAGTAAATAATTGAGGACCTCTTGGCTCAGTAGTTAGCACGTTAGCGCTCAAGCCCGGAGGTAGCGAGTTCGAATCAAGCCAGGGAACAAAACGTTTTCTATGTTCCTGGGTCATGGATGTGTATTAAATTTGTGTATTATATAATAAAAATCTTAAATATATGTATTAATATAAAAGTATTAAATATAATATGTATTTCCGTTGTATGGTACCCGTAACACAAGTTTTTCGGAAACTTACCACGGGACCGTGACATTGACGTGGTGTAAAAATTATTATATTATTATAATCTACATTTATATTAAAAATTACATTATTCTCAGAAAGCAGTGTATAAAACATGCGCATCATATTTTACAACAGTGAAAACAACAACCATTACTATTACATGTTGTTATAAAAGAAAAAGAAAAGTCATAAATTCAAGATTCTGCATTAGCATACTCAGGTAAGACAATATACGTATATATACAATAGTATTTATTCCCGCCATAAAACATATATACCTTTACAACCCGACGGCGCTTGCCCTATAATCAACGATTTATAACTGCTAACTCTATCAAATTCGAACGTATGTCTTTATTTACTGTCGTGAGAAAACTAACCCGTGTGTTCTCAGAAATGTTTCCTTTTAATTTTGAAATAAAGAATTCTAACCAGTTTTATTGAACTATAAGATGTATTAAGTTTTTTTTTTTGCCACTCGAAAATAACGCTGCCTTTTTTTATCTGTACCGCACAAAGGTGAATTGGTAGCGGATACTTTGAAGGATCGCCTTATGTTATGTTAGGATGCAACAATGACATTCGTTTCTTTTTTTTTTTAATAACACCGATTTTGCACATACTTTGATAATAATATCTTGGCTGTCTTAGCGTTTCTTTAAAAATCAGGTATATCTGGGATGAAGATTGATCATTGCTCCCCTTAAAAATATTGAATATAATATAGGGAATATTATATTCAATATTTTTACTTCTTTTTACAAGACTTAAAGGAAACTTACGTTTTAAGAGGTAAAGGGCGGGCACGACCAGGGTGAACTTTTTGCTCACATGATACCATAGTATATGATAGCTTGGTTGTCGCGTTTCGTGAGTTTGTGAGTTAACTGTTGTCCATTGAGAGGATAGGGGAAAAGAGGGCAACGCGTCTGCATTTTCTCTGATTGTGTGGATGTTTATTGGCGTCAATAATCGCCAAAAGGCTTCGATTGCTCTGCTATGCCTTTAAAAAGCTTACGAGCTAAAACAAATGAGATCGATGGAGGTCATTTAAAATAAGTTAACTTTTAATTGTTGTTAAAAAATGGATGTTCATGTTACGGCTAAACACTAAATAGTGATATAGAAGTTGAATTTCAAATGATATTATAAACTCTTCCGAAACCATGGGCATCATAACATACTTTATAAAACGCAATTTTAATGTTTTTATTGACAATAAACATATAAAATACTTTTATGATCACACTTCAGTTGATTCATTTATTAGGGTCGGATGGTTCTGGTTTTGGTTAATTTTCAAAATGTTTTTGGAATTTAGGTTTTGAATTATTGCACCACGAATGTGTTAGTAATGTATTCAATATTTAGTCATTCGGTTTCACCGTATGTTAGAATTTTGGCAAGGATTGAGATCGTTTAAAGTGGAAAATATTTTGGAAAAAAAGGCTTACAATTTTAGCACCACGTGTGTAATTTAGTCATCACTATCATCACCATGCTTGTGATGCAAGTAAACCTTACACCCGTATTCTATAAGCATACTTGGCCAACAGCTAATGAAACAAATTAGGTGGGTTTGAGGTTGGTAAACTTCAAATGCCTTCAAAGACTTTTAATCTCATCAGACATGCAGGCTTCCTCACGGTATTTTCCTTCACCGGTAAGCGAACGATTAAATTTAGAAAAACCTATTTCAAGGCACACACGGTCGGGTCAGGATCGAACCCGGAACCTCTCGCATACGAGGCTGAGTCCACCCACTCATACAGACCATACTCATTAGCATTGCCATATTGATCATACAAATTATATGAATATAAATCTGACGGGATTCGAATACGCGTACGCGAATTACTCGTTTCTAGATCTCAGAACAGTCTGACGATCTTACTAAGACTCTTGGTTTGTTATTTTCTAAACATTATTTTTGATAGAACGCATAATATGTGCTAGCGACAACAAGACAACCCTTTTTACGCGGGGAAATCTCAGACTTGGGCAGCAAACGCAGTGGACGGATAAAGGCTGATGATGATGAACTTTTAAGAATTTTGTCGATATAAGATTATTACATCACTAATCACTATACCGTAAAATACTACTTCAATGTGGGAAGTACTTCTTGAATCTAACTAGGATCGCGTTTTAATTTAAGCAATGGGAGATAGGGGGCTGATGATGATGAAGTACTCATTAAATAAAACAATGGGGTTTGACAGCGAATTCATTTGGCACCAACACACCATACATCAGACTAAACACACACGATCGGGTCGAGATTCGATTCCAATAGTTATGCAAATAGCGACCGAGTATGTAATGAGTGGCCGGCAGTTATTTAGAATCGGCTCGTAAGTCAAACGCTGCTTTGAAATTGAACTCGGCCTAGCGGAATGCATAGAGTTGCTCGTGTTTGTAATTAAATTCTACTTAAATACTATGCTCGTTGTAAACTATTATAAAATAATATTACTTTAATTAAAATTAATTACTGAGTAATATAGTATCGTGTTATATATGTGAAATATAATTTATCAAATATCTAAGTCGATCCACTCTTGGACTTTATATAAATGTAACTTATAATTTATAGGTATTATACCTATAAATACGTAAAAATGCACTGTAATTAATTAAATAAAAAATCTCTCACTAGTAATAATTGAATTCACGAATTTGGCCATTTTATTTGGTGCTAAATAGTCTGACCACTCGAATTCGAAAAATGAATAATTGTTTGTAAAATAAAATAAAAATAATTTTAAATTTATTAATTGGATTTATTTATTTAGAATTATACTTCATATTGACTACGTATTTTCTTGAACCACGAATGGCCAGGTCCACGCATTTCCATGTCGGCTCACCTCACACCTCCGTCGAACACAAAATTAATAACATGTTGATTTTTAATTTTTGTTCTCTTGCGCTTATTATTATTTAAACTGAATTTCGAGACATTATTTATGACTATTTATATAACATATGTTGATCATTTTTCAATGTTTCCATACAATTAACACTTCATTTCAATGTTGATCGTTTTGTTTCGACTTCGTATTAACTGCATCGCAATTTATACAATACTTTACAATATGGCCGCTAAATGTTTATTGCAGTCAGTATATTGGCAATGAGTGAATATTAAAAAGTTAAAAACCGTACACAATATTTTTGTATCGCTATAAATACAAGGGACCGGCCCGTGTTGATTGCGAATGGCAGAGGACCGGTCGTCTCGGCGTTCATTTAAGGAGGCCTACTTTTACCGATTCAGACGATACTAATGATGATGATAAGAAAAAAAAATATGTTATTTGGAATATATTAAAATTGAAAATAACAAAATGCTAATATAGTCGCAATATTTTCTACTTTCTTTATGTAAAGAAATAAAAGTTAAAACAACTACGTCATGTAGAGTTGTACGAAAATTTTAAATAAAAAAAAATGTTTAAAATTAATTAGCGTTTGCTACAGTCGACATTCCCAAGGCCATCGATGTCGAGTTATACAGGTCGATCACTTTTGATCACACACAACTCAAATCAGACATGCTTCTATGCCATAACTTGAACTGTTAATGTGCATCACATAACTTTAAGATAACGATCAAGCTTGTCATTACTTATCCTACATACAAGATATCGATTTATCTGTAGTCTCTAGTAAATTCAAATCTATACATTCTGTTTGCCTATTACAATAGATTGTCTTTGTTGGATTACCTACCTAATGAAAATCCTTCAAAGGTCTACTATCTACATACTAACGATATTTACTCTGTATATTCTACCCATAATAATCCGTTCAAAGGCAAGCTAAGAAAAGACTATGCCTCTGCTTTGATTCTACATATATACTATATAAAATATGCTAAGTCAATGTATGTAATGTCAATGTTTAAGTGGAAATTACATCTTTTATAGTTTATCTCGCCCGTACTTACTAGTTATCGTCTTATTATTAAGATGCTTGTAATTATAGTTTTACATTATTAAATTTATTTAAAACTGGATATTGATTTATGCGTTTGACTTTCATTTCGCGGGGATCAATGTTATGGCTAAATATGCCTGAATCGCGATATAAAAAACGTGGCAAATATACAATTTGTATGAATATCTTAGATCATTAATATGTCTAGATGGAGTGTCGCCCTACAATCGAAACAAAAAGAACAGGCCAACATTTTCAAAGATGTGTTCGTGAATAGTTATACCAGCTACTACAGTTCTCCCATAATGATCCTTTTTAATCTCGTTACACTTCAACACAAACCTTCATTATAAATAAAAACAATCATGCGTAAAAATTCATGCGTATTCTATGACAGCGGGACGGATACTAAACACGGGGAAAGCATTTAGAGGCCAACAGTTTGACGCTATTTTTTTGGACGTGTTTTTCGCGCGACTCTCTATCTAGACATATTATTATATATTTTATATTTTTGAACAGTTTTATGAATATTAACTTATATATCCCTGCTGCTATACTGCTGGGTACGAGTCTTCTCCACGAAATCAGGAGAGGAGGGTTATTTAGCCATAGTTCACCAATGCGCTGGCCCAATATGGGCTAGTGAATTTTCACACACCTTCAAAGAGTTTCAATCTCATCAGGCATGCTGGTTTCCTCACGATGTTTTCTTTCGCAGGTGAGTGAGCGATGGTTTCGTGTTCAGGTGTAAGTAGAAATTTAGAAAAACCTATTTCAAGTCACCACAGGGAGTGTCAGGATCTAACCCGGATCCTCTCGGTGTAGAAGCCAAGCCCCATACAAACTAAGCCATCGTCGTTTAATTTAATGAATATATTTAATATTAACTCAATATATATAAGTTTTTATAAATATTATGTATTACTAGTACCAGAAATACTTGAATGTACAAAATGAATTTAGCAGTATCATCATGAACGTCGTAATCATCATAAGAGCCTTTATCCGTCCAATGCTGAAAAAGCCTCCCTCAAACAGGAAAAGACAACCGTTTCCTTGCCACTCGCATCCAACACGGACCCGCCACTGTACGGAGATCGTCTTCCCACCTAGTTAGTGCCGACTAACTCCTCGTCTACCTAAACGCATTTACGTATACTTTAAGTTAAGTATGATCTAGGATTATATTTATATCGATTTTTCATTATTCGTCATTGGCAATAAATTTTCCATAGGTTTTTAGGCCCCGTTCATACGAGCGCTTAATAAGCGATGGGTTTATAACCAACGTTAGCGTGAGTGCATGCTCCGCATCCCCAGTTAGATTTAATTTCCAATGCTCAACGTCGAAAATGCAATAGCACTTGATTTAATTTAAAAACATTTAATTTAAATTTAAAAACTCTTTAAATAAATTAGCTTTGAATCATCCAAATCAAAAAGACCAATGTATTTGTTCACATGAAAGAGTTTTTAAAACGCGACGCTTTTTTATCAAGCACTGTTGTATTATCGACGTAGTAGTTTGAGTCGAATTCACTCCAGCATACCGAACTCGCAACTCAAGCCAACGTCGGGTTTCAACGCGACGCTTATTAAGCGCTCGTGCGAACAAGGCCTTTGTAATAGAATTCGTTTTCAAACTTTCGGTATCAAAATATACAATCTAACAATTTTTCGAACGATTTCCGATTTTTTAAGAATACTACAATTTATACATAGAAATGAAAATAAACTATTCAAAGTTGGGGTAGACTAGCCGCGGCCGGGCGGTAGTGGTTCAGTAGAAATACCGGTCGTTTATGACCAAACGATTATATTGTTTTTTACTGTTCGCCCAGCTTTATTGTCGGTTGGTAAACGCGGCGATCCGTCCGGGTTATGTTACGCTGTAAATTTTGATTGTTCGCTTTTTAATTGCTTTACTTTGGTGCGGTGTTTTGATTTCAACGCATATTTTTTATGATCATCGTGTATTTAAGTCCGAAAAAGTAAAAACCTTATAATACGTATCAAGCGACGATGGTCTAATGCTTTGAATGGTTTTAAATTTCTAAATGCACCTAAATCAGACCAACGACAGCTCTGATGAGATTAAAAGTCTTTAATGGTGTGCGAAGTTCACCATCCCGCATTGGGCCAGCGTATCGGTGAACTATGGCCTATCTCCTTCATCGCCTGTTATCGAGATATATAGATCCATGTACATTATCCTTTCATAAGAGTTATAATATAGCGAATTATATATAGTTTAAAAAGTGCTCAAGCGCTCATCAAATTTTCAATTCAATGTGACGTCAAATAACGTACAGTTTCCGTTACACACGCACGACATCTGAAGCTAATTAAGCGTAAAAAACAACAAATCAAGCACAAATCAATTAGGAAAATGCATTTCTCTATGCAATGACTTTCATTTTGATATACAATATTACTTCCTAGAAATAACGGAATCTAACAATTTCGAACGTTACTCTAGAATTATTTCTATGAAATTTTATAGCTTAGAATACCTTCGAATTTGATTTCCTATCTAAAATAGACCACCCTTATACCAATTAGTAAAAGCATGACGGTCCTATAATGTCATATTTCATTACGCTACCACAATAAATGGTAAAACCATAAACAATATTTATAACTAACAAATCTTATATGCTCATATTTTCCCGAGTACCTTATTTTATTTATGCTATTTAATTGTAGAACTAAATTGAAGCATGATTAAAATCTGTCTCTCAATTTAGATGCTCGCTGATATAAAACTAAAATAACATTATTTGGTTTATGATCTTTGAATATGTGAGCAAACTGTAAAAAACCCGAGTTAGAAAACATGAGCTTTGGGTAGGTTTGTGCTTTTTAAAAACCGAATTATTTATTTTAAAAATGAAAATGTGAAGTCGGTACCAAACTATATAGGTTTACTGGGTTACGCAAGTGTTCGGCGTAACACAATTTAACTACCCCGTAAGTTTGCGACCCCAATTTTTAAACTCTGTATTCTATATTCTGTATTCTAACAATCAGTATTTATAGTTCTTGTCGTTATTGTCTTTTTTTTTCTTTAACGCCGAGAGATGCACTAAGGCATCCTGCGGGGGAGTAAGTCTTCCCAGGCGGGTATGTCGGTCTCGCCGCGCCCAAAAGCTGGTAAGTGGACGCATCTCTACCACCTAAAACCCGGCGAGTACCACCACTGCCGCCTTGGTGAGGTGCCCCGGATTTACAAGCAACAGGCCACTCGACGGCTAGTCAGTCCCTCATGGGACCGATGCCACCTCCACAGAGGGGTCGCCCAGCACCACAGAACAACGCCTTGCCCTCCTTGCCCCTTGCCTCCTGCTCTTTTGCTCCCTCTTCTTATAAGAGGGGTACAAAGAGCCCCTCGGCTCAATTCGCTTCGCCCAAGGTGTTGGGGTCACCCTAGGCTACTGAGCCCCACGGCCACGACAAGGCCTGAACCGTGGTGGGGTTGTCGTTATTGTCTAGGTGTAATTCATTAATCACTTGACAGTTTAAATCAGTTAAGACTAATTAAATATATCGGAAGCTATTTACAAATAAAAATATACTATATAAGTATACGCTTAAATTTTTTGTAAAAGATGTAGAAATCTTAAAAGTAGGTTCGTTATTAGTTATTTCCCGGGATAAGTAAAATTTGAATGACTTACTTGGGCTGGTTTTAAATTAGCTTGTTTATGCAAACGGATGATGCCTGATATAAAAAATAGTCGCTATAGATAAATATAGTATTATAATTTGAGAAAAAATTATTTATGATTTACGAGACGACTTGAGGAGCATTCTTGATTGTTTAATTACCACTGGTTAAATAAACTTCGAAGTTGATTTGATTCCAAAACGGCATACGTCGATTATGGGGCGACTTTTACGACTGACAGTAAGTGTCGGAACGAATACCATTTTATTTTATTTATTGCTTGCGTTTGATTTATTCTGTTGTGTTATATATATGAATGGCAAGGTTTATAAGGCGTCCAGTTATTGTATTAATGTTATTATGTTTTAATGCAAATTCTGATAGGCTTTAGTTTACTTCAGTCCAATGTCTTCTACTCTGTCGCGTCCTTATTCCATGATATCGTTTTCTTATCGTGTTTACTATTGATTGGACTGACCTCGAAACTCCCAACAGTTATGAATGACACGTATTTACTTTCGGTATTTCCTTAATGGGTTCTAGAGGCTCCTAAAAATATTTTAACTAATAAAATGTTTTCGTTTATATTTATGCTATAACTTAGACCTACGTAGGTATTTCCGGTTTAGTGATAAAATGTATATGCTGTTATCATAGGATGAAATTTAAGACTTGATTTTCAAGATAGCCTCCACATCCTAATTATCCAAAGTGTCAAACATTATTCTTTATGATATTAATTTGTATATAATATCTTATATTATCTTTAAATGAGTAATTCTTGTATTGATAATATGATTTTCATAAAATTTTGTATAGACTGGTTAAAAACGGCGATAAATCGATCTAGGCAGGAATTTTTTTTTATCCGTGTTTTGAAGCAATGATAAAATGTCATTAGAATACGAACGTAAATTTCGCTGTCAAGTAATAAGTCATGATAGCTCAGCAGTGCTATTCTGTGAGAGTCATTTTCTAGGCTGTACGCCGCGAGGTTGCTAGGGTGTTTGATATGGTTTGACAAGCTTAATGAATACCAAGTTGAAATCACAGCGCTGTCACAGCGTTCCGAAGGCGCTGCGTTTCTTACAGAATAGTACTGCAGTTGAGAAATTGGGCAGTTATGAATCGAATAGAGTCTGGTTCGTACCTCCGGTCCAAATTTTTTTAATCTTTTTTTCAATTTTTGTTTTTTCTTTTTTTTTAAAGAAAAATTTTATCCTATTATCACTAAAAGTATATTAAACAAAACAAAACAAAAAAGCCGAGCAAATGCTCGGTCAACCAGGTACTTCATTTTTAAAACAAAGAACTTGCTCCAAACCTACTTATAAAGACGTATAAAATTTAATGAATAACAAACACATCGTTAATCAAACCAACAAGGCTAAGACGTTGAAATTATAATAATAAAAGATATTAAATTATGTATATGTTAATTAGAAATAATCCCGCGAACCACGCAGTCTTTACAGAAAAAGTGTGAGTGCACACATACAGCATCTCCCTCCTTCCTCACACTGCATAATATGCGTACACTTGTATACTCTCATGCACACCGCAAGCTACAATAAAATACCAAATTTTAGTATTTCCATGCTGCGTGGTTAGCGGGATTATTGCTAATTAATATATTATATTAATATCGTTTAAAATTTATTTCCGCAAAGTAACGACAGATTCTATTAACTATTATAATAAGACATATTTATTTTATATAGTAATAATGATATTATACATTACTATCACACAATTAACTAAATAACTATTTATGCTATTTTATAGTACTAAATTATTAGTGATAATTTAAGTTGGTCAGATGTTATTCAATTAAATGTGTATGTATATATTTTATATTCATACATTAACTTTAATTTATAGTTATTATCATAAACACATTATTAATAATACTATTACTTGTATTGTCTATTAAACTAAAGATTATATAAATCTATCGTTATCTACATATATAAATAAATATGGAGTGTCCGTTTGTAATATTGAAATAACCGCTTTTTAATACATGCTAATAAATATAATATATACGGTACATAATATACTAAAGTAACATTTTTTACAATTTTTGTCTGTCTATCTGTTTGTTCTGGCTAATCTTTGAAATGGCTGGACCGATTTTGACGGAACTTTTACTGGCAGGTAACTATTATAATAAGACTTAGGCTATAAAAATAATCATCATCAAACCGGATACGTCCGTAAATCCAAATTAAGGCGGGCAAAGCCGCGGACAAGAGCTAGTTTTATGATATAAAATTATCCGAATACAGCTATAAAGCTATAGGTACTAGCAAGTATACAACTAAGAGTATCAGTCTAAATTTTAAACAAAGGTAGAAATTTTCTTATGTTTACGCGAATTTCACTAATTATAATGAAACAACTTTTACGGATTTTATCGCTGTTTATTTAGTTTTTTTATAAGCCCGATGTTTCAAATACTTTACAGCAACCATGGTAGTAGTAGTAGTCCTCCCGTGACCACGATTGCTGTAAAGTATCCGAAACGTCGGGATAATAAAAAAATTAATATGCCCCAATAAAATCCGTTAAAGTTGTTTCATCATAAAGATAGATATACTCAATCACAGAAACTATTAATAGTCACCGAACGATGACTTATGATCTAGAATAGGATCCGTCCAACCTCTATCCGTTAACTCCTGCACATAGGTCTCTATCAATGAACGACAATAATATATTGTCATATGTATAGACGACTTCTGTTGCTCAGTGGTTAGCACGTTGGCGCTCAAGCTGGAGATAGCAGGTTCGAATCTCGCCAGGGAACAAAAAGTTTTCAGTGTTCCTGGGTCATGGATGTCTATTAAATTTTGTGTATTATATAATAAAAATCTTAAATATATGTATTTCCGTTGTCTGGTACCCGTAACACAAGTTCGTCGGAAACTTAGCACGGGACCAGATTGACGTGGTGTAAAAGCGTCTATAGATGATATTATTATTATATTTGCGTTCGTTCAATACTCCTATCCCGCCCGCCCCCAGCTCATTACATATTACCGTGCCCGCGAGACGTGCGTCAATCAAAAATGATACACACAAGTGATTTATTCTTCCTTCGGGCCACTATTATTTTATATCCTTAGGTTGGTCTAAGACACACATTTGTAACGAGAGACAATATTTTAAATGAGTCTTTTCAATAATCTTATATAATTCTGTTATCCTTATTATAAGCTCTCATCAGCTTCGCAACATAGCCATTAAGTGTATGTCAAGATGGTCTCGCTATTTGCTTACCTACTAGAGCAGAGCCGTATATAGGGCGGTGCCACCGGTGCCCAGGCACAGGGCGTAGACTCTGGGGGGCGCAAGAATGGCCAGACCAGGCAGGAATATTATTTTTTTCGGTTTGCTAAGGGCGCAGTTATAGAAGCTCGCACAGGGCGCAAAAAAGGCTATTTACGGCTCTGACTACCAGTACTGCCTGAAGACAGATTCATCCTTCGTCGCCCCGAATTCGCTAGGCTTCCTATTAATAATATTTTTTTAGCGCTTTATAAGTCGCGTTTAAATCCAACGATGGATCGAGCTTTTATGCTCAATTCCATCTAACGTCTTGCGCTCAACGTCAAAAATCCAACAGCGCTCTATAAATGCTCCGCTCTAATTCGACGCTTTTTAAACGCTCGGTAAAAAGCGCTGCCTTGAACCGGGCCTAATACGCTTATTATAAAATAGCCTTTGCCCGCAAGTTTGCCTGCGTTAACTTAGATTTATCGACGTATCCGGTTTGATAATGATCATTTTTCTGCCTTTTTTGTTATATCTATGAAGAGGCAGTGTTTTTTTATTCTTACAATAATTAATTAACTCTAAATTATTTGCTGAAATCTTGGTAAATTTTATACACCATAACCTGCCTGAAAAATCACGGTCATATTGAAAAGAGCAAGAAAAAACTAGTAGTTTTTGAGTTTATCGTGATGATGGACATTCAGACGCGGTAAAGGGCTTGCTTGTTATGATGATAAGGATTCATAATATTATATTTGTGTAAATAGCTTTCATATCATATCGCTAATACTTGTTTTTTTTTTAAATATTATATTGAAAATGATATTATATAGGTTTGTTTTGTTTAATATACAGATAATATACAGAATACCATCGAAGTCTTTTCTGTTAACATGATAAACAATTCCGTCGTAAATTAGACACTATTTTATTAATTTATAATAGTTTGTTTTTTTGCATTTATATTTTGTTTCACTATTTATATTACTAATATTCTGAAGGTTTATATTACACTCCCGTAAACTTTAAATTAAAAACAACTTATTAATTTAATAATAAATTATCATATTTTTTCTTAAATAATACAGTTTAGCTATAAAACCCCCCTGCCATTTTGAAATTATGGGCCAAGAAATTACTACGATGCTTATAAGCTGAAATATTATCATCGTTTTTTAGAATTTGCTTTGTGCTCACATAATATAGGCTGTCCCAAAATTAGCACGTCACACTGACACCGGAGGTAGATGGATCCAAGACGCATTGAACAAGCCTAACATGCCCATAGAAAAGTTTCGTGGATTTTGAGATATGACCAGTTTTTTTAAAAATCACCATTTTTTTTGTAATGTTCGTATCAGAAGTATCCTTTTTTAAATGCACTTTATTTTACTTTTTTAAGAGTATTGCCTCTACAATAGTTACTCATTATGAAACAAACAATACTTAGTCGATAAGTAATGTGAAATAACAACAGTTGATAATAAATCTCAATTTTATTTTCTCAAAATCCACGAAACTTTTCTATGGGCATGTTAGGCTTGTTCAGTGCGTCTTGGATCCATCTACCTCCGGTGTCAGTGTGACGTGCTAATTTTGGGACATCCTGTATACTCTATGTGAAGTATTTCATTTTTTATATATGTATCTATGGATAGGTCTTCAAAAATGATATTGAGGTTTCTAAACTCATTTTTTTCTAAACTAGTTTGTGCGAGATTTAGAATTAGATTAGAATAATATATAAAATATAAGAATTAGACACTTCCAAAGTAGTACAATGTGTCCGCCCGCCACGTGTAACTTATAAAATAAGAGAATGTTTAAACTAAAAAAAAATATAATATGATACACTACTATGTAAACTTCCGCCGAAAATTAGTTTCTTTTTTGGTATTTTTTTTTTAATTTGTCATAAATCGTAAACCGCAGTATACCTTTCCTTCAAGAAACTCAAATATAAATAACACTTAACTTTATTAACGGAACCCTTAATGGGTGAATCCGACTCGCACTTGGCCGCTTTTATTTTTGTTTGTTGGTGGCGTAGCAGCTCGCACAAGGTACACATTTCAATGAGCCAAATTTAAATTACATATCCCCGTATGAACTTTGAATTTTTTGGGGATAAAATGTAGCATGTTCTAATCATAAATATTTTAATTTTGGGCAAATCGATTCAGCCGCTGGACATATCGACATCATCCGCTTATTGTTGTTGTAGCCAAAATTAACTTAGATTTGCAGCCATAGCGGCATTGATGATTATTTTTACATTCTAAGTAACTCCTTATAAAATCAGCTTAACTGTTTCCGTAGCGACAAAAAATTCAAATATTTTTTTTTTTTTTTTTTGTAAGTACCGTATTACTTTAATATGCATATATTGAGAAGCTGTTTATTTAAAGTTTCAAACATAATACAGATACATAAATATTTATTTTTTATAGATACGTCTTTTTAACAAGGCGTTGGTAGACTATGCCTAGATATCGAGCTCCGCGGTATGAAAATTAAAAACATGCTAGATAGTATTTAGTCCTAACAGTGAAAATAGCCAAACTAATTGATTTTTTGTACACTGATAATAATTATTCGTTGACTATAATATAATTATGGACTTAATTTATCTATACATTAATAAAGTCGGGTATAATATTGTTACGTTAATTAATTGTTTAAATTTTGAACATTCCACTAGTGTATTATAGAGCTTATGAATATTAACGTTATTCAATTTTTTCGTAGACATAAAATATATCATTAGGTTTTAACAAATTAAGCGTGCGCATGCTTAATGAAAGTTATACTTTAATTGGAAAGGCTGGATGATTTTATGTCATATATATATATATATATATATATATATATATATATATATATATATATATATATATATATATAAAATATATATATATATAATTATAATATTATGATAGTCACATTTTTATTATCATGAGACAAATAGGTTGTTATAATTTATTAATCAATAAATTCCTGTTTGCTGTAGCTGCTATACTCTCATGTGTGTTGTTGTCAAAAATAAAACAAATTACATATGTAAGTAAGTAGTGTTTATTTATTTTAAAGTTTACCTTCCATGGCAATAAAATATATCAAACATCAGGAAAATACATTTTCTAAACATATTTCGTTATAAACATTTAATTATTAGTAACGGAAGAAGAAGATTTCCGTGCAGTGGCCGGTCCGCGTTGGCTGCGAGTGGCAAAGGATCGGCCGTCTTGGCGGTCATTAAGGGAGGCCTATATGCGGCGAGGGAGTTCAACAGTGGACGGATAGTGGCTGGTACTTACATTCATACAAATACTTTCGGAGAGACGGCCTATGTGCAGTAGCCGGCCCTAGCCGGATGCGCACATTCGATAAGAGATCTATAATATAATAAATGTTTACGAGTATTGCAAATTGATCATATTGACACAGAGATGTCTTCTGTATACTTTCCCATTATTGTAACATATATATTATGTTACATAGATTTACTTACGAGTTTTGTACTATTTATTCGTTTTTTAATACTAAATTCATATTCCGCGCGCGAATTTCTTCATTCGCCTACTCGATTACTATTGGTCGTGTAATATTACGATGTCACGATATGTGGAACGTTTTGAAGTCGTGGCGTGCCGGTTACGGACCGGTCGATCGTGCTTTTTCTGCCTGAGAGTCCTGAGGAGCGCACACGCACCGCGTCATATTTTAAGTGGGGTCCCAGGCGTTGCCGTCGTGGTCGGTGCGGTGCTATTCCTGGGCGTGGCCGAGTAGCTGTGGACGGGGTCCAGAAGGAAGCAGACGACGGGAACCAGAGCAGCTGGGATCCCACTACCCACTTACTCACTTACCCAAGGATCTCACTGATCCCACACTTCTCCCGATCTCTCTCTTCGGGGACTGCACACCACAAGACTAGCTTCGGTCCTGCTCACCGCCACGCTGAGCAACGGGACGGCACGCTGGACGAAGCACGGACCACGTGGCACGAGACCCGGACGCAATCTCGTTAAGTTCTCTTTTCAATTAGCTCCCAACTTGGTATCAGGAATATCGAACCCACGCTCTCTTACAACCTCTTATAACCTTAATTAACTTATTTATTTAATTGTTTTCTCACATTTTTAATAATCGGCCTAAACTATTTTTCCAAATTTAATTCATAATTTTATATGTAAAAGACTTTAATTTGATAATATATCTATAACAGTTTTATATCTTTTATTTTTAATTATTCCAATTTATATAATTTAATTTTTTTTATAACCGTAACAATAATTTATAGGATTGTTTTATTTTGCAATAAAATGAGTGTGATTGTATTTTACTGAGAATACGGCTTATATAACAAGCAGCACGTTTGTACCTTTTCATAACAAGATATTATAATAATTACATCAAATGCTATGCAATAATCATATGAAAGTTATGAAAGCAAACGAGTAAGTAGCTCACAAGAAAAGTGACTTACACTTCGCCAACGATAAAGGCCATCGACTTAATAAAGCTAAAAATGGATTCAACAATGAACGACACCTTAAGCAACGAATAATAGCGGTGTGACTCATGTACCAAAATACAGCAATTTTATTCAGTTTTAAGAAATGCCGTGGTGGTGTCTGGCGGGGCCTATGACATGTAAGACCAAACCTTATATCATAGTGTCCTAGATATTTTTAAGAATTTTCGTGACACACTTTGCAGCTGGGCCCCGTAGGGTCCCGTAATCATAGGGCGTAGCTACTCCCCTGGTTTCAAGTATGACCGAGTTATGGACGTCAAGAATGACTCGAGGTTTGGGAGCTGCCCTTATCAGACATCTCACGTGTAAAATAATGCTCTATAAAAATTTTTGAGTCAGCGCTCACCTGATTGACATTGATGCGAGCTTCTGCTTAAGATTGCTTACCTCATGGCTTTACCTCACAAAACAATATTTAGGTAGTCAGTAATATAATCTTATACCTTTAAACGAGCAATTCTTGTATATATATTTTTTTTTTGGAAGAAAAATTTTATCCTATTTTATTACTAAGGGTACCGAGCAAATGCTCGGTCAACCAGGTACTGGTCTTAAATAGAGTACCAGACACAGCAGCTCTATATCAAAACAATGCCCATGCAATGTATATAAAAATATTTTATTATCTGTCGTCCACAGAAAATGGTAATAAAATATAATTAATAATAGCTAATATGCCTAAAATTAAAATCAAAATATTTGAATGCCATTAAAATGTGCGAACTTTATAACATTAATTCATTACTTATAACACCTTATTTGTACCTTATATGTTCTTGAAAATTAAATATATATTATTACATTTATAGTACGAAACATGTCGATACTATTAAGGTAATTTATTAATTCTAATAAAATTCGGATATTATGCATATTTAAATATGTGAATAAACCTCTAAGGGTGTGCATCGATTTAAAAATTCAGTTCAATTTGTATGATCTATTCAAAAAACTTAAGTGTTTTAAGTGGGACTAATCTATGGGCTTGTCTACAAAAACCATTAGAGCCGCTACTGGTGGTTGCAAGTAGGAGTGGCGTAAAATCCCACCTCAAATTGGCTATTTATTAAACACGACGTTGCCCTAATATTTAATTAGAAGCAACAAACGCCGGAAACTTATATGACTTAATGACCGTGACTCTTGTCTTTGAGCGTTTTTTTATACATGTTACCGACAAACTGTATAACTTGGGTATTAGGTTATACAATATATACCTAGGCATCGTATAGAATATCGGATTATACAGATTAGCGGTAACATAATATCGTTATCAAAGCTAAAATCTTTTTTGTATTTTAAATAAAAGTATGTCGGCATAGCACCTTAGAGCAACGCGCGACCTCCTTCCTCCTTACGGTTCCGTAAGGAAGACCGCGTTTTCATAAAGTTTAATATACATGGGGTTTTGGCGGCGATAAATCGATCTAACTAGGATTCATGTGTGTGTGTAATCAACGAATGATAACATGAATGACCTCACTAAAACTATAAACGCATTAAGCACACGAACAAATATTTTATTTACTAGCTGTTGCCCGCAGCTTCGCCTGCGTTAACTAAGATTTACAACGGGATCTTAGTACGCGAAATAACATTTTTTACACCTTGTGTCCGAAAAACCAAAATATCTTACGAAACCCTATTTTTATCAGAATAAAATTTAGCCTATGTCACTCGTGGATAATGTAGCTTCCGAATGGTGAAAGAATTTTTGAAATCGGTCCAGTACTTTTTGAGCCTATTCATTAAAAACATACAAACATACAAAAATAGGTACAAATCTTTCCTCTTTATAATATTAGTATAGATATAGATAGTATAGATAAAATGAATATTGATCGCGTCAGTTTACTTCTTATTTTCAATCAACATGTCAAGCATATTTGACATACGAACAAACGAACAATTAAGTTCAAAATTAAATTTCCTATTTTCATTATTTTTTTTATGCTTGCTAATGAAAAAACTTGCGTGCTAAATAAACACACATTTATAAATTCAACTAAAATCTTAAGGACGCGTTTACGAATCAGACGAAATTATGCTGTTTTTCTGTACCGTTTGTAACAAAAGTACACAAAAGCATATATAAAAATTATTTATTTCATATAGAATGGTTCTTTATCTACAAGGGTAACGCATATTTTTTTGATAAATGTTGCTTTTTTATATAGTAATCAACGTTCTTCGATTACCATTTTCCATGAAACGAACGAAATCGATTAGAATTACGGTACCCTTTTGGTCTAATATCCACATTTATTAAGGTTTTTAAAAAATAGTAGGAGCAGGGAAATATGTTCAATTTTAAATAAAGGACAAGAAAATAACCCAAAAATGCTAAAAATAGTCTTAAAAAAATAAAGAAGATAACTAATTTTTTTACCAATTTTGCTACCAAAGATGAATGTTATTCCATTGCATTAAGGTTTATTTTATCGTTGTCTCTGTCTTGATTTCTTTTACATTTTTGAAATGAGAACTCAGTCCGCGCTCGGCCGCGGTTCTGGGTGGACACTGCGTCGCCTGTCAGCAGCAATTCGACTCAAAAAACATCGCGATTTATTTTTGATATTGGATACTTTGGGTTGGATTTGATACTTTACATTATTTTTTTTACCACAATATATTTTTATGGAATTGGTTTATTTCATATACATAGGTAGACGAAATGTTGGTTGGTCATTATAACCAGGTGGGAAGACGTTCTCTCTCGACGTTTGCTCACTTATCATCATCATCATCATCATCGTCAGCCTAAATCAGTCCACTGCCGAACATAGGCCTCCCTCAATGAACGCCAAGATGACTGATCCTGTTCTATGCTAAGGCAGCAGTGCTGCCGATGCGACTTCATCATCATCAGCCTAAATTCGTCCACTGCCGAACATAGGCCTCCCTCAATGATCGCCAAGACGACCGATCCCGTGCTATGCTGAGGCAGCAGTGCTGCCGATGCGACTTCATCATCATCAGCCTAAATCCAACCATTGCCGAACATAGGCCTCCCTCAATAAAAGCCAAGACGACCGATCCTGTGCTATGCTGAGGCAGCAGTGCTGCCGATGCGACTTCATCATCATCAGCCTAAATCCATCCATTGCCGAACATAGGCCTCCCTCAATAAAAGCCAAGACGACCGATCCTGTGCTATGCTGAGGCAGCAGTGCTGCCGATGCCACTTCATCATCATCAGCCTAAATCCGTCTACTGCCGAACATAGGCCTCCCTCAATGAACGTCAAGACGACCGATCCCGTGCTACTAATGAGGCAGCAGTGCTGCCGATGCGACTTCATCATCATCAGCCTAAATCCGTCCATTGCCGAACATAGGCCTCCCTCAATGAACACCTAGACGACCGATCATTTGCCACTCGCAAACAAATAGATATCATCATCATCATCATCATCATTAAACTTCATCCATCCACTGCTGAATATAGGCCTCCCTCAATGAACACCAAGACGACCGATCCCTTGTCACTCGCAAACAAATAGATATCATCATCATCATCATCAAACTTCATCCGTTCACTGCTGAATATAGGCCTCCCTCAATGAACACCAAGACGACCGATCCCTTGCCACTCGCAAACAAATAGATATCATCATCGTCATCATCATCAAATTTCATCCATCCACTGCCGAACATAGGCCTCCCTCAATGATCGCCAAGACGACCGATCCCGTGCTATGCTGAGGCAGCAGTGCTGCCGATGCGACTTCATCATCATCAGCCTAAATCCAACCATTGCCGAACATAGGCCTCCCTCAATAAAAGCCAAGACGACCGATCCTGTGCTATGCTGAGGCAGCAGTGCTGCCGATGCCACTTCATCATCATCAGCCTAAATCCGTCTACTGCCGAACATAGGCCTCCCTCAATGAACGTCAAGACGACCGATCCCGTGCTACTAATGAGGCAGCAGTGCTGCCGATGCGACTTCATCATCATCAGCCTAAATCCGTCCATTGCCAAACATAGGCCTCCCTCAATGAACACCTAGACGACCGATCATTTGCCACTCGCAAACAAATAGATATCATCATCATCATCATCATCATTAAACTTCATCCATCCACTGCTGAATATAGGCCTCCCTCAATGAACACCAAGACGACCGATCCCTTGTCACTCGCAAACAAATAGATATCATCATCATCATCATCAAACTTCATCCGTTCACTGCTGAATATAGGCCTCCCTCAATGAACACCAAGACGACCGATCCCTTGCCACTCGCAAACAAATAGATATCATCATCGTCATCATCATCAAATTTCATCCATCCACTGCCAAACATAGGCCCCCCTCAATAAACGTCAAGACGATCGATCCCGTGCCACTCGGATCAGGCAGCAGTGCTGCCGATGCGACTTCATCATCATCTGCAACCGCCAATGCGCCTGCTCAGCGTGGCAATTATGACACCCCCCCCCTCCACATTTTACTTACATATTATAATATATATATATATATATATATATATATATATATATATATATATATATATATATATTTAATATACTAATTCTAAGTTAAAAGATAAATAGTAAAAACAAACAGAAATAAAATATAATTTTGTGTTATAAATAATCAAAATAACAAATATTTGTAAAGTATCAAATCCGTTTACTTGACTACTATTCCCGCACGCAAGCGTGCGTATTGCGCGGGTGCGCTTGTGTGCGTGACTTTTTCAATGTAGTTGTTCGATTCTGTACCTATCAAGTTTGTAAACGCGTCCTTAATATCATTGCGCCATGCGCAATAAAGTGACAAATAATAAATAAATATGTAATTTAAAATAGTTTAATAGTGAAAATAAATTTTCACAGACAGATAAAACAGAAAAAAATGAATGTATAATATTAATACGTCAACAAATTTGCCATAAAAATGATGTTCTTGTAGACAAATTTTGAATAATTAATGAAAAAGATCCTAACCGTGAATCACTCTCGCGCATCGAGAGTTTTTTCGCATCGCATTTGAATATTAATTGAGCTTTTTATTTTTATAACACAAAAAAAGAAGATAAGTTTTTAAATAACGAATACATTAGATATTATACACATATTTAGAATAGCTAACTTTTAAATACGTATCGTTGTTGTTATTACTCAATGTATTAGCTGTTAGGTTTGCTAAGGTTTTTTATTTAACATTTAATCTTCCGTACTCGTACGTAAAATTTACGCCCGGTTTCCGAAAGGCTGATCAACGCAAAAATTAACAAATCAACTGTCAAATCACTTGTTAAGTGTCAAATGATTTGCTAGAAGCATGGTTAAATTACTTAATTTGATCGGCCTGTCAATTGACATAGCCAGTAGAAAAGCTGTCAAAATTGACTCTAGAATCGTATGTTAACCACCATTAACAGCCATGTTAGTTGAGCGACTTTGACTAACGTTTCGGAAACCGGGCGCTAATGTTAAAAACGCACTAATCCCGCAAAACTGTGCAGCAGTTTGTCTGCGATTGATTTATTATATATTCATAATTGTATTTAATAACCTTTAAAGCACTTTCAATTGGTCGTGTTGTATAGTTTCCATCGCCACATCGCTTTTTTCCCAAACATAATAATAATGAAGTTACCAAGTTAATATAATATTATTGTCCATACTGAGTTTTTGAAGTGAAACTTCTTTAGAATCGTTGTAATTTCAAACCGGATGCAACGGAAAAAACGACAGGTAAGAGACACAAGTACAAAAGAACGAGATAGCAAATATCGGTGTGTATGTATATTAAACACTGTTTAATACTTGCTTGTATTTGAGCATTTAACATGTGTTGACATCTATCGTGTGTGAATCGCACACACACCTTTTTTTTACGAATGAGTATGCATATTACGCATTTTGCATAGTGTTATAAAAATCCTTTTGCGTTGTCACATGTTCATCTAAGATATATTTTTTATACAATAAGTACTTGTAGATATTCAAAATATTTTTTGTTATACTTATACTTAATGGATTAATTGTAAGAATTTTGTTATGTTTATTAAAAACGAAGGGGCCGTAATATGAAGAATGATGTTTTATACATTTCATGTTCTTTATAATCAAAACTATCGTTTTTATTTTAAACAACCAATTAATTTTTCGTCTTGTTAGTATTTACTTTGGTAACCAACCATCACTTATTGTTAGTTTTCCTTTTTTTTAGTTGTAGATTATTTTTATAGAATTTCATTCTGTTCATTATGCTTCTTTGTTTTTTCCTTTATTAAAGAGTAATATTCTGTGGTTAGTTTAATTTTTTGAAATAGTAAACCATTATTTTCTGTTAAACTGTTTTGTAAACTATAATAATAATAATAAAATCTATGGACGCTTTTACACCACGCAATATCCCTCCCTTGAAGAACTTGCGTTCCGGGTACCAGATAACTGATATATTTTTTTTTATATTATACATATATTAAATATTTTCACACACATCCATGATCCAGGTACACAGAAAACTTATTAGTTCGTACTGGCAGGATTTGGACCCGCTACCTCCAGCTTTGAGCGCCACCGCACTAACTAAGAGGTCTTTAAAACATTGAATCTATAGTCATATTAGTTTGCATCTTAATATAATACATTACTTTTAAATGTAGACATGTTGAGAAGTGGCCTAACTTTTAGCTTTTATTCGTCTACCCATAGAAGACTAAGAAGACTAAGCAACTTGAACACTTTCGATTAATACCTACTCATATCTGAACACTTGTCCTTTAACTGCCGTACCGGCTCTAAAATGTTATATTTCGGCACACCTCCATAAAATAAAGACTCCATAAAAACATAAAATCTGCTAGAAAGTTTCGTTTTCAAAGGTAACCGATTCATGGTTATGGTTCGTTAATTCGCTTATGGAGGAAACATGGGGCCACATTCCGAATCGCCACATTTAACTTTCGGCGTCTCATTTATTTTATTATTTTTATCAAAAATAATATCCACCGTTTTAAATCTTGTTGGGCTTGTGAACGTTCTTAATTCGTAATTTAAATAATAAATTCATTCATAACTATCAATATAACATCTTACTGTCTAGTCGTCTTTAAGTCGCAAGAATCCTTAATCCTTAATCCTACTTATATTATAAATGCGAAAGTTTGTGAGGATGTTTGTTACTCTTTCACGCAATAACTACTGAATGGATTTTGATGAAATTTCATAATAATGTTAATAATGTTTCATAAAATCTTATACATCAGATTAACACATAGGCTATACATTCATATTATATTCATCCCCGTATTCCCACGGGACTATAAACTATATCATTCCGCTAAGATTCCGTTGTAAATCTTAGTTAACGCAGGCGAAGCTGCGGGCCACAGCTAGTAATATTATAAAAGTAAAAGGGTGGATGTTTGTTACGCTTTCACGCAAAAACTAATCGACGAATCATCATGAAACTTTGTACACATATTCTGGATACTTTTCACTAAAAAAGAGAAATTTTGCTGCAGCTAGTATGAATTCATTCATAACAATCAATATAACGTCTTACTGACTAGTCGTCGCAAGATTCCTTAATCCTTAATCCTTGCTAATATTATAAACGTAATAGTAGGGATTTCTGTTACGCTTTCATGCGAAAACTACTCAACCGATCATCATGAAACTTTGTACACATATTCTCGGAGGTACTACGAGTATAATAACATAGGATACATCTAAAGAAAGGATTTATTGCTAACGCAAGGGAGGCCGCGGGAAACAGCTAGTACTTTATAAATAAGAATAAGTAATGAATGATAATATTAAGTTCAACGGGTCATTGAAATTTATTTTTTTCAAACTTTAAAAATAAATTCGTATTGCTAGTGATCATCTATACTAACGTAACAAAGAGGAAAGATTAGATTGTTAATTTGTTTGTTTGTACTGAATAGGCTCCAAAACGAATGGACCGATCTAAAAATTTCTTTCACTATTAGAATCCTAAGTTATTTTTAATGACAGGCTACAGAATATTTTAAAGAAAGCTAGGGAACCGTATGAAAACGTCGATAACATATTCAGTATATTAAATATTCAGCTTTTATTCTTAGGGTCATTTTTTTCAAATCATCTATTAACGTAAGAGAGTTCGTTAAGTTTGACGTCTGTTAAAAACAACACTCTTTGGTCACTAACGTGCGTTACCGCCACCTTTACATATTCGTTAAAATCGGTCGATGCAACCCGCCCTTTGTCATTGCAATAAAACTTCTTGAACTGTCAAAATCGCAATGTCAAATGATCGTTCATAAGTCTAGGCATAACACGGGAGAAAAAATATGAACGATTATTTTGAGGATGTGTCGTGTTTTTGCCGTTGCGCATGAGTGGTGCTGCGGCGACGGCGCCTCCACGCGAGCGAGTCACATTACAAAGACACCGCTAGCCCCTACCATCGTATGCTAATATTGTACAAATTAATAGCCAAGATATGAAAAGCCAATATAGGAAAATAGAAATAGCCAAGATATGAAAAGTCGATCTTTATAATAATTTTAATTAAAAAGTACTGGAAATGTGGTTGAAAATATTCAGCACAATTTTTAATTAAATTATCAATAACCGAGGATAACAACATACAATGCCTTATTATATTTTTTCCGTTCATTAATATGTACATATTTTATTAAACTTTAAGTTGATATAATTTTGATTTATCATAATTAGCACAGTAGGCCGTTTGTTTGACTTCGACAACTCGCACTTAATATGCGATTCAATTTGATTTCTCATGGGGCTTAAGGTCACTTACTGAGCATAAAATTACAAAATTGTGACAGGTCTAGGTAAAGCATAAAGATGAACATGATTAAGAATATGGCGATCTTGAAAAAAAGTTTTTGGTCGAAATTTCGGAAACTATCAAACTATTTCACAATTTTATAACAAAAAATATTGAAGCTATTATTTTAGAGAGTAAAATTTCATATATTTTCATGTAAACTTCTTTGTTACTCTAAAATATTAAATTAGTACCAAAAAATCGTTAGTTATAAATGTAAATGGTAAGTTTTCGTAATTAAAAACGAAAAAAGACTTGCAGTCTAACAGGCTTGAGGTGGATAATGCAGGATATTAATTTGAGTAAGTTCAACTAACTCTATTACAAATAATCTAAAATAAATTAGATTTTTTTATCAAGTACCTCGTAATGTGGTTTTGTTACCTAAAAAGAAATAATTTGCAGCCAACAAAATCCACACAATTCAAATACACACCGGAACTAAAATCAAAATTTTTACAGAAGATAACGATTTAAATCGTCGGAAACTCGAAGCAAAATAAAATTCGAGTTGCCGTGGTAACGTCAATAAAAACTAAAAAGTCAAGCCAAACCGAGATCTTGGTATCGTTCACCATACCCCAGTGGGTGTTACGTGTCATAATTTATGATATATTCGCTGTTAGAAAAAATATGCCATTAACTAACCTAAACGGTAAACTGTATATTTATTTAGTTTCCGTCCAACGTCAACGAAACAAATACTTTTTAGTTCCATCCTTATGCCCTTGTAATACGGTTTTGTTTGAGTTTCTGGAGCAACTTTTAAAAGTTTGTAGTTAATAATTCATTAAGTCTTGTGAGGACCACGCAGTCCTTTTTGATAAATAGCATTGGGAAGTCTTTAGGCTCATTTAGACTTCATTCAATTTGCCTATTGAAGTTACGTAAGTTTTTTTTTAAGTATAAGTTAGTACAATATACCGCGTGTATTTGGAACTCTTTGTAAGATTAAAGCCTAATAATGTAATATTTATGTGGGTACTATATAATGCATATAACCATTTATTTCAGAAACGTTTTTTAAGAAAATTTTAGCACTTATATAATTTGCATGCCCGCGATGTAAGCATACACGCTATGAACTCACGCTGACCGCGAATCTCGCGCGGTGCGGGAGTTCGTACACCTCGCGCGACGCGGCTGTGCGTCACTTGTTACATTTCTGTTTTATTCAAAAACGATTGTTTTAAAGCACTATGATCAAATGTCTGTATCTTTATGTTAACCAAACCGGATTATACACAAAAAAGTTACAAAACACAACCAAAAAGCAAAAATATTTCGAGCTTTTTCCACTTCTATAATGTCAGGCTACGCCTACACTATCATACCTCTTCGTTTTTCAAAGCTTTCAAAATACTCCCTGTATAAAAATGTTTAAACTCTTCAAGATACTACGCAAGGATAAATTTTTATATTAAATAATTTTCTGTAAGCTTTTGTTTTGTTTACAGTTATAGAGAAGATAAGCTGATATTTATTATAAAAATAGCAATAAAATGTGAGATAATAAACGATAAATAATTACAGGAAAAGGAAATATGTAGGTGATATTAATTTGTGCCGGATGCAATATACGTATAGAATTTCAAAATAAATACAGAAGGAGCGAACAAGGACTTGTACATATTTTCTTCAGGAAAACATTAGATATTTTATATTATAAAAATAATTTCAATTTGTAATATCATCACGTTCTTGCAGTTAAAGCGTTGAGATGTGCATTCTCAGCGTTTATTAGATAAAGCATAACCAGGAGTGCATGAAATGAAGATAATAATATTTAGACAGTTCGGATTTGTTAACTTACACACCTTCAACTTTTTAAACATCATCAGGCATACAGATTTCTTCACGAAGTTTTTTTTTTTTTCATCGGCTAGAGAGCGATGGCCTCATGTTCAGGGGCATGTAGGAATTTTAAAAACCCTATTTCAAGTCACCACAGGACGTCATGATTCATTTCATAATTCATTCATTCAGAACTCAGAGCTCTCACTTAAGAAGCTGTGCCCGTACCTACTAGGCTATTGTCGCTCGCTTAGTTTTCGTTTAGTTTTTGGTATTCCGCACGTTGGAAATCATTAACCCATGGTCCGTTCAACAATATTCAACCCAATGCAAAATTCTATTAGTGTATCGGCTAAAAAGCTTTAATTCTGAATTCTTATCCTTCACATAACCTTAAATATTATTGCTCCTGCCTGCTTATAAAATGTTATACACCGGACTAAATGAAAATCGATTCATAAAGAGTAGCCTCCAAAAAATATAGTCCATACTTTTTCCTCAAAGTAGACTTCTTGTTGCTCAAATAGTCTAAAGCACAGTAGGCAGAACAATAAATGATTTTTTAAAAGCATATATCATCATCATCATGAGCCTTTATCCATAGCTGAACATAGGCCTCCCTTAATAAACGCTAAGACGATCCTTTGCCAGCAGCATCTAACACGGGTCGGCCACTGCACGGAGATCGTCTTTCTACCTGGTTAATGGCTGACCAACACTTCGTAACAGAAACATATCGATACATAATATCATATACCTATAATTTATTACACCTTATATTATCGGCCTCTTCCCTTCCACTACTAGATATTTTTGTCTTTTACGGTGGTTTTCAATATCCTATCTATCTAAAAATTTTCTTAACGATCTTAAAATTTTGACAGATTTTATAAGAAAATGTGTCAAAATCTCAAGATCGATAAGAAAATTTTAAGATAGATAGGATATTGAAAGCCGCCGTTAATGAATGCCAAGATGGTCGGTCTCCCACTCTATAGACTGATGAGGTCAAAAAGATGTAAATTTTTAAATTTTGACATTTTGAATCACTCACACGAAGCACAACTCATAAAAAGTGTGTTCCATTGATGTATGGTCAATATAATTCTGAACGTCTTCATCATTATAGAACGAAACGAAGCCTTCAGGCGTTTAGAAATCATCCTCAGATGGAAGCTACTGCCATTGTAACAAGGGACTGGAATCATCGAGAATGAATCACTCAATCAACAAACTAACACGGTAACTCTTTTGTTGGGTTAAGAATGCGACTCATACGGAACGACCGACCGAAACTTCAATGAGTTGGCATAAAACTATGAAATCTCAAGCGGTTGAATTTATAAGAAGAAGCGATTCTTATAAAGCTTCTCTTATAAAAACAAAGGTGCGTATGCATTCACACAGTATATATAAATACTATAAATGACAAATTCTAAATGGTTTTACAGACCGAAGCACCTGGTATAATTCCAAATACATCAAGTCAAACGAAAGGGTATCAAAATAAACATGACCGAATCCGTGGATGAAAGCTAGTTTGTTTTAAAAAGTAATGTTCGTGTGGTTGAAAATATTCCTAGCTTTTTTTTCATTCACGTGAATAAATAACATTTCAAAGTCAAATATTTTTTCAACCCTGAATATCACGTTCGAAGGATATTATTTTACATATCCGAGCACATAAATCATTTTATATTTTTATTACATTTATATACAAACACATAAATTTTATGTGTTTTTTCATTTCTGTATTTTGCGTGTTATTTTAGAATTTGACTCTTTTCTTCTACTCCTACCTGTAGGAATTTAGGACTAATCTTCCTCTATGGAAACGAGGTGCGCCGAGTCAGTCAGAGAAAATACTTCGGCGTTACCCTCTATAGTAGGACGGCATTTCATGCTTATATAAAAAGAGTAAAAAAGAAAACGCTAAATATAAATAAATATCTATAAATATATACTAATAAACATCGACTCTGAGTTCTATGCGAAAACACTTTACAAAATCTGCATTCTGCCAATATTCGCTTACGCGCCTTTACAGGTACGTAACAAAATATATAGAAACTGAACTGGAGCTACCTTCTGTAGATCAAAATTTTAAAGACAAATTAGAAATGATCTTCAAAAGATCCAATAATCACGTAACGTTTCGTACGCACTTCGTATAGGCAGTTACGAGACTCACATCGTCTACGGAAAGAACAGGAGAACAGGGAACGTCCTCCTAGATCCTCAAATTCTATCAAATTTGCCAATAATCGTTTACTTCGCTCACCAAGGGCATACCGCTTAAATACACAGTACGCTTACAACAGTTCATTACACACTCAGCATCGCCTCCGCAGGTGGCGTGAACGTCGCTTCTCTCTGTCGGTTAAGTGATCGCCAGAGAGGAACTTGATAGCCCAGATCGAATGCCCGTCTCCTATAGGACTGGGATCCCATAAGGGCCTCGAAACATACACAAAATTAAATGGTTTTAGCCTCGTTATACCCTCAGTATAATGCCAAATTATCTCCAAGGCTGTAAAAATAATATCCATCATGCCAAACATGGTTGAAAATTCTAATATCTACCAACTTGAAATAATTTAAACAACACAATCTCATTATTCTTTATTAATTATTTCTTCTTTTTTTTTCTCTAGTACTTATGATTGAAGTTACTTTGTTTCTACCCTTTTTGAGATATATAAAATAAAACTGCTGTTTCAAATTAATTTGCCAACGATGGAAGTTCGCTTTTTCATGAATATTTCTAAATATAGACGGTGCTTTTAAAAATATATACTTATCGATTCGTTTATATGATTGATGAAAATATTTCAAAACGTCGAGACTATAAAAATCGCAAAAGAAAATCATAAAAAGTTATTTCATGTGAGTGAAATATAAACATAAGGACACTACGTTTTCACATTTAAAATCTAAAATCTCATCTCAAACTAGAAATTTGAATCTTGGACCACATAATACGGGAGCAATAAAAACGTTACCATCCATCCGTAATCATCAATAACGATTATCATTAGATCTGGCGAAGACTCCAACGGGAAGTACACACGCTCTATTCACTGGCATGTCTTTATCTCAGTGTTACTTGCTATAATAAAGCATAGTATAATATGTAAAAATTCTCCCATTCTTTTAGATCTGTTAGAAGTTTTAAGATATTTTGTTTGATTTCTAACTTAGTGAAATGCTAGAGTTTTACAAACAATTTTCTTCTTTATTGAATTAAAAATAAGTTAAGGTGATATTTAAAAAATATGAAATATACTTAGTACAACTCATTAAAAAAATACCAAAATTAAAATTTATCATATATTTTATAGGTTTCCTAGAAAGTCTAATATTTTTAACACACATTTAAATTTTGAAATAAAAATAACAACTTACATTTCTCAAAAATCGATACAATATTTTTCTTTGTAAAATCGTAAATCCGACGAGAACAATAAAAAGAAAGAAAGATTTTTTATAGATTGAACCATGAAGAATAATTTTGGTGGGTAAGTTTTTTAGTACGGCAACACATCGCGAACAAGTGGACAGCGGTAACATTTCAATCATCACCAAGACCGCCTAGTCATTCCGTTTGAACGGCGTTTCTGTCTCGCTCCGCTCTAACTCGGTTAAGAAATCAATAAGATATGTGTTTTATGGAAGTTTAATTATTCGAATACACCTTTTTTTATTACGATCCTAATATATGCGTGATACAGCGTTTTAGTTGAAGTAGAAATAAAATGACTGTCGTCTGATGTATGTCATAAACCATCATATTATTCTATACGAAATTACAGACTATATTTTTGAAAGTTGAAGATAAGGGCCAGGTTGAGATATAATTCTCACCATTATAGAATTTCGTAGATATACAATAGCATAATGCTTACCTTAACATTAAGGTCATGCCTCATACGCACTAGGCGGTTAAGGGTTCAATGTGCGGTCTTTGAAAAATGTGTCAAAGTACTTGCTGGCGGCTACCCGCAACGCGGTTGCCCGCTTTCTCAACCGCATCTTACGAGTGACCGCAACCGCGACCGCCGAGAGCTAAGTTAAGGCTAGCGAATCACATTATAACAAGGCGGAATAATTTGTTTGTTGGACAATAACTTTCATTATATCGTCGACGTGGTGCTTTCAAAGACGTGACATGAGCAAATCCTGGCGAATATTAAAAATGCTAAAGTAAAATATCTGTCTGTCTGTGTCTTCTTGACGCTAAAACAACTGAAACGATTTAAATCTTTTTAATTTATAATCTTTTTAATTTAAACTGAGTTCAAGCATATGTATAATGTGTAGATACTGGGATATTTAAGAAGCTACGTTTCAGACTGTGTTTTATGAAACCCCGTGTATTCAAACATCTGACGCTACCATCATGTTTTAAGCCGTAAAGCGCCATTGAAAAGTTTTTAACAGCATGCCTTGGAAATATTTAATATAGTAATAAAAGCAAAAAATGAGCATTTGGGTATCCGAGCGAGCAACTCGACCTTAATATCAGCGCCCAAAGTATACAACTTTGAAGGCGATTCACCATTCCAGCTGCCTATAGCTGGTTCTTCACGAACTCACTTCAACCCACAGAAGTATCAAGGATTTTACAGTATTACGTCTCCCAATTCTGCACCCCGCGCCCACGCTGAATAGAATGGCAACAAATTACTGGAAAACAATGTTATGTGATGCAGTAGATTGAAACTTTATTTGGGACTTAAATGTCCACGGCATCATACGTGAAAATTGGACTTAGTTAATTAAAATTAAACTAATGCTTTCGTGCATGTTTCTATTTATTTATTTAATAATTTATGTACACTGAGAAACATACATAGTGGAACAGTGAAAATAAACACTGGTACAAAAGTACTGCTTATTCCATAAGTGAAATTTCTTCCAGTGCTCCAACTACAGAAGAATTTAATTGACAATACAAAATCACTGTACACATAACAACCTAATAAATACTTCTTCTTCTATATAATTTTTTGCAAAATATTTCCGTTCATCATATTAGGTACAGAAATGTTTCCTTTTAGTGCATAAAATATATTTGAAACTTTATCGTTGAGAGATCATTGTAAGGGCTAACTCACGCGCTATTTTCTGCATTTTATATAGCACCAGACCAACTTGTTTCCGTTCATGGACAACGCTGATAATTTATTATCATATTCCATGTCCAGTTTTCCTATCAAACTAACACTAAATATAAAAATCAGTCACATAATACCAGTAGCTGGAAATATAATAAATCTTGCATGCACATTGCATATATGCCAACCACAAACAACGTATCTGCAAAGGATTGTACTCGACTTATTTAATAACTAGCTGTTGCCTGCATTACCAAAAAATCTCTTATTTTTTAAATGTATCATATGTTAGTTCTAGAGAACCTCCGAGAATATATATACAAAGTTTCATGATGATCGGTTGAGTAGTTTCCGCGTGAAAGCGTAACAAACATCTCTAATTTTACATCTATAATATTATATAGTAAGGATTATTAGGTATCGATTAATGATGACGATTTATCATAAAATAAAGGCAAATTATTAATATTAAATACGTGAAACATTATCCTTTAATATTTGCTCATCGTAAAATACAGTAATAAATGTAATTAATTAAACGCGTCATTTTATCCATTTCTGTAAAATAAAGGCTATTTATCGGATGACTAGCCACTGCATTGTCTGGTAAATTTCCATTATGTCGGGCAAATAAAATAAATTGAATTATCTGAAAACGGTTGGTTACTGCAATTATTTTATTCTTTATATTTTCCTTTTATCTCAGTTCTTTTTTATCTTTTTGTCTTTCCTTAAGGCCTGTAAAATGATTATATATATTATTCTCCGATATTTTTTTTTATTATTTCTCATAGCATTCTGATAATAATATGGTATCTGATGACTTAACTGACATGAATAAGTCCCGCCTATAAAACTCGCTATGCTATATCAAAGGGTTATACGATCTTAGGGAGCCCGAGGATACGTTAAAACTATCTTGGGACCTGCAACGTATTTTGTTATAGTAATGCCTATGGGTAGCAGTTAACAGGTAAATGATGATGATGATGATGATGGTAATGTTTGTCGTCTTATGGCCGCCACTGCAATCGGAACGTTTACGACTGAGTCGCATCATTGGGGAAGCCTTATTTTAAATTAATGATGAGGATCCACAACAGTTTTTAAGTTGAACAACATCCAATCTACAGTGTACATTATTGTAATGTATGGTTATTAAGCTTATTAAAATTAAATAAAAATAAACGATAAGGCAAACGATAAGATTAAAACAATTGTTAGCGTAAATATTAAGCCGATGGTGATAACCTCTCGACCGGGGGACCTGTGACCCGCGACCAACTGCGGCTGTGTTCCAGGAATCTGTGGAACACCACGATCTAATCGCAACTTGCTACTTATTTAAACGGCAAGGCCGAAACGACAATTTTCAACTGGTAGAAGTATTGAAAGAAGCCTCTAGCAGCCGGAAAAGTGTTATGAAAATTGTAGAATTTGTACGTATTATTTTAATATTAAGTAAAAATATTGGACTCCGTTTGATATTACAACAGTGGATCTAATAGTTGATATAAAATACATGATTGGGTGAGCCATCTGCCCACCCACACTCCGATTTCGCTCAAAGGCCTTTTGGCCACAGCATAGGACGAAAAAAGTAACATTCAGTATGTACGTGGGTCAGGATTTTAATTAGAATGTGTAAGCCCGTAGCACGCTGTATCAGCCATATCATACGAACCATTCAGCTTTGACCGGCTTTGGGAGCCATAGACTCAATAAGAAAAAATCTTTAATACTGACACGAATCAAATTTAGTATTTTTTCCCGTCATTTCGGAGTCACGCTTAAACAAGCTTCAGCAATGTCTGAGCTACTAATTATATATAAAAACATTCTAGAAATCTTTTCATTTTACATTAAAATGTCGTCACGACGCATTTGTCCAATTTATAACAAGAGAAAACGAGCGCAAACATTTCTAGCGTTGATATCAGCGGGATCATATGACTATATATCTAAGTCACTTGTAATTACAAACAATTGCAATGGTTGCATAGCCGCATGCTAATTCAACAATGGCGTTCCCACAAAATATAAGTCGCACGTACGCTGTTATCGGTACGTGTGGTGTGATGACGCGATTGTACGCGCCCGACGGTAAATCAACGCGATGCTCAATGTACAGTTGTCCTCAAACATATAACGTAGATTTTACAATTAAAAAAAAGAAAGACAAAATGCCTAACCCAAACCTCCTCATGTCAAATATGAATGCTAATATTGCTTGCTCTTCATAATTAAAGAATCTATAACAAAAGTCGAACTTTTTATGTGCACCCATAAAAGATATCTGGAGAGTTGCTTAGTCGAAAAATACAGCGTGTTGCCATTTACCATGGTCGGATTGATCATGCCTAAGCTGCTTTCAAATGCATCAATATAAAACCTGGATACAAATAAGAAAACTGTTATTAAATTGGTTCTCCTATTTCAGGGATACAATACTTACATGCATATTTTTGCGTCCGAGGTCAAAAGTATACATAGTATCTACATGAATTTGCAGTAATATCCGGAGCAGTGGACGGATATCGGCTGATGATGATTAAGATGATGATGATACGGAACTATGAGTTAGCCGGTCTTCAAATATACCTTCTATATGTATTATACAAGATGATTATATCTTAAGTTAGCTCCGTCGAGACGTCTTTCGACTGTCATTTTACACAAATCTTTGAGAACCATAGGTTCAGATCATCAGACATTTTGTTTATGTAACGTACCCAGTACTAAGTGGATGGTAGATTTCACGGTATAGCGGGCCGAGCCTAAACGAGAAACGGCTAACGGATCCGAGAAATCTAAACATGTGATACGATCTAGGGGGATAAAAGTAAAACACTAGTTTTCCATCTCGCCGCACACCGTCTGAATCAAATATATCGTAGATACAGTTATCGTCTAGGCATTTAATTATATCTAGATTTCTCCCGCCACAGTTTTATTACACATGAAGCTGTATGCAGGCCGATGATGATTAGTATTGACAGATTTATTTCTGGCAGATTTAAATTATTAATAAAATTTGACAACCAAAAGACGGACAAAGAACCGCGAGGCTCAGTGATGACGGGTCCTGCTAAGTAGGAGCTGCCACAGGTGACGAACGCACAGACAACGCATAGGAGGCGATATTTTATGCGCCTCGTATGGCACGACAGTCGACAGCAGTCCCCTCTTACGAGTTAGTCTGGCCTTCGTCGGGGTATGCCTGTCCCTGGGGTGTTCCTGTTGCACTGATCGAAGACCCTCAAAAGCGGCTGAAGGCACTCGCCTACTAACAAAACCACCCAGTTAGAGTAGTGCATTCACGAGTGCGAGTCCCTTATAAGGCCCAGGAGCATATCCGGGTGTATAATAATTGCATTCGCCATGCATCAACCAAAGGAAAAACCAAGTAATACCGATGCCAATGAAATTTCACGCGTCCAAAATTTATTTTTCATGTCTTAAGAAAGATTTGATACATGATTTATGAATATCATAATTTCTAAGATATTCCATCTTTATGGTACTTTTACTACATTGACTACATTAAACTTTTACTACATTACGTTTGTAAACATTATTATACATTTCGTGATAAACAAGACTCAGTAAAATGGTTGTTAAAAATACTAATAAGCATTAAGGAACTGGTTGTCACAAATTGTTTAATAATGCTTACAAGCGTTAGTGAACATTTTATGACAGCAGTGTGACAGCACCAATAAGTAAAATAAGTTTCACAAAAATATATAATGAAAGATAAAATCAGAAACTAAAAACGCATTAAACGCAGACAAGTGGCATTCTGAAACATTACAAAAAGTTATGAATTACGATGATCCGTTATGGTCCGTTACAAACATTTGTGGGTAATTACAGCTATAATTGAGCACCGGAATGGTATGTATCAAATAAACGCGAGACAATCTCACGTGACAACCAACTACTTATATTACTGACGAAAAAATTGATGTTCAAATGATGCGTATTCTGTCTCTACACTTACTGTCATATTATTAAATTATTTTCTTATCGAAATTCTTCTTTTCAGCCAAAACATGTCCACTGCTGGACGTAGGCCTCCCCCAAGGATCTCCACAATGACCGGTCGCACGCCGCCCGCATCCAGCGGATTCCTGCGATCTTTACCAGGTCGCCAGTCCACCTAGTAGGAGGCCTACCAGCACTGCGTTTTCCGGTACGTGGTCGCCACTCCAGAACTTTTCGGCCCCAGCGATTTTTATCGAAATTATGCAATGGAAAACAGTTGAAAGTGTAAGTCCAGTCCAGTATTTGGGGTTCTTTGAACAAATCTATGTATGATAAAATATATCCAACAGTAGATAAAAGCGGGTTGAATTTTTATGATTTAACTGTAAAATGAGTAGAAACAAATGTATAAAATAAAACACGGACACGACGAACATTTTATTTGTTAAGATAACATTTTGAAGTAAAAGTACATATAAAATATTTTTTTACTTGTGTTATCGATTTTTCACTTTTAATAATTAAGACGCGTTATTCAAATTTTACCATTTTCGGCAGTGTATCTTTCGCTATTGTAAGCAAATTAATTTAATTACGTGAATGAAATTATAGTATGTTACTTCTCATCATAATATATTCTAACCAAATTTGATGGGAAAACACGATAAGTAAAAACTTCTTTAATAGATTTTAATTCCATGGAACTGTCATTTTCTGCTACTTACACCGGAACTTTATAGCCCGGGAGCCAGTAACAGGTCTTCATGACCAACTTCCTCCCGCGAGATAATTCGTGAGACGTATCAGAGAATAGTATTATAAAGCCTAATGGACGTCAGCTGGCGGGCGGTTGGGGGGATGAGCGGTGGGAGCCTCCCAACCATGTAGAAAAAACAAATCAGTCATTTCCTCTCAGCTCAAATATTTGTTATTTTTTTTTTTCAGTGGAGTGGTTTATATGGACGATAGCTTAATATATAAAGATATCATCCATATAAACCACTCCACTGAAAGTGAAAAAAAAATCATGTTCTAGTCACCAGCTGAGGTACAGTGTACCATGTCACAACCAGCTGATTATTTTTTTTTCGTTGAGATATTGGGTGAACTACAATTTAACAAATATTTAAGCTGCGAGGAAGTGACTGAATTGTTATTTTATTTTTCTTCATGCGTGGGGGGCTCCCACCGCTCATCCCCCCACGAGTTCACGAGGCTTTTTGATACTGTTCTCTGATACGTCTCACGAAGTATCTTGCGGGAGGAAATGATTGACCAAATTTTCACCTGGCTCCCGAACCATTAGTATGTATTCATACTTCGAAATTTACAGAAATGACTTTAATGCTGTATCTAGCGAATTGCATAATGTTGTTTACTTGTAAGTCATGTTATATAGTTGTTTAGTTTATTTTGTATGATTTATTTTACAATTTCGCCGCTTATGCCGCATACGCGTTTGTGTTAATTAGTATTTCATCTCTTTTGTTTGCTCGGAAGTAAAGTAAGCTTGAAAGAAATTATTTCCGGGTCCCTGGTCTTAACCTCCCATTTATATAATCTTTATAAAAAATCGTTTTCCTCCGAAGTTTAGGTGTAAATGTGGCTCAAAGACACTTTCACATTTGATATTGAGGAATATTCGATGGCACAACAATATAAACTTCATGCTTTAAAACTAGTCTCAGAGACGTTTCATTGTCATCATATATGTACGGCGGTAGAGTAACCGAATATTTTACAAAGGAGTTCGGCTCTCTTTGTGTCCCTTCGAGCTTTATACCTAAAATATATTTATCGAGAGAACGTGTCTTTGAGAACTCTCAAACGTATCCAGTATGTTCAAGAGTTTGAGTGACATTGGTGATAGTGTACGAGAAACTATAAGGTGTTACTATTAAATGCGCATTGTAATGTTTTACTAAAAAGAAAATTTTATTCGACGTCGTTATAATATAATGTAGATCAAAAATATAAAAAGATATAATGAAGCTAATAAAAATTTAGAACTTGCGCATCGATCAATACGGACTACAGAGACTAATGGTACATTTTTGATAAATTTTATTACTTACTTTATTTATTACCATTTAAAATACAGTGTTCTATTTGATTTCGAAATTAAAATAAAACTTTTATTATAGGTATTACATTTTTATTTTGACGCATGTTACAGGAGACTGTAAAGTATTTCATAATATTCTTTTTCAAACTATTTGATCAGAGGCTTTAAAAACCGTTTCAAACAGTTTCGTCTATAAATTAAATAGTACGTGTATAAGCAGCTTCGCCTATAGCCTACTTGGATTTATAGACAAATGCGGGCTGATGATCACTATTATGATAGTATCTAATGCTTACTTTTGATTTGATAAAATATCTAACGAGTATTTCGTACTAAAATCATAAAATGAATCTCTATGTTGAGAAAAGTCAGATTTTGCAGACAAATTTACATTCCCTACTTCAATTTCACCAAGTTTTATTTTGGTGGAAAATAATAGTTTACTCTTCTCCTAAAATCAAAATAGCTCCATAACAAAAAGATTGAAAAGATAACATACGGATTTACATTCAATCAAGGTAATTTATAATCAATTTTAAATCCATACATTATCAGTGAGGATAGATTACACATAATTTTTGTATTAGATTTAAAATATCTCATAACATATTCGAATATACAATCCAATTAAATAATTTCAAAACATATTTTAAACAATATTTAAACGACTTCAAAGAAGGAGTCGTTTCTCAATTTGATCGTATAATATATGCTTTTATTTTTCTGTCACCACTGTTACTATATTCTCCTCAAAATCAGGCGAGGAGGTTGTTAGGCCATAATTCACCGATGTGCTAGCTCAATTCGGGTTGGCAAACTTCTTCATCATCACACATCTTCAAAGACTTTCAATCTCACTAGGCGTGAAGTGTTTCCCTACTGTTACCATGTTTTTTGCAAACAAATGATTTAAATTTAAATTTGAATCACACCAAATCACACAATACAGTAAAACCTCCACCGTCTTCCCGCCATGAAATACTTAAAACAAGATGGTGCAATTATTTATTTTTTTCACGATGATACGTAACTTTTGTTCACGAGGCACCGGAAAGCTCTATTGAACTAGTCATTTCACACTCGTAGAAAACACACATAATTATATTATTCACTCTTGATTTTTTTTTTTTTTTTTGTTCACCACGAATTATAAATGTGTAGAATTATCTTGAGGAGCATGATTGTAGGCCGGTGGGTGACTGTGCGTTTTCTTGGCTCATGTTATTTTAATATTTCGCTCATAAATTAAATTAATTATAAACTTTGAAATTACATAGGAGATACATCTGTTACTGGTTCATTAAATGTTATTCTTTAGAATGAGTCCTTGAAACTTTTTATGTATTAACCTTAAAAAGGCTACCTTCGAAAAGAATGTATATTTAATTCTTACAAAATTGCAAGTGTCAATCATGTACAGTTGAGGCAAGTGAATATAAGCTTAATTTATTTAATACTAAAAAGTCTTTGGTATTAAAAGCAAATACCTATAATATACTTTTATGGTACTTATAATTAATTATTCGAATAAAAATATAGAAAATAAATTTATTTAAACAGGCCATTACCACTTAAAACACGCTTTAGGTTGTATTTTTTTTTTTAGGTTTTATCTTTATTTTTAGAGAAAAAATTATCAGCGTAAGGTTGTGGATCAATTTACTTCAAACCTAATGAGCCACGGTCGAGTTTCTATCCCTTGACGATCACAAACATGAAACATTTGATCCTTGACATTCGCAAGTCGTATCGAACCCCTCTAATCCCCCATCGCCAACGTTAACTGATGCTAAATTCAAACAAAACGATTCCACGATCATTTTCTGCGTTATATTTTATAGTCATCAGGTGCTAGCTCCATAGTTACCAGTTAATCCCTTAAATCTGCATCGAGAGTTGCTTAGGGGTTCGTGTGGGGCGTTCGCACCCCCCTGACTTGGATGTCCAAGTTGAATTATACGCGTTTTTGATCTCGCACCTGTTGCCCTAACAATGTTTGAGATAAGGGATCCATATAATGAATAATAGATACTAGCGTATGTTATAGATAAGTTATTCCAACTGAATAGGCGCTATCTAATATCTTAAACGTTAGGGAACACTCTATTTTGGATCGCTAATATTATAAATTAAATGTTTTTTTTGTGTATTTCGAATGGCCCTTGCAATTAGATAAACATATTAAAACAACCGCTTACAACTTCAAACACTTAATCTAGTTTAAAAAAAACATATTATAGTAAGTTTTGTAAAATTATTTTTCATCAGTATAAAAGTTGAATAATGTCTAAAAATATTATGAAAAAATTTATAATCTCCTTTTTATACACAGAAATTGTTACCTTAAATATGCAAAGCTAAACGTACTTAAAATCATAATTAACATCACCTAACGAGAAATAAAATACCGCCATATTTTCTCTCGTTTTCCCAGTTATGAGTTGAACGCCATTGTTTTATACTCGCGTGTAAATCCAAGAGACCGCAACACTATAATTCAATTTATAAAAAAGGAGTGCTCGAATCACAATCATACTAATGATAACGATGTTTGCACTGTAACGAGTCTCGGAAGCGGACAATAAAGCAACCGACATCATTACCACGCTAGCACACAAATTGACAAGCGATATTTCAACCTTGATGATTATCATATCGGGCGTATATTAAATCGCTAGGGTTGAGTTCAGTGAATGGAACAATTACTCGGTAAAGTGCATGTGTCGGTGACAATGACTTCATTAGTGGCAAATAGTATAGACCTCATGGCACTTGACTCCCTTATATTTGGACGTTAATTGTGTTTATTGTAAACATATTGTTAGATGTTTTATACGCTGAAAATATTGTACTGTGCATAAAGAAGTCTTTTTACTTTTTATTTTTGTATAGACAAATTATATTTTGTTATTTGAAACCATTTTTGTAATAATAATAATAATAAGTTATACGTATGTAAAATTTAAAATATGTATGTGTATTTTTATTTAATTTTTTTTTTTTAATGTTATTATTATTCCTATTTTGTGTTTCAATTTAAACTTAAATTATACGTATTAACAATAAGTATACAGGAAACTATCGCCAATTGTTTATTAAGATGACGAGGTACTAGCTAATTCAAATGATGATTTTGACATAGGGAACTCTACTCTAGTAAATAGAGTGGCGTAAAATTGATTAAGTGAATGGTTTTGGACATAAGGCAGAACTGTTTTCAATACAAGCTAATTGCCGAATCGAAATATGATGTGGAACCAATGGCTTTAAATGGGGAGCAGTATTACCGGTATTATGATAAGCATAAAAAAACAGTCAGTTAATTTTGCTTTGTAAGTTTGTATCTGCTACTAGCAGGGTCTCGTTTCACCCATTCCCGTGGGAGTGGGGTGGGGGGGGGGGGCTATTAAAGGTTATGTGCTTTTCTGTGTGTAAGCTATATTATTGTAGTGTCACTATAATCCATTCAGTAGGTAGTTTTTGCGTCAAAGAGTAAAAAACATACATCTCTGGGTATTCATTCCTACAAACCCGAACAATTTCTATATTATAAATTACTTCTAAAATAGCTTACACATATTATCATCATCATTATCATCAGCCTTTATCCGTCCACTGCTAAACATAGACCTGTCTCGACTAACGCATAAACATACCTGTGGACCACTTGCATCCAACATATAAATTAATTTAATTTACAGATTTTTTTGATAACGCCAAAAAAGTGATCTTTAGAAAGTACATCAATTTATAGAAAGCATATTATTGTATACTGAATTATAAAGTTTTTTCTCTGGTTGACTTACTAGTGCCAAGCCAACCAGTGTGAATATCAAATATGTAATTGTTAGAATGCTTTATTCTTGTTTAGGAACGTTAAAACGTTATCATTTTATATAATCATATTAAAAATATACTATAAATCATATTGTTTTATTGCTTTCACACAACTCAGGAAGTCCTTGCTAATTAATTCTGACAATTAGATTTGAAACTTAGTAATGCTAAATTAATATCTACTTGAAATGCTTCATAATTATTACATATTATATACTTCTGTTGACCAGTAGCTGGGCTTCACCTGGCTGCATATGTTTTCTTAGCTTATTTAAAGTACCTACTTTTTGAGATGCAAAATATTTTACTTTACATACTTTACTTTTACGCCAAATTAAATAATGTTAAATAATATAGTAAGTTCGTTTTAACTTGTGTCATGGTCAGTAAGTAGGAATAAATATAAATATTTATATTACATACTTCCCTGTCTGAAATTCATTTACGCTTAGGTAGACGTACAGTTTGTCGGCCATTAACCAAGTGGGAAGACGATCTCCGTGCAGTGTTCGGTCCGCTTGCGAGTGACAGGGGATCGGGAGGCTGGTGATGATGATTATGATGATTTCGATGATGGTGATGATGATGATGATAATGGTGATGATACTTTCCTGTATAAAGTTCAGACATGTTAATTCATCATACAAATTATTTGCACCGGGCGGGATTCGAACCCGTGAGTGCTCCGTAAAGTTACGAGTAGCCCGACCAATCGAGCAGCCGGCCGTCACAAATTTAAATCCCCCTATTAATTTTATACAGTATTTCAATTTCTCATTCACGATCAATAAATAAACAATTAGATAAAAAATAAGTAATAAGTCAATATGGCGTATTAAAGGCAAGTAATGCGTATAAATGACAGGCGCGACTTTCATCCCATCGCATAATGATACGGCCAGAGACATATGTCAGCGATCATCCCCTAGCGCCCCCTAGCCAATTAGGAGCCAACTGAGGGACGAGGTTGTTGAACCATATCGATATCATTAATGATTTGCTCGTCCTGACTGGTACATGGCTTAGTAGTCTTATAATAAAAAATAATTAATAGTCAACTTATTACAGTGAAAAATATATACTAAAATAAAATTTTGCACCAAAAACCCTTTCAATTATAAAAATGAAGTCCATCAAACCGTTCATGATGCAGAGCGTGGAAATAGATAAACAAATATACAACGTATGTTCGAAGACTTACATTAGGGTAGTCTTCGAACGGATTTTTCCATTCAGAATTATCTGAATGGAAAAATCCGTGCACTACAGGGAATCAAAATCGAACCCGCACCTCTTACACAAGAGGCCGAGCCCATACTCACTAGATCATTGTCGCTCTAAAAAATAATATATTATGTTCGTTAGTGAAGTAAACAATTATACAATTACTAACACTCTCCATGTAATACTAAGAACGCGAAAATATGTTTGTTACTCTTCCACGTAAAAACTACTGAATGGATCTTGATTAAACTTTACAATAATGTAAGTACACAGTAATATACTATAATTTATCCCCGTGGGATTACCACGGGAATGTGGAGTACGCGGGTGAAACTGCGGGGTGCTGATAGTTTTATACACTTGTAAGTAACTATGTAAAAAGCAGACTATAGATAGTAACAAATATAAAAAATATTAGTTAATTAATAATTGTTTATCAAAAGTATGCGAATATAGTTTTTCTATATTTATATACGTTCAAAAAAATAATGACGAAAAAGCAAACTGATTGAAAAAAACAAACTGACAAAAAAAAAACAAATGTTGTAATTCGTAGTCAACGTTGAGTATAAAGTACTCGAAAACGAAACAATGCTACAAAAGCGGTAATGTTTACCGTTTACATTGGAAACAATAAAGTAAAGAATAAAAAACAAACAAACATCTCTAATTTAACAATCGACAAATACATCAACCCCTGCCATTCATATTTTAACGTCGTCTCAACACTTTACTGCGTATTAGATGTAAGTTATAAGCTCAAGCGTTTATCTATAAGCGCAATGCAAGGGTTTGATCTTTATTTAGAATGACTATGTTAGTAAACACAGATTCATTTAGTTGGAGCATGAGTAATTAATAATGAAAACACACTTTTGCATAACTCCGCAGTTGTAATTTAAATTTAAATTAAAAAGAAATTGTTAGACTCAATTGACGTTCAAAAAGATACTTTCATGGTTACTATTTTGAATAAAAAAAATTACTTTGACTTTAAGTAAATAAGAGACCCGTTAGTTTTAAATCATAAATTTAATAAATGAAATAGGCATATAAAATATAAATAAGCATACATTTTTAAATTCGTAAAAACATGAAATATTAAATATAATGTGTTTAAAGAACAGAATTAATATTTTATTCAATTTATTTTATAATTGTTAATCGCCTTTAACTTATACCCCACCAAAACAAATGCCGAGATTATTATAAATAATAAACGAGTGGGGTGGAAAGAATTATTAGCTCTATTTGTAGATTTGAAGTTGGCAAATATAAACCGGCAATCTCACAATACCGGTTATCAAATAGTACGTCAAATAAATCACACATTTTTTTATGTTAAACAACTGAGACTATTATGGTAATTAACCAAACTGAACTACTGTCGAGTTCAATCGGTAGGATTCGCTAAAATTCGTTTTGATATAGAAGATTTGTCGAGAAAAACTGCAAGTAAGCGAAGATTTACATTATTACTTGGTGTTACAAATGAAACTTGTCGAAATTAACATACTATCAATTACAAAGTCATGGCTTTTTATTATGAAAGGGGAAAGGCCTTTGTCACCTGTCCATTGTTTCTATAATCACGATATCTTACTCATAGACGTCTTTATCCAACCAAGTGTGAATGAATTTCGAGTTTAACTGTCATCATCACTTATATATAAATCATTATGCTCATCGCACATTGTAGGCAACGGATACGCCGATTTTAATACGATTTTTTTATGAATTATTATATTAGTACATCTGAAATATATAGATTATAGATATACATATTTTATGAACGCATCTATAAATTTTATACTTATATTTTTTTCAATTAGCCATAAAGCTAAAAATATAACTGTTTACTGTTTTCACGTATAACTTATTTTGTTTTCAATCTCTTTATTTTACGATTGGTCAATATAAAAAATAATAAACATTGAATGCAAAAACCTAATTAAATAAAAGTATATTCAGTTGCAAGAAATTTATAGCAAACTCATTATTTTATAGTATCGTAATTAAATGATATTATAAAATATAAATTAACCTACAATGAACTGAAAATGAAAAACGCATAATGCATTTTTGACTTATAAAGATAAATTATCTACATATAGTGTGGAGTTTATTGTCTCTTAAAGTATTTAAAGGTATTTTATTGCGTGTATTTCTTAACATCAATTTGAAATTACAAAAAACTATATCTAAAATTATAATAAATATTATAATACGTGTATATTATATATCTTAACTAAATAAACCGTGATAAAATCCGTAAAAGTTGTTTCATTATAATATCTTAATTAAGTCTAAAATATGTTACACTTGTGTCAATGATCCCTGAAAATAAAGAATAGAAATCGACCTTAACATCTCTGAATAATTTTATTTTTTTGTACGTGAAATTGAGACGTAAATAATACCTTTTTCATTCATGACAATGTACTCGTGCTACATAGAAATATTACATAAATTATAATGATTCACGACTCACAACCAAACAGAATTTCACTTGCCAGTAATCAGCAAGGTAAATTTTTATGTAGCTTATAAAACCGTCTCATCCAATTTTTATTTGTCGAAATATAATAAATAAATACAATGTTACAAGTGTGTGATGGGGTCAATAGCTCTTTTTTGTAGATGTCCCAAAAGCGATAAATCGGACGCAACAAAATGTCCGTTTGTTTATCTACCTGTACTTAAACTAAAAGGGAATTTTATATCCATACGTTGAATGAAATGATGGATTTCATCGATAAAAGCGAACCAGTTTTAAACGTCGACCCAAACGTAAAATTATATTAAGACTCCAGTTTTCATTTTATTATTTTATTTTAATATTTTAGTCGTCATTATCTTTACAGGAAATATACGTGGAAATATTCTTTTCACCTCAGTAGCTCAAACATGCCGCTTTTGCTGCGAGTCAACAGTGCGATTTTGATTCGAGCGTGAGGCAAAGTAGCTTTTTAATTTTTCAATCTTCAGAGCCACGAATTGACATTGTTCAGCGATAAATTTGAAAAATTCGAGTTTTACTGTGCTCTGTCTCATTCACATCCATGCATGTGAAAGAGACAGAGCACAAATATAAAAGCGAGTGAAAAAAACAAACCCCTTCGAAATTTGATTTTGGAATTCGACCTCAAAGAAAACACGTTCGGAAACGCGTAATACTAGGGTATTATGAGTTTCCTTTTAGATTGAATGAAAAATAACTTTAAATATGTTTCTATTATAGTAAAGAAATTACGTTATTTATAAATATTATTTTTTATGTTTTATTTTCAATTGCATTTTAGTAAAAATGAGTCTGATTAATAGTATAAAATTAATATAAAACCAATACATTTATATTCAACAATGTTATAGAAGAAGAAGAAGAAATCTTAAAAATAAAGCTTTTATATTATCATAAATTATATTTGAAAAATAAACATCGGGGACGTGGTATTAAAATGCAATTTAAAAAAGACGGGAATAAAAATAAAAATTGCGTATAGCGTAACGTGTTAAACGTTTCTTGCTGTTCATTTCCATGTCTCCTAAGTAATATATTGTGTTCTCACTGCTGAGGTGAAAAATTATGTGTGCAACATGAGAGCAAAGTTTTTTGCATCTCGTGCTGTTGAGTCCCTCACTACGCTCAGGATTCTAACTTTGAATCACTCGCTACGCTCGTGAATCAATCATAGAATCCTTTGCTTGCACGGGACTCAAAATCAGTACTCGAAACAAAAAACAACTTTGCTCTCTTGTTGCACAAATAACTATTACCAATATTGTGCCCGCAAATATAACGAACTGAAAAGTATTAAATTACCTTTGAGGCCGTATTTTCATTATTTAATGCCTACGAGGAAGTCAATAAAATTTCAGATATCATGAAATTGTTACAAAACATAAAATCTATCGATTAAGATCTAGTAATTGGGTCGGTTAATCTCTTACTAAATCTTGGTGTATTCCAAGCTTTGTTGAATTCCATTTTAGGATCAGCCGTCTTGGCGTTTATTGAATGATAGCCACGTTCAACAATGGACATAAATAGTAAATAATAGACAAATGGTAGTTCTGAAACAAGCCAACACCTTATTAAACATTTCAATACTACCATGAATGATCGTGTTTAACATACATAATATGAGCGAAATTTAAAAAATTAGACTTCTTCGAGAAAAAAATAAAAATGTAAGAAAAAAACACTCTCTTATCACATAATATGAAAAAATTCTTGATACGGTTTTTTTTGTAGCTAACGCTATAATTTAGTTCTATTGAAGTAAAAGTTTTTCTTACTTAGTTCTCTATGTATAATTCCGTACCGCAGTCATATATTTTGTAGAATACAGATTATAAATGTTTCAGTATTTATGTGCAATTTCTTTCACTGATTTATCTTGCTATTTTTAACTTTAAATATTATTTTAAATAACAGATTTTGCTTTAAGACCCTAACAGCTTATAAATGACGCTGAGATATTTTGGTTATGTTTGAAAAAAAAAAACAAATTTATAATTAGTAGATGTTTCTTCTCAAGTTCCGTGTACGTGTATTCTATACTGAGATTGAGATAATGATGTATGTCAAATGTGTGTTAGTAGTAATCGGGTCCCAGAGCCCTAGGGCTGCGGTCGGGTCGCGCGCCCTCATTACGACAGGACCCACACACGCGCCGAGTCACGCTCCACTCTTCATTACCAACCTCTTTGCCAACTTTATTATTTTTCGCCACGTGCCTATTATGGTGGTTTTTATTATTTTTTCTATCATAAACTCCTTTCGGGGCGTGTAATCGGATCCCCGCTGCAAATAGGGGATTATCGTGTAATAGAATAGACGCGATCGTAGTGATATGTGATTCGATCAACATAAACATGGCGTTTAGGGCTTGAGAGGTTAATAGAGGTATCGGATGTAATGCATTTGACCTCATGTGTCATTATTATATTGAGCGATTATTGTTAATCATAGTAGAGATAATTAGATGGAATAATTTCTTCTTAAAACATTGCATTAACTTAAGCTTTTATTTTGATATCAGCTAGCTATCATAATATTACTTACTGCTTATATTAATGTAAAATATACTTACAGATCTCATTATTTAACTTCACAAAAATAAACCTATCAAAATTGCGAAGTAAAACGAAGACTTGTGACTAATATAATAGCGTTTTGAATATATACCATATTTTTTCTAATAAAAACTTTCCATAGGCCTTAAGAACCATACAAGAAAAATATTAGCCGAATTAGACGAACCATTTTCGAGTTACGCGCTTAGCAACATTCATTTTTATTTTTAAAGATAAAATGTTATTATAAATAAAGTAGCAAAGCGGAGTTTCAGACCTGATATTGGAGATTATGAAATTAAAAATTAAATCTTATACCTTTAAACGAGCAATTCTTGTATATATATATAGAATCGGGATCTCGGAAACGGCTCCAACGATTTTCATGAAATTTTGTATACATGGGTTAAAAACGGTGATAAATCGATCTAGCTAGGATACATTTTTAGAAAACTTTTTTTTATCCGTCTTTTGAGGCATCGATAAAATATGATTAGAATACGAACGTAAATTTCGCTGTCAAATAATATGTCATGGTAACTTAGTGGTGAAATCAGGCAGTTAAGTTCGAACGAGCCTGGTTCGAATCTCCAGTCCCAATTTTTTTTCCTTTTTTTTTTAAGATCATTTTTTTTGGAAGATTTTTTTTTATCGTATTTTGTCACTTAGGGTACCGAGCAAATGCTCGGTCAACCAGGTACTTTTACATTAATGTTAGAAAAATAGAAAAATAAAAATATAAACCTAGACAATCTTAATTCCCACAACAAAAAGAATATCAGTAATTAGCATCGACAAGAAAATCTATGAATCATTCTCATGTGAATATGATAATATTTGTAAAATGCATGCACAAATGCTAACTTATGCATGACTTATTATATGCGATTTTATAATTATATTAGCAAGTAATAAATATAAGTATGAATTACTTTAGTATCAACATAGTAATATAATAATAAATTTAAAACAAATACAAGAAAGTTACAGTTATACCTAGTGTAGTAATAAATTTTGTCCTATTATAACACCACTAACATTTATTTTGGAGATTTTCATACCTTTGCAAATATAATAATATCTACACCAATTTCGCCACAAAGCTTTAACGACAAAATCACAATTAGCATTAAAAAAACACATTATAATATCGCCACATATCTACAATCCCGCGGTTTCATCCACGTATTATCCATGGAAGTATGGGGATAAATGTACAGACTATATGCGAAAATGTATGTTATTGTAAAGTTTTATCAAAATCCATTTAGTCGTTTTAGCGTGAAAGACTTACAAACATAAATTCTTACAAACTTTCGCATTTATATTATAGGGATAGTAGGATTTACAAAGGCTCTGTTTGGATATTATTTAAAAGGCTTTATAATTTAGGCTCATGGGTATTATTTAATATAATATAAACCTTGAAAATATATTTTTATTTAGAAGAATTGTTTGAAAGGCGAGCTTACAAAAGAATATAGATAGTGAAAGAACTTGTTAATTAACTTACATATTCCGATAAAATATTATTAAATTAAATACTTTTTAGTAGGAAGAGTATGTTAACTTGGTACTAACCTACTTGGAAGTCACAGGCAAACAACTAAGTAGTGCATGCGTTTGTATACATGCACTACTTAGTATTAAATGTTTTAATAAATAATTCATACTTACATTGTAAATTAACTACATAATGCAAGTGTCTAACTACTTGTACTAACTAAATGTAAATAAAAAACAGAAGCTACAATATTATATTGTGTAATATTTTTATAAGATACGTTAGTCATCACGGCCTGTTTATATTTTACCTACCTAGCTTTACACCCTTTTTTAATAAAAAAATATATTTCTATTATTACGAAAATAACTTTTTAACGTGAATAATTTTATATTAGAAATATTTTATGCTAATGCTAATAAATAACGTTATTAAATGTTTATGAGCATTTTTATTGCTGCAACTAATTCAAAATTTTTTATTAAATCTAACACTACATTTAGCGTTTCTGCGAGTAAACTAGTCTTAATAAATTCCGACTTATTTATGTGTATTTCGTAAGTTAACAATTTTATAATTGCTGGGTACCTATAGTTTTTCGTTGATATTTTGTAAATTCGATGTAAAGTTAAAGTTTTTATAAATAACCTTGAACTTGTACTTAAGATTACATACTACAAATTGGACCCTCGTATATTTAAATCTGTGTAGGTACCTCACCCTCCGAGGAGACATAACATAAGATCACAAGCCATAATCATATCTATTTGTCTGTTAATCAACCATCTTAGTTACTAAGCCGGTGCTATTAATTCATTTAAAAGTAAATAATATCATATAAATATTTATCTTGGGGAATTTATATTAAGTTTTATTTTATAATTATTAGAGATGCAGGAGAGCGTACGAATTTGTGAGTGGGGTGCGTCGCGGAGGTTTTGAGATGAGGGTGCTCTCTGTGGGGCGTCCTTTAGCGGATGAGATTTCATAGTCCCTCCGGAAAGCGCACGCTCATTAGAGAGGCCTGTCGGCTTTCCTCCTTTCACTGTGACCCACGCACGCTATTTTATACGCCTGAAATCAAGTAGGATTTGTAGACGCGTGCCAAACGCGTGACCCATTCTACGCTCGCTTATTTGTTTTACACGATTTAACATGTTTGTATGGTTTTTGCTTGCCAAATGTGTGTTTTTTTAATATAAAGTATGATGTATTGTATGTTTTTTGTATGTTGAACTTAATTAATTATAGTAACCCGCAAATTTAAATACAATTCAAGGTTTAATTTTTTAATCCATTTAATTTAATATTTGAGTTCTTTAACACTCTTCAGACGGCTTTTAAATATAACAAATAATTAAATTACACATTAAATAACAATAATAATAATAATAATATGTCGTCAGAATACAATTAACATTGAATTTGACACGTGCTAGGGACAAATAAATTTACGGCTAATGAGTCTACATCCAAATAAGATTATTGCTGTTCAGTGAACAAGCTGGTATCGAGAGTCACCGTCCCATCGCATGAGCAGGTGTAATGTTTGAGGGTCGACGAACACGCAACGCATTAAATTCAATAAATTTGGAACATCTAAATGAAATCATTTAGAATCAAAACGATGTTCTAACACTATACATCTAATTTAAAATTAAAGGTTACGATTGAAATAAAGTAAGGTGTATAGTTTTTTTAAGATCACTTAATCTAATTTAAAACGTATAAAATCAAGAATGTAAAGTATAATATATAAAAAATAATATATTTTTAATAATCTAAAAATAAAATCTAAATATTTACAATACGCCTTTCAACATTCAATGTGGTACACATTTAATTCATAATTTATTAAGATTAAATCTTTATAACTTTATACTCACTTTTGTGTATATAACCGGATAGAGGTGAGCATGTGAGCTATAAAAATCCTGACAAAAACTTTAAAAAAACTTAAAACTCTCAACTTGTCGGTGATTTGTCACTAATGTAATAGCAAGTCAACTAACCAGTGACCTGTGTGTACATCCAACGTGCCAATCATCCATCAATGGCTTTAAATTAGCCAATCAGAGGGCAAGACTTGCGCAGCGTCGCAGCACTATTAGGCGTAACATTACCGCCATATTCTGGTTATATACTTGATGATAATATTATAGTTTGAATTGTTTTATGATACTATTAAATGGTAATTATAGGATCTGATAAGACTCGGCATAAGTTTTAAATTATTTTATTGTTGCTTTAATTTGTTATTATTGTTTTTTACATAAGTTGCTATAATATTTGATATAAACGTATAGTATAGAGTAGTAGACAACGTACAACAAAATTATTTATTATATTATATATTTACAAGAACTGACAGCTAAGTGAAGACTAGAGAACGAGATTTTCAATGTTTTACGTGCATGTGAGTGACTATCACTCCCTCAATGAACGCCAAAACCACCGTCCACTCTGCCACTCGCATCCAACACTTCGTCTACCTAAACGCGGCTACCACTCTTGACTATTAATGGCCCATCGGCCATTCGTTCTCCTGAGTGTGTGACCAGCCAACTGTCTCTTCAACGTGCTTATTCTTCACATGATATTACGGTAACTTAGTTCTCTGAATAAACCTTATTAGTAATAAAATATATTAAATCTAGTCTGCAGGGGTCAATCGAAATTAAAAATTAAATTCTTAGATTTTTTGTAGTGTTTTAATCAGAGCGACAAGGTCCAGTGGGTATGGGCTCCGGGCTCGATCCTGACTCCTCCTCTCGTGGTGCCTTGAAATAGATTTTTCTAAATTTCTAAGTGCACCCTGAATACAGGAACATCACTCGCTCATCTGTAAAGGAAAACACTGTGAGGCAACCTGCATGCCTGATGAGATCAAAAGTATTTGAAGTTCACCAATACGCATTGGGCCAGCACATCGGTGAAGTATGGCTCGAGGAGGTTTCCTCACCTGATTTCAACGAGGAGACCCGTGCCCAGCAGTGGGACATATATGGGTTGATACTTTTACCATTTGATGCAAGCCCTTGACTGGTTTAATATTTGGCGTATTTTTTTTAATTTTATCATACAACGTATGATACATACTTTATTTTAATTCTGCACTTAAATATGATTGCAGAATTTCTGTTTCATATAAACTGTAACTAAGTATGTAACTTAGTGCATAATGAGCTTAAAAAGGTGTGCAAAGCCTCGCCTGCGCGTAATAATATAGAATGTTGTAGTAATTTTGAACTTAAGAATTTTCTTTAAGTTTTTAGTTTTAAAATATACTTGAGGGATAAATAAAGAAACTTTAATTAGGATTTATTCAATGACATGATTTTACCAACATTATAAACAATAAGAATGGTATACAACAACACAGTATATTTGAATTTTTTAACATATTTTTAATTACTAAATAGAATTATATGCAAATTGTGTAATAGATAACAAACATTCCTCGCGTTGTTAAAAAGTTAGTAATAAAATTAAAATTTTTTTTAGACTGATGAAATATAGTTATAGATTATAGTAGGTATATAATTTTTCATATTGGGCTTTTCGATTTTTGAATTGATTCATTTATTGGTTATGACGTAAAACATTAAAAGCCATTTACATATTTTCTCACACTAGAACCGGGCACACGACCAACACAATAGTATTCGAATAATACCAAACAGCATTATTTTTTCCCAAGACCACTCGATGTTTTGTTCAACGCCGTGGTGAAAGGTACGTGAGTTTCGGCTCCATTTTGACCCTACAATACGAAGGGCCCTAGGTATGACACGTGTTCGAAGCAAATTATTAGACACTCACAAAATAATTTTCCACCAACGAGTTTTTAGATACTTTCATTCGTTCAACAAGAATTTGAATTAATGTAATTTTTTTAATACATTTTTATATTTTAACAAGTCGTCACCTTGAGCGTTATTTTGGAATTAGATTATATTTATTCTGTCCGCCTCTAAGAATAATTATTTTTAATACTTATATACTATATTGAATAACGGCCAAGAGTGAGTCGACCAGTCATACAATAGATTATATATCTATCACTTTTATATTGCCTCTATTATTAAAATTAATGATAATGCTTTTTTTTTAATAGTATGTTTTTTTCCCTTACCGTACGTCCTAAAATCTGGTATTCATCATCTTCTCTTTTCATCCACTTGCATACTTAAGTGAATGAGATAACAATTAGGTACAGATCCTTTTTTTTCTCTCTTTTACGCCGGGAAATGCACTGACGCATCCCGCTGGGGAGTGGGTCTCCCCAGGCGGGTATGTGGGACTCGCTGCGCCCGAAAGATGGTAAGTGGACGCAGCTCTACCCACTAAAACCCGGCGAGTGCCACCAATGCCGCCTTTGGTGAGGTGCCCCGGATCTTCAAGCAACAGGGCACCTCAACGACCCCTTGCCCTCTGCTCTTTTGCCCCCTCTTCTTATAAGAGGGGTACAAAGAGCCCCCTCGGCTCAATTCGCTTCGCCCAAGGTGTTTGGGTCACCCTGGGCTACTGTGCCCCACCGCCACGACAAGGCCTGAACCATGGTGGGGAATTAGGTACAGATCCTCCGCTACTCGCGCTTAACTAAAAGTAGCAACCCATGTCCCACTGCTGGGCTAGGTCTCCTCCTCGAAATCAGGCGATACGGGCCATAGTTCACCAAGGCTTTGGCCCACTGCGAGTTGTTGAACTTAACACACCTTCAAAGACTTTTAATCTCATCAGGCATGCAGGTTTCCTTTTTCCTTCACCAAATCGCATTGGGCTGTCTCGTGTTCAGGGTGCACTTCGAAATTTAGGAAAACTCATTTTAAGGCATCCCAGAGGTTGGAGATCAGGATCGAACCCGGACTCTTTCGCTCAAGAGGCCGAGCCTATACCCACAGGACCATCGTCGCTCACATATCACGCTTAACTAGAACTTTACTAACATTGTAATAAATTATAATTAAAAACGACGACCTCTGTGGCTCGGTGGTTAGCGCGTTGGCGCACAAGCCGAAGGTAGCGGGTTCGAATCTCGCCAGGGAAACAAAAAAAAATCTGTGTTCCTGGGTCATGGATGTGTATTAAATTTGTGTATGATATAATAAAAATCTTAAATATTAGTATTAATATAAAAAGTATTAAATATATGTATTTCTGTTGTCTGGTACCCGTAACACTAGTCTCTTCTAGAACTTAGCACGGGACTAGATTGACGTGGTGTAAAAGCGTCCATAGATATTTTTAAAAAACAACTTAAACAACGCACTTTAATAGCAAACCAAACAAAATTTTTTATAATATTGTTACAAATATTTTATCGGTATTTATTTCTAGAAATAAAGGTACCTAGTATTAAAAAATTAGTACAAAGCACCACATTTTTTTGCTATTATAATTTTTAATCCATTTAATTCCTATACATATAAAAAAAATATTTTCTAATTTTTATTTTGGTTTGCTATTAAAGCGTGGTTTTTTAATAGGCATAGGCAAAGGGCATAGATAAAAGCTAAGATATATATAGAAGCGAAGATACAGATGAAGATAATAAATGCAGTTATTAGTAGTAAAACATCCATAATGCTAATAATTATAGAATTATATTATTGAATACTTTCCTGGTGATGACCATGACTTTTCTTGTGACTGTTTTGTAACGGTAGCACAGACATAGTGTAAGGTAAGTAACTGTAGTCGGAAGTAATACCTACTTTAAAAAGAACAATATTTTTATATTAACAAAATATATTATGTATCCTCTTTTCTATAATCCTCTTCATTGAATTGAGAATGCTAAGATGTAATTTACCTTTAAGAATGTTTTCTAATGTTTTCACATTTTTTGCTTGAGTTGTTTTGTTATAATGTTTATTTAGTTTACGAGAAAATACATTTTCCTGTGGCAAAACATGAACGCTAAATTTAGCACAGATTTATTTTTAGCACAAGATTTCGCAGAATTAGTCCTCTTGATTAGTGAGTATATTTACATTATGCTAATTGCTAAGCCGTCTAATACATAATATCCATTTATTTATAAAACTAACGAGATTTTTTTATGCTCCAATGGACTTCATGTATTTTAAGCTTTTTCAACTACAACTATACTTATTTCAACGTGCATAAATAAACCTTTTTTAATAATTATTTCATAATTCAATTTAAAATCAAAAACTACTGAATGGACTTTTATGAAACTTTTCAATATACTTTACGAGCTTTTCTCAAACCAAATATACTTTGGAAAAAATTCTAAACCGAACACGAAGTACGATTACAATCCAGTATTGTATGTATACAATATATAACATGTGTAGATAATGTACGAAATCCTGGCCGGTTAACATTTTTAAACATCGATTCAAGTCAAATTGCCAAATTGCCCAAGAATCAGCAGATACTCTATAATCTTTAGAATTCGAAATACATGTTGGGACAATTTACACACGACCATTTGATCCCAAACTAGACACAGCACATACTATAACAACCAGATAACTAATACATATTTCTATATTTCTAAATAAATACATATTATACCTAGATCCAGAAGAAACGATCATGCTCTTCCCATAGACGTATTTTGTCCAGGGTTAGTATCGCACCCACGAAAATGGTTTTAGCAGTTAGGGTCACTCCCCTCTAGACCAACAGTAGAATCAGGCCAGATCAAATATCACTCACTGATACACTCACAACACTATTAGCTGAAATTCAATTGACAAATTCGGAATTTGCGTACGTGTGACCCGAAGTTCAGCTTATAATTCGTTGCATCTGAATGATGGAGGTTTTGGTTTGCAGAATAGTGTGTTAATAGATTGATTCTCTATCAGTGCTAACATGATCTGCATGACTAATATGTTACAGTTTGATGGTGATTATTTTGAATCGTGTAATGTCAGGTAAATTTAACAACCCCATCATGGCTCAGGCCTTGTCGTGGCGGTGGGGCACAGTAGCCCAGGATGACCCAAACACCTTGGGCGAAGCGAATTGAGCCGAGGGGGCACTTTGTACCCCTCCTATAAGAAGAGGAGACAAAAGAGCAGGGGGCAAGGGGTGAGGATGGGAACCTCACCTCATCGTACTGTCCCGACGTTGGGAGTTTGTTGTTGTGAGTTGGGAGGAGAGAGACGTTGTTCTGTGTTGCGGGGCAATCGCTCTGTGGAGGTGGCGTCAGTCCCCTGAGGGACTAACCAGCCGTCGAGGTTCCCTGTTGCTTGTAGATCCGGGGCACCTCACCAAAGGTGGCATTGGTGGCACTCGCCGGGTTTTAGTGGGTCTGGGGGTAGGTCAGTAGGGCTGCGTCCACTTACCATCTCTCGGGCGCAGCGAGTCCCACATACCCGCCTATGGAGACCCACTCCCCAGCGGGATGCGTCAGTGCATTTCCCGGCATAAAAGAAAAAAAAAGGTAAATTTAACAATTATAATACTATTATATTTTTTATTGTATATTAAAAATACATAGGATTTATTAGAACAGAGAGGGAAACTGGAATATTTCCTACTCCTCCTCAATTCTTCTGATTAATTTCGTTGGTCCCAAGGCAGTGTGTAACATATCCCCCGGGCTCCCGGAGATCGTATCAAAGGGTCATTTGGTGGTTGCCGCTGTTGATCCTGGCTATACAGGAGTTGCAGCGGTGGGAACGAGTGGTGGGCCAAGCCCGATAAAAAAAAGGATTTATTTATCATTTTTTTGTACTAATTTTTTTAACACTAACTTTACTTCTGGAAATAGCTACCTGTAAAATATTTACAAAAGTATCTATTTTTTTTTGTTAAACCATTTAATTTTTAAAAATCTTCTCTGTAGTTTGTTTTGCAATTAAAGCCTTTTTTATGTTTTGTAAGCCATAACTTATATGGTTTAATAAAATTATCATGGTTATTGTCAGGTACAAGAGCGGAGGCCGCGTTTAAGGTACATGAAGTGTTGGTCGACCATTAACCAGGTGGGAAGACGATCTCCGTGTAGTGGCAGGTCCGCGTTGGATGCGAGTAACAAGGGATTGGTTGTCTTCGCGTTCATTGAGGGAGGCCTATGTTCAGCAGTGGACGGATAAAGGCTGATGATGACGATGATTTTTAAGAGGCTCGTGAACAAGGCATACAACCCTGAAATATCAAGCTACGCGAAATACAAATGAAAAACAAGATATTGTATTATTAAAGTAAACTAAAAATAAATTAACAATAGACAAGGTATTTTACGGATTAAAAATATATTTACAAAACTTATCATAATCATCATCAAGCTTTATCTATCCACAGCTGATCATAGCAGCTGATCAATAAAAGCCAAGACGACCGATCCCTTGCCACTCGCATCCAACATGGACCAGCCACTGCATAGAGATCGATCTTCCTATCTCATTATTGGCCAAACTTATATACATATTGGTGGTGGTATTTGAACCCACATCCTTCGCGCTCATGATCTCCACTTAAGTTATAGCACAGGATACGGTATATAAAACGACATTCACCGAGATGCTTATTTGATAAAACGTATTTTATATTTAATTTAATATGTCAATAAACATGTTGCATATAGGTTGCCTAAAAAAATTCAGTCCAGAATATGATTAATCGAAAGCGTTAAGCCCATAGAATATGCTGACATTGGGTTGCCTATTATTTTCTGTTCACAACTCTTGGGTTGCCACGTGTAAATAGGTAAATCGATACTAGAGCATTTTACACCCGTCTGATTATTGAATTGAAATTAAATGATATCAAAGATTATTTCCCAATTGCAACATGTTTATTGACATATTTAAATTAAATATAAAACAAGTTTCATCAAATAAGCAAGGTGAAGGCCGTTTTATATACCGTATCTTAGACTACTTGCTCCATCAACTTTTGTTATTTACAAATCACTTGTAGACAGCGAAAACTTTCACATTATTGAATGGGAAATTCCTATCTAACGTGATAAATAAATCCGTGTTCCCACCAACTAATGTTAATTTGGCTCCGAGCAGATAAAATCTAAATCATAATATTTTGGAGGCGGGAAGATGCCGATACATTCTGTCAGGTGTACTCAATGAATCAAATATAATTGATGGAGCGGCGTCTTGATCGCGCGATGACGTCGGCCCTGTCAACTTATACACGGGTTTTTGTCACTTTCAAATATGTTATTTTTTTCAATGCGTTTAGATTACGTTTGCAGGCCACTGCACGCGGTACAGTCGGTGTGATAATTTGGTGATTTTGACCTATAAAACATACAGATTCTTAGAATACGTGAACGCTTTTATTTTGATAATATGTATTATCTATGGACGCTTGTACACCACGTCAATCTGATCCCGTGCTAAGTTTCCGAAAAATTTGTGCTGCGGGTACCAGACAACGGAAATACATATACAGAATATATAATTTAACATTTTTTATATTAATACATATTATATTTAAGATTTTTAATATATAACACAGTACACAAAGTTTTTTGTTCCCTAGTGAGATTTGAACCCGCTACCTCCGGGCTTGAGCGCCAACGCGCTAACCATTGAGCCACAGAGGTCGTCAAATATTATGAAGATACTACATAATATATTTGAACTGCTCTAAAGTAAATTTCATTTTAATATCCCACCTATACACGGACTAGTTGATATAAGCCATCGGATAGCTCAAATGGTGAGGAGGTAATCTTTAGATCAACTGAACAGATTTTGAAAATTGTTTCACCAAAAGAAGGCTACGTTATTTGTGAGTGACATACGCTGTAATTTATCCCCGTACTTCCACGGGAATTTGAAGATCGCGGGTGAAACCACGTTGAAGCAGCAATGGATGTGGAAGACCTAATTGCAAGTAAAGAAGACGAAGGTTCGACGACCTATATGAGACCACTGTAGATTCGTGGCGAGCGGCCGTCTTGTCATTCGATGAAAGAGGTATATTATAACCAGAAGACAATAGCTGATGATGATGAAAGTGTTAAGTACGTCTCTTTCTATATAAAGTAAGTATTCTCTATAAATTTTTGTATGATCCATCGCTTAAGAGATTTTATAAAATACGAATATGTTTTTGCCCCAGTCACAAGCCATTTGCCCCGGATGTGGTAACCTTAGACACGCCGCGACCTATTTCTGTCCGAGTTTTTTGCCGGCGCTCCGTCCTTACATTTGTTAGATGCTACCGTTATGATTAATTATACCCTTAGAAATATATTAATAGTAAATATCGCATTTTTGCACACGGTCAAAACGCACTGTCGTTGAAACGTTCAAATACGAGTGTTATACCAAAAAAATATAATTTGTATATGTAATATGTGTGTGTAATAAGGTCCCGTTCACACGAGCACCTTTTTTTTAAAGCGTTAAAAAATGGCGCTTCTTTCTTTCTGTGTATCTAACGCAAGTATCACACGATGGCATTTTTGTACTTATTCATGTTCATACGAAAGCATTTTTAAAGCCCGGTTTGCCGGAGCGCTTTTTTTGCGGAACGTTAAAAAAGCGTTTGAATGAGACAAATGGATACCCATGTTATCTGTTCACACGATGTTATTTTTAAGGCGCTACACTTTTTTATTGAGCGTTGGCTCGAGTTGCGAATTTGGCATGCTTAATTCGAATTAATGTCAAACTCTCATCGTAGAAAATTCAACAGTGCTCGATAAAGAAGCGTTGCGTTATAAAAACCCTTTCGAGTGAACAGATACATGGGTAATTTGTCTTATTGAAACGCTTTTTTAACTGTCGGTAAAAAAGCGCTCGTGCGAACGGGGCCTTACGATTAAAGCTACGGTACCGTGGATAGATAGCCAAGCGATCAATCTGAAATACTTTTTGGATCGGGATCTAAAAACTAGATATTAAAATCATTAGATAGTCTAGTTGAAAATCCGATAACAAGTTCTTGCGCTAATAAAGCCGTAAGCTACTTGAGTACTATGATATTATAGAGAGAACTATAACAATATCGTAGCGGATTGAAATACGCAATCCATTTCCACATCCACTTCAAACATTTTACTGAGTAAAATACATCTATAATACTCTTATCGGGAATTCTAATATAAGTTTCAGAAATGTAGGAGATAGCTTCAGTGTTTCAGCTCCAATAATACGAAAATCCATTCCACGTTTAAATGTTTATAGAATTGTGAATTATTTCATTTATAAAGTACCATCGGATCTGGCAACCGTTCTTCTGTATTTTCATCCAACAGAGACCCGCCACAGGAACAAAAGCGCCATGAAGCCGTGGAAGTAACACCCCACGGCTGGTGGTGGGCAACCACCCACTTACTATATCACAGACTGAAACCAACCGGCTCACCCCACTACCGATGAAGCATTAGGGCCATTAGGGCAATTATCATAGCTCCAACCGAAAAAAAAAATCTTCTGTAAAAAAATTTGAAGTGGACCGAGTTTAGAATCCAAGCCATTTCCAAATCCATCATAATCGGTCTAGCTGTAACTATATCATCATAGTTGTCATCTTGTGTCCGGGTGAGAAGACCATCTCAAGGCAATGCCTGGTCCGTGTTGAATTTAGCAACTAGCAAGGGATCGGTCCTCTTGGTGTTCATTGAGGGAGATTTTGTTCCTCAGTGGATTTATACGGGACCATTAAAATTTATTTAATATTTCAATAAAAGTATTTAAGTACATAAAATAAGAGATATTGGGTAAGGGCTCCACTCAAAGTGTTATCTATTTGTAAAAGTCTTCGTAGAAAATTAAAACTCTTGATTTTATGCGAAATACACTAAAATTTTACGAATTTTTTTGCGGTTTATTAAGTTTTTCAAATGCCCTTCATCCTCCCTTCTGTCCATGAAGGAGCGTGACCATCCAAAACGTCAGGCATGTAAAAAACTTAATAAACCGCGATAAAATTAGTAAAAGTTGTTTCATTATAATTCTTGAGTACGTGAAGTTCACTCTACGTGGGCCAGCACGTAGTTGATATATGCCCAATATGTTTTTTGTACTGTTGTAACCCTTGTATGGTTTGGGGAGACCCGTACTCAGCATTTGTTCGATGAAGCCGGATAAAAATTCAGAAATGAATTTCATATTTATGAAAATTCATTACGGAACAGCATATTCGCTTCAGCCAGTCCACCTGTTTCAACGAACGCCAAATCAAGCGATATCTGATTACTCCAGTATCCAGGTACCAACTTCGTGGTAAATCTCACTTTCTTTAGTGAACATTGCGTCTTAACTCCGACCACATATCCTTTCCCTCATCGTCAACAATCAATGTATTACGTATAGGTTGTAGATCGTTTTCAATTTACTGGCAGATATTTGCGTTCATTTTATTATTTTATTTATTAAATAACACAAAGATAATTAAAGGCTTTATAATGTGAAACAACGAAATATGAAATGCTTATTTAATTTTTTTGTTTTTCCGATCCATGTAATGCGATTTATACAACTGCTTATTAGGGTTTAACACAATCCTTTGTCTCTACCGTGCAAAAGGATTGCTCTATTTTTGACACAATAAAGTCCAAATTTGACAAATCATGCCTGCTTAACAGAACTAGGCTTGCTGAACTGTTTTATGTTATCATTTGTCCAATTCCTCAGTTCAGCCCTCCTAGATAAGTGGAACAAACGAAAAATGAATAGAATAGAATAGAATACTTATTGCATGGGAATGACACTAGCTGTCAAATTACATGTCGTAAGCTAGTGTCATTCCCATACAATATGTATTCTGTTCTATTCATTTAGCGTTTGTGCCAATTGTCTTGGGGCCGTTTAGTTCACATCTAACGGAAGAATGAACCCAATGTTTCCTTTTTTCGGGAACGTTTGTGTTTATACTAACTGTTACCCGCGGCTTCGCCCGCCCCAGCAAAAAAAATCCTATGTTACTATGTTATGAGTGGAGGTCGCTTTTAGGTAGACGAAGTGATAGTCGGCCATTAACTAGATGGGAAGACGATCTCTGAACAGTGGCAGGTCCGTGTTGGATGCGAAGGGATCGGTCGTCTTGGCGTTCATTGAGGGGGGCCTGTGTTTAGCAGTGGACGGATAAAGACTGATGATAATGATGATCCTGTTGTTGCTGTTACTTCTAGTACCGCTCAGAATATGTGTACAAAGTTTCAAGATGATTCGTCGAGTATTTGAGAGAGTTGCGTGAAAGCGTAACAAACATCCACGCTTTCACATTTATAATATTAGTAAGGTTTTAACGGTCGATTGGTCGAGTGGTCAGGCTGCTGGACTGTAGGTGCAAATAATTTGTATGATGAGTATAAGATGTCTGGCCGCATTGCCATTTAAATTTATATCCGTTCCTAACATCCGTAGTTAGCAACTCTAGATCTTACGAATGTTTCATTATTAGTAGACGAAGCGCCGACTAAATTTAGGGCAGCTATCTATATAAGGTATGTTATTGCTGAGATTCATCATCATCATCACCATCAGCCTTTATCCTGAATCTCCTATAACGAACGCCAAGACGACTGACCCCTCGACACTCGCATCCAACACGAGCTGGCCGTCACGCCGATCATCTTGATGGATATTGCCGAGTTTAAACTCAATTAGACTAATTAATTATTACTCATGATGATGATACATAGAAAATATAATAAATAATAATAATAATAATATATATGAACGTTTTTACACCACTTCAATCTGGTCCCGTGCTAAGTTTCCGAAGAGCTTGTGTTACGGGTACCAGACAACGGGAATATATATATATATATTTACATATTTAAGATTTTTATCATATAATACACAAATTTAATACACATCCATGACCCAGGAAGATAGAAAACTTTTTTCCATGGCGAGATTCGAGCCCGCTACCTCCGACTTGAGCGCCAACGCGCTAACCACTGAGCCACAGAGGTAAACATTATATTATAGTAAATATGTACATTTCACGGTCGGGTAGGTAATGTATATCATCTGGTATCTGAACGAGCTGAAATCCAAATCGTTTGACAACCAAATGTGTTCCCGACACCCTAATGTAGATTACTGCACGCAACATTGCTTCTACTAGGGAAGAGCACGTTTATGAAATATCGATAAATTTAAATATTATTATTGTTCTTTAAAAAAACTTTTTTGTATTTTGAGTTGCTTGAATGAATGGTAAATTGCAGCTTACGATTTATGACGTTAAAAAAAGGATTGTATGGTTTTATGAAACCACGGTAAAAGTGAAACTTTTTTTCACATTATATATATTTAATAAACAAAATAGTGTGGATCCCTGGCAAAAATGAATATAGTCTACACGGTTGGCTGAAGCTGTACCGCCATATTGGTATTTGACCGTCACGCGACATGCAACACACAGACAAAAAAGTTTGAGACGATGTAATAAAAGCTTCACTTTAAAAATTACTTACTAGATCTCATTCAAACCCAATTCCGGTGGAAGTTTGCATGGTAATGTACATCATGTTATATATTTTTTATCATTCTCTTATTTTAGAAGTTACGGGCTGACACACATTTTACCACTTTATTTTCTCTTGCGCAAATTATTTTGTTTAGAAATTTCAATACAATTTTAAAGACCTATCCATAAATACCCCACATGTAGGGGTTTGTAGAAAAAAAAATCTCCAAAACCTCCAAAATTTATTGTTTTATTTTATATTTTTTGTCAGAATTTTAATGCGGTTTATAGAATACATTTACTTACCAAGTTACTACAGTATAGCTCTTATAGTTTCGGGAAAAAGTGGTTGTCACATACGGACGGACAGATAGACATGAGGAATCCATAAGGGTTCTGTTTTTTACCATTTGGCTACGGAACCTTAAAAAACCATTTAATTTTACTAACGAAACCCTTTATGGGCGAGACTTTTTTATATTAACTTCACTTTTCGAAACAGCAACCAAGGATAATACTTATAAAAATGACGGGCACCTCACTTTTTTACAAATGTAATATATATTTTTTATTCCATTTTATTCTTAGAATAAAAAATATTATAGATGAACAATAATTATAAAGCATATTATGATATTTTAATCTGTTTGATAAAATCTGTCGGAAACACATATTAATATTATCAAAACCGCAGCGGAAGATGTTACATAAAGATGCATTGATTATATCAATTAAAATCTCAATTAATGATAATCTTCTTGTCTTCTATTTACCCGTCGGTGTTTTTAATGTGCCACAGTTATCTTATGAAATATCGAGTGCTGTGGAATTTTCAAAACAACTGATATTGGTCGTCTACATTAACTTTTAATATTACCTTTAACATTTTTAGTGATTTTAATTAAGGTTCTCAATTTATATCTATTTTATTGTATTTTTACAAGGGGTAGGAGATAATATATTGTCTTGGAACACATATTTAATGGTCTAAAGAATACAATTACTTAATCTAAGAGATAATTCTCTGGTATTAGCTCGATAGTGATTTTAATGTAATTTATAGCGAATTATAAATTATAGATTTTTGTTAATGTTCATACAGACTATACAGTTATAATATTATATTATTCTATCATATTATAACAAGTACCTGGTTGACCGAGCATTTTCTCGATACCCTTAGTGATAAAATACGATAAAAAAATGATCCAAAAAAATTATCTTAAAAAAAGGAAAAAAAATCGGGCTTGAAATTCGAACCAGGCTCATTCGAATTTAACCGCCTAATTTCACCACTAAGCTACCATGACATAATATTTGACAGCGAAATTTACGTTCGTGTTCTAATCATATTTTATCGATGCCTCAAAACACGGATAAAAAAAGTTTTCTAAAAATGTATGCTAGCTAGATCGATTTATCGCCGTTTTTAACGCATGTATACAAAATTTCATGAAAATCGTTGGAGCCGTTTCCGAGATCCCGATTATATATATAAATATATATACAAGAATTGCTCGTTTAAATATATAAGATTATAATAACCCATTATAGATTTTATATTATAAATTGGGAAGCAGATTTTTTTTTCAAGTTTCTACAACCTAAAGTAAAATTGAAATTAACTAAAACATAAATATAAATCTCGAAATATATTTGAATATTTATTAATTGATATTTTTTTACAACTAAGCTCCATAAGCTCCTAAATCTATGAATTAATTTATAAATAGAAAAATAATTTATTGTTCGACTATCGATAATTCTAAAGGCATCACTACACAGAGTCATGATTTATTAGATCACAAACATAAGTAACAAGTAATAATAAAACAGTGGTCCTTTGAAAATGTAATACTATGATAGAAAATATATTACTACTAGAATTTGCCGCAGGCTTCGCCCGCTTGGAGTTCCAAAAAATAGCTTGAGTATTTTCTTGCTAGAGTGAGATAAAAAAAAAATAAGCAGTATTGTTGTATACCAATGTTATAAAATTCAAACTTGATTCTTGTACTTGTTCTTTGTTCAAAATTAACAAGATAAGCCATCACTATTTCGAGTTTCAGCAAAATCGGCTCAGCCGTTTTACCGTGTAAGAGAAAAAATACAAATTCATAAGCTTTCGTCGCTATAATTGAATAAGCGGCAAAGTTTCATCTCTACTAATTTTGTGACACCAAAGTTTGTTTCTTCAGTAAGATTCTGTGACTATTACGTTTATAAATTTATCTATATCTTAGTTTACTTATGTATAAGTTTTAATTATTCATTTCATTATTTTTAAATTTGTTTATTGATTGATAACTTAACTTCAAAATCAAATTAATTGAGCTTAAATCGAACTTCTCATACGATTAAGAAATGAAACAATATTATGTAAAGAACGCTTCTTATCTTTGCGCTCCTGGTGTCAATAGTCAGGTTTGACCATGGTTTAACAGACGCACAGTTGCGGGTATTATCTAAGTACTATGAATTGGTTTGAATGACCCTATGCGTTGGGGAGTACTGTGACACCTCACATTGTTTTTTATGAATACGGGTGTTATAGTGTAAGCTTCTCAGGCAGTATTTGACATTAAATATTGACCATACTTCAGCCGATTTCTATAAGTGAAACTCTTGGTAAAAATTAAAGCTATATGCAATCGCTATGTTTATTATAATACAACATGGATATCTGAGGAAACTTTGATACAGGTGTGAGGGAAGTACGAAAGAACTACAGAAGACGCTTAGGTATACGATGACTAAGTAATGTTCTGCTTATTTGTCAATTTCAATGCATCATTCCAATATTATCATGCATCTAAGCGATGTATGGACGACACCCAAATATTATATATATATATATATATAATCTTGTTTTACATGAGTACAACTACTAATTTGTAAATCAATCAAAAACCATGTTTTTTTTCATATCTATATGAGTAACAATTTATTTATTAACAGCATAGGAGACCAAACGAACAGTCGAATCGTTCCGACTATCGACGCCCATTAACATCAACATAACTAGAGCTTGTGTATATTATGTGTCGCCCTCCTTTTCCCTATCCCCCAATGAACCATCGGTAACTAACAAACCGCACGAAACGCGACAGCATAACTACCTCTTTACGTGATTATGTGAGCGAGAGGTATCGTCCCGTCGCGCCGGCCACATTCAGCTGCAAAGCAGCATGGCCTACCTCTTTACAAATTTAGACAGCTGGTAGATTTGTCAGGCTACTGGACACTTTCAGCCGCGATCGCGGGATTCAATCCCACCAAGTGCAGATAATATAGGTAATTTGGAGGTGCGTTGGAGGCGCTACTTAAGCGCTTCCAGGAACATCCCTGGGCTCATGTCGGGCTCGGGGGTACACGGGTCCCATTGGACACGACGTCGTAGGGACTGCTTAGTGGCAGCCGGGCAGTCCCCCTTTTGTTGGAGGATCTGGTCGCTGGGGCCAGTCTGTTGCTGAGAGTTCCTGTTGCCTGCTGATCCGGGTCCCTCAAAAAGCGGCTGAGGGTGCTCGCAGTGGTTTTAGTGGGATAGTGCACCTCAATGGGAGTCTCCTCACATGCCAGTGCGCCTACCCGAGATAAGGTCTGAAAAGGATTTCCACTGCGATACCAAAAAAAAGCAATGTGTGATTAATATAGTTGTCGGCACTGATTCTGGTTTTTCGAGATCATCACGATCCAACAATTACACCACATTAACCTACTCCAGGCTAACACGGTGTAGTTGTTGGATAATATAATATACTTATTTATGTTATTTATACTTATTATTTTTAGTCCCCTTCTAACAGCAGCAATGAGACAATATAGAACTGGAAGAGATTCATCGTTGAAACACGTCCGACTAATTACATAGAACCTGACTAATATCAATTCGACGAAATGTATCAATTCGATCCAAAGATTTATATCTGTAAAACAAAAGCCTGCGCCAAACTTGAACCAAAAGTTGTCGTGCCGTTAAGTGACTCTATAGTTTTGTCCCTTTTGCTCCTGTGATGTCTGGGTATACTCCCGTCTCCCTTTCCCATGAATGGTGACTACCGGATTGCAGCCGCGCAAGAACCAAGGACCAGTTTTTATGCACCAACCACAATAAAGACATGCCCTCGGAAATTTGCGAAGATGGAGTCACTACAAATATATAAGGATTCACTTCTTCGAAATATAATTTTTTCCTCAAACGGTCTGTAAATATAATTTTTAATTTTCAAAAGCAGTCTACTGTAAAGTCTACAATTTAGTGTGTTTGTTTAGTTTTTATAGCTTTAAAGAAACTAAATTAATTTTATACATTTTATGTTACAACGTAATACGTTGTGTTTTACACTTTCCCAACTATTTACCGATATTTTAATATCATGGTCATCTCTGAGCATTTTACTAATGTCTAATTCATTTATTCTCTTATAAGCGGTGGGTTAATTACACGTGCTTTTAAAGAAATCTTTGTCTTCTCAAAATTGCCGATTTATTTAAGTTCTTTTAAGCACAGGGCGCCCGCCGCCATACATGAAGATGAAGTAAACTCTACTAAAAAATTAAGAAGTTTTTAAGTATTTAATACTTATAATAATAATTGAAATAAATATCATGTCCATGTATTTGAAGTATATACTGCCCTATAAAAGGTTGAATAGTTTTATACAAGCCAGCTGTTGCCCGCGGCTTCACTCGCGTTAGAAAACTAAATCCTTTTTTTTAATGTATCCTATGTTATTATACTCATAGTACCTCCAAGAACATGACGTGTACAAGGTTTCATGATGATCAGTTGAGTAGTTTTCGCATGAAAGCGTAACAGACATCCCTACTTTCACATTTATAATATTATTAGGAAGGAGGTTATTCTGTTTAAAAGGATCATAATATTTATTCTAAATCTTTCACATTAACTATATTATTACTGATGTTTTTATCCATTTTTTAATCATTTTATATTTCTTCCCTTTTATAATATATTACTCTATTACTTTTATATTTCTAATAAGATTGTATTTCAGATTTTGTGGCATTATAAACAGGCTATGTTTAGGTAGTTTTATCTTTGTGAAGTAGGTATAAGGTAGGTACACAATGCATGGTAGGTAAACATACATACATAATGTATGTTATTTATATAATTTTATATTTTTTCAAGGGTAAGAAATATAATTTATGCCTTATTTTATTTTTAAAAAAGTCCTCTCATGGCATTTCACATATATATCTTGCAAATAACATTTGACACAGCCAATACTTTGATATACTGATGGTATTTGTAAGGAATTAAGGGACCACCCAACGGCTCAGCTGCCGTCCCACCTTATTTATAGTTTTAATTAAAACAACATAACTCAACCTCGTCCGTTAAGCGCGTTTACCTGACAGCTCGTATTTCTAAGGCTAAACGTTCTTTAAGTTAAACGGCGCGTGTAAGGGTGCTAAAGATGAATGAAAACTTCTGCCGCCTAGTTCCTGTTTATAAAAAAGGCATATAAAAACTATAGGCCTCATAAGCAATTGCCTATATGAGCCAGGGTCACGGGACAACCCTCTATATTATATCTCAAACCTAGAGCATAAAACTTTAGATAAATAATTTTCTTCCTTACCTTTTTAATATTCTTGTTATCAGTTTATAATATATAAAATAAGTATGTTTCTATAAACTATATATAGGCAGACTTCTTCACATCTTTACATCTGTAATTACATTTGGGAAATAATTTTTAAAATCGGTTAATTTTTTTATGCATTAAGCTGTTACAAACAAAGTTATATTTGCATTTCTAATTTTATTAACAATAGAAATTAATTATTATTGTATATCCGATTTTCATTAAATATTTCTCTTATATTGTGACAAATAGGATGACGTTGAATTTAATGAGGAAGGTGAATAAACTTTTTAGCTAAATTTACTTTACGTTTTTTACTCGTTTCTAAAGCGTTGCTGTAAATTATTTGAAATCTCTGATGATGATGATGATGATGATAATATATAGCCTTAAGATACAAAACATGTAAAATAGGATTTGGACTCAATAATACAAAAGGTTGACTCAAAATGAAACAAAAGATAAATTGGAATTATTTTATTAACAGCTCCTAGTAGCTTTTAGCCAAATCATGAACATTATTCAATGTTTCATTTACGCTACGATTTTACACCGAAAGACCTGAATTTGACGTTTAGTTTATAAACTATTAATATAGTTTGCTTTTACTATTAATAATTACACTATTCAGCTACTAAATGAATAGGAAAGATTATTTCGGTTACTATAACCATACATTTAAATTATTATATATTATTAAAGTATATTATGTTTATACAAAAAAGGAACTACCAGTGCGTTAACTTAACTGGAATAACAATATACTATTCTTACAAACTATACACACTGATTCTGTGAATTTCACTTTATACATAGATTATAGGAGAGTCATTTGTGCACTCATATTATCACTAGGTACCTAAAGTTTAAATCTTCATATGTACAAGTAACGTCAAATTTTCGTTTTAATGTTCGTTGTGATCATGAATAATTCAAACAATTGTAATGTACTTCGAAATATATTACATTAGTTTCTCTATTAGTGTTTCGTTTAATATACTAATTAGAATTCTTACGCAATCGTAAGTTTTTCTAACGTTACATTCTTATGAAATTCTAAGTAATACTTTGCCAATTTTTATTTGTTTTAATATATACACGTGTAATCCAAAACTAAAACTGGTAATGGATAGTTTACGCAGTGTTACAACCTTCAATTATAATTAACAAATGCTTAATTTAATGCTAAGTTACAAGCTTGACTGTTTATTTAAATTACAATTTGGATTATATTAAAGGGGTACAATAATTTCGTGTTAAATTCTGTTCAAAGTGTTTTAACTTGCGCGTGCGGCTATTGGTTCTGCTAAAGTCTGTTTTATATAAAAGAGAGAGCAGACGGACAGTCAGTTAATTCTGTCGTAAGTGATCAGTATCATATCAGATCAAGATGTCCATAGAAATTCGTTACATAATGGATTTGCAGCATTGCTGCCCTTTTAAATGTGAGTATGCTCTTTTCTAAAAGTCCACAATAGAGTTACAGTTTGTACGTACTATTTGATGTTAAAATATAGAATCTGAGTTTTAACTCTGAAAGTGAATATTCTGTAACTATGTCAGGATCTAGCAATACTCATTATTGGAATAGGCTTTTGCTAAAATCATCAATTTACTAAACATCCAAACCAAATAGACGCATGACGGTGACCAAATGCCGCGTTTTTATTTAAACACAACTAGTAAGATCATTTTGTAACATTACATGGAGTACAAAAAACCTATAAACATATCCTCGCATCAGAGAATACGAAATTTTCCATTTTTTTTCTTCCATTTAACAATTTTGTTTGTTCATCAAATGTGTAGGAATGGGACATTGGTTTGAATTAAACTATCCTGTTACAAGTTACTAATTTAATCTAATGGCTACGTATTGTTGAAGTATATTTACACGTCTGTGAACTTCCATTTCTCACAGGACAAACTACATTATAACATTATCTATTTAACGTGGTACCTACCGTACTATGGAAATTCTTTTCATCTACATTTACTTACTTTATCTTATGCTAAATTAAATATTAGGAGAATAAATAAATAGTTATATATTAATAAAAAATCTTGTGCACATGATGCAATCCACACATCAGTCAAACAATATTTTGTAAGTTTTAAAACAGCAGTGTTTAAGAGAGATTTTCGAATCAAAAGTACATCGTAAAGTAGCTTAAGTAACAATAATGCTAAATAACTTATCTTTTTACATATACAAAAGCTATTTTACTAGATTATTTAACTAAGAATTATATAATAAGTCTCAGTTTCAATACAATAATTATTAAAATTCATGCTAAGCCATATAATTAATGTCATGTACATGTTCTGACAATCGCAATAAATTATTAAAATTAATATTTTAACATAAAAGCTTTTTTTATATCATAATATATTTTTTCCATATTTATTTTAATTTTTCAATTTTATTTCCATATTCAATTTTCATCAAGAGTTAAGAGTATTAAATTTCAAGGACATGCGAAAAACAATCATGGTTTTGCTTTCTTTTTATATCGATGTTACTGAAATTAGCGTTTTGATTTCTTCCCTTCCTCTACAATGCTGTTTGCATTTTAGTGATCAGAAATGATTTTAATTAACACTTTTTTAATACATTATATTCATAAATAAGCTGTGATATCATTATAGTAAATAATAGTCACATCACTCGCAATTTTAATAAACACTTGTGATAGGATTCATACTCCAGTCCAAGAATTACAGAATCATCTTGACACGGACGGACATAAACAAATGTTCTGAGCTTGCTTAAACTGGCCATATAGCCTTAACACTTAAGGTTATAGAATTCAATTTACTCATTATTATACTGTTGAATTATTTTTAATAATTACTAGATTAAATTGCGACAATAATTTAATAATTACGAGAATGAGAAAAGTTTAATACACATCGTCCGAATGAATCACTTCTATACTAAAAATGTTCGAAGCACATCAGTCAGCACATTCACTATCTGCTGTTTATTCAGTCCTCGTGTAACACTTAGAATGTTCAAATGCAGAGCGCTCATAAAGCGCAAAATTGTGGCTATGGGCAATCCATGGAATTTGGACTGGGAGGGCCTCCCATAACACTGTAGGGTGGACTGTGTGGAGGTAGAGACTGGATCGACCCCATCGGCCCATGGTACATATCCAGTTCCAACGAGGCGTCCGGAGAACATTTCTCGGCCATCTTGTTTTCCTGTTTCGTCACCATTCGCCGCCACTTTGCCCGCGCATTCTGGAACCACACCTGCGAACAAAAAACTCACGGTTGGTGTCGTCACAGAAAATAATGCGAACGGTTCGCATTGAACTGTCGTGAGCAAAACGAAAAGTCGCCTCTCCATAAAAAGAAAACAAGTCGCGCGGCGAAACACACGAGGGAAAAAAGTGTAGCGCTCAGCTCGAAAACTCCAGCGTTAACGTCTACTCGATATTTTATTCCGTTTAATTAGTTTCCGTTGACGTTTTCGTTGCGGAAGCTTCACTTACCCGAATGTGCTGCGTTTTCGTCGCACGTGATGGAATCTCGTCGTTTTTCTGCGCTCGAAGAAATTTTATCTGAAATTATTTAGATTACCAACGTGCCGGTTGAGCGGTAACAATTTGCCGCTGTTATTCGCGGGACTATTCTAAGTGCATACCCCACATTCCTCCCCGTTGTTGTTCTACAGCTATTATGGGGCATGAATGCGATAAAATTATTCGCGAAGAAGCTATCATTAAGTGCAATTTAAGTAAAAAGTCAATTAATACGAGAGAATGTTATAATGTCTAGAAACATGTAACCTTTGCCTTGTGTATACAAGTGCCTATACCTATTTGAAATGCGATACTGCAATTTCTTGAATACCTAATTTCATCTTTTAGACTCGCCAGTGTGTTATGTTAAGTTTTATATACATGTATATATTTTAGGACATTATTAACTTTAATTATTCAATTGTCTTTGTATTATTAGAAATATTAATTATCTGATAATGTCATTATCATCATATCATTAATTGATACCGAGGCAAAAAAAACAATTCAAGTCTACCTGCGCCTACAGGTAACAGCTGTAATATATTGTCTTCTATTGTATGATAATCTGGATGTGTGTGCATCTCGATAGCGTGGTTATTTTAAGAGCTTAAAGTGTTTATCTCATGTTTCACGGGCTACGAACCTACCTACTGAAACAATACTATTTAGATTCTTACTTAGTATGTACATTGTTTAGAATTATTTTTAATGGAGTCAAAAAGCTCTTAATATAAGTGATAATGCTATGTACCTACTTAGAATAATTATACTATAGAAACCTAGTCCGGGCGCCGAAAGTGTATCATGAATAAAAATAATTAGGATGATTTGTTCATTGTATCGCACCCGAAAAACACTATTCACCGTTGAGCTTTCAATATTTCACAGTATTTTGAAATTAATAAGGTTTAAACTTTTATACATTTAAACGGGAAAGTGTGATTTTTTGTACGTACATACGTTGAAGTAATAGTCACAAAATATGTTTAATAATAAAATGTTAAAAAAATATTATTTTAGAGAAGCAAAATATGTATAGTATAATTTTTGTTTATTTTCTCGTGTCAAAGACTTGTAGATGTTTATGATATAAGTTTTTTAGAGACTTTTTTTAAATTTTTAAAATCATAATCCACAAACAAATTCCTAAATCTAAAGTTTATAGGAAAAAATCAACATTTAACATAATCATACGTCGAATTCCTTGTGCGCGCAAATTATCATAGCCAATGGCGCGCAGCCGTTCTATTGACTCCGCCTCCTGCGTCATGGCCGCTACAAATGTTGCCTAATGCCAAAATTAGATTATCGCAAGTTATTAACTCATATCACAAAGTATCCCACATAACCTCTGTAAGAAATGACTCCAACACTAATCTTTATAGAATCGACAAACATTTACCATAATTTTCAATGTCGATGAACTAGTGTTGTCACATTCATAAAAGATGAGAAGTAAGCCGATAGTGTCAAAGTCATATGAGAAATGAGTGAAAAGCGCGGGAGACGACATATGCGCTAGTAGGATTGATGATCTCACGTCCGCACATGCCCGCGCTGTCAAACTGAGATAACAATGAACATGGTGGTCTCTTAAAAAATATATTATTCTTTATGAATGATGCGACTAGTTTGTATATTGCTTCATTCAGATTTTTTGCTTCGCGACCGGAATCAATTTGAAATGGTATACTTAAATGATAGATAGTCTTTATTTTAGTTTAGCAAATCGAGTTTCAATTCAAAAACCCCTGTACGATACGAAATACGCGTATGTAACCAATCCATTATTACCGAATAAATTCTTTGAATGTCAATAATGAACGTAATAAACTACTTTTATAAAATAATTATGATCTTGATAAATTGGAAGGCGTATATCTCATCTTCATATTGCATATTAATAATTATACCAAGAACACTTTTAAATTTTAAATCTTTATACAGCTCAGAGCTATTATTTTTATCATTTCAATTATCAATGAAGCTAGATCAGTATCCAAAATACTAATGATGTCGCTTTGATACTATTAATCATTCGATATTCATAACCATTCAAAGTGATATTCATAAAAAAATTATAAACATTATAGTTAAGTAATTTTTATTTAAAAACACATTTTGCTTGGTAGACTATCTATGTATTAATTTATTATAAGCTATAAAAAATTTAGAAACCTTGAAATGTATTTATACAAGTAAATAACTTGGTTCATAGAGATTAAAATGGCACAATCTTCAAATAACATTGCTTCAATATACAATTTCCAGTATTCTATTTATAACATAAAGTATTTTGTCGTCTAGATCTTTGTGCTATTCTCGTGAGTCGTGGTTGTCAAATAAGATGCCGAGCCATTTGCCACTGGACATGTCATTTGTTATGGCAACACGCAAGTGACGTATGAAAATACTCATAAAATAAAATACTCATCATTTGCTACGTTTCAATTTGCTAAAACATATCGTCGTGTCAAAAGGAACAAACGTTTTGTTTGAAATATCAAGTTATTACTGGGCAAAAATTTGTCAAATCAAATAATCATTTTTTATTATTGATAAATGTATGGGTTTGACATTTAAAAGGATTAAGAATTTATTCAAAGATAAAGTTAGGCTGTTGAAAGATAAAGAAAGTGTAAGCAGGGTAGCAATTTTATACGATGCCCGTATTTTATTTACTCAATAACATTATAAACTTATAAAGTGGTTCTCGACTCAATGATTCCTTGAATATAATATTATTTACAGTACGGCAATGTTGAGATGAAGCATTAATGTAGTGTCTTCTTATTTACGCCATGTAGTTACAGTGTCTATAAAATTGTATACTGTAATAAAAATAAAATCTTTATAAAAATTTAAAAGTTATAATTAAATCTGACTGCTCTTTTTAACCAACGAATGTTAAAGTTATGAAAGCTCTTTATTAATTCGCTCCGTAAATTTTTATTTCACTTGAAATATCATATGTATCGGTTACCAATAATTCATCGACTCATTATTTTAACAGAGATATTTATTACGATTTCGTATAATGAAATTAATATCAAAAGCTCAGACTTTTTTATTTCTCAAAAATATTAATATTGTTCAAACCACTTGAAACAAATAAGACTTAATAGTGTAATAAAACTATTTCTCTTACTAGATATAAATCTCAGTTGGTTTGTCTGACATTGACTGAGCACCCTCCGATGCTTATGTACGTACATTAATAAACGTTGTTATATCAATGAGCCATTGAAACGTTATGATATTTTTTAAATAATCAAACTATACATTCTAATAAACATATTGTTTTTAAGATGGAATTAGTAAACTGTTAAAAACCTTCTTGATAATTCATTTACAGATTGTAATTATTTATTTGAATAAAAGCTCGTCCTTGCATCTGAATCCATTAATTCAAAATCAAATTGTAAAGATGAATATAAATATGCAAAATAGACGTTTGAATATTCATTGCTTGTACATTTACAGTTAAACAACACTAAGAAGCAACAATTTTATGTTAAAAATTATATTTATGTCCAAAGTCCACCAAAAATCTGATTACATACAGTCGGTGCTAGTCATTATAAAGAATCCTAAGGAAAAGGATCTATTTATCATGAGTGATCTTATCAAAACATCGCAAAATTATTAAGTTTGTTTTGATCAATAAATTAGAATCAAATATGAGAATAATTTAGAGCTTAAAGGCCACCACGATCAAAGGCACGCATTCCACCTACGTGTAAATAAAAATTTAAGAGATGTGATTAATCGTCGCGTTTTCCTTAAATAAATATATGAATAAATTAGGAGTCAAGAGCGGCATGTCCGCTCGGCGCGAGTTCTCGCGACCAAATGACAAATGGTTGCCTTTTGAAATCGCGGCGGAAATTATCTGCCCAACCGAGCGTCTCAGGACGATGCGGTCGCACTAATTACTAGAGCGTTTGATTGTGATCTCGAAACGTGTCACGGGCAACACTGTACTTTAATACGAACAACCAGGGGCCACATTTCAAAGTCACAATGTCGTTTATTATTGTACCGTACGTACTTAGACGGCAAAATTATATCGGGCCTAATGTAGAGGTGTGACCATCCGCTACTAATTGCGGGGGTTGAGACGCCTTCTGTGTTTCTCGCGTTATTTGTGCGCTGTCAAGACGCATCTTTATAGTATACGAAATCGAAGCATGAAAGCGATTTAAATATAGGGGCAATTTAAATTAGGTACGGCATGTGAATATTTTGAATGTGTTTTATAATATTTTCTTTGATAATCTTTAGTAGAAGTTACTTTAATCTAAAGTAAAATATTTTTAGTTAACTACGCCTGTAATGATTATAGGTATATACTATATTATGTATAAATATCCGAGTTAAATTTTAAAAAAAACTTCTATTAAACTAAAACAGCTGATGGATATTAAAATTACTTTTATCATAAGTAATTTTAAATGTAAATTTAAAACATACCCAATAGGATTATGAATTTGGTTAAATTATTTATCACAACATCAACGATATCTATTACCAATTTACGAGATTAAGGGGCCTGTTTCACAATCTCCAGTTAAGTTCCCAATAAGCTATCGGCAACATATTTGACAGATATTTGACAGATACTCCATACTCTATCTGTCAAATATGTTGCCGATAGCCTATTGGGAACTTAACTGGAGATTGTGAAACAGGCCCTGAATAATATTAATAAATATTATGTTAATATATTTATGAATGAATGAATGAATCTTTATTTGCAAGAATATGGTACAATTGGTGTATGTAATACATACAACCGACAAACCGAATGCAATCTCAATTTAAAATACCCTAGATCCATCTCAGGTGCAATAATTGATCGAGTAATGTGGGCTAACAAGAAAAGGTGCTTTTTCAATCAACTAATTACAGAGCTACTTGAACCGAAGCCATTTTTCAGTTCAGAAAAAAAAGTACAAGCCAAGCGAGTGACAAATCACGTAATTGAGGACGGAGAGAGAAATATGGCACGGCATGTTCTAAATGCGCCTGCGCCGAGAATACGGTGACGCTTGTAGGTATAATTCAGCGCCCTAAAGCAATTAAGCCACGTGTATACATATAAAGACTAGCTCATGAGATTCGCATTGTGTGTACTATGTATATAGTAACTAGTGAAACTATGATTAGACTATTATAGTAAAAGCCAAAAACTTATGTCTTTTTTTGACCTTTGTGCATGGTCCAATATGAGATATAAGGGATTGAGGGGGAAAGGTTTGGCAGCACTATTTTAAAGGGACCATTACTTTGAAATTTAGATATAAATATTACACTATGTAATATCAAAATATTTTTATTACCAATAAGTATTCAAATATAGATTTCTTACTCATAAATACGCCAGTGATACTTTGATGGGCGAAACTTTGAGAGTTTTTTTAAAAAAATGGTATCTTGTGGTACAAAATAAATAGGGTCAAATTACTAATACTAATTGATAGCGGTGCAGGTGTTGCTGGTGTTATTTTTTATTTTCTAATTAAAACATTATATTTCACTAGCACCCGTAAAACGTTATCGAAAATATTAATATTAAGTTTTACCCTAACCTAGACCTAATTATTTCAGAGGCCATCATAAAGCTTCCTTAAATGTAGATGTTTCTAGCCCCGAATCAGTCAAACGACTTTTTGTTCCATACCGTCTATCAAATCTTTCAGAGGCAGGAGTGAGAAATGGCTGACATTTTTGTGCAAAAATCATGAATATTTTAATATTAATAACCTTACAAAATATGCTAAAATCAGTTTATTTACTTGCAGTTGTACATTGAATGTGTATCATTTGAAATAATCTCAGCGATCTGTTGGATATCTGCAAAACAAAAACTATATTTCTTCACGGGAGCGTTAAACCAAAGTTCGTATGAAAAACGAAAAAGCCCTTATCTGAACTAAAAGGCGAGTGCGACTCGTAAGCTTTTTGCCAGAAAAAAATCTCGATCAATATTTGAAGGTCGGAAGGAGAGGGGTTCTCTTTGCCTTCGTATAATTGGTTGAGGGAGAATTTATGCGGCGCGCGCTATCTCCTTTCGGAGCGAGTCGGTTTGGCTCGGTATGTCGATAAAAGGGTACAGGTACGATGCCTACCGTTCATATGACCATAGTATACCAAGATGTCGCGATACATACATTATATATTCGCCTTGTTTATTTTGTTATACGTTACAAGTCACTTGGAGTTATGTGGACGTTTATTATAAGTTTGTCACTGTTCAAAATGGCTAGCTTCTGCCTACTGTACAAAGTTTTCTTAGTATCGTAATAGTATACTATTTATTGTGATCCTAAAATGTTTCTATATTTTAGGTCAATTTTTGAAAGTTGATATTATTGTTGTTAAGTATGCTTTATTATTTATTTATACTGAATTACAATAAATTGGTTCGAGCCAAAATGACGTTTTCTTGATCTACGACGTAATTTAATTAAAGGAAAATCATTACAGCATTAACGTGTTGATATAATTAATACCCATATTAAACATATTGATGTAAATAATTAATTTTAAAAAATATTCATAGTTTTAATGTTTTGATACTATTAAATTGAGTTAGATAGAGCTGCAGTGCTATGCTGTAAGAGTCATTTTCTAGGCTGTGCGCCGCGGCGAGCTTGTCGCACCCACAGCGTTGATTTTTTTTTTTCGGTTGGATCTATGCTAATGGTCCTTGTGACCGTTATGCGTCATCGGAAATGGGGTGATCCGGTTGGATCATCCTATGACGTTAAAAATTTGGGGGGTTGCCCCCCGCCATGTTCATGGCGTCGGGTTTGACCACAGCGTTGACGTTGCTAGGGTGTTTTATATGGTTTGACAAGCTTAGTGAATACCAAGTTGAATACACAGCGCTGTCACAGCGTTGCGACAGCGCTGCGTTTCTTACAGCATAGCACTGAGATTTCGAAGTGACTTTACGATATCTATACATAATAAAACAATCGCGTGTCGCGATATTTGTCGTCGCACTCCTCCGAACGGCTAGATGGCTTTTTTTATATATTTGGTAGATAATATAATAACAGAGCATAAAATATATTTCATATCGCTAGGTGAGTCTCTATTCAGATATAATTTATACGGCAGAATGTTACCCCGGTCAGTTGGTATGATTTATATAACGTAAGCTGAGTCGTTGCGTTGAATGCACTTACGAACAATAAGAACATTAACAAATATGGAACATTAATATACGTGTTACGAAAGGCCGATCTAAAACGTTGTAATTACGAAAACAAAGGAGGTCTCTTTGAAGGAACCTTCGAGATCCACATTAAAGGGCCGCTGGAGCAAACAAATTAGAAGCAATATGAAGCTCTAACAGGTAAAAGATACCGAAGTGTTCCCAATCTATTAGAGTACGCCGGTGATGTAAGAAAAATCGTTTGTTCCCGAAATATATTTCATATTTGTTTTCCACTATAATACCATAAACACTGTAATTAAAGGTGTGTTACTAGTAATTACAATATCTTATTTCAATTATTATTATTTTTTAAATATTATAGTATACCTAATTTAATTTTATTTATATCACAATTTAATGAGATTGTTCAAATTCATACTCGTTATACCATTTTACATGCTTAGGTAAAATACTTGTTTAATTGTGTTTTGGCGTTTTATTTTTTTAATACATAAGTCTTATAATAAAAAATCCTAACATTTATATAGAAAAATTAAAGTATTTAGAAATATTTAAACACTACATCTCGATACCTACCTATATTTAAGAGAAGGTAATTAATTATCAAAAGTAATCAATACACTAAAACGTGAGAATCAGAGAATTATCTCATGATCATATTAATATTTTAAAATTATTTTAATAATTTTCGTTATTTATATAAAAAACTAATGATGAAAACTGTAATAAAATAACTTCTAGAGTTACACTAGCTTACATACTAATAAATTCCTATATCACTTACCTCATGAAAATAAATTGAATACTTTGGATGTCATAAATGAATATAATTTACCTGATCCGTGGAGTCTGATCCGGAGCCATGTAACTAAAAACCTGTTTTTAATTGCTTACATTTGTGAAAACAATCGCAACGCAAACAAATACACATCCAAAACAAACACAGTCGCAATGGCAACACAACAATTATATGTATTAATTAATAGTAATAGGTATAGACTTAAACATAAATATAACTAATGAGTAATTGAGAATAATATTTAACTTAAACCAATTAAGATTTTTCAAACTTCAACATAAATATTTATTAACAATCATAAGGTTATATGTTACAATATTAATCTCTTTACCCGGTATAATATGCAATTTCTTTACCTGTAAAACTCTCTTCGGCAATCCAGTCTTCTGGCTCAGTTGTTTGAGATCCTTCGCATCTGGGTTGTGGTTTATCGCGAAATACGACTTCATGGTGCGAAGCTGGTGGTGTTTGAAGCTGGTGCGCATCCGTTTGGTACGCGAAGTGGACCCCAAAGCGCCACCACCACGGAACCCAATGTCCAAGTATTCCGGGTTCAGATCTGACATCAACAGAAGTCATGCTAATTGCTATATTATCTGTTAAGCTGATATATCAATTTGAAAAGTGTTGATATATACATATCAACAGTTTTCAAATGATACTTACTATTATAATATTATTCATCAATATAGTATTAAAATAACATACGCATTAATTAATTTAAAGCACAAGCATGAATAATAAGTACAAATGTATATTAATTACAAATTCAGGCGCACACTTCAAAGAAATTCGCATTGCGAAGTCGCTACTAATAAAACATTATTATTTACAATGGAAACTAATGCCACATAATTCAATTTTATCTTGCCTTTACAATAAGTCTTAACAAATATAATTATGTTTTAATTAAAATAAAAAAAAATATGTAAAGAAATCTGTAATTATTCAAAGTACCTATACGTATTTTTATTGCTTAGTTGGTTGGAGAACAAGTTTATAAGGTGCGAATTTTGACCCTATTCTAACGAGTAGTGTCTACATCAGAATGCTTACAGCAAAAATATGTACCACATTGATAAACAAAAGAAGTATTAATTTTTTTTTTTACTGTTTTCTTTTATTTGTTTTTTCGGCCAATGTTAGTTTTGTAATATTTTAGTTTTTTGGTTAATATTTTTTTGTAACAAATTTAATTTTTGTATATACTAGTATATATTGTTTTTAAAATGTTCTCTATTGTTTTCCGTCACAATTTCTCATTTACATTGTGACGTATGTGTGACGGGAATAGCCGGCTCACCGACGGGTTAACGATCAATAAAACTGCCACCAATAAATATACCGCAACCAGTACTTATTCTGGACACACAATTATTATATTTTTTATATTCAATTTCAACCGACAACTAGATTTGGTATCCTAAAATAAAAAGTAAAAAAATTGAAAGTAATTTTATATGAAAAAATATTTTATGACTAAACTATTTTATTTCACTTTGAATCTAAAAAAAATAGGCTATTAGGTTTTTACTGTATCTATATGATTTTTTTATGTACGATGACCATTGCAATTCATTAAAAAATCCGAATGTTTTAATTTTATTCGACACAAACGAGTACAGATTAATTGTCATTAATCACAGTTAACTGATTGTGATCAAAAGTGTTATAAGTAATATCAAAAATTTAAGCAAAGTTGACCCACAATTAAAATCGTCTTGTCGTTGATGAAAAGAAGATAAAATGCCTCTTGCCTTGTCCAGCAGCTGACGAAGAAGCCTACTTCTAGGACTGCCTAGGTTTTGCTGATGACTCTTAAGATTCAAATAAGCTAGAATAGCCTACCGAAAATATTTGTGACAACTAAAAATAGGAGTTTGAAAACTGAACTGAAATATGTTACGTCGTACTATAAGCTGAATACGAACAATTAGTCCTGTTGGTAATTATGTGCCCGTTGGATTTATTCCACATTTAATGACCACCACAGGCATTTGCGTAAAATGAAACGTACGAACGCCGCCTGTTAAGTGTTTCCCGATCAAAAGCAAATGCAAAATTCCAATTCAAATGTACGTACCGCTAAGTAGCTATTCGTGGTTTCTTCTATAAAGATTTTATAAAGTGAAAATTATAAGATAATAATGAAATAAAGTGAGTCAAAATCCCGCCCAGAGGTTGCAAACATACAGATGAAGCTAATAAATGGGGTGTAAAAATAGCGTATGCAAACATTTTTTTGTAATCATTCACCAGACTAGATTAAACTCCAACCGCTAGTGCCTAGTGACTCCTTCAAGCGTGGTCCATCTATAACGTAAGGTGGTTTGCCTCTGTGAGCATTATTATTATGTCTATTCTGCATTTCTTTCCGATTTGTAAGTCATATACGGATACCATCTCATATTTTAAAATATTTACTATATCTGGCTTCCTCGAGTCCCTTCATCCATTATAACATTACCTATCTTTATATTTTACTGGATGGAGTAAGTCAGAGTAATCCTATATAATATTTGAGTGTTTTTTTATCCAAATTTGAATTAACTATTCTCGTAAGAATAACATCAATAACATTATAATGAAACAACTTTTACGGATTTTATCGCGGTTTATTTAGTTTTTTACAATCCCGACGTTTCGGACACTTTACAGCTCTAAAAAACTAAATAAACCGCGATAAAATCCGTAAAAGTTGTTTCATTATAATGAGTGAAATTCGCGTAAACATAAGAAATCAATAACATGTTCTTATACTGACTTTATTACAAAAATTCAAAAATTGGTACAAAAATGCTTTTCGAACATTCGTGTCTAGGTAATTTATAGAGGTATAAGTTTGCTATATAAACTTGAATCAATTGAATATTTGCCATACCTTGACCACTTGACTAGAACATAATAAAGGTGGTCCCACACCGATCGCAGGCGAGATTCGCCGCGTTGACGGAACGTTTGTATTTGCTTGACATGATTTACGCACCCACTGTCAGCGATAAGCGGCCAACAAAACAATTAAGACCCATGTAGCTATACAATAAGTTCTATAAGGCTAACGTAAGTAGAGAAACTAGGTTTAGCCGCAGTTCTTTTTAAACTGGCCGCCACCCGACCGCTCCGGGCACTCGTGCAAAGGCTAGGTGATACGGTCTCTTGGTAAACAGAGAAGTATTTGCATACAAGAGAATTTCTGAATAACTAAATGGTACTCAATTTTAACGTTTCTATGGGAATGTGTAAAAAATGTAACGAAATTATTTAAGACGATCGAAAAAAGTGACTTAGGTGCCCATCAACTTATCGACACATTACATCGGGGGACGACGCGTCCGCTTAAATAAGACATTATTAATAGATTGAGACACAAAATGTACACAGATAACACACAGGATGGGTAAAAAAAAATATAAAAAAGGCGGGTGGGTTATAAAAAGATCATTGCGATCCCATAAATCGTACGCACCATTCATGTAAGGTCGGCAAAAAAAACCGAGATTTCCTACACGATAGCTGGTCGTCCGGTGGCCACAATTTTTTTATACCTGTCGTTATTATCCCTACGGATGATGGTGCAAAAACGAGAACTTTAAATGACAGTGGTAAAACATCCAAGTCATAGGGTATAACACATACCGGTACACCATCGTTAAGGTCCAACTAAGAAGCGTTTTGAAAAACTAGTCCGTCATTCCTAATACATTTGGACACCAAAAGGTCGTATCGTGTGTCTACTAATATGAAAGTATTAAAAAAGATATATAAAAAAAGAGTCAATGTGTAAGTTTGGATGTATAAAGCAAGCTACGAAACTTCGATTTAAAATAATCTTCTACCAAAGTAAAAAGTTATCAAAAATATCTGCTGTCTAAGGCAACGCAGCCGAAGTCTGTTTTAGTTGTAAAGTTGTAAATTATATCCGTCATTCAGTTCAAAGTTGAAGATTGACCTTAACATGGTCAGGTCAAACAACTGATGATTTTGATGACGATTATTAATTAAAGATCGAATGTAAAGAAATACTCACTAATCGTTGACTAATATTCCATGATATTACTACTACACTGTATTCTATACCTCAAATACCAATAGGTACTTTGATATTCAACAAAATCTCTCCACCTGCTTAGAGCTAGTGATGTTCCAAGATACGTTCATCGAATAAAAATATTAAATAATTAATTAATGTCGATAAACTATGCGTTTGTATGTCGGTGTATTAATTTATTCGGCGTATGTGTTGTATCGCATAGCCTGCCAGCAGGGGGCGCTACCGGGTGTCCTAACTCAGAGCCGGTCGAGTGCGAAGCGCAGCGCCGCTCATATTTCAACTTATTATTACTTAAAACCGTCGACTTGTGCTGATAGATATCAACGGACATCACAACGAAATAACTAGTGTTGTCCCAGCATGACATGACAGTCATATTTTTATTGCTTACGTTAAAATACAACAAAATTGTATTTGTTTTTGTAAATATGTTTGAAAGAATAATAGAAAACAAAATGTTAATTATCACTCCGAAGGATAATTGATATCAATCAATGGCAAATGGACTAATATTAGTATTCGGGGAACCTACTCGGAACTAACTCCTGCCTATTAGTAGGCTGAAAATAGTTGTGAAGAAAATGAACAGTTTACTACACTATTTAAGCAATAATCAATCATTAATAGTTCAAAAAACTAAAAAGAAAACGGTTTTGCAAATTGAAAAATGGAATAATCTTATCGAATTAGTGTTTTTTTATCGGCCCTCGATAGATCTACAAAACAAAATCTGGCTGTTTCAAGTAGGTCAAAATCGCGCCCAGAAGAGTCGGTTACAAACATACATACAGGTGAATAAAAAGCGACTTCAAAATATGTGTCTAAATGCATGTTAAGTTGGTACAACCTAATTATTTGTTTCGATTACTTATTAGACCAAGTACAACATACCGAGGTATTATGTATGGCAATCTTTGAATTTCATGAAACAATAGGGAAATAGTGTGGTTGTTAATAGCATCGCTATTTCTCCCTCGTTCAAAAAAATTATTAGTGCATGAGCACAACCGTTACCAGATTTTTAATTAACAAAAAAAAAAGAAAAAAATCTATTTTCCGTGCAAACAAAAGATAATACCGTTACATGGCATGAAAAATACATAAACAAAACATTTTATTCTAAATCCCAAAGGGGTTTGAGTAATAAATAAGGTTTTAATATAAAGCTATTGGGTCGCTGTGCCACTGATACAGATGTCTTGCGCGAGATAGCGGCAGTTACAAAACGAAGTTACATGGATATCACATTAGCGACTGACGTGTAGTAAGACCATAAGTAAAAGAAAATTATAAATTACGTTTTATTCATTAATGTTTTAAACTCGTTATTTATTTTAAAGATAACTGGTATTTAACAAGTAATCTATTCCAATGACGGCTACCTAATAAATTACAGATAAAGTTCTTTTACAGAAAACGGCGGTAAAGTATTTTTATAACAATAGACATGCCATAATATTTTGATATACGTACTATTAACCCGAGCGGTTGATGCGTTAATCATATTTTAATGTATGATTTTAGCTGTAAAGTACTATTTTGGTATATAATATAATCTATCCTACCATGAATTGATTATAAGATATAGAACTAGCAAAAGAATGAAGAGTTTCTTAAATATTGAATGGTACATCGCCAACAGAAACACTAAGAAATTATATTTTCTGTCATAAATATCAGATATTAGAATCACATTAAAATTTCAAGGCTTTATATCACAATATTATGAAGATTATGTCTTAGACCTTATAAGAGTAAAAATGTATCAACCCTTTTTAATTAATGGTACATCCATTGCTGGGCACGGTTCTCCTCCTTGAAATCAGGAGGAGGGTACAGGGCTATAGTTCAACAATGCGCTGGCCCATTAATGAATCTTGGTAAACTTCACACACCTTCACAGACTTTTGATGCCATCAGGCAAGCATGTTTCCTCACAATTTTTTTTTTATTTTTAATGTGTTCTTCTCATTCATAACATTTAGAAAAAACCCATTTCCAGACACCACAGGCTGTCAAGATTGAACCTGGAGCTCCCACCGCTCGGGAGGTCGGGCCCACATCCACTGAACCATTGTCGCTAAAGAGTTAACAGAATCGATATATGAGTACACGTTTACATGTCTTCGATCATGGATAGATACCTGTTCAGCAGTGGACGGATAAAGGCTGATGATGACCATGATGAAATAATTAAGTTTGTATATTTTTTTTCCAAAACATCTAATAGAGATCTCAAATCCAATATTATATAAGAGTTACAATTACTTTTAGAATGATTCTTATAATATTGAATAAAAATAATATCACTAATATATTTTTATGAAAAAAAACAACACACAGTAAAAGTTATAGTTACAGAAAAAACTTATAACACCGCTCGTTCTCTGTTGACAACTTTCGTGACATCGTTATCTTTTATCGAAACAAAAAACAAAAGAGAAACTTAAAAGTATCGGGCCAGTATTTTTGTAAATAAAAATAAAAAGCCATTCTTTTTCCAAACCAACTACCGTCGGCAACGGAACGCGACCACCATATCTGCTTAATCGTCTGACGCTACTCGAAACGTCCGTTGAAAAGAAAAAAGTACCGGCCACATATTTTGGCGGGAAATAAATCACGATCTGTAGATGTGGCCTTATAAAAGTTATGGTGGCACTTGGGGAACTACTAAAATAAATGGGGAAAAAAGGTAAAGGTGAGACCACGTGATCCAAAGCAGATGCGACAACTTCATTACGGGACATAATTTACTCCGCTCCCGTTATTGAAGTAGGAAATGTTATTTTTTGTACGCCCGTTACTGAGTAATTTATGGTCACAACGTTCCAAAAGCCGCCTCTGTCGAGTTTTTGTCGTCGAACGAAAAATGTAATTATAATTACTTAGCTATATGTACTTAGCGAGATAAGTTCAGTGCATGGCGAAAGAATTCTTTTTTGGACTTCACGAATGAATATATTTTATATACATTCATTATTTACATTTCATTCCACGTAATTTTTATACTACATAATGATATCGATTTTATTATATTATGTTACGAATCATCATGTGATTACTAAAAATTTTATTGTCTGGTAATGTTTAAACGAATGCCGCCTTACAGCAACTATGGTCAGGGGAGGACTCAGGACCGTGTTCCTCCGGTGACCATGGTTGCTGTAAAGTATCCAAAACTTTATAAGCCGCGATAAAATACGTGAAAGTCGTTTTTTTAGGTCTATCAATATTCGAAGCTTTTTATTATATTACTTTATCTTTGTAGGTATATTCTTTACAATTAAAATTAATTTTTGTTTGGGTCACAGCGACTTCTACTAGAAAACATTTTACTAAAGACATGGCATACAATGGCAAATCTATTCTAGAAACAGAAAAAAGCGAATTTTGGTATACCTATACCAAAACTTGCTTTTTTCTGTTACCTACTTTTTTCTGTTTCTGTTAAGTACCTACTATATAATATATTATTCTCATAAAATTCTTTATTTTTTAAAGTAGAGAAACGAGTTATTGTAATATTATAAATTTTAGTACATATTAGGAATATACCATAAAGAGTTTTTGACTATTTTGTCAATAAATGAATGAAAAATGAATGAATTTTGAATTGAAAAACCCTGGAAGAAATTATGTCACAGACTTCAATTTTTGTTATTCTAAATACCGAACCCTACACTAGGTCCGACATACGATTGGTCGTTTTTTTTAAATTACTAATTAGTGTGGGAATCTTTCGTTGGAGTTTATGTTAGAAAAAATAGCATTTATACCCGTCGAAGGCGCTTCAATGTAAATTTATGCCATAGATATAAAAAAATGTGTAAAATTAAATGTTTGAGGTCATCACGTGAGAACTTTGTTTTATTATAAAATGTCATTGACGTTTATGGTTTATTCTAAGATGCTTAATTTATATAAAAATACGTACTTAATCATTTTAAATCGTAAAGGCCATTTTACATTAAAACTTTATTAAGTATATTATACATATGTATATATTATATTAAGTTTTTATACTTAATATGTATATATATTATATACATGCTTTTATTGGTACAGCTAGAGATCTACCAGGATATCTATTATGATATGCAATAAGCTTATTTATTTCGTTTTACAACATAAACTGTCTAGTATCTGATTTACTGAGTCCAAATTTAATGTCAAAATTGCACAAATCGTACGATTATCCATTCTTTAATCACACAAAAGAATGCAGTGTAAAAATGTGGGTCAAAATCATTAAGGAGAATTGTAGACTGGAGGGTCGAATCCGGCCTCATCAAGAAACTGGATCCACGTAGACCAGTTCTTGCTATCGCTAGTGTAAATAACATTTATGTATGAATTACGTAATACATACTGGCTGTTATTTAAAAAATGCAATTAACTTGTTCGCAAATTGCCCATAACAAGTAAAACATGAAGATTTTTTGTTACTTGTTTTCACATTATCAATGCGCAAATAAGAACGGTGTCTTGATAAAATATCATTTTAAAAAAATGATATTTTTATATTATATAAACTAGTATTTTTTTTCTAGTCTACTCCACAATGTCTTCGGGCCTCTTATGGGCGTTCCCACGACAAGTCGTGGGACTAGCGCGGTACTATACAGCCTTTACGAAATTACGCAACCGAGTCTCCTTATAAATAATAACGCTACCGAAAATGGCCCGCGAAAAAACCGGCCCTATTTGCGAAAACGGATGGTCTGGAGACATACCTGGCCATATACGACGGCCAACCGATGTAATGTGGAAAATTTAAGAAGGCAAATAAAGAATCGCCTTTATATAAATTATATATTTATGGAGAAGTTTCATAAGTGGTTGAACGCGGCGGAATATTTGTAGTGAATAATTTTTTGTACGCAAGCTCATTAATATATTCAGAACTCTTGACTTTTACTCCATACTGTAAGTTATCCGACGTTTATTGATATACCTAGCGATGTCATACAGTGCTTCCAAATGGACTGTTATTAAAGTTATTAAGAGAGAGAAAATAGAAGATTAAATAATATTATGTGCTAGCAATATTAATTTCTCAGAAAACTTTGACACCGCATCACATCACATCCCGAAATTTAAACATTAGCAAAACATAAGAAAACATTAGTATTTTGACTTTCTATATACGATGATATAATCACTGAAAAATTGTATAGTGGATCATAGAAAATGTCTATATAAGCGTCCCCCTTCTGCTTATAATTACATAAGTTATCCTAAAAGCTTTTTTCTTCGCCTTTGAATAAATGCCTTCACCTAAAGCTCTACGATCTTTATTTTGCTCAAGCTATACAAATTACTTGAAGATATCTTCGACATCGAATAGACAAAGATATTTGACTAGTGAAAGCGCGTCCTTATTCAACTGTAAAATTAAAAAGATTAAATCCTTACATGATTTACAAGTCGTAACTACCTAATAATACTTTAAAATTATTTATTATGTATGGTCGATTTAAAAAAAAGCTGATAAACGATACATAAGGCTTTAAGTTGTAATTTAACTCTTGTTACTTCAAACTTTTAATCATTTTAATGTCTATATGTCTTTCATTATTTGGTTGAACATGAACATATTTTTTACCGGAGTAACTGGCGTGTATTTTAGTAATCGTTATATTTCTTTTATCACTACCGGTTATACAAATTTAAAATAATAACCTGTTTATTTATATTTTTAACTGCGAATTTTATTAGCTGGTAATGTACTAGTAGGCATTATTAAACACACATTAATTCAACCTCAAGCTTTGGTTTCTATTAATTTTAAAATATTAAAAAATATTAAACAAACATTTCAATAGAATATATAAACTTCACCAAGTTTTAAACAGCAACCACAGACGAATAATCTCATGACCTACAAAAATTACATTAATGGAATGTTGAACTTATATAATATTAGAAATTGAAATAAGAATTTCTAGATTTTGACTTCAGGTTCAGGGGGTGGCGCGGCGCAATGCTTGTTAATGGTCATAATTGCTTTAAACAACCTCTAGTAAATAATTTATGCGATTACTGTCATATTTAAATCTATAGCTATTTTAGGTTATTGGTATGGGTTTTGAGACCATACAAATAGTCAAACGATTTACTACTTTAAATATATAGGTAATACTTTATACCGTAGGTACGGACGCTAGGTAAATACTATTAATTTTTAAAGCATTATATTACATTTTATTTATTTTAATATATTTTAAAACGATATGAAATTTTCGTGATATTATATTTCACAAATATTATATATTCTTTAGTCACGATATAAAAGATGAAGTATATTTTCTTAGAATTTTCTACTGTAACTATGTGATTGATATATTACAGAAGTTTTATCAAGCATCGGTTTATCTTACAAATATTTCTAGGTTCTCTGGCACCCTCGTCGCTTGATTTTCAGGAGGCTACGATGGTATCATATATGAATAATGAATATACTACACATTTATGAATCGATGATTTATCCAGGTCGATCATTTATCGGTTGATTTACCTTTGATATATTTCTACTATTTATTCAGTGCCAAACAATGTGCCTGTCTGCGTGATGTGTTCTGTCCTAATGTCCTAACTTTGAATAAATTTCAAATATTCTAATCTAATTCATCCATTATCCATCCAATTTATCCTTAATTTTGCAAGAATTATTGTGGCTTATTAATTTTTAGAAATTTTATAATAATTTACCTTGCGATATGGTAAATGTACTATTATATCCTTTAAATAATTTATTTAGAATAAAATGTTTAATAAATGTAAAACAAAAAGTCGATTCCTTGAATTTGCTTGAAAACCGAGAAAATAATTACGACTCGTGCAATCCAAATGATTTAAAATATTATTTTTAAAAATATTTTTACTAAATTACTCAACGAAAACAAACGAATGTCAAAATTGTATGATTATCATTATTTACAATCTATCATCCACTGTTAGATTTAAGCCCCTTCCAATGAATGCCTAGACGACCACGCCGTTCGCTATTAACTAAACTGTATGATAGTATGTATAATAAAATTATTTCATTTATTTTCAATTCAACTTGACTTGACTAGCTGTATTAAAATAAAAGGATTGGAAGTAAAAATTGATTTAAAAAAGTAAAGTATCAACCCTTATATGTCCCACTGCTGGGCACGGGTCTCCTTCCTCGAAATCAGGCGAGGAGGGTAATGGGCCAATAGTCCACCGCGCTGGCCCAGTGCGGATTGGTGAACTTCACATACCTTCAAAGACTTTCAATCTCATTAGGCATGCAGGTTTCCTCACGATGTTTTCCTTCACCGGTAAAATCGAAATTGATTTACGATAAATGGATTCTTACAAGATTATCAGATCTATTGACAAGAACTTTCAACTGACGTGCTGAAAAAGTTTTATAATCAAATTGTAAGATATTCATAAATACTTCAAAAAAGCTGTAGTTTTTTTATATCATAGGAGGGCAAACGAACAGTTGAAACCTTGCGACTTCGATCGCCCATTAACATCCACACAACCAAAGGATATGCAGATGCGTTGCCCTCCTTTTCCCTATCCCTCCAATGGGCCACCGTAAACTCACAAAGCGCACGAAACGCGACAGCATAACTGCCACTTTACGCCGGTATTATGTGAGCGAGAGTTACTGCCCCGGTCGTGCCGGACCAATTCGGCTGCAAAGCAGCATGGCATTACCTCTTTACAAAATAGTAGTCTATGGTACCTATGAGATTTTTTAACCAATGTTTCCGTAGACTCAACTTCTATTAATAATAACATCAAGAAAAATATCCATTTTACCCCCGTTGCTCACAAGAAACGTTACATAGCGCACCCCGCCCTCATCCGTCAACAGATTTATAGCTACATATTACATAGCCCTAAGTCGCTTTCATATTTCGGTTTCATTTTACATGGGGTGAAGAACCCTTCATTGAAATTAGTAACAAGTATAAAACATGATATCTTGCTTGAATAACGTTGGTCTTAGAATAACTTAAAAATGATATTACACCATCATGTTTGTAAGTCTTTTTATTCAGATTTTATCAAATTACTCTTGTAAATATTCAAGAGTAATTTTGCTAAATTACTCTTGAATATTTGCGGATTGTGATTGGATTTGTCATTAAAGCTGTCGTGTTAGCTTGGTGAGTATTATAGATAGTTCAATTCAACTTTGCGCTGGCACTATATTATGTCCGTTTGTTTGTACAACTTGTATTATACAGCTTTATCTGTATGTCAGCTTTATCTGTATATCTATAGGCGGTAGTCGTTAAAATGTCTTGTTATTAATTAAATACATTTAGAAATAAACACATTTGGAAATCATAACTTGAATATTGTAGAAATATAAAAACACAAATGTTATAATTTTTATTTCTAGCGTGTCATCAGATATCATGTACAAACTTCGTAAATATAATTCTTAAGTACAAAAAAAATAGTTTTTATTTGTTTTATTACGAACAGATTTTATCGAAATATAAAACAATGATATAAAACGTATCTAAAGAGCGTAATTTTATTCATGTGATGATATAAGAATATCATCACGTCTTGTTCTGTTTTAGTATATTAGTCCAAACAGGTTTAACTTTTAGGATTGAAAATATTTTAAGTAAGTAAGTATTTTTAAAGATTATTTTTTCGACTACCTACCTACTTTTTTTTACTACACAAAATTTGTTGAACAGAACAGCAGTATTACACCTATAGTCTATTTAGTAGTCTGTTTAAAAACTTGAGAACCTCCTCTTCTGTATAAATCGGTTAAAATGGTCAACTTTTTATTATAAAGCTATAAAAATAACGATACTACGACATCGATTTACCTCTTGAATGTTTTGTCTGTTAGTCTTGTCAACTTAATCAATCTTTATTAAATTTTGTGTATGCTTCGACAAAGATTGTAAATCTATATCTTATATATCAATGCGGCCAAAGACGCGGGGAAGTTCATATTATTATAAACACGCCATTTCGTTTGGTCATGTATTTATTATTAAAAATTGAAAAAACTCGGCTGTCATGGAACGCTCGGCACATCAACAGTATCAATTATCATGGCCTTTGCTGTCACGGCATTCGAATCAATTTTGCCCCCAAGACGGGTGCAAACATTTTTCACATCAAATGTGTAAGTTTATTAAAAATATTAGCAAATGAAGAGCTAGGTTCATTGAAATGCAGCGGGTATGATGAACCCTTCGACACGCGAACGGCCCGACACGTGAGGAACCTGTTTGCGCTATTTTAAAACTAACCTAGGCTTATTTCGGCGTGATTTATTAACATGCAATACATAACATATTACGTATATATTTAATTATATTTTGTTTCTTAGTTTTAGGGCCTGTTTCACAATCTCCAGTTAAGTTCCCAATAGGCTATCGGCAACATATTTGACAGATAGAGTAATAGATGTCAAATATCTGTCAAATATGTTGCCGATAGCCTTCAGATAGAGTAGAAGTATCTGTCAAATATCTGTCAAATATGTTGCCGATAGCCTATTGGGAACTTAACTGGAGATTGTGAAACAGGCCCTTAATCTATACAAAACCACTGACAATATATTTATTCATTCATCTAAAGACTCGACTTGGAAGTTGTTAAAACAATTCTTTTTAATTCCTTCTTCGATTCATCAACTTTCTGAATATATATGAATAGTTACTGTCGATATGAGAAATGATATATTTTTTCTAAGAGCAAGTAGCCTCTGCTTACTATGTATAATAAAAATTAATAGAAGTAAGGTTGTGATAAAAATAAAGCACAGGTTTTTCACACAGGATGGTTTGAAAATAATCAGAATAAAGCTAAAACTTTTTCTTTTAAAGACAAGAAGACACTTTACGTACAAAAAGTTACCTTCTTGAGAGACATTTTCGGAATTTGAATTTAAATTATGCGATAATAATATAAAATAATTAACATAATATGTGATTGATCTAAATATTTATTAGTGCTTATTTATCTTTTAATTTATATTTTTTGCAAATATTTAATATTCAAATAGGCAATTAATTAAAATTATCATGTTTTAATATTTGGTTATAATTTTGGATAAAAAACTTTCTTTAAAAATAATGCAAAAAACGATGTAAATAAAACAAAGAAATATCTCAATTTATTATTTAGTTTTTAGTTAGTATTAACCTACCAGAAAGCTTAGCCATATTCTCACGGCGTCTATACCGCAGAGTTTGAAGACGAAAGTCCTTAATCAATGCGTTCTCCCGTGATGACGTAGGGAACCGAAACGTGGCTTTTTAATTTACGACTGGTCCGATAGCTTGCCGTAGCTCAACGTGATATAAGATTCGAAACAAAGATCTATCTCCACCAGAGAACTAAAATTACGGACACCGCGCGAAGAAGTAACTCCTAAATGTGGCATTGGGCTGCTCACACACTCAGGAAAACGGATATCCGATGGCCTATTAAGGTTCAAGATTGGAGGCCAGGTTTAGGTAGACAAAGTGTTGGTCGGCCATTAACCGAGTGGGAAGTCGATCTCCTAGCAGTGGCCTGTCAGTGGAGTAGCAAGAGATCGGTCGTCTTGGTGTTTATTGAGGGAGTCCTATGTTCATGTTATGTACTAGACGTATGAAGGCTGATGATGACGATGGTTAACCTCAAGAAACTAAATAAAGTGACTCAATCTATTCTCTCTATGAAATTTAATATCGATTTGTCTGTATTATTGTAAATATACTATTGACATTAAAGCCAAAACAAATTAACTATCCACTTAATTTTGCATTTAATAGAATTCGTAAAATTCCATTCTAATTTATTTATATTTCAATCAAAACATCAATAACAATAATGATTAATTAAAATATAATACTCCCCTGAAAATCATAGTTTTATCGTAATTTACGTAGAACCACTTTATACAAATAAAGTACTTGTTATTATACTAGAATAATCATTAAATATATATATTATATACTTTATTACATTCTACAAAAAATGATAACCCTTAGCTCGTTAATTTTTTTTACAATGGCTTCCAACTTCCTTTGAAACTTAAAAAAAAAGGAAAAACAAACGTCTATATCGAAATCTTAAAAGAGATTTAAGTAGGTTTTGTAGTCGGTTGCTTTACATTCTACATTAGAACCTCGTTTGAACATAAAACATTTTATGTGAATAAACAAAATATAAATTGATTTATGTAAAAAGTAGCTCATATGAATTAAAAAAGGTGATAACCTTGTTTGAGTACGACGTTATAAACGTAAAAGAGTCGTATTAAATGTAAGTTGTGACATAAAATTTATTGAATCGATAATAAATTAATTTGTTATCTTGTAAAAGAAGTCGTTTCTCCATATAGAGAGCAATTCGTATGTTTCTATCAATGCAATTATTAGTCAAATGTCTCAATTATTTAAATGTTATGGATTTACGTATTATTCTGTACAATGATATTAAATTGAAGCGGGGTCAGCAAACGTTTAGAAACGCGAACACTTTTGAATACGAACAGTTACAATCTAATTTCAAAATTAAGATGGAATTCTTGTCAAGAAACATTGTGCCCTGTCGGTGAAACAAGTACAATCAGCCTGATAAACGGACTGGTTTCGATATCTCGAAAAGGGCAAAATGCTCTTTTTATAAAATGCACACACGGAAAGTTGCCGCCGATAATCTGTTGAGGTAAGTGCAGTTTTGACTTTAATGTGTTAATAAAATTGTAACCTTTTTGTCGAAACGGAGTTTGAATCTCAACATTTGTGGCACCTAAATGCGATGACAATATTATTATTATGTATTTTATTTGAAAACATAAATGTCTGCGATGTACCAAAATTATAAAACATTTATTTCGGTACTTAACTGCATTCGCTTAAGCACTTTTAGTACATCCATCACTCACCAAGGTTTGCAGTCATTAGATCTTGATCTTTAGGTTTCTTTTTCCTTGGACGGCCCTTTTGTCGCGGTGGTGGCGCTACTGCACCGTTAAAAAAGGGCCCTTTGGGGACATCTGGTTCGACTCGTGCGAATTCAGGGGAGGGGTAAGGTGGGTAGTGTGGGCCTTGGGGAGGCCCGCCATAAGGCCCTGGGCACATTTGTGGTGGCCCCGTCACTGCCATGTGCGGTCCATAGTCCGGCATCGTCTCGTAGTGTAGTCTGTAAAGATAATTATGCTCACTAAAAAAATATACATATATATATATTAACAAATTATTCAATTAATACTGTTATTTTTTTTTTAATTTATTGACCTATAATTTCTGATCTCAACACATACCTAGCTTTACTTAAGAATCGATATATGCTAAAAAAATCAATAGATCTTTTTGAATCTGAATAAATTTATTGCTCACATTATCTTTTTCATTAAATACTATAACAATAATATACTTAAACGTATAAATAATACTTTATACTACTACTACAACTATTCCCTTTTCTAATTAGTCAAATCCAATGTAATATTGTGTTGTATTTGATTTCAATAACTATTGTACTGAGGAAAAGTTAATAAAGTATTATTATTAATTAATCTTAGTACAGTAATCCTACTATAATAATTATATTAAATAATAATAATATTATAAAAGCGGAAGTATATTATAATAATATATGAATGTTGATACTCTTTCTACTTCTTTCAAAAATTACTGAATGGATTTTCATGAAATTTTGCTTCAAGCTATTAGCTTAACTATTATAATATAGCTTACAACCGCATGTGAAACCGCTGGGCGCTGCTGGTTAACTAGTGCTAAATTAAAAAATAGTATACAATAACTTATATCTATTTTATTAAGTATCTATACCTAGATGTTTTCTTTTACTAGATACAAGTTGGACTTTGATTCGACAACGGTGTAGCTGTTTGAAAATTCTAATCTGATAATCTAATAGTCAGCAGACCTACATTTAATACGGTTCCACATTCAGTATTAACGGCAAAAAGATACATTCGTTAACGCTACGAGTAAAAGGTTATTGTTTTAACACACTAATTCCTGTATATAATTTCCAAAAATACTGATTTGAAAATACCTTTTTCATTAGATAACTCCAACGAGAACCCCTACTGTGAAAGGTTATAGGTTATTATTTGTGTAAGAGATTTTTGGCAGGTAAAACCGCCGGGATCAGTTAATGAGTTTTATACCAAGTGTTACCAATTTTCTAAATATTAAAGTATGCATTGTATTACCCTTTACTATATTCCTTCACAAAAAAATCAATTTCGCACCTGCAATAAACAGCTGAATCTCGAATGCCGAAGGTGTCCCCTTTAGTGAGCCGCGTGCTACACAGGGCACAGGAGAAGCAGTGCACATGGAAGACCAGGTCCCTCGCTCTCATTACCAGCTCAGAAGCCGAGATGGGTGTGTTGCATCTCGCACACCGCTTTGAGCCATATAATCTGCAACAAAAACCATCTTATATTCCTTATGATATAATTTATTTCAACTAGCATACGCAACTTTTCTGCTTTAAGCTGGTATACGACGTAAAGCCATACGATAAAGAACGATAATCGTTAGTGATCTCAAGCGGAGACGACACTTGGGGAGATGGAAGGTCGAATTCCAACTAGATAGTGCAGTGGCCGGTTTTTGTCGGATGCGTGTGAGTAGGGTTGCCAGGTCGCCAAAACTAATGGCCGGACAAACCAACCAGCTTGGCTGGACATTTGAGTAGAAAGGCCGAACACCCACCATTATTGAGGAATTTGTCTCAGTATTTATAGGTACGACAAAGAAATTGTATGTAAAATCAAGCCTTTTTTATGAGTATCGTACATTTTGTTAAATCCTGGTGAACTCATAGATAAAATCGAATGCCAAAACAGTCGTAACCTAAGACTAATTTGGCATTGCTAGTTTGCAATATGTAAAATGTCTAACAAAAGCCGGACATCGTTTATTTTGACCGGACACGCAATCTACGCAAAAATTCTACCTGTGTCCAGCTTTATCAGACGTTTTGGCGTTTCAGCAGTGCTATTCTGTAAGAATCGCAGCGCTGTCGCAACGCTGTGACGGCGCTGTGAATTCAACTTGGTATTCACTAAGCTTATCAAACCATATCAAACACCCTAGCAACGTCAACGCTGTGGGCGCGACGAGTTCGTCGCGGCGCACAGCCTAGAAAATGACTCTTACAGAATAACACTGCAGGAAAACGAGACCTATATTCCGCAATGGATGGTAAAAGATTGATTTCCATAAATCATTTTGGCATTGGTCTCCTCGAAAACAGGTGAGAAAGGTATTAGGATTGATTTCACACTCTCAAAGACTTTAACTCTTATCAGGTAACTGGTTCCCGTACGATGTTTTCATCAGCGATGTTTTGTCATTTAAATTGGTGTAATAAAATTATCGATGTGAAATAATTTATTGACATCCACGGCGAATGGAGCATGTAGATGTAGTGCGATCATCTCATTTATATTCAATTATAAATTCACAATCGGTTCAAATCATGATGAAATTGTTTTGTATCCTTTTTATAAACGAATCATGTGAACGGTGAAAAGACTATTTAATACCGCTAACACGATATTATATATTGTTTGGTAAATTAAATCAGACAAAGGCAAAAATTTGTTATCATTAATTTCATCATTCATCATCATTGGGTCGTAAAGATATATTTTACTGTTTATATAAAATATTTGTTTTAAATTGCTACCTATTTTGGTTAAATCGAATTTAATATTAATTTGATTGTAGAAGGGTTAACAATCCTTAATCGAAGGATTAAAAAAGAAATTGTCGGTGGGAACTAGAAGTGCTGTGCCGTGCTTTGCTGGCACCGAGATCAGCCATCACCGTCTTATGTCTCAGGCTAGACAACACGTAAATGCCTGGGCTAGTTCCAGATAAATTAGTTTAGATTCATAGCCGACGTTTACCACTTATCATTTGATGGCACGTCTGCCAATTTTATTGCCAACTAACACAAAAAATTCTAATACCATAAAAAGGGATCATTTAACAATTTCAAAGAAAAATACTGTTCCACCAAATGATTACGTATGGAAATTTCTCAGTAAATTAAAATTACTGTATCAAAAAATATATGTAAACAAAATTGTACTTAATCTTAATTACTAATTTATTATAATATATTCAATTTATATCGTTCTATTCGTATTATTAATAAATGAATGGCAAATCGAATATCATATGTCGACCAGTCGAGTTTATCAAGTAATGGGTTTTAGTGAATCAAATAGATTGTGAATTTGTAATGAAGGAAGTAGGGACAGCTTTTGATAAACATAATTGCTCTAACACTTTAGTGCTATCAGTAATTTATCGGTCGGCAAAGAGAGCGCTACAAGTAATTTATATTTCAAAACTCTGATATTGCCCATACAATATTTGCAATTACATCGCCTCCTACTTTGCTTATTTAAATTATACATATAAAGGGTTTTGACTACATAATATCAATGTTACCTTTAGGGACATGTATATAATGACAAGTCACTTTTCTAAGAGAAAAAAAAAATATATACTACAGAAATAAAATATAATATAAAATAATGTGTATATATCAGATGTATCGGCTTATCAAAATCATAAATTTTTCGAATGCAAAATTCTTCGATCTGTATCTTTAACAGTATTCGATACTTCAAATACTATCGCAATTCAAAATGTCTTATTAATACGTAACCGTTAATTTGTGTTATAGCGAGACACATTTTCACCTTGCTAACGTATAACAATTAATATCAAGATATATTTTATATAAGTTACTTTAACTTACTCTTATCTTACGCGAAGTGTTTAAGTGCTTTCTGCAACTTACTACTATTTCATTTATGAGTAAAAAAGGAAAAAAACGATACGATGTAGCGACATAATAGAATTAACATTTTTTTATTCACACAGCTGGTAGTACTTTTTATCCAGGAATAAAATGACCAGCTGTCCATGCGACAAACTTTAACAAATTCTAGTTAGATAATTAAAACCAGTGAGGGGTCAAGATTGAAGATAATGTTCGACTCCCGAGTGAGACGTATCCGTGTGGTCTCGATTCCACGACTCAGTCCTATCTCAGATGGAGCGACTGTATTTTCTAAATCTCAAACAAAATTAAGACATTGGTATGTAACCTTAAACTGAGTACTCGGGTGATTTAAATTAAGAACGACTATTACATTTTTTATTAGTTCAATCAAAGGTTGTATTTTATAGAGCATTCCCCATTCGTTCGTTAACATTTCACCTAGAATGTTTATTGTAAATTAGGGAAATTAAATATTTTATATGCTTTAAGTAATTTAATTATAATAAATATAATTCTGTACGTAAATTAAGTGTGCTAAAGGTTTTGAATAGCATTTTTAATTACTAAATACAAATAAATAGCGTAATGGTTAATACTTTTAAGATACGAGGTAATGAGTGAAAAATCACTAAAGGATATAATTAGATATCTGTATAGGTAATACTTAATACTTAATCATGGGGTTATCTGAAGTAGCATTGTTTTATATGAGATATCTCTAATTTCTCACGGGAGCTCCAAGCTAACCAGTATTTAGTGTTGACATGAAAGCCAAGTATACCTGAGTCCATCAGCTCCATTATAACGGCTGACTGATCAAGTTGTGGTGCTTTACCTAAAGCTAATGGGTTGGAATTTGTATGATGACTGTTCTGCACCGGGTTATGAGTTAATATAAATTTCTTTAATTTAATTCCCTCTTAAACACTTATTTAAAAATTAACACAGGACAGTATTACAGTGGTGTAATTGTTGCTTAATAGTATTTTTATTTTATTTTTTACACCACTATAATTATTAGTGTGAGTGATTCACTAATCGCTATATTAGTGGGCTTTCTAAACGAGAGTCGGTCGACCTTCAACTAAATAAAAGACGATCGCCAATAATTCGGACGGTTAGATGCGAGGAACGTACCGTCCTGGCGTTTATTAAGATATGAGTATATCAAAAAATCTGACGATGATGATGTCATTGAGCTGGCAAGTTGAAATGAAGTCACTCAAATAGAGACACCTCTGTGACGTCTTGACGTTTATTGATAGGGTCCTATATGCAGTGGCATGCATGCTGATGTTGTTAGTGGACTGGCAAGTTAAAATGAAGCCATTCAAATAGAGGTACAGTCGTGGTCGCCGGTCACGAACGATACTATCTAGACAGAGCCCAGGCTTGCACAGGTTGACCTAGGTCTTGCTATAAACTCTAGGCGTCAACCGATTAGATCTTTAACGATTTTTACAAAAAATACACCACCAGTTTAAATACTTTAAGCACAGCTAGTATTGACTGAAATAGTATTTTATTCTAAATCGGATAAATAAAGAGAATAAATACACGAAATAACTAAATATATAACAATAAAATAAATAACAACACGAAGAATAAGCGTAGTAAAGAATACCTACCTAAAGAAGTATCTAATAAGCCGGACTTAAGCTAAAATAATATTTATAGAAACTATGTCGATTATTCAGCTATCGCCATATATTCAGGCAGCTTGCATTATTTTATGCTTGGATCCTTTTTAAAGAAGAATAAGACCTGAGGAAATTTATAATGAGAAGGACTTAAACTAACACATTATTTTTAATACTATCACGATCTCGATGACTGTCTCTTGATCTCTTCTTCTTCAAGTGGAGAGCCACTAATGAAGGTTGGCCGTCCTTTCGGTATATAAGTCGTGATTTTTCGCCAATCGAAAAAGTTGTTCTACGTTGGATATTCCTGTCCATTCCCGAATGTGTTATTTGAGCCATGACTTTCTCCTCCTACCAACGCTCCTTCTTCCCTCAATTTTTCCCATCATTATAATTTGTAGAAGGCAGTAGTTCATTTCTTAAAATATGCCCCAGATAGCAAACTTTTCGCCTTTTGATGGTCAAACTACTGTATAATAATAAGGGCCTGTTTCACAATCTCCCGTTAAGTTCCCTATAGGCTATAGGGAACATATTTGACAGATAGAGTATGGAGTATCTGTCAAACATCTGTCAAATATGTTGCCAATAGCCTATAGGGAACTTAACGGGAGATTGTGAAACAGGCCCTAAGCCCTCATTCAATTTCTTATACACTATTGTATAGTTAGGTAGCTAGCTAGCTAGTTCAACTCAACTTAGCGCGCGGCGCTATGTGCGTGCTTGTCATTACACAGCCTAGTTCAACGACGACGGCCGCGTCACTGCTACACAAATTAAAGCTGTGTCACAGGCGCACGCACACAGAGTGCCACACGCAAAGTTCAGTTGAACTATCTTTACAATAATGTATACAAAATTGAATAAGGACTTTATAAAGATAAATTACCCTTATCCAATTGACTACTGTCAGAAGTCGAGCTTATCAGTATCTTTTGGCGTTAGTATTCGTGACGATTGGCATACAAATCTGCAAAAATTAAGCAAAATTAAGATAAATTAATAGATTAAGGCTTACATTAAATTTAAGATTTTCAATATATATTTGTAACAAAGTTCTCATGTGGATCTGGCTATATTATTATTTATTATTATTATATTCCTGACGATTATGAGTAAATTTCCTCGCAATGGCGCCACTGACAATGTTAGTTCACTATCTTACGTATGCACCAAAGATTCTGTGGTGAATCCAAAAGTGCCTATCACCATTTCGTATTTATTTTCGCTTATCTTTCATAAAATAAATATAGCATGTATAAAGTAGCTAAGTTATTATTTAAAAAATACTAACGATGTCTATCGCTTGTATTTTTTAATTAGGTGCTGAGTGAGCCTGATAATAATACCGTCACGGTTTGATAATAATATGTGTAAGTTTAGTTTACGGCTAATTATCGTAATATTTAAGGTAAATTCAGGTTCTGTAATTATAATTATATATAATGTGTAGAGACATCCCATTAAAAATGCAGATACAACCTTGGGCTGCTCTTTAACCGTAGCAACCGGTCAAAATCTATACTATCTTTTTCTTTTTCAAGCAAATTAAAGCATTTTAAAAAAAAATGTTGTATCCAGAATCTCGAAAACAGATCGAACGATTTTTTTTAAATTCTGTATGGAGAGTGTTTTGGGTTCGATACATCGATGTAGCTAGCTCCAACGCATGACAGGAGTTTACTCCTTAAGAACGATCATAAAATATTTCGTGTGACATCGTAGTTTGATTTTACTCCCATAGATTTTCATACCCTAGCCTTATATATGAAAATCGATTCTTAAGTAGTAAACTCCAAAAAGTTATTGTATCCGTCTTTAGTAAATGAAAAACTGCTACATAGAGTACAATTAAAGTAAATTCGCCACTATTTATAATGATATAACCTCTAGCCTAGGGGAAACCCGAAGACCCCAGTTTTGGTATTTTTCCTTTTTTCTTACAAGTTCTTTCTTTTGTAAGAAAACTATTGTTGAGAGCCCTTTGTCAACACATCTAATTTATACATATAAGTTTTTTTTTTTTAATTATTATAAAAGTGAAATCAATAAAACTTTAACGATCTAACAAAAAAATGACTGGAGCAATGGAACTCTTTTACTGACACGGCTACACTAAACCTATTTCAGCATAGAGTTCTGAAGCAATACTAAAAATATCTAGCAAAGATCGGTTATTTATGTACTTACCTAGCTACTTTCAATATAAAGATGACGTATTTGTTAATTTGAATGTAGGTAACCCCTGAAATTATTCAAATAATAATAATAATATGTTGGGACAACTCACACACGGCCATCTGATCCCAAACTAGCCAAAGCCTGTTCTTATGGTAACCAGACAACTGATACATTACTTATATATTTCTAAATATATACATATTATAGATAAATTACACCCAGACACAGAACAAATGATCATGCTCATCACACAACATTTGTCCTGGGTGGGAATCGAACCCACGACCTTCTGGTTTAGCAGTCAGGGTCGCTAACCACTAGACCAACAGGCCAGTTATAATATTGTACCATTATAATATTTTTCATTATAATCATTATCAATCTGCATACGTCTATAATTCAAAGATAATTCTGTTGAAGATGGTGAAGAAAGTTTAAAGGATTCCTCTAATCTGTTTGTTAATTCTACACGTACCAATAAATTGTATATGGTATTCAAATTTTAACAAGTTTCGCTGTTGATAAATGTTAATAAGATCATAAATGTTCGAGTGACAGCCAAAGATAAACACACACGCACAGAAATAACACGTACATATTAAAACGAAGCAAAGATAGAACGCGCTTGCGAATAGACATGTGAAATAAGTATATAGGTGCTAAAACGATGGCGTATTGCAAATCACTGAATGTTGTAAAACTTTAGAGGCAAGAACAGTCGTAAACTGTTATTGGGGGGTTTAAATACCCCCGACAATATTTTGCATTAGTAATGAAATAAAGCACCCACACACTGTTTTTTACAAGTACTCCCACGAAACATTTGACAACGGTATTTCATAACATTACAAGCCTAGATACAAGCTAATAAGTAATTTTAATTTAACCTTAACTGCTAATGTTAGAGTAATGATGATATTTTGATATGAAAATTGTCCTGTACAAAGCATCTTACAATGTACCGTAATCTTTTTTCTATAAAAATTGGTCTAGTTATTAACGGGGAGTTTAGCCACATACACACGCGCATACGACTTATATGTAATATATGATTAATCTTAAAAGTTGCTAACGCCCGAATCCTCAAACGCCACTTAAATATTTGGGGGCTCCTCAAGCTACTATGCACGCCTTAAATCCATATGTCATCAAAATGTACGCGACTCCCAAATTTGCTCGCCAGGAGAAGGAGACCCGTGCCAAGCAGTGGGTCATATCCTTATATGTCCCACTGCTTGGCAGTATCCCAGTGCAGATAATTTGTATGAAGTATTAACCCTTGTTAATACTTCATACAAATTATTATCTGCACTTGGCGGTATTCGAACCCGCGATCGCTGTGTCAAATGTCCAGTATCTTATCCAACCAACCGGTCGTCTGGTCCTAGTAATATCAAAATTTACACAGAAGCTGCATTTAATTTTAAAAAATCCTGTTTCATAATTTTTGTGTGAGTTAGAACTTATATTCTAATTATGAAGTGTGTATTGTATACTGAACATCAAAATTCGTAACACCCTTACTCGATTTTGCCAACGTTGGACTAACTAGAACGTAGATATATTATAAACTGGAAGCGCAATATTGAAATACTTTTTAATAAAAAATCTTTTTGTTTCTATTTATCATCGAATAGTATTATTTATAAGCCTTAAGTTAGTTTAATTAATAAGTTAAAAAAAAAAGATGTAATTAGTATCAACAAGATGTTTCGCAACTTAATTATCTTCGCATTAGCAGTTTCCAGAAAGAAAAGTAGTGAAAAGTATTTTTGATATTTATTAAGGAAATATGTAGCTTACTTTTATTATGAAGGACGGACAAAAAGTACAGAATTAAAATAAATGAAACTTAGTCCTTTTAATGAATGTGATATATAGGACATTGATATAGCCGATAACTGGAACAGCATGTGATATTTATTTAATCGTAACTAATTTATTTAAAGAACAGGATCACTTTTTAAGTTATTGAGTACTAATAAGTGAATAATAAATGTCAATGATTATAATATATTTATGTAAGTCAGGTAATATTTGTAGAGAAAGTAGAAAAGTTGGCTCTCAAAGGACGAACTCTACGTTGAGTGCCTAATTAATAATAATAATATACTCAAAAGTTGGAATAAAATAAAGAAATATACTATACGCAAAAAATTCGAGAATGGCGGCGTAAACACCACGACATGAAATGGCGTCATGCCATTTGTCGTCACGTCATTGTATCACATCTTCTGCCATCGTGAATCTTGGGGAACTTGGGAAAACAGTAGACGGGAAAAATAATGACGTCAAATGTAAGTGAATGTATACATCGATGGTTTTTCTTTCGGTATTCGAATTCGATACCATTTTATATCGGTGTTCGTTGTTCGTATTTAGCACGTTTCACGCAAGAACCGAGCCGATTGGACACGCGTCCACCAACAATGGCGGGCGGCAAGCTTTATTTGTTAATAATATGTCACGGTAAACGAATGTAACACGCCTATTCTCCGCCGATAAATGTGCAATACGTTTCGCGTTACTGATATATTAAGTTTGTTGAACCTTCGCCGACTTCACTGTCCAATACTTTTTTAAAACTATGCATATCCCATAAAGTAAAGCACACACACGTACACATTATGCAACATACATACATAATTTCAAAGTTGTAACGAAATGATCTGTGTAGCACCAAGGTACGCCTACCCCAGCTAAAACCTTAAATGAAATAAAATAGTCTTTTAAGGTATATATGGAAAGGCAAACGCTCAGTCGAAGCCTTTTGGCGACTACTGACGCCCATAAGCATCTAGGCAAAGCATCTGGAGGTTACGTAGGTGTTTTTTCCTCCTTTTCCCTATTCCCTCAATAGGTCACCGGAAACTTACAAACTGCACCAAACACGACAGCATAGCTGTCACTTTACACCACCAACCCCTCTGTGCGGACCCAATTTGGCTGCGAAGCACCGTGGCGTAACTTCGTGCAAAATCTTGTTTTACGGTAAAACTGTTACAACAGTTTTACAGAATTTAAAATTATGAAAAAATCCACAGATGAAAAATTCGTAAAGATATCGATATCGGCGGAGTATTAGACTCGGATACAGAATACAGATTTTTCCAACAACGAATTTTTTTTAAAAAGGAATGACAGCTTAAGCATTTTTTCACTGCATCCGATCCGAATCCATAGAAATATGGATCTACAATCTACAACCTCGTTTCTAACCCAATACATCTGTATTTTTGGAGATGCACGAACAATGGATTGAAATAGAATCTAGTGTAAACAGCCAGTAAAAAAATGGCGAAACCTTTGCTCAGCTTGAGACAGTATAGACTAGATAAATATTAATAAAATAAGAGCTATTTTGCAAACTTCACGTTTGTATATACCTGAAAAAAACACTTTCAGTTTGCTCATCTTAATCAATATAAAAAATTCGTTAATTAGTAGAGTTGCATTATATATAAGTTATACGTTAGTAATTAACGCACTGAAGTAAACTAAGTAATAGACCATTATAGACGAACGGAGATACGATATATCCACATTCCAATAACTGAAAAGCAAAAACATCCTTCGCTCTAAGATGCGGCAAAAACAGCTAGATATCGAGGTACATAACTCAATGGCTGTAATATAGCCTTACTTGACATTCCAGTCAGGATGTTGCACGTCTACGTAAGTAGAATTTTTAATTTTGCAGGTGGTACAATACACAGGCCTATACTTAAAATTAATAAAGCCGTATAAACGAAATGATAAACATTCCATAGCATTTACGTACTGTAAATTAAATATATACCTACTCTGAAACGGAAGTCATTCAAAGATACATAATTTATTTTCACTGCACAAAACTAATTGCTTCTACGTAATATAGATCACTGTATGACTAAATTAAAAATGTATAGAACACGTAGTTATTTCCAATGTATTGAAATTCTGTTGCTACTAAATAAGTTTGTTGAAACTTCGCCGACTTCACTGCCCGATACTTTTTCAAATTATGCTATATCCCATAAAGTTAAGTTACACAATTACGATGAATTACACCTACACACAGACACAATAAAACATACATTTACAACATACAATTTCAATGTTTGTCTTTCACGTTACGTTGACCGTATCCAATATCTCTGCCAGAAAATCAATTATAGGTATATACTCGTACCATGTTATAATAAATATAGAATATAAATATAGATATAAAGTAAAGTATCAACCCTTTATGTCCCACTGCTGGGCACTGGTTTCCTCCTCGAAATCAGGCGAGGAGGTTACAGATATAGATATAGATAATATTATGGTAATGGTAGAAATAGCGGAGAAGGCTCATACGGGGCTGCCGCGACTATATGGGTATCACCATACTCCACTTATTTCGCTCGTGAATTGTTCCATACTGCAAAGCAGCATGGCCTAACTTCTTGCAAAATCTCGTATTACGGTAAACTATAACAAAATTTTAAATAAGGAAAATTCTAATGATTAGAAAAATTCTGTGATAACCTAAAGTATGTTCACAAACATTCTACATCGACATTGGCGGAATATAAACTCTAAACAGAATACAGATTTTTACAGATTATGTCATAATAAATATAAATATGATAGAGAAGATAATATTATGGTAATGGTAGAAATAGAAGAGAGGGCTCATACTGGGCCATACGGGGCTGCCGCGACTATATGGGTACCACCATACTGCACTTATTTCGCTCGTGACACAACGTTACTGTCTTTTGGAAAGGGTAGAACAGGCGGTGCGATTGCTGGCACCGAGACAGAAATCTCCTGGATAGGAACCTCGTGAATAATAATACTTGTATTTTCTTTTGTTTCTGTTGACAGGCGACGCTTACTACTTTACCTTACCACCCATCTAGCATAAAATACTTATCAATTACCAGATTTATTTGTAAATTAACTATAGCATTTTATTTTCCATAGTTTTACTGATATGTTATAAGCTAGCTAATTGGTACACAAAATAGTATTGGTCATTTCATTCCTGTATGTACATAAAGTCAAACGATTTTAAAGTTATATCCGCCTATTAAATAAATAGCCGATTTTCAATTAGCAAACTACACGGGTATCGTGATTATTTCTGGATTTAACAACATTCATTTTATTATCCTACTAAAATATATTTGTACTGCCAGGAAATTTATGGTTTTTTTAATGTTTTTATAAAGTGATTGAGATCTTTGCATATAAATCTCAATTCTATATTCCAATGGTATAATTTATAATCTGCATGTCTTCACAAATAGCTTATCGTATATTTATACCTTTAAATGAGCAATTCTTGTATGTTTTTGATCTAAATCTCGGAAATGGCTCCAACAATTTTCATGAAATTTAGTATAGGTACATGGAGTTTCGGGGGTTATAAATCGATCTAGCTAGTTCAGCTCATTTTTAGAAAATGTCGTTTTATTTGTGTTCAATAATCAATCCGAACACTACGTTAAATGTAAGTTTACGACACGAGCGAACCATACATATTGCATGACATAATTTCAGTACGTAGAATATATTATATGATATTATTAGTTCAGTGAGCAAGCGATGGTCTTATAAATGTGCACGTAGGAATTTAGAAAACCCATTTCAAGACACCATAGAATCGAATCCGGACCTTTCAATCAAGAAGCCCAGACCATCGTCGCTTATTATATTTACATCATTTTATAAAATTGACTAATTATTAATTACAGTCATCGGATTAAAATTCAAAACTTAGGCCTGTTTATGTCAGGTTTATTAACAGACATTTAACCAAATAGAAACTTATCAAGCAAGGATAGCACGAAAAGGCGTAATTATATACTTACGCACACAGCTCGGTTAGATTTACGGTAAAATAATAATTAATAGTTTTTTCTTTTTATTCTGTTACGATGTATAAATAAATCTTAACCTTTCGCACAAACGCAAGTTCTCATCAGTTCAACACGCAAAAGAATCCTTCTTTAATTTATTGCCATCATTTAGTACCTTACAATGGACACAAAAACTCCAATGCAATTATATAAAACATCCATTCAATATAAGAACCAATAATAGAACAGACTACGTCTTGAGAATACAAAACAGCATAAAACGCGCCCATAACATGCACATTATCTTTACCAGAGCCAATAATGATCGAAGAACAAGATATTAATACAATAATGTACAAAGAACGCTACGTTACTAATTGTGATTAAATAAATTAATTTTAAACGTTGAATCAATTTTTATGAGCAAAATTAGCAATTGGACTTACATAAAACATACTATAAAAATAACTTTGTAATAATCCACACCGTGTGCTTTAATCCAAGGGTTATTATTGTATAGACATATCTACACCTTGTTTACACGACCATACATACAATGCCACCATTAAATTTTATAAACCATAGAAAAAAGTATGAGCACATCCTATGCGTCACGTGAAAAACCATTACATTATTATTTCAAAATGCTCTCTAGAGTCTAGAATCTAGATCATTAAAAAATAATACAGTAACGGTATGTAATTTAGACTCTAGTCTATAATATGGTTTAGAATAATATTAAATATACATAGGTATTTACATATACAGTAGATGTAATATGTAGTAAATAGCGGGGGTTTTTGTTGTATAAAAATAAAAAGTAAAGTATCAACCCTTTATGTCCCACTGCTGGGCACGGGTCTCATCAGGCGAGGAGGGTAATGATCAAATAGTTCACTGCGCGGGCCCAGTGCAGGTTGGTGAACTTCACATACCTTCAAAGACTTTCAATCTCGTCAGGCATGCAGGTTTCCTCACGATGTTTTCCTTCATCGGTGAGCGAGCGATGGTCTTTAGGATGCACTTAGAAATTAGAAAAACCCATTTCAAGGCACACAGGGGGGTCAGGATCGAACCCGAAACCTCTGGCATAAGAGGCCGAGTCCATCCACCACTGGACCATCGTCGCTCAGTTGTTGTATATCATCACAACATCGACCACCCAACCTATAGACTTCTAATGTTTGATTTTTCGTATTAAATGCATTCTGGCAACTAGCTGAGGTGAGACGAAAAGGGTTGCAATGCTGTGATTAGCTAATTCAATGTCATACATTACCAATCACGGAACGTTAAAAAGAAATGGATATATTTCGCAACGGGAAAGAATGAGACGACACGATAGTTTGAGTAAATGGTTTACGGCTTACATCGGAACTATAAGTCAGATGTGTCGCCAGAGCCCGTTCCCCTGTTATTAGGAGTATATTATGGGTTATGTGGTGGATCATCATCACCATCAACATAGGCCTCCCTCAATGAACGCCAAGACGACCGATCCCTTGTTACTCGCATCCAACGCGGACCTGCCACTGCACGGAGATCGTCTTCCCATCTGGTTAATGTGGTGGATGTATCACAATAATACTATTTACATTTCTACATAGCTTTTTACAATTATATCATCAACAGGCCGTGTCCAATCACCGTTGGATAGGATCAATGAACGTCTAAACGACCTTCTCTGTCTACGTTAAACTTGAACCTGCTATAATAAACATTATTCAACAAAATATTCTCATTGTACAGTTACGTTGTTCAAACTCTTTTTATATATCTTTAAGTAAAGATTATAAGTGTTGTTCATTTCTAAAGGTGTGTAAACGGGGAGTTAATCCGTTGTAAGCCTCGTTTTTTACCAAACCTTTTTTTAATATTGATATTGAAATAAAATGTTCCGCCATCGTAAATTTTAAAGACTGTGTTGTAATTAAACATGTGATATCATTTTTAATAAGTATTAAAATAAAATGTTTCGTAAAAAAACATAAATGTGTAAGATGGATTAGGTATATTTTTTATACTTAAAAAAAAATATCTTTATACTTAATTTTTGTGTAAATATTTATAAGCAGCTTTCCAAAGGTCATCATTTTTTTTTAAAGTTGTATATTATTATTTATGTTTGTAACTATCATCATCACTTCATCATCTTCTGGCCATGCATCACTGCAGACAGAACAAATGAACATTTTTATGTCTGAATTTTCGATTTTCGACTTCGTGAACGTCAGACGAGTACAAAAGTCTTTATATTTGATATGAATCTATCTTATAACTAGAATATTACTAAAATACTAGCGGACTCGACAGACTTCGTTCTGTCAAAACAATTAATTTGCAATAAATAAAATTGCAATCTCAAATTTAAGAAATAAACTATCCTATCTTTTAATTTGGAGAAAAGCACACATTTTAAAAGAAAAAACAATAAAATCGGTTAAGTGGTTTAGGAGTCCATTGAGGACAAACATTGTGACACGAGATTTATATATATATATTAAAAGATTTACGTAAATCAGCGAATTAATGTTCTCTTATTTATAAGCACAGTGTAACGGAAAGAATATAAGCCACGTTAAATATGATATTGTACATGTCCTTTAATAGATCGAAGTTCCTGTTCTCTTAGACCTAGAGACAAATAGTGTTGCAGCATTAAGATTGATAGGGCGTCACCGATAGATGGCGGTGTTGCTATTAATTAACACCAAACGTTTGAGGTTATACCCTCGCTCGTCACGGTGTCGCCTGCCAATCGTACGGAACGGATTCGGCCGTACCAACATAAATAAGACAAACGTAGTACGGTTTTAAAATATATCCTACCACATATTTCAACAACGAATACGGGAGCGAAAACATTTGTGACATCTTACACGTGTAACGAGGGAAATAAACATCGTCGTTTTATAATTTTCACTAATGAAGTACTAAGAAATGAGTCCATATGTGTAAATGGTAATAAGGTAGGTACTTCTTATAGTAAAAAAATGCGTTACCTCAGCGCAATCGATCGCAGATTATGATAGATTTAATTAATATAATATAGTAAGATTTGCCAATTACCTACTGCTACCTACTTATTCATGCAGGTGCACATTTTAATAGGGAAAATAAATTTAGGTTTCAATTTTTTTTCTACGAATGTCTGACCTTGACGGAATTCAAATTTGTGACTCTACGGTACCTGTCTGAAGCGATCGTCAAATTTCATATTTATGGATTTTCCTAGTTGCATACGACTTGGTAAATTGTGGAGCGAGTAATTTATTTGAATATCGTAGTAGGGGACACTGATATTGAGCTATTTCTAGGCGCACCCGTTTTAGACGCTGCAAGTTAAATTAGAATGAATTGATGACGAACGTTTTCACCTGAGCTCGTTATTTATAATTAAAATTTATAAAGCAAGTAAAAAACGCTAAGCTAATCAGTAGCTCATTAGAAAAAAAATGTGGCGCTAAAATTTTAAGTTTATTTTTTATTTTGTTATTCGGAAGCCTTTTCCCGTACATCATCAAGTTCACGTGGCTAATTACAAAGATGAAAGACTTGAAACTAATAGTACTGATAAAAAAGAATAAAAAGATAAGACTAATGAACTATTCACATACTTCCTTTTTTACTGCAACGCTAATTATTTTGTCATTATCATTGGGTTACATGTATTTTCTATATAATTACTACAAAACATTTACAACATTCATGAACTTGAGTTTCATACAGATTGACTACGTTAGGAGTAATGTGCTCAAACGCACCTCCAATAGCGTGGCTCTCTTTGCCACTCTCTGAGATATTTAACCACTGTCTCAGGAACACAGTACCGTACAAGTCATTAAGTCAAGAAAAATCCATTCTTGAATTTTGGGTTTATTGTTTTTGACGTGACAACGTCTTATAATTCGATGTAGCCGGCTGCACGCACGAAAAATCATGACTCATGCGGCGTTACCTCGCTCTGAGGCGTTTCATTTAAGGCTTAAAGTGCAAGCGAAAGCGCAGACACAATCGGCCCATCAGTATTTTTTTATGACGTTGTCACGTTCACCTATCGTTAGTAAACCGACATTACACACAAGCGATTTTTTAATTTTGAAAAATTAATTAAATATTTAAGGTACTTTAAGGGCAATAGTAAATGTCCATAAGATAATACATCTCTTTTAAAAACCACTTTGGTATACAACTAAAAGTTGCAAATAAATTAAAAGTTTCATAATAAATCCACGATATTTTATTCAAGCTATTATCTAAGCTTCTAAAATAGATAAATGCAACACGTACACGATCTCTGGGAACTCGTAAACTCGAACTTTTGCCCTCGCATAATATACAGACAACTGTTTATCAAAACGTCCTTATAACATTATACGTTAATTATTTTTTACATCTCATTATAATGGAATATTCGCTATAGTATTTTCGTATGAATATTTCAACCGGCCGCCTTGATAAGGACAGTTCTTTGAGTATACCGTGTAGATAATTTGTAACGGTCATAACAATTGTCATGTACGGAACTTGCAAAATGGAAGGATAAAAAAGATATTCTTATCTCTTGAAAAGAATATAAAATATGATATGATAGACAAATTCGTTGAACAAGACGAATGACGGTACACCACGTGCGTAGATTTATATCTGTCGCCCACAACTATCCAATTTTAGAGGCGTTTCAAAATATTTCGTAAGCTATACGCTTTCCCGCCAACTTCTTATTTGATAATATCTTTTTTTATCATACACCAAAGAACAATATAAAAAATACTTGTAGGATTTGTGGGTCCAGAATAAAATCCAAACCTGAGCCCTAGTTGATTTTTCTCTAGGTTCTGCTGTTATTCAGCCAAAATAAAGGTGAAAAAAAATCTTTTATTTAAAAAATTCAATAAACATGCCATCACTTAACCTTTCTTTAGTGTGTAATAGTAATACACACCCACAATCAAATACACTTACATTTAAAGGTTCAGTGTATTAACAATTCAAGCTTTTTGCGAAAAATGTTAAAAACATACAACAGACAACAACAAAAAAATCTATGAATTTCTTGTAGGTTAAAATAATTTTGAATGTATATTTATTCATATTTTATATTACAATAATACAATCTTACATAAATAAATTCAACTTTTAACACAAACTCCTCTATTAACGCTCTCTACTAAGGAGGAGCGTGTCTCTAGGTCGTTTATACATATTTTTCGTAACAAAACAGCTAACAGCTATAGTAATGAGTAACTAAAAGCAATGCATAACGGTACTATCACAAAAGTCAGTGTTCTGAGGTATTTTAATTATTTCCATTAAAATATAATAAGTTTTAATTAAATAAAAGGAAAACGAATAATTATTATTAAATTTAAATTTATAATGAAATAATAAGTATTAAATTATTATGATACTCCCATGTAAAACAACGTGTGGAATAATGTTTAAACACAAGTTTTCCACACATTTTTATAATTTGGAAGTAAAAATTAAATTAGTGAAATTTATTGGTTTCTGTTAATTTATGTCGCCGATATCTTTAAGTATTGTACATAAAATTACATTAAAATATATATTTAGGCACTTTAATAATATATTTTAAATTTCATTCAAACATTAAAACTATTATAGGACTTATTTTGTGCGCTATATTTTGTTATAGAATATTTATTTTATTTACTATTTTTGATAAATGTTATCTTGAAGTGGTTTTTATTGGTTGGCAAATGTGATATTATATTACAAACGTAATATTTTAACACAAATTTAAACAAAGTAGTTACATGTGAATTCATTATCGCGATATTTATTTTATTACCCCTCTATATGTAATTTTTTGTTATGGTAAAACTAAATAAAATATGAGTTAAAAGTTATTTAGTAATACGATTTGTTCGTTGCTTTAAATACGTTTTAAATCTTGCAAAATATTTCCATGTACTTTGGAAGACTATTTAATTATGATGATGATTAATTCACCTAATCTTCTAACGTTCCATTGCAAAAGCACAAATGTTTCTTTTTTTCGTTGGATAGGAAAACTGGCAGACGTGATGGTGATCACCTGATGGTGTCAGATGTGACCACTTAAGTGGTCTATGAACATGAACTAGGAACCTAGGAACTAGGCCAGACAACTCGTTTATGTGTTGCCTATTCTTAGACATAAGATGTTAAGTCTTAGTGCCAGCCATTACACAGTCTGTGTAATGAGCCTTCCTGAGAGAAACAAGCAAAATGGTAGTACCCATGAAACCGGGAGCGCGGCAAAACGCATCCCACCCACCAATGGAAAAAGTTGTTTTATTCTCCGTCTGGACTGGATAATAACTGGTTGTATTTATGCACAAATAATCCAACATGTTTCCATCATTTCTAGATTGTTTGACAAAAAATTGGTATCAAAATCCAACTAGTAAATAATGTGAAGTTTTATGTTTTATTATAATTAGCTTCTTTAATTTAATGAGCTATTTATCTGTTTAATAAATACTGCTAAAAACAAGAGACCTGATTTAAAAATTGTGCGTGTAATCATTACGTGCGGCTTAAGTAAAAATTATAGTTAGATATGTGGCGTTTAAGAACATTTATTACAATTAAATATAGAACGACATCTTCATACAAGCGCTTTGTCAAAAATGGAGCAATAAACCACTCGATTCTCACAAGTTGCCATTAGAGGTGCACAAAATACTATAAAACATTGCAAGCTTTTCTGTTAAAAATTTTAGTATTACAATTCATTTGTTTTACAGATGACAAAATTTAACTGCACAAATCGTTATAATTAATTTTTAATTCGTGAGACACGTTCAACGTATTACATTTATGACTCCAATTTATGTTGCTCCGTTGGCGAATAAGTAAAGTATGTGACAGGAAAGGCGAGAAAATGGCAATACCTTACCTTTCAACATTGGGTATAAAATTTAAACTATTTCTATATTCACTAACTTATTCTTACTAACTTTCTCAACTTCAGTTCGCCTCACCTCACTCTTACCCCCAGGTTACCCCCAGGTCAAGCGTGTAAAGAATTTACTTCAAAAATCTTCGTAGTAAAATTTAAAGGAAAACCAAAATTTGAGTCTACAATAAAATACTGTCTGCCGGTAAAATCAGACTCGTGATGTCAGTAAAATGACACTCGAAGTTTCAACTTAAATAGTTGAAGAAAACCTCAGACTCAAGTGAGCAAATTACACGAGAGTTCGAGACCACATGCATTGCGCCATACAATTAAAATACTACACGATAGTGTAAAAACATAATTGGGCATGCATTTCAGTCATTACAGGATACGTGTAACGACAACTATAAACAATGCGGACCTCATAAAACCACTTACACACTTGAACGATTTACTTAATAGTCGATGTAATGTGTTACATTTTTTTTGCGCGATCGTTCCCGGTGTTAGCCAATGGTTCGGAAAATCAATGTATCTGCCGCCTTAATTGATTTAATAGATACGTTTTCGACTCCCCCAACAATTACGCGGTATTACTTGGTCTAGGTGTTATAATTATCGAACTCTTTTTATGTAATTAAGACGTTTTATGTGGATTGCTGATATTATGTTTAAGGCTTTTAATTGGCTTATTATCAGCCCATCGTGTCCACTTCTGGATTGTGGTGGACTTTTTGATAGTCATAGACATGACTGAATTAAGATTTTTTAACATGTCTAAGCGATGTGATCCCATAGACTAAAAATCTGTACCATATGATATTATTTCAGTCAAAGGTTTGTTAACTTATTACATATAACAATTGCTTAGAGCAGTCGTGCTTCTAGAATTCGCCTTAGAGAGAACTCTTAATCTTCTTTTTGTAAGATCAGTCATAGGAAGTATAATTTTTTTAATTATTTATTTTACCTTCTTAAATGATGCAAAAGACAAGGAAACGATCATCGGCTTTATTGAAACAGGACTTTGTTCAGCTGTGGATGGATAAAATCTGATGATGATGATGATAATGATAAAGCTTTAAAGGGTTTAGCTTTAGTTACCGGTCGGTATCTGGCATTGATAATTTCTAATCCAGTCTTTGTAGAGTTGAACAAATTTAAAAAACCAGTTTTGATACTATAATGTAGGTTAACAACATTTGATGTATGCTTACACATATTACCTGTTTCGAAAAGTGATTGTGATTCATGTTATCTAACACTCGTACTTGTCTATCATAGACTTATCGAGAAAATGAAGCTTCGATTATTTTGAACAGTTGTGAAGATATATAGAATACATTAATTATTGGAGGCGTCCATAGCATCATCAATATTAGACCCCTGGTATGTGCGACGTATGGTCCAGTGGATGTAGGGCTCGGCCTCTCAAGCGGGAGGTACCGGGTTCAATCCTGACCCCCAGCGTGTGCCTTGAAATGTGTTTTTCTAAGTTTCAAATGTTCCAAACACGAGACCATCGTTCGCTCACCGGTGAAGGAAAGGTAGTGACCAAAATGGAAACAATGTACTTAGGAAACATACTTTTTAGTAAATTAAGCTTAATTTATTAAAAAGTATCAACTATTTTTCAATAGTCAAAAATGATAAAATTACGTTATAGTTAATAATCAAAATTTTCACTTGTTATTGTTATCGTCAATATTTTTCCATTCACAGCTGGACATAGGTCATTCACTCATAAAAATAGCACTACGATACAGTAGGTGAGTAATAATAAAATGAAACATTATAAAAAACCATATTCCTTTAGTTTTTTTGTAAGTACCTTAACATACCTTTCCGCTCTCTTATTTATAGTTACTTAGATTTAATTTTATACTTCTAGTTCTCCGTTTTTATTGCTTTATTGTATTGATTGTAAATGGAATAAATACAAAAATTTATGAGTGTTAATTGAAGCCATGAGAAGAATTTAGTGAATTTATTGCTTAAATTTTTATCTAAGAAAGCTCTTCAGTAAAACTTTATACTCAAACGTTGAACTTAAATATTTTAATTACGGGAAATATAATTTATATTAGAAGCCTAACTTGTATTGACATAATGTTTATTTTAACGTACACAATACACACAAACGATGGTCATGGTACAGATGTTGGTTTCTGTGATGAAGATCCGGTAACTTTTGAATCAAAGTCCAATAGAAGAGCCACATTTGTCATTTGAAATTTACAAAGCCTATTAACATTATCTAAATGTGTTTTTTATTTCTCAGTTTGTTTCCTACCGTTTTACATTTTATTACAGTGTCAGATTGATAATATTGAAAGCCTTTATAGTACACGAAGTTATAGCTAATGGATTCAAATGTTTTCACAATAATAAAATTGAGTAATCTTTTAAGTTTTGGAAAGTCAAAAATCAATTCCACCTTACACTAGACAGGTTTGTAGTTTGTACTATTTCATTATATAACAGAGCACAAGAGCACATTTCTTACTTAATGCAATAGATTAACAGACCATCTTTGTGTTTGCTAATAAGCAAAACTTATTTCAATCAGGGAATATTATTATATTTATTTTATTATGAACTAAAATATAATAACGAAAAAAAATTCGTTTTACGCCACAACGCAAAACCGACCCGGAACCAAGGATAGAAAGGCGCGTATCATGTTGCTGAATTTGTAACAAATTGCGATATCAACTCGCGAGGGTCTCTGTCGCGGCGGGGGGGCGCGCGCTGTGTTTGCAAATAAACACCCGGCAACAACCCGGCAGGAACCCCGCGGAAACCCCGCAGGAACCCGACAGGAACCCCGCACACAATGGTGGTTGTGCGCCGGGGTTGCACAATAGTCGCCAGCGTGGTCCCGACAGCCCACCGAATCCACGATTCTCACGCGAAACAGAAAATACGCCTCTATGGGAATTCTATTCGTAACTCCTTGCCGTATTATTATTCATACACGTATGAACACCCGCTGCTCGTGTCTTGTTGATTCAAACGTCTGTGACTTAGTGCCCACTGGGTAACATGACAAATTTGAATTAGCGACTCGTATTAATGTTAAAAACTTTCAAAACGTTTTGATTAACATGCGACAAATTCGACGCTGAATAATAATTAATAAACAAATTATATTTTATATACCTGTTGTCATCAACAATTAATCGAACACGGAAGTAGGTCAACTACCGATGTAATAAATTTAAATGAAAAATAATAAATATGTAATAAATATTAATTATGATGATTAAAATGAAATATATATGTATGATTATTGTATTATTCGTGTAACTATGTTGTGGATAAATCCAAATTAATGAGTATAAAAAGAAACGTTTAATAATATGTGATATAAATAATTTGATAAATAATAATATTATATGTAGAATATATTATATATAGTATATTATAATAGACTTAGTTCTCTGTAGTCATAGAATAGTTTTAATCTTATTCTGCATCTTTTCAGTTTATTTAGTTTATTTTAATTTGACTTATGTGAGTAAAGATAAGTTTTCAATTATTAATGAAAAATATAGACTTAGTTTACACCTATACGAGGGGCGATCAAAAAGTAATGATAATGAATATAATAAAACAACGATTCTAATTTAAATTTAATTTATTTTTCTACGTAGTCTCCTAACAAGTCGATACATTTAGTCCAACGTTTCTCTAAACCTAAAATACCCTTTAAAAAAAAATCTTTATCAGAGCTCTCCCAAAATGCCTCTACAGCAGCCATCACCTCGCTATCATCGTCAAATTTCTTGCCCCTGAGGTGTTCCTTGAGCCGAGGAAACAAATGAAAGTCGCTGGGGGCTAAATCTGGAGAATAGGGCGGGTGTTCGACCAGTTCGAAGCCCACTTCTCGAATGGCAGCCATCGCAACTTCGGCTTTGTGTGCAGGAGCGTTGTCCTGATGAAACAGGACTTTCGCTCGGAGTTTGCCGCGTCTTTTTTCCTTTATGGCTTCTCGTAGTCGTCTTATTTGATCAGCGTAGTAGGAGCCCGTTATAGTAGCTCCCTTTTCCAGGTAATCAACCATTATGATTCCCTCAGCATCCCAGAAAACGGACGCCATAACCTTGCCCGCCGAGCTTGAAACTCTGAACTTCTTCGGCGTCGGTGAGGATGGCCTTTTCCAAGTCATCGATTGTTGTTTGGTCTCAGGATCAAAATGATGAATCCATGTTTCGTCCATGGTCACAAATCGAGACAAAAAATTTTCTTTGTCAGCCTGGAACTTTGCAAGATTGGCTCTTGAAATGTCAACTCGCTTTTGCTTTTGTTCGTCCGTTAACATTCGCGGTACCCAACGAGCGGAGACCTTTTTCATATTCATTTTGCTGGTCAAAATGCTTTGAATGCTGCCATATGAGATCCCTGTGACCTCAGCTAAATGTCTGACGGTTACTCTTCGGTCTGCTCATACGATTTCTTCGACTTTTTTCACGCTTTCCTCAGTGAGGGACGAGGTTGGGCGTCCCTCGCGATGTTCATCTTCTGTGGTCCTTCTACCCAGCTTAAACTCTTTACACCACCGTGCCACCGTAGAATATGGAGGAGCAGAGTCCCCTAATGTCTCCACCAAATCAGCGTGTATCTCTTTGGTAGACATTTTTTTCAAACAGAGGTACTTGATGACGCATCTCACTTCGTGTTTCTCCATTTTCGTGTTGTCGCTCCGACTGCTGGTATTCAAATGAATGTAGCTCCTGCAAATGACGTCCTATTTATACAATTTTTTAGCTGGGAAGTCATGAGGGACTGAGGAAGTAAAAAACATTTTTTTTGGATTTTTATCTTCTTTAAAAATACCTGTTTATCATTACTTTTTGATCGCCCCTAGTACATTCCTCATAATCATTGACAAAAATCTGATCACCTTCCTTCGTAGTTCATTGTATAGGATTTCATTAGATTTGAACGGTTAATACGTATTATTTTAGCCATATAAGGCAAGGTAAAATATTTTGTTAATGAACATTAATAAACCGAATAATTAATATACACCGTCTTGAACGGGTGTAATAGCGTTTTACGTATATATACGAGTAAGTGGGTCATAGGGTCACTTTTATCCTGTTCCCTATGAACCATTGCGTAACTACCTGTGCCCATATTCATTATTAATTCAATAATAATACAAATATTTACAAACATCGCTATTTTGTAACATTTTTTGTCAACGTTCAAAGTCAGCCATTGCTATTAATTACGTATTTTGCGTTTTCTTTTTGCATAATTTCCATTTAATGCAGCATGTTTTTTCTATAATATTTATTATTATCGTATAAAATATTCTTAACGCTTGACTTTAGCTCTGAAACTTTACTTTACTTACTTTATTTATAAGAAAAACTAAAAAATGTAACCTGGATGCTTTGGTTAATAAAACATAAACTAAACAAGCTTTGAACAATAAAGTTAATGATACAATTTAATAAATACAATCTGTGTGGCATTGGCAGATTAAAATATATAGATAAAATAAATGTCATATATATTTATACATAAAATATATATGGCAGATAAATTTAATAGATTATATTAACAAAACTAGTATAAACTCCATGTAACCTCACTCGATTTAACGACAAACATCGAAATCGCTCGGCTTTCGTTGCTTTAGCTCGTCATCCATTTAATAATACTCCCTATCATCACACTCTCAATAATGACTGGATTTAAGAAACAAAAAGTCCTTCTTTATTGCCAAAATTAGAAAAATTAAATCGATGTGTACGTTCGTTTGTCGCTTTGTCATCCGAGCATCTCTCTCTCTCTCTCTCTCTCTCTCTCTCTCTCTCTCTCTCTCTCTTTCGGCATTATACATACCGAACTTTCTAAGCAACTGTTGCTATTAGGAGTCATGGATTATCTATACGTTATCACTTATCATATTCTTAGTTGCCCACAAACTTTAAAACTATAAACATGCCAAGTAAGAAAAAATCACTGAGAATTACCCAAAAAAAATTACCGATACGCGCAATAGAAGTCACCAAAATGCTTCAGTATCGCACGATATGAATAGAATGAGTAAAAAAATACAACAAATTATTGGTGCGGCAAAATATGTAAGACGAAAATAACAGACCATAGAGTGTTAATTTTTTTTTATGTACAAATTACTAACACTAGTCTGAAATAAACTTTTCCTTTTCCTTACAGATTTTACTTCTCTCCATTAAATGACCACTCTCTATATCTTCAAAATACGCGCAGTCCCTTGAATACTGTTATGTAGAGTTCACACTGTTTTGTGAATGCTAAAATAAATATTCATGATCCAGAAATGCAAATTAAATATCAATTATCATAATATATAAACTTTTACACGCGAAAGACATTGACAGAGGGTAATGATTTATGTAGTATGACCGTATCAGTAGGTTAATAGTCCCTTAATCTTCTTTCGTTTTATAGCCTCGGCGCGTGTGCATCTAACTGCGTCTTATTATAATTACTTATATCATCTATATTGCGTCATATCATTTCCAATGTACACTATTACTTTCAGATTTTAATACACATTTCTTTCATAATACAATTAATAAACTTTAAACTTAAAATTTTTTAAGTTTTTAATCTTTAAATAATGCATTTATTATTTATATGCACTTTATTGTACATACCTTAGTCATAAACATAATAGAATTATAATAATGCATATTTATTTTATTTTTATAAAAATATTTTTAGATCAGATATTACTCCAAATGTAAGTGACAAAATGGTAAACATTTTTAAAACAATATAAAGGGAAAACAGTGTAAAGAAAATATTTCCTATTTCGCCACCTAACAATATTAATAGCAGAAAGGTGGTTTTCATTCATTAACAGAAGCTATTTTCAAATATAAAATAGATATACATATATTTATACTTTCGAACTAATGCAGAAGTATTAATAGAGTGTTCTTAAAAAATAGACCAAAATAGTCACCGATAAGAATTATAAAACTAAGTAAACACGTAACAATTAAACAAACAAACCATAAATGCCAACTTACACTTGAGTCGCGTGTACTCAAAAAATCAAAATAAATAATCTATTATGCGATTTGTTTGCGTAAACAGTCAAGAGTCCTACCCTTCATCGAAAGCTCGTACAAACAACTTATAAAGGTAAACACACAATTCAAAGCTATAACACAATGGTATAAGTATTGTATTGACGGCATTCTGAAACAAAGGTACTGTAAGCTCAATGTTACATGCCACGACGAACAAGCTGTAAATAAATGTATTGCTAGTCCTCATTCTGACCTGCCCAAGCATAAAACCGTATTATCTGCTAATTCTAATTTTTGGGGAAGCTCTGCGGTTCTATTTTTTTTTTTTTTGCATTTTATTTTACAATTCTCATTCTTGTTTTTATATGAAGTTTATTAATTTTTGGTTTACCATTTTTGTGGTACGTTGCTGCGTTTTAACTTTATTTCGTTTCAATGTATTTCTCTTGAATTTGTTAACTTTATCCAGGATCCAGTTTTAGCCCGTTAGCTAAAAAATGATTAAAATACGTGAACGTAAATTTTATTCATATGCTTCAGAAAAAGAAGTATATAATTATATTGTGTACTTTTTATAAAAATAAATATACAATGATCATAAATATATATTTTTTTACTTAAATAAAACAATAATTGATGATACTTGTTTACAGCTATGATATACCTATTTTTAACTATTATTTATTATAAAAATTTTAACATTTTTGTAGAATTTAATCTTACTTCATTCAGAATCGAAACATGATAAATAAAACCAAAAAAAAACTGTGCAACAACCGCTAGCCCAACAACAAAATAGAGTCGTCAATAGCACAAAGGGAACAACCACACAATATAATTGTCATCATTCATTTGTCAACAAATCCTTAGACCGCAAATATAAAAGGTCCCGATCGCTCTTATTACAAGCTCATAGAGGTCCTACATATCATTCGAAAAAAAAAGTTTCGCTTCCGCTATCGGGCATCTGCGCGATCAACAAATAGGTCAAATGTTTTTATAAACACACTGCTGAGGGTTACTTTTACAATGACTTAAACGATTTTAAGAAATCATACCGTTAGCCTGATATATCGTAGTCAAATTTATAATATCAGTTGCCATTGATTCAATATGTACTAGCCGTAGCCCGAGGCATCGCCCACGCGGGCTTGAAATTGATTGACACAAAATTAAATTAGTAATATTTTTTTGAAAAAAAAACAAATATTATTTCCACAACAATATTTCTTTTTATTTACACATAGAAAAAAGGCAAAAATTTGATAGATGTTCCAGCTCTCCTCTTTGAGGGGTTAAGATTTTCGTTAGTATTTTTTTGTATATTTAACCTTTTTTTAATTTTTATTTTAAATACTTTAAAAATATTTTTGTACCTCTTTTAACTTTTATTCTAGTGAGCATTTTTTAAATTAATCATTAAATAAAAAGTTGGAAATAGGTAAGCTAAGTAAAGCTTCAAGTAGCAAAAAAGTAAAAAAGGGTAAACACCCTTATGTTTACCCTATTCCAAGTATTATAATAAAATATAAATCGATAAAAATATTATTTTACGCAAAATAAATTAAAATAGTCCTAGTGAAACCCAAAGTTAATTGCGTTATTTACTTTCAAAAAATGTAAGGTGAATAAAATAGATAAGGATCGGAGACGCAATAAAATGTTTATAGGACACACAAATAGCAAGAGAGAAAAAAAACGAAATGATGTAATCAAAGATTCAACTGGTAATCAGATTGTACACAATACTACAGTATTGTTATACGTGTAATGGGTTCATAAGTTTATCTCATAGAGGTGACTAACATGAGAGATGATATTCTTGGTGACAACGCGGAATACAAATGTAAACTTACTGGATACGACACGTGTTTTCGTATTAAAATTTAGGTTATATCCTACTAATATTATAAACGCGAAAGTTTGTAAATATGGATGGATGTTTGTTACCCTTTCGCGTAAAAACTACTGAATGGATTTTAATGAAACTTTACACTAATCAGTCAGTCAGAATAACAATAAGGTTATAATTTATCTTCGTACTCCCACCGGGTGAAACCGCGGGGCGCTACTAGTATAGTAAAAGATGGAATAATTGTAACTCTAGTAAGCGTTTATTTAAGAAGTTTTTAATCTTATAGAAATGTACTGGCATGTTGATCTAGTGGCTATATTTAGTAATATGTAAGTGTGTATCAGTTGTCGGCTTGCCATAATACAGGCTCTGCCTAATTTGGAATCAGATGGCCGTATATATTATTATATTTATAATAATTAAAAAAAATTATAACAAAAATTAAGCTTCGCCTTTCAAACTTTCGTAGCGGACACAGTCCACAAAAGACTAAAATACCTATCTATCATATACGGCAATAAGAATTAAAATGTACCATAAAGTTCAAAGCGAGGGGATGAATGGTGGTGGACGGATAAAGGCTGATGATGATGATGATGATGATGAAAATTACCATTTCCATAAAATCTATACCCACAAGTGGCATGCGTGCAGCTGATGCGTGTACTTTGTGCCTGCCCACTACTACTGATAAGCTATCTCGACCAGAGGTTACTCTGTATTTACCATGTGCTGCAATGGGTGTAAAGGCCAGCTACATTTAAGACATCAATGACCTTGGCTTCAACCCATTATTACGACGTGCTGGCTAAATATATACATCGCATAATATTAGAAAAAAAAATAGAGCTTCTTTTGTTTTTTATAATTTAAACGTCGAATGCCTAATAATACATAACGTAAATATTTACTATTTACAATATGGATTTGAGTAGACAGTCGACCTTGGGTGTTGGCAATTTGCGCGTGGTATGATGCTAACGCGATTGTACTGCTGATATAAATCATAATGACATTTTACGCCTATGTTCTTCTCAGTCTTAAATGGTCTGGCTTTACACTAACTCGATTCCCCGTATACGTCTGTGGGAATATTGTTATGGAACAGTTAGTACTGATTTTATCTAGACTTTGATCGACTGTTGTTCCTCTGTCGATCCATCGAGTTATGATATAAATTATAAATTATCATTTTGGGTGTATTTTTATTTTTTGCATAGCTTAACCATTTCATTACTCCTACGTTGTTTATAAATATAGAAATATATTATATAGTTTTTTTTTTAGGAAATTCGTAAATTTTTATTGGAACGAAAAAAATTCTAATTTTCTGTCTACTTTTTATTCCTTTTATAAGTTTTTAAAGAATTTAAATTAATTGAAAAAAATGCTTTTATTTTCTGTTAAATTAAACTGAGCTCCCATTCTACTTCAAATGTTTTTTTAATTAAAAATTCAATTATATTTACCATGTTTTCGATAACATAAATGTTCCTGTTTTGTTTTTACTTTAAGTTATCCTTTTTATGAAAAAAAAAAATATTCTGCATTGTTATTGCACAACACATTTGGCGCCAAAGCGGCGCACTCGAGTGAAGAGTGAGATAATATAGGTATTCTGTGGGCTCTGTGGCCCATATCTAACAGTACAGCCCGGTTGACCCGGACGCGATATCGATAACTCCGTCTTTGGGACGCGTGACAACACTATTTACTTTTATAGGGTTAACGCGAATCCCTATTTGATATGGATTAACATTTTTTGGCATTCATAATCTATACTTATATTATAAAGAGGAAAGATTTGTACCTATTTTTGTATGTTTGTAATGAATAGGCTCATAAAGTACTACACCGATTTCAAAAATTCTTTCACCATTCGGAAGCTACATTATCCACGAGTAACATAGGTTAAATTTTATTCTGATAAAAATAGGGTTCCGTAAGATATTTTGGTTTTTCGGACACAAGGTGTAAAAAATGTTATTTCGCGTACTAAGATCCCGTTGTAAATCTTACTTAACGCAGGCAAAGCTGCGGGCAACAGCTAGTATTATATACATTGAATTAATTAAAAATTTGAAAACGAGAACGACTTCTGTGCATTGTCTTAAAGGTAACTAAATCTAAATACTATATCGATAACTAAGATTTTAAAGTAGCACATTACTTAAACATAATTCAGCAGGGTTGAATGAAAACTTGAGTTGATTTTACACAACCTTTTTTAAATAGTAAAAACGGATATAAATACTCAATCTGGAAAGAAACAGGGAGGTCCTACCTTTCATTATCGCACCCCGCCATTAATATCCAAAATATGAGCCATATCTTATTTGATTCGTTTATCAGCAGCCTTGATCGGCCGGCAGCCTAAACAATCCCAACAAGAACTTACAATCAACTCAATGGTTCCTATATCACGCAAACAAAATATTTGCACCATTGATATAATTAAAAACATAGATTCCGAAGAATTCTTTTTTGTCGTACCTATACTATCCTATTAATATTATAAACGTAAAAGTTTGTGAGTATAGATGTTTGTTACTCTTTCACTTAAAAACCACTAAATGGATTTTAATGAAACTAATCTTAATATATATAAATCTCGTGTCACAATGTTTGTCCTCGATGGACTCCTAAACCACTTAACCGATTTTAATGTTTTTTCTTTTAAAATGTGTGCTTTTCTCCAACTTAAAAGATAGGATAGTTTATTTCTCAAATTTGAGATTGCAATTTTATTTATTGCAAATGAATTGTTTTGACAGAACGAAGTCTGTCGAGTCCGCTAGTACAATAATAGAGCTTAACAATCAGAATAACACATAGGCTATAACCTATAATTTATCTCGGAAGGGGAAGTACGCGGGTGAAACTACGGGGCGCTACTAGTATAATGTAATGTAGTAAGCTTTACTGTGATAAGTGATTTCTGCTTTCAAGACAACAATGTTATTATTATAATTAAAGATATATAAATGTAAGGTATGAATATAACAAGTATGGAAAGACAGTCTGTATGCAGTGGCCGATACGTGTTGCGAGTGGTAAGGGATCGGTCGTCTTGTCGGTCATTGAAGAAAGCCTATGTTCAGCAGCGGACGGATAAATGCTGATTATGATGATGATGACAATCATGATGAAGTAATGAATAATATTTTTTATCATAATATATCGTATTTATTAATTGTTAAAATTAAACATTTCGAATAACTAAAGTATTATTCTACTTCATTTTAACTAGATAAGGACATCTTTTAATAGTTTTAAATTTTCCACAACATTATTTTTTGCATATTGTTTTTGTAAACTATCCAATCGAATATCATTCAATAGTTCAATGTATAATATCATGTTTGGAGTTAACCTATATAAAATTAAACATAATATTATTCCTGCACTCGTATTGGATTAGTGGCTAATAATAAATATTATAAAAACTTGATAAAACATATTTCCTGGGTGGTCTGTCATGGGGACATATAAATAAAACGTTAAAACTGCTTGACCTTATACAAAAAATTATAATAACTGTTCGCGTGTTTCTCGAGAGTTTGATCGTACTAATCCGTCAGGCAATGCGCAAGAGCACTGCCCGTGACGTCACGCGAGCTTCCGACGGAATATAATTTTTAGCTGGCAACAAATTTAATTCCGCCTCGTTACACGCTGACGGGCAATACTGACACTTATTACAAACAAACAAGACGCCGCGAATAAATTTTGAAACGCATAAAGTTTGTCAAGAAAGTTTATTGGCGACACGGTCTGATAGAATGACTGATCTCAGACTTCAACGTAAAAGTAACATAAAATTCCGTGTTTATTAAAAAAGAAATACTTGTTCTATTGCTCCCCAAACTGGAGCGAATATAATAAATATTTTACGGAATGCCTCGGACTGCCCATGGTGAATAACCAAATTCCGTCGTGAAAGTATAAAAATTGTTCATAAACATGTTGGATCGAGATGGATATGATAACACGCCACAGGAGTGAGCAATAAAGATACGGTACGTTAAGTAATTAAACTTTATCTATAGATGGAAATGTTAACATGATAGAATAATAGACTACTGTTATTATATACATATATTTCACTAAATTTAAACATTCATTGCGGATATAGCATTGAAATACCGATTTGTAGGTTTAACAGGAACAAAGCATACGGCAATTTTGTATACACTGGTCTACAAAATAAACAACTACGGAAGGAAATTTCAATGAAACCGAAAATCCACTACTATTTGAATCAGACGTCCAATTTGAATCAAAAACTCATCTCTGATTTTGTCATCTAAATCCTAAGGTATTTCCAAAAGCTTCCATCGTCCACTTCAATTAACTCAACGGCCCTTTTCTAGCATATGTAGCAACAATCAGCTGCCATTGATTCCACTTTTTATTTATTTGTGAAGGCTATGCATTCTCGTCTTCAACTCCTTGCATAATATAATAATAATAATAACATAATAATCGGGCATAAAATAGTCCAGAGTGGTCTGTGGCGAATAACTTGTTTACCTTATTATTAATGACCTTATGTAGGTAATACCTATACATGTTTGAGAGATGACACTTTTTTCTTAAGAATCTTTAGGTCAAACACGGCTTTAGTCTTCAAATTCGACCTTAATATTTTTTTAAAAGGTTATCTTGAAACTTTTATCATAACATTACGTAGGATATTGTCTATTTGTGATTGCCTAATTCTCACCCACAATACAATAGTAACCGTATTTTCCTAAACAATACATATATAACACAGTAAAAATATAACAATTCGCATACATTTCCAACAGTATAATGAGGGGTCATAAACAAAGGTACGCTTGAAGCAGCGGGTGTACCGAGGAACTTTAGAATTAAACCCGAATGTAGTGGATATTATTTTTAGAATTGTTTGCATATTAATAACTTTTTCACGCCTATGAAATTTTATTTACTGTGGCTATGGCAGATAAAACTATGGATAATAAAATAACAGGGGAGAGCTAATATTTAATTTGTTTTACTTATTGTATAATAATTTTATTTTTCTTTAAATATTTTTAGATCGAACAAAATATGCTTGTTATAATTATAAGTCATCAACTGTTACATTTTTATGTGCGACCTACATATTGGGTGATATTAATTTTTACTAACGGATAAAACTTAATATACATATTTTATTGAGGGAAAAGGTAAAATTATTTTTATTATAGATTAAAACTTTATCTTGGCGCGTTTGGAAAATATTATGATAATAATTAATTTACGTTACGCGCATAGTTAGAGTGCCAGCCAAAATATGGCGGGTTTACCTAATAGATATCTTAAAGCAAAAGTTAAGTCTACAGACCATAATATGGTTGATTCTTATGTGTCATCTAAAAAACAAATCTATGATTTCCAGCACACTGGAGCTGACTTTTTTATTGAGATACAGCTAGCTGACATTAATTTTCATTCACAAAAGCGTATAAACTATCACCAGGTAAATTTCTCCTTGAGTGGAAAACACTGAAAAAAAAAATATTTCATCAGCCAGCAGCCAAATGACGTACAATTCACCAGTTCTTGTAACCTAAATTTATTTTTGTACGGTTACACGGTACATTTATTTTATCACGATGTTTGGTGAACTATAATACGACAAATTTTGAGATAGGAGGAAATGACTTTATTTTTTTCTTCATGGAAGGCTGCCACTGCCCGCCTAACCCACGCAGTCGCAGTTAATAATCGCGAATAATTATACTATGATAATATAATTTTCGATTAGGAGGGACTTGGTCTTTAAGTCTTTCACTGACTCTTGAATCTCGATATGATAACGTTAGCTGATAACTGACTCTCAAATTACTATATTAGATATTTATTATTAATTTATCATTCCATTTACAAACTAAGAGATATGCCTCGGTGAAATCTTTCGCTATTTTTGTTTTGTCACGCCAAAAACTATAACATACAAACAATTTTTTTATTATTTGTTTACTCGTGCTACGAGTATTGTCATAAAGAGCAAGTTTTTTTTTTTTTGTAAACCGTGTGATTTTATTTCATTATGATATAATATTACTATGTAGCAGCCGTATATGTATATATTTTAGTCTCACTTAGCTATCATAACAATATCGGATACCGAATTCTTAGGATATCGGATATTGAAACTGCCTGGAAAATGGTTTGTTAGTAAACAGTAAATGCAGGGAAACAGATTAAAATATTAATCGATCTTTCCTGCCCCTCTAAACAAGTGGCAAACGCTAAACGAATAGAAATAGAAATAATATAATAACAATAGCTATCAAATTACATGTCGTAAACTAGTGTCATTCCCATACAATAAGACGTAGTCTATTCTATTCGTTCAGCGTTTTTGCCACTTGTCTAGGAGGCTGTTATGATATTAAAATTTACACTATATTATATATGTATGTGTAAAATAAGAAATTATATTATTGTAACCTTATTTTTGTCTTATTTTAAAAACGCGTACAATTTTGTCTCACCTTATTTCTTTATTAGAGTTTACTGGTGACAGGGCTGCGGTATGCCGGTGCTGTCTGCTTGGGTACTACGCTTGTTTCAAAGCCTCCTTGTTACACGCGTGCAACAGCATTGCTGTCTTTTGAAGTGCAACACAGGCAGTTTAATTACTGGCACACAGACTTAACATCGAATGATAAGCACCTTAACTTGTTCAGTTTATGGTCTATGTGGCCCACCTACCAACATGTGGCCCGTCTGCCCTGTCCAAGTAACACTCAAAAATAGTAACACGCTCAATTCACATAAAATGTCTAATCTTTTGATATATTCTGACTGTGTATTGTATAATATTTAATGGATTATGTATGTTAATAGATATCTTTACTCATATTTTTCCCTTTGAACAATTTTGTACAAATATTAGATTATTCAAGCTTCTCTATTTTCCTGTAAATGTCAAATTGATATTATTATTGCTACATAAATCTGAATTGGTTCAAGGCTCTGTTTACGTTTATTTATGTAATGACTATATATATCCATATGTCATGGATGAATAAATATTAATATTAGATGTTGAACATAGAGCATAGGCTATCATAATTACCAGCAGTGTGAGTGATAATCTAGAGTTCATGTCGCGTATTCCATATATTATAAATAAATAAATATTAACCAACAAGGCAACCACATCAACCTGGCACCGTATGAACTTGTGTTACGAGAACTAGGAACGGAAAATAAATTGAACAAATGTATATAAATATATACTATATATATAGAGAGGAGCTCGTGGCGCAGTGGTAGCAGCCGCGCGGATCGATCCACCAGGTTAAGCAACGCTTGCCGTGGTTGTTCCGTGGATGTGTGACCATCTTTTCATATCGAGACTCCTCCGTGCCTCGGAAAACACGTTAAGCCGTTGGTTCCGGCTGTCATTCGTGGATCTTTGACAGTCGTTACGGGTCGTCAGAAGCCCGAGAATCTGACAACCAATCTAACCACGGTATACCGTATCACCCAGTTACTGGGTTGTGGAGGTCCGACAGCAGTCGCTCCATGTAAAATACTGGTATTCAGCTGAATCCGGTTAGACTGGAAGCCGACCCTATATACAGTTGAGAAAAGGCTAGGAAGATGAGATGAGTATATAAATATATACTAGTCCCTGACCCAGTGCTGACATCTATATTCATCATATTAAATATCTGTAGGCATTCGACGGGATTCGAACCCGTTCCCTCTGTGTTAGTGTCCAGCTTGAACCGTCGACCGGTCCAACATGAATAATTTATATTGGTATTTATTTATAATTTTACTCTTCTTACGGATTTTATCACGCTTTTCTTGATATTTTATAGCAATCATAGTCACGAGTATAAAATATCAGAAGACCTTTTTAAAAAAAAATATTCGATAAAATCCGTAAAAAGTATTATTATGAAAAGGTAAGTTCGCGTGAATATTAAAAATATAATAAAGTTATTAGCTTCTATAACTTAAATACAACATATCTTATCTTACTACTTACTTATTATTTTCAAAAGCTTGATGGAACAATAACTCCGATCCCAAATACAGCAATAACTATTACGCCCTGTTGTAAAGTTTTGGGCTTAAAATTCTACATCATATTTTTACTGTGTGAAATAAAAAAATATTAAAAATTAATAAAATTATTCCATTAATAGAATTTAAATTTTTATTAAGCTTAAAGGGGTAAAACTCGGATTAGTATATGAAGTCAAACGGCAAAAGCGCGATCTCCTTTTAATGTTAATATTTCATTTACGATAACCGTGTTTTCTCTGTATGAAAATACGCCAATCCTAGCTTCTCTCTACTAATCTTCACCTTCTGATTTGATACGAACTGTATCTTTATTTGCTTTATATAAGTTAATCCTCTATTGTCCTCTTTACCTTTGACTTCTTCCTTCTTAGAAACGGCTTATTATTTAGTAGAAACGGCTTAGCCTTATCATGTTCTTTCATAATACCTCTTAGATTATCTGATTCGAACCAGCGTGTCAGCCGTGTATTATTATGTCTAGGTATAAACTATAAATCATGCGAGACCAATATTTTGACAAAGCTTAAATTAAGGAAAAAGTACCGAAGCAGTTTTGCGAGATAAAATGACTATCTCTGACGGATGCCTCAGTTTTTATGGAAAGTTTGTTTTGTTTAATTGATACAGTTTTAGCGTCAGCAAAGGATAAATACGATCTGATATTTTTTGAGCGAATTTCACTAGTCATAATAAAACTACATTTTACGAAATTTTGGGCACAGATTTTTACATTAGCGACCAGTTTGTATATAGCAACTATGGTCACGAGCTATCATGATGATGATGATGTCATTTTATTATCATCTCCGACTAGTTTCGGTCCTTACACACCGTTCCGTTCATAAACAAAGTACCAATAAAAGTCTGACTAGCGCGCGATCTATCGATACCATTTGATGTCGGCGATTGCCCGGCGTTTCTCAAATAGCTTTATCAGCTCTTAGAGCGGGTGAAATTCAAGAAATAATAAAGGTGCATCGTAAACGTGTGTTATGTGGACATAAATCAAATGCAACCGGGCTACGAGACACTTGTTAAATTGCTCATAAAAGTCTTCAACGCAAGGTATACGCGTATATTAGGATGGCTTTATGGCATCGCTGGACGCATCGCCGTTTGATTGGTCAAACCCTGACAGATGACTAACATGAGAAAAATATTTACATTACAGATATTTATATTTTTTTATTTTGTACACGATGTTTTTGGCTGATATATGAAACCAATGTGCAACCGCTTATACTTATTTTAATTACCTCGGTCAGGTTTACATAGGTCGAAACTCAAATACCTACAATCAACATAATGTAATTGCGTTTCGACCTAATTTAATTAAAGTTTTTTCATAATATTATTTACCCTTGTTTGAAATATTGTAATACAGGGATACTGCTTATATAAAAAAAAAAAAATTACTGGTAATATGTAGACTTATATTATCTAGCCATCAGTGTCTATTGTACTCCTATAACTTGAAAAATCTGAACGTGACATAAACTTAAAAAATGTTAAATAATATTTTTAATAAAACTTAAAGTTTAGATAACAACCGAAAATGACGAAGTTCGTAATAAGTTATTGTTATAACTCACTAAGTTCCTCGTGTAACTGGCTATATCTAGTAAGTTCAAGAATGGAATGCGGTACTGTGATAAGCATTGTATTAATACCAAACATCTCACAATTTAATATCTTATCATTGTTGTTCATAATACACAATAATTACTCTATAAAAAGAAACCTGTTCAATCGAGTGCGTGTTTTTTATAGATAATGTAAAACTATGACCGCGGGTGATCATTATTATTTTTTGATGATTTCACAAAAGCCTCTCTGGCGTCAACTCTCATCGGACATGACGTTGGGTCGTGTCACAATTCATTTTATCTGAATCGATGAATGCCCGCTATTCATGTATCAACTAAAAACTTTTTTAACGTACATTGCATATTATTATAATATTCGTTATCATTAATTATGTCAATGTGCAATTTAGAATATACAATATGGATAAAACTGTGCTACCATCTACTCCTAAATTGTACAAATGTTTCGTAATCAATAGTAGCCATTATTAAGTTCATCAATGATTATGCCGCGTATTGTCTGAAATCTATATTTCAGTCTTAGTCATTAGTCTATACTAAAGATTTTTTTCTATTCTTTTCACATAGATCTGTATCTTATTTGTAGCACCTAGTCCTTCACAGAAAAATGGAATGAAAATTTGTTTCAAAGTTATTCAAATAAAACGTTTATTTATACTGTAATATTCCCCACTTTCCAAAACAACCAACAAACTATAGTAGATATATATATATATATATATATATATATATATATATATATATATATATATATATATAAAATTATTTGCATTATAATAACGTGCAATAGTATCGTACACATAAATTAGCCCAAGTTTGGATAGAAAAAGACAGGTTCAAATAGGAATAGTCACATAATATCGATATTTTTAACGTTTATCGAGAGAGTATTCTAAATAGTTGTTCAATAATAAAAATGAGAAAACCCAAAAGAAAAATACACGCCTGATTCAAAATATGTAAAAGCCGTAATTAAAATCTTTACCTCGTCATAAAATGTTCACGTACACGCCGCCGCGCCGTGTAAAGAATACTCTATATGAAGTGCTGTATAAAGCCTTCAAGTATCGTTTATACTTCGATATCATTTTAATTTTAGTAGACAGGCAAACTGAACCACACACCCTAAAACACCATCCCAAACGGTCACCGTCGCCCATTATAATGAACGACGTAGCCCGGGGATATTCCAGGAACCAGACACCGGCTAAGCTAAAGAATTAAGACATATATAGAAGGACATTTCTTAAGGATTTTTTGTGCCGACTTTATCGGGGACCTGTCCCCAGTTCGCACTTTCTCGCTCTCGTAAGCTCATATGGTGGGGACATCGCGGTGTCCCTCTCGTCACGCCGCCAAGCAGACGTTTGCATCGCAGAAAGTTTGTCCTCAAAGCGCTCATAAGAACTGTCCTTCTATATACGTCTGAATTCTTTGGCCACGAAAGGTATACGAAAGTCGATCAAAATAAAAAAGCGTATCTATTTATAAAATTAAATTGTAAACAATTTAGAATATACTGTATCTTTATTTAATACTTACACATTCGAGTTATTCAAACCAACAATAAAAGATAATAAAAACTAGCCAACTATGAATAAACGACAAAATTTAACAAATTTTCACAATGACGTGCGAAATAACCTCTACCACCTAAGGTATTTCCTAGAAAATATTTTTATTTCCTTATCCACTTATTTCATTCACTTCGAGCAATTCACAGAAAACCTGGTGAAAAATGTTTTATTTTATTATATGTATAAAAAAGTTTTAAATTAAGTTCGTAAACTTACTATTAATTACAGTGTGTAATATATTTTATTTTCGAGATATACAAGACTTCTCTAAACTACAAAATTTACCTTTAGAATTATACATTCATTTTCCTGTAAAATCTTTTGCTTCCGACGGTATTTCTTCGGATTCTCTCTTACACTGCTTTTGATTATCTTTATTGGAGGAGTCTCATTGCGTGGTATTACCTGGTAAACAAACACTCGACTCGTAACAAGAGAAAGGAGCCTCAAAATTGGCATTTATGTTCAATTGTCCGTACTTAGTTTGTGTAATCACAGCAATAGAATTTTTATTACTTCACTCCATTTTAATAAACTTAGAACACTAAATAAAGCTTCGCGCCAAAATGTTTAACATAATGAATATTCATATGAGAATGACATGTTCCAAATTCAAATGAAATAATATTGTTTTTTTTCATTGCAACTGTATTTGCTGGCCGCTTACACCTAAAGGAACACCGTACTCGCCTCGTCAGCTGGTACGTTATTGAAACAGGGCCACGTAATAAAACAATAAAAACTGCGAAAGAATAGAAAAATTACGCTGAAGAATATATAAAGCTATTAGCTAATATACTTCAGATTTCAGGCATCAGTGACTATATTCATTTTATGTTATGAAAATGAATACTCATATTTTTTTCTTCATAATAACACGCAACAGTTGTTTACTGTTATTTAAATTACCAAATTTTTATAACGTTATTTACTCGCTGTAATTAGTTACAAAAAAACTTGGCTCTTGATTCTTGATTAACAGTTTTAATGCAAAAATATTTTTTAAGAATAGAAAAAAATGCATCGTAAACTTTTGTTTTATTAAAAGCATCATTAGCAAAAATGTGCGGTGTCATAAGATACCAAATAGGAAACAAAGTTTCTACATAAATATTAGTTTCAAAGATTATATATAGAATATATATACAGAATTCGACTAGAGTTAAAAATAAAAGAATAGATTATTATATTCGGGAATACATTTTTTAATCAATAAAAATCATTAGCACACTAATATCATATCAACAAAAATCACAAAAAAAAACACAAAACTACTTATGAGTGTTATCTTAACACTTGCCTATGTGTAATGATTCATTTAAATATATACATAATAAAACAAACCATCATGTAGACCATATTATATTACACACTGTATAGCTGACATACGGCACAACACATCAATTATTAAACATAATTAGTAATAAGAATAAATCTTATTTAGCCGATTTTTGTAACGGATGTTTTTTTTCGGTACCCTTCCGCATCGTCCCATAAGGAACTTAGTTTGATAAAAAAAGTCAAATACCAGTTTATATTACTATTGTTAAAAATAATTCAAATAAAAATAATACTAAACTACATAGTAAAATAGACAGTAGGTAAGTAAAAAGCCTTACTTTAACCAGACACATAATATCTATAGAAAATTTATGTCCTATGTTCGTCCAGGGGTAAAATTACAATTAACATAAATGCGGTTTCTCATCACCCATTCCCGTGAGCTATCCCGTGGAGATGTCATTGAGATGTGTCCGTCTGTGATAGGAGTGAGTTGTGACCGGGGATCGCTGTAAAACGTTCATCAGATATGTCTGGGCGCGTGATGGATTTCGGCGCCAAAACTTTGAAATACCTCCAAATTATTATATTAAACCACCCGGGACACATTTTTAAATCCCATGACATATTTTTTGAGTAATTTTTTTTTTACGCTTATGTAACTTTAAATTTAGTTATAAACAAATTGCAACTTAGTACTGTACATTATTTAACTCTTTTGCATTTCATTAAAGATATTCTATGTGTTAATCCAGGCAGTAATCTGTATGCATGCGAGTTTTCTTAAAAAAAATCATTTGACAAATTTTTTAAAATATTTTTGACTACGACTGTTGCTACTATAAACTGTACTAAGTAAACAAGAATGAGGGTCTATTTTTAGAGTTCTAATCTATGGAACTAGCCGTCGTGATATTTTTTTTCTATTTGAAAAGTTCTAGAGCCAGACCAGAAATATCACCCTGCATTTGTCGCCACTGTATCTTATAAACAGCGATACAAAAAAGTATATACAGAAATTACTTCCGATTTTTTTCGCAATATGACGACAGTTTTTGTTTTTCTGGTCAGGCCATAAATAAATAGGGATAAATAATTCAATCATAATATTCCAATATAAGAACAAGATGACTTATGAAATTACACCGAAACTAAGTAGAAGATGATATGGTGACAAGGCTAATTCATCGTGTCACGTTGACCAAAGGCCAATTGTGTGGCAGGATGTGACGATTAGAGAATAGAGCTAGATTGAATTTCCATTAATGCGTGTTAATGGGACTAAATGCTATTTAGCCTATATAACAATTAGGGCTTTTGAACTAATTACTTTTTAATCATTATGAATTTAATTATTAACGTCGCTGTAATCATAAACTTCTTCAACTGTAAATCAACGGCATTAGATCTCACGGAATAGTTTCAAAACTCACACCTAATTGCCGGCAGTAGAAACTTCACCAAGGGGAGACACATTGAAAGGAGATCCATCAATACAGCAGCAGAACTAATCGTAATCAGTATGTTTGTTTTGATTTCAGAAAAACTTTTCCAAACGCCTAAGCAACCCCATAAACATAAAAACCTGCCAGTAACATTTATATAGCAACATCTTAAACACTGGTTAACATTTCGGACAACATAAAATTTGTCAAAAGTACAAGAATGATATGATGTACAATGCATATTAATATGATTTATATCGGTATGGGAACTGTAAAGCAAGATGTAGCCAATCTTTAAATCATTATGTCAGCCGTGTGAGATATAGACGTTATAACACAGCGAAGTAAAATATGGTAATGGCAGTTAAATGACTTGAGTAACGTATATATAGATAGATCTCATTTAGTTTTATGTATTTATGCTTGTAAAAAATATGGCAAAAAAACTTGAGATTGTAAAGATATGTTATGATGAAAATACGAGAGCATCTTGTAAAATTTATACAAGTATAAATCGTAAATTTGAAAAAGATTTATTTTCCTCACCCATTCATAGATTTCCTTTAAGGAAAGATATTTCTAACGTTGGCTGTAATAACCCATTTGTCTGCCGTGCAATAATGTTGGTCATGGTACATTATTATCAACCTTAGAGTAGGTTTTAACAATTAAGACCAAAATTTGCATCTGCGCTAATAATAATATATGTAACTCTTCCAAGTAGGAAATAGCGCTCTCGGTCAGATGGGTCTTTTTTCTTCATACAAACATACGATAAATCAAGAAAAGGGTACAATGAGTGTACCTCATAATTGAAAGGCTGGCAACGGACGTGCTTATCCTCTGTGAAACAACTGTCACTCCATCCCCTCTTTTATAAAAAAAAATTTAGTGTACCCGGTGATAAGATCAAATGGATTTTTTAATTCTTACCTGACATAGTCGTTCTTGCAGAATATATTGCTATCCCGCGCGTAACACTTCTGTTCTGAGTCGAGCGGCATCTTGCACTCGCAGCACCTCAAGCAGGGTGTATGCCAACGGCGCTCCAGCGCCAGGAGGTAGTATCTGTCAGTAATGCGGGCCCCGCAGCCGGCGCAGGCGTCCTCGGGCGGGGGCGCTGGCGGCTCATCTGGGGGCTCACGCTTGCGGCACGAAGTGCAATCACGGGGCGAGCCAGGAGATGCAGCCGGGGCCACTGGCGAGAGCTCCGAGCTCGCTTCATACGCCGAAGATAAATACCGCTCGCTCTGTTGCTGTAACAAATGTATGTTAACAATATTAATGTTGGTTGATTACGATATAAATTTTTAATGACTAAAATGTTAATTTTAATCCGAATTACGGGTCCTCTACTTCACTAAGATCCACGTCTCGACCGATCTTTAGGTTAGGTTAACGTGGTGTGATTGTATCTTAATGTTATAACAAATATTGTAAAAAATAACAAAAAAAGATCCTAGCATCATTTAAGTTTCTTGATTGTATAGCTATTAAACAACTAAGATACTCGTGGCTACAGCCTCCTTCTACCAAGTTCGATCTAATTGTACTTATATTATATTCGTAATACGCGAAGAATACGCACGTTGAAGTGGCAATGGGCTGGTCACGCACTCAAGACGGATGGCCGACGGGCCATTAAGGTACGAGAGTGGTGGCCGTGTTTAGGTAGAAGACGTGTTGGTCGGCCATTAACCAGGGGCAGGACTATCTCCGAGCAGTAGCCGGTCCATGTTGGATGCGAGTGGCAAGGGATCGGTCGCCTTGACGTTCATTGAGGCCTATGTTCAGCAATGGACGGATAAAGGCTGATGATGATGATGATGATACATTCGTAAATTAGAGTATATACAAAGGCTGTATGGAATAGATACGTCTAAAATGTTTCGTCTCAACCTTCTCATTAGAGAATTATATTGAACACTTTAAAAACAAGATGTTTTGTTATCCGAGTATAACAAAAGCCCTGATACCATCAACATTGTTCCGTAACGAGAGAAAGCTCCTGAACCATGGTCTTGTCATGAATAATAATTCATGAAACTTTCCTAATATGTTAATAAATATAAAATGAGATTTTGAAATGATATTTTATCATAATATACTTTTGGCTTTTACACTTACCTAAGCCAAGTCTAACAAAGGTTTCTAAGATGGGTCTAATCTTTTTTTAAAATGATGTGTTAAGTTTACACGTTTATAATACTTAAAAAAATAATTAACGGAACATCTAACCTACTTATATCCTAGGTTTATTAAGGGTGTATCTAAAGATTACCGCTTGATCTAACAGTTTAGAAAAAGAAAAAATATTTTTGGTATACCCGATCATAATAACTAAAGCAATTAAACATACAAATCAGAAAACACATTGTTACCATCGTGAAAAATATAAGTGAATATTAAACGACATTTTTTTTAAATGGAAACCAATAATAAACAACACTAATGCCGTAATTAAGAATTTTAATCGCCATAGTGTCTTCGGTGATTTATTTATAAAAAAAGATGAATACGACGTGAATTTGGAATATCAGTGATCCGTCGGCAGGAGTCAATTACGGGGCAGCGATAAAAACTAAGGACCAAATTGATTTCTTATGTCTTACGCTTTTTAAATTTATAAAAACATCTATCCTAATAAATACATTTATTGGTGCTACTTGCTAAAATCTTTAATGGGAATATTATTTTCCAAAAACACATCGCTGTTTAATTCAAACATTGATATTGTTTTATTTTTGTATTTATATAAAAGTTTTTGTGTAATGATATTTACTATCATGATCAGCCCTTTTTTGGTCCACTGGAAGTCGCCTTTCAATGAACGCCAAGACGGCAGATCTTCTCTCACGTAGGTATCTAACTAGACCCGTCTTCGCAACGTGTTCGCCGCGACGCCGCACCGTCCCATGTATTTTTTATACTATTTAGAAATATTATACTAATTGATGTGCCTTTTATATAAACTATTTTATTTATCATCATTGTCATCATCATCATCAGTCTTCATAAAAAACATATTTTTACGATGTTGTGTACATTTAAGTATCTTATTGAAAGTTAACAGGACTCTACTTACAATGCTAAAAGCATGCCCCCTTTAATCACTCACTCACACCTCAATCACTGTATTATAATAATACTAATAATTATTATTATTTGTAATATAAATATCTCTATTTATTTCCGTTATTAATAAGTTCTAGAATCTCAGAAGAAATATCATCGTCGATCGAATTCGTCTCGAAATTTTATTACCACATTTAAACCACTAGTGATTCCCATCGCTGTAACTTCTGTGGCCATGCTGCCGAATTGAGCCGGAAAGACTGGGGTGGTACCTCACGCTCTCCCACGCCGGGGTAAAGTGACAGCTATTCTATCGCGTTTCGAGGGATAGGAAAAAGGCAACCCATCTACATAATCTTTGGTTATTTGGATGTCTATCGTTAGGCTGTTCGGTTGCTCTTTATGGCATAAAAAACACAGTCAGTATAATGCATAAAAACTAGCCCTTGCCGGCAGGTCTCTCCGAGCCCGTATTAAATAAATTTTAATTAACCTCATCTAGACTAATGATATAATGAATTAATTACGTTTCATATCCTATTTTATTCAATGTTTAGTATAACTATTATATTGGATAATCATTTATGTATCGGGTAAGTAATGCTAAGGATTACTTCACACATCCACCTCAACTGCATTAACTATTTAGTATCATCATCATCATCATCATTATCATCATCATCATCATCATTATCATCATCATCATGACACGATGATGACCAATCGATGCCACTCGCATCCGACACGGATATTAGTTTTCATCCTATTCAGTATATTGGCATCAATAACGTTTTATATATAAGTCATCACTTCTATAAAAAATCGGTGAAGAAAAACATCGTAAGGAAACCTGCATGCCTGATGACATTGAAAGTCTTTGAGGGTATGTGAAGTTATCCCGCATTGGGCCAGCGCATCGGTGAACTATGGCCATTACCCTCCTCGCTTGATTTTCAGGAGAAGACCCGTGCCCAGCAGTGGTACTATAAGGGTATATACTTTATACAAAATTGTATCAATAGATAACGTTCAATTTCTTTCCAATAAAATCAAAGATGGACGTACTTTTCACACCGTCCGTGCGATCGTTACAACGACAACATCACTGATAAAGGCAAATGGTAAATTGTACAAACTCCAGCCAAAAAACCTCCACCAGAAATAACACCGATTTTACTATCTCGTATAGGATTTATTACTTTCTACGTACAAGTCCGGATTCATATGTAACTGATATACGTAGAATTTTCTTCGTTGTAATTTTTAGTTAGTAGCAAGCAAGAACTAGGTGAAATACCTCTCCATATCAACCTGAGATATAAATATTTAAAAATATTTTTCAGACTGCCATTGTGCAAACTGCCGTATCGCATCATTATAATATTCGTCTTAGTTTAATTATTATTGAATTCTTTTGATTATTCATGAAATATAAACATTTTATTATGTACCTAATGCAAAATATAAATCATTTATTTAAAAATTATTTGTGAATTTTCGTTTTATATAATAATTATCATTGATAACGAATTTTAAAGTCCGCGAAACAAAATTTTTATTTTATTGACATTGAAAAAATTGTACACCTACAGTATCTAAAACTAAACAACCTACTGGAACTTAAACAGGTATATACAATACAATCACTTCCATTATCCTCAAATTACTCTTAAATCTAAATGTAGCTTTTAATGTAAAAAGTTTAAATGATGAAAATAAATAAAGAAATAACACAACAAAGTTAATTATTATAGAGTGCCAATAATTTATTTCTTAAAAGAAAGCAGTTAACCTATACACTATAGCACACCTCTAGCGTTGTAAGATTAAGTATCTTTATTTATCGTTATCTTTTATTGTGATTTTTTTATATAGCCAAAATAATAATATAATTTAATAAAAATACATTAATAAACTAAATATATTAATAATTATGCTCGCGTATTAATATTACGCATTAATAAATATTTAAAATTTTGATAGCCTCTGTCCTAATTTATCGCCAAATCAGATTCCGAGCTATTTTCGTATTATATAAAATACTTTACTTTTATTTAGAATTTTATATACATACGTAAATAATAGTAAAAACGAAAAAAATATAATAAAAATATACATTTTTTAATACATTCAAATGTTTTTATTATACTTTTAGTTATTACTTTAACAATTTTTGCGGTTGCAACAACAGCCCGAATCCGTCGCTAAAATTAAAGACGTTTTTTGTAAATTGTAATTTACCCATATAATTTTTATTAACTTCCTAATCATCACCATCATCATCCCTATCCGTCCACTGCTGAACATAGGCCTCCCTCAATGAACGCCAAAACGACCGATCCCCTGCTAAGAAATGGGAAGACGATCTCCGTGCAGTGGCAGGTCCGCGTTGGATGCGAGTAGCAAGGGATCTTCTTAATACTAATAAAGAAATATGTCATTGGCATCAGAAGTAAACTAACTTTAACTTAGTTAACTAAAGTAAACTAAAACAGAAAGGTAGTAAAGCTCCGTACCATTATTACAACATTAGGCTATATTACAACATTAGGCAACTATACCAAAAATCCCGTTTATTATGTGGGACCCTAAAATATTTTAATTCAATTATTGATTTTACAGACATATAGTTTAAAAGTATAGTTAGTCATAAATTATTAGAATTCGTTTTCGAATAGTTTATATATATAGAACGGACGCAACTACAAACTGTAATCAGTATATATCAGGTATACATCTAAATATTATGTCAATATTTCAAAAGGTTTACATGTTAGCTAATTAATATCGAGCGAAAAACGACAAAAAAACGTTGTTTTAAAAGGAGCCCCCTTAATCAATTATATTATTCTGTTTTTAATATTCGCTGTTATAGCGGCAACAGAAATACATCATCTGGAAATTTCAACTTTCTAGCTATCACTGTTCATAAGTTACACCCTACAGACGGACGGACAGCGGAGTTTTAGTAACAGGCTTATCAGTATTAGTTTCCGTTTATGAAACTCTAAAAAATTTTTTTAATTACCACAACAAAATGGAATTTACCACATAGTTAAAGAAGATGTGCTCTGAGCTTAAGGCCATCTGGCCTAAAAGTCTAGACCTTTCGAAAAAAAAATGTGCTTTGGGCATAGTTTGGAATATTTAAGAATCGATATATTATAATTTTAAAAAAACATAGCGTAGGAGTCAGTGTACCGCAAAACCGTCTAATATTTCATACAACAAAACTCAAATATAGGTAAATAATAGAGAAACCGCTATAACGCCTTCAAGATTAAACAAAGATAAAACCTTACATCTAATATTACTTTACATTTATTTAGCATTTTTATGTGTACGTTTTTAATAGTTGAACTTAAAAATGTAAAAATAAAAAATATACATTTACTTAAAAATTAAATATAATATTAACAGTCGACAGTGAATCTTTACTATCTACCATTAAAAAGATTCCAACGATGCCGTGCAAAGTAAAGCTCGAAGTTACATTTAAATATTCGGTACCTACGCCATAAAACTTTTAAAATAGAATTCATAAATACTGTTGATATAGAAATATTTATTATTAAAATATTATAACCATATATTATTAAAATAACTGTTTAATGTAATATATAATTTAACTAAAAGTCTACCCATTACATCTTCTATAAAAAAAGAACCTTTTTCGAGATTAAAAATAAATATAACATATATTATTATTATACATATATTATATTTCTGATTATAATAATTATTATAATAAACAATCATGGTATAATATATTTTCGTTTATGCCTAAAGTAGGATTTAAAAAAAATTTGGAAAATAAACGATTTGTCACGTGTTCATAAAAAGTAAAATGAATGTCTTACTAACATTTTTAATGGCGCCGGTATTGGGTATTATAATATTATATCGATTGATTTTATTTATTCATAAAACACTAGCATATTAAATTATTTAATTGAACAGTGTGTTTATGTAAATAATAATAATTTAAATCACCTAACCAATTATAAAAAATAACTATTACTTAATTTAATTTTTTTTCTGCTATGCACATATTTTATAGAACTTTTAGACCAGGTAAAAGGATGAAGTAAAGCATACAATTTTAAAACAATTTACCAAATATAAAAGAAGTAGCTTTAAGTAATTTCAGATGCACCACTACTATATACAGATACTATATATCAGAAATATAAAGTATAGCCTAAAACATTTACTAAAACTCATAATTGTCGTATTTATTCTACCAGTAAACTTGGTGATACAAAATTTTGCGTAACGCGAAAAACTTTTACTGTCAAAGTTTCAAAGTAAATAATAAAAGTTGAGCGCAAACAAAAAAGTTCAAAAACAAGAGATTGTAATGAAAATCTTACCCAGTGCATCGCTCCCCTCTCTTCGTACACTCCCATCTGGGGGTCAATTTTTCCGTTTTCTATTTTCGAACGTATGGGCTTTTGCCCCACTACACTGGCACTCACACTCGGAACATGACAACGTGCACGGTGCGTCGCGGCGGACGGCCAACTGTGGACGAATTTCGTGCAACCGACAGAAGGTGGGTCGGACCCGCCCCCAGCGCCGCCTTCGGGTCGATGCTAACACGAGTGGGTTTAAATTTTTTTTCATAAATGTTGTTATTGAATTTTTTGACGCAACTTTTTTGTGACCAATTGCGTTCAAGTGCCTCTACAATAGTTTGGGTGTCATCGATTAATTCGAGGTTTATTGATTGTTTTTTTTCATATATTTGAAATAATTGTAATATGAATGTTGATAATTACGTGTAAAATATATAACATTTAAAATATACATAATATGTACATTTTAATGGTTTTTTTATTAGTATGTAATAAGATTCCTAAATTAAAATAAATCTTATAGAATATAGAATATAGAGCATTGAACCTAAAATCTAAATCTATAAAGTATGCAAACAACTTCTAAATTCAGCTTGTATATTTTTGTATATATCATTTTTCCGAGCGTGTGTTTGTCACTGAACTCCTCCTAAACGTCTCCACTGATATTGATAATATATTTTGAGTGTATTTAGTGTATATTATAGTCTTTATATATAATTCTAGAGTAGATACGTGTGTATGTGACTGTATTTGTCGTAAACAGTTGAACTAATTTTGACGAAATTATTTGTGGGTGCTCAAGTGGATTTGGGATTGTTTAAATTCGCAACTCGGAGGAAAGATTTAATTTTTTTTAATTTTAAATTTGCAGGAATTTGGACGGTATTAAAAAAATACACTAATTCGCTAATTGGCTACGTTTCAGCTTTATTTAATAAGCCTTCATGAGACATCTAAAACAATACACCAAACATCAACACAAAATAAAATTAAACACTAAGCGCTATTCTTAACCACTAAATTATAACAATTAAAAATTAAATGTATTTAAAAGCCGAAACGTAGCAAATTAGAGAATTAGTGTCTTTTTTTTTAAATGCCATCCAAATTGCTGCAAATTTAAAATAAAAATATATAACCAACATGGATGCCAATTTGAGTAATTTTTTTGCTACCTATTATAAAGTTACGTTAACTTTGTTATACTATCAACATCATACCAGGTACGGCTACAATGCAAATTAACGCTGGTATATATAATATACCAGCGTTAATTTGGATTGTAGCATTCGGATTGTTGGATTGGTGTTGAAACTACCAACTTCTAGTCGGTATCTTTAGCTTCAATAGGACTTGAAGAAATTGAGTACATCTATACTAATATTATTAATGTCAATAAAGGAATGTTTGTTACGCTTTTACGCGAAAAGTACTCAATCGATCATGAAACTCTGTACCTACACATATTCTTGGAGGCACTAGAAGTAACACGGGATACATTAAAAAAAGGAAATGTTTTTGTTAACGCGAGCAAAGCCGCGGGCAATAGCTAGTCTCTAAAAAATCCCTTTCGGACTAGCGCAGGGCAGCCAAGGATAGAGACACGTGGCAAAGAGAAAGGGAGGCCTATTCTCAGCAATGGGGGTAGGTATAGGCTAGAGAAAAAATATATTGGATAAGAAAGTATAATTATGTATCCAAGTTAAACCACAACGTCCTCTTGTGTCTTTGGACGTGATGTAGGCAAAAGTGGCTATCTATTTAAGCTATGTAGGTTCAATATTTACAACCGCATGCAACATAAAAAGTTGAAGAAATGAACGGAAAGCGTATCGATTTATACATCGATGTTTCGGGCATGTATATAATTAAGTATTATAATCAAATCGAGATATCTCAAGATGAGACAAGTTGAAGAAACAGCTGCAGAAACGAAAACATTTAGAAGCAATTGCAGTTTGAATATCAGCTGTAGAAACGAAAACCTTTAAAAGCAATGGTCGTTGGAGAATCAGATGCACAAGCGAAAGCCTTTAGTAGCAAAAGTAGTTGGAGAAGCAGCTGCACCAATCAAAACCTTAGCAAGGGTAGAGATTCTGCTGCACAAACGAAAACTCTTAGAAGCAATAGTAGTTGGAAAATCAGCTGCACAAACGATAACCTTCACGAGCACTACTTAATAGTTTAAAAATTAGCTGCAGAAACGAAAGCTTTTAGTAGCAATAGTAGTTGGAGAATCAGCTGCACAAACGAAAACCTTTAAGAGTAATACTTAAAAGTAGCAAAATCAGCTGCAGAAATGAAAGCTTTAGTAAGAATAATAATTGAAAAATTAGCTGCAGAAACGAAACTGGTAGAGGCAATTGTATTTGGAAAATCAGCTGCACAAAGCCACTTGAAGATTTCAAGCTTATTAAGTAGTCAACTTTCATGAACATAAGCACTACCTACTTAGGTAGTGAAGCCAGCTTAGCTCTCGAATCGTCAAGTATAGTTTGAAAGTAATAATCAGATTATCTATCCTTACTAGCACTGCACACATAAATAGGCCTTTCTCAATATAGTATTATAGAGGTAGTTGATATTGACTTAATGCTGCTCCGCAAAAATTGTATGTGTGTAATCTTTACGTCCGATGGAAATAAAACCTCGTAAAAATTTGAAATATATCGTATCGTATACCTTTAAACGAGCAATCCCGGAAACGGCTCGAACGATTTTCATGAAATTTACTATACATGTAGTTTCGGAGGTCATGAATAGATCTAGATATGATTATTTTTTAGAAAATGTCGTTTTATTCGTGGCTTATTAATTTTACCGAGGAAAGCTCGGTCATCCGGACGACTAATCTTAATTTATTATGATCTTTGCCACTAGTTGGCGTATAATTTCGAAAGCGTGAAATATATAATATTACATATACCTAGAATACTGGAAAATAGCCGAGCTAAATAACCTGAGTTAAACTCTGGTCACGCCTAAAAAAGTTTTACTTTACAAATCATTATTACCACTAACACTAAGTAGATTTCTTATTCTACTTCTTCTTCAGATTGGTGGCCACGTCTGGGAACGTTGGATGAAAGTCGGTCAACCTCTGATTAGGTGGGATGACATATGACGACGATGATGTAACCGATCCTAGCTGGAGGTGAGTGACCTAAGATGGATGATCTCGGCGGTTGTTGAAAGTGGCGTACATACTCACTGGTGTTCGTATGAAAAAGGGCTCATGATAATATTATTTATCATATTTGAATCTGAACTAGTATGTCTTTTCTCGTGAGCTCAACGTGAGCGAGAGGTACCACCCCTGTTATAAATAAACTTATAATAGAGTTAAGCTATTGTATTGTATTACAGTAAAATTACACTTTAGAATTTAAGGGTCCCACCATAGAGTAAAGTAATACAAGGTCCCACTCACTAACAGTTTGCCGTACGATAAAAATCTGTCAGGTAATCGCAACAACCCACACACTAACAGTTTTGTTTAAGGTTTTGGCCGGACGACTCATAAGAACTGATAGTGTGAGGCCACTCAACGATTCCGATCTGCGCCGACAGATCTCAGCCGGACAGTCTATCGCGTCAAGGGCAAACGAACACACTCTAGTGAGTAATATTTCAGTTGTATCACTTTACTCTATGAAGTAATCGAAGTAAAATAAATAAAAAATGTCAGCTTAGCTACGCCGTCAGTTTTAAGATCTTCGACTTGTTTGATTTTAAACCTATGTCAAACAACGGCCGGCTGGCGATCGTACAGTTAAAAACTATCGATTCCCGACTGCTAGTGTGTGTCCTCAAAACTAGTAGCAGATTATTGCCGGCAGGCAAAAATCGCCTTAGTGTGTGGGCGTTTAAGACCTAGAACGGCAGACCGCAGAATACGACCAGAGACTGCAGGCGGACTGTTAGTGAGTGGGGCCCTTAAGATCTTCATACAAACGCTCTGTCAAAAATCTAGCATCGATTTATACAGGCGTGAACGTTTACTTGTTTACGCTCAGCAACACGCATATATACCTATACAACTGCACATCCACTGACCAACTACACTTGTGTATTGTTGTCAGTGGATGTGCAGTTTTCCCGAAAGCGGGGAATGACTCGGCCGCTGATAACAATTAGTTTTAGTAGTAACAATTAGGTTTAGCTGGTAACAATTAGCAGATATGTGGGGTAAATAATGAAATATAATTAATTAGGAAATAATAGCTAAACAAAAATTATATCATAAAATTTAATTAAGAAATACTGAGAATTTTTACATGCCCGACGTTTCGGATACTAATTACAGCATCCATGGCCACGGTAGGACGATAAAATCCGTAAAAGCTGTTTCGTTATAATAAGTGAAATTTAAGTAAACTTTAGAAAACAATTTTGAGAGTTTCTCGAGCGTATGACCAAAACATCTAATATCTAATAATATAATCTAACTAATTACTAATTTATTTATTATTTCTATTGAAACCATTTTTTTATATTAATAGACTTCAGACAGGAAGAAATATCATACCCCACCACGGTTCAGGCCTTGTCGTGGCCGTGGGGTTCAGTAGCCTAGGGTGTCCCCAACACCTTGGGCGAAGCGAATTGAGCCGAGGGGGCTCTTTGTACCTCTCTTATAAGAAGAGGGGGCAAAAGAGCAGGGGGCAAGAGGCTAGGTCGGGAACCTTGCCTCATTGTACTGTCCCGACGTTGGGAGGGGTTGTTCTGTGGTGCTGTGCAACCCCTCTGTGGAGTCGGCGTCGGTGCCCTGTTGCTTGTAGATCCGGGCACCTCACCAAAGGCGGTATTGGTGGCACTCGCCGGGTTTTAGTGGGTAGAGCTGCGTCCACTTACCAGCTTTTGGGCGCAGCCAGACCCACATATCCGATTGGGGAGACCCGCTCCCCCGCGGGACGCCTAAGCGCATTTCCTGGCCTAAGCGCAATTTCCAAAAAAAAAAGGGAAGAAATATCATTTAAAAGGCATTGCTATCTTACGTCCAATAAGATGTGAATAAGATGAGAAATGGATGCAAACACATATTTTTTTAGTTTTTTCTATAACGTTTATTAAAGCTTTTTCGGTCTGGGTATTTTTGTGTTTACAATCTAGCTTTTTCTATTTAAACTACTTAATAAGTTCTGCCATATGACGCAAGACTTCAATTAATTATCAGTCCACCACCAATGAAATATTTTTAATAAGTCGAGGCAATTCTGTACGAAGATGTAAACAGCGCCATCTATTGCTTGATGATTGAAACTTTCATATTTAAGGAACGCTCAAACTGTTGCGTCTAATATGCTACGGTGACGATCTACTAGTGTGCATTTTTTTACCCGATTTTGATAAATTACATGTAAGTCGACATATATTATAGTCCTGTTAAGAAATACATTTACTTCGACTAAAAAAAGTGATTAATTTTTTCGTAGTTGGGTCATAGTACATAAGTTAGGTCATAGTTGAAAAAATAATATATTTTAGTTCATATTTTACTAGTATGTATATTATGAAATTTAAAATAAATGTGGTAAAAGAAATCCTATTACTGCGTGTTTGAGACCACTTACAAGATATACCTAGGTAATTAAAATTTTCCCATGACATCATCTTTATTTATCACCCGTATTCATCCCCTGTTATACAAGTTGAAGATCCATCTAGGCGGGGTTCATAATACATTTTAATCCACTTTAGATATCTTTTACGCCGTTGATCAATAATTGAGTGAAATATAAAGGTCATAAGGCTGAATTTATCCCCACTAATATTTTGCGCACACTTTACAAGTACTTTACACACTTTACATGGCAGCGATATCAGATCGGTTTGATAATTGATGTAATGCCATTATTTTAGGTAGTTTGTGTGTTGACAAGTACTTTTGGTTGGGGCTTAAATCTTAGACATCTCTAAGGCAGTCTTATAAGTCTGCTCCTTTTTCTTATGTGATATTAATGAAGCGATAAGACCACCATTTTGGCACACTCCTAGTCCAAGTTTAAGTTGTCATCTGATATCAATTTCTATGGTACAAAATAAAACATATTATTATTAAAATAACTTAAAGGAGTATAATAAAACCTATACCTATTCCATATATATTAATAAACTAACCCTACGACTTAAAACTTTCCTTGACTTTTAGGCCAAATTTAATAATAAAATAACTGCCAAATACAAATAGAAACTACTAATAATGTTAGCTTAATAAAAAAATGATAATAAATAACATTAAGTTAAATAACCGTACGTCTACTTAAGTAGGTAAATACAAAAAAACTGTATCCTAGTCAAACTTAATTAATAGGTAATAGAAATAAGTAAGTAACTCTCATTTAATACTACTATAAAAATCCAATACTAAATAAATAATGATAAGTGAGGAGATTAAAATACTACGATTTTTTTATTTACTAGATTTTACGATTAAATTATAAAAAATATAAGAACAAAATTTAAAGAAATTTAATTAAAATCCGTTCGTGGTTTTAGCATGAAAGGGTAACAAATAGAGTTACTTTCGCATTTTTAATAATATTATTATGGAATAGCACCTTGGCACCTCAGTCCTAAATATTTAAAACGCACCTGTTAGTACGGCGCAGGTGTATCGGTAAGGGATATCAGTAGTCATGACGACATATCTTTTGTTGGTTTAAAAAACGACAAGAATTTAGACAACTGTGTAAAGGGGGCATGCTGCCCTTATAAAATGTGACTTTATATAAATAGGTCATCAGCTTTTCAATTTTTTATTATAACGCATCGTACGCATAGATTATACTATACCTAGATAGATATGGTACCTATAATCACTAACGTGTGAATAATTGGACATACACAGACATGGGCATATTTCCGATATACGAACTTTGAATGGATACTCTATATATATAACGATACTCCTTCATGGAGATAGATAATGGATATCTGTCTCCTACTACTGTACTGACTCGGTCTTTTGTTCTAGAGGGTCCGGGTTCGACCCTGACCCCGCCCTCCACCCTCAAGTGCCTTGAAATGGCTTTTTCTACGTCGTCTCTAGGTGCAGAGTTCTTATCAATGTAAATTAATCAAGCTCAAACACAAGGTAGCTGCCGTAAATCGTTGAGGAGTTCGCTCGACTGTCTCTAGGCTCCACCATCAGATCATCTCCAAAGCTTTATGAAATTACAGTGCTTTAAAATACTACGAGATGGTCTCGTAGTATTTTAAGGCACTATAATTTCTCTTCTTTCCGCTCGATCACCGGTGAAGGTGATGAAACCTGCATGCCTGATGAGATTTGACGGTACGTGAAGTTCACTAACCCGCATTGGGCCAGCGCCTCGGTGAACTATGGCCCGATACCCGCCTCGCCTGATTTCGAGGAGAAAACCCGTTTCCAGCAGTGGGACATATCCTTATCACCATAATTGCCTCTTTTATTAAAATTCAAAGCTGTTTCACGGGAGAAACAAAGAAAAAGCAAGAAAGAGAAAGCGCGGCACATGCCATCTACAAATAAAACCCCTATTAAAAAACCTTAGGCTTAGGTGTGTTTTATTTAATTTTGCATAGACAACTTTTTAATACTTTTGCATGTACATAACTTTTAAATGTATTCTAGTTTATTTAAAAATATTCGTTTGCTTGTATATTAATCAATTTAATGCTTTAGATCTCCTCGGAGGGCAGTTCGGTCTTTTACATGTGCTGCTACCTAAAATTTTTAACGTTATCATTAGTCACGAATTAATATTAAGTGTATTTCTATTCACTTAAAAATCTAAAGCCTGGAATTATAAGAATTTATAAGCAAATATTATAAGTTGATAATAGAAGCCTATTATCAACTATTATAATATTTGTACTTAAGATGTATATAAAATTCAATAAATATTTATGTATATCCTGAGATATAAAAATACAAAAAAAATAATAATAAACATTTAGCAATTTTCTAATATCAAAATTTCAAAAATCTATAGCGCCTGATATAGTTGAGTGTGTCTGTTAGTGAGTCCTTCTATTGCTATAGCGTTAGCTAGGTATTACATACGAGCCCTTTTGCGCAATAGGTACTTATCTAAAAATATATTATGTTGGGATATTGTCAAAGCAGTTACATCCTACCATAGACGACAATGCCACAGTATACGGTTTTACCCCACCTCAAGTTACGTTTTAGTTAAGTTTTACCCAAGTTATACCAAATAGCATGCAGTGGGCCTTCATTAAATGCAAAAACGGTTCAATAATTTAGGATTTCAGAAGAAAATATGATTGATGAAAAAAATGAGAGAGCATAATCATCATCACCCGTCCACTGCTGAACATATGCCTCCAATGAACGCCAAGACGACAGATCCCTTGCATTCAACGCGGACAGTCAAGCAAAACAATTTATTCGAATTTGTTGAATTATTTGTACATTTGATATCCCTATATTGCTATTAGAAGTAAGGGAGCTATTCATTCTTTTTTTAATTTTGCATTAGGCAAATTCTATAATCTATTACCATCCCAAACATCGATGTGTGGTCTTGTAGTACTGTACGGGTAATAGGCCTTGTCAGTCCCACTCATATTCTCCTGGTAGGGCAGCAGCCACTGTTTCGACCAGCAACAATTCATAAGGTCGAACTTGGCACAATCCTCGCCTGGCAGCCGATCAGTTTTGTAGTGCAGCCAACCGAACCATTCTGCGGTTACCTAAAGGTATTCAATAAAATAATAATATCATACAAGTCGACGATGGTCCAGTGGGTATGGATTCGGCGTCTTTTGCGAGAGGTTCCGGGTTCGATCCTAACACGCTGTGGCGAATTGTAATAGCTTTTTCTAGATTTCTAAGTGCACCCAAAACACGAGACTATCGTTCTATTGAAGGAAAACATCGTGAGTAAACCTGCATGCCTGATGAGATTGTTGGTCTTTTAAAGTATGTGAAGTTCAGCAACCCGCATTGGGCCAGTGCACCCGTGAACTATGGCCCAATACACTCCTGACATCGAAGAGGAGACCCCCCGTGCCCTGCAGTGGGATATAAGTGGGTTGATACTTTACTTTACTTTTTATACACTGCAGGCGTTGGAAACTGGGAGGTGGGGCAAAAGACAATAGTAGTGGATACAGATTATCCAATATAGATCACTAAGAGCAGGAACTTAAAGGCAGCTTTCACTAAAATGGCCGAAGAAGCCTTGAGATTTAATTTTTCGTTCATAATGCTATATGAGCTGAAACTAAGTTTTTCAATTCTATTGATACATTGCTGGGCACGCGTCCATTATCGAAATCGGCCGAGGAGGTTTGCGACATATTTCACCGATGCGGTGGTCAAGCAAGCTTAAAAAAAACTCATTTCAAGTTATTTTATACTAGCAAAGAAGCTGTTCTTTGCTAGTATAAAATAACTTGAAATGAGTTTCTGGGTGCCTGTATCTATATTATATATGGATCTATCTCTGTAGTGACATCTAGCGGTGAGTTACAACCAAATATGAAGCATAAAACGTTAACTGTGTAAAACTACTATGTAAAGTCAGTTTCAAGCATTTTTTTTTTTCTATATTTATCATACACATCTGCACCTGGTAGGACTCTCACCTCGACCGCTGCGAAGTGCTGATGTCTCTTTAGATAAGTATCATAGTACATATTCTCACCTGTGAAGCGTCGTAATTCCACCTAACGGCGGGATTGTACTCGACCCAGCGATTACGTCCCAGCATATAATATGAATTTTCGTAATACTTATTGCCGAATTCGTCACAGCCTACGTACTTTCCTTCCTAATTTAACGTGAAGGGTAATTAATTGTTTATTTAATTTTAAATTATTGGTAAGATTTTGTTGCAGGCGACATCGATGTCTACATTAGGAATCAAGCAAGGAAGGATCGACACCAACATTTAATATTTCCGTCCGCTGTGGACATAGGCCTAGTTCAATGAACGTCAAGGCAGCTGATTTCGTACTACTCGATTCCATATAGAGCTAGGCTCCGCACTGGTATACCCGTTCCACTACGTTAGACCAACACTTCAATGGCTAACTGATGTTTATTAGATTATATCAATATTCCGTTCCTTTTTCGTCTAGGCGTTCATTGAGGGAGGCCTATGTTCAGCAGTGAACGGAAAAGGGCATCAGCCTAACACATGATGATGATGTAATTATTACAGATTTTCTGTTTTGCAGCACAAAATAAGATTTGTAAATAAAAATCGCCCAAGAAAATAATTTTCCTAACAATAATATTAATTACTACTTACTTTAATAGTATCCATCAACCATATCTTATCCAGTGATTTAAAAATACCGCCGTTATGGGAAATGATTTTTAACATTCTCACAAACTTACCGTATGGTATATATTTAAAAATCATTTTAAATAATATGTGTACTAATATTTATTATTTTCGAGAATTAATTTAGTAATGAATTTTCTTTTCGATGTATGTCTTATGTCAATTTTAAACAGCAAACAAAAAGTATTATACGTGTCTGTAAACATATTATATCTTAGACACAAGCTTAAACTTTATTTTGCTAAATATAAACTTTGTGAAAAATCTATTAGCGCTAAGGCCCCGTTCGCACGAGAGCTTTTATAGGTACTGAGCTATAAAAACCATTCGAATGAAACAAGTGGACACCCATGTATCTGTTCACGCGAAGGCGTTTTTAAAACGCACCAGTTTTTTATCGTGCGCTGTTGGATTTTCGACGTTGAGTGTTTGACGGTGGTTTGACGTTTAGTCGAATTTAACATGCCAAACTCGGCAACTCAAGCCGACGTCGGGTTTTACCGCGACGGTTTTTAAGCGCTCGTACAAACGGGGACTAAATCAGGCACGACTGCCGCCACAGCAAACGCCGTGACGCCGTCATCTATCACGCGCCTATTTTTTCATACCATTTTTCACTCACTTTTCGTTTTTTTTTTATTATTTTATTATATGTAAGTAAATACTAATAAAAATAAAAGTGTTTCTGATCTACCAATGCATTCGCTGTCCTTATTTAAAACTTAGCTCGTTTTTACGGATAAAATTTCACGTACGTTCAGTGACCAACCCAAGTTGGATGCAAGCCTCAACTTTCATTCTGAGATTCATTAAAGGAGGTTATATATAACACAAAACATAATAAATTTACACTGTAGATAATAATGATGTTTATTTACGGTAAATGTGATTAAAAAATATTCTTCAATTCTCTTCGGGCACATAGCAGCAATTTTTTATTCAGAAACATTTCGCCATTCTTATGATACAACTTACTTAATACCATATCAAATCACATCCAAAGATCTTTATTAAAAAAAAATAGTCAATAAGAAGTAAAAAAATAATAATTATAATAATTAAAAACTCGTTTGAGATGCAGGATCCCCCAAGAAGAAAGAGAAAAAAACTTAGGGGTTGCTCTTATATCAACAAAATATTTTATAAATACGTAATATTTTATAAATACAACATGTAACATCTTAAGTGTGAGTGTCTTATTCCCAAGGTGTGGTATCTTCAATAAAATCTTTTATTTCGTAATAGGCTTTACCACACAAACGTTCCTTAACAGTTTTCTTAAATTTATTAATGGAAAGATTTTTAACGTTTTCTGGGATCCTATTGTAAAAACATACATAAGTTAGTTGTATCATAAGATTACCCAACTCGTAACAAGTCTACAATCTTACAGCTCAATACTATAACGCCTACGTACCCAGTACCTACAAACGAAACATTATGATTACATGTCGAATTATTTATAATATATTACCAATGATATCACTCCATGCGAAATAGGCCAATGAGAAGTATATTTATTACCATAGGTTGATATTTCAAGGTAACTGATAATTTAATTAAAAATAAAAAGAGTTATAAGGAAAAGCAACATAATAATTTAATTAGAACAAACGTTACATACATTATTCACAGCCCAATAACAGAAAAGAAATGATTCTTGAAAACGTTAAACTCAAATACAAACATATTACCATTACCTTGGAAGTACTTAAAGGAAGACTTGCATTGCTCATGGTTTCACTACATTATACTTACATATAATATAAATATGTTAAATACATAAGAAACTGTGCGAGTATCAGTAGAAGTGATTGGATATAGTTGATTTCTTTAAGTGTGTTCGAATTATGTTAGTGAAGTCGTAGCTACATTACAAATTTTCAAGTCTGTCTTATGAGTAAATATACAGAGTTTAATTCTTTAATTTGTCACAAATATTTTAATAAATAATACTGCATAAACACATGTTAACTTAATAACGAAAATTTAAAAACATTATCCTACTTAAATGATCTATACTAAGTACATAATTCATCTGTAAACTTTAAAAATTTTGAAGCATGAAGCAATGAGAAATGAGATTACATTAAATTAATATTTTTCACAAACTTGATACCAATTCATCCTATTTTAATTGGAAAAGTGGGTACAGTCATCCGCACATAAATATATATAAAACGTATTACAAGTCTACATTGGCCACTAACAATAAGACAGTATTTAGTAATCATAAAACATCAAGTATTACATAGGTATTTAAATTATTGGCCTATTACATCTTTGGAAGATTCGTCAATTATTTGGAAGACTTCTACGACATTTAATTTTGTGGCTTAAGACGAAGCATTCGATGATCTGGCAGTGTACATTTCGATATTGTAAGCAAAGTAAGTTAACTAGGTTAATTAAATTTTAACATGTTATTTTTCATATATTCTAACGAACTGGGATAGAAAAATACGATGAGTAAGTTTCCTTTCTCGATAGATTTTTATTTCAAAATGTCCATTATTTGCTTTTCCTTTTTTTTGATAATTATTCCATAACTAAACATATATTTTCATCTTTTAAAATTTACAGAAACGAAAGTAATGCTACTTGTAGATAATTGGGAAAAAAATTGTTATTTACCTACATAGTTAAGTTTATCTGGTTTATTTTATTACGTTACACTGCAAAGTACGAGTCTCCTCTTCGAAAAAAGGCGAAAAGGGTATTGGGCCATAGTTTACCAATGTACTGGCCCTGTGTGTTTGTGCCCTCACACTTTTAATCGATGTTTTCCTTCACCGGTGAGCGAGCGATGACCTCGTGTTCAGGTGAAATTAAAAATGTAGAAAAACCCGAGGATCGAACCCGGAACTCTCTAGAACTCACTAGACCGTCGTCGCTCATCGAAAGTTTTGTGAAATTATGTTATTCTCGAGTGCCTCGTCTTAATAAGCCAATCTGGGACAGATCCGACCACATAGCATGCAGTGGTTAGAACACTGGATGTCCTTATATGATATGGGATTATTTGCAAGACTAACGCCCAGTTTTCAAAAGGCTGATCAACAGACAACACAGCAAAAATTAACTAATCAACTGTCCAGTGGCTTATTAGGTGTCAAATCAGTGGCTAGAAAAGCATGGTTAAATTACATAATTTGATCGACCTGTCAGTTGACATAACAACTACAATGAAAAGCTGTCAAATTTGACTCTCGAATCGTATGTTAACCGCCATTAACAGCCATGTTAGTTGCCATACACTTTGGACAACGTTTCAGAAACCGGGCGTGTGTCTTTTTGCGCGTCTACTAGCCAACACTAAATAGATATATAAATAAAACACTATTATGGCATCCATATTCGTGTAGGTTAGATAATAATAATTATGATTGGTATATGATTAATTCATTCGTACCTTATTAAGTTAAAACAACTTAATTTTGAAATTAATTTAAAAATGTTCATAATGATTAAAAGTACCTAAGTAATTTTCAATCGCTCTATTATGAATAATATTAAGTTCACAACTACATAATAAAAGATTTATGAAAGATAAGAGACATTTATATGTTTAAATTATTATATAGACTGTACTGTACTTATTAGTACTGTAGAACTTTATTTTCTAACAGTTAGAATTAATTATAATAATAAAATATTAAATATTGTCCAACTATAATTGTACTTCACAAAATATATTAATTCGGAAAAATGAGAAAGTAAAAGAAAAAAGATTTAAGAAAGAAGCCATTTTAACAAAGATAAAAAATAATATATACTTATAAATTTTCTTGCTAACGCGAAGTTTACTCATTATAATGAAACAAGTTTTACGGATTTTATCGCGGTTTATTTAGTTATAAGCATAGCTCCTTTTGTCTGACTCAGTAAATCCTCCTCTAACCATGGTTTATGTAAAGTATCCGAAACATCGGGCATATAATACACTTAATAAACCGCGATAGAATCTGTAAAAGTTGTTTCATTATATGAATACAATATAAATTTTTATCAGATCTAATATAAATTTAAAAAGTACTTAAGTATTTTTTACAATGTTTACCCTTAAAACACAAAAATATAAACAGCAGAAGCACAGCTGTAGTTTCATAGAACTAGTACTAGAGATTTTCTATATGACCAGACACAAAATGAACTATGAAGTTCATCATTTAAGTACACTACACTGAATAAGTACACTTATAAATTAGCAAAAATGCTTAAATTTACATTTTATGTTAGCTTCAACTATAATATAAACTAAAATATCATGTAGTAAGAAAGAACAATTTGAATTACATCAAACAATTGTCTATAAGTATCATTTTAAAACATAAAGGGTGGAAATACAAATAGACTTTTTTTTAAATATCGGAATTATAACTCACAAATACATTATTCTGAAACAAAAAAAAAAACAAAATAATCAACAGTAATAAAATTTATACGTAAATGTATTGATTCTGCAAAAAGCCTTCGCGTTTATAAGCTTGTAAAACATTAACGTACTAAGCCTCCTAAATTCCTAAATTCTAGCCCCGTTCAACTTCGCAGTACCGAGTACGTAAGTTAAACGAAAATGGCGCCGCTTGCCCAGGTACAATTATGGACAAAAACAATTCATGATCCGCGGTTGCCGTAAATTTTTAAAATTCTATAGAACAAAATCGTGAACTTCTCATATATATTTTTACGAAGTGTGAAAATGGTGTGAAGCAATTTAATAAACGCAAGGTGTTTAAACGGGTAAGAAAATTTCATAAAATTTCGTTTGGATTTTCTTTCAATCTATCTTACTATCTAGTAAAACAGGGGCGTGGAATGTGGTCGTTAGACGTTAGATATTATAAAATAAATCAATTAAAGGAATACCAATAAAAAATGTATACAACAGCTAATGTACCTACATGTATAATCACTATCGCTGATTGGCCTAACCCATTTTTTTTTAATTAAATTAAATAATCGCACGTAACAGAATTAAAAATGTGAAAATACTAAAAACTTCGGTCGATAAGTACTCCACGACCTCGCGGACCGTACCTCATACCGCAATTACATCAAGACCCGAAAATCAAAGTCATGGTTCGACTCACGTACTGCTAGTAATAAGAGAGTCTTAATAATATTAATATACTAATTAATTACATACTTCTGGGGTAAATGTAGTAGTCTACTTGATGTGCGTCATTATTTCACGTGCAGTAATGCATTTTAGTTATTCGACAGATAAAACCGCCATGATGTATTCAAGTATTTCGACCCAGATTTATTATATGTTTTCCTCTTATGGCCATGGTTTCTGTACATTTTCCGAAAAGTCTCGCATGAAATGTTTTTCTCGCATGAATTTTATCATCATTTATTACAGTCTTAGGCATCACAAAATACTCTTTATTTTTATATTACTACATCTCAGCGAAAAGTGGAGTTGCAAAATATTTATATATAGTAACATGAAGTAGTTTGAAATTGAGTTAATAAAAGCGATAACTGCATTCATAATACACATAAATCGCTTTAAAACATATTTATATTATATATTGCTTGTGTTATATCCTGTTTTATACGCGTTATGTAAAGTTTAACTATAATGTACTATGTAAAGTTCTTCCTATATATATATCTTACTGGTAAGTTCTTCCTATATGAAAGCGTTATTACTAATCATTATCACTTAAATTGATTGCAAGTTGTCACGCATAAACTAAATTTTCACATATGTATTTTATTTTAGTCAAAATGGAAATACGACGTGCTTTATAACTTATTTTGACTGAGTACTTGAACACAAACTAAAAATTATCAACTCAGAACCCTCTAAATGAATCTTTGAAGAAAAAAAATTACATATCATTCAAAAAAATCTTAGTTATTTAAAAACCATGCGAAACAAACACATAAACTTAAATTTTAAAATAATATTTACGTACATTTCCTAGCCACTAATTTTACATTCGTTATATTTTGTATACATATTATGAGTTATAAAATATTCTTATAATATAATATTGGCAACTACATTGGAAGATTTTGGTCTACATGCTATTCAAACAGTAGGTATATAGAATTATGTTTAATATATTACATAGTTAACACACTATTTTTACAAATAAATATTGTTTGTAATAACGTTGAAGAATTAAATATTTATTATTAATAAATGACTAGCACAAGTGCGCTATTTTCAAAAAAAAAAATATTTGTTTACTACAAGATTCGTTCTGCTACATTTTTTCTAGCTTAGATATTTAATCCCATTAGATAATTTTATTTTTAAGTTTTAGTTTCATAATCTAAAACAACATCCATTTAAATACAATACTGGAAATAATCCTATATTTGACAAACCTCATTTTTAAAAGTTGGAAATATCGTCTTAGTCTTACTGCCTTTAAAACGTGTATGTTTATTTTGACAATACTATTTGTCCTATATCTGGATTTAGGATTAAATGTTTTAAGTCGTTTACTATTAAAGTGATTTTCATGTCTCCGTACACAAGTATATTTTACAATATCTATTATAATATATTCCTAATAATTCATATTTTTATATAAACTTGCATAATGATTATGAATTAATGTTACAAAACATTTTATGCAATACACGTACAATTTTGTATATAACATACAAAAAATACAAACTAAACTTATATATTAATATACTATAAATTAAGGTATATTTTAAATACATCTGAATAAAAATGTTAAAAAAATATAATTTTTTGTTGGCACATGGTTATTGTGAATATTGTGAAAAGTTGTTTATTTTTGGAATGTCAGAAAAGCTTACTCACAAATATGAATACTGCTCGTTTTATGAAAAGGAACAATGCATGGAGACTTACCGTAGAAAGTTGACAGTAGTTTACTATTAACGACAACTACGAAGCTTACAGTCAAACCAACTGTAGAATAATTTAAGGCTTCGAATTCGAAAACCTATTAAGTACATGAATAAAACAATAAGTACATGAATAAAAACAATAATAACATGTTTTTATAGGGGTCTACGGTAGATTCGCAACTAGTCCTTGGTATAGAAGACAATTAGAAAGTTTACTGTCTATAGTCCGCGCCACTAATGAAGTCCTGCGGCCAAATCAGGAACTAAATTTGCAAGCCTGACATCTTGACATTTTAAATTGTTTTACGTGAAATATGGATGGTTAAAGGATGAAAAATTAAGGCTGTATAATGATCGTTAGAGTGAAAGAATTTCGTGAAGTAGAACGTAAGAATAAACAACTATTAACCCCGTTGAATAATGTGTTAATGTCACCGCCATGATAGGTTAATTTTAGAGATTCCAGAGTCACTCATTTTAGCCTAATTTATGGCTAAATTTTTTTGTCAGTATAATTTATTATAATTTTTATTGTACTAGTCTCAGTGGAAAATGATTACATTAGAAACCCATTCCCATAACTTAATGTTGCCAACATTGAGTTATGGGACCGCAGCGCCGCGTCGCGTCTATCGTACTTATTTCGTGGCGCGGACTCTACTTATATCTTTTATATATTATTCTAAATTTGAAAAAACCATGTACTCGAATTATACAGTTTTTTAATACATAAATAATAAAAATATAAAACCTGCTCCAATATGGAAAAGATCATATTATAAAAGTCAGTGCTATCAAATTTAAATTAAAATAATGTAATTTTATGTGTGATGAGTACACAATATATATTTCTAACATATTTTAGTTCTATGTGCAAAAAAGAACCGAATATTTTCATCTATTTCTATAGTAGTCTCTTGTGTTCATACTACATATAAATATTGTGATATTTTATGTAATCAACTAAGTTGCTAATGTGATACTAAGTGATGTTACGACATTAAATTGTTTTTATAAATTATTCAGTAATCCTCATTAATAATTCCAGAAAAATGTACTTGTAAAAAAATACAAACTTAACCATGTAAATAATATATAAAAAATATAACTGTTCTATGTACAATCATAGAAAAAATCTTGAATATAATTTAAATGTATAATCAAAATCATGATTATCTAAATCGTCTATTAATGAGAAAGAAAGATATAAAAAAACGGTGGTAAATATTTTAAGTTAGGTACATAATAATAAGATCTGAAGCTAGACTAGAAAACTTATACAAGACACTAAGCAAGTAAGTAAGTGATTAAGTTTGCGAAGAGCCATAAGTTCCGGCGGGCGGTCTATAGTCTTGCGGTAGAGCCATTACCTGTTTCTTCGTAAACGCATACTTTCTTACCCCAATATTTTTGTATGTATTCTCTCGGCGACAACCTTCACTGTAAAATTAATTAAGAATGTTTTAATATGATTTAAGTTAAATAAATGTAGAGTGGATATTAATAATAATAATAATAACATTAATTTGCTAAATTGTAGGTACAAATCAAAATAACAAAAATTCAGTATTCCCTTTCACAATCGACTGTCACAGACAGTGTGCAAATATTAAACTTAAATTGATACATCTAAAATCAAAGACTTAAATTAACTAGTAAATACAATGTCAAATATCTTAATTAGGAAAAATTTATTTAAAAACAAAATTTTATTACATTTCGAATTCAAATTATACATATGTATTTATGTAATGATTTATAATATTATTATGAAGTCACAGTAACATAAAAAATAAAACAGTCAAATCAATAAGTTGCTTAGTATGTCATTGTCATTAAGGTATTCTTTTATGCTATTATTACAAAGGCCAAATTCACATACCAGAATCACTAGTGATTATAAACGCGACAGTTTGTATGTATGAATTTTTACTCTGTAAAAACTACAATAACATAGCTTATACATTAGAATAACAAATAGTTTATAATTTTTAAAGATTTTGTGTGAATTGTCCAAAATCTAATACTGCGCAGACGAAGTTGCTGACAACAGCTAGTTAAAATTGTGTCCTTATGGGTTAATATGACACTAATGTTCGGATTGAATGAATTGTATCATAAAATTGGAACTAAAGTCTATAACTAATTTGTGAAGAATGTATTCCTCTCACTTTTCGTACAAAAAAGGGATGCAGTTTAATAACACGATGTATACCTATCTACCTACATATAGCTAGTGTGGTCATATATGACGTACCTTCTCATAATGTTCAAAGCTTTCTTCATTTCTGTCTCGGCGAGGTGATACTCCGACGCTAGTATAGAACACTGTTCGTACGTAACCGACATACCGGTCCTGTCTTTGGCGCTCTTACAGGATGTGAAGCGGATACCTGAGAATTAAAAATAATCATCATGAGATAGGCTTATTTCGTCAATTATTACCACAAACATAAAATAATAAATAAAAATGAATGGTAAAACATAATGATGGGATTAAGCTATATAAGGACTTATCGACGACTGAAAACTAACAAAATTTTTATATAAAAATCGACTATCGTCGTTTGGGTTCTTCATTCACAAAAAAAGTTGTGTTATATTGAAAAATGAAAGTTAATTAATTTTTCATTTTCATTTGAGAGCAGGTTTTCTTGTGATGGTTTTTCAGACATATATTTATTTAAAAGCGATTTAGTCATCTCATCAGCTCTTGCAATTGCGTTGGGTTTTAATATACATAGTAATGGCCATAAATACTGTTAAAATAAAAAATAATTAGACGCAATCTATCATTTTTATATGATTGTTCCATTATGTTTTCTCATTTTCGCGCCAACGCATTATTATTTTTAGACATTCACACCAAGTTAATATTGAAATGAGGCATTATTATGAGTGTAATAGCAAGCCGTCATCTTGTTTCGATCTTAATCCGCTGGCTTATGATATATGGTTAGTTTTAGAGATTATGGCTTGCATTATATGGCGTGATCATTTGGAAATTTCTGCGTAGATAGGACTAAACAAAATATTGATGTATTATAGGGTAGTTTCGAATAACTTTGTAACAGTAGGACGTCTGACACCTCAGTCCTCCCGTGACCATGGTTGCTGTAAGGTACCCGAAACGTCGGGCTTGTAAAAAATTAAATAATCCGCGATAAAATCCGTAAAACTTGTTTAATTATAATGAGTTAAATTCGCGTAAGCATAAGAAAACAATAAATAATTAGGATTTCTTAAAACAATTCATATGATTGATTGGCAGTGAAGAATTTTCTAATGGCAAGAGAGATTTCTAATAATCTTTAAAAATTCATAACTTCAAAAGTCAGAGTCCTAGATGTCTGCATTTTTTATGTACCTGTGTGTGTATAAAATAAATATTAATAAATTGAATACCGTTCATAAGCCTTGTAGCTAGCGCGGCCAAGTGTAGCACTTCCACATTCTTCGGTACCTTCTTATGTACAGCTATGCGTAGGTGCTCCATAACATCTTCCAATGGTTTCGTTCTCGAAGATGCTAGTATATATCATTATTATGAAGTTATCAGAACAAACATATTAAGACTAATTTATTCGAGTTCATCATCGTATGTCACAAGATTATCATCATCAGCCTCTATCCTCTATATTTGGCTGGTCCATGTTCGATAAGAAGGGCAAGAGATTGATCGTCTTGGCGTTCATTAATAGGCCTATGTTCAGCATTGCCCGAATAACGAACTAGATAATCAAGTTTATTGTATGGAGAACAACTATTTGGAACATGGCAACGCATGGGAAATAGGCAGGACAATTGTTGTAGAGTCTACACCATTACTATCTACACTGTATACAGACTAGCCTTTTTTTACAAAATACCTGCACTTGGCGGGATTCGAACCCGATTTAACTTGTAGACACTTAGGGCCTGTTTCACAATCTCCAGTTAAGTTCCCAATAGGCTATCGGCAACATATTTGACAGATAGAGTATGGAGTATCTGTCAAATATGTTGCCGATAGCCTATTGGGAACTTAACTGAAGATTGTGAAACAGGTCCTTAAGGTAATATACTAACATAAACTTTCTAGAAAATATCCAATTGATTTGGAACGAATTATTATTATTTTTTTTTGTTACTCGGATTTTAGGCAAAGGGGCAGATGAGCCACTCGATGGTAAGCCATCAGCGTCGCCCATGAACATAAACAACACTGACACTAGGCTATGGAGCAATTCAAGCGTCGCATTTACACGGGAGACGACGCTATTACACGGGGAAAACAAGCAGGATGCTGGACCCAAGCAGAGAGGAGTGCAGCGGTACGCTCCTACCGGTAAGCGCAACCCTCACGCCAGTAACTCTCCGATAAGTAAAAACCGGTGAACTCAACCATCCCATCGGTAAACTCAACCCTCCCACTGGTAAACTCAACTCTTTCACCGGTAAACTTAACCCCCCACCGGTAAAGTCAACCCTCCCACCGTTAAACTCGACGCTCCCACCTTTAAAGGCAACCCCCACATAAGTAAACCCACTCACTCATAAGCCCGATGTCTATAAATCCTTACCTCTATTAGCAGCGGTGTGGTCGGTGGGGAATATCTTATTGTACTTGTGGTAGTATTTATTGAGCCGGTCCAAGTTATCGTTGTTCGAGTGGTACTGGGGGGTTGTCTCCCCGAGAGCCTCCGCGAGCGTCGCTTTCTCGTTGATACCGATGTTGAAGAATACCGCCGTTATGGTGAAATTTAGATGCTGAAATTTTATCATGGTATTAATAGATTTTAGTGAACACATCTTTAAAATAATACAATATTTTTGATACATTGGGGTTGTTACATTATCTTTAAAATAACAAAATCGTGGAATACAGTTTGACCTTGCAGGTACATCTATATTAATTTAAATACTCAATAGATGAAGGATCATAAAAATTTGAAAACAAATGTTATAGACGCAACTCTGAGGTCATTATTATTATAACTCATATTAAATACACGTATTCAACAAACTCACGACGGTATCCACGGCACAATCTAAACTTTTTTATTACATTGATTGAGCGGCAGTCACTCGCCGGCATCTCATTTACGTGTTGCTATCCTGAGACATAAGGTTTTTTTATGCCTATGCTATGGCCAAAAGGCTTTTGAGCGAAATCGGTGCTGTGGGTTGGCAGGTGGCTCATTCAAGCTAGACATAAAGTGTTGTGTCGGTGCAGTAATTATATTGTCCCTTTCTTTTCTTTTAAGCAGCAAGACTGATTCATTGAACAAATAAGTAGGCAGACGCGCGACACAACATTAACGTAAAATCATTTTAGTCTAAGCGCATTCGTGCATTGATTTGTTGAATTACAAAGCTCACACTTATTATATGACGACCTCTGTGACTCGATGGCTAGCGCGATGGCACTTAAGCCGAAGGTAGCGGGTTCGAATCTCGCCAGGTAACAAAAAAGTTTATGTTTTTCTGGGTCATGGATGTGTATTAAATATGATAAAATTCTTAAATTTGTGTATAAATAAGAAACTGGTACCCTTAACACAAGTCTCTTCGAGAACTTACCACGAGACCAGATTGTCGTGGTATAAAAGCGTCCATTGATATTATTATTTTTATTACACGTTCAGTTTATAAAATTTTGAACGGTCACCGTGTGATTTTATATTATTTACCTTTTTATCTGTAAATTTTCCATACAACGAGTCCGAAACGGGAATATGAACGGTTAGATCTCCTCTCGTTCCGGTTACTTGGGGTAGTGCCATGTTGCTGAAATAAAAAAAATGTTATATTTAAAAATGTGTATTCTGGGTATACTACACGGGATTGATGGTTGAGAGTAGATACATTGGAGTGGAGAGGGGTCAGCCATTATGGCGTCCAATGAAAAGCCACATTTCAATGTTTTGGTTATACGTCAAATCATAACTCAAATATCTTTCTTAAACGCCTGCAATCAAAAAGAAACTGTCTACCGACAAATTTATATTTTTACACAAAGTCAGAAAGAAAAAGACCCATGAGACAAATATTTGCGACGCCTATAGTTTTACTAGTAGACGATACTGTCCTTGACTACTTATCGAAACAAACAAACAAACTATATAAAACTAATGTTATTTCAAGAAATAAAAAAGTATTTAAGTACATCGGACCCAAAAAATCCTTGTCAATCCCATCACAACACAAAATATCTTAGTCGTAGGCAACAATTTGTGTACTTAAAATATGTCAAAATAAAATGTAGTTACAATCAATCGAAAACAATTAGGCGCACGACACCGACCGCCCGAACGCCTTCGCCCCGAGCTACCCCCATAAAACGGGGATACGCTTACCTATGTCCAACTTTGGTGAGAGTGAACACGACAGTCTGTAGATCCTCCACCGCCACCACCATATCCCCCCACATGGCCTTCTCAGTGGAGTACAGGCTGAGCAGTCCCTCGAACCCGCACAACGGCCCGAGCTCAGACGTGAGCACCTTCACGACTGTGTCACACGGAGTTGAGCAGAACCAACACAGGAGCCCCGATGTTACTGTTGCAAGCTGAAACAAAATATATCATCATCATCATTAGCCTTTATCCGCCCACTGCTAGACATAGGCCTCGCGCAATGAACGCCAAGACGAACGATCCCAAAAACCAAACCAAATATATAATATTACTACCTGTTGCCCGCAGCTTCGCCTGCGTTAACTAAGATTTACAACGGCATCATAGCGGGATGATATATCTTTACCGATAAATGGGCTATCGAACACTGAAATGTTTTATTAAAAATTCGACCGATAGTTCCTGAGATTAGCGCGTTCAAATAAACAAACTCTTTAGCTTCATATCTTAAGGATTAAAAGCATGAGTAAAATAAACTCGTTTAAATGAAGTCCAAAAAAATCAAAATTTCTGAATAAAATATGGTTGTTGTGCCTCACTCGACATAGATAGGTATAGTGTGTCGTGGGCTTTTTTGTAGATAATTATAAGATCTACAATTAATTAGAACATTCTATGGTTCTATCTTTTATAGTTTAGGCAGCGTACGCAAAATAAGTAACTTTTCTGGTTGATTTTTTACACCTCGTGTCCGAAAAACCCAAATATCTTATGGAACCCTGTTTTTTTTTAGACTAAAATTTAGCCTATGTTACTCGTGGATAATGTAGGTTGCAAATGGTGAAAGAATTTTTGAAATCGGTCCAGTACTTTTTGAGCCTATTCATTACAACCAAACAAACAAACAAAGTTTTCCTCTTTATAATATTAGTGTAGATGTAGATGTATTATTTATATTCTGTGTCCAACATGCGTGTTTTAAAGTCGAGAGTCGTAAGAGGAACATACAAATCATAAAACCAAAATATAACCGACGAACTATAAAATAGTTTAACTAGAAATAAGATCTATGGAATAGTTTATGTTGATGTGAGTCTTTCAAGAATTAAGCCTAATTGTGCAAACTCATTAGTCGTCCACTGGTTGCCTATCTCTGTTCCTTTGTTGCCTTACCTTTTTTACGGAATGTATTTAAAATAAGTAAAAACTCATTGATTGTCTAAAAATTCCTGCTTATATTTAAAACATCAAATCAACAAATCTGATACAAGAAGCCGATTACTCATCTTGACTTTTGGTTGCGAAACACGTCGATAATAATTAATAAGTAAATCACAATATAAACAAGTTTTTAAAACCTGAATATAAATATCCTACTGTCGTAAAATGCCTAAAAATAAATAGCATTCATAACACCTGTAGAAAGTTGTTTCATTATCATAATTGATTCACGTGAGCATTTCCAAACTTACAGCTTGCGAGAAGCACTGATCCCGTCGAGTCTGTAAGGCGGCATGGTCACGTGACCACGAGGGCAGCTCGCAACGCAGACGCAGAGATGCGTGCGAAACACGCACCCAGCGTACTAACTTGTCGCTGCTAGCTTTGAACGCGTCTATCAGATTCCTTAGCGTTTCTATGTCGTCGTCTGTTATATCTGTAAAGAAAATTAAATTTCTTTTATTTGTTACACATTCAATTTAAAAAATAATGAATGATATTACAACTGAAGTTTGTTTGTTTGTTGCCCTAATTTTTTATTATCTATATTAATAATTTCCCCTACCAAAAAGTGCCTAACGCGGCTAAAGAAGTTTTCTGATAATAAAAACAATTATACATAAAAATTCTACTTTTAGATCGTCAGTACATGATATGGTGACATAGATAAATATCTAAAAGATTCTGTTACATTATAATAAAATAAGAAAGAGGTAAAGTTTTTAGTTTGTATGTGTCTAGCGGGTAATCTTTGGAAATACTGATCCGATCATAAAAGATATTTCACTAACAGAAAACTACACTATTCAGAATTGATATAGGATATATTTTATTTAATAGAGATACCCTATCTTAATTGTTTTTATGTCATTATGTCGCGTGCTCGTAAAACTATTAACGATTTATAAAATATCTTAATATATATAAATCTCGTGTCACAATGTTTGTCCTCAATGGACTCCTAAACCACTTAACCGATTTTAATGTTTTTTCTTTTAAAATGTGTGCTTTTCTCCAACTTAAAAGATAGGATAGTTTATTTCTCAAATTTGAGATTGCAATTTTTTTTATTGCAAATTAATTGTTTTGACAGAACGAAGTCTGTCGATTCCGCTAGTGTTCTATATATTTATAGTACTCATGATTGGTTACAAAATAAACCGCATAGTATTCACCTAACTATTGTAGTTTAGCAACAATAAGAGTTTTTGTTTTATTTTTAAATATAGTTGGAATCTCATAGTGGTTCATAAATCCTTATCCGTCTAAATTATTGTTTGATATCTCATCAGATTTTTTTTTATTTTATGGCGGGAATAAAAATTCTATTTTCAATAAAAATGTCACGATTTGAAGAAAGTCTCATACATTAATCTAACCACCGAATCGATCTTAATAAAATTAGATATAAAATTAATTTGCGGCCTACAATAGCTGATAGTACCTTTAGTTTTATCCTGGAAACGGCGGAGACGCGTATAAATATTCCTAAAATAAAGGTTAGTCTCCACAAATACGTAGTTCTACACTAAGTGTAAATAATCATTATCAATCTGGGTACGGTTTTAAATCTAAGTTAACGCAGGAGAAGCTGCGGGAATTAGCTAGTATCTTATAAAGAACTTTTATTATTTAGTATAACTATCATTTGAAACAAACAGTTTATCATAATATTATTAGTTTTGTATATTATAAGACATGTTGCCTTGAATTTATCGATTGTTTATATAATTATCTAATAACGTGACCATTCACGAAGTTGCCGTTATTCCAATCATCTTAATATATTCTATAGAAAGTTCAAGGCTCTTCATATTCAATATTTCTCATATAATATATTTTCTATGCAAAGACACACAATATTCATGTTCTTTATATGTGAGTGTCCATTAGAGCGCTTGTCAATCAAGAAACCAATCGGAATATTTGTTTTCGCATATAAGACGTACTTATACTACTACTAGCTGTTGTCCGCGGCTTTGCCCGCGTTAGCAAAAAATCCCCTTTTTTAATAAAAAGTATATTATTTTACTTCTAATACCTCCCAGAATATGTCTACAAAGTTTCATGATGATTCGTCGTGTAGTTTTTGCGTGAAAGCGGTTTAAAACCCAAGCTTTCACATTTATATTATTAGTTAGGATTTCGGATGATTTGACTAATATTTTCCAAGATATTTGCTACTCATTTACACTCGGAACTGCTCGACGGATTCTGATGAAATCTGATGAATGATATTTCCCAAGTTTATCGGTCTAGCCTTTTCAAATCCTGGACAAAGCCATTTGACTTGCTTCGAGTTTATAATTATCCATTAATCAACTAAATCTGCGATAAAGAATATTTTTAAATATAATATAGTTGTAACATACCTTTATCAGGTTGAGCCACGCTGATAGCTGCTTCGACTGAGGATCTGAAGCAAGACTCCACATCCTGTCCAAAACTCTTAAGGTACACCAGATTACTTTCTCTCATACTTGAATCTATTTGTCCTATACCTGGTAGCGATGAGGTATCAGTCTTTACATCGGAACTCTGGAAAGTGTGAAAAGAATTAATGTATGTTAGAATTTTTGTGAAACTTAATACAAATTTTTATTTTATATTTGTACATATATATCCAATGTTATGTTAAGGTTACAAAACAAACAACTATAAGTACATAATTTTCAAAAATGTACATAATTTTCCTACAATTAATTAGTTACCAGTTTTACATATATCATAATAATAGTTTAATAAACTAAAAAAAAATACGCTTTACAAATCTCTCCGATTCTCTCCGAGTTCGCGCACTAGCTCTATCTCTCTCACTCGCATGCAAAGGATGCGGAAAGGAATTAATTAATCCTGGCGAATCTAATTGGGATAATCGGATTTTGTAATCGAATTATTGCATTGTCATCGGTCTTTGACAGATGTGCAAAGTTTGAATTAAATCTGATCGTTCAAAGTAGTACAAAATCGAGCTCAAAGAAGTCTGTTACAAACATACATACAAACATACAGATGAAGCTAATAAAAGCGTGTTAAAAACCAAATGGTTTATGTTGAGCACAGTACTTAATGCTGTTATTTTGCTTTTTGTTTTTAATTTCTCAGCCATATACAAAATACAAATAAAAATAGGAATCCATATAAACTTCCTTCAAAATATTATATACTTCTTCTATACCCTGACAACATATTACATTTTACAATGAATTGCTACAACATCTTTTAGAACAAAAGTAAGCGCATTATTTAAAACGCTAAGCCAACACGTGAACAATGGCACATTTTGTACATAATATAATAATGGCGTACAGCATATATCACTTGTATATATAAAAGGGCAGACAAATTACGTGGTAAGTAAATGATCTCGCCGCTAGTGAACAAAACTCGTTTATACAGTAATCGCCTTAGCAACTCTTAACTTGAGAGGTTAGAACGCCCGGTTGTGAAACGCTGATCAACACAAAAATTAACAAATCAACTGTCAAATCTCATGTTAAGTATCAAATGAGTTGCTATAAGCATGTGTAATTTGATCAGCCTGTCAGTTGACATCGCCACTACAATGAAAAGCTGGTTTTGTCCCTAGAATCGCATGTTAACCCCCATTAACAGCCATGTTAGTTGAGATACACTTTGACCAACCGTAAACCGGGCGTAAGTCTCGTACCTCGGTGCTTAGGTATTCGTAATTACACTTTATGTCCTGTCAAATAGTGTGGATGTTGGTATCAACGGACACCGTCGCAGTAAGAATCATCATTAGGTCGTTATCGTCAGCTTGGCTTTCAACATCAAGGGAGGCGATTTTGCATAGCCAAGTACAAAGCCCATCTTCCGATGCAAATTGTGGTGGTGATGCTGATGATGATGATGATGATGATGATGATGATGATGATGATAAGATAGACGTGCCATTTTATCGGACATAGTCGTATATTTAAACCTACGCTTGTAGTAATGATTAGTTATTTAAAAACATTCAACTACGTCATCATTATCATCCTTTATTTGTCTGTTTGACATTGGCCTCTTTCAATAAACGCCAAGACGGCCGCTCTACTGCTACTGGCATCCAACATACATAACATGTAATTCATGTGAGTTATAGTTATTTTATTATTTATTTACATAACATATATCTAACGAAACAGTATAAATTAATATTTATACACAGGTGTGCTTATCTCTTCTAGAGATTTCTGCCGGCAGACCTAAAAATGTGCGTGCAGAAAAACAAAGTAGTAATAATCACTAGTATATGTATGTACTTATTGTAAATTTAAAGTATACGTCTTAAATATTTTAGGCAAAAATACGACATTATACAGTACGCATTCTTACACGCCTTCGCTTAGCATCACACGATAAGAACATTTGCATTGCAATGATTTTTTATAATTATTTCCGCAAGGCCAAATACATTAAATATTGTTAATTAGAATAATAATATAATTAAGAAGCATATTTCTTATATAAAATTTGTTTCCTTAGAAATGAGGAAAAGAAATCCATCTCTTGGCATTTATTACTATCATAGTTGACTTCATTATAATAAAACAACTTTGATTGAATTCTATCAGTCCTTTCGAGACCAAAATTGTTGAAAGTATCCGAAACGACGCGTATGTAAAAACATCTAATAAACCTAAAATCCCTTATAAGTTGTTTTATTATAATGAGTGAAATTCGCGCAAATGTCAATAAACAAGATTTGACTTAAATTCACAAAAAGTATGATTCTAAATAATACAAGTCTAATTCTTCTTGCTAAATTATTAACTTTACTTCGAGGTTATTAATCAGTTAACGTAAAAAAATTCACTTGCTCAGCAACACTAATATCAAAAAATTTGTTGAAGTCTATATTTTAAACCATATCGTTCTAAATGTATTTGTGTAGTTTTACGAGCACATAGAAACATAACATAATAAATTGTATAAAAATTGAAAAAAAAAATGTTTAAAATAATAATTCAAAAAAACCGAATACACTGACGTAGACAGCTAATGATAGAGACGCGTTGAAAGAGAGAGTGAAGCATTTGTCCATTAATGGAACAGTAGGTACAAGTTAGGGAAAAAAGTAAAATATTACGCAATCATATACATTCTTTACTTTATTATAGATAATGATTAAACTATACCTTTCTCTTTTCAGTTCCACCCAGGCTTTCCACAAGGCACCTATAAGACACTTGTTCCAAAGACGCTGAGCATTTGTAGTCATGTTTCAAACTGCCGCGCCTCGTCCTATTGGAATCGAACGACAGACTTTGCGCTTCGTTCATTTTAGTTTTGAGTGGCGATCTCACTGATCTGAATGAATAATTGAATCTGTTCCTTTCTTCTATATTGAAATAATCATTGTAAAATTGCAAGTCGGATCTCTCTAGCGTGTTTCTGTTAGAGTCTGTGCGTTTGTGGAATATGTTTTGGGCGCTCGACGAGAGCGTTGGTACGTCGACGGTGGGCGATGTGTCTTTGGAACTGGAACTTGAAGATGCGTCAAATGTATCACAGTCAGAGTTCATGTCGAACATGTTCAGTTGTTCCGTCAGACGGATGATTGAAGACATCGTCTGGAAAAATACATAGTGTTCATGAATCGGGAAAACGGAGGGAAGATAGTTCTTCAATTAGATAGGACAATAATTTCAGAGCGATGGCCCGTGCCAGTTGGATACGAGTGGCGGATGGCTGCAGGGACGGCCCTGCGGCCACCCGCCACTCTCAGTTACCGCTGTGTCCGCCGTATCTATAACACGGGGGCCAAAGGTCTACAGGGACCGCAAAATATATAAGCAACATTCCTAAAGCTATTCAGGGCGCTTAGACAAAGTAACATTAAAAAAAACGATAGCGAAGTTCGAAAAGAATAAAATCGTAACTAAATCACAAACTGTCTATTGGTTATCGATCGTTATTGTCAATATCATATTGGCTAGGAAATTTTCATTGATAACTCAGAGACGAGTTTGGGTATCTCTCCGCTACGAAATGTCTTTAATACTTTAAAACTACTTTGTCTAAGTCCTATGAATACCTATTGTTAAAATGTTGACGTATATTTCGATATGGGCCCCTCTAGAACAAGCTACGCCATATCTTAGCTATCTTAGCATTCTTTAATAGAGGTCAAGATCAAGCAATGGACAAAAAAGGGTGAATGAAGGGTGATAGCAGTTATCAAAAACATGGCCAACCCTTAATCTTATCTAAATGTATGTAATGTAAATAATATTATAATGTGTTTGGGTGTTGCCCTTTCACGCAAAAACTACTGATTGGATTTGAACTAAACTTTATGATAATATAGCTTGTAACACATTAGAATAACACATAGGCTATAATTTATTTCCGTACTGCCACGGGAATGGGAAGTACGCGGGTGAAACCGCGGTGCGCTGCTAGTCGATAATAATTCCGAAGGTCATTGGTTAGGGGATAATAACAAACAAACGTCGAATGCTTTTTGCGATGAGGACGTCAAATACGGTGACATCTACATAACTAGTTACCCTCGTCAACTTAAATTTATAATGGAATCTACAAAAGGTTATTGACATTTTTTGGCCTATCGTATATCAGGTTTTGTGTATATGACAAACTAGCTGTTGCCCGCAGCTTCGCCTGCGTTAACTAAGATTTACAACGGGATCTTAGTACGCAAAATAATTAACTTTTCTGGTTGATTTTTTATACCTTGTGTCCTAAAAACCCAAATATCTTACGGAACCCTATGTTTTCCAGAATAAAATTTAACCTATGTTACTCGTAGATAATGTAGCTTTCGAATGGCGAAAGAATTTTTGAAATCGGTCCAGTACTTTTTGAGCCTATTCATTACAACCAAACAAACAAACAAACAAAGTTTTCCTCTTTATAATATTAGTGTAGAAGTGTAGATTTCTTCTAGATCGGCCAAGGATTTGAGTGAGGGATTCCCTCTCTGTATTTTTATCACTCTCTGAAGAAATCATTTCTGCACGTTTTTAACTCCTTTTTTTTCTACGTGAAATTCACAAGATGTTAGCAATTTATTTTTGGGATAAACGAAAAATGTAAGGCATTAAATTACACTCACCTGAGATTCATTATCCTCACTACAACTATGTTTCGGCCATCCGATCATCGTCAACGATTCCTCCACTATATCGGGCGCCCATAAAGCTAGCATACTTTTAGCTTTGCGTTTAATCACTAGAAAATTATAAATACTATCAGTATAAGAATTTTATGTTCATAATAATTCTTGGCATATATTTTATCCGTCGTATTATGCCATTGTATTTGTAAATTTGTGAACTTAATTTCGTTGATATGTTTTTTAAAGAGCTTTAAACTATAAATCCAGAGAGGACTGTGAAAGTAATTGTGATGTTATTGACGAACAAATTGTGTGTTTCCATATTCCAATGCCGCGTCTTTTATTTATTTATCAAGTTTTTTTTCGAAAGGTCTTTTAGGCCTGATGGCCTTTAAGCTCAATCGGTAGGTAGTTGAGCAGATGGCTCACCTAGTAAAATTCGAAAAATTTATCAAGTGTCATCAACAATATCCTAAATATTATAAATGTGAAAGCGTGGATGTTTGTTACGCTTCCACGCAAAAATTACTCGACGAATTATTATGAAACTTTGTACACATATTCCGGGAGGTACTAGAAGTAACGATACTTTTTATTAAAAAAAGGGGTTTTTTTTTGCTAACGCGGGCGAAGCCGCGAGCAACAGATAGTAATATATATACTAAGATACACATCCTACACTATCTATACATACGTACATGATTCGTTAACAGGAGTAATAGCTAAGTCCAAGTCTGTGGTCTAGTCTCGGGGTCACTCGTTTAAGTATCATGGTTGACGTTGACCACTTGCCATCATTCACGTCTGGCAGTTCATCTATCTAATATAAAAAAACTGACAAAATAAGTAAGTACATTTTTATGGAATTTTCCGAAACACATCCAAGCATTATTACCTTCAGTAATGTTGATGACGTCACTCCGCTGATTAGCTTGTAAAAGAACAACAATCCGCTCCATGTCCGTTACGATTTCATCGCGCAATCGCATCAGAGCAATAGTATTGTCATAGTCCGCTTGTATCTTGTTGACTGCGGCAAAATTGAGAGCTGACTTCGGACTACTTATGTCCTTCACTTGTTGCACCAGCCTACAAATATTGGGTATTAAAATAAAATCGACTTCGTTAACCAAATACACAATTTCCGTTAATAAGTAACACAATAATGAGTAAAAAAAATTAAAAACTGATGACTCGACTACGAAAAACCTATACCCGACTAAGGGCCTGTTTCACAATCTTCAGATAAGTTCCGAATAGGCTCTTCACAACATATTTGACAGATACTCCATACTCTATCTGTCAAATATGTTGCCGATAGCCTAATCGGAACTTATCTGGAGATTGTGCAACAGGCCCTTAGTAAAATAGAGCTCAATACACCCGTGCCTTAACAACGAATCGATTGAACACATCCATTAAAACCGGTTAGATACTTTAGACACTAATATACTGGGTAAAAAAAAACATGGGTAAATACAATCATACATAGACAGATGAATTATGTATGATAATATGAATGAGCGAGGATGGTTCACTGGGTATGGGATCGACCCCAAACCTCGTGGTGTCTTGTTATGGGTTTTCTAAATATCTAAGTGCAGCCTGAACACGAGACCATCGCTCGCTCATCGGTGAAGGAAAACATCGTGAGGTAAAAGGAGGAAGGAGGTGTGTCAAGTTCACCAACCCGCATTGGGCCAGCGCCTCGGTGAACTTTTGCCCAATACCCTTCTCGTCTGATTTCAAGGAGGAGATCCGTGCCCAGCAGTGGGTCATATATGGGTTGCTATATTATACATAGACAGTTAAAATCATAGAAAGGTTATCCTTTAAATCATTCTATGCAGAAACCTATTCAAATTTTAATTACCGTATAAGCCCGCCAGTACGTTCGGACTTGTGCGTGTGCGCCGCAAATGCGCCCGCAGTGATGATGTCATGGAATCCTGTCTTGTTCAGTGTATCGTTATATACCCACATTCGCTGAAGATGCAAATTGATTGGAGCAAACTCAAGGCTTGAGTCATCTAGTAATATAAAGAAGACAAATATGGTATGAGTACTTAATTTAAGTTGCGAGCTTGAAAATAATAACGTCTATATAGCTAAGTAAAGTTTGATTAAGATATCTATATTTTTAAATCCCACGTTTTGTATAATTTACATGGTTAAGCTTACGTAAAAGCTTGTATTTTGAGTATAATTCGCGTGAACGTATTATATAAAGAAAGTTCATATTCAAGATGAATAAATTCCTTTGTTCAACTAACCTTTTTTACAGCTAGCTTTGAAATATGCATGCTCAGCTTGGTGTAGGCATCTCTTTGAGTGACAGTAGTGTTTCAGAAGTGACACATGAGTACTGGCTAGCTCCAACTGTCTACTTTGCCAGTATCCACAAACTTCGCCGACCGACAACAACTCCTCAAGCAATTCTTTCTCCCTTTGTATATAAATATCTCTGAAAATAAATAATTTTCAAATACTCTTTTTTTTAGTTCCAAGGTCGCGCCTATAGCATAAACACTGACTGAGCACCGCCTACGATGGTTCAGTCATGTCATGAAACCTCCCGAAGACCATATCGTAAAACAGGCCTTACGTCTGCTAATTAATACTAAAAGTAGAGGACTTGGGTCTAAGTCCTTGGACTTAGAGCTGTCCAAAAAAATATTTCGACAACCCGAGACAGACTGTCCTGGCACATTAGAAATATTGGGAAAAGGCTAGGACAAAGAAGGAGGCTCTTTTTATGTTGATTAATTTTAAAATAATTTTAGCTTTCGAGTCGAATCCTCAAAAAAGTCAGAGTTTAGTTAATATCATATTTATATTTTTTATATTTGAATACACCTTACTATATGGACTGTTAGAACTAACTACGAGTATTCTAATAATAGCCTTTGCTGATAGATTGAAGTGTATGTAGGTCTAAGTTATATGGTCTTATTAGAATTGCCTTTCTAAGTTATTACATAGACTGGATAACAGTTTTTAAGACAGAGAATTGTTTTACCAAAAAGTAGTAGAAATTTTTTAAGTGATAAGCGTATAAAAAATATTTTATCGACAAAATCATACTTACAATAATTGTATTGGCAATTGATAACACAACTTTGGTTCAGCCATAATTTCATGCACCGTAATATCACCCCCGAGTCCAGAATGAAACCTATATGTGACCTGGTGGCTGTTAACAAAGTTCTGTTTCAACAGCGTGCCATACGACGGGAACTTCAACTTGAGGCCCAGTCTTGGTGGAAGTGATTGTGACCTCCTGTGGCATAATACCTTCTGCGGAATATCGATAGCGTTCTTATCGTTTGTGTGTACAGGACTAGTGCCTATATACGAGGGTTCCAAGCTCCAGCCATGTAAGGTCACGAACCCCACAGTTTTGTTGTCTCGCGTCATTAAAGCCACGCGTAACCTTTGCGCTTCCTACAAAGGGAACATTATTACAAAATGAGGCCGAAAATTCGCAAAGTGTCTTTTTAGGTCAACACTATTTGGCAGGTAAACTATGAATCATCAGAAATGGATAATAGATAGAAGAGTTACATGTAGTAGGTACATAAAGAAATAAAAATATATCATACAAAAAAAACTTAAAAAAAGTCACTTTTCGGCGGCTTTCAATATCCTATCTTAAAATTTTCTTATCTATCTTGTAATTTTGACACATTTTCTTACAAAATCTGTAAAAATTTTAAGATCGATAAGAAAATTTTAAGATAGATAGGATATTGAAAACCGCCGTAAGACGATTATTTGTACGTATACTGTATTGAAATTAAAACAAATTTAGATGTTACAAGTGTTTGCGTTAATTACGCCCGAATTCTGAAACGCCAGTTAAATATTTGAGGGCTCTTCAAACTACTAAGCACGCCTTAATCTGTAGCGGACCAATTTTTTGACTTTGACTAGCCCAGGCAACTCATCACATCAACCAGATGTGAAATCTCGGCGCCAATACAAGCACTACGTGTCTGGTGCTTCACTCCGAAATATAGGAAAGCTAAAGCCTATGAAGTCGGGAGCGCGGCACAGCGCATCCCTCTACCGGTATAAAAGCGTTTAATAGAGCGACACTGATTTCCGAGGGCGAATCGTTCCACACTTACAATGATTCATCCCTTCGACTCCATTTAAAAGTTTTGTATACAACGCATCTCAAATTTAATTATAGCTATAGGAATTTTAGAACCTTCATTTTTCTCGACTATAAAGAACACATTCTTCTTTTCAATAACATTACACAAACGAAATTACAATTTATTTCTACAGATACACTGAACGACTTAGATACAATATAACGACATCTTTTTGGCTAGTTTTTCATGTAATACCTAAACGATTATAAAAACAGTACCTATATACTGCCGTGGTATGACTAAAATGCCGTTATCCAACATCTGGGCGATTTTCGTTTTTTGACACTAAGGAATAGAGAAAAAAAATCTCTATCGATCTGTATTTTCAGTTTTTTGATATCTTCATTAGTTTTAAAAATAAAAATTAAAATATTGCCGTTAACGGCATACGTTATGTACTACTACAAATCATAGTTTTTTCGCGTTTACTCAAAACTATGATTTGGTAGATAGCGGCATTTAAGTCATACCACGGCAGTATACTTATACTTAGAAAGCTGAGTACTCATAAAAACGAACAATATTAAGATTGGATACCGAGCGAATTCGTGTTGTTTCACAAGATTCGTTTAACGAGCCGGTTATGAATATGTATTTATGTAAACGTTCTAAGACATCAATCCTTTGAATTTACTTAACAAATCTCGATGCATAAATAATTCAAAGAACTGCGAGGCAACATGTTTTACATTTGAATTGAATAAAGTCTATTGTTTCAGTTACCAGCAGAAGGCTTTTCTGCCTCTCTAAATACGTGATATTTAATGGCAGACAATAGAGATATTTTCAAAGTCAAAGTATTTATTTTACTTGCTTTAAGCAAATGACTTATTTAACTCATTGCAGATGAGATGTGATATTGATTCATCATGTCAATGAACCAATGTGATACACGAAAAAATAATTGATTTAGCTAAGCATCAACAAAATCGTATTTACGACATATTTACGAAGAATTACTTTGCTAATTACTGTTTAACTATGAATAACTCATAGTTAGTAATAGTCAGTAATAGACTATTACGCGTTGTTTCAAATAAATGGTTCACGCCAATTATAATTATTGTAATATAACTTAATCTAATCTAATCCATAATGCTGATAAGGGTAGATGCCCTTTGCTTGTTTATTGTTTTTAGTACTATGCAGAGCCGTAAATAGCCTTTTTTGCGCACTGTGCGAGCTTCTATAACTGCGCCCTTATCAAACCGAAAAAAAAAATGGTCCTGCCTGGTCTGGCCATTCTTGGATAGATGGAAATATCTTCAAAGCAGGTTTATTTAACAACGATGTTCAAAACTAATAAAGCAAAGATTATATAATATAGTGAAAACATTCAGTATATATCTAAAAAAAACATCCTTAAAAAGATCTGCTGTTATAACACAAGTACACAACACACATGTTTAAAGACCACAGCTAGAAAACTTAAAATTAAATAACCATATAATTGCATTCCATTCGTTCATCGTTTTGTATTTTCAACATTATTATTTTTTTCATAGGGTATAGCAACAGAAATTTAAAAAAATTACCTGTATTGTACTCAGGAGCATAGATGTAAAGCCCATGGGCACAGCTGTTTCGGAAACACGCTCTTTAACATCATACACAACTATCCTTACAAGTGCATCCCTGGTCAACCCATCACTTGCCCGAAACAATATTGTTTTAGAGAAACATGGATTGCTGCATTTCTAAAAATAATATTTCATTAAAAAAATGAAATAATAATCGACAAATATATTCAAAATCTCTTAAATCTATAAGTATAGTATAGATTTTACAGTCCCATATAGTAACAAAATAAAAGAATAAAAAACCAGAAGAAAATGTGGAGATTACTTTACTCCTATTTACACTTCAATAGGGATGTTGACTATTTTTTTTAATTGATTTTATTTGATAGATATACTATAGGTAAACACGAAAAAACGATTTTTGTAAAGAAATATGTCCAATTTTAACAAAAAATTAAATAAACAAAAATAGTTTTTAAAATTGCCCTTGAAACGCTCCAAGCGTCATTACGTCACACACCGCATTCAGAGTTCGCGCTATGTTAGGTGAGTTTGTACTTAGCTCAATGTTCAGTGACGTCATCGTCTTATTGGCGTTTGCAGTCACGTGATAATGCATGATAATTGACGCATTTTAAATTAATTTTCTAAATTTTAAGACAAATAAGTAGACTTTTTAAATGTTATTTTAGGTTTTCAAATACTGTATTTAATATGTAAAACATAACTTTACATGAATTTGTAACATGTGTCAACATCCCTATAACTGATGTTACCGATATATACGATAAAAACCAAAATTAATATCTTAAGGACCTTTCCCATAACCCATTGAACAGTTTGAATATTTTAGAGCCCTCAATATTTACTTATTCCTGTTATGTCTCATTATATTAAATCTTAACATCATAAAGTAATACCTTAATTTATAATATAGTACTCACTTCATAAATCTCAGTTGTTCCATATTTAATACACAACCCTTTTGAATGTCTTATGTACACTACTATTAACGGTGACGGTGGTTGTCCGTGGGTATCACATAAAAGATTATCACATGACAGTGCTAATTCACACAGAGGTACTTCATTCATATCTAAAAATAAACATCTCATTAACATATGCAAAACAATAATTTATATATGTTCATATTATGAAATATAATGTAATAGACATTAGTAATAGATGTTATATATTATAGAATTGCGGGCTGAAGCTAGGCTTTAGGTGCCTCCTGTTATGCACCATGTAATTGTTGTAGTTGAGTAATACATTTTTTATTTCAAAATGTCTAGTTATAAACAAAATATAATTCTACTTACCAACTACAATCCCCTTTTGCATTCTATATGTATTTATATCTAGCACTGGTCTTATCCTATTTAATTTATCTCTAAGTGCCGCTACTTGTGAATTAAGTACATCATAAGGCGCCATGTGAATGGATTTGAGCCATAAAGTACGTTCAGATTCATGAAATGTGGCCAATCTGTAGCACACTCCATTCTCCCATACTAAAAGTTAAACCAGAATTATCTTATGTTTAAATATTTTTTAAGTTATTTGATACTTCATAATCATCATTGTTACTCTATTTCCTGCTGAACATCGACTGCATTCAACAAACACCAAATGACTTTAGATTTTCAACATTTTGAAACAATAAATTACTTTGAGATAAGATTTATCACAAGAACTAGAAACTGGCAGTATCTCTAGCCATGTTAGCTTAACTTTTTGCCGTAACTTGTGACCTAATTATTGGGCAATTTTAATTATTTTTAATACATATTTAATAAATAAAATAAATTAACAAATGTTTACCAATGTGAAAGGGCCAATATCCATTTTCGTCTTGAGTATGTAATTTAATTTGATGATGTCCTAATATTATAACACCAATTGGCTCATACCAAGGTTCAGGTCCTTTCAAATAAAACAGGAGATTACCCCGCAGCCGAAACCATCTAATGGAGCAGCCTAAAATTATTTACAATACATGTCAATATCTTTTGATAAAAAAAAATATTTAATATTAAAAGTAACATCATTTTCTTCACAAGTTTTTATGAGTTTATTACTAGATTAGACTAATGTAATTTGTGTCATAAAGCCTTTATCCTACAAAGCTGAACATTAACATAGTAATTTACACTAAATACAAAAAATATAAATACAAAAAAATATGGTAGTGATAGCCTGCTAAGCTGAATTAACTAAAAATTAATAAAAAAAACTAAAAAACCTGTTAACATGATTTTTTTATCTTAACAAAATTCTGATATCAATCATTCTGGGACATTACCTTCTGGGACACATGAAAAACATGTATTGCACTAACTTTTTAAAGTTATTTTGATAGAGCATTAGTGTTATCAGAAGTTTAACGCAAAATTTGCTTGAGATAATGAAATATAGATTTTTTATAGATAAAGAATAAAAAACAAATATATATTTAAGTATTTGGTATAATATAAACAATCTATTATATCATTATAACGGATTATTCTAAAAATCTAATTTTAAAAACTGACCTTCAGAGCGTCGAAAGAATCCATCCTGCTTTTCCTTCATCACCATTACTCCTTCGCGGTCGAAATTTTGTGTCGTTTGAGAAGCTAACGCTGCTAACTCCTGCTTGTTATAGCGCATATTTAAAATATAGCATTATCATTCACTCAAATATAAATACTAAACCACACCTTTAAGTTATTATTAGTTTTAAAATCGGAAAACTAACTCATTTTGTTTTCTATGCCACTATGTATTATAGAATAATGAAGTGGATTCTAATTAAACCTACGTCACATAATTTAGTCCTAAGTCTTACAAAAGTGTCGTAAATAGTATTGATATTATAATAACACAGAAGTAAGAATTGAAAATTTGAGTGGCCCAAGACCACTCTTCACAGACTACTTAGTATATATCTACTGTGACAACGGACAAGTGACAACTGACAAGTGTCAACTATCAAGTAACTTTTTTTTAATGAACTGCGCTTAGTGTCTTGCTAATATCGAGCATTACGTCTGTGGTGAACGTGGTAGTGAACTTATCTTTAGTCTGTAATTTCGAGAATCGGTGGGAAACGGTAAGGGGCTCGATTCCACCCTTAACGTCTCTATCAATCTACTATCACGTCCAATTCCACCCATCTAGAATGTTTTGCGTAATATCTTTATCAACTATAGTATAATATTTTTCTCCGTGCAGTTTGGGTCATAAATTATTGGAGCGGTGAAGCGAGTATTTCGCTCTCTCTCCCACTCACGGGCCTTATGGGAGAGCATAATGATGCGCATTATTGTTGTCGATAAGCGTCATCGATAGTGTATTTAGTTTTGTATGTGGGCTTGTGAAAAAGAAAGAAATAAAAAAATAATAATGCAACTTATTTATTAAAAAAGAATAGCAATGACTTATAATAAATTAAAAATTAAATAAAAGTATTTAAAAAACTATAAGTATTCAGAGAGGTTAATTCGCAATTTTGCTATTTTCTTTAACATTATTGCTAAAGTAGTGACTTCCTTATTTGATGGTTTTAATGGAGACTTTTCTATCTCAGTCTTAGAGAATATGGGAGTGAGTATTATATATGAGTAAATGTCACTTGTTAAGAGCTACGGGAGACGTTGGAACGCGCGAATGTGTTTTTTCTTTTTCCCAAGAGCTAATTATCATTTTGGGCTTTATACATTCGGAGTGGTTTTCTATAGTGCTTGTTTTAAAAACTTAATCCATCTACAATGTGATTGGTTGGTGAATATTTTGTCTTACTGCCCTGGGTGAAAACTGAAATAAAAAATAAATAATATTTATAATATAATAATAATAAAATCACCCTTATATACAAATATATATAGCGTCACCTAGTTCCAACCAAACTAAGCAAAGCTTGTGCTATGGATACGAAACACAATATCATATTATAGACCTGTTAATACTTTTCTTTTTTTGGTACCATGTACAGTTACTACCATACAGAAGACAGACAATTATGAACTAACATTATGACGTAACACACAAGTTCAACCCTGAGCTCAATAGCCTACTATCCACTATGCCAGTTGACTACGGGTGTCATCAATCCATTAGTAATATAAAAAATTAACTAGCATTTCTTTCCGGATTTTTCATTTTCAATAAAGTCGGTTTAGTAGTTTCGGAGTCTATCGACAAGAAACAGATGTACAGACGAACATATTATGTTCATTTTCATATTACAAACTAGCTTGTCCTACCCGCATCATTTTTTCCTTGATTGTACAAACCCTTGACCAATTTTTGGTTTTTAAAAAAACTGCCCAGGGGTGTATAGAATGTGTGTGCAAAATTTTATTAAAATTAGTTCAGTAGCTAAACAGTATAATATCTGCAACAAATAAATGAGTAAATGTGTATGTATATGTAATAAATGTGATATTATATAGGATGAAATATATTTCAATAAAATAAGAAAACATAGCCTGTCTGAAAATCACAATAAAGACTAGACACGAGGTCATTTTTGTCGATTTAACCTATTTCTCAAACCGAAACACCCAGTGACACGTGCACTTGTTGGATCAGTGGTTTGATCGATCTATATATTGTACTAGGGTAAGACGACATGCAGAGGACGTCGCTTTTACGTTTACGTTTTACTATACGCACTTGTCCAATTGGACTTGCACCATGGCGGAGGGAATTGCCTGTGTCTGGCTACTCCAATGGACGTAATAATATATAACTTATACTACATCTTAGTTATTATACTACATCCATGGGCTACTCCCCTCCGGCCATGTTGCTCTATGGTTATTTTACTAAAAAGTAAAAACATATTATACACAAGAAACACAAGACTTAAAGAATTTTACATGATATGACGTTATTATTTAGAGTTTTATTATTTTATCAAAAGCTACAGTGAGAGCAAAATTCAAAGTGGCTACCTAATATATAACATCACAATATTTCTATTTTCTAATATTAATATTTTATAATATGTTGTATAAATGTACCAAAATACCAAATGAACAAAGTAAAAATACAAAAAGTGTCGCAAATAAACTACAATCTTAATTATAATAGCATTTATTTAAATTAATTAACTCATTTTATAACTATCTACAGTGGTGGAGCCATTATAGTATGCAATAAAGTAGTCACGTGACCCGTCTTTTTCTCTGACCAAAGACAATCTGTCTTTTCTATCCACGCCCGGTGGTGGCGGCTCATACCCGCCGTTAAGATATAATTTATTTTAGAAATTAATGATAATTTAGGAAATATGGATACCCGAAAACTGACGGAAATATTGCGCGCCACTATAGAACCTAATCAAAGGCAACAAGCAGAGGAACAATTGGCACAGGTATTACATTATTCATTTCACCATCCACATGCTCGGCAATATGACAATACGACCAATTCGCACACTCCATTATTATCAATAATATGTAATTGCATTCACGAATTTAAAATTAATACCATAACAAAATGCCGCGCTGGAATCTAGTTTTAAGTTGTGTTTTTCTGCTATATATCGGTGGAATTGTTGACATCACTTGTTTTATTGTATAATATAACCTGGAAACTTCTAGACACTTGGCAATTGGTTTATTCACTCGTGTTGAATATGAATAATTTCGCCAACAATAAAGATTCAAAACCAAATGCTTGCAGCGATTTTTGTATCTTATTTATTCCTATTTAGATCTATATAATATATAAACTAAAAATTGGCTCCAGCGAAGGATTAAGTTTATTATTGATTTTCTTTATGTGGCGGTAGATGCATATATTTATTATTCATATCCATTTTGAATTATTTACTTTACATAGCTTTCCATTTTCGTTATTCCATAGCAGTGTGAACAGACTGTACAAGTAATAAATATTTCAGATTCACAAGATTATTGGTTTTGCTCCATCACTGCTGCAAGTGGTTATGCAAAATGATGTTCCTATACCAGTAAGGCAAGCTGGTGTTGTATACCTTAAGAATCTTGTACTGTCTAGTTGGCAAGGCAAAGAGCCAGAAGATGGAGAACCCATACCATCTAGTATTCACGAACAGGACCGTGCAATGATTAGAGACATGATAGTTGAAGCAATTGTCCAGGCACCCGATATTATAAGAGTCCAGCTTTGTGTATGCCTAAAGAAAATTATCAAACATGATTTTCCATCACGTTGGACTCAGGTGGTTGATAAAATTCACATCTATTTGCAAAATCATGAACCTAATAGCTGGATGGGTGCACTTTTGTGTATTTATCAGTTGATTAAAAATTTTGAATATCACGTTGCTGAGAAGAGGGTTCCACTGATAGAAGCAATGAACCTTTTATTACCGATGATGTATAATTTAATTGTTAATCTTCAAAATGATCAATCTATGGAGTCAGTTTTAATCCAGAAACAAATTCTCAAGTGCTTCTATGGGCTTATTAAGGTAATTTAAACCTTGAGTATTTCTTGAATTTGAACCTAATTAAACTATCATGTATAATATATTAGATGTAATACATTTATAAATGTGTCGCCTATAATCCAGGTGGGATCACAATGTCAGTGTGGTGGCCAGTGTTGGATACACTTGTATCCAACAGTGGCCATAACAGGCAAGAAATTGGTCAACTTGGCATAAAAGCTTATGATGTTGATGATAATGACATTAGATAATGTGAATATGGTGTAATGAACTTTGATGATGCATACTAATTAATTTCTATTTATAGTATATCCTGCCTCTGGACTTGATAACAAAAGAAATATTCACAAAGTGGATGGAAGTGTTGAGGTCAGTGATGGAACAACCTGTACCAGAGCACACTCTTCAAGTCGAAGAAGATGAACGTATGGAACTACCTTGGTGGAAGTGCAAAAAGTGGGCAGCCCATACCTTGTACCGGCTATTTGAACGGTAAGACAGTTTTATTATTTATTTTATTCAGGCATGTTGTATATTGTATTTATTGCCACAAAAAAAATACCATACTAAGGGCCTGTTTCACAATCTCCAGTTAAGTTCCCAATAGGCTATCGGCAACATATTTGACAGATATTTGACAGATACTCCATACTCTATCTGTTAATATGTTGCCGATAGCCTATTGGGAACTTAACTGGAGATTGTGAAACAGGCCCTAAGAATGTTTAAAAAAATGCTGCAAGCTTAAAGAAAAAGTGTTGAAGCCACACACAAACTACCTTTGTTGAATAAGTAACAATCATTGAAATTTATAATGTATACAAAACAAAAACTAATTCCTCTTAATGATACTAAAGCATCTGATGTACTCTTAACAATGCACATCTATTTCCCATCATCATCACCATCAGCCTCTATCCTTCCACTGCATAACATAGGCATCCCTCAATAAATGCCTAGATCAGTGGTTCCCAAACTTATTTTGTCTACTGCCCACTTTGAGAATAAATATTTTTTAGCGCCCCCATTTTTTCACCTATTTAAAAACCACTATAACTTCAAATTGAATTAATTAATTTTTGTGACCTATATATGTATATTATGTATATTAACGGAGAATTCTAAACGAAACTTTTACTATAACCCGCAACTTGAAACCTGAGCGCAGTAGGTAACATACAACGGCGCTTAAGGTCTCAAGTTAACTCTTACGGGCTCCACCTGCCAATAAGAATGATTATTGAAACGCAACTTTATAGTATTAAAACAGAGTATCTTTTATTAAAAATATAACTAAAATAATCAATCCTTATATAAAAACTAATGTGAAGGATGAATCTGATGCTGTTTAATAAGTTTGTTGATATCAGGTTCCAATTTACTCAAGAACAGTCGCAAGTCGCCACGTTCGGTAACAAGCAAACGATTTCGCTTTTTAGTAAGCAGTGTTGTCACAGCACTAAATCCACGTTCACACAAATATGACGATGGGAATGCTATCAAGAATCGTTGAACGATTGACCACAATCCAGGGTACAATTGCGGGATCGGTTTTTGTAGCCAAAATTCTTGAGAACCATTTTTGAACTTGATTTTTATTTCCTCGTTTGTTGTCAATTCTATAAGTTCTTCTTCCAGCTGAGGTGACATTGCTGTGTTGACATTTGAAAACGGATCCAACACCCAGTCTGGTATTTCCAAGTTCAAAATGTCCTGGTATCGTTCGGTGAAGTCAATGTGGAGGTTTTCCAAATGTTGGCAGTAGGCAAACAATTCGTCGTTACTGCATGATACTGATGAATTTGGAAAATTGTGAAACTCACGTCTGCCCAGATTCTTTTTGTGTAGAAGCAGTTTGGCTGCGAAAGCAGCAACGACGTTTTTTGTTTTAATTAAATTTAGTTTATCGCCTTGCAGTTGGAGATTCATGTCGTTGAACAATTTATACAGGTCTGTCATGTAAGCTATATCATTTTTTGATGTTATGAGCTTGTCGTGCAATTCTGTATCTTTAGTTTCCAAGAACTCTATAACAGAGTCAAACAGGTTCAGACAATTGCCTCTTGATAGCCAACGAACTTCAGTATGATACAACAAATGGTTGAAATCCTCGTCATTAGTAACACAAAGCTGATGAAATAATCTATCATTCAAAGAGCTGTTGCGGATTTTATTGACTGCTTTAATGACATATTGCAGTGATTGAAATAGTTTTTCACTTAAGTTTCTATCAACTAAATGTTGTCTATGAATAACGCAATGTACACCAAGGACATCTGGAATTTTATTTTTTAAGTACGCTATGAAGCCTTTATGGCACCCTGTCATAGCCGGAGCGCCATCCGTAGCAACTGAAATAATATTTTTCAAAGGAATCTCTTTCTCATCGCAAAACTTTTCCAATGTATTGAATATGGTTTCACCTTTTGTATCGGTCTCTAAATTTCTAGCAAATAATAGTTCTTCACATATTTTCCCATCTTTAATAAACCTCACGTAAGACAACAACAATGCTTCATTAGTTGGTAAAGGGGACTCATCGAGCTGAATTGAGAATTGACTTGTCCTCAGGTGATCGCACAATGATTCTTCAATGTTTTCAGCCATTTCATCAATTCGTCTTTGCACAGAATTATTACTCAAAGGAATTTTTCGGATAATATCTGCGGCCGGTTTATGAAGCACAGTAGTTATTACTTCATTTATTTCTGGCAATATTAACTCTTCTCCGATGTTATGTGGTTTGCCTTTTTGAGCAATTAACAAAGAGATATTGTACGAAGCTCGAAGTCCGTCGTCATCTTGCTTAGCAGCCGCCGAAAATAGTTTTGCTACACTTGGCTGTGTATTATGCTTCTTCTCTAGGTCTTGAAAATATGCTACATTCTTGTCTTTCTTATCTGGATGCATTTTATTCAAATGATCTTGCAGCCTTGAAGGCTTCATTGCTTCATTCGAAAATGTTTTTAGACATAGAAGACACAAAGGCGACGATGGGTTTGTGGGATTTTCAATAAATCCGAATTTAATATATTCCGCACAGTATTGCCGTCTCTTCTTTTTTACTTCCGACGTTGTTTTGCATTGAGAAATACGTTCAACTTCGCGAGTAGTGTAGAGGAGGTGTAAGTAGTGCTCATCTATTGCGCGCGAGACCACAAATGAAAATGAAATGAATATTACATTGTTTATATAGAAATACTTAAGCAGCACGCACCGACAGGAATAAAACAAACATGCATAAACTCGTTAATCTCATTCGACGCTCAATCGTACTCAACAAGTCCGAACAAGTATTCAATGAATCATCCGACTGCTACAGGAATGCACAATTCGGGTTATTTAACAAAAACTTGTTAAAACATGATAGATATCTACGAGTACTAATAACTATTAAAATGCGAAAGTGTGTCTGTTGCCTTTTTATTTGTGTCTACTTTCATTACGAAATAGAGATGTAAAGAACTCGAGTCTTTGAGTCTTAATTCGATAGACTCGGCTCAATTTTACAAGACTCGGTGTGCTAACAAAACTCAGAGCTATGAGTCGACCCGAGCTCCAGTCCTTTTTCGAAGACTCGAGCGCCAAAATAGAACTCGTATTTCAAAAAAGCTCGAGTCTTAAAAAAGAAACTCACGTCTCAAAAAGAACTCAAGTCTTAAAAAGAGCTCGAGCGTATCGAGTCTTGAGCGTAATAAGGTTGATTTATTTAAAATACATAGTTTATGTGGCAACATGCTAAATGTGGCCTTTAGGCATGGCATTATTATGTTCTGTGTACCTCAAGAGGGATAAAAACGCGACACTTATTTGTTATGTGGGTACGGAACAATATTTATTGCTTTTTATTTTACGCTTTTTTTTGCTTTTTTTTTTTTGCTTTTTCTTTTTTAATATTAGACGTTACAAAAATAATTAAATTACTATTATATCTCACAAAGTTACATATTTTATTTCCTGTTTATTTATAAAGGAACTCCAAATGGAAAAGAACTTGAGCGCGACTCGTCGCGTAAAACGACTCGAGCGCGAATCAAGACTCGAGCGCCATGTTGCGCTCGTGTCTTTATTTAGACTTAAGTGCTCGAGTCTGGGGTTCTTGGTATAACGAGTCGAGCTGTGCAATTTGTCAGCCGAGTCTAAAATTTAAGACTCAAAAGGCTCGAGTTCTTTACATCTCTATTACGAAACGGAGCGACCGATTGACATGATGATTCATTTTTTCTATATTCAATAAAATATGACAGATATATGAACTACGCGGAGAGAAATATAGAATCGAGTTTGAGCAATCTTTTAATTCATATTAGTTGATGTTCACAAGTTGTTGAGAGTCGAGAGCTCTTGCAGTTAAGAGGTTGTTTAAGAGGCCTACTAGCTAAATAAAATTACAAATCACCCCCCCATTTTCTTACTGGGTCTCTTACCGCCCCCCTTGAGACCTGCAGCGCCCACAAGGGGGCGTTATCGCCCACTTTGGGAAAGACTGGCCTAGATGACCAATCCCTTGCCACTCACATCTAATTCTATATATTCTTTCCAGTTGCAAGGGACATACATTATTTAAGCTCATAGTTATTTAAAACTTAAAACCTCATAAATAATTAATACATTAAAACCAAGGATAAAATAATCTAAATAACTAAACTAGATATCTTGGTTGCTGATATCTTGGTAGCTATGCTAGAGTAGTTTCCATATAATAATAATAATAATATGGCAAATCAACTGGAAATGGAAGTGGCTCTTGCAACATGTTAAAAATTATGATAAAATTTTGATTAACAAATTTAATTTATACAAGAAAAAATAATAAAAAACAAAGAAATACAAAAACTATCTTGCATTAATGCAGTCTTTTTTTAGACTATTGTTTACGTCATTTATCTTACTACAAATCCTAATTTGGACTCATCGTCTAAATTACACAGATAACAATTTATTAATTTAATTATTACCCTATAATGTCCTACTATTGTAGAAGATTTTTAATATAAAAAATTTGGATAAAAAATCAAATCTCAAAAGTAACTTGATGAAATAAAATTGAAAACATTTTGAATAAATAACCGATAAAAATGTTAAAATAGCTAATTTCATAAAATAATTCTTGGACCAAGTTAATTCAAAAAGACTTTCACAGCAGATTATAGTACATTTTCAAACATATACATATTTTAAACATGCATAAGCATATTTCATTCAAAACTTTTTCAATTGACAGTACCTAATCATAACATCAATAAAATTTATGTTAAGAAAACATGCCAATTAATAAATTAATTTTTAATTTTTAATAAATTAACAAGTAATTAAATAATATTCCTAAGAAGTGATAAAAAGACAGTTTCTGTATTCTTAATGGTGTCTTAATGACTAAACCAATTTGGATTCTATTTAAATGGCAACCTGTGTTATGGGTTAGAATTGCACTATTTCATTTATTCCTGTGGGTGTTGTAAAAGACAACTAAAAGTTTTTAACGAGATGGATAAACTATGTAACATAGTCTGAGTTCAAAGGACTTCAGTTGATGTCAAAAGTAAAGTATTTTAACAAGATGGATAATCTACACAACATAATCTGAATTCAGAGGACTCCAGTTGATGTCAAACTATCAATAACGTCTCTGGGGAACTCCAATCTAAGAACCAGGATATTACAAATACTTGACAAAAGAATTGCAATAATCTCCACTTAAAAAATAACCTCCATAATAAGTGTTAACACTAATATAGCCAACATCCAGCTCCCATGCTTAAAACCAAACATTATAACAGCCTTATTTCCACTATACACCTCAGTGAGTTGGAGCCGCTTAAAAATGTCCAGCAAGAACGCTGATACATTTGGTGGTCCTGGGTGATAAGAGCCCACTTATACTAACATCTTCAATGACATGATGGTGTCTTCTAAAATGCCTGGAGCATGGCACCATAGTCCCGATAAATAAAGGTCAGGGCAGTAACTATGAATGCAGTAACTAGCACGGTATAAAGCTGATATTGACAGCCGATTAAGATCGGAGTTTGCGTTATCAAAACACAAGCTTTGTACCAGGAGTATCCTCCACTGATCCTATGTTTGCACTCAGAATGATCGCCGAAAAACATCGGGCTAACAACTAACCTCTATATGTTGCCTTTTGGACATGGAAAACGTTTTTGATCGAGTTCCTAGAGAGATGATGTGGTCTTCGTGGATCTTGAGTGTACGCAAGAAAAATGTCCCCGAAAAATACATAGAAATCGTAGTCGTCATGTATAAAGACGCTAAATCGAAGTTTAGGACCATTGTGGGCATGACAAGACGATCCTAGTCACTAAGGTGTTCATCTAGGATCAGCCGGATCCTTCTGCAAGAAGCGCTTACAGTTTGGAAACACCAGCTGCTGCAATCAGGTTTGGTGTAGAGTGTTGCTAAAACCCAGTATTAACTGGCCTTGAATGATCTACAATCCAATATCTAATACCTGGGTAAAATGATGCACAGCTCAGGAGACCTTGAACACAACACTCAGCTGCGTGGCTAAAATGGCGTGAAGCTATTGGCGTAATTTGTAACAAAAGAATGCCTGTCATGATTGACTGACTCATGGAAGACCTGAGCAAGGGCATGTTCATCTCATCCATGTGGCTGAAATGAAGATGCTAACATGGTTCTGCGGCGTTACCAAGCTGGATAAAATCCGCAATGAATATGTCCTAGGTGGCCGCGATATCACCTATAAGCTGCAAGAAAACATGTTGAGATGGTATGGACATATCATAAGGAGACCACCTGAGTATGTTCGAATTTTACGTTTCCGGAAGAAGACGCAGAGGGAGAGATAAAAAATTTCTGACAACGACGTCAAGGATAGAGCGAAGTGGAGGAGTGTTATAGGGAAAGCTGACCCCGTGTGAGACACATAGCCAGGAAGAGAGGATTATATTTGAATTAAGGCGATTGCTATCAAGGGTTACAAAAAAATATGTAACAAAATTTTCATTCATTACAAATTCCTTTGGAAATTTGCTATTGGTTTGGGTTTTTGAGCTGTTGGGCTGAGCAAACCAATTGAAAATGTAAAAAATATATTTAAAATATTAAAACTCATATATATTATATAAATTATATATATATACATTGTTATTACATAAATAGTGAAAGACTATGGTGATAACATTATTAATATCTTTATTTAATACTTGTTTAGGTATGGAAGTCCAGTGAATGCCCGGGATGAATATGTCCAATTTGCCGAATGGTATTTGACAACATTTACAGGTGGCATACTAGAAGTTTTGCTTAGAGTTCTCGATCAATACAGAAACAAAATGTATGTGTCTCCACGAGTGCTGCAACAAACAATTAGTTACATTGATCAATGGTAAGTGCATGGTGATTCAAAGTATTTCAGATCAGATTTTTATTTTTTAAACGAAATATTGTGTGTGTCACTAGTGGGGGGTGGCTCTGTCGCTAAGGAGGTCTGGATTTGATTGTGACCGTCGCACTTTTCTAAATTTCTCTGTGCACCTAAGGGTTGAACACGAGAACATTGCTTACTCACCAGTAAGGTTGTGTATTATGTTGTAATGTTAGAGAAATTGCATGCCTGAGAAGGTGTGTGAATATGGCCCAACATTATCATTAAATTGTTTAACTTTCCAGAAGTAGATGCTAATTATAATTTTGTTATAGATCAATAATAAAATTTATTTTTTTAGTGTAAGTCATGCGCACTCATGGAAACTACTGAAACCACATATGTTTGCTATAATTCAAGATGTACTCTTCCCACTCATGTCCTATTCAGAGGCAGATGAAGAACTGTGGTTCACAGACCCTCATGAATACATCCGTATTAAATTTGGTAAGAAAATAAAGTGTGGGAATGTGATCTATTATTTTTCTTTTTTTTTTAATTTGGAACTGTAACTTATACCTAACACATTTTCTTGTAGACATATTTGAAGATTTTGTGTCTCCAGTAACCGCAGCACAAACTTTACTCATATCCTGTTGCAAAAAGAGAAAAGACATGTTAGAGCGCACAATGCATTTATGTATGCAAGTGCTCACAAATCAAGGAGGTGAATATGGTCCCAGACAAAGGGATGGTGCTCTACATATGGTGGGAACAATTAATGATATACTGATAAAGAAAAAATTCTATAAGGATGAAATTGACTCTCTTCTGAGTCAATATGTTTTCCCCGAATTTTGTAACCCACTTGGTTATATGAGAGCAAGAGCATGCTGGGTGCTACAATGTTTTGCTAGCATACGCTTCAAAAGTGAACCATTGCTAGTAGAGGCCGTTCGTCTTACTGTGAATGCCTTACTAACCGATACAGATTTACCTGTTAAAGTTGAAGCAGCTATTGCTATTCAAATACTTCTCACATATCAAGAAAAAGTCCAAAAAATGCTGGAGCCACAAGTGGCAGCTGTCACTACGGAGTTACTGAAAGTAATAAGGGAAACGGAGAATGACAATATTGCAAATGTTCTTCAGAAGATTGTGCCACTCTATGCAGAACAATTGATACCAATGGCATATGAAATTACTGAACACTTAGCCAATACATTCAGTAAAGTCATAGAAACAGATTCTGGAACCGACGAGAAGGCAATAACAGCTATGGGACTTCTAAACACAATGCAAACAGTTTTAAATGTCATGGAAGATAATCCAGAAATTATGGCTCAGTTGGAGAAAACTGTGCTGCGTGTCGTCGGACATATCCTTCATCACAACATAATTGGTGAGACACATAAAATGCAACATGATATTTTAATTGAATTGTCTTTATAGTTCACGTATCTTCATCTAATCATGATCATTCAGTCAAAATTAAGTGTACCCACTAAGTACAATATAATGGCTTTGTATGTTAGTTGTATTTTTAAAAATCACATATAGAATATTTAGTTACTGACTGAATTTTATAATTATTTTATATATGTGTTGTGTAGCTTACTGAATTGAATTTATTTTAGAATATTATGAAGAGGCCATGACTTTGTTGTGCAACTTAACTGCTAAAGCAATATCAGAAGATATGTGGAAAGTACTAGAAATGTTGTACCAGATATTTGAGAAGGAAGACTTTGATTATTTCACAGACATGATGCCAGTACTGTATAATTATATAACAGTTGATACAAATGCATTCCTTTCCAATGAAAATCATATACTGGCTATGTTTAACATGGCTAAAGCAGTGAGTAATTTATGAATAATTATTATGAATAACAGATATTATTTCATGATTATGCTTAGGCAAATTTGATTGCAATTCTTTGGTTTTCCTGCTCTAGGTCTTGAACTCTGAGGCTGAAGATGAATCTGAAATATACGCAGCCAAATTACTGGAAGTAATGGTCTTGCAATGCTCAGGAAAAATTGATAATTGCCTGCCATCATTTGTAGAATTAGTTCTTAGTAGGCTTACTAGAAAAGTAAACACCTCTGAACTCAGAACGATGCTATTGCAGGTAATAAGAGATTAAGCATTCTGTTACTATTATTTTATTAACTTATTATCTAAAAATATTAATTATATTAATTATTTCATAGGTTCTAATTGCAATTTTATATTGCAACCCACATCTACTTTTCACAATCCTAAACAAATTACAAGAGTCTGTACCGAATGCGTCCATTACTCAGCAGTTTATTGAACAATGGATACATGATACAGACTGCTTTATGGGGTAAGTGAATTTGTATGTTTTTTCTTAATTATGAAAATTTATTTTTAAACGTCTGTTAATAGTCTACAGGCCTGTATAATGTAAATCAGTGTTATCTTTATCATTCTTTGTCTGGCCACTGTCAGGCAAAGGCCCTTTAATGAACAGCATAACAATATTGAATTGTAGCTCTATTGGCTACATGACATACTATTTTTTTTAATTGTCTTGTAACTGAAAATTAATATATTACATGTAGTCATTAAACCTAACATTAACATTGTTCTAAGTAAGACTAATAATGCATTTCTTGTGACAGAAGAAGTGATAGTATAGGTTAAAATTTTATCAGTCAGTAATTGACATGTTTACAGTTCAAAGTCTAGTTTCTATTTATAATTAACACATTTTGTTCCAGATTGCATGACAGAAAACTATGTGTACTTGGCATTTGTACATTACTCGAAATGGGTCCACAAAGACCAAACTTAGACAAAGTACTACCAAAGTTACTTCCCTCGTGTTTGGTGTTATTTGAGGGCCTGAAGCGTGCATACGAAGACCGAGCTGAGGCTGACGAAGACACATCAACTGAAAATGATGATGACGAAGAAGATGAAGGTCCTACATAATATTATATTCATATATTACTATTAATATATATTGATATGATACTTTACTCATAAATTATAATTATGAGTCAATCTATTGAATATCTGGAGGTCAACATACTCTGGTTTATCGTTTGTCCTTTAGATAAGTTACTTACCTTTAAATTTTATTCCACAGAGGTCCTTTCGAGTGACTATGATGACGTTGATCAAATGAACAGCGATTATTTAGAAAACCTTGCAAGATTGGCCACTAAGAATAGTGCTGCACAAGGGGTAAACTTAACTGCAAAAATAGAAGAATACGACAGTGATGATGTTAGTAGACATTTAAATATTTAATAGCTCTTCTAGGCTATTGTTAAAAAAAACATGGACTTTGGATGCCTTGAAATAACAAATAATATAAATTGCTTATTTAAATTGAATGCAAAATGCAATGTTATGTTGAAATGTATTGTTTTAAAATTGCTTTTAAACTTAAATTTGCAGGATACAGAGGACTATCAACCTCAAGAGACTGCCATTGAATGCTTCACTACACCACTTGATGAGAAAGACTGTGAAGTTGATGAATACATAAGATTCAAAAACACATTATCCGGTATTTACTACATTTTTAATCTAATATACAGTCATAGTCAACTAATCCGGGACAATCATTATTTCTACATGAAAAGCATTTTGAACCCCATGTATAAAACCAATACTTATATAAAGTATACAGTCTATTATTATGAAATACTCTTTGTTAATAAGTGTATGAATACTTAGATATTACTTTAATATCTATCTAAATCACACACAATTAAGTTAAATGTAATGGTTTAGACAATGGCAAGCTATATAAGTTGATGTACTTGTATGTTCTTTATATAGTCTAATTTATTTAGTAAGAGTATTTATTGCATAAAAACATACATTATATACTCTCAAAACTTACCATACTAGGAGAAGTGCAGGATAAAGGCAGGGTTCGGGCTTGAATAATATATTCATTCATATATCTTAATAAAAACTTTCTTACATTTTAATAACTACTAGTGCATCTACAAAATATATAGCATAATATTCTTCACAGGTTTGTCCAGTGGAGAACCAGTCCTCTACCATGCACTGACCAGTGTACTTAACGAGGAGCAACAACAACAATTAAACTCTGTATTCCTCTTGGCTGATCAACGAAAAGCCCAGCAAGACAGCAAGCGCATTGAGCAGAGCGGAGGTAAATTTGTTACATCACTTTTTTTATGACATGGCAAAAATGTAGACAAATGTTCTATAACCACAACTAGAATGATAAATTAATTGTAACCGGTCCATAATATTTGAACAGGGATTTTCCTCTTTTTTCAGGTTATTCATTCACAGTACCCGCACAAGTACCGACAAAATTCAAATTTGGATCATAAGTTTCATCAAAACAGAAACTATTTACTAATAATCAATTATAAAATTTATAACCAACAATCACAAGCACTATTTGGTTAATAAGCCAAAACTAATATCTTTAGTACTTTGGATAACGGCATTCATAATGGCTAGTCCATTTTTATTATATGTGTAAATCTGTTAAATGTTATATTAAATCTTTAAGCTGGTATACACTTTTCTTGGATAAACTTAAATTAATGTTGTTTGTGAAAATTTCCATTTACTCAATAATACTATCCACTTACCCTATAGGTCTGTTGAAATTGTTGAATGCCACTAAAGTACAATTCTTTTCTGCATTTCATGTTGTAAATAATTAATACAATACATGCATTTGAATTAAACTAAGCTTCCATTAATGTTGTTGTAATAGTCTTTCTAGTGCACTGTTGTACTTCAACATGGCGTTAGAGAATAATATAAATTGTAATACGAATTGATTTTGCCGAAATTACCTGTATATGCGTTTCTTATTGATATATTGAAAAATGTGGACTCGAATCACATTTATAGTTCCTGTTGACTGATTACTTGCGTGTTATTATTACTCAACATATACTATTACATGTTTTGATTAGGTTTATTGTTAAGAGGTGCTAGATTGTGACGAATATCATAGGGATATTTTCTTTTCGAAAATTATAACATTTACTATTGACTATGTCTCAAATTCTTAACGTGATAAAACGCGGTCTACTTTTCAAGCTACTGTCGAATTTTGTAATTATGTTAGTGTTTAATATTTGCATTACGACAGCATACATATTCTAAAATTTTAAATCTTTTATTATATACAGGTTAAAATAATGAATTTCTCATTTTTTAATAAAATTGCACCACTTACATCGTACACAAAATGGTTTTAACAAAACATGTCATTAAATCCATGATATATATTGGAACAGTAATTAATTATGTGTTTGTTCTAGTTGTAAAAAAAAAGAGCATAATATTTTATGTGAAGTTGATTGCATGTCATTAAATCGCGGTGTTTTGCGCTACATCCCGTCCCTATAAAAAACCCAGGCCATATAATATAATAGTGCTAAGCTCCACTGTAACACTTGTTGGTAGTAAAATTGGTGTTATATAAACCTGCGTAGAACTGACTACTCCTTGTCCATCATGCATCTTTACATCAGTGACAAAATCATTCGAATTTAACAAAATGTGCGAAAAAAATATTGTTATAGTTATGCATATGGAATATGCAATACGCGTGACCAGCATGGTTTTTTTTTTAATATATGATATGAGTTTTGTATATGTAATCCATTATCATATACTGTAATCGCATTAAGCTCCGGTGATCTGTTATTTTGGTTTTATTATGGTCGTAGTTATAATTTATACTGCAAAATATTAGAAAATAAAATCATCTATTTTAGAATCTAGACGGATCATTCCACACTTTAATTGAATGGTCTATACAAAAGTGTTTTATGTCCGCTAGACTCGTGCGCCAAATTAATAGAACCAACGTTCGTCCATTTTTAACAATTTTAGTTTTTAAAAACAACTATGAATGAAAACAAACAACTTCTCTTACGTCTTCCTTGGTGCATGTGAAAAAGTTTATTTTTAAATAAATGTTTTTTTTTTATAAGACTTATTTAGGGAACATCTATTTCCGTAATATTGTGAATTGAAGGCAAAACGATCACTTGACGCTTTTTTTACGTATTAGAGGAAAATATATTAGGAAAATTAACACCGGAATAAATGTAACTAAAATCTATGTTGGTACAGCATTTTATATGTTAAGGGCACTATTTTAAGGTTTTGGTAGTTCTTTATTTATTTGATAAAAATATTACATAATTTTTTAAATTTTGCATTAGGTTATACCTTGAAATTATTGTGAGTTGTGATGTTCAATTAACAAAATTGATATTCTTTTAATGTATAACGGCCAGCCTCTGCTTCGCATAGAAGAACTGGCTAAGTGACGAAGTTATATTAATAAAGAGTCTATAGATATTTCACCTATCGGCATCCTATAGACAATCATTTACCATCGGAAAGAAACTAGATATGGCTATTCACTGCGTTGCGATGGAAGTAGTATTTATTGAGTTTTACATATTTCAGGCACAATTATCAGGAACAGTTTTATTGTTATTGATTTAACTAGTTTCGCAAGCACGTCAGTGCCGACCATTAATTATTACAGGTACCTTGCGAAATGCTTTATAAATATATTAACGATAATATAATAAACATGTAATACGTTTGAGTTTGTACAGTTGGTCAACTATAATGAAATAGATAAATTGTTAAAGCTCGCATGTTTTTAGCACTTTCGAATCATAAGAGGATATTTTGTGTTTTATGTTGATATACATCGAAGAAATTGGTATATTCATTGTATATACAAGGTTTATAGAAAGCGAGCTGTCATTCATCTACCATCATTTGTATTTTAGTATAATCTAAATGGCTGCTTAAATGTATACACAATACAAATATCTGTATTTTATAAATTGATCTTTTATTTGGAACCCCGTATGGTAATCGGCACGTTAGCATTTATAAAACAACATGAAATAGATCATCGAAGCTATAAAAATAATAGAAAGTTAAATGGCAACATAATGGTCCCTATAAGAATAGTCTTTAACCTAAATGGTAGGAATGTACCACACCTAACTGACATAAACATGCATTAAGCCGGGCGAATTTTTTCTGAGTAGATTTATAAGATTGTAGGTAATTATTTAATTTAAAATAAAATTGTGTCGTGTGTTGAAGTATTAACTCATGAACCACTTATTATTTCATCATTAAAATGCTACGTGGCTTAGGCTATAGAAATAATAATTATCAATCAGTAAACTGTTTTAAATCTAAGTTAACGTGGGAAACATGCTATGTTAAATAATAAATAGTGACTGGGGACTGGCGTGCATGAAACTAGCCCCCCCGTGTGATGTATTTCAATATCATTCAGGGTCTGGCGCACCTTGGGCTATCAAAGAGACATATATCCTGGTTGGCCAATCCTTTCACTACGTTGACAAAGTAAAATACACAACTAAAACTACGTACGTGTAATCTCTGCTACCATCGATGGGTAAACAAAGACTCTCAAGACAAAGCTGAGCTTCTTGTGTATCGTAAAATGCACTGCGCCTTGCTTTTCGTTCAGGGAAACCACCGGAATGAAACTCAAATGTCGTAATCACAAACTAGTCAGTAGGAGAGGTTACTGTGGCAAACTTTAACCGACACCAGAAAGTTAATTCTGTAACTAAGAGATTAAGAGAACCTTTCTTGTATTGGTGAATCAATCACAACTATAAGGATACTTATTAATTTACTTTGTAACTCTTTAAACACTTTGAATTATTTGTTCAATTTTTTTTTTCTTTAACGCCGGGAAATGCGCTTAGGCATCCCGCGGGGGAGTGGGTCTCACTGCGCCCGAAAGCTGGTAAGTGGACGCAGCTCTACCACCTAAAACCCAGCGAGTGCCACCAATGCCGCCTTTGGAGAGGAGGAGGACAAGCAACAGGGCACCTCGACGGCTAATCAGTCTCTCGGGGGACCGACCCCACACCACAGAACAACCCCTCCCAACTTCGGGACAGTACAATAAGGCGATGTTGCTATCCTCGCCCCTTGCTCTTTTGCTCCATCTTATAAGAGGGGTACAAAGAGCCCACTTGGCTTAATTCGCTTCGCCCAACGTGTTTGGGTCCCCCTGGGCTACTGAGCCCCACCGCCACCACAAGGCCTGAATTTATCAGATTAGTATTATTATCAGATTTCCTATGTAATCCTATTGGAACTATTCAAGTCGATTTCAATTATCCACGTCTATAGGAAATATATAGTCTGTTTTCTTTCTTACTACCAAATTAAGTTAAGCTAACAGTTGTAGATAGAGACATCAGAGTTGGTTTAGTAAAAATATTAGTATATTTTTTATATTTTATTATAATTTACATAACTTTTGCAACATACAATTTTACATATGTATTAAAGACATTAATTTAAAACATTATAACTACCCTTGCCAATACACACTTGATAAATTAGCAGAAAAATTTACAATTTAATTAATAAAATATAATTTACAAAAGTTGTTAATACCTCCAACCTTACTAGCTTTTAGTTAGTCTAGTAACTCACTAATAATTAGAATTCTTTGATAAATAGCTATAAATGTAACATTACATTAATGTTATTAGCAGTGGAGGTTTGCAATATATACTAAAATTCAGATCTAGAGTAGCAGTTAGCTTTTATTATATCCATTGCAGTTGAAAAGAGAAGTTTTCTTTGGATACATAATCTAGATAAATCTGGGAGTGGAGAGGAGAGCAGGAAATACACACTACTCTGATGTCTGCGACTATGTTCATTGTCTTATCTTAATAATAAAATATTCTTTACCTAAGGTTAACTTAAATAACATTAGAACCAGAACCATTTTAAATCATGTTATATCTATGGACATAATAAAAGAGCAACACTTAATTAGAAACCATTCCATGACAAAAAGTTTGTAAACACCTAATATTTTAATTTCCTTTCTCAAATGGCTATCCCTTTGAGATAATCATACCTATCATGACGTTTATCTTGCATTTGTGAAATCTTGGAAGCCATGTCATTTTCCCGACAGACCCCACAGAAAATACTAGTTATTACATGAAATGGACTCCGGAAATACAAGTTTGGATCTGTTAAATTTTTATTTTTCTTATGACATCTAACATGTAAATAAACTTCAAGTATTGATAAGAAAACACAACATAGTTTAGAAAAAACCATGAGTGTTGTTATAATTAATAACATCCTAGGGCTGGTTGTATTAGCTCCAGCTAAAATATTAGCTTTCAGTTCACGAAATCTTCTGCTATGACTAAGCCGACCAGCAGGAAACTTAACAGATTTACCGACATGTAATGGTCTTTTAATATCATATATATGTGGTACTTTATTTAAAACTAAGTGTTCCCCGGTTTCTTCGTTGACTTCATAGGTAATAACTTCTCCTGTCTCGTCGTCACATCTAAATCTTTTTGATAGAGGCATTAGTGCAGTTGGTGAGAACTTGAGCTGTCTGGAATAATAAAATTTATAAACAATTTAAGCGAGAAAACATGGGTTTTCCCGATGGGGAGAAGTAAAGGTGACCGTGACAAACAAACAATAAACATGCAATCAACAACTTCCTTTGAAACGTCGATAAATTATATTCCTAGAATATTCCTGCTATCGTGTGCCATATAATAAATAATTTACGGACAGTAATTAAAATATTAAGCCTTCTTACCAATAATGAAAATCTCTTCTTAAAGAAATTCCAATAAATATGAATAAATGTTAAATAATACAAGTACTTATATCGAAATTATCAAATTAATCAATATTCAATTGTACCCAATCGCTCAGAACAGCAATAACATACACTTTTTTAGTTCTTATTGGAACAGACTAAGACCAGAAGCCAATTCTGTCGTAATTTCCAGCCAACAATAAAGCCATTAAAAAAAAATTCAGAATAATACCTATTCTATTATCATTTGTATTACACCTCAGAGTAAATACTACTTAATGAGTATTGGTTATTTACTCTGAGCACGTGTGTAAAGTAGATTTTTGGTAGATTTATAAAAAAAGTGAGAAGTATTTTATATTATATTCCTCCTGTAGTCAAAGAATTCTGTAGTATACAATCATTAGACCTGAACTCAAATAGATTTTTGTTCAAAAATATAGATTGGCTTAATTCTTCAGTAGCTACGGTCATAATAAAATTTAAAAAGTTACACACTACATAGAAAATTTCCTATTGAAAATCCGTCATTGCAAACTAACAAGTAACAACTGTCACGCTGGGTAAATTAATATTTTGCATTTTTATCAGTTTATAATTTTGTTGTTAGCAATTGCAATTCAGTGTTTCAATGTGATTTAAAGTAAACCGTAACTTTTTTCATGTTAAAATATTAGAAGTGACACGCTTACAGTATTTTTGCAGGTATAAATTCTTAGAAGTGGAGTTTTATTTGGTGTTAAAAGTTTATTGTGTCTTTAGTAAATGCATTGTCCATAATTTTCTTACTTTACAATAAACAATAAATTCAATTTTTCAAATGAATCATGTATTTTGATTCAATATACTTAAAATGTTACATATTATGTTAATTGTTAATTGCCACTGAAAATTTTAAGGTTGTGTAGATGTTATATTGTTTTTATATCGAAAGTTATGATATGACACAATTTACACGGCGAATATACATTAATATCATTTAGTTTAAGTCGACTACAACAAATGTGTAAAAATTTCTATATTTATGTTACTGTGTGTTTTATGATACTTATTTATGTATAACCAGATTATTAATAATTACAGGCTTATGTATGGAACTTCAACCTATACTGAAATATAAATGAATAACCATTCTGAACATATAATACAAAAGTTCTTTACACAGTTAAAGAATATTGATTACATTGCATGCATTTTTTCATCTGGCTTAGCGACTGATACATATTTTTTACTTTTTTGATATGCCTCACGAAAAACATTACTTTAATTTTATTAAGGTTATGTTTTAATTTAAAACAGAATTAACCTAAACACATTTAATAGAAATTAACTAGTTATTTATTTTTTAAATTTTTTAGTTATGTAAAGGTTGCCTTTAGGTGCCCTAGCCAAAATTATAATGAGTAAATATTATGATTAAATATGTTTTTAGTATAGCAGTTAAATATAAAAAAATAATATTTTTGATCATCTGTATGATGAAATCACTGAGTGTTATAGTCTATAATAATGATCATCACTTTGCACTCTGCACTAGCATAGAGAAACAGCTGTAACTCTGTGCTAGTGCAGACAAAGTTTTTAGCAACATCTATCATTTTACAAAGCAGATTAATACTGGAGGCCATTTTGCTCTCAGTTTTCATGTTTTGTTTACATATGATTTGTTGCTATGTGTAGCAATAATTATATCATAAAATAATAATGATTATGTAGTTTATCACTGGTGTCCAAGCCAATTTTTTGGATAGACTGGCCTGATCAATATTTACACCACAATACTTTCTATATTTGTGTCTCAGTACAGACTAAAATCTAGTTTTCTCGTTGGTTGTAATGAATCCAAGTTCAAGAGCAACATTAACCTTAATTTACTGAAAATTACTTTCGTGTAACTTATACAATTGTATGTTGCTGTTTCCTGTGGCTTATTATTAATTATTAAAAATATAATATATAAATATATAGATTTTTTACGTAAACATATGCATATCTATAACATGCTATATTTATGTATTTATAAAACATGGATATCAGAAATTGACTATAGCAAAGCGAATTAATCTTGCCTTAGTTTACTATTCTACTATTTTAAAAGATTTCTCCTGGCTCTGGTTAATTATGCTTATGGCGTTTTATAATTTTTCATGTATATATATATATATATATATTTAAATTGGTATATAAACTATGTTATATATGTAATATGTATATATTGTAAATAGGAGTGATTTTTTTTTCTCCCAGTGATGATTATTATAGATTATATATTTTTAAATACAATGATTAGGTAATTTATTTTTCAGATTATTGAAAAGAAGGTAGATCTTACAATAAACATTGACAATGGGAAAAGAGTAAGTCATAACTTTTATTACCCTCAAGTAATTTATTAAAAAAAATAATGAGAATAAAACTTACATGGATTATTGTGACATAGTCCCCATACAAAAAATGTATTGTTGTCCGTCACTAGGATTTTTATTAAAGGAATCTTTATAATATTACAATCTCACAACTTCATTTTATTTACTATAAAAAAAAACTATGAAGTGTAAAAGAAGCTTAAAAGCTTATATGCTAATGTACCAATTGTTAATGTGAAGATAAATAAAGTACTGTGTAGTCCAAAAGGACTATTATATATTTGTATAAAGCATTGAATCAACTGCTGAAGGAAAACATAGTGAGGAAAGCTGCATGCTTGATGAGATTAAAAATCTTTGAAGGTGTAAATTTCACCAAGCCACAACTATGGCCGAACAACTGTCCTCACCTGATTTTGAGGAGGAGATTGATATATTTCTGGGCACACTCAGCAGTGGGACATCTAAGTGTTGATATTATATTTATTTATTATTAATTTCATAAATCATTATCATTATCAAGCTATAAATCTTAATATGGTACCTAAGATCTGGTAAGATCAAAATGTAATTATTTGACAAATTTCAATACTAAAAGTATTGAAATTTCTTGTTGAAAAATTAAAAGCTAACCACTGAAACAGACTAATATTTTTTTTAAATAAATTACAAACTATGAAAACCTGATGTTTGCACTAAAATAAAGAATTTTATAATTTTTAGGTTTTTAGGTTAAATGTGTACACCTTAGTCAGCCTTACTATGTAGGGGCTAATTTATAACCTTAACAGTTTAATGTATAATTTTTAAAACATATTCTCACAATAAAAATTTAGATTATCAAAACTAGAAAGGGGAAACCTGGAGTAAAAACATAAATTAAATATTCAGTTTCTTCAATATCTATAAACTATTTTTTTGACAGGCCTTAAGTCTTTGACAATAGAAGACATTTAATCGTAAATTGCTCCAATTTGCTACTTCTGTTTCAATGGTTATCTAGATTTTAGACTACCACATAATGAATATAAATATACATGTTCGGTTAATAGAAAAGCAAAAATCGAAAATGTTCGTTACTATTAAAGTTAATGTTACAATATTTTGCTATTGCACTCTTCAAAGATAAATTCATAAAATTTAACTTACATTACAGACAGGTGCAAAATCTTATAAAAAACAAAATCGAGGAGCAAGGCACTTCTAATACTTTTGTAAGTATGTTGTTTGTTTATTTGTTACAGGTCAAAAAATGATATGGAAAAGTCAACTAATGGTAGTAGACACGACGACGAGAGTAAAAAGAAAAAGAAAAGTAAAAAACATAAGAAAAGAAAAAGGGTCACGGAGGAAGATAATGAAAAGGAGCACAAGAAAAGAAAAAAGTCGAAAAAGGAAAAATATAAGACACCAAAATCTGAAAGCGAAACATCTCTATCTGACATAGAGGAATTATTAAAAAAATCAAGGGCATGTAAAACTTTCCCTGCTGGGTCAGTTACAGAAACTGCTGTAGCTAATTCTGGCAAATTAAAGAACAAAAATACAAAAAACGGTAGTACTGTAATTGATTCACGCAGTAGTAGTAGGAACAATGAACGTGACAAAACTGTAGAATCGCTAGAAATTATATCATCAAATTCTGAAGCAGAAAATTACCAAGAAGACTGTGCAAGTCCGGAATTGACAATGATAGAGGATGATCTTAATCTTGAAGAATTAATGAAACAAAAAGAATTATTACAAGCTCGTTTAGTTGCTTATTTCTCTGACAGAAGTGATGACGAAAGCATAAACAAAGAAGACGATGTTGTATGCGTTAACGACGAAGGAAAGTCCCCTAGCCGAAAGAAAGAACGGAGTGAACGTCCGACGAAGTACGGTAGAAGTGCTCGACATGATTCAAGTAAAGATAGGGATAAAAGTAAATCAAAACGTCATGAGGAAGATCTTCGTGACATTATCAATAGGGAAAGCAGGAAAGAAATGGAAAAGAAGTTTGAAGACAGAGAATATCGTGAAAGAAAAGAAAGAGAACGCCGTCGGCTTGAAGCCGAAAAAGATCGTGAACGTGAAAGGGACAGAGAGCGGGAAAGAGAAAAAGAAAGAGAACGTGAACGGGAAAGAGAATGGGAGCGAAGGAGGGAAAGGGAAAAGGAGCGGGAGAAAGAAAGAGAAAGAGACCGAGATAAAGAACGAGAAAGAGACCGAGATCGAGAGAGAGACCGCAGATCTTCTGAATTAAGACGGCGAGACAGAGAGTCGATACGTCGTCGGTCACGAGATAGGACGCCCGTGTCTCATCGCGATCGAAGACATACAGATCGTGATCGACGGTCGATGGACCGGAACAAAGATAGTTATCGGGCGCGATCGAGGGAAAGAAGACATAGATCAGATCATGACAAACGAAAGGTAACTTAGGAAAAGGCAAATCACTAATAATTATTATAATTTTACAATAAATAATTTTTAACTAATATTATAAACAAGTTATTTAGATAAAGCTACGTTATATCCTATATTATCATCGATATAAAGTGAAATACTAATTCAAATTCCATGTTGTTTCAGGACTCAACTAACGAAGTGGCGCAAATAGTTCCCAGCTCCAGTGATGAAGAACTCGACATATCAATCAATACTGATGATGAAGAAGAAACTGAGGAACAGATTATTGAAAAAAGAAGAAAGCAAAGGGAGCAACTCTTAAAAGTATACAATTAAATTACTAAGTACAACTATTATTACTAATAAAATTACTAAGCTTAATCGTTACTGTTTTCTAATGTTTACGCGAATTTTCACTCATTATAATGAAAAAACTTTTACGTATATCATCGCGGCTTATTATCTGTGTAAAAATATTAATAAACTGCAAAAAAATCTGTAAGGCGCCGTTTGCACGAGCGCTTAATAAGCGTCATGTTAAATCCCGGCGTATTCGCGTATTGCGAGCTCTGTATGCTCAATTCGATTTAACGTCCAACGCTCTACGTCGAAAATTCAAGAGTCAATAAATAAGTACTGTGCTTTAAAAACGTTTTGTATCTACAATACAATACAAACGCTTTTTTAACATTCGGTAAAATGGCGCTCGTGCGAACGGGGCCTCAAAGATTTTTCATGATGATGAGAATCATAACCGTTTATTATAATAAATTTATTTCAATATTAACGCTATTTTAATATTTCAGACATTAGTATGCAAAAACAGCAACACAAACTCTGGTACAGATAACAAACAAACAGCTACGTCACCGAAATCACAGCCACAAACTAAAATTTTAGAAAAGGTTACAGAAAAAGTTACTACAGAAGCTAAGCCACTTAGGGAAAAAGAATGTTCGACTACATTCGTATCTAAAAATGATGCGACAGAATCAAAGGGTGATACCAAAAAAGTTGATACAAATTCCGTAGCCAGCAATTCAATAAAAGAAAACAAATCTGCGGACACTGAATCGAAATCCTATCAAATTGATAGATCTTTGAGAGGCCATGAGTGGGATATGTTTGCAGATCAAGACAACTTCGAAAATGCGGACGTGAGTGTTTGTAGATTTTTTTTTAAATTTTGTTCTTATGTGTACATTTTCTTAAGATTTGAGGCGAGGCGGCTGCGGGTAAGAACCGCTTCGTGAGTGCAAAGCATAATTTTGGTTTTTAGAAAATGACTGCTAATGACTGCTATTATCTTACTATACTTCATGAAGAGGCTACGCTTCTACTACTCCAGCTTGCAGTCTAATTACTTAATATTTTGGTAATAAGATTATTATAAAATATTGTGTAGATATATTAATTTATCTGATGTTCGTTTTAGACTCCTACTACTGGTAAATATCGCAGCAAGAATTCATTGGACAATCCATCGCTTACAGACAATTGGGATGACGCTGAAGGCTACTACAGGTAAGAAACAAAATTCGCCGACTAGCGACACTTGACACATGTAAAAAAAGAAAAGGGCATATTTCGAAGTACGGCAATGTTGGTCTGCTAATGCTCTCAAGGGCGGATCCAGCTTTGGTACCAGGGGGGGGTCACATAGTCGTGGTCAAGTCTTGACTTTTGATTTTACTATATGTTCAATTAGTGGTCCACCTTAGTCCTGAAACCAGCCCAGGGGGGGGGGGGGGTCATGACAACCATTTGCCCCCCCCCCCCCCCCGTGGATCAGCCGTTGAATGCTCTGGTGTAGCGGTGTCTATAGATATGGCCAAAGAATTCAGGCGTATATAGAAGGACAGTTCTTATGAGCGCTTTGAGGATAAACTTCCTGCGATGCAAACGTCCGCTTGGCGGCGTGACGAGAGGGACACCGCGATGTCATCAGCAAATGTCCCCAATAAAGTCGGCACAAAAAATCTTTAAGAATTGTTCTTCTATATAAGTCTGAATTCTTTGATATGGCTATCATTTACCATCAGGTGAACCAACTGCATAGAGGAGAGGAGTAGGTTCAAATTACGATGTCATAATATTTGAGTTTTACAACCCGGGCACGCCTATATAATATTTTTATCAAAATAAATTTTAATCATTAACGCCCGGCTTCTGAAACGTTGGTCAAAGTGTATGTCAACTGATGGGCTGATCAAATTAATGTAACTTAACCATGCTTCTAGCAACTCATTTGACAGTTGATTCGTTTTTTGTGTTGATCAGCCTTTCGGAAACCGGACGTCAGTATGTTCCTCACTAACTTCTACCCTGTTATTTCAGAGTGCGTATCGGTGAAACATTAGATAACAGGTATACTGTATATGGATATACCGGTCAGGGAGTCTTCTCTAATGTGGTGCGTGCGCGTGATCAAGCTCGGAGCAATGCGGACGTGGCTGTCAAAATTATTAGAAACAATGAAATAATGTAAGTCTGAAAACTTTAATATAATATCTGTATGTTCAAGTCATTCTTAATTAGTTTATTTTTTTATTAGTTACTTATATATTTTAATGTTATACTAATTTATATATTGATGAAGAGTTTGTTTGTTTGAACGCGCTAATCTCAGGAACTATTGGGCGGATTTGAATGATTCTTTCTGTGCTAGATAGTCCATTTATCGAGGAAGGCTGTATGTTATATATTATCCGTTGTAAATCTTAGGTAACGCACGCGAAGCTGCAGGCAATAGCTAGTACTAAATCTATAAAATATTTCTTAAGTCTTATTAAAGGCGCAATTAATTTGTACATACTTTAAGTCTTATCGGGAAATATCTGAACGGTTATCACCCAGTTGGTACTTATAAATGTTTTACGAGTCTAGCAAAACATATATTTGAGACTGACTAACCATTTGTTTTCCTTGTTGCCTGCTCACAAAATTGACCCATTAGTCTCGTCAAAAATATTTTATATTTTTTATTTGTTATCTTGGTGCTCTGAATTTTAGTTTAACAGTCTATCATAGCCTCTTTTTATGGCAAAACCAAACACCTTAACTTATGAAACACCTTAATTTTCAGGCATAAAACGGGATTGCGTGAATTGGAAATATTGAAACGTTTAAATGATGCGGACACTGAGGATAAATTTCACTGTCTACGTCTGTATCGCCACTTCTTCCACAAGAGACATTTGTGTATGGTGATGGAACCGCTTTCTATGAATTTGAGAGAAGTATTGAAAAAGTATGGCAAGAACAGTGGCATACATATAAAAGCCGTGAGAAGCTACACACAACAAATGTTATTAGCGCTGAAATTGTTAAAGAAGACTGGAATATTGCACGCTGGTAAGATATTTATAAGATACTATTTTCCATGACTCTAAATTCATGAAATCTTAAGTAAAATGTACCTACATGCATACAGCATTAAAAAAATAGAAGAATGATATTAGTCATAATAACCAGTCTTAGTTAAATTTGATATAGAGAATTAGTATCATAAGAGATGTTTTTTGTTTCAGATATAAAACCAGACAATATTTTGGTGAATGAAAGTAAATTAATGTTAAAATTATGTGACTTTGGGTCAGCATCACATGTCTCAGACAACGAAATCACTCCTTACCTCGTGTCGAGGTTTTATAGAGCACCGGAAATTATTTTGGGCGTTCCATACGACCATGGTATTGATATGTGGTCCACAGCCTGTACCATCTATGAGTTGTCTACGGGAAAGATTATGTTTAGTGGTAAATCAAACAATGAAATGTTGAAATACTTTATGGATTTAAAAGGGAAAATACCAAATAAGATAATAAAGAAAGGACACTTTAAGGAGCAGCATTTTGATGCTAATTGTAACTTTTTATACCATGAGTTGGACAAGATAACAGAACGAGTAAGTTTCTTAAATATTGGCTTTTTTATCATTTAACATTTTATTTATTCAAAGCAAGAATTTTTTTTATTTTTTTATTTTAAATGGTGTCACTTTACGCAATTTGATGAAACAATAATACTGTTTTTTCTTATTTTCATTATATACATATTGTGTACTAGCTGTTGCCCGCAGCTTCGCCTGCGTTAACTAAGATTTACAATGGGATCTTAGTACGCGAAATAACATTTTTTACACCTTGTGTCCGAAAAACCAAAATATCTTACGGAACCCTATTTTTTATCAGAATAAAATTTAGCCTATGTTACTCGTGGATAATGTAGCTTTCGAATGGTGAAAGAATTTTTGAAATCGGTCCAGTACTTTTTGAGCCTATTCATTACAAACATACAAACATATAAAAATAGGTACAAATCTTTCCTCTTTATAATATTAGTGTAGATGAATACACAGTATATGATTTTTTTAAACAAATACTAATGTTTGTATTGTTTATAGGAAAAAGTGGTTGTGATGTCAAGTATTAAGCCGACACGCGATTTGCAAACGGAACTAGCGCCCTCTCATCACCGTCTACCAACCGTTGAAGCGAAGAAGATGACTCAATTGAAGGACCTACTCGAGAGGATGCTAATGCTAGACCCAGCCAAACGTGCCTCAGTCAATCACTGTCTCGCCCACCCTTTTATACAAGAGAAAATATAGCATATAGAACACAGAGCTCAACGAGAGACACATTTTCTACATAATAAAGGACAATTTATACAAATACGTTTTTTGTAAGGACGACCTTTGAGTTAATATAATTTTTTAGATAATCGCGTAGTGTTTAAAACCAATCAATGTGATTGTTGGACATTTTTTTCGATGATAAGAAAATTGAAAACAAATATATTTTCTGTAAATATACAATGCATTTAGATTTGAATGTAAAATGTTTATAATTACAGTAAATGATTAGTGACCATAGTGATCGAAATACATAGTGAAGTAAGAGGGTACATTTTATTTATTCGTATTTTAAGTTAAAAAAAAAGTTTATTAAAACTGTTGAGAACCGAAGAGGAAATCTGATTGGTCACCTGATACGACATGACTTGTTTATAAAAAATATCATAGAGGGAAAGATTGATGGAAAAAGAGGAAGAGGTAGACCGAGAAGGAGTTATATGCAACAAATAAAGGAGAAGGTACAGGTTATGTCGTATCGGGAGGTGAAGGTGTTGGCGGAGAGGAGGAATGAGTGGCGAATACTCCACCGACAAGAGCAAAGCTCTTAAATAGAGAGAGAGATTTTAAGTTAATAAGGTCTACGCATCCTATTATAGTTAATATATTTAGAAATTGGTAACTGACGTTGAATAGTTGGAAAGTTATTTTAATGACGCACATCACTGGACAAGTTTCTTTTCGACCGACTAAGAATTGCATTATAAATGAAACAACTTTTGCGAATTTACGCATCTTATTAAGCTTCTTGCATGTCCAACGTTTCAGATATTTCACAACAATCATGGTCATCATTGTTGAGTGAAATTCGAGTAAATATTAGACTAACCGCTACGTCCACATTCGTAACCAAATTTTCGTAACTGGTTACGAAAAAGGAAATTTTGTCCCTGTTTCGTAACCAGTTATGAAACAAGACTTTTTTTCCCATTTTCATAACCAGAGCCTCTTAGTCATGTATGGCCTCCTGGTACTTTTTCCTGGAACAATGATTTGTATTGTGAATACCTTTTAAAACGTGGATTTATTTATTATAGTTAACTCTAAGGCCTCGAATTTAGCGGGCAGCGGGGCGGCGGCGGTGGCTGCGCGGGCAACGTAGACCCGCGCCGCTGCCGCTCCGCTGTTTTCAAGAACTGGTCTATTTGATTTCTACGCAAAGATCCTGCCGCTCCCGCACTGACACCGCTTTTTTTTCGAAACTAGTGTTGCCACTGCCGCCGCCCAGCTGCGCGCTAAATTCGAGGCAGAGGTCTTACTGTTGTTTCTGCTACTTTTTTCCGAATGCGGGACCTAAAAGTCTAGACCAGTGATTCCCAAAGTGGTCCAGGTGGACCCCCAGGGGTCCACGGAAGACTCGAAGGGGGTCCACGATGAGCGTATAAAAAAATGGGGGTCCACAATCGTAAGCCGGGGGGGTCCAGGAAAATTAATTTGGTTTCCATAGTGAAGAACCAATGAGCCATTCAACCAAGAAGAATTTTACTATTATAATTACTATTATAATCTTTAAACGAGCAAAAAAAAAGGTTAGCAAGGGGTCCACCTGATGCAGGAAAAGTTTAAAAGGGATCCATAAAGTAAAAGAGTTTGGGAAACACTGGTCTAGACTTTTCGAAAAAAAAGCGGTGACAGCGCGGGAGCGGCAGGATCTTTGCGTAGAAATCAAATAGACCAGTTCTTGAAAACAGCGGAGCGGCAGCGGCGCGGGTCTACGTTGCCCGCGCAGCCACCGCCGCCGCCCCGCTGCCCGCTAAATTCGAGGGCAAGGCCTTAGAACTTAACTATATATAATAAATAAATCCACGTTTTAAAAGGTATTCACAATACAAATCATTGTTCCAGGAAAAAGTACCAGGAGGCCATACATGACTAAGAGGCTCTGGTTATGAAAATGGAAAAAAAAGTCTTGTTTCATAACTGGTTACGAAACAGGGAAAAAATTTCCTTTTTCGTAACCAGTTACGAAAATTTGGTTACGAATGTGGACGTAGCGAGACTAACAATTGCTATTAAAAAAATAAATTATTAAAAATGTATTAAGACATTAATGACACATGCCATCGTAAATGTCGTAATGTTTTGACATTTTTTGTCATGCTTTTTTTATATTTATATTTTTTACACATTTTTTATATTCTAATTAATGCCTTTAGTTCTTGTTTTTGAGTGGCTAACATCATGGCTTACGATTTGTCGCAACGATTTCCATCTTCACTGAAGTGTCGCAGATATAATGACCCCGGTGCATATCAATACCCTTACCCGCCTTTGGTAAAACCAAATAAAGTACCGTTTCTCTCCAAAACACCTCGACGAACTCAATTCGGTAAAATATGGTCACATGCCATATACGATCCTAAGATACAATCACACATTCCAAATTGTACTTCGATACGGTCGAAAATCCCACGATTTAATTGCGAAGAATTTGATCATGAGGATATGGAAGAATATTTATGTGATTGTGAAATTGATAGACTGTGTGAATGTCCCGTAAACGTGTACACTAAATCAAAAGACGACATTACGAAAGATGAGATTTGTCAGGCAAAAGTGCGCAGACGTATTTTCAAAGGAACCTCTCGTGGTGTATTAGAAGATTTATCAGAGTTCTCTAAAGTAGAGAAAAATATCGATCCTCCTTTTTATGACGTACGTGTTCAAGAGTCGACTGCGTTTTACCGAGGGTGGAAATGGAGTAACTGGACATCTAAAAGAGAAACAGAAATCCCAGAATTAGGTCCAGGACCAGCAGCGTACACGATTGAACAGGAACCTGATTCTATAAAAATATGCGCCGAAAAAGTCCGCGCGCAAAAACGCAAGACTTCGAGACAGTTACGATTCATTGAAATGTTGCAAAGGTTGACGTTGCTGGCAAATCAACCAGGACCGGCATCGTACAGTCCAATTTTACAGCGACGAAAAGATTTTCACTTTCCCGTATCAAAACCCCATAATGTAGAGCCTAAAATGTTAAAAGGCCAAGGACCCGGTCCAGCCGATTATCACGTTAAAAGAGATTTTGATGTTCAAAGACACTCCCATATTTCTTGTCACGTTAAGCTGGTGCCTCCAGCTCCTTTTGGTGTTAGAGCTGTGAGATTCAAATACCGTTACGAAGGAGGACCTAGTCCAGCATCTTATAACACAAATGTTAATACGTGCCGACTGACACGATGCAACAAAGCTCCATTCGGATCTTCCGCACAAAGAATGAAGGAACGTACTAATGACGACGATGAAGAAATAATAGAAGAGGAAGACCTTGATAAGCAGTCCAAAGATAGCGACAAATGTAAATCATCTTGGCAATTCAGATCGAAGACAGCAAGGATGAAATCTCCAAACGTTAATAATAATCAATCTTATTTTACACCACCAATAAACAAATACGGAAAACGGAGATCTTTAAAGTTGCAATATATATCTCCTTTCCATTCGTCGGATGGAAGATTTAGGAATTGGTATAGTTGGATCGATGTATATGGAAGAGAAAATATTCCTGGACCAGCATATTACTCCTTGGAAAAACCGAAGTGCGCCCCTGCTGTATCACACGGTCCATTAGTTCGATCTCGACGCTTTAAGCCCTTCATCTATGAAACACCAGCACCAAACCAATTTGTATTAAATGGTATTGAGAAAGTTATTAAAACTTATAATTTAAGATTAAAGAACAATATCAACAAACAACACAAATTCCACTGGGTACCTCCTCATGAAATGTCAAAGCTAAGCCCAGAAGAACAAGAAATTAAATTATTTAATGAATCAATTGCATTGTTAAATGCAGAAGATGTTTTTGGAAACAAAAATAATGAATCTAGCATTCATGAATTAAATTTGATGCAAGACATTCGAAAAAAACGATTACGTTGTTTTGAAAGCAGAACGTAGTATTTATAATTAAAAAAGAGAACATACAAAATTCAACTTATAGTATTATTCAAAGGCAATTTTAATATTTTTTCTTTGCTATTCAATTACCAACAGAAACAGCTTAAATTAGTTCAAACGAACATAATGGCTGTTTGTATGCAGCTTTCTTACAGCATGAAATAAAGTAAAAATAATATAAAAAGAAAATCTAAATATTTTCAGACTTCTCCGAGTCAGAGGTTCGAATTATAACTATATAGATAGCTGACAATTTTTATTTTGGCCCGATTAAAATGTATAATTTATTCGCAAAAAAATTTTTTTTGGCTAAGTTAGAAATAAGTTTATGCCTTGATACTGTTGTATACTGTTATCAAGTGCTAAATATTATATTTAAAAAAATAAGCTATCTGGGTACCTACTAGCATAGCAAGAAAAAAATCATATTAAGCAAGTCCTAGGGCCGTATTCAGAGACGTGACTTGAGCGCTGATCGGCGCTTGATACTAGATTTTGGTACCGCCAAAACTAGTATCAAGCACCGATCTGCGTTTAAGTCACGTTTTAGAATACGGGCCCTAGACTATAGAAGTACTTTAATTATTATACTCAATTAAGTTAACAATTAACAATGCTTGTAATGTTTGTTACATTACAAGCATTGTTAGGTTTCAAATGTAAACAAATTTGCGTAATAACTGTTTTACATGGCGATTCGCGATGTGACATGAGTGCCACCATGCTTGTTAGTTTATTTGAAATTATTAACCAAACGTGCCAAACGCTTTAATAAATAATTTTTCAGGCGTTTTGATAGATGTGTCAGTACTTACACCTGGCAAGTGCTATAACGATTTGGAGCGAGATTTAAAATCCCGTCTAAGATTCAAGATTTTATTTCAAATTCAAAAAATTCAATCCACTCATATACCTTTTTTATAAATGGCTGGTAGAAGTATAATAAATCAAATGCCCCTTTATTTAATTTATTATTATATAATATGATTTTGCCTATACGTATTTAATGTTTTAAGAAGAAAATTTAAATTGGTAAAAAACTGTTACTTGTTCCTAGAAGTTATTATTGTGTCGTCATGTCACGTGCTCTTTACTTAATACTTAGTAACGAAAATTATTAAAAAAGGTGGCAATGGATCGGTTGTCGTCTTGGCGTCCATTGAGAAAGATCTGTGTTAAGCAGTGAACGGATAAAAACCGATGATGATGAAATTAAAATAATTTAAAACCACAAAAACTATTTATTTTGTTCACTCAGGTTGGTTTATATACATTAGTAGTATTTTTTTTTTCAAAAGTTAAGCTGTTTATATTGGGATTGGTTGACGAATACTGTTGAGTGTTGAGGACTGTTCTGACGGTTTTCTTTGGTGTTCTAAGAGTAAATACCTACAGAGGTCGTCCTATTTTAAACGTCACGAGTTAGAGTGAGACTACAAGTTATAATTTTAGTGTAAGAAACAGAGACAGAAGATTTTTCTTTTGTCCCTGTCACCGTGACTGAATATTTTGTTTGGCAAACTGTGTATTCTTGCCAAACAAATACGTACGTATTTGTTTTTCGGAGATTTTAATAGTTTTACACAACTTGAAACAGTGATTTATTGCGATTTATTTGAATTGAGTTAATGCGCAGTGGTGAGTTGCAAAATTTTAGGGTGTAAAAGCCGCAGTGAACAAAAATTGATGGATTAACATTGCACTCGTAAGTTGTTTAAAGATGTGAAAATATATTATGAATGTAGTAATAAATTGATTATAATGTCGTGTTTTAATTTAAATTCAACTTGTTGTAACTCATTAAATATCGATTACATGTAGAATTTCAACAATTAATTAAAACATAACCTTTAATTGTCCTGCGGTGAAGCTAGCGCTCTTCGCCGACGACACCGCAATGTACGTGACCCACCAAACAGCTTCCATAGCTTCTGTCTCCCTTCAGCGAGCCGTCACCGAATTAGGTGACTGGTTCGCTAAATGGAGAATAGAAATAAATCCAGAAAAAAGTGCATCAGTTCACTTCACCAGAAGGAGAAAGGTGGGTCCGCGCACTAAGCGCTGCCGAATCATGGCGCCAATTAAGATAAATAGCACAATAATCCCTAGAGTAGAACAGGTCAAATACCTAGGGGTTACGCTCGATAGGTCGATGTCATTCACCCCGCATATCAAACGCGTTGTAAATAAAGCAAAATTCGTCCTTAATAAATTATATTTTCTTATAAACAAAAACAGTAGAATGCCCCTCAGGCACAAAATAACTCTTTATAAAACTTGTATTCGGCCCATACTGTCGTATTCAAGTGTCGCATTCGCGCATGTGCCGCCGAACCGACTCAAGGCCATTCAAATAGTACAGAACAGATTCCTGCGTATGGCAACCGGCTGTCCTTGGTATATACGTAACATCGACCTACATCGTGACCTTAGACTGGAGTCCATTAGAGGTCATTTCAAAGCGATGTCAGAACGTCACTTTGAAAGGGCAGCCCTTCATTCGAACCCGCTAGTCGTAAACGCGGCGAATTATGTCCCCGATAGCTCAGTGAGAATTAATAAACGACACCCAAGACACGTACTAATCGACCCAGCTGATGAAATCTCACAGCTGTTAAAACACGACGCAAAAATGCGTAAAACATTACAAAACACAATAAACAAACACCAGCCGGGGATAGGTAAATATTTACACCGTTCGAAGTCCCGGGATTCCGAGCGACGCCGTTCCCTACACATGTTAAATACGTCGGTCCGGACCGACCGCGTTAGCACAGGTTCGAATCCGATACATGTCGATAACAATACAGACCGCGATAACAACGATAGCCCGTTGCTATCATCTGATAGTCTGGGTACCGTGCGCGACCCGCCCCTCTCTATCTGAGGGTGGGGAGATGGCCGGCCATCATGATAACAACATCACCCGAAACAAAACGTCGACAGTATCGCATTCCTATAGTTTAAATTCTACACCACGTAGTGACGCGACCGTCAAGCCACGCCCCCGGGGGAAGCTGGCGGGGGAGTAAATCCCCTTTATAAAATTTTTAGATGAGCCATCTGCTCATCTACTTTTCCGATGTAGCTTTAAGGCCTTAAGGCCAACAGCATAGATCCTTTCGAAAAAAAAAAAAAAAAAAAAACCTTTAATTGTTCGAGGTGTAGTGTTGCCATGATGTGATTTTTTTTTTTACCTTACGGTTACGGATTTCCTTTTGTCCTTGTTAAAAAAACAGGTTGCTCAGTTGTGAGATGGAGAAAAAAAAAACAAATATTTATAATGCTAACAATATCTTGGTATGTCAATACACATAATTTAATTTATATCTCCTTACGTCTTAAATTTCCTTTACTTATTTACAGTAACACAAATTGCCACTTTTATCTTATACCTTTAAACGAGCAATTCTTGTATATATATATATATATATATATATATATATATATATATATATATATATATATATATATATATATATATATATATATATATATATATATATATATATATATATATATAGAATCGGGATCTCGGAAACGGCTCCAACGATTTTCATGAAATTTTGTACACATGCGTTAAAAACGGCGATAAATCGATCTAGCTAGGATACATTTTTAGAAAACTTTTTTTTATCCGTGTTTTGAGGCATCGATAAAATATGATTAGAATACGAACGTAAATTTCGCTGTCATATAATATGTCAGGTAGCTTAGTGGTGAAATTAGGCAGTTAAGTCCGAAAGAGCCTGGTTCGAATCTCCAGTCCGATTTTTTTTCCTTTTTTTTAAGATCATTATTTTTGTAGAAAATTTTTATCGTATTTTATCACTTAGGGTACCGAGCAAATGCTCGGTCAACCAGGTACTTATTTTTTAAGTTTAATTCAATGTATTGACTTACTTGATACTAGTAAAATGTTATAAAATACATTACTTAAAACATTTCATACCAAAAAAATTGAAGCAGTAAAGTAAATAAAATAGCAATAAAGTGTGAGGAATGTCTATCCGCGATTGCAGATTGTTTCTCATAAATTAGAATAAATTATAGAAGTTTTATTCAAAAAAGATATTTTGGTGGATTGCATTATCCATCTCAAGATGTAATAATAATAATATCTATGGACGCTTTTTACACCACGTCAATCTGGTCCCGTGGTAAGTACTCGAAGAGACTTGTGTTATGGGTACCAGACAACGGAAAATACATATATTTAATATTTTTTGTATCTAAATATACATATTTCTTGTGTGCGTGTGTATGTGACTGAACTCCTCCTAAACGACTGGACCGATTTGAGTGATTTTCTTTGTGTGTGTTCAAGTAGATTCGAGGATGGTTTAGATTCACAAATCAGACCGGCAGATGGCACTGCAGTCGGTATCTAGGTTATTGATCTGTACTGCCACTATCGATTCGTATCTAAAGGACAACGTCTGTGGGGTCCGCTAGTTAGTTCTTAAATTTAAGATTTTTTTTATATAATACACATCCATGACCCAGGAACACAGAAAACTTTTTTGTTCCCTGGCGGGATTCGAACCCGCAACCTCCGGCTTGAGCGCCAACGTGCTAACCATTGAGCCACAGAGGTCATCAAAGTAAAAAGTAATAAAAGTTTGCCTACTGCATGTAGGTAAGGTAGGAATTCTAGAAAAATCTCTGAGACATATTTTAATCACTCGTGGTAATGCTTATTTTTTGACAACGTTTTTAAAAAATTAGTTGATTCTAATGTATTTGCGAAATTAAGGAATCACGTATTGGAACAAAGTCCACTCGACAATCATCTGTCGTTGGTAATTAAGGCAAGTGTTCTTAGATATCTTGAGGTGAGAATTCATTTCATTATGAAAAAAACATCTCAAAGCGAAGAGAGAATTAAGAGCATGCATACCAAATTAGTTTTATTTAAAGGCCAGTATATCATACAAATTATTTTAAAAAATGTATTTTATTTTTAAAAAATTTTTTTTGCAAATAAATTATACTATAATGTGCACACGGTTACAGATCAGGATATAAATTTACAGTTTAACCTGACCTTACTCATTTACATGTAAAACCTACTTGTACTGAGAAAAACCCTCTCTATTACCGAAAAAGAACCGTCTAGCATAGTATAAACATTTCAGATAAAAAGTAAGAGTGTCCGAATTTATAAATAGTATTATTAATATCGCAAGTCGCAAGTATTCATTTCCCTAGTCTAGTGACATAGCATACCACCAGGTGATCTGACTGGTCGTTTGCCTAATATGTAATAAAAACATACAGACAAACAAAACTTACCGTACCTATGTAGAGGTTGCAACAAGTATTGGAGTAAAATTATTGAAACTATATAATATGATACCTAATAAATATTAAAAATTAAATTTATATTTAATAGTAAAAAGTCCAAAGTGGTCAACTCGGGCTGTTGTCGTACATACATTTACATAAACTCCCCTAATTACACACCATATAGGGAAAATTTCCCTATATGGTCACACTGAAAAAAAATATTGCTGTTTCTTGTGCGGTCACGCTATGACGAACTCTATAGGTACTTACTCTTAGTTGGTGTTTGTTTTAAAAACTTCATAAATGTATAATGTTAGATAGTTATTTTGACTGTTAGCGACTATTGTGGTGGATTGATACCGGGTGGATGGAGGGTAAAGTTATATTTGTCGGCGACTGAAGAGACGAAGCCTATTTGGGGTTTCCCGCCGTTTTTCTATGTTAACAGACTAAATATTACACATAGACTTGGTAGCATGACCTCTGGTCTTAACCGGTTTTAATGGGAAAGAGATAAAAACCTTTATTTAAGGCGGTAACAGATTATCAGACGCGGCTGACATCCAAGTTTGATGAGTGAGCATCATAATTATTAATACCTAATCATAATATAATAATATTATTATAGTATCCGTCCGAACCGTATTCCGATCGCTCAAGGTTACGTCCTAGTTTCGACAGTTTACAGTTTGCACAAGGCACAGCTCGGTGTACATTCATTTATTATCTAAATATTTCTTATTTCTTATGTTTTATAGTTTTAAGTCGCGGGTTGCCCACTTTACTAGGTCACAGCCCACACTCCTGTCATTGTGTTCGCAACAAACCGCGTCCGCTAGTTTCATTTTAAGCTTAACTTCAAAGAGTATAATAATATATCTTAACTTTTTATCTTGTAAAGCCGGAACCGCACGTTTGTGACTTGCCGCAAGCCCCAATCCTTCACAAGTCACAAGCATCGTCGGGTCGGCCACAAACCCTTGCAAACCTACGCAAGCCAACTGAAAAACTCTGTATCCACACGTTTGAATTTGTGAAGGCTTGCCAAGCCTCGGCAAACGTGCGGTTCCGGCTTATGATTTACATTTTACACATGATTTAATTCATAATAATTTAATAATAATTGTTCATGTTAAAATATGTAATTTAACTACGTACTTTTACTTTCTTTCATTCGATATTGAAGTATGTATGTATTGATGATCACTATTATTTAAAGAAATAAATCTAATGATGATTACAATTTATTAAATGCGAATGAATTCACAAATTATAAAAAGAAAATATACCTTTTACAAGCTTTTACTATCTCAGAAATAATAATATTATGGTATTGAATTTAAGGTCATTTATTTAGTACTTACTTAATAATTTTTTTCATTACAATTTACTGACTTTTAATAATAATAATATACTTTTATAAATATAATTATTACCTAGTTAACTGTGCACATAAATCACAAATATTTTCCAATAATCCTAGTTTGTCTACTTTTTTATTACTTAACAAAAATAAAATATTGAAAAAGCTTACTAACTTTTAAAGGATTGATCTGAGTAACTAGTGAATAAAACTCTTTTTTTATTTTTAGGTTACTTTCATAATCAATCAAATACTTACCAAAGAAATTATAAAATCTGAATATGTCTAGATTAGGCGCTTTACACCTTACTAAGCACACAGGCCCTAAACATACAGCAACGGTTATATTTTTTCATGGTTCAGGTATGTTTTGATTGTACAGTACTCAATAGCCTCTGGCATTAAACAATGAATTTGATATTTTCACTAATGCAGTTGATATATCTAATCAAATAATGAAGTCGATATATTATGTAATTGAATTTAGTTAAATCTTTAAAATTCACAAACTATATAAGGCAAAATTTACTCCTTTTATTTTTTGTCAAAAGGAGGCAACTGAGCAACTGGAATCTTATAGTGACTATCAATGCCCATAGACATCTGAACAACCAAAGGTTATGCATCTGCATTTCCCCCTTTTTCCCTATCCCTATACCAATGGGCCACCAGAAACTCACAAATCATACGAAATGCGACAGAATAGCTGTCACTTCATACAGGTGTAATGTGAGTTATATTGTCAGTCATGCCTGCCAAAGTCGGCAGCAAAGCAGAATGGCACTACCTCTTAGGTAAGAGGTAGTGCCATTCTGCTTTGGTATTCATTTAAATTATTTTAAATTATTATTCTGCATTAGGTAAAAATGGTATACAGGTGTATACCATTAGTTTAGTTTTGTGGATGATTTTTAAAGTTAAATTAGTAAATTATTAATAACAATATTTGGTGTAGATGATATTTTCTATTGTTTTTGTAGGTGGCACTGGTGATAATATGAAAGAATGGGTTAATCTCATGACAAAAAGATTTGTTTTTCCTCATATTAATGTTTTATATCCAACTGCTCCCTTACAACCATACACTCCTGCTGGTGGTATGATGAGTAATGTTTGGTTTGACCGAGCTGATATAAGTGTATTGGCACCAGAGAAATTGGACTCAATTAATAGAATAGAAGTAGATATAAGAAATTTAATAAAGAAAGAAAATGAATCTGGCATACCAAATGAAAGGATAATTGTTGGTAAGAAAAACACAGATCATAGAAACATATGTTTATTTTTTCCATATCAAATATTTTACAATCACAGTTTTTTAAAGTATTACTAATAATAATAAATTCTATGCAACATTACATGCAAAATATTACAATGATAATATGTACTTGAAAGTACCATAATGATATAATATTCTTAGATTAGTTACTTATATATTCTAGGAAAGTTTAAAGCAGTTAGTGTTTATTACTGTTAATAATATGCTATGTACTTTTAAAATTCAGTATTTTATTTCCAGGAGGTTTTTCTATGGGAGGAGCCCTTTCTTTCCACATAGGATATCGGTGGCAGACTAATATAGCAGGAGTATTTGCATTCAGCTCATTTCTTAATGATAAATCAATAGTTTATGATGAAGTGAAGAATTCTAAATCCAAAGGTTAGCTAGCTTACTTTGTTCACATAAATATACTTACTCATTATCATCATCATTTTAGTATATATAGATACATAGACGAGTAGCAATGTGAAATTCAGTATAATATACAGTCCCAATGTCCCAAAATTAGCATGTCACCATTTCGACGTCGTCATTTTGAGATATGACCAGTTTTTTTTTTAAATCACCATTTTTTTGTAATATTCGTAACAGAAGTATATTTTTAAATGCACTTTATTTTACTTTTTTAAGAGTATTCCCTCAACAATAGTTATTTATTATGAAACAAACAATACTTAGTCGATAATTAATGTGAAATAACAACAGTTGATAATAAATCTCAATTTTATTTTCACAAAATCCACATAACTTTTCTATGGGCATGTTAGGCTTGTTCAATGCGTCTTGGATCCATCTACCACCGGTGTCAGTGTGACGTGCTAATTTTGGGACATGCATATTTCTCATTTCAGTGAAAGTAAAATAAATTATATATAACATGCTATGTATTATTCTGATGTGATGATGTGATAGCTATATTATTTTAAAGTTTCATTAAAATCAATTCACTAGTTTTTGGCTGAAAGTAAAATATTAGTAGGATTTATTACAATTGTTATTACAATAATTAAATATAAATTGTACAGGAAACAATAAATATTAATAGGTGCCATATCAAATGTAAACACAATGACTATCTGATTAATAGTCATTGTGTTTACTTTTGGACATGCCCAGTTTTGAATATATGGTATTTTATGTACATTTTATTTTCAGGGCCCCCTCTTTTACAATTGCATGGTGATATTGATACAATGGTTGATTTATCTTGGGGACAAAATACATATGATACACTCAAGACTCTTGGGGTCCAAGGGGAATTTCATGTTTTGGAGAGGTTGGGACATTCAATCAACAAAAGGGGTATGAACATGATTACTGATTGGGTCGATAAATTACTCCCAGATATATGATAGTTAAATTCCTTTAAAGCTATATGTTGGTCGTGGTTTATGAAAATTGTAATGTTCCTCAGATTTATATTATAGATTTGTTTTTATTTATATGTTTTATTTGTGTCACTAACTTCGGAGTGTGACTATTGACTAACTATTAGTATAGGTGACTTGTTCAATTCAACTCGGCATCTTGAGCAAGAGAGTCCGGGTTCGTTCCTGACCCAGCCCGCCTCCCTCGTGGTACCTTAAAATGGGATTTTCTAAATTTCTAAGTGCATCCTGAACACCAGACCGTCGCTCGCTCATCGGTGAAGGAAAACATCGTGAGGAAACCTGAATGCTGATGAGATTAAACATCTATAAATGTGTGTGAAGTTCACCAACAGGCCAGCGCCTCGGTGAATTATGGCCTGATACCCTCCGCGCCTGATTTCGAGGAGGAGACCCGTATCCAGCAGTGGGACAAATTTTTTCATTGCATAACTGGATTTTTCCTAATTTGCTAGATGCATTACTAGTAATGCTACTTGCATTACTATAGTTTCTCAAAATCTCAAATACTAATTATTTATATAATTAATAGTTCCGAGTTATGCAGAAAATAATAATAGGACACTTTGGATTTAATCTATCGGGGAAATTCTTGCTAATCGTGTTTTCCTATTCCACTTAGAATTTATGTAATATGATGAAAAATAACATACTAAGATTTCTGGCGCGTAAAAAAAAAATGTATGAACCCTTTTATGTCCCATTGCTGGGCACGGGTCTCCTCCTCGAAATCAGGCGAGGAGTGTAATGGTCCAATAGTTCACCGCGCTAGCCCAGTGCGGGTTGGTGAACTTCACATACCTCCAAAGACTTTCAATCTCATCAGGCATGCAGGTTTCCTCACGATGTTTTCCTTCACCGGTGAGCGAACGATGGTCTCGTGTTTGGGGTGCACTTAGAAATTAGAAAAACCCATTTCAAGGCACACACGGGCCCCCCCGTGTGTGCCTGACCTCTCGCATAAGAGGCCGAGTCCATCCACCACTGGACCATCGTCGCCTTCTCTCGAAAGGTACACAAGGTAAAGCTACGCAAAGGATATTTACAGTGAGTACGAGAACATTTGCACTGGAGAGATAAACACTGGTCGGTACTCGGTAGTGCTGTTTACCGATGAGTTCCGATTTGTTTTTCATCCTGATTCACGAAGACTACGCGATGGCAAGCTCCTGGTAAGTATGTAAGTAAGTAAGTAACTTTATTTTCTAGAAATGTGAGTACAGAAGCTGTTGAAAAGCGAAAAGAGCTGCTGGTAGTGAAAACCGTCTGCCGCATCCTTAGGAAGTTTATCCATATCACGGAAGAATAACTATGAATTGAGTCGATTTAGTGATGGTGGAAGAACAGGCCTCGTTTTTATCAAAAACACCATTACTGCCGAAACATAAGTGGTGCTGGAACCGATAATCTACAGCCTTCGATTATAATAAGGATTTTCACACTCATGCATAACAACGCACACTGGCTGGCTTAAAAATATTTACACAAGAAAAATAATTTTGTTCTATTCTAAAATATAGTTTCATAAATAGGTTAAATTTACAAAAAAATATACCTATAATATATGTTGTATTTTTAGGTAGACGAAGTGTTGGTCGGCCATTAGCTAGGTGGGAAGATGATCTCCGAACAGTGGCAGGATGAGGAGGATCGGTCGTCTTGACGTCCATTGAAGGAGCCCTATGTTTAGCAGTGGAGGGGTAAAGTTAAGGTAGTGCTGCTTTGCAGCCAAATTGGCCCGGCACGACCGGGGAGGCACCTCACGCTCACATGAAAACGGCATAAAGTGACAGCTAAGCTGTTGCGTTACGTGCGGTTTGTGAGTATCCGGTGGCCCATTGGGGGGGATAGGGAAAAGGAGGGCAATACATCTGCAATAGCTCTAGTTACCTATGTGGATGTTTTTCTGCGTTGATAGTGGCAAGACTTCGATTGTTCGTTCTATGCTATGTAAATAGGCTCTTGATGATGATGATGTTGTTTGTTATTTCGATCAAATTTTAAGTTAAAAAAAAACAGGATAACCCCGGTGTTGATGTATGTATTTGCTAATTTAAATACAAGAAACTTATAACTCTGTGCAAGAAACCTTATTGAAATCTGAAACCGTCCTAAACTGACATGTTATTTTTAACGTTTGAAACGTTGACATAACGTCAAAAACGTTTATAAACCGTAAAATTAAACGTCTTCGTAATTAATGGGTCCTAAGAAAGTAAAAGATATCTCTGATGATAATTATTATTGGCGAATTCCCCTAGAGGAGGCAATCTTAGAAAGTGAAACATGGAAAGTAAAAGTGGTACTGATAGAAGCTGCCGGCAGCGATCCAGATTGCATTTACTTAAACAAATTCGAAACTTATGCAGCCCAAGAGAAGAGATTTGTTATTAAAAATGTATGCAAAACTGAAACAATATTTATGATCAATCAGTTAGGTGGTGAAAAGAAAGTAAAAGATGATAGTCTTCGTGTATTCGAAGAAGCTCAAGCTTTTCTCAAAGAAAAGAAAAATATACCTTCAGACATTTTAGCTCTTCTAATTAAGCATCTTATTTTAAACATGAAAAGGGAATACTTATTTATAAAGCGACAAAAGTTAGCTGTGAAAGAAGGGGTGCAAAATGAATCGGCTACAATGATTGATAAAGTGGAAGTGAGAGGCACGGTTGCTCTAAAAGCCTTGGAAATGACACTACCAGTAAATAATGTAAAAAATAAAAATAAAACCGGAGACGCAGAAATTGATGAGCCTGTTGAAGAAAAAAAATATAATACATCGCTGAGGGTTAGAGGTGAAGAGTGGAGAGACAAGGTGTATATTGATGATTTTCCAGTAGATGGTCCAAATCTCTATGTGGCTATTACGGGCTTTATGGATCCATTTTTAGCTGGATGTCTTTTAAAGATTGGGGTACCTATAACAGCAATTATACAAATCCGTATTAATCCAGCGGCTGTTAAAATACCATCAAATTTATTTCGGGCTACAAAACGAGGACAAAGTCAATCTGAATTGCAGGGAGAAAAATGTCTTGTGTTCTGGAATGACTTGCAGTCATTACGTATTAAAAGTGACTGTGATGTTTTAAAAAACACTGCTTTTGTCGTTTTTTCTCCACCTTTATGTAAGGAGGAAGGTTTATCTGGCGACCATGAGAAGATATATGATGAAATAAGCTACTTATTATATGATATACAAGATTTAACAAGGCAACATGTTCATTATTTAAATAACTTACATATTATATCTATTCCCGAAGAAGGATATGATGAAGTTTTAAAACAAAAATATGTCTCAGAAATGCAGTTACCTTTAGAATCAACTACACTATTTTCTATTTTAGATAGTATACTACAAACCGTTTCAAAAAATATAGGTATGGAAGAAAAGAAAAGCCAATGCCCTACAACTAATTCGACTACCAATGCAAGTAGTGTTGAGAAGCAGAAGTTACCAAATATCGAAACATTCGTAAAAGATGTCTTTGATAATCTTTGCTTGACGAATAGTCATAAAAACAAGTATCGCGTTACGCAGGGTAATGAATATGAACAAAACCTTGACCCAACCGTCATACTATTTGGTGATTTATCAAGATACAGTACGTTTCATTTAAAGGAGATTAATCTGAAAAATATAATTTTGTCTACTCTCTATAATTTTCCAGTAAATAAACTGTGGCAATATTTCGACAAACAGCCCGAAAAAAGAGAAGCCAGAGTAAACTTTCACGTCAGCGTTCTATTGTCGTGTTTTGATAGAAAAAATTTAGAAAAGGCAGAATTAAACAGACTCATGCATATACTATGTTTTAGAAAATTGTATAATAATCGGAGTTCTCTAAAAAAAGAACACTTGCCGAATTCTACGATAGTGCATTTAAAAAAAAAGTTTCTGAAACGTAGTCAACTGGCTGAACCTTTGAATAATATGTCTTGGAGTGACGTTGAAAGTTCTAGCACGTCTTTACTACATCAAAGTTCATCTAACAAAAGCATAGAAACTTTAAATGATCCCGAAGAGAGCACGACTAGTTTAAGACATCTTATTGAATGTCCGGAATTAAGTGAATTAGTATCCGCCTCTGAAATACTTAACAAACATCCCTTAAACCACATAATCGACGATTTTGAATATTTTGAGGAATTTACGGATAGTGAATCATTTCAAGTTCTTCGTGATGCTTTTAACAAATTTAATTGTGTTAATTACAAGTATTGCGAAGCTACTGACAGTTTGATTTTAATGTTTTTTAACAGTTACGATGAGAACGGTATATCACGTGAGGAATGGCGCGGTCATATACCAACACCTGTATGTCTGCAAGATTTTTTTGACTTCATTTTGGAAGAACACTATGATTGGATTCAAAACGAGGAAAATATTTATGACCAAATTATGTCTACTGCTAATCAAGACGTATCTAAAGACCTGAAAAAATCATTGTTTGATACATCTTGTATCGATGATAAAGAAGTGGAAAAAGAACTTATAATGGAAGGATCACTAAAACATCAGGATCTTGAAGAACGCGAATTAATTGAAAATGAAGAATCTTTGGAATCTAAGGTTACTTCGTCTAAAAAACTCAATTCACCTGTGTCTCCTCTTAATTTAGATTCTAAAAGTAATAAAAAGACAAAAACGTCAGTTCCATCCACTCCAAAAAATTTTGCACAACCATTTGTTGCGTCGCCTACTGATTCAAAATATTCCAGTGTAACGTGTAAGAAAATATTTAATGGTTACAACTTATGTGATAGGAGAGTTGAAGCTTTTGGTAAGGATACAGCTTATTTTTCAAAAGATGGATCTAAAGTTTATTCAAAATATATCTCTCTTATACCCTCTAACGTGGAGTATATAACACTGAATGTTGTTCCTGGTAACAGCTGTAATGAAGTTTGGTTGCATAGAATTTTAGATGAAAATTATGATTCTTATGTACCAAGCACTGGCGAATCTTTTAGAATCTGTACGACGGATGATCTTTCTATTTATGTAAAGAAAGAAACATATCCTGTACCGACACTATCCAACTGTACAAAATCTAAAGAAAGCATAGTTAAATCTGCACTAAACGATACTATGGAAGAAAAGTCTGAAATTAGCTTTAATTCATTAACACTCACTTGGCCCAGTGGTCTTATAACTCAAACGGTTAATGAAAATAATTCTTCTGAGATATCTCATATTAAGCAATTTTATTTATCACCACTTGCCACCAGTAAAGAACATATGCGATGTATTAGTATGAAAGGCGAATTGATATTATTTAACAAAGATGGTAGCGTAGAAGTGTTGCAACCAGCTGGCGCTTACCTCAACATTACAAAATTGGAAAAAAGGATTAAAGGTGGGTTAATACAAGAAGATATCCAAAGTGACGCCAGTTCCGTAAAAACTAAGAGAAGCAAAGGAAGGGATAGCACTAAAAGTACCAAAGCTAGCACTAAAACTTCAGTCAGCGGATGGTTTGATGAAAAAGAGCCTGATGTGAAAAAAATTGAATACGAGCTTATAATTGAAGGCTATGAAATAATTCATACTAACGGCTTGCGACAAAAATGTGTAATGGATAAAGTGTTTGATGTTGAACGATTACTTACAAGAACAGCTACTGATTATTGCACCGGGGAAATATTTTCGAAGCGTAGTGATGGTACTAATATTCTATTGAATAAAGATGGAAAACTAATCATAACCTACCCAAATAACACTAGAATCATCACGAGTTTTGTAATTGAAAGTGACGAAATATATCCCGAATGGTCAGAAGAAGAAAAATATGATTTTGGTTTAAACAATTTTATAGAATTTGAAACTGCTTCTACTGGGACAAAACAGTCTTCATCGGGAAAAATCAACGAAACTGTAGAAGAATTCACTAGAGAAAAACGAGACGATGGATATGTATCTGTTTGTATTATTTACTCTATAGAACATCCTTATTTTACTACTGTTACTATTAACAAAGCCAATGATGAAATAATAATTGACTCTCCTAATAATACGTGTGTGACAATAAACAAAGACAACAAATACGAATTTAAATTGGATGATATCACAAGCGCCAATTTCGATGGAGATATTTTAAACATAAATTATAAAACGTGCTCTAAGTGTCCAAATACAAATAAATGTACAGTAAATATTAATCCTGCAACCAATTATGAAGATATGAATGATACTTGGTTGTTTATGAAAGATTCCTTTGGTAAAAATGTCGTAGTTAATGTGGAAGGTGAAATTAGTATACAAGAAGACCAGGAGCAAAATTCCTCACGCGTTGATTATTTAGACGAGGAACATGAATCAATCAAGTCGAACCGAAGCAGTGGTTTACATATTATGGAGTGTACAAAATTAATGGAAGCCAAGTCGTTTAGATTTTTTACATTAAAGAGGTAAATAGTATAACGAAATGACATAGCATGTCGAACACGTGAGTGACGCCACCAAAGCGAATACAAATTCAAAAACGAAGACAATCTAATAGACGTTTAGAGTTCGACGTTATGTCAAGTACTTAAGAGCGCTTTTGAATTTATATTTGCTTTGAAGCGTCACTCGGGTGTTCGGCATGCTCCATCTGTCTTAATTTATACATCTGTGACTGAAACTACATACATTATAATTGATTTATTATAAACGCTTTTAAGTATACTTGTCAAATTGTTATAGAGATTTAACGTGTGCTGAATTGCTACATCGCGATTTAGTAGAGGAGTACAAACAAACATGTGAAGCTTTGCCGTGGTGCTCTGTTAATAATTATCAGTCGTTTGGAGAATACAGAAGCTTGTCGTCAATTCTTACTCCAATCTATCGTACGGAATCAGAGGTACTTAATAAAAGTCGTGTTGTTCTGAGCCTTATCTTAAAAATTTAGTTGAAACTAATAAAGTTTCTTTCCTCGGTACACATTTACATAATTAACCAAGAAATCTCTACATCCTCAAGTGGATTAACGTGTTTAATTGTTTGATTTTATTTATGCTGATCAGAAATGGAGGATGGATTCTAAACTAGCAAATAAACCTAAGTATCTTGCATACAAAGATTTAAAACACGACCATGGTAAGGGATTTTATCATTGGATGCGGCCGTATAAAAGATTTGAACCAAAACCCATTACGCCTGAGAACTGCATCCCAGATGGACTCCCCAGAGCCTATATATTAAGGTATGAATTCCAATAGTGCGTTAAAAGTAAATATTTAGTTTTAATCTGATTTTTATCAACAATAATTGTAAAAAAATCAATTAATATTACCTACTAATATAAAGTGTAGAAGCAAACGGTTCTATGTATGTTTGTTTCTATTTCACGCAAACACTTCTGAATGGATTTTTATGAAATTTAATACTCATATAGCCTATGATAATATATCAAAATAACACATAAACTATAATTCATCCTTATACTCCCACGGGAATGAGAAGTAGGTATGTGAGTAAAACCGCAGGGCGCTGCTGAAAGCGTAGAGTCGGTCGAACTTAACTTGATAATATTTCCGGTTTGACAATTTTTCCGTGCTGTCGTCAGTATGGGATTGACATAATGCCGCGCTTAATCACGTGGTCCATCCTGTACATTTTATCATTTCGAACTTCGCTAACGCTTTCTTAATGGCATTTTGGCTAGGCCCCTTGATTAGATAATAAATCCAGTAGATCCAGCCCTCACATCGTTTATATAAGAGTCCTATCAGCTTAAGATGGACATGGGATACCTAGATGAATTAAAAGGAAATCGTATTTTCTGTTTGTCTCTCTTATAACATGTTTTATTTGTGGACAGACACAGTAAGTAATAGATCAATATCTATATATACAGATACAGAGATAATTTGAGGCCGTAGCCTCAAAGACTACCTACTCGTTGCCTAAAATCATAAATCATTAAATAGGACATTGGAGCGACAATGGAGCGATATCAATAGAGAACAACTAAAAGGTGCAAAAGAACTTGTGCGTGCTTTATTAAAGTATCGTGATGCAATGGAATCGAATAGCAAAGATATTTTAGACATTCCTATACGAGACTTCACATTGGAGGGTGAGAGAAAATCTGACGATGCTGTACAAAAGATTGCTCACAGGTATTTTGTTCATAATTGTTCAGACTTGTCACTAAAATAGGTATAATCGCCCCAAATTTAAATCCTTAGCTCATAGCAACGTGTTCTATGTTCTCTTATGTTTTTTTTTGGTTGGTTCATTTTAATACATGCCATTTACAAAGACTCCAAGACTTTTAATCTCATCAGGCATGCAGGTTTCCTCAGGATGTTTTCCTTCACTGATGAGCGACCGAGGGTCTCGTGTGTGCACATAGAAATTTAGAAAAACCCATTTCAAGGCACACACTTACGGGTCAGGATCGAACCCAGAACCTCTCGCGTAAGAGGCCGAGTCCATCCACCACTGGACCATCGTCGCTCAGTTAACACTCGTATTTACAATCAAAACTGTGAACTGTCACAGTACTCGCAAACACAGAGAGTCATTCAAACCAATTCATAGACAATACTTAAATGAAATCCGCAACTGTGCGCCTGTCAAACTCATATAAAACCCGACTATTGACACCGGGAGCGCATAGATAGAAGCGTTCTTTGCATAGTGTTGTTTTATTACTTAGCGAAGTACGCTTCTTGAATACGGGTGTAAGTGTCGGTGCCAGTAATTACACTGCTTGTCTTGCTCTTCTCTCCAACACAGAGAAGCTGTTTCAAGAGAGAAATAAGCAATCTTTACTAGTCTTAAAACTAGTCAAAGTCATAATTTTTATTCAAAACTACACTATACACTAATTTACAATACTTACGACTTATGGTCCTTCAACAAAAGAGTATATCTGAAATACTGGCAACGCACCAACTTACGATAGCGGTTAACTATCAGTTAAACAAACTATCTGTTTGCCCCTTTTTCAATAAAAAAAAATTACAGATTTTTTATTTAAATAATTGTATAATTGTTTAATTATATTAGAGTGTATGAAGATCTAAAAAGACGCATTGGTGAGGAAATCCAAAGTAGAGCGAAACCTACTATCACAACCCAACCTTTGCACAAAGATGGTTTTACACAGAACGAGGATAAAGGTTTGTTCATTTAAACAGGTACAGTATGAATACTGTAGGGTGCTCTTTTTAATGAAAATCCTGTCAAAACTAGTTGATGCAGATTCGACGACAAAATGTTGAGTAAAAAAACAATCGAGCGTTTTTAATATCTCCTGCTTATTGCAACAGCACGAGTTAAAAAAAACGCAAAACTGTAATTTTTGTAGTTTCGCTTTGGTTGATAGGTTAATTTTTAATTAAAGCTATTTCACGATTAACTATACAGTGATAACTTTGTTCAAAGATCTCTACAGATTAATACAACAAATAAAATCTATATAGATTATCATTATATTAACAATGTGATCATTAATCTTCAACTTAAAATATGTGGAAGCCTTATTACCATTGAATATTGAGATGAGAAGACGTCTAAAACTCGTTTTTATGTCTTCTGATTTCAAGTTTAATTGCATACAATTCGATATGTGACATAATTAATAATTACAATGTATACATTAATATGAATGAATATGTATACATTGTAATTTTAACAACATTAACTTTACAAATTCTACATTACATATTCTAAGGGCCTGTTTCACAATCTCCAGTTAAGTGGCCAATAGGCTATCGGCAACATATTTGACAGATAGAGTATGGAGTATCTGTCAAGTATCTGTCAAATATGTTGCCGATAGCCTATTCGGAACTTAACTGGAGATTGTGAAATAGGCCCTTAATCTTATTAAGTTTAAAACTAAACTATTTCTTAACTTCTGCCTATAAAATATACACAGACGAAATAAGAACAAATAAAGAAGTCCATCGCGATCTGTTACATGAAGTAGAGAATGCTGCTGAAATGAGTCCGAAACTAAAGCGATATTGGCGTAGACGTAACGAAGAATATAAAAAGGAACAGTTTTATAAGTGAGTGTCATGACCTCAATATACTAACAATGTCATAGTTGATTTCGTATGATTCAAAGAAGTAGCTACGTTTTTGTTAGCATTAGTAGTAGGTAAACTAATTTTGATTAGTAATGGTAGGTACTAGTAGACTCTAGTTTAGTAATGGTAAATAAATGTACTTATATGACTTGCCGGACTGTCTTGCATACAACGAGATATCCCTTGATGAGAGAGAGATAATAATACCTATTATGTAGGTACATCGAGTATTTTCTTTATTATCCTTATACCGCACCACGAGACACAACTAAAATTTAATTATTATGTTCTGTTATCGCTTCTATTAACGTAACGAGAAGAATATCGCGTGCACGCATGTTAGCTTCTGTCGACATAGAGAGATAACATTAGAAAAGGGAAGACAAAGTTTTGTCATGGCACGCATGCTAGGCCGGCTAGTAAAAAGCTATTAGACTAGACTTTAATAATAAAATATCGCAATGGGTTTGTATTATAAGCATGTTATGGGAGTTATTCTTAAACTATATTTTTTATGGATGCAAAAATACTGCTGATGCTAAAAAAATCGGTTATCTATAAAGTCGGTTTACTGACGATAGTAACGTGACCGGTGACAACGTCATAAGAAAATACTGATGTGCCGATTGTGCCTCATTGTCGCTCGTTCCGCGCTCTCGCTTGCACTTCGAGCCTTAAATGGAACGCCTCAGCGAGGTAACGCCGCATAAGTCATGTTTTTTCGTACGTGCAGCTGGGTCCATCGAATTATAAGACGTTGTCACGTCAAAAAAGGTGTTTCTAGAAAATGGTATTTTATGTTTAACACTAATCCGTCCTGTCACTGTGATAATAGAAATTGAATCGATAAAATGGCGATGTAACTACAGGAAACTCCTTCGAGAAGGCAGTGTACCTCCGTACTTTCGTAACGTACTCGGTGGCGCCATCTGGTGGGACATAAACCACGCAGCCGGCGCGGCGGTGGAGGAAGCTGAAGGAGGCAAGGCCTGCGTATGTCCAGAAGACACCGGCACTTCGAAAACCTTACCCTTGTAAAGCCCTCTATACCAAGTAAATAACTTTGTTCTATTCTTAATGCTTAATTTATTTTGTGGTTATAGTACCTAAATAATAAAAAACTTATATCGTCATTATCTGTTTTTTTCCGTGCCCTTCGTACGCCTCCTCCAATTGACGCCCAGTCGGTGGGTCCACCATCATCTGAACTGAATTCCTCTCCCGACAGGTCGACCTATATTCTGTCTTTCCAAACGATTAATGCTTTTTACTAAATTAAACTATAGGTATATGTTCGGGTGTTACCACAATTATAGATTTGTTGGGATGATGGGATCCCAGGATTAAATACTTTTTAACTTCGTTAGTAAAAAAAGTAAAAGGAATAGTGAATTATATTCCTATATTATTTTTATCAATTGTCTATTAATGGAATTCGTTAAGAAAACGGCCAAAGGAATTTTAAGGATATTGGGTAAGTATATATTTTATGGCTTCAGTATTTGTATAAAATCAAGAGTAGTAGCGGATGATGGATTAGCCGGTCGGTCATTGAAAGTGGTCGGTCCAGTCCACACAGTGAATCAAATTGAAAAAATAATCCTATTTTTGGGAAAGGCAAATAAACAAATAGCTTTAAGAGCCAGTAAAAGTTTGCCATTCATTGCACTTACCTAGGTAAGTTTAGGTTGGGTAGATACTCAAATTACCCTACCATGGTTCAGGCCTTGTCGTGGCGGTGGGGCACAGTAGCCCAGGGTGACCCAAACACCTTGGGTGAAGCGAATTGAGCCGAGGGGGCTCTTTATACCCCTCTTATAAGAAGAGGGGACAAAAGAGCAGGGGGCAAGGGGTGAGGATGGGAGCCTCACCTCATTGTACTGTCCAGACGTTGGGAGTAGTTGTTCTGTGGTGCGGGGCAACCGCTCTGTGGAGGTGGCGTCAGTCCCCTGAGAGACTGACTAGCCGTCGAGGTGCCCTGTTGCTTGTAGATCCGGGGCACCTCACCAAAGGCGGCATTGGTGGCACTCGCCGGGTTTTCTGGGTAGAGCTGCGTCCACTTACCATCTTTCGGGCGCAGCGAGTCCCACATACCCGCCTGGGGAGACCCACTCCCCAGCGGTATGCGTCAGTGCATTTCCCGACGTAAAAGAAAAAAAAAAAAGATACTCAAATTAAATCAAAAGTAATACAGTGTTTTTATGTTAGATAAAGTAACCGGCATACCTATGTAACATACAAAAAAGGTAAGCGCGTTTGAAGTAATGACAATAAATAAGTTATTGAAGTGAATAGTTCTGCGTAACCTTGGCAGGGGAAAATCTTATGTTTGCTTCATTGAAATCTTACTGTGCCATTATGACGTCATTACGAAATTCGAAAGTAATCATACTAAAATTTTAAATTTTACAATTCGGAGTTAAAGGTAAGTTCTTACTCCTATCGGCAGTCCGAAAAGAAAGGCATTCTAAAAATAATCAAAAAGGCATAGAGTTGAAAAAATGAAGCCCTAATAACCCTGTCCCTTTTGGTTCGTTCGGTATATAAGTGAGAAATGCTCCAGTCGTCCCGGCTCACTTCTGCTGGAGCATGGCACTCACTACCTCGCACAGACCTTATGGAATAGTGCCCACCTGGGGCGTCACACGACGGCGGTGTGGCGCTGCCTTTAGCGAAGTTTGGAATCGCGGAGCACTCGTAGGTGCCAAATTAATGGCCATCCAATGATAACCCCTTATTGATAGGGTATTACGCCGCTATAAGGCGTTCCATCAGTCCCGAGTCCCGACACATGAGTTGGGGATGCCTCTTACGAGGTTTGAAGAAGACCACGTGATGTAATAGTTACCATTCCATTGAAAGAATCCTGTGGTAGACTTAGGACTCTCCACGTTTACCTAATGCGCTTCCAATAACGCTCCTGTGCTCGTGTCGGGTCCCGCTAGACAGGTCGTCGTGGGGACTGCCAAGTCGTAGTCGGGCAGTCCCCCTATTATGGAGAATCTGGTCTTGCCGGGACCAGTCTGTCGCTGAGGGTTTCCCGTCGCCTGCAGATCCGGGTCTCTCAGATAACGGCTGAAGGCTCACGCAGCGATTTTAGTGGGGTGGTGCACCCAATGCGTCCCCACACACGTCAGTGTGCCTACCCGAGGCCCTGGTATGGTCCGAAAAGGATTTTCGCTGCGTCATCAAAAAAAAAGGACTCCACGTTAGGCGGACTTGATTATTTATGTTCTTGAGTAGCTCGTCATGAAAGGGCTTATTAAATTCTTCACATACGAGGATAAAAGTAGGTATGTTTGAAAACTATAAAGAATGGTAAATACTTCCATCTCACACGATGTAGAAGAGTCCCTCACATACGCTGTAGGGGTTGTGAATAACCCTTTAAATACTTTAATGTTTTATGAAGAACATAATGAGAACCTTACAAGTCAGTCAGCCTAAAGGCGTATAATCACGCCATCTTATGTAGTGCGGGGTGAACCGCCCTCAATTCGTGAAATTAAATTTCTAAATACAAAGGGTAAATACAGTTTCCACATGAACTTAAGTGTAAGGACTAAGTGCCCTGGGACTTGTTGCACAGCTCTTTGGAAACGTCTTTAAATACCTTTGGGGTTTCTTTTACTTGATTAACTGTTTTTAATATCTATTGAGTATAATTATTCTAAGTATTCAATGAAACAACTATTACGGATTATATCGCGGTTTTCTATGAATAATTAGAATTTTATAAGTAGGTGGTAGGTATGTGTGCCTTACCTATAACTTAACATGATTAGTGATTTCAAAATTACAAGTAGGGTAGATGGCAGAAAAGCGAACCTATGCCTAGCAGTGGGCAATAACAGCCTATTGACTACTCTACTTACTTCCTACTCTACTTCATCATCATCATTAATGTATTATTGTAATAAAAGTAATACAGTTTTTATTCTATGCCTTTCTCGAAATAAGCTATCTTATGAATCAAGATGGATAAGAAAATACCATAGATAAGAAACACACAAGTACCTACCTATTATAATTTGTTGCAGTGCAGTCTTATTGCCAAGCGCTATTAAATTATGTTTATAATATTAAGATAATTATATTCCGTTTTTTATTATTAAAGTTTATTTACTTTGGGTACTTAATAAGTAGTAGAGCGATTTAACCTAATTTTAGAGTTCAATAGGTACAAAAGTTTATTTACCTAAGTATGTTTTATTATAAAGTCTAATTATTGTGTAAGTATTTATTCTTTACATATTTGTCTGGTTTTGATTTTACTCGTTCTATGCTGACAGGTAACAGATGCTTACCATCGTGTTAATTGAATTACCTGTGTAATAAAAAAAACATGTAGAGTAAGTAGTTACCTACTGTTTAGCATTGAATGAAGGTTGTATATTGTAAAAATGAATGGATTACATGGAAAATCAGAAAAAAATCTAGTCTACCTGCTGCATTTATTGCACTTACGTAATAAACGTTTAATAAAGGGGTAAAAGTATATACTTATGTGGTAATACATATTATGTAGGTATGTATATTAATGATATTATGCAACAGCTCAAATAGTATTTTTATATGTTGTTATTTTATTGTAGACGTTCAAATGTTGAGTTACATGAATAAAATAAGTTAAATGTATCATTTTAATATTAACTATTAAAGAAAAAAAATATTAACAATTAATCGATTTTTCAGGTGACGAATCACGTTGATTTTATGTCATGATCCATCGTCCACCAAGTAATCGGTTGAAGCCGATTGGTTTCTCCATAGAGCGGTGTGGCCTCGTCTGCCAATTTATATATGAAACGAATGGCGGGAGACGCATTAGTCGACGTAAGCGAATACGTTTGTCAATTTTCCCCACCGCTTTTTCCGCTGCCAAGCTGAACCAGTGGCGATAAAGCGATGCAAACCACGCGATTGGTCCATGCTTCAGCCAATGCTAGCACACCGTACATCGGCCCTATGCACGGGAAGGACTGCCGTGTGCCGATTGCAACGAAGCCCAGGCAGTCCGTTTGGGCCCTTGCCGAGGATTGTCTTGCCGACGCGATTTGCATGCACCGGTTACTTATCAAATGTCCTTAATATTCTTGATTCTTGTGTATGTGTATATTATTTGGATATCACGAGCGTGCTCCAAATGAAATCTCTTATTCATGTGAGTAGTGCTGCTATCATATTTAATGTTTTGCGCGTCCGATAATAGATGGCGCTAGTTGTACGATCTCAGATATGCCGTGTCATTGAACCGTCTTAAGCGATTATGTTATTGCTGATTGCGACCTTTATCATAAAATGTGCAACTATGTTTACTTGTTGCTGCATAAAAGCAATAAATAGTAGCATATAATATTTAATTGCGATACTGCACTGCACGTGTAATACTTGCGCTGCCATCGGAGCGTATCGTAGGAGTCATTGGTGCAAGGCCTTTGACCTGGAGTTAGTAAAACACGTCACATTAACCTATTTCTGAGCTCTGTACTTATTGTTATGTTTCGCTCCAAACTTTCACATACAACGCTTACTTGACAACATAAACATCCATACTTTTATTGATAAACGATAACACATATTTAACATTGGAGGGATTTTACCGACGGCAAAACTAAGCGTGTCCTAAATGAATTCTAATTCATTCGTTGAAAAATGATATTTCTGAAAATGTAGATTTTATACTGTTAATCTCAGATTAATACGAGTAGGTAAACAATCTGAGCTGTTGACTTTTATGTTTTTTATGATTATACCTAATAATGATAAATGTAAGTATCTTATTGAAATATCCTATAAGCTATTGCTTATGGCTTTCCAAAAGTCGTATAAAACTACACTGACGTCCAAAAAAATCGGATCACCTTTAAATTTATGATTTATTTGATTTTTTTTATTAATAGAAATGCCGCAACATATCAATTACCTTTGTTTTTTTTATTTATCAGTCAATAAACTTTTGGAAATGCTCGTGTGCACTTTACTATAGCCGACAAGCAAAAAAAGTTAAATGTTTTAGACGGTCAGTTAAGTTTGATTCATTGAACGAAACACTTCTACCTTAATCTGCAAGTATTGAAAGCATTGGAAGATTGATCTGACTGAAGTTGAATCATCTCGAATCGTGACTTTGCTTTCAACGGAACAAAGTCAACGTCAAGTGACTCGAGCTCTATCTGTGAGCCAATCCATAATTCAAAGAGATTAATGCTACAAGGAGATTAGTGGCTTTGGAAGATCTTACGGTTCTGATCGAAGAAGAGCCACTTCATAACGTGATGATCGATTTATTGTGATATGAACTTTAAGAAATCATTAAAGTATCGACCATATAACCCATAGACTCCTTATAACAGGGGAACGGGTTCTGGCCACACATCTGACTTATAGTTCCGATGTAAGCGTCCGCGCTGAAATACTCAATGAGTGTCGACCATTATTGAGACCTGTCAACACGATCGGAGTGTGTTTATAGAAATTGCTAAAAAACTCAAAATGCCTCAGTGTAGTATGAAATGTTGATTTATAATAAAGCAACTTATCGAATATGGAGAAAGATAGGTTAACATTTCACTTGTTAGTATCTTATTATCTTTATTTATATTTATAAGCCAGCAATTTGTTTAGCTAGTGCGAGGTTCACGTTTCACTTGTCGGTTTAAGAACAAATTAGTATTCAAACTATCGTCTCAATCTTTCCCGTTGCGAAATATATGCATTCCTTTTTAACGTTCCATGATTGGTAATGTATGACATTGAATTAGCTAATCACAGCATTGCAACCCCTTTCGTCTCACCTCAGCTAGTTACCAGTATGCATTTAATACGGAAAATCAAACATTAGGAGTCTATGGGTTATGTGGTCGATGAGCACTGGAGTTAAAGTTCAAAATCTCCTGAGTGAAGTGAGAAGTGTTAATGTTAATGAGTGGACAATAAGACGATGGCTTAGAGCTGGTTCTTTGACCCCGCACAAGCCTGCAATGGGGATCAAACTCACTCCAAGACATCGAGATGCATGACTTTTGCCCAAGAACATATAAATTGGAATTTAAATCAGTGGCAGAAAATTCTTATTACAGATGAGAGAATGTGTTTACCCGGCTCGGATGGCTGTAACCTCTTGTAGGAAACTGTGTCTTATGGTGGAGGCTCGATCATGTATTGAGCAGGTTTTCTTATAAAGAAAATAGCTCTGTAACCTTCAACAGGGTTTCTTGAAGAACATGAAATCGTTTGCTAAAATTTTCAACTCTAATAAGACAATGCTTGTCCACATATTGCTGCTTCAGCAATATTTTAGGCTCGAAAACAGTTAGTTGATGAATAGCTATCTCACAAGACAATAATATGTTTAAGAAATTAGTGAGATATGTGAAAAATAGATAAAAATATGTTATTAAAAATAGAGGAGGAAATACACTTTATTAAGATACCATTAAACTAATCGATAACTGTCATTAACCCTATTATATTCACTCTACGTTTTATTCAAAATTTATCAAAAATCTATGTTTACATTCTTTTTTTTTTACAATAAGGTCACTAAACTAAGCAATTTAAATTGAATTAGGTGTCTATGTCACGGTTTTATTCAAATATAGGTACAATGACAAAAGTAAAAAAAATCGGTCTCATCTTTATGCACGCCAGTGTAGGCATTTCTTATTGGATTTTTAGCTAATAATAAGAAGTTATACGAAAGTAATTTTACCCGTATTGTCATTATCGAACAATGGTACGATACAAATAGTATAGGTAGGTACAATACAATGGAACATGATGAAATTCAACCCTAAACTGAATATGACCTAAACGACTTTTGGTCTAACCTTATCTCTTTCTCTGCAAATATGTCGGATAGTAAAGTTTACTATTTATTTTTTGGAACGATCTTCCTTACGGCAGGCTTGGAGGGGATAGGGATTTTGCTGCGCGACCGAACTGAAAAAAATGTGATAGTAAAACCGCAAGAAAAAGTGCGTGGAATAAAAGCGTTAAATGAGACGTGCGCAGGCGCGACAGTCGCATACACAAGCGAGTAGTGTATAATACCTTTCTTTTTAGCCGAAGGAACTTCGTTCCTACCGGTGTCCCACGACACTACATTTTTTTTAATATTATTTTATAATATTATGTTAGTCAGCGAGGTAAATATCGATAATAAGGATAACTCATTGATGTTCGTTTTGAAAGTAGCATTGCTTTAAAAGCTCATAATTATCAGCTCGCGTCTATTTGAAATGTAATAACGGTAGAAAACGACAAAAGTAAAACCGAATGAAATTCCAAATTTTAATACAAAAAAATTGAAATTTTCTAATGACGTCATTATATGACATTGGCATATCGGTAACGCGAACCTGTAAGTTTTTTTTCTAACAATAAGTGAACGACTTCCAAATTGTTTTCTTCAAAAATGAAAATCTTTCTAATGGCGTGATTAACATAACCTTTAAGATAGTTAGGTTCTATAATTAGCTGTTGCTGTATTGTCTTCAATGAACTCAATCTACGCAACCATCTTTCCTAAGCTGGCCCAAAATCAGCAATGCAAATGTGTTTAAACACCTTGGTATGCTTAGAGCTTGCATTTCCTAGTATCATTTATTGCTGCAAACTGCTTAGCGTAGGTGACTTAGCCGACCCCACCATGGTTCAAACCTTGTCGTGGCGGTGGGGCTCAGTAGCCCAGGGTGACCCCAACACCTTGGGCGAAGCGAATTGAGCCGACGCGAGGAGGTTCTTTGTACCCCTCTTATAAGAAGACGGGACAACAGAGCAGGGGGCAAGGGGTGAGGATGGGAACCTCACCTCATCGTACTGTCCAGACGTTGGGGGTGGTTGTTCTGTGGTGCGGGGCAATTGCTCTGTGATGTAATTATTAGTAGAATAAGTAGAGATGCAATAGGGACCTACAGTGATCCTTTACATATCAGAAGATAGTAGACTCGTCAATGCGTTACTTTCATTAAAAAACAAACAATTTGATTCCGGCTTGCACCCCAAGGGTTCCGTCAAAAAGTGTTTTAAAAATATTTGTTTTAATAGGGTTATGTTTGTAAGTTAGGACACAGTATCGGCGAGGTTATGTTGGTCTTCGAAACAACTACATTGAAACGATTTTAAAAGTCTATATACCTGTATTCTTCGTTACTACTAATACAGTGAAATAGATTACTAATATTAAAGACGCAAAAGTTTGTATGGATTCACGCAAAACTACTTAATGGATTTTTATGAAACTTTATAATAATATAGCTTTTACACCAGAATAACCATTAATTCAGCATCCGCCCATGTCCAGCAGGGGACGGATAAAGGCTGATGATGATGATGATGATGATGATGATGACGATCAACCATTAATTCATACCTGCATTCTAACGGTTAAGTATAGTACCTACGCGGGCGCGAAAGAGGGGCGCTGCTAGTATTTTTAACCGACTTCAAAAAAAGGAGGATGCTATCAATTCGACTGCATGTTTTTTTTCATTTTTTTTTTATAATTGTTACCTCATAACTTTTGACTGGGTGATTCGATTTTGATGATTCTTTTTTTATTAGAAAGGTGACACTCCCCATGGGGTCCCATTTTAATCTAGTCCAGTTCTGATGATGGTATCCATGAGAAAACCATAAAAGTCTTAAATTTACGTTAGGCACATGCGCGACAAATAGATGAATAACTGAATATCACGCCAACCGATTTCGATGATTATTAGTTTATTTGAAAGAATGTACTTCAAGGGTAGTTTGGTGAAAACTTGGTTGGGTGCTGATCATGGGATCCATAACAAAGCAACGGAACTCTTCAATTCTTAGGAGCAAATTAACGATATTCGGCTGAATCTTTTATAGGCCATCCGGATATTTACCTAACTTTACGTCTTTATAGTCAAGTGGTCAAGTAACTGTCGTAGCTGAATATGATGATCAATTCCTCAACGGCAGTAAAGATGCGATCTGTGTCAGAAATTCTAACTGTCTGTAATTTGTGTATGCACTCTGTAAACTTGTGTATGCAATACTTAATGTTATCATCATCATCATCAGCCTTTCTCCGTCCACTGCTGAACATAGACCTTCCTCAATGAAGCCAAGACGGCCGATCCCTTGCCACTCGCATTCAACACGGACCGGGCACTGCTCGGAGATCGTCTTCCCACCTGATTATTGGCCGACCAACACTTCGTCTTTTAGATACGCGGCCTTCACCCTTGAACCTAATTAGCTCATCAGCCATCCGTTCTCCTGAGCGAGTGACCAACCCATTGCCAATTCAACGAGCTTCTTCTTTGCGCTATCGTAATATCCATTGTAATCGTCGTGATTGTCAGCAGTGGATGGAGAAAGGCTGATGATGATGATAATAAATTTGTGTAAGCCTTCTGAGAAAGTTTACTAGCCTTACTGGCCCTACTTAAAACTAAAAAGTACAAAATAAAGGAAATTTTAAACAAAAAAACAAAACCGACTTCAAACCTATACCTTTAAATTATGTACTACTAAAAAATTAAAAATAATATTTAAATATTTCGAGATGAAGATGATTAACAAAATTAATTTATTTACATAATTTAAAGGTATAGGTTTGAAGTCGGTTTTGGTTTTTTGTTTAAAATTTACTTTTAAAATTTGTGTTAGAGTAAACTTGTCAAATTTCATGATTTTATTTTAATGTGATGTGCACTAAATTTTGGTTGGACAAAGATAGAGTGATCGAAGCAACGGAACCCTAAAAATGACAAAGTTCAATGGCATAATTACAGTGCCTAGCTTGCTCTTCAATATCGAACCGCAAAGCCGCTTATTATTGATCAAATAAAAGTCAGTAACAATTTAAATATAATATTAAGAAGTTACATAAAAAGTTACTTATTCTAAGCATATCTCCTATTATATACCTACATATTACCAATGTTAAAGTTTTTAGTCGTGAAGTTAACGACTCAGCCGTTTGTAATTTATTTCAAACAATATTGCCAATATTGTTTCTATAAACATATTATCATTGGCATTTTTTGTTTTAATAGTAACTAGTAACTTATTGTAACTTGTAAAACAAATATGTGACGTCACTAAAAAGGACGGAGTGTCATAAATTTGGCCAGCTGTTACAATGATAAAGAACCACGAAATTCAATTCATACAATATAGTTTACACAATGAATCGTGGGCAAGTAATTGTTGAAATATTTGTCTTTCCACATGCTAAAGATAAGATCTAATAAATAGGTAATAAACAAAATGATGAACTTGGCGAGGGTCAGAAGAGATTGGCAAAAAGGGAGGTCTATATTTAACAGTGGACAGTAACGGATGATGATATTAATAATTATAATGATCATAGTGCAGCTGTTGTAAGTGATGGAAAATATAGCAATTTTAATATAATTATCACAGATAATTATCATGTGATTTTTGTCACTTATGTGATGTGTGACATAATTGAATAGGTATCTGTACAAATAAATAAAATTAAAGTGTCCGTTTGCAATTCAAATCACACTTCAGTCAAATTAACACTTTTTCACTAAATGCATATTATGAATGTTTATGTATAGGATATTTACATCGAAAATATATTTTTGTGACTGTCTCTTTGTGCCAGCTAATCTCTAAAAAGGCTAGGCCGATTTTAATGAAGCTTTCATAGGCAGGGAGCTAATTTATAAAAAACATAATTAATGACGAAATATGGTAAATATGCATTGAGTAGATTAAGGCACTCGACTTGAACCTTATCAAATTTCTTTTTATAATGACATTGCTTATTGTAACTCGGTTCTTGTTAATTTAAATCACTTGCGTGCTATATATCGCCGGTGTCTTAGATAAATGTCACTGGCGTGATAAAGTTATTTTTAGATCATAAGCATGTAGAGCTACTCACTTGTATTAAAATTTCAATTGCAAGAAAATATTAATGTGTAGCGGGTGTGGTTGCAGTGGGAATAATCAATAGAATATTTGACAAATATGCGTATCAGAAGACAGATCAGTAGGGCTATTATGTAAAAACCATTTCGATATCTAACTTCACCTGAGTGATAGAGCTAACGTTACGCTCACTTAGAAAGTGAACTTTATTGCTATAGATAGATAGTCGAGTTTTAAAGAATACAAATACGTCAAATTCGTCATATCACCGCAAATTCCGCTTTCGCGATTCGAAAACGACATTACAGAATAGCCCTACTGTTGGTATCGCACAAGTGTCAGTGATTAGCCCACCCGTATTGAAGAAGCGTACTTGGCTAAGTAATGAAACAATATCAAGCAAGGGACGCTTCTATCTATGCGCTCCTGGTGTCAATAGTCGGGTTTTATATGAGTTTGACAGACGCACAGTGGCGGATTTCATTTATGTATCGTCTATGAATTGGTTTGAATGATCCTATGCGTTCGGGACTTCTGTGACACCTCAAAGTATTGTTTGTGAATACGGGTGTAGAATTGTTTGATGACATTATATTTTGAATTTACAAGTAACATTTATATTCCATTTTTAATGGTTATAAAATCGAAACTCACCGCTTTCTGGAACTTACTTTGCAGGAACGTCGGAAATCCATACTACACTGTATGAAACAACTTTTCAAATTAAGCAATCTATTTTACACTAACAGAATAAACACTCTGTGCATATTTTCTAAGTTGGCACGTGTAAACAAAATAAGGCATAAAACCGTAGATGCAAACGGCCACTCAAAATGTTAGTGTTTTCACAGCAACTAGATACATCTTATATTCCACAACAAGCGCTAACAAGCTAGATGGAAGTTTGTCACGTACCGAGTTGGTCAGTCCAATTTTGAAGATTAATTTACACATGCAAGTTGCTTTTCATGAAGACGACGATGTGAAGTATATGTTTTGTAAAGGCAATTATAGAAGATTTAAAAGTTCGAATGAGAATTAAATAGCCTAAGATTTGATAAGCTATCCATGCATTAGTCCATTGGTGATTTTGTTTTTAGAAACTGAAATATTTACAACACTTGATTAATTAATTAACTTTTATTATATCTCAAAAGGTATTAACGTTCCAAATGATAGTTCTTTACGCTGTTTATGTAGTTTGTTTAGAATTCTAATAATAAAAAAAAATGAATTTTAAAGATTATTTTGATAGTCGTTGAAATTTCGAAAAATGCGTCCTCAGCATTGTTTGAAGCCATTTTAATAACAATGTTTTTTTTACCAGTCTATTATATTAAAATAACAAAGTTTACGCGTCGCGGGATGCGGTTAGTATGTTACCGAATAAACCTCAAGTAAACACGACCGGACCGCGCACAGACCGTCTAATAAATGAAATATCATACAACAAACAAATTCTACACACATGCATTTTATGTAAATTGTATAGCTATGGATTGGGAAAATATTAGAAGAGTATATTTCATTGTGAGAGTCAAGAGTAACAACATATACATCGCTTTCGTTACCATTAGGGATTGCTCTTTGATTAGATATTAAATTAGTTTTAAAAAATATATTTTATTAAAATTTGTCTTATTCCTATTCTTGTATATATATTTATAGATAATCTGAATCTCGGAAACGGCTCCAACGATTTTCATGAAATTTTGTATACATGGGTTAAAAATCATGGGGCGATAAATCGATCTAGCTAGGATACATTTTTAGAAAATTTAGTTTTATCCGTAATACTTATAAAATATTAGTTATATTATACCTACCTGCTAGAATAAATAAATATTAAGCAACAACCCCGAACTCGCAGACACGTAAGAGAACAAACAGTAATTAAATTTAAAAAAAAATTACATTCCATTGGTTCTTATTTTATGTATGTATGTATACTTATTAATAAGGTTCAAGAATGTAGGCCGCATTTAGGAAAACAAGTGTTGGTCGGCCATTGACCAGCTAGGATGACGATCTCCGTGGAGTGGCCGCTCCGTGTTGCGAGTGGCAATTGGCCGTCTTGGCATTCATTGTTTGATTTGATTGAATTGATTTCGCGTAATGTTTACGCGTAAATCAATACAATAATGATTCAACTTTTACGCGATAGTATTTCGAGGTTTATTAAGATTTTTACATGCCCGACGTTTTGAATACTTTAAATAAACCATGGTCGCGATAGGACTGATCATTTCCACCACCGCCATATGGCTCTTTGCTACATCGTTTTTATGTAACATAAAAATAATTCAAAACTAATCTGCAAGAAAACTTGATCTTGCTGCTACAAGATGTAGATTTTAGTGGTGCCTACTACGATCACAAAAGCTTCTAAAAGACGAGAAGGCCTTAAAATTATATATAGATGGGTATTCATTATTTTACATCTTTAGATTACTTAAAACTTTATCTTAACCTTTAAAAAATATTGTCTATGTAAATTAAAAAAAAAAATTATCTTAGTTTTTTGTAATTCAATGATGTCCGTTGACACCCCATAGTGTTTAAGTATCGATCGTCTTCTTTTATACTTAGTTGTAAGGTTTGTACACCATAACAATCAAATTGGCCTAATTCAGTAGTACATTTCATGTTTTTAAAGATGAACTAAAGTTTTCATTCAGATGTTAAAAAAACAATTTTTATGGATTTTATTGTGGTTTATTAATGTTTTTTTTTTACATGAAGGAAGACATGGAGGTATTCCTCTTGTGCCCACTTAGTTTCTGTTACGTATTCCAAATGTCGAGAGTACAAAAAATATTTTTATTCTATACTACCTGTTGTCCGCAATCAAGAAATTAGTTTCCAATAAACTAGCAGCGCCCCGCGGCTTCACCCGCGTATTTCCCATTCCCGTGGGAGTACATGGATAAATTATAGCCTATGTGTTATTTTGATGCATAAGATATATTACTGTAAAGTTTTATTAAAATCCATTCAGTAGTTTTTACGTGAAAGAGTATCAAACATCCACACTCACAAACATTCACGTTTATAATATTAGTAAGAATAGAATAGATTAAAAAAAACCTTTTTTAATCCTATGTTACTTCTAGTACTTGCGATGTGTACAAAGTTTCACGACGATCGGTTGAAATTTTTTCGCGTGAAAGCGTAACAAACATCTCTACTTTCACATTCATAATATTAGTAAGGATTACTGATCTATAAAAGTTGTTTCACCAATAACTCGAGTAAAATTACAGTAAATATAAAATAAATACATAAATCAACACAAAGAATGAGACAGTGAGTGAAATCAGGAACGGCCGTTCAAACAACCGGTTGTAGTCACCAGTCAACACGGCACAGGTAATTAAGAGGTCGTGGATGCGATTCCCGTCCGGCGCAGACAATTCGTTTGATGTATGTTTATACCGGGAATATGTATTCTTATATAATTCTTTAATTGTTATTTAAATCTTATTCCACTATGATTTCTTTTATATTAAAGTTACTTCTACGTTAACTTAGATTTACGGAGGTATCCGGTTTGATGATGATATCTATAGCTTAGGTTATACAATATATAGCCTAAGTTACTCCTTATTAAAACAGCTATCAGTCAGTAAAAGTCCTGCCAAAATCCATTCAGCAATTTCAGAGATTCGCTGGAAAAAACAGACAGACAAAATTTGTAAAAAATTTTGGTATATGTACCGTGTATATATGTCGCAGTCATCTGGTTAAATCAGTCATTTGATTGTATCACTAGCGCGTTAATCGAATAACGACATTTAATTAAATTACTAAAGGACAACTCGTCAAGTTGTTGAATGTAACGTTCAACGTCTTGACTGAAAGTTAGTTAGCATTGTCGTTGAATGGGATACAGCCGACTTTGTAATTTTTTTTAGAGTGACTATAAGTTCGTAACCTTTAACGAGTTCCTTTATATAAAAACTAGCTGTTACCCGCAGCTTCGCCCGCGTGAACTTAGGTTACGAATTTATCATGTTTGATGACGATCATTTTCCATTTCAATAATGACTAAGTTTTTGTATTAAAATTGATATATGTTATCTTGAACATAAAGACATATTATATTCCTATGCAGACTTTCTGCATGCATATTTACTATTTAGGATACTATTACATATTACTCGCATCCACTGCCCTCTCAAATCACGGCAACACTATTTATTTTCTTGCGTATTATTTTGATATTGCCATATCTTCTAAAGTATTCATTTAATTTTCATGATGTAAAGGGTAAAAATAATCTTCATTATGTGCTCCAGCTAATTAACTGATTTAAAATGATAAGGATTCATACCGTATTTTTGTAAATAACTTTCAAATTATCGCGTTATAATTGTCCATTTTTTAAAGTATTAAGTGGATATAGTATGATATCCCAAACAGATAGATATATGCCATCGCGGACTTTTTTGTAGACCTATTTAAGACACACAATTCCACAATACATTATTTTGATATATATCAAAGGGTTTAGGCAGCGTTTTCGTTGGAAACTCCTAGACGGCCAATTTTTTTCCGAAACCTCCAACAATTATTGTTATATCTTAGCCAATGTATATAGAAACTTAATAAATTATGTACATAAACCTTCCTCTTGAATTGTCCTATCCAATAAAGTAAACCGCATCAAAATCCGTTGCGTAGTTATAAAGATTTAAGCGTACAAAGGGATATAGGGACAGAAAAAGCGACTTTGTTTTATAATATGTAGTGATAATGAGGACATGAATATAAAATCATAATAAATTGTAATTGTGTTCACGGCAACAAGAACACTAACTTACAAAGCTCAAATTCTCACACATAAACTGAGCCATAACAATCAACTAACCTTGATTGTTTGTTCGTATTCAGTCAGTTTCATCTCAATTTTTTCTTTAAAAGTAGCCGGCGGCGGCGTATTAATAGGTAAATTCATGGTATCACACTATTTTATTACAAATAAGTCACTTCAAAGTAAATTTAGTCAAAAAAATATCAAGACAGTGCTATCTGCGCGAGCTGTTTTACGCCATATTTGTTTTGGTGACAATTAACGCCGCGGTGACAAAATAATGAACTAAATTACAATCACCTGACTGATTTTACGTCCGCTCTGTTCAAAGGGCTATGTTACAATCCGCTATCTAGTTGGACGTTGAACGACGTTTGTTCAATCAAAGTTCGGCCTAGTCACTCAATTAAATGTCGTCATTCGATTAACGCGCTAGTGATACAATCAAATGACTGGTTCAACCAGATGACTGCGACATATGTCTATATATATTCATATGCATGTAGGAAAAAGCGGTTATTTTAATATTGCAAACAGACATTCCAATTTTATTTATATGTATAGAATAGTATAGATAGTTCAACTCTTTGCGTTCGCTTATCATTTTTAATTTATGTGACAGTGACGCGGTCATCGTCGCGCGTCGTCCATTGCCACACATAATTAAAACTGTGTAATGACAAGCGCACGCGCACAGTGCCACGCCCAAAGTTGAGTTGAACTATTTAAAACCGTTTCTTAAAACCATGCTGACCGCTTGAACAGCTGTATAGTTCGTCAGAACTATTACGATTTTCATCACTCCCTAATTCATCTTACTGACTACATTTTCATATACCATGTTCTCATGAATCCCATGCCATAGGGTCACTGAGGTACTCATAAAGTCCCCACCATGGTTCTCATAAATGTCCCCACCTTGTTGTGACGGTGGGGCTCATTAGCCCAGGGTGACCCCAACACCTTGGGCGAAGCAAATCGACCCGCCGCGAGGGGGCTCTTTGTACCCCTCTTACAAGAAGAGGGACAACAGAGCAGGGGACAAGGGGTGAGGATGGGAACCTTACCTCATCGTACTGTCTCGACGTTGGGAGTGGTTGTTCTATAGTGCGGGGCAACCGCTCTGTGGAGGTGGCGTCGGTCCTCTGAGGGACTGACTAGCCGTCGAGGTGCCCTGTTGCTTGTAGATCCGGGGCACCTCACCAAAAGCGGCAGTGGTGGCACTCGCCGGGTTTTAGTGGGTAGAGCTGCGTCTACTTGACATCTTTCGGACGCAGTGAGTCCCACATACCCGCCCGGGGAAACCAACTCCCCAGCGGTATGATTCAGTGTATTTCCTGGCGTAAAAGAAAAAAAAAAGGTAACTACTCATAAAATATGTAAAATAAATTTCTATCTCTTTAGTTCTATTCATAAACTTAAAATAGAATTCTGACATTTCAGTTCTATAAATATATTGACGCATAAAACTATGTGAATGCATTTCTTAATGCTAAGGAACATAAGAACATTCTCAAACGTACTAAAGGTGCACAAGTAAGCCCCACGTTGCTCGCGAGAGTTGAGTCTCGCTTTCATCTCGTTCTGTTATAAGATCCGTTAATTCCTGCCTCTCGGTGCTTCGACACCTCGACGGCATTGTTATCATCTAACTGCTAAAGTGCAGGTATAAATGCCCGATGCTTAATTATTTTCAAAGGGAATCTCTTTAATATTGTGTTGTACTAAAAAGATTGCATTTCTTCTACATTTAGTGCACTTAGTACTTACTACTTAGACAATAGTATATTGTATTACACCTAATCGCATTAAGTGTGATAGTGAGAACTGTTCCCGACCTTTTTGAATTTTTATGAAAATTAAAATTATATTAGTTACTGACTGTTGTAGTACAATGGTCTTGGCACCAAGATATGTTACATTTTAGTATGGGCAAAACGTGTATTATTTTTGGCCTAGCAAAATTACGGGTAGTCTAAGCGAAACTCTTTTATGTTCTGTAATCTACTGTAGTTATTGTTTTCTTCTGTTCTTTATATCCTATTTTACACTAGCGGTCGCTCCGGTTTCGCACAGGTAAAGAATTTATAACCGTAGTATAGCGGTATTCATAGGTATGATGATAATTGTTGTAGAGTATCTACTACTCACTCAGTGAGTAGTATTATATTGACGAAATATTTTTCAATTTATATTTTAAACGTTATTTCAAAGATTATCTCATATATCCTTATATACTAACATCAGCGGTATAAGTTCCCGTTCCCGTTTACTTCTTTTTGTTTTTAAAAAGAAACAAGAGAAGTTGATTTATGTCATACAAATTATGGGAAAATTATGGGAAAAATGATAATGTAATTCTTTGATCATATTTGAGTGACTTGATGATGGTCAAATATACTCCTTAATATCTTATAGCCTTATAGGCCTGGTTCGCACGAGAGTTGAATAAGCGTCGCGTTAAAAACTGACGTAGACGCAGGTTGCGAGCTATGCAAACTGAATTCGATTTAACGTCCAGCGCTCAAAATCTAAAATCCAACAGTGCAATCATAGGCGTTTTCTTTAATGATGTCTCATCTGGTTTTCAGATGGTCGAAGGTCGATCTCCCACAGTCTCCTCTACTATTAATTGTATTAGTAGAGCATCTAAATATATCATCATCATAAATAAGCTTGGACATAGGATTCTTTTAATGAACTAAAACACAAAAAAGCCTGCACCACTCGAATCCAATTAGATTGTCCCATGATAGGTGGCAGCCAGTAGGAATAGAGTGCCAAGTTTGGAAGTAGAAAAGGTCGCCACTTGTCTTCAAAGTGGGCGTGAGTCAGTAAGAACACATCGCATGCATCCTATCCTTTTGCATGGTACTGATGCTGCAGAAGGAGAGCACAGACGTCTCTTCCCGCAGGAGAGCGCGGCGGCGACAGGCAGACGTAGTTCTCACACCGAGCTAGCACAATGGTGGGAACACCGCCGGGTTTTAGTTGGTAGAGCTTCCACATTGCTATCTTTCGGGCGTCGCGCTAGCAATGTCAGTTTTGAAATACCAATTCATAAAAATTAAATCTTCTCGGACAAAATTCTTCTTATTACTACCACCGCAAGCCTACCTACATCTTCTGCGTGTCATTAAATTTGTTTTTCTTCAACGATATTAATGTTGATATCTTACAAGAATCTATTTATCCAACAAACTTACAAATTTTGACATCATCATATTATTCATACAACTTACAATCCAAATACTGCAGTTCTAAATGACATCTGAAAACCCATCCCTACAGGCCATGACATATTATTATCAATCCAATGAAAGTTGTGGTCGTTCTAATATACTAACGTATGTTAACTAAATATGTACTTTAAAATACTGTACCTATATGAAACCTTGTTAATGAAATGAAATCTCTGTGACAGAGCAGATGTTTTTAGACACATAATTTTAATATATTCGATTTATGGCTGGCTCAGACGTTACTTTTTGAACCAAGTCTACATCATCATCTCCTACCCTTTTCCCAACTGTATTTTGGGGTCCGCTTCCAGTCTAACCGGATTTAGCTGAATACCAGTATACATGGAGCGACTCCCTATCTGACCTCCACAACCCTTGTCAGACTCTCGGGCTTCTGACTACTACTGACTAACGACTGTCAAAGATCCACGAATGGCATCCGGGACCAACGGCTTAACGTGCTTTCCGAGGCACGGAGAAGTCTCGGTATATTAAGATGGTCACCCATCCACGGACCAACCTCTGCAAGCGTTGCTTAACCTGATGAATCGATCCGCGCCACCGCTACCACTGAGCCACGAGCTCCTCCTTTCCGAGATTTTGAACTAAGTCTACAAAGACAGTTGTCGTTAATTGTTAATGATAATAAGAAAAGGTTACAATGGGCTTTGCAACATCCCAACAGCCTAACCTAACCTAATTCTATTATATAAGATTTAAAAAACTTCACTTTTTTTCGAAATAAACTTTGGTGCCTCTAATCACATATTACCTTTTCTTTTTTTTTTCTTTAACGCCGGGAAATGCACTGATGCATCCCGCAGGGGAGTGGGCCTCCCCAGGCGGGTATGTGGGACTCGCTGCGCCCGAAAGCTGGTAAATGGACGCAGCTCTACCCACTAAAACCCGGCGAGTGCCACCAATGCTCGGGATCTACTAGCACAGGGCACCTCGACGACCAGTCAGTACCCTCAGGGGGGCAACGCCACATCCACAGACGAGTTGCCCCGCACTACAGAACAACCCCTCCCACCGTCAGGACAGTACAATTAATAATAAATAATAATAAGTACGAATAATAAGAGGGGTACAAAGAGGCCCCTTGGCTCAATTAGCTTCGCCCAAGGTGTTGAGCTCACCCTAGGCTACTGAGCCCCACCGCCACGACAAGGCTTGAACCATGGTGGGGAATTACATAGGTACTATTTCCTACATTAAGATCGCATAAGGTATATATTTTTTTCATTTTTTTTTTACTACCATGTTGGTTAAGGATTCACAATATTTTTCAGTAAACATGGTTGCCCTTTATTACTATATCTATTAGGTATAGTACCTAATAGATTCAGTATAGCGGGTATTTTTTTTAAGTCACCGGTTAATCAATACATAAAGTTTTTAAATCTTATCATAAAAGCATTGTGAATTGAAAATCATATCGATCTTGTAAAACCTTTTTATGTAATTGTTATAGCAAGCAAAAATAACATTTTGCAATTCAAGCTTGTTTACTAATTATCCAATTACAATGCCTTAGGTAAAATTCAATCACTGTCAGATTAATTTTAGAAATAGGGTTGCCAAAATGTAAAAAGTTTATCCCTGAAAGCCAATTTATTTCCCTAAAAGTGCTTTGCCGGAAGACAGAGTTGATGCTCTTTCCTCTTGTATACTAGACAGTCAGAACCAAGTTTTATTAAAACACATAAACTCCCAAACAGCGTATTTAGGGATTAAGCATTAATGTTGGCACCCCTAGAATTAACCAAAACAAAAGAACTGGGTTAGTCACGTGTTCAATATTTCCGCAACAGTTCCTTTCCTGTGTTAAATTTTTCCCCTTGGCTCTTGATCAAAGCAACCTATAGGGCTTTACAGTTTTTTATCGTATTTGGACATACAACGTTTTTCGGCCAAAAATGACCGATTTGACATTTAGGGCTGCGTGGGTGTTATTGTGTGAAAAACCGTTCAACTACCGTTTGGGTTCCGTATTATTTTACGAAAGAATTTTGCACAATTTTATACGGTTTTATTATGTTTGTGATTAGGTTTATACGAAATTTGACAAGAATTCAAAAACATTAAGCTAAGGTTTATACATAGTTTGGCCACTATGTATAAACCTTAGCTTAATGTTTTAATAACAATAACATTTTAAAAACAATTAAGCTATTATAATAACAATCGTTCGATAGCAAATCGAGAAAAAATATTGTAATTATATTTTGAATACAACAGTCCACCCATAAATATGATCAAGTTTAACAAATATATTTGTCCTCTGATATATAATATATATTCCCTTAAAAACTCTTTAATTAAACCTATTTTGACGTACAGTGCCTTTGGCGGTACGCAAAGGGTCACAGAAAAAAATGTTTACAGATGAGAAATGTTTTACAAATAAGAAATATTTTAACAACAAAATGAGCGTATTTTGATCAGGGCTCTAAGAAAGTTTCCTAATTACTCAACAGATATAACGTGGGCATTATCCGACTTCAGAAATAGTTTGGTGGCGTAAATGAAGAAGTGACTGAGCCATATTTTTGTGATAAAAAATTCTAAGCCTTCTATAAGTTTATCAAGGTGTATCAATACATTCTTGTAAGTAATTAAGTTTCTTAACAACACCATGTTAAATACACAATTTCACATTTACACGAATTCAGTAAGACTCGACGCGTGGGCATAAAGCTCGATCCACCTAATCTTGGTTAGAATCCAAAGTTCCTGACTTCATCAGAGCTCAAGACTGGCCGTCATCTGGTCCCGATCTTAATGCGCTGGATTACGATCTATGGTAACTTTTAGAGAGTACGGCTTATTCTAAATGCTATGACAATTTGGAGCCCCTTAAACAATCAATACGTTTATCAGTAAATTACTCATAATTTTTTAAACTTTTCAAAGACTGTATTGCAGCCAATAGAGACGAGATCTAATAAGCTTTATATATTTTTAATGGTTTTATACTAATGCATCAAAACACTGTAATACTAATAACGTTAGGCGTTAGGGGATTTTTTTTTTTTGTAACAATATTTAGGACAAGACTATAATGCGTAGTATATTAACAGACAAATAAAACTTACGCGAGTAAAACTTATTAGGATGTCTTATTTTTTATTGATTCGATTTATTTTCGCAATTCTATGGCGGCTAATAAAGGTTCGAGAATATTCCAAGTACTTTACTTATAGCTCGTGAGACAGTGACAATTTCTTCCCGAAACAGCTGAAAGCTTTTTTATAATGCATTTTTTTAACATAAATTATACTACATAATATTATAATTTGAAAATTAATATTTTTAATATTAATAAATATGGTAAATATCTCGTTTTAGCACTTTTAGTAATTTCAAACATATTCAATTTTCCAAAGCCTATCAGCTTCTTCAGTGACTTCGGCAAGAATTTCATAAAAAAATGTGTATGTTGATTTAAAAAGTATCAGGTTGATGAGGTATGTACTAGGTAGGTGATGATGACCTATGTAAAATAATCAGAACTATGTTTTATATAAAATTTATGCAATTTTTTCTATACATGCTATGTATAGAAAAAATTTAGAATTTAATAAATTTATTTGTGAAAAAAAAAAACATTTTGTCACCATCTCCAAGCGCAATGAGTTGAGAACGCCTACTCATTTTTTCAGCTAAGTACGTTTACAAGGAATAGGGAAAAACAGTTGATTAATCATTTAGTGAGTTACGAGCTGTGAACGGGACACAACGCTCAAACATATTAATGCGAAAAATGATTGTGTGCAGGATGAAGGACTGCAAGGTTCATGCAAAATATAGGAAGAAACGAGATTACATCATGCGATATCGGTAAATAAGAATCATTTTTATATTTATAGTCATTAGTCAGATATATTTTATGTATGTGATATAAGTGTTTATATTTATAACTTGATTTTATTTTTTATCAAAATAATTCATCTCGATTACCTTTTGTCGTCAGTGTTTTTGATTTTATTACACCTTTTTTTTCTATACTTATCAGCAAATAATTTTGTACTAATTACACAAAAAAATTAATTATCCTCCTTTTTTCGATTGATTTCCATCCCCAGTACCTACGATTGTGTATGTATTTATTGATAATAATCAACAGAAGGTATCCGTTTTGGATGCGAGAGGCAGTTTGAGGGATGCCTATGTTTAACAGGGGACTTGTAGATTATATCAGTCTCTATCCATCCACTGATGTATCATCAGATGATGATGAATTGTATAAAAAACAATTAAATACTAACTTAAACACTAAACAAAAAATAATTTGTGTGCGTGTAATATTTACGCGCGATACTCTAGTGCGGCGCACGAAAAGCCTAAGCACGTTTGTCAAGCTTCGTTTTGCGAAAAAAGTGTATGTGATTGTCTCTACGGCAACCCACGGACTCTATGCATTTATTAACATTTTCTTGCAAAGCGAAGCGTAACACGTGCGTAGACTCTCCCCTCTTGTGGCGTCTAAGGAAGTTTTACTTCAATTTATAAAATATTCAATGTATATTATGTCTATTATGTATATTATGTCTATTATTGAAGAATATGGAAAATGTTGTCATATGGGGCTGAATTGTAAATGATTTATGTAAAATAAAGGTCGCCTAGCGACCGAAATTCGATCTTATTTTTAAAAGCTTTTTATTAGATTCACCGTGTAATGTGTATGTTTGTTTGTATGTTGGTAACCGAATCCTTTGGACGCGATTTGAGCTGCTTATAAAATTGTATATCTATCGAGGACCGATGACAATACACTAAGGTCCCGTTCCCACGAACGTTTTTTTACCGAGCGTTAAGAAACATTTAAATTACACAAATGGATATCCATGTTTCATACGAAAGCGTTTTTAAAGCGCTGCGCTCTTTTATCGAGCACTGTTGGATTTTCGACGTTGAGCGTTGGACGCTAAATCGAATTTAGCATGCGGAGCTCGCAACTTGCCCAACGTCGGGTTTTACCGCGAAACTTTTTAAACGCTCGTGAGATCGGGACCTAATTCGATAAGATTATTATTTAATTTTTCAATTTACAAATGCGTGTTTTTTATGTTTTTTGAATAAGTAATTGATAAATTTTTAATTTTTATGACGTTGATACACAATTTTGAACCCCTTTTTGTTTCCGAATATTTAAAATATTTTAGGATTATATTTTGAAAAAAAAAATAAAAAACTTAGATAAACATAACAATAAGGATGGTCTTAAAAAACAGACGGGTGATCTGTACAAAGCACATCCATCCTTGGGAATAAATGGGGGACCGGAACCTCAAAAACCGCACGCGACAGCATGGCCGTCAATTTGCGCCGTTATTATGTGAGCGAGAGGTCCTACGCCAAAGCCCTTTAGCGCATAGGTAAAAGAAGGATAATTAGGACCTTCATAATTATTCATAACATATTATATGTCGTGTCGTATAGTCTTGGCGTTCATTGAGGAAGGCCTATGTTCAGCAGTGGACGGATAAAGGCTGATGATGATGATGATGATATTATATGAACCTCTTTATGCCTCACATAATCTAAAGCAAACATACAAGCCGTGAAAGTAAAAACACGTGAAAACTTTTTAGTACTAAACCATATAATATAACTTCTGAAAGTAATGTAAGGGCCTGTTTCACAATCACAAGTTAAGTGCCCAATAGGCTATCAGCAACATATTTGACAGATATTTGACAGATAGAGTATGGAGTATCTGTCAAGTATCTGTCAAATATGTTGCCGATAGCCTATTGGGAACTTATCTGGAGATTGTGAAACAGGCCCTAAATAATCTAAATCGTTTATAGAAATGGTTCCACAAATTTGTTCATTTTATTTATATTAATTTAGCTACTTTATTTCATGTGCTTAGATGGTAGTCTGTGGCATCATACTTCGTTTAAATAGATTTAATTGAATGGCGAAGTCTTACAAGTTCACCATTAATTAGGGAATAAATTTTTGTACTGGAAAAGTGGCGTGTTATTCCGTAGCAACAAAGCAATGTATTTTTGTTGCCGGGTCATTATTTTTCAGGAAATTTCCAACCTGTTGAGCCTACTTAATTAAGCATCTTTGAACAAACCCACACATTACAAAAACTTCCACTCTCCTGTTTGTTAGAGTCTCCATTTATTTTTCTTATTCCTCCCACGCTTCGCTAATTGAAGAGGTGCTGTGTGAGCCCACACTGATTCTATGGCGCCTAATGTATTTATTATGGCTCCGCACTATTTCTATCTTTAGAGATTATCTTAATAATAAATCCTTTAAAATTATAAGCCATAAAAGAAATGATTTCTTTGATTTTTAGGGTTCCGTACCCAAAGGGTAAAAACGGGACCTGATTACTAAAACTTTGCTGTCCGTCCGTCCGTCTGTCACCATGTAGTATCTCAAGAAGCTAGACAGTTGAAATTTTCACAGATTGTGTATTTCTGTTGCCGCTATAACAAATACTAAAATCTACATAATAATAATAATTAAGGGGAGGGTCTCATACGACAGAGTAGTAATTGGCGTTTTTTGCTGTACCTATCTCATGAACCGCAATAGCAACGAGGTTAAAATGTTTACAGATGTTGTATTTTTATTGCCACAATAATAACAAATACTAAAAATAAAATAAAAATAATATTTTTCCATACAACAAAAGTAAGTTTTTTTTTTACACACCGTTTTTTCTGGTACGGAACCCTTCTGGCGTGAATCCGACTCGCACTTGGCTGGTTTTTTACTTATATTTAACTAATCATTAATGGGATACATTGTTTTATCTGATTATAAGGTGTGAGATGATTTGCCATTTTGTTAATTTTAAGTAAGAATTAGGCTGTTTTGCAACCGAATTGGGCCAGCGTGACCGAGGTGGCAGCTCGTATAGTACCGGCGTCAAGTGACGATTTTTTCCCCGATATTTTAGAATTTCCGAATTTCCGGGATGGGAGATTTTCTCATGGAGGGGGGTAGGGAAAAAGAGGACACATCGTCTCAATAGCCTCTGGTTTTGCGGATGCCTATGCGAGTCTCTTTCAATCACTACAAGGCTCGTTTGCCTCCTTATACCATTGCCAAATTAAATAGGTCCTATTAACCAAAAATTACACATAGGTATTAAGGTAACCAAATCTACACGTTAGGTGGGGTCAATAAAGTCGGTGAAAATATTTTCACAATCAGGAATTTATACTGAGCATTGGAAAAAAAGCTTTCATTGAAACCACATTAATTACAAAATACTATGGCCGAAACGCGGCCTCTTAATTTACGACTGGTCCGCAAGTTTGCCCTAGCTCAACGTGCTATGGAGCGTGCTGTGCTGGGTGTTTCTTTGGTACATAGGATTTGAAACGAAGTCCTTCGCCAGAGAACTAAAGTTACCGATATCACGCGAAAAATAAGCACGTTGAAGTGGCAATGGTCACGCACTCAGAAGAACGGATGGCCGATGGGCCATTAAAATTCAAGAGTGGAGGCCGCGCTTAGGTTAACGAAGTGTTGGTCGGACATTACCCAGATGAGAAGACGATCTCCGTGCAGTGACTGGTCCACGTTGGATGTAAGTGGCAAGGGATCGGTCGACGAGGATGCCTATGTTCAGCAGTGGACGGGTAAGGGCTGATGCTGATGACGATGAAATATTTAATTAAATAAAGGATTTCTGCTGAAATCTGAATGTAATGTAATTTCACTTCTTTTGTTTTTCAGGAGTGTTGTGACTTTGTGACTTTGTGACACAATTTTACTGCACAAATCGTAAATCGTCATAATAATTTTTTATTCGTGAGACTCGTTCGGCACGCTTTGACACTTAATACTTTTTACTACGATCGGCCCGGCATTCGGAGCCACTTAAGGTGCTTTAATATAGTTAATTTTAAATGAAAAACCAAAACCGACTTCAAAACTATACCTTCAAAATATTACGTACAACAAAAAATTTTTAAATAATATTTAAATACTTCGAGTACTACTTTTTAAAATAAGTAATTTTTGGAGTCGGTGCCAGCCAATAAGGACAGTTTAATCACAATTCACAGCATTTGAATACATAATATTAGGTATACTCTCACATCTATTATAAATTCCTTTGCTATTATTGATTTTGTACTCATACGAGTACACCCAGTATTGAATAGGTTATCTTTGCTTTGGCTGGTACCGACTCCAAAAATTACTTATTTTAAAAAGTAGTACTCGAAGTATTTAAATATTATTTAAAAATGTTTAGTTGTACATAATTTGAAGGTATAGTTTTGAAGTCGGTTTTGGTTTTTCATTTAAAATTAACTTTATTTTGTACTTTTTAGTTTCAAGTATAGGGCCAGTAAGGCTAGTAAACTTTCTTAGAGGGCTTACACAAATTTATCAAAGCTTAATGAAAAACAAACGAAGAAAGGATTTAAATTAACACACTGCCAAAAGCAATTTGGAAAATTGTATGCAATACATATATTATCATCGACATCAGCCTTTCTCCATCCACTGCTGAACACAGGCCTCCCTCAATGAACGCCAAGACGACCGATCTGAGATCGGATGGCTGTTAGGCTAATGAGATTCAAGGGTAAAGGCCGCGTACCTAATAGACGAAGTGATGGTCGTCCATAAATCCGGTGGGAAGACGATCTCCGAGCAGTGGCCGGTCCGTGTTTAATGAGAGTCGCAAGAGGTCGTCTGTCTTGGCGTTCATTGAGGGAGGCCTATATTAAGCAGTGAATGGAGACAGGCTGATGATGATGATAGTTTTATGTATTGCATACACAATTTTACAGAGTGCATACGCAAATTACAGACAGTTAGAATTTCTGCCACAAACCGCATCCTTACAGTAAGCCGCTGAGGAATTGATCATCATATTTGGCTACGACAGTTACTTGACCACTGGACCATAAAGACGTTACGTTAGGCAAATGTCCTGACGGCCTATAAAAAATTCAGCCGAGTATTGTTAATTTGCTCCTAAGAATTGAAGAGTTCTGTTACTTTTTTATGGATCCCATCATCAAAACCTAACCAAGTTTTTACCAAACTACCCTTGAACTACATTCTTTCATCTAAATTAATAATCATCGAAAACGGTTGGCGTGATATTCAGTTATTTAACTATTTGTCGCGTACATGCCTAATGCAAATTTAAGACTTTTATGGTTTTCTCATGGATACCATCATCAGAACTGGACTAGATTAAAATGGGACCACATGGGGAGTATCAGCTTTCTAATACAAAAAGAATCATTAAAATCGGTTCACCCAGTCAAAAGTTGAGGTAACACTTATTAAAAAAAAAAAAAAAAAACATACAGTCGAATTGATAACCTCCTCCTTTTTTGAAGTCGGTTAAAAATGGACGCGCAGACTAAGTTTCTATAATATAATAATTCTAAGCTCTTCATTTTTAAAACATTCATCAATATTACCAAGTGCTTACTAATTCTCATAAATCTATGGCTTCTAAATACTAATATAAAGAGCAAAATTTAATATAACATTTATTCGATTCCTTTTTAAAAAGCTTACTGCTATTTTCGTTCCTTTTAAATTAACTGTGTATTTAATTTTTCCGATAATTATTAAAAGATAATATCAATTACGATCAAAACGTATAAATAATTTAACGTCAAAAGGGCTTAGACAAAGTAACATCGTTTCGTAGCGGAAAGATACCGAAATTCGTCATCGTCTCTGAGTTATCAATGACGATTTTCTAGCCAATAATATACAATAACGTTCGATAACCAATAGGCGGTTAGTAATTTTGGTAGGATAACGATTGACCACGTGATTTAGCGCAACTTATGTCAATCCCATAGGTACTTACAACCTTCTTTTCCAACTTCGTTATCGTTTTTTATGTTACTTTGTCTAAGCCCAAAGGCTCGGTAGCAACAACATACATATAGTCTATGTGAATATCACACGATATCGTAATAAATTTCATGGTGCTGGTCACGCATGGTTTTATTTTCTACCTATACAGAGAGGGATCGGGCGTTGGTGGAGGGCTATGCTCAGCAGTGGACGGATGAAGGCTGATGATGATGATGCAAATAAATATTATTAAAGCGCCTGTTAGTAATTCCAAATTTGCAACTTTTCACTGTAAGCATATGAAACTCTAAACGGTAAATAATTACATAAAAATGTCTGTCTTTTTCTTCCGGTTAATTTCTGTGTCAGCTGGGCCGATTTGATGGGACTTTCTCTGGCAGATAGCTGATATTTTTTCGGGCTTACCCCACCACTCGTTCCTAACGCAGCTACTCTTGTATAATCAGGATCGACAGCGGTAACCACCACTGACCCTTTGATACGATCCTCGGGAACCCAGGGGATACTTTAAAACGGTCTTAGTACTTTTGTTTTTTATATGTTCAAGTATTAATATATTTTTTATATTTTTTAATTTTTAGCAGTAGTTAATGTTGTTTAATTTGTAGTTAATGTTTGAGGCACAGGTTTGAGATAACAATATATTATATTTTTCATAAATACCTCTAACAAAACCGAGCAAATGCTCGGTCAACCAGGCACTATACCTATATGTGTACTTGACTTGGGGTAATGTAATTTTTCCAATATTAATTGTGGCAAAATCATTTGAATGCACGGAAGTTTTTCACATCGCCGACGAGATCGCTGCAATAAATTACTCCCGATTTGCCACGGATGTTGTCGATAATAAAAGTTCATTTATGTTGCCAAAGACTGCAATCTCGAAGAATGTGGTGTTCTGTATGTTCGCTGTTATTGTAAGAAGCTAACCTAACCTAAGGTGATAAAAATTATCATTAACACTAGAAACTATATATATATTAAATTAGGTATAGCGAAACATATAAATGTTAATTCATACATTTCTGGTGATTTTATATAGGGATGTTGACATTTTTTTTAAATTGATTTTATTTGATAGATATACTATAGATAAACACGAAAAAAAGATTTTTGTTAAGAAATATGTCCAATGTTAACAAAAAAGTAAATAAAGAAAAATAGTTTTTAAAATTGCCGTTGAAACGCTCCAAGCGTCATTACGTCACACACCGCATTCAGAGCTCGCGCTATGTTAGGCGAGTTTGTACTTAGCTCAATGTTCAGTGACGTCATCGCCTTATTGGCGTTTACAGTCACGTGATAATGCATGATAAATAACACATTTTAAATTAGTTTTCTAAATTTTAAGACAAATAAGTAGACTTTTTAAATGTTATTTTAGGTTTTCAAATACTGTATTTAATATGTAAAACATAACTTTACATGAATTTGTAACATGTGTCAACATCCCTATTGAGTAAAATATATCACTATAAGTTATCCACAAGTACAGCTTTTAATATGTTAAATAATAATACCTAAAGCGACTCCGTCACCGTAAGAGGAAGGAGGTCCTCGTTGCTTTATGAAATAATAAAATTAAAACTCATCGGAAATAAATAAATAAAACAGTTAATGAGTTAATTTTAGCGTTTATACATAGCTATCATTATCTCTTGTCTATACTATTCTGTATTTTATAGTCCTCGCCACTTTTAAAGTCCTGCGACTAATGCCTGAACTAAATTTGACAAGATTGACATCTTGACATCTGTCTGGAGTAAGAAGTTGTGATATTTTAAATTGTTTTACGTGAAATATGGAGCATATAATATAAAGTAAGGTGTAAAAATGTAAGGTCGTATAATGATCGTTAAAGTGAAATAATTTTGTGAATTAGAAAGTAAAAATAAACAACAATTAACCCCGTTAAATAATATGTTTATAAATGTCACAGCCATGACAGGTAAATTTTAGAGATACCAGAGTCACTCATTTTTGCCTAATTTATGGTTAAAATATTATCATTAACTCTATACCTACATTTATATGAATATAAATACAAGGTAAAAGAATTAAGAAAATCCTCACTCCTGGCAAAAGCCGAACACATCCGAAGAAGCTTGTTTTAGATGAATTCTACTCATTGGTTATACGTAAAATATACGAACGAAATATTTACAAAAAAATGTTTTATTTTACTAAAATCTGGTAGGGAGATTTTTTTGCTGCTATAAATTTTATTTTAGTCATCATTATCATCATCAGTCTTTAACAATCCACTACTGACCATAGGCCCTATAATTATTTAAATTTTTTATTGTACTAGACTTGGTGGAAAATCATTACACTATAAATTGGCAACATTGAGTTATGAGACCGCAGCGCCGCGTCTATCGGACTTCTAAAGTGGCGAGGACTATATTTTATATTTCTTTATTGTATTATGTTTTTATTATAGGTACATTAAAGTGTCAATTATTATTATTAATAATAATAATTATTATTATTCTTGTTACTACTACGTTCTTTTATAGACGCCTTCAATAATAGAACAGATAGAAGAAAACTAAGAGATTGGCTTATCGCAGTCGACTTTATTAAAATACTGTTGATGAATAGTTGCTCAATTTAATCGCAATTAAAACATTTAGTACGAACTTACAATGATGGTAACGATAATTATCTTATTTAAAGCATGTCAAATGAGAACAATCCGATTAGTAGTTATGGGGAATGTTGAAAGCAAACGTGTGGGTATAAAAAGCGGCCATTTGCGTCACATGACACCCGGTAAAGGAAACGAGGTCCCGGTATCCCAACCAGAATTTCAAATAGGCGGCCAATATTCTTGTATCCCTTTTGAGAGAACTTTTTTTTGATGTCGCAGCGATTAGTACAACTTAAGAATACGTGCTATATATTTTCATTTTGACTTAGGACTAGTATAGGAAAGAGATCATTTTTGAAAGTCTTTTGTCATCATCATCATCATCAGCCTTTATCCGTCCACTGCTGAACATAGGCCTCTCTCAATGAGCGCCAAGACGACCGATCCCTATTATCCCGATCTTTATTACCAAGATTTTCTAATCTAATTCTGGCATGATCAACATTCTTAAGCTTTCGTTCTATGCTGGACATACTCTCAGTATAAATATGGTACAGTACGATTATGAACAAACGCTCGCAACGTCACATACACACATGCGCATCGACGAGATTTCTAAGCGAACCTCGCAGTGCTGTTAGCCGCCTGTTAGTAGTAATTGTCGCGTGGCGGGCTCCGAAATATGTAATATGATAACGCGATTTTGAATTGTGTCGCTAATTGGCGAAATAATATCACAAAGGCTCAAGCAATTCGACGCAATTTAGTACATCTCACATTAAAATATAGTACTTCAAAGCTGCACCAGTAATCGCATTACCTGTTCCTTTTGATGAATAGAAAAGCTGCTCTCAAAGATAGACGGGCGCACGTCACAACTCCTTTAACTTGTAGGTTGGAGAGGTATAAATACTGAAGGTTTTCAATTTATGCAAGAATAGAAAGCAGCATTTTACCCTTTGTATGATTATCAAAATTTCGCACATGCAGGAAATGTTTTGAATATAATGAGGTATATCTACATAGTAATGTTTTCATACATTATTAAGTTAATTAATACTTTTATCACTGGCATTTTAATGAAGTATATAGGTATATATTTATAAATATGTGGAAGTAAATGATAATCTTTGTGATATTTATCTTTACTATTTCTTTCAGGGTTTCATAATCTTTTAATTCACAATTTTAGAGTAGGTGCAATCTACTCTAAAATCAATATCATAAATCTACTTTTATCCAAATGAACAAGATGGGGTCATGTATAACCTTGGCCCTATATATAAGGAAAAAATATTGTATATTGGTGGTATTTTTGTAAATATGGATGGATGGATGTTTGTTACTCTTTCACGTAAAAACTACTGGCGTACGTATTCGTGGCTATGTCTACCTACCTACTTTAGCTTTCATCTACTCCAAAAGTACTTAAGCATAAAAATAAGTTGCTTCATAAGTTTTAGGCACCAAAATTAATGAAACGTAATTATTGTTTATCTTTATTATCTTACTATTATATACTTTATTCTACAAGTAACAAAATGAGCTATCATCATTATTGAGAATAAGTCAAAAACGGCTGGTTAAACTTGATAAAATTATATGGGAACTACTTAATTGGAAATACCAGTTTTTAAATAAAATAAGAATCATCGAAATCCATTCACAACCGTCGGGTTGCAAACATACAAAAAATCTACTCTTTCTTGAAGTCGGTAAAAATAATAAATGATGAAGTAAAGACTCACAAGGTAGTTAATTTTTCTTGTAACAAAAAAGTAACTACAGAATGGACTGTGATTTTAATAGCCTACTATTACTAAATTTTTTTTTCAGAAATTCATATTCGCAAAACATTTGCAGAAATTTTGCGAATACGAATATGTAAAAATATGCGAATATCCGAAAATTCGCTGATGCGAAAGCGAATATTACATCAATACTACAATAACAAACTAATACTATAGAATAGAATACTACAGAATCCATATATTTTTACAAACTATTGCATATTATATAACTTTTTAATATTTTTTGCTATTAATTATTGGTATCTAAGTATAAATTGGCGATATTCGTGCGGTGGCTGGTCCGTGTAGGCAATGGAAAATTGACCGTCTTGGCATTCATTGAGTCCTATGTTAATAGTGGACGGATAAAACAAATCGGTTGTCTGTAAAGTCGGTTTGTTGACGAAATTTGAACGTGACAACATCATAAGAAAAATGAAAATACTGATGGGCCGACTGTGCCTCTTTGTCGTTCGTTCCGCGCTCTCGCTTGCACTTCAAGCCTTGGAATAAAATCAAATGGAACGCCTCAGAGCGAGGTAACGCCGCATGAGTCAGCGTGCGTGCAGCCGGCTCCATCGAATTGTAAGACGTTGCTACGTCAAAAGTGATAATGATAAATTGTTAACAAAAAGCTAATATCAAGATAGTTCTCTCTTTTTACAATAATCGACTATAAACTGACAATATTACATTTTGATTACATTGGTCAATAGTTTGTTTGGTCCGAATACCTGTTTCATTACGGTGCTAATGAGATAACAGTGTGTAACATTGGCTACCTTTGGAGTTGCATTTTGCTCGAGCAATATAAAACCAGTTTTGTATTGTGGGCTGTTGAGGCTGTATCACGGTATGGGATGCGGATTTATGACATTATTAATTATGACATAAAAGTATCCGTTATGTTAATTTACGCTATCAACGGCAACTAATTTTATGTAGATATATGTTTTGATTATAGTACGTAGTAAGTATCCTCTTTCATTAATTGCATATGGCTCTACAAGATTTTGTCGCGGTCCTATAATTTAGTCGTGTTTCAGTCAGTAAATGGCTCTAAGGCACGTATGTACCTATACGGATTAAAAAAAAACATTAACTTTCAATTATTTTTAGTATAATAAAAAAAAACAATCGAATCAAATTTTGCTTAAAAAAACACTTCGCGTGGACTTTGTTTCCTTCGTCTAATCATTTAGTAGAGTCCTAAAATATAATATTATATATATTATAAATAGATATTCTTCAGTTAATTAAATATATCATAACTACTAACTTAACTACTGAATAGTGTCTTTATAATCTTTATTTAATTTAAAATTCCAAAAGCTATAGCTCTTTAATGTCATTAAAATATTGTATTTTTTTTTTAGATTTTATAACAAATTTCCAAAGATTCATTCTAAAAGATCATGGCATTTGTACTATATTTTGTATAATTTTATAATGAAAGCTTTCAAATGTCTCGAATTGATTAAACAATAATAGATAGATTAGATAAATGCCAAATAATTCGGAATCGAATCTTGTAGAGGGGATATAATATTATTACCATTATTTTAATATACTTAATGCTAGAAGCACGAATAAATAAAGGTTTAGTATTAGCAAAGTAGTATTATAATACCAAATTCGAAAGAAATCTGAGGAAATCAAAATACCTCTCCTACATTGATTCTAGTACAGCGTATATTAATTGATTTGTAATAATGTGTGGTATTATTTCTGTATTTAAAACATGACAATAATTAAACTAAACAAACCGAACCACCCACTTTCAAGTTTCAAGCGAAATGTACACTTGAAGAACTACAAATTTACGGAAACACTTAGCAGGACAGCGCGGCCCTAGGGACCTGTGTCAATATTTTTTTCTCGTGTTTAAAGCACAACACACATCAAGTGACCGTCGCTGACTATAATCAATATATGACTGATTAGTGATCACTGAGCGCGATGACTGGTACCACAATCGTCAAAAAGATATTTGCCATTTGGCAATGGCGAATAGACATAACCTATGCGACGTTGCCACACTTCACCCCTCTAGTTTGGACTAACAAGTGATAGCGACGTTGCCAATTCGTAGGACACCCGATCAAATATTTCGTGGGTCGGATAGATTTCGAACAATCCCGTCCCTTTTAGTTTTTACCTGCTCATCCATTGTCACCAATCACATGTCTACGGACGTTTCAACAAAATTTGAAATTCGAATTGAGAAATTGTTTTATAACTTTTGGAACAAACTTTTTATTTAGAATTCGATGATGAAGCTTTAAGTTCAATATGCATTTTAAGATAAATTCTATTGATTTAAGGTTTTTTTCAGTTTTTTTTCCATTTGTAGGCGGTAAATATGGTTCTCTGAATATTCATAATCTTTTGTGAAAAAGTTGTAACAATATTTTGTTGTTCTTTCTGTCACTTTCATATAAGTAGTTATTTTGTAAAACTAGTAAAACATTGCTTAAGACATTTTACCACTAGTTTTACCGGCTACGGTAAAGCGCTATGATAATTGGTGCTACCAAATCCTTCCAATTTCTCAAGGAACCCTAAAACGACGTACCGGTCACTGCACGGAGATCTTCTTCTCACCTGATTAATAGCCGACCAACACTTCGTGTACCTAAACGCGGCCTATTCTTTTGAACCTTAATGTCCTATCGGCCATCCGTTCTTAGCCTTTGACTATCCCCGTGCTACTTCAACGAGATTATTCTTACATCTATATTGGTACTTTAGTTCTGTGACGGAGATCTTTGTTTCGAATCTTATCTGTCAAAGAAACACCCAGCAAATTGGCGCCATAGCACGTTGAGCTACGACAATCATTAATAACAATAACATGGCAAGTGTAACATTTGACAATTAATCGATGCTACTACGAGTAATATTTTCCTGGAACTGTTGACATAAATTTCCTGTTCACTGGCTTATGATATATTCTCTAGCATTGTTTCTATGGTTGTATAGGTTTTCACTGAGTTAAGTCTATGAAGATATTGGAGTGATAGTTGTTACATAGGTTTCTGGGTAATTCCTGAGTGGATGACGATTTTAATGACTATGTTCATAAGATTGGACCTGTTCATATATTTCGCCACTTCTTCTTTCTTCTATTTCTATTTTGGATATAAATACGAATGACGGATAATCTGCTGTTTTAGAGTTAATTTTTCAAGAAGTTGTGTAGAGCTGAATTTATTAACTAAAAGCTGTACTCGGCAAACTTTGTCCTGCTCTCACCCAAAAATGCTCAGCGTCATCATCATTATTTCCATCCCTTGTCTGTTCAAACCTCGTCTTGGAGATAACCAACACAAAAAAAATCCAATTTGGTGCAGTGGTTCTGAAGCTACACACATAAGTGCGTATACACATTTCGTGGATTCATTTTTATTTATACAGATAAGGTAAAACAATAGTTTTAGTAATGGTTACTAAGATTTATAAGACAAAAAAGACATTTCATTACACATATAAAAAGTTGATAAGAAAATATTTAACGTTAACGTGTAAAGTAACGTTACATTTAATTTAATTACAATAGTAAGCTATTTCAGTAACGTTACATTTAATTTAATTACAATAGTAAGCTATTCTAGTTATAGGTAACGATGTTACGAACGTTATAATATAGTCATTCAAAATGTTCATTTATTTCATTTTATTGTAAAAAATAACCTATAACCTAGACCAAAGTTTGGTCTAACATCATCTGCGAGGCCACAAGGCTCAAAAATCTCTGTCTTTATTGGAGCTTTAATGTTGATGTTATCAATACTCGTTTAGAAACACCTCAAACTGATGTCGCCTGTAATAGTTGCGTGACCAATCTGGTGACGATTGCTATTCATATTTATTTAATTGTATTAGACAATATTTATTTGTATAGACGATTAAAATATTCACTTTCTCACCAATACGCTTACGGCCTGTTTCACAATCTCCAGTTAAGTTCCCAATAGGCTATCGGCAACATATTTGACAGATACTCCATACTCTATCTGTCAAATATGTTGCCGATAGCCTATTGGGAACTTAACTGGAGATTGTGGAACAGGCCCGTAACCTGTTATCCTTAGAATAAAAACGACTTTTTATTGCTATAACTTGGTTTGATCTTTGGCGCGATCAGATATGGCGTGGTTAATAGACTACCTGTAAACGTATGTTAGGGTTGTTTTTTTTTTCGAAAGGTCTAGACTTTTAGGCATGACGGCCTTTAAGCTCAATCGGTAGGTAGTCGTATGTTAGGGGGTTAAAACACATGAAGGGACAATTCGCTGTCCGAAGTCACTGTCGCTGTACATAGATATGAATGAGAAACGAAAAGATGCCGCAATGGTACGTTTGCCTTCGAATCGTTCAAAGTCAAGTGTTCGTCAAGTCAATCGTTCAAGTGTATTTTATTTTATTTTTGGCATAAATCTTATTTTTTTTAAATTGATAAATAAAAACGACAGTTCCCTTTATTATCATTTAATACATCACTGCTATTAATTTCACCAAGATTGTTTGCCAATAATACAGATACAATTGTTAGAATGTAAATTTTAACAATTATTTTATGATTTATATTTATCGAGACTTTTTTTCGAAAATGTGTTTTGAAATAAATAGTCCACTCAAGTATGATCAAGATTAACATAAGTATATATTTTTTTATGATCTTAAATGTATACATTTTCCTAAAATACTGCTTAATTAAGCCTATTTGACAAGCATCTTAGGTAAGTTTCGTCCTTCGACAAACTTAAAACGTTTCGTTTAATAAAAAAAAACACTGAAAGTTTGATTTTCAGGATATTAATAAGCTAAGTTCAGTTCAGCCAAGTTAAATCAAGCGTTCAGCACCTTGTTTATTTAGTGCTGGATCTATTTAACGAAGTTTCACGCTTGGCCGTCATTTCGTTGTTGTTTTATTTCATAGTTCTAAGTATCGCCTTTGAAAATGCCGTTTTGTTAAACTGGAAGACGGTTTGAATTGGAATTCTAAATTTATTGTATTTTAACGCACGATGTTCCTTTTTTAAACAATTACTCGCATCTTCGACTAAAAACTCTTAGACTTGGAACGTGAGACTTCAAAAAGTTGTGCAACTCATATGTTATAACACAAGTTTTTTTTAATTACTCACATACGAGAATTATTCAAAAGTTATTAAGCTTCAAAGAAACCGTGACCTTAAAGAAAGATCACAATGACAGTATGAATATGTATTCACAGCTACTTTCATAAGTATTTATAATAATTAATTGATTAATGATTGATTCATAAGAAAAATTTCGGTTTTAGATGTACCTACCCTATATTTTCAAAAGCTTATCAAAATATTTATATAAATTTTAGATTTCCTAAATACGAACGGACGGAAATTTATTACTTATCTTCACTGCCTTCGGTTTCGCACATAGCCGCAATAGATGGATTCAAAACACAAAGAAACTAAAACATATTTAGTTCCTGAACCGTCCGAAAGCGCCGACAATCATCGAGAATCCAAAAAAAGAGGTTCTAGTATAAAGTTACCCGATTACTTATATTCTAATGAAAAAATCACTCAAGACACACGCAAAACTGCAGACCGTTTATTTGCACCTCTTTTATAATAAAAAAAAATCGTTAGGTACTAAATAATAAAATTGCTTGACTGATCACATTTTAGCAAAAAGTAACATGTCTTCAACTTTATTTATAAATATAACATACACGGCATAAATTAATATGCTGATGCGGATGATATAATATGATGTAGGGGTATTGATGGAGGCGTGGTTAGGTATATAGTTGAAAACCTAGTATCACTATTTCCCGCCTATTCATGTTTTTAATTTATTGTGGATATTTTTTTCACCACAAAAATTTGTCCATTCTTGTTGTTAAGTGATGATGTAGCTGGTTTATTTTATATCGATGGTTAGGAAAATGGCGAAGTGGCAGACATGCTGTTGATTATCATCAAGTGATAAAAGTCATTAATGAATATTAATTTCAGTTCTAAGCTGGATCTAGCCCTGAATACTTCATTAATGTCCAGCCCTTCTCTCTGAAAGGATCTTTGGCGGGGCAAATGATCAGTAAGGTGGTGCTCAAGCAGACGAGAGCTCAACACAGTGCATCCCTCTCACCGACGCAAAAATTAACAAATCAACTTTCAAATCTCTTGTTGAGTGCCAAATGTGTTGCTAGAAACGTGGTTAAATTACTTAATTTGATCAGCCTATCGGTTGACAATAGCCACTACAATGAAAAGCTGTCAAATTTGACTCTAGAATCGTATGTTAACGGCCATTAACAGCCATATTAGTTGACATACACTTTGACAAACGTTTAAGAAACCGGGAGTTAGTCTATTTTTTAACCGACTTCAAAAAAAGAAGGAGGTTATCAATTCGTCTGGTTTTTTTATTATTATGTTTGTTACTCGATTACTCCGCTGTTTGGGAATGGATTTTGGTGATTCTTGTTTTGTTAGTAAGCTTATGTTTCCGAATTGTTCCCATATTAATTTGATCGACATCTGATCAGCGGTTTTTAAGTTATATTCAATAATGCTTATTGGTTGGTTTTGTATACCCAGACGATTTTCTCATTTTATTACTTGTCGATGTAATATGAATAATATGAACAAAAACCACTGAATAGGATACTTTGGAAAGTATCAAAGTATTGTGAGGTCATCATCATCAACTTTCATCCGTCCACGGCTGAACATAGGTTCCCTCAATAAACGCTAAGACGACAGGTCCCTTACCACTAGCATCCAACACAGATCGGGAACGCCAAAAATTTTGCAAGTAAAAATAAAAACTATATTACCTACTTATGTATAAACTTAAAACTAAAAAGTACAAAATAAAATTAATTTTAAATATAAAACCAAAAACCGACTTCAAAACCATACCTTAATTAATGTACAACTAAAAATTTTAAAATAATATTGAAATACTTCGAAATGAAGTAGAAGACGTATACTATTTAAAATCGGGTATTTTGGAGTCGGTACCAGCCAAAACATGGCTGCCCTTCACAGGCATATTCTCAATATGGTATAAAAATTGGTGTATGTGATTGATCATTAAAATATCCTCTTTGGCTGGCACCGACTTCAAAAATACCCGATTTTAAATAGTATACGTCTTCTACTTCACTTCGAAGTATTTCAATATTATTTTAAAATTTTTAGTTGTACATTAATTAAGGTATGGTTTTGAAGTCGGTTTTGGGTTTTTTATTTAAAATTAATTTTTTAACCTTAGTATTTTCTAGAGCGTTTTTGAAGATGGCCTCTGGTAGAGACGACCAGATCTTGGCAATACGGATCATAAGCTTTGTGAATCGCGCCTCATATTGCAACAGCGAGTACAGGAACTTCAAATTTTAGATAGTGGAATTTAACCTGTAAAGTTGACAAGGATCACAATAAAAGCACGTTTTGAGAATGTTATTACTCCCACGACCCGATTTAAAAACAACTTCTCAACAAAATTCATTTAAAAATAATCTTTTGTTACATTTAAGAGTTATTTTAGTACAATGTCGAAGGATCAATATAGAGAGTATTATAAGCCATTAAGAAGTCTTACGTGTTCCTTCATCTTTCACCCTTGGGAATATACAACAAAGAGTAATTGAAAAAACATCGCCTACGAATCGACAACCATTGGTTCATCTATTTAAAAATGTCTTTGATTGGACTTGCATTAAGTTCTTTCATTCATATTGTTCTCTGAATAAACCATTGATGTATCGAGAAATCTTTATTTTCGAATTTCTATTAATATACATGAATCTCGTTACAGTAATACTGTAGTAATACCGCAGTAATTCCTATAGTATTACTGTGGTAATACTGTAGGAAAATAAACCTTTTTTACCGAGCGAGCTTCGAGTTAACTTGTTTATGATACATCTCATACAAGTAGCTATCCATTGGTGTAGTACCAATGGATAGCTACTTGTATGAGATGTATCTCTCCTCTTTTTCGTGTAAGCTTCATTGTAGAAATAAAATGGTAAAAGAAATGGGTACGTCTGGGGTTAGGAATTCGGTTGTAATCTTTTTTTTACGAACGGTAATGCTTTCGCAAAATCTAGGACCTTGGGCAAGTACAACTTGTCCCGTGTGGGGACTCAATGGGAGATGCACTACCACTAAACTACCTGCGAGCGCCTTCACCTGCTTGCTCTGTGAGTGTCCCGGATCGGTAGGCAACAGGATCAGCGACAGGCTTGCCCCAGCAAGACAAGACTCTCCTCGTTAGGGGAATTGCACGACCGTTACTAAGCAGCCTCGCCGACGTGCCTAACAGGGTCCGGGTACCCAACCTGAGCCCGATACGAGCACAGGGGTGGTATTGGAAGCGCATTAAATAGCTCCTCCTTCGCATCCCCGTTCGTCGTCTGCGGGGGGAGGCCTCCTCTCTCACTCACTCGTCGGCTCCCTTTTGGGACATTACTGCCTCACAGAAAGAGACCATCGCCGTCCGGGACTCGTCATTATCGAGCATAGCTGTGATGACGCTCGCCAGAGACAAGCCCCCCTGCGATGGCAGACGTCAGATCGTGACGCAGCCCCGCCTATCTCGGGCACACCTCGAGGGTGTGCTGGGCACAGGCCACCGTCGCGACACAATTGTGACACCCAGTCGTCGGCTCTCTGTTGGACGTCCGACACAGGTATTCATCACAGCACCTGTGCCCACTGTGAAGTGCGTGAGGATGTTGTTACGCACACATCATTAGTTGGTTGAATTGCTATTACGTCAGTCATATCACTGACCAGTATCAGATTTTTTTGACTCAGATTACTCACTTACCAGTGGCGTAACTACTGGGTGGCAAGTCGGCAAAATGACACGGGCCGCCAGCTGAAAGGGGTCCCCGATCGGAGGAGAATTCCAACTCCTAACATTTATTACTACACATTTAGTAAAAAAAATGTGTCTTTCCTAGCATCCGATGAATTTGCCACGGGCCCCGAACGGTATAGTTACGCCACTGTCACTTACACGTACTTTATAATATACTCGATAGTACTTGCTATCAATTTATGATAATTAATTCGGATGTTTGAGAAAAAGGTGTAAGAAAAACCGTTATACAAACTCGTAATTAAAGTGTTAAAATTATTACGCTAGGTGTCTACCTATCGTTGCAACCTACAGCTTTTAAGCTTCTTGTTGATTCTTCAAAGTTAGTTAAAGGGTTTTCTGATAGATGGCGTTGTTAGTTCTAAGATGTATTTTCTTGTTTTCAACGTTTTCCAACTTGACTGGTTATTTTATATAATATTATCACTTAATAAAGCATTATTTTAAAAACATTTTAAATTTATATGAAAAAAAAAACCAAAAATAGCGAATTATCTTAAAGGTAATTTTTTCACTATGAAAAATTAACAGCAAATGAGATGTATTGATATATACTATGGTAACAAGAGATGGTAACCATATCCAAGACTCTTCAATGCAATGTTTCAGTGAAAAACAAACGGAATGCAATAATTGAATGCTTTGGACACGTAGGTACCTAAGTATGTACTGATTGCAATAGCTGTTGTTGATATTTGATACAGGCATTTGAAAGGGACCGGGGGATCTAATAGGGAGTGGGATCTACATAATGGACCCCACCAAATAACTAAAACATTATTCGTACCTGCTAATTTCAACTATTCATAGGTACGTATTTTCGAACAGACGCTTTTCGATTTTTTTTTTCGAAAGGTCTAGACTTTTAGGCCTGATGGCCTTTAAGCTCAATCGGTAGGTGATTTATAGGTACGCTTTTCGAAATTGAAATTGCCGAATTATGATTCTTCGTTAGAGTTATAATATCATATCAATGGAACTTTTTTCGATCAAAAGAAAATAAATACTTACGCATTTTTTTAATCTATACGAAGTCAATCATTACTTTATAACTTTCTTAACGATTACTTAGAAAAATTAATTAAAGTTACAATTCAAAAATTAATTCACTTATAAATGTCTTCACATTGATGATAGCGTTGCATTGCATAGTTGTATTGCAATTTATACAAGTACATATTGTGTACCTGTATAAAGCTAGCTAGCTAAATAACTAGTTATATTTCATGCCTAAATATATGTACCCAATTCGTAATCCCTAAAATATTATTAGCAAAGTTAGCAAAAGTAAACTTTTAGTTTAGCAAAGTCCAAAGTTTCAAAGTCGTATCTCGGTCAATGTCCGTTTACGTCATTTTACGAACGTTACGTAATATCCGGGACGCAATCTGCGGCTTGGGGCTTGTGGGTGCCACCGGAGGGGTCTGTACCGCCCCACGATCGATCCAGCTGCGTCTCCACTGCCCCATCAGGGCAAAGATCGTTGATCCGAGATGATTATAAAATATATTTATTGGGAATGGAAACTTTGTATGACATGATTTTAAAATATATTTCTTAAAAATCTAATATTTCCTCTTTAATAGTAGAACCTCGATAAGTTAAAGTCCAAGGGAAACACAAAATATTTTAAGTTACAGAGGTTTTAAGTCATCAAAGGTCATATTAGTGATAGGTTAAGGGAAGGGAACATTTAATTTTTTAAAGTTATAGAGGTTTTAAGTTATCGAGGTTTGAGTTAACGAGGTTCTACTGTAATAAGGTAATGTTAGTAAAGATTTAGATCCTGGCATAAATAACAGCTTCAAATGTATTCATAACTATCTTGTCTTTATGTTGCACTATCTTACATAGTAAGCTAAGTTACAGACATAGTAAAACGACATTCTTAAACATTTAATATAGAAAGTTATCCGGATAAAATATGCACTTGGTACCGCTTCTGAATGATTTACATCTTGTTTCTAAAGAGCTTTCCTGTATTCTACAATACAGTTTGGTACAAAGAGTTTTGTTTAAACATAGGTAACATTTGACAAACTGCTTACCACGAGAAAGCAGTCTTATTCTTCAGCTAAAATAACTTATTATCAAATCAAGTCGGTCTTCATCATCATCTTCAGTCTTTATGCGTCCACTGCTAAGCATAGGCCTCCCTCAATGAACGCCAAGTATGTCTTAACTCTGTTCATTTCCAATTATTCCTATACCCATTAAAGTATTAAAAGTATGATCTCTCTCTCTCTCTATTTAAGAGCTTTGCTATTGTCGGTGGAGTATTCGCCACTCATTCCTCCTCTCCGCCAATACCTTCACCTCCCGATACGACATAACCTGATGAAAAAGTATGATAATATGCCAATTTTTTCTTCCACGTCATGTTCATTCTTTATTCCTATGAATTAACAACAAAGTGTATTTGTTGTCATTTAAGGCTACGTTATCATATATCAATGTACTAATATACATAGTGATATTAGAAATAATCATAGTGGTCAGCGGGTTGATAGAGGAACTTGTAAGGAAATATTTTTAAAACTCACGTTTTGGTATCATGTATTAAAAATAAACTGTAGGTATCCTTAAAATAAAAATAGTATGGTTACTATTTGGATACAGTTTATTTTCTCTTTGATTTACGATACTATTTACGCTTTCTTACTTATGAAGTATGAACTACTAGCTGTTGCGGCTTCGCCCGTGTTAGCAAAAAGAAAACCCTTTTTTTAAATAAAAAGTATCCTATGTTACTTTTAGTACCTCACAGAATGTGTGTACAAAATTTCATGGTGATTTGTCTAGTAGTTTTTGCGTGAAAATGTAATAAACACCCACGTTTTTACATTTATAATATTAGTAAGGAAGTAAGGATGAGAACGTAACAGCTGACGAACACAACATGAAGTATTCAATAGACACATTATGATCGCTTCCACGGTGACAAACAACTTGTCAACAACTATAGTAAACAAGAAAATAACTGGGTTGACCGAAGCACTAACAGACATTAACGACTTTTATAGAATATTCCATAAAAATGAATATAGAAGCTTACAAAGAGTCCACATTGTTCCTTACAATAATAACATAATGGTAACTCTTTGTATAGGATGTAAAAGATACGTGTTGGTAAGATGAGACTAAGTGAACGTGTCTGATGTATTCACGACGTATCTAAGATATCAGGACTTCGTCTCAGGCTTTGTTATCGCAACGTTATTATAAGAAAACGGCTAGACGATGTCATTCACTAATGGAAACCTAGATAGATAATTCTATTGAATAGAAAAATATTCTTCGAAAACCCTTTTCTCATTTTCAGGACAAAGCCCAACCTAGTACATACTGGGTATAAAATTCTTATTGTATAAAATTCTCATGTTATATTTTTATGAGAAACTTTTTTCTAAATCTGTTGAATTAGATTTGATAATTTTAGGGTTCCGCAGCTAAGGGCCTGTTTCACAATCTCCAGTTAAGTTCCCAATAGGCTATCGGCAACATATTTGACAGATAGAGTATGGAGTATCTGTCAAATATGTTGCCGATAGCCTATTGGGCACTTAACTGGAGATTGTGAAACAGGCCCTAAATGTCAAAAAACGAAACTTTGTCTTTCCGAACAGACACTCTTTTCCGAAACTATGAGAAAAATATTGAAACTTGGTAAGTTATATACGGTATATTTGGAACGCTTTGAAAAACGAAGAGGTAATGATAGTGTTGGCGTGGCCTGACATGACTGAAGTGAAAATAACGCGAAATTATAATATTTTTTTGTCGTCTTTTTTAACTTTTTTTATTTGTATAGTCCGGTTAGGTAAACATAATGATACAAACATTTGATGACAATGCTTTAAAATAATCATTTTTTGAATACAACAGAAATGTAACGGCTGACTCACAGTCGCGTCGCGCGTGGTGTACGAACTTTCGCACCGCGCGGGACTCGCAGTCTGCGTGAGTTCATAACGTGTATGCATACATAAGTGCTGTAATATTCTTAAAAAAAAAGTTTCTACAATAAATGGTTAGATATATGCATTATACATATAGTACGTAAATAGTATATTATTAGGCTAAAACTTTCCAAGCGTTCCAAATACACCCATTATAATATTTATTCTGAGAACCGCATTAAGATTTTCACACAAAAATAGAAAAAAAACAGTAAATTTTAGGATACATACCTAGTCTTCAAAAATGATTTTTTTTTCTAAACTGAATAGTTTGCGCGAGAGACCCTTCTAAAGTGGTAAAATGTGTGTGTTTGTGTGTGTGTTTGTCCTCTGTAACTTTTAAAATAAGAGAATGATAAATCTAAAAAAATATATTATATATTATCGCGGCAGTAACAACACCATTCTGAAGATGATAAGTGGCAGGTACGACTGCCCAATTATGGGACATTGGATAAAGTCCCATATGTATGTATCTGTATATGGTAGTAGGCCTCAAAGATATCTAAATTAAATAGTATTAAAACAAGATGTATATATCCGCGGAAGGCCAGCAACAGCATTATTGTAAATGTAAACCTGTAAAATACTAAGGGCCTGTTTCACAATCTCCCGTTAAGTTCCCTATAGGCTATCGGCAACATATTTGACAGATGTTTGACAGATACTCCATACTCTATCTGTCAAATATGTTGCCGATAGCCTATTGGGAACTTAACTGGAGATTGTGAAACAGGCCCTAACACTACTAACATAATTATAAGCTAATATTGTAACTAACAAACTAACTATAATATGGGCATACTTGTGCCTGAAATAAAGATTAAATAAATAAATAGTACATTAATTACCATGTATACTTCCACCGAAAATTAGTTTGACCGAAATCTAGTTATTAGCCTTTTATAGCCAAAGTAGTAGTAGTCTTTTATAGCCAAATGTCACCTAAAATATTCAATTATGTTCAAACCAACCCCTCGATGGTGACATTCATACCTGGGCAATTGTTCTATTTTTACGTGGCTTTTTGGAACACATGTGTGATTTGCCTGCCTTAATAGTTTCGGGGTCGCCAGAATCGCGTGACCAATAGCTGTACACCTGCAATGGATTATCATTATAAATCCGCCAATTTATTCCACTAAAAGGTCAAACAGTGGGTGCCTTGTGGGTTTCTTGAATTAAATACACCTTGCCTGTTCACCCTTTAGATTTATAGCTTCTTATTATTCATACTGTCATAATTAATATGACTAGTTAATTAACCTACTTACTTAATTATCCGCCAGAGTACTAAGGTTACACACTATGGGAACGGATGGTCGATGGGCCAATAAGGTTAAAGATAAATAAGGCGTTTATGAAGAGGTTGAGTTGGTCGGCCATTAACCAGGTGGGAAGACGAAGTCCCTGCAGTGGCCGGTCCGTGTTGGATGCGAGTGTAAAGGACGTCAAGTGGCGTTCATTGATTCTTTGAATTGTTTTCGCGTAATATTTACGCGTAGTTCATTTATAATAGTCAAATCGGTATTATCGGGTAAGGATTTATCCTTCTGATGATGATAATGATAAACGGTACTGAATTTAATTAATTACTTAAATTATTTATATGTGTAGTCACTAATTAATAGTTAAAAATCAAAAACAAGCGATGGTAATAATGATTTTTGATTTTGTTGAAGATATTTTTTAATCATAAAGGTGCATGCAGGGAATGGACCCAGACAGAAGGAAAAATAATCACTCCAATCCAATTTGAGTTCTATACCTATGGGCTATGAGCACTTTACAAATTAAAAAGTATAGGGAATCTCACCATAATTTAGCCTTTCCACGAACCGACTTGACAGTGGGCTTAGAGAAAATGATACATGAATTAAGGAATATGTATGCTAAATGAATATTTTTATCAAAATTTTTAACTCACATGCTTACCTAAATAAAAAAAATTGGTATTGCAAGGTCAAATATTGCTGTATAATTTTAGTCTAAGTATTATTATAACCTTGAAACGTTTATGGGGTATTTAATACCCAATTTTTTATGAATATTCTGTTTAGAACAGCTGTAGTGTAGGGTTCATTGGCCGCTGGACTCACACCCACACAAAGGATGGAGGGAGATAACATGCTTTCATTAAAGTGGAAAGGAGATAGGAGATTCATAATGGATATAGGAAGAAATAGAAAAAATCCTTGTCTTCGAACGGAATAACAATGAAATAAATATCTACCTACACAGCTAAAACTGTAGAAATAATGCTGTATTTAGTAACCCCTCAGACAGATTAAACATACATATTTTTAATTATTTAATTTTAACTCTTAGATCAGTAAGTGCATTTTTTTTCATTATGCATCAAAAAAGAATTGCTTACCCTAATTTATTGGTATGTACACTGACATAAAAAATATTAAATAACTTCATGAAAACAAATCATTGATTTGAAAAAAAAAGCTCAAATTTCACTCTGTCGAAAAAATTTGGAGAATGGCATCGTTCTAAAAATAAGAGAATATGTACATGTCTGTGGTAGCTCTTCGTACACTAATAATTTATCTCTAATTTACATCCAAAGGTTTCTGAGGGATCAAGGGAGGGAGGGACAATACAAACATAATAGCTACACCAGATAAACTTTTTCACTAACAGTATCACTAAGCTCTTAGTATCCAAAAGAATAAAGGGTTTATACCTTAAAGTATGTCTCATATTCGAACGTTTGTGCAATGATACCCCTGGACTTATGGGCATGGTAAAAAACTTTGTTTCTGAATAGAGACCTGGCGGATGTTTATGAGTCACATAGGCATATTGGACCGCATATGAAACGCTTGAACGTTTAAGAACAGTATTCTGTTGATTCTTACTTAGTTACGTCCCCCTGTAAGTAGTAGGAGTCCATAATGAGAGCAGGGAAAGTTCTACATAGCTGCCCTACATACCGCGCCATGTTGTTCCACAACAAGGTCGACCCGTACCAATTTAAGCCTTAAAATATGCTTGGTGTTATTTTTATTTAGTTAATAAAGGTAACGGCGAGTCACCTAATTAAGCTTTGAAGTCGGCAAACGATCCACTCGTTCAACTTTACGTGAGACTTTACGTTCAAGAGTCCATGCGTAGCTTTGTAAATGATGTGCTATAGACAAATGATGGCTTTGCAAAAACGACGCGCGGCAGAGAGCATTCTTGATTAACAGGCGCTAAGCTAAGCTAAGGCTGTTTTGGAATTACTACTGCTGCTAAGTAGCCACTTTACTTTCCAGTATAATGTATGTTAACTATAGGATGAAGCCGAATAAAACTGCACTAATTAATTCTATTGAATTATAATGTACATAAGGTATATTATTCTATCTATTATAGTTATGGTAAGATAAATAAATAATAGTCATAATATACAGGTACTTAATTTATTTCAACAGCTTAAAATCTTTTTTTAGTACGAGATTATTTTATTTTTTAAATTTGGTAAATAAAGGCTATTGTAATCTGTTTGGTTCCATTATAAATGGCGTACAATACTGAAGATTGATGAGTCCCTAACTTCACGTGGCTTGCCATTACACTACTCAGAAAAAATACTTTAAACAAAAAAGACAATAGGAGATAGGGACTCTACGTTTGGCGCCAACAAATGACATGAACTGTATTGGTTCAGAGCTTTCTACATGTTTTTTCTTTCAAATAAATATGGGCGTAGAAATCTTCTGGAGTATTGTCACATTTTAATAATCACAACGAAACAGATATTTTGATTCGTAGTACAAATTGCAAAACATACTTTCCCTATCAGCACGGGACTTAAAATAAACTACATACTTGCTATGATGATTAATCTTAATCTTTGCATTGCAATAGATAACTTGAAGGTTGACCTTTAAGGCCAATAGGGCTTGGGGGCAAGTAAACAGTTATCAGACCGTAAAGATGCTTGCAATGTATATGTTATTTATTATTTATTGTAATGTTCTATCTAATATGCTTTTGAACTTTGTGTGTTTTATGTTAACCCTGTTCATTCTTAAAGAATAATTAGCTTATAACATTTCATTTGGAATTCAAAAAACGACCGAAAGAACATTTTACTTACCTATCACCCACTACACTACTCTATTCTAATTTCTACTCACTTAGTGCTGGCAGTATAGCTTTGTTGTTAACGCCGTAGATCTTTTTAAGAAAAAAATATACAATAACCACAATGGTCCCAAAGAAACCTGTTTTTTGACTTGTTTTGTAGTTTTTGCTCTTACCAAAAGTTAATCAAACTTCAAACCCGATGTAATTATAGAGCTTAAAAAGCACTTTTTCTGTACCAAATTTCATACAACAATTGTATGCGATATCGAAACATTTGAAGTTCTTTATGTGCATTGAGCACTTTTCGGGTAAAAATAGAACTTGTGTTATCGTCAACGAAAGCAAAGAATTCAGACGTACATAGAAGCACAAATCGTAAGGATTTTTTGTGCCATCTTTATTGGGGACATGTCCCCAGTTCGCACTCGCTCGCTCTCGCTAGCTCATACGCTGGGGACATCGTGGTGTCCCTCAGAGTTTGACCTCAAAGCGCCCATAAGAACTGTACTTCTATGTACGTCTGAATTCTTTGACGAAAGCTTCCAATGTGTCACTATGACGTCATTATGCAATTTAAAATTTGCGTTTGGTATTTAGGGCGGATTGCATCGACCGATTTTAACGAATATGTAGGTATCGTTAAAGATGGCGGTAACGAACGTTAGTGATTAAGGAGCGTTGATTTTAACATACTTACGTCAAAATTTAACGAAGTGTTAAGTTACGTAGTAACGTTTACAGATGATTTAAAACATCCGACCCATCGTAAATTTCAAAATGTCATTCTAAGTTATAAATGTTCTTTCCTATCGACAGTCCCTTTGACTGCAACTCTTGGATCCATAGAGCAACACCGTCCTCCTTCCGGTGTCGGAGCGCTTCACGATTGCTGCACTTCTCTTTTTAAAATGTCGTATCATATTAAAAAAATATGCGAAATTTGAGTCAGCATGACGCATTGGCGTAGTACTTACGTTTGAGAGTTGGTAGCGTCGTTCACTGTTTTGGCAACACGAACCTTATATGGTCCATTCCGTGTTGCTGTTCCACGTCTTTTTGCATACGTCGCTGGCCGCTCAAGCGTAAATATTGATCAACCAGCAACTTTTTAACAACTTGTTTTGTTTTTTTTTTAAAGGTCCATTTTTAGTCTGTCTTTAAATTATGCCCATGGTCTTTATATAAATAAGTATGTAAAAGTGTTGCCGTAGCTAATTACTAGCTTTTTATTGTAGTACAAAGCTTGAAAAGAAAAATATCAATTTGTTGAAGTATGCTCGCTAGCCCAATAATTTATTAAGGCCACACATTTATATGAAAGCTTTTTTTAAAGATAGAATAAATTAAATTGTATTAAAGAGGTAAGTAAATCAGCTTTTAAAGGCTCAGAATGATAACTTAGGACATATCAACATAACACATCAACTTTTGATTTTCCCAAGGTTACAAGTGTTGACCGGCAAGCTAACGGCCAAACTCAATCCGGGTAAAAAACCTTACCAAACAAATGTAACGCTAATTTTCACCTTATAGGGTTGCATTTTCTTTAACATCAACCTTTTGACGATGTCAAAAGACTACATAAGGCTAGTCAAACCATTAAACGCCAAGCTTCAATGTATAGTAGTTTGATCACGGCAAATTTTCAAAATCAAAACTAATTTAATTGTGAGCTAAAGATGCTGACTCTGTCATTAACTTACTTAATTCATTGGGTGGTATCAGGAAGCTTTGTCAGGTGTTTTGCCGCTTTGATTTCACACGCTTTAATAAAGCACTACTTAGAAGTTCATGATAATTTGCATCTTTGCAAAATCTTAATTATTACTCGACCCCAACAATTACGCGCATGACAGGAGATATCCGAACGCGCCTTCGTCTCGCGCTTCCCTTAATATTATGAAGCGCTTCTGCTTTGGTATACCCGAAAAACGAAGCTTGTAGCTACCTAAAATATTTTTTATCTATAGTCTATTCCATTATTTTATTCACATCTGGAATTAGGTATAATATTAATCAAGCAACCCTATAACCAAGAGAATATAATCACTACGTTTACCCTATAAATCTATGATCAAAAGCATTCAATTGTTTTTTATTTTAGAACTTTTTTCTTATTTTCTCTAGAATGATGGCAACTTGGCAAGAGATCTTTATTTTTTTTAATTTAAGGTCTCTGTAGGCTGTAGTTCTCTAATGGTGTGTCTATTTGTATCTTTCTTAAAATCATACCTACATTAAACATAAAATCTAGGCCACGTTGCATCCCATTATACAGAATCAAATGCTTCACGTAAAAAAAATTGAAAATTTGTAAATTCAAACCGTTTTCAAAATATTTGGTATAAAATATTTATAGATATTTATAAATTTCAAAAAATTTCGTACATCGGCATTAACAGATAGATAACAAAAGAGTTAATGTTGAAAGAGGTAATGACTAATGCCATTGCTGCATTGCAGCCGAATGTGTGGTTTGTGAGTTTTCAGTGGCCAATTCGGATAGCGAAAAGGAGAGAATTCCATCTTCCTAATCTCTGGTTGTTATCAAACTACTATACCGTACCGCTAACTTGCGGACCAGTCGTAAATTAAGAGGCCACGCTTTGGCCCCGTAGGTCATCACGGGGAGAACGCATTGATTGAAGACTTTCGTCTTCAAACTCTGCGGTATAGACGACGTGAGATTATGGCGAAGCTTCCTAAATGCGGACCATCCTAATTGAATCCTCCCTTGTTCCCTCTAGAAAGTTATGTCTACCTAGCTGCAAAGTATGCCCAAGGTAGACTTACTCTTGCACTGCTTCGAGAGTTTTGCCATCAACGTTAACAGGCCTAGGGAGAACGTGCTCGTTGAACATGACTTTTGTCTTGTCCAAGTTGATCCTAAGGCCCTCACGTCGGGAGGATTCATTTAGAGTTTAGACTGTGCAGCATCTCCTGCAAACCCTCCAGCGACTCGGCCAATATAACGATATCGTCGGCGCAACGAAGGTGTGAGAGATACTCGCCATTAATAACATACGCGATATTAAAATAATATCAATGTCTGACCTAAATTCAAGAACCCCATTCAAGCCGAGGGACATCATTATTTAAAAAATAATAAAAGAAGTACAAATGTCTAATTATTTGGGTGTCATAACGACATCTATAATAATAATAAACCCTTCATATGGGGAGCGGGGGGAAACGTCAGGGCGCGTGGTTGTGTTTTTTCTATTTTCCGTTAATTAATTGTCATTTTCTATTTTATTCGTTCGGACTGGTTTTCTATAGTGTTTGTTTGAAAACCCAATCGATTTATATTGTGATTGGTTAGCGAATAAGTTTTTCTATATGGGAATGTTTTGGCGGTTTTCTGTAGTGTTTGTTTTAAAACCTCTATCCATAGGTATGTGATTGTTTGGCGAATATTGTGGTGGACTGTCCTGGATGGATGGATTTGGAAGTGATACTTAGTTAATTGATGGTGAAGTGAAGGGCGAAATCGTGCCCCTTGGCGTTTCCCGCCGTTTCTACAAATTACAGACTAGAGATAGTTTCTTCTTCTTCTTTAAAGATAGTTTATGATAGATTTGATACTCGACATTGGCAATGCACTAAGTGCAGTCCATAATAAAAAATTAAAGAAAACCCTTCATATCACCCAGCCACCCTTCTCTCGCCAGCAATGGGACATAGTGCAAGGGTTAATACTTTACTTTTTTAAGTTAGCATAATGATTCCTGATTGCTTTAATAATTACCTACTGGTAGTCTACATCTACACTAATATTATAAAGAGGAAAACTTTGTTTGTTTGTTTGGTTGTAACGAATAGGCTCAAAAAGTACTGGACCGATTTCAAAAATTCTTTCACCATTCGAAAGCTACATTATCCACGAGTAACATAGGCTACATTTTATTCTGAAAAAATAGGGTTCCGTAAGATATTTGGGTTTTTCGGACACGAGGTGTAAAAAATCAACCAGAAAAGTTACTTATTTTGCGTACGCTGCCTAAACTATAAAAGATAGAACCATAGGATGTTCTAATTAATTGTAGATCTTTTAATTATCTACAAAAAAGTCCGCGACACGTTATACCTATCTATGTCGAGTGAGGCACAATAACCTTTTTTTTATTTAGATATTTTGAATTTTTTTGGACTACATTTAAACGCGTTTATTTTACTCATGCTTTGGATCCTAATCAAAATAAATTATTTCATCTCTAAGTACAGTTTATGTAGATAATATTTCGACTTTGAATGATTAAAATTGGACGTTCGGTTTTGAAGTTATGGCGAAATCTATCTACACTATATAGGTATCTACACTAATATTATAAAGAGGAAAACTTTGTTTGTTTGGTTGTAATGAATAGGCTCATAAAGTACTGGACCGATTTCAAAAATTCTTTCACCATTCGAAACCTACATTATCCACGTGTAACATAGGCTAAATTATATTCTGAAAAAAAAAGGGTTTCGTAAGATATTTGGGTTTTTCGGACACGAGGTGTAAAAAATCAACCAGAAAACTACTACTTATTTTGCGTACGCTGCCTAAACTATAAAAGATAGAACCATAAAATGTTCTAATTAATTGTAGATTTTATAATTATCTACAAAAAAGTCCACGACACACTATACCTATTTATGTCGAGTGAGGCACAACAACCATATTTTATTCAGAAATTTTGATTTTTTTGGACTACATTTAAACGAGTTTATTTTACTCTTGCTTTTAATCCTTAAGATATGAAGCTAAAGAATTTGTTTAATTGAACGCGCTAATCTCAGGAACTATCGGTCGGATTTTAATGAAACATTTCAGTGTTCGATAGCCCATTTATCGGTAAAGATATATCATCCCGCTAAGATCCCGTTGTAAATCTTAGTCAACGCAGGCGAAGCTGCGGGCAACAGCTAGTAACATATATTTTGGGATCCCAACTCCCAAGAGATCGGGACGTCTTGGAGTTTATTGAGGGAGGCTATTATTCAGCAGTCTGATAAAGCTGATGATAATTATATATTAAATTTTGGGGTTCATTTTATTCAACGTTTTTTTTTATTTCATATGTATAAAAAATAAATAGAATAAATAAACGAAAAAAGCTCAATTGAAACGTGACCACTTTTGTTCTGATGAAGAGAAACGATCAATCTTGAGAGTTGTCAGTTGAGACTCGAGAGTCGAGACTCGAAACTCAAGAATCGAAACCCATGCGGTTTTTAAATAGCAACGGCATGGAGTTCTTACGCCGTTGTAGTTTGTCATAATAATTACAGATGGCGCTTTTGTGGTTACAATATTATCAAAAGACCAACAGATGACACTACTAGTATAATATATTATAATAGTGTAAAACCAATACAATATGTAGAGTTCGAGATGTAATTATAATTTCACAGAAAATTTCTTACAATTACCAGACAAACTATTAGCTAAAAATAAATTGAAATAGGTTTTCATAAAAATATGTGTGTCGAATAACTTTAGATTACATTTATGAACATCAAACACTAATAAATAATTATAGAGTCTACATAATTAATCTATAAGTTATAAATTTATTTCATAAGTTAAGTACTTTACGCAGCTAAATTATATTAAATATAATTTTGATCACATTGAAACCATTTTTGTAATTTCTGTAGTATAGAGTAGTTAAATAATTATTTATACTCATCTACATTAATTTTCTAGACATCTTTCTTAAAATATATAAATATTATGTAAGTTTATAATTCCTCATCTTGTAATAGCTAATAATCTAGTGTTAAATAAATCGCCTTTATAAACCTTCTTGGACAGATGTATAAAAAATAAGCAAAAGGATAAATTTAAACCTCGTTCGTACGAAAGAAACCTCCCCATGGAGTCTGATCGCTAGGGCGGCTTTGGAAGCCATTGGACACCCCTACTACAACGAAGCCATCTAACATATATACGCTATTATATCATTGCTTTTCGTCTCTCTCTAATATTGTAGAGCGTGGTATTTTTTTAAACCAGTTTAATTATATTAATATAAAAACGCATAAATAATATAACATTGAGTTTAGTCAACCTTACATTATTTATGCTTTTTAATTCTTTTACTATTATATACTATCGTCCATTAATAAATAATAATACAAAGAGAATACAATCACATCTGCAAAAGTAGCCAACGGCCGTTAAGCTTTTGTAGTAGCTATTATTATTATTAGCTGACTATTACGGGGAACACGTTGGTTGACGAGAGTTACGCGATACGGCAATGGTGCGGTGTGACACGCTAATATTTTAATATAACCTTCTCAATTTTATCATTGAGAGGAAGTGAGATAGCTACAGTATAGTAATAATAATAATGCAGAAACGCTAATTCTGTTTCTCGCGCCCTTCGCGCTGTTCTTGGCAACCGGCTTTGTTTGTGGAACGGTCGTAAACCGAATCGACCAATGGGAGCACTGGAATTCTAGCGGGCGTACTATTGGAGATGGATGATAGAGAGCGTCTACGTTTCGAGGGGTGAGGGGAATGGGTGCGGCGCTACGATGGTAGCGCTGAGCGCTCATACTCTACACAGTCGTGTTTCGCCATTCGAAAAGAAGGTTACTATAACAATGAGACGGGAACTGGACTGTCGATAAAGTGTGTTTGTATGTCGTTTTCGTCGATAATAAGTGTTGTGTTTACTTTCACCCGTGCGAATGTCTCAATCCTTACCTTTTTGTTTGTTTTTTTCTTTTAATAATTGCCGCATGGGTCGGCGCTTACGTTTCAGTTAATCTTTTATTTTGAAACGATGGAACGTTGTTCTTATGGTTTTTACACCAAAAGGTATTTTATGTTATTTTTTACTTTATGATTGCGATTGTTGTGGTCGAGTGCGTCGCGTGTGGCTTTAGTGTTAGCAAGCCAATTACTTAGCAGGCAGATATTAATACAATAAATCGAGCTCTACCAACGTTAGTAGTGTAAATGCATTATTAATAATTTGTTGTATTTTATATATTAAATAGCTATTTCTATGGCGTACTATATTCTAATGGTTGTAGTAAAAAACTTTTCGAAAGGGCTTTGTGTAAGTGTTTAATGAGGGGAGTCAGTTGGTATTATTATTGCAACGCTTCGGGGAAAAGCCGACATTGTGAGGCCCTCGCACCCGAGGGTCGGCAGGTGAAGGGAGGGAGGGTACTGTCTGTCTGCACACATGCAGAACCGGTTCGCTCTCCAACTCCCCTAGTGCGCTGCATTATTCTCTTTCTTTCGCCACACGCGCCTGCATAAAGCCATCTCGCTCGCACATTTTCATTATTTTTTTGCTTCCCCTTGTGAAATAATGCCAGACGGGCGCGTTTTTATTTAGGTCTCTCTAAAAAGGTGCATAGCCTTATAGAGATATGGTAAGTATATGAACATGAGAATATGGCATGGGTCTATTGTGACTAATAACTCAGTATTTAACGACAATAAAATACTAATTATTTTAGACCTTATAATATGAACTAGAAGCTTTCTGTTTGCATGTGAGAAAACACTTTGTATCTAAAATCACAAATTTATTATGATGCAACGCTTAAAAGTTAGCAAAGAAGGAAAGGAAACTGTCTATTTGCTGTGATTGGGTTATTACTAGAACAAAATAATGAAGTACATATTATTTTAGTACCTACATAACATTTTACTTTCTACTTTTTACACACCCTCTTAGGTTCATCCTAAAGGATATTAAGTTTATATTTTAAAGTTTTATTTATATCAAAGATCTCACTTATGACTTAATGTATAGTTAAATTATTATAATGAACATCAATACATTTCATAGTTACAAACCACTATAAAGATCACGTCAGTAGTTATGTCTCATGTTGCAGGATCAAAAAATTAATAAGATTAATAGGATTATGAATACTTTATGCATACATAGCTTTGTTCATTATGACAATACATATATTATTTTACAATTAATTGGAATAGAAAATTAATTATATGTTGCATGATTATAAATTTGACGATAATTTTCTCAGTCTGTAAAATTATGTTTTATTTGACGTAAATAAAATGAAAATGTTGCTACTGCAAATTTAAAATTATATTTACAATAGTTATTTGACTTATGACATTGACACATTTAATTTATCCGGTATTTATCTTAAATTTATTTACGCATAACTTTTAGTTTATAATTAAATAATACTATTTATCATAAAGTTTCAATAAGGAATTTAATTTCGTTATAACATAATTTTGAGTTACAAGTGTGTGTTTACCAAACGATTCTAGCGAAATCCATGTTATGATTTGAAACGGGAGTGTTTATATGTAGAAATATCATAAATTCGTTTGATATATGCAACACCATGAGATATGGAGGAGATTCTCAGGTATTCCACTAACAGGTGAAAAGGAGTAATATATCAGACAAGTTTTAATCTAACCCTAAACCTACATAAGTAAGTAAAAACTTAAGATTTTTTCAATTTTTACAGATCTGAGATACTAGAAAATATACAGAAAATCAAAGAGCAGGATAAAGATCAAGCACAAGGCCAGAATTTCCAGCAGCCTCAACAACAACAACAACCATTAAACAAGACAACTGAAAAACAGTTGCATAATTCTGATGTACAAAACTCCAACTTGTCCGTAACACAGCATGTTTCTAATCAGCTTCTATCTCCTACACATGGTTTGGGTTCTCCCGTCCAGTCAAAAGAAGACAACAAAGATAAGACTTTAAAAGTCAACAATTCTACTACTATTACATTAATAGAAAACGGTGAGAAGGATAAAGACAGTAATTATTGCAAAAATTATTTTACATTAGAATCTAAAAATGAGAAAAAAGATGATAGCAACAAAAATAGCATCACTATAACCAGAACTGTCCCAAAGCAGTCTCCGGGAAATGTTAGTGTAGATAAGACAAAAACACCAGCTAAATCCACCAAAAGGCCGCTGCAGTACTTAGAAACACTTGCGGAAAAGGCAGGTATTACTTTCGAGGACAAATACGAGGCGGCCAATACACTACTTGCACTTGATAAGCAGAACAATACTTTCCGAAGACCAGAATTAAAACAACCTAAAGCTGAACCGGAGAGCCATCCACAGACTGATGAATATAGATACAGGAATCAAAAAGAAGAGGATGACAAACTACAGGTAATTTTTTCAAACAATAAATAGTCTTTAAGTCAAATACTTTCATCATCATCTTCAGCTTTTATCCATTGAACTGAACAGACCTCATAAATGCCATAATGACCACATTTATCCAACATATTTTTTTATTCAACCTAATTTACATACATATTTTTATATGTCTGTGTATATCAAAGACCGTGGAGTGTGTATAGCAACCACGATGGGTAACCAGCCTAGTGCATATGGACTCTGAAACACTGCATTCTATAATATTAGTAATGACATTATTTTATTATAACAAGGAAATACATAAGTTCCTTTTTAACTCTGCTATCTTTATGATAAAATAGATTGTTATTTTTAACATTACACATGGAATATATTTTACTTATTTTAATAACTATTGTGATAATAATACTATTACTACTATAATATTATATTTCTACCATGCCATTTATTTAAAATAATATTTGTGTTATAAAAAGTGAACTGGGCCACAAATACTAACTTTAATTACTTTATTAAAGTTTAATCTTAATTAAACTATATTATGTTTAACAGATACAACAGCAGATAATACAACAACAACAACAACAGTTGCAGCAGCAACAACTGCAACAGTTACAACAACAACAATTGCAACAGCTGCAACAACAAGTTTTGCAGCGTCAAGCAATACAACAACATTTAAAAAATCAACAAGATCAACAGGAATTGGTATACTGCCTTGAATATGACATATAAGTATTATTTTATATATTTAGATTTTTGTCTTTACCAAATACCATTAGTTGCAGAAACAGTACCAGCAACAGCAGCAGCAACAGCAACAACAGCAGCAGCAGCAACAACAGCAACAACAACAACAACAGCAGCAGCAGCAGCAGCAACAACAACAACAACAACAACAACAACAACAACAACAGCAGCAGCAACAACAACAGCAGCAGCAGCAATCCCAACAACAAACTCAACAATTGCAGCAGCAACAATCTCAACAGCAACAGAAGTCAGAGATTCAGCAATTGTCCCAACATCAAGATATACAACAGCAGAAATTTTTACAAGTAAGTTCTTGAATACATTATTATCATTTATATATCTTTGTTAGTTATCACATTTATTTGAATGATTTTATTTGTTTTTGCTATAAATATGTTTAAGCAATGAAAACATTTCAGGTTGTAAACAACAATCAACCTGTACACACACAACAATTTAATGTGCCTGGTATTGGGGAAATAAATCTAAGTTTTTTGACGTCTCCTCAAAACAACGTCAACCTGCTGTTTGACAAGAATCAGAAGACCGGTATGAGCGGAGAGATAAAACAACAGCAAGTAAGTTATAAACAAAATATTGTGATCATTCAAATAAATTATTTACCTTAAAAGTTGGTCATTACTTGATGACCGGCAGATGTAGAAAATAAATAAAATTATAACAAAATATAAAATACATCCTGATAAATATTTTTAATCATAGTAATAGTAATAATACCTTTATTTGACACAAGTGCTATATTATACTTCGCATATTAGCATGGCCTAATGACATAAGTTTTTCAGAGTTTTGAATATATTTAATAGCTACCTAAGATATTACTATAGCTTATTTTAGTTTTAAAAACTCTAATCGTACTATGTAAAGAATGGCACTGTAATTAACTTCAGTATGTGTGATAGGTAATCTGTATAATCCAGAGTGTTAGAATACAGATTGTTACATTTTCCCCATAAGTCGTAAGTATTCGGTCAAGTAGACTCGCGGATCGCGCTCATACGCCTCATTGTTTTGTATGAGTAGTACTCTGTAGTAGTTGTATATTATGTCACTTTAGCTGATTTCAGTCCGCTCAAATCGAATCGAGCGGAATACAGTGTATACATGACGTCATTTAAAGCAACGAGTCAGTCAAGTCGAATCGCACGTACCTTCTATAGTTTACATATTACTACACTTATCTTACTTCAGTCCGTCGTAGTCAATCGCGTATACTATATTTAGGTTTTTTTTACCATAGATAGTTGATGGACAAGGACAAGTAGTGCAGCAACAGATCAGCATGGCCCAGCACGAGCCCTCGCAGCAGCAGCAGCAGCACCACCAAACCGTCACAGTCGTCACATCTATGCCCAACAGCATGACACCGCATCAGGTATTTTATGAAATATTTATTTCATTTAGTAAAATATTTCCAAAAAAATTTATACTGGAACATCTAACATAAGTAGGTATAATTAACAACACAATTTAAGAACTTTATTTCCACGAATTTTCTCATATTTAATTGTCTCTGGTATTCTCACTAATTCGCCATGAAGCCGATCAATACCATAGACAATATTTCTTAAATATCACCATTTTTATTTCAAGAAAAGAATGAGACATGCAGTGTAGCTGATAAATATTTGATTTGATTTAAAATTTTTGAATAGAATAGAAATATTATTACATATGAAATATACTATCTATAACTCAGTATATACGTTATGTATTTATTGTTTTCCTTGTGTTGAGGTACTTTGCCACCCCACCCACGCGTATATGGGATTTCGTTGAAAATACATATATAAAAGCTAACAATGTGCTAGTATATTATATTATACTAAACTTGGGTCTACTGCATATGGAAAGTGAAAACACAGTCTCGGTATCCTGTTTATATGAATCTAAAACATTAGGTTAGCTTACATTATACAGTCACGTGGATTTTTCTGAATACAACAGATATGAATGTAAAGTATTATGTTAATTTACATTATACAGTCACGTGGGCTATTTCTGAATACAAGTATAATAGAGTTAGTATTTGCTTGTAAGCTTTCGTATTGGTCTATTTCTAGAAACTCTCGACTCTGTAACAGCCTTCTTTTATACGCTCTTATTTCAAACCGGCGTTTTCTTAGGGTATACCTTAATCTGTAATTCAGAGGTTAAATAACGTGATTTATTTTCAGAATGCCCATTGCTTTTCATTCCGACTACTAAGTATCTTACTTTACCGTGTTCCTCCTCGAAGGTATAAATTTAATACATCATCAGAATCACAAGTCATGCTGTAAACTAATATTACAAATGCGAAAGTTTGTGTGAATGTATAACATATGTTGTAATGTATGTTATATGAAACTTTACAATAATATGCCTTATTTATACGCCATAAAAACACATCCTTATCCTTACTTCCTTACTAATATTATAAATGCGAAAGTAACTCTGTCTGTCTGTCTGTCTGTCTGTCTGTTACGCTTTCACGCCTAAACCACTGAACCGATTTTGACGAAATTTGGAACAGAAATAGATTAGACCTTGGGAAAGGACATAGGCTACTTTTTGTTGCGATAAAAGCTTACGGGGGCTTAAATGATGAATGATTACGGGGGATGAAAGTTTGTATGGAAGTTCGTCATTATACATAGAAGATGACGCCATGAAACTTTGCATTTAGGCACTTGATATAAATTAAATAACCAATAGTGATTGCTCTATCGTTTTTTAAATTTTTACCTATATGGGCATGACATAGGAGATAAAAGAAAATTGTCTGTGTTTACTATACGTACGTATGGAACTGCGCTACTTCGAATTTAACGCGAGCGAAGCCGCAGGAAACAGCTAGTAGGCTATAATTTATACCTGTACTCCCACGGGAATAGGAAGTATGGTTTTCTCATAACTTGACAAAGTCCGTAAATGTCACTGACCTGCAAAACAATTTTTTTTTTTTTTTTTTTTTTTTTTGGTTGGATCTATGCTAATGGTCCTAGTGACCGTTATGCGTCATCGGAAATGGGGTGATCCGGTTGGATCATCCTATGACGTTAAAAATTTGGGGGGTTGCCCCCCGCCATGTTCATGGCGTCGGGTTTGTACCTAACTTGGTAAGCTACGGTCGACTGGTTTGGAACGGGTGACGTTAGAAACCTATCGTGAGGGCCGGCCCTCCCCTCCCCCGGTAGCGGGGGAAGCGGGTCAAGCGCGGGACCCGAGCAAGCTGCCGATAGCAGAGTGCTATCGGTGATTACACGGTCTATATTGGTGTCGACTCGTAGCTGATCTGAGCCTATGCTGTCGCGGTTGATCCGGATCAACTGGTCAACGGAGTGTAGGGTTCGACGTCGCATACGACCCCGGGGCCCATGCGGTGTGAATGTGTGCCTAACACCGGCTGTGTTATGTCTGAGTGTGTGTTGTAGCTTACGTCGCGCTTCAGCGTCGCGCTTTAACAGTTCTGTGATTTTATCAACAGGATCGGTCATGACATTCTTAGGTAACCTAGACTTATTAGGTGCTAAGCTATCGGGGGTGTAGTTTGCCGCACTCACGACGAGTGGGTTCGGGTGGAGAAGTGCCTTTTCGAAGTGACGTTCTGACATCGCTTTGAAATGGCCCCTAATCGAATCTAGTCTGAGGTCGCGATGTAGGTCGATGTTTCTTACGTACCACGGGCAACCGGTTGCCACACGTAAGAATTTATTTTGGATCGTTTGGAGGCCTCTGAGTCTATACTGAGGCACATGCGCGAATGCCACACAGGAGTATGACATGATGGGGCGGATACATGATTTATAGAGGGTGAGCTTGTGCCTGAGGGGCATTTTGCTCTTTTTGTTTATGAGGAAGTACAGTCTACTACTGACGAAACGGGCTTTTTTAGAAATCGCGGCGATGTGTGGTCTAAACGACATCGACCTGTCAAGGGTGACCCCCAGGTACTTGACCTGTCTAACTCTGGGAATAACGACGTTATTTAGTAAGATTGGTTTCATCGTGAACCATGTTTGTCTGCGTTTAGGTAAGCGTGTCTTTCTCTTACGAGAGAAATGAATCGACGCGCTTTTATCGGGGTTAATAGCTATTCTCCATTTTGCGAACCAGTTGCCTAGTTCGGTGACGGCACGTTGGAGAAATAGCGATGCTCTATTAGCATTAGGGTGGGTAACGTATAGAGCTGTATCGTCAGCGAAGAGAGCCAGTTTGACGTCCGGAGGTCTGGGGATATCTGATGTGTACAGATTGTATAGAGTTGGGGACAGCACGGAGCCCTGGGGGACTCCGGCCCTCAGAGGTCTCAGGGAAGAGAGGGTGCCTTCGACCCTATACCTAAATGACCGGTTTGACAGATAGTCGCGGATGATGATGACTAGCCTATCCGGTATTCCTAGCTTGTACAGTTTGTACACGAGGCCTTCGTGCCATATCCTATCGAAGGCCTTAGCTACATCGAAAAATACGGCGCACGTATCGCGGGAGTTCTTTTTATTGAAACCTCTGAGTATGTCTTCGGTCATACGGTGGACTTGCATTGGACAGCAGTGGTTTTCGCGGAAGGCGAATTGCTCGTCTATGAACAGGTTCTTTTCGCCTATAACGGCTTTGAGCCGCTTAAGCAGAACCCGTTCGTAGATTTTGCCAATCGAGCTTAGTAGACTGATGGGCCGATAGCTAGACGGTTCCGTGCCCGGTTTGCCGGGCTTAGGTATGCCGATAACCGTAGCTTCTTTCCATTGGTCTGGGAACCTACAGCCCTTTAGGAGGGCGTTGAAAATGCTAACCAGGAGGTAAACAAGAGCGGGTGGGAGTATTTTAATGACTTTGTTGGAAATCCCGTCCGGCCCGGGGGCCTTCTTGGAGTGAAGTCGTTTGATAATGTCTTGGACTTCTTCTACATCCGTCGGAGGGATAGGATCCCCCTCCGGCGGCGCAGAAGTCTTCGACTCTACTACCCTAATTACCTCCTCTACGTGGGAGCCTATGGAGGGTGAGGGGGTAGTGATGTTGGGGGTACACTGGCTCTCTAGTGTGTCGGCTAATAGTTCCGCCTTGTCGGCGTCCTCTAGTGCAGGCGCGCGATTTGGTCTTTTTAATGGCGGCATAGATGCCTCCGTTTTCTTTTTAAAAGAACGAGCGAGTGGCCAGTAGGCCACATGGGAGGGTGAGATTTCACTAAGGAGGCGATCCCACTTTTCGGCTTTGTGCTCTAAGATGCGTGTTTTAACGTCTCTTTCGAGGTTACGGAGGTCACGACGATACTCGTCCGCCGGGTAGCGAGCGTATCTGCGCCTTGCGGTGTTTTTGGCGCGTATGAGTGCTTTAATGTCATCCGGGAGCTCCCAGTGTCCATCGCTGGACGTTGAGATCTCCCTAGATGACTTTTCCATCGTCGCTACCAGATGGTCGGTAAGGTCGGAACTGGCCGCAATGGCCGCCTCGGGACTATCTATAGTGTCCGGGATGTTGTCGAGTTGACTCGAGCGAAGTGAATTTAAGTTTTCATTTAGTAATTTAAAGTCGATGATCTTTTTCTTTAGATTTTTAGTATTATTCTCGGGGTTACCTAATTGAATTAATACTGGTCTGTGGTCTGAGTTAAGCTCGTGTACTGTTTGAATAGAATGCACCAGAAGGGATACATTGCGTATTATACATATGTCTAATATGGATGGCCGCACATTACTCCTATCGCTGTTTGCGAAGTCGTAGCGTGTTGGCTCATCTGGGGCGACTACTGTACAGGCTAGATCATCGACGGCGCGGCAGAGAATTATACCATTTTTATTGTTTTCTCTGCAGCCCCATGCCTGATTTTTACTGTTTAGGTCGCCGGCTATAAAGACGGCGTTGCCTAGTTCTAATAGCGATTTGAGATCGCTGAAGAGTAATGTTTTATTGCACGATTGATATACCGAGGCGATGATGATCGACTGATGGCCGGTCATGCTCACCTGGCAGACGGACGCCTCCAGTGAAGCTAGAGGCGGTGTGTCTAATGGGATGCAATGGAGTGTTCTTTTGTAATAAATTAGTGTACCTCCGAGTCGGGATCGCAACCTATCATTCCTAACGATGTTATAATTAGGGATACGCGGATTGCTATTACATGGTTTTAGAAACGTTTCCTGCACAAGGAGGACGTCAACATCGTATTTTTTTACGAAAATGCGAATTTCCTCTAAATTCGCGCTAATGCCGTTCGCGTTGAACGACACTAGTCGGAGCGAACGCGGCCTGCAAAACAAATGCAATCTCTAACGTTAAGGGGATAAGAGGTGGAAAGTGAATAATGTTTATTAACTGGTAAAATTGGCGAGCAAAATGTAGCTCTTGATTCAGGGGTCCGCGTAAAATGGACTTTATAGTGTTGTGTATGAGAATTGTTTTAAAGTGGCCTTTTGAGATGTAGAAGTTATATATTTAGTAGGCAGCTTAAAATACAAGGCGAACGATATGTCGTGTTCGTTCTGTGTACGAACTTCGCCTTTTGATTTTATAAATTCATTGTTAATCAATACTATGAATGTACGTAGTACAAAAGTCTGCATTAATTAATCTTAAGTTAATTCTTTCCAAATGAACGATATTCAGGGACGGACAAGGATATGATGATGAAAATAGTTAAATAAATATAAAACAGTAGGTACTTGGATTAGTAATAATTTTTGGTGAAAATAGTTATCAGAATCTTAGGCATTTAGGGCCTGTTTCACAATCTCCAGTTAAGTGCCCAATAGGCTATCGGCAACATATTTGACAGATATTTGACAGATACTCCATACTCTATCTGTCAAATATGTTGCCGATAGCTTATTGGGAACTTAACTGGAGATTGTGAAACAGGCCCTTACTGTAGTAAACTGGAACTAATTGCTTGTAAGGATCGAAAACGCTTATTTTTTAAAGATTCAAACTTGGGGCTTTCCCATTGGGGGAGAGAGTACGGAAAAGGACGGCAACGCCTCCTTATAACCTCCTGTGTGGCATCGATAGTCGCTAAAAGGCTTCTTCACTGTTCGTTTGCCTTTTATGCTATAAAAAAGTTACATAGCTATATATGGCAAATTTGGCAATTGTCATGTCCCGTTGTCAGTATTTCCGCATCTTAATATGTTATAATATAATAATAATAAAGCCTGCATGTTGCCCAAAAAGGTTGAAACGAAGCCCCAGACAAACACCACACTACATTCAATAAAACACCTTGGTATAGTAGTCAGCGGTATATAAATTCTAAACTTAATTATCTGACAGGTAAATTAGTTCTAAAGTTTTCACAAAAAATTGTTAATAATAATTGTTCTACATCAATATTACGATTTAGGTTCAAGTTTTTATGCATTAATCAAGTCCCAGATGTGCAAAAAATCTTGAGTTTCATAAGATGATTCTTTGTAGGGCTCTGTGAATAGACAATTTCCAAATTCATTTGAGGGGGTGAAGTAAATGACGTGCAGTAGCGCTATTCTGTAAAAACCATTTCGATATCGAGCTTCACCTGAGTGATAGAGCTCATTTCGAAGTTGAACTTTATTGATATAGATGGATAGTCGAGTTTTAAGGAATACAAATTCGTCATATTCGAAAACAACCTTACAGAATAGCCCTACAGGACGATTCGCTCTCGGAAGTCACTGTCACTCTACGTAGAAATGAAAGAGAAACGAAAAGACGACGCGATCGTACGATATTTAGTTCGTATCGCTCGAGTTATCATTCATATTATATTATTTGTTATTCCTCACAAACATCTGTTTTAATCGATAAATAAAACAACAGTTCTCCTTAGGGCCTGTTTCACAATCTCCAGTTAAGTTCCCAATAGGCTATCGGCAACATATTTGACAGATACTCCATACTCTATCTGTCAAATATGTTGCCGATAGCCTATAGGGCACTTAACTGGAGATTGTGAAACAGGCCCTAAATATCATATATTATGTCATTGTTATTAATTTCATCAAGGTTTATAATATACAAATAAAAAAGTTATGTAAATTTCAATGGTTACTTATTTCAAAGAAATAAAATTAAACTGTTCCTAAATATGTTTTGTATATGTAAAAACTTTTGTTTAAAGGTATGAAATCCCATTTCAATGTTATGAAATGTTAATATGAGGAAAATATAAGGAATAATAAGGAAAAAATAACGCAATATCCCTCAATGTAATACTTACATTTATGTGCATGTATTTCGGTATGATAATGTAACAAACAACTTGTATGTAATATGTATGTTTTGAAATGTACCGTATCAATAAATTCATCATCGTCATCATCATCCAGCCGTTGTCTATCGAATCTTGAACATAGGCATCATCCAATGAACGCCAAGACGACTGATCGCTTGCCATTCGTATCTTAACACCAGAGCGCCCACTGCACAGATGCACCTCCCACCTGGTTTAATGGACGAACAACACATCGTCTACGTAAACACGGCCTTTTTTTTCTTTAACGCCGGAAAATATGCTTAGGCATCCCGCGGCGCAGTCGCTCCAGGCGGGTATGTGGGACTCGCTGCGCCCGAATGATGGTAAGTGGACGCAGCTATACCCACTAAAACGCGGCGAGTGCCACCAATGCCGCCTTTGGTGAGGTGCCCCGGATCTACAAGCAACAGGGCACCTCGACGGCTAGTCAGTCCCTCAGAGGACCGACGCCACTCCTGCACAGAGGGGTTGCCTCGCACCACAGAACAACCCCTCCCAACTTCGGAACAGTAGGGGAGGTCGGGGTTCAAAGTGCCGGGGGTAGGTTGTTCCGATGGAAATAGCTCCGAAAGTAAAAGAGATAGCGATATGTATGAAGTACGTCACGAAACGTCATACCATTCTGCTAATTCGTCAGCCATTTTAATGACGGTGTGTTAGCGTTTCATAGTGGTAATAGACTAGTGGCACGTAAAGATCACTTTTATAACTATTTTCGTCCTTAAACTTTTTGGTCTATCTCAATCAATTTTGTAGTTATTTGTAAGTGGATTGCTATTATCAGGAGGGAAAACTATAGTGATTATAGTTTTAACACCATTACTAAGCTTCTATAACCATATATATTATAATTGGAGGTCACTTCAAAAATGAAATTTGGGGCTCAAAGTTCCTCTAATATGGGGCTAGTTGTTCCGCGGAACAATGTGCCCCATAGTGATTGGACTAACAACCACAAGCTTGAAAATTTCTAATTCGTCAAATAATTTAGAAGTTCAACTAATATCTAGCACATTTTTACGTAGAGCTATCAAACTCTTACCAAAAGCACCACCGATATCGTATATAAGAACTATATGCCGAGTTAGAAAATCAGCAATACTGACAGATACGCCTGAGAAGAAAGGAATATTAATATAATAAAAAAGGAATATAATATTATATTTTATATAATAAATAAAATAAAAAAGGAATCGGAAAAGGGGGTCATGAAAAAAACAAGGGATATTGTATATCGTTTAAATTTACAAATGCTAAAGAAAATCGAAAACGAAAAATCCCGCAAGAAGATAAATTTGGTAGAGAAGACAACCTGGAAAAGAAATATTTTGTATATTTGTAATGTATCTCGTGTAAGAATTGGGCTAATTCAAAATGCCTCAAATTTATAAAAGTTCTTATCTATATATTTTGTAGAAATTGTAATGTGACGAATTATAATCGTTATATTTATTTATTTATTTGGGAATATTTTTTTTTTATTTCTGAAAGACTGAAATAAAACTATCTTTTACCTAAACGTATTACCTAATTAAAGTAAAACTTTAATAATATCAGTTAAATGAATTTAAAGAAACTGAATCCAGATAATATAGCTGCAAAAGTTAAAATTTTACGTTATGCTTTAGATAAAATATGTAATTATGCTTTTTGGACAAATCCATATGTAAAAGTTTATTATAATATAATTTATTATTATTCTTAAGTCTTTTAAATAGGTTTTATAACATTATTACTATTTTTATATATCTTGTAATTATTATTTTTTTGGTTTTGTTTTTACTAGATATTTTAAAAATGAAATTTGTGAAAAACACTAAGATTTTGTTTTCAAAGATGAAAAACTTTTATAAATATTCAATATCATATACCTTGTTTATTTTAAACAGGCCCTTTCAGCTAATATTACAATGTTTTTGTATCTAATCGTCATCGGAACAACTTACCTCAACTGCGGAACAACCAGCCCCATCGTGGGGCTAGTTGTTCCTTTCCGATTTTCTACATAAAAAGCATCATAAGCCAAAAACTAATTATATTTCGATTGATTTAACTATAGAATATGAAACTAAGATAAATTCTGCATCTATTCAGATAGTAATCAAGAACCATAAATCTTTCTATCACGTTAATATTTCGTTTACTCTTAAAATCGGCACTTCGAACCCCGACCTCCCCTACTAATAAGGCGATGTTCCCGTCTTCGCCCCTTGCCCCTTGCTCTTTTGCCCCCTCTTACAAGAGGGGTACAAAGAGCACCCTCGGCTCAATTCGCTTCGCCCAAGGTGGTGGGGTCACCCTGGGCTACTGAGCCCCACTGCCACGACAAGGCCTGAACCGTGGTGGGGACGTAAACACGGCCTCGTTTATTATACGCCATTATAATTCTCCTGTCGCCTGCACAATACTAACAAATTCATAAATTCTGGTATCATTTACATTGCCCAGCTCGTAGCGTGTGGGTATTATTGTAGAATCGGTATCTATCATCCGCGGCGCTCGGTTGTTGCTGCGGTTTTATCGGAACGTCTTTTCTAATCTTGCCGTCGAATTTTAATATTTTGAAACGTTTACGTGCGTGTGTTTATGTGTTTGTGAAAATAATATTCTACACGAACACGTATAAATAAAAAGGAGCTTCCTTTCGTTTTTGCTTGATTCGATATTTTTTAATAAGTATAATAACATATAACTCCTGCAAATCTTTTTGCGAAACCCAAACGTAGGTTTTGACTTTTGCCATCGCTAACGATGTTTTATTAACAATGATCATGACTGGGTTGGGAGTAATGATATTCTTCACGTTTTGTCAATAACACACACTTACTCACTATGTTCGTTTCATGCTAGGTTTAGAACTGTCCGTCGACTTATCATGGTTTTGTTCTTCTGTTAGTTTGGCTCATTTTTTTTCTGGCGAAAAGTCCTAAAGTCTCAGAAATTGTATTTGATTATCAACCTTATTCTAACGATATAGAACTCGACTTTCAACGAAGTAAAATATTATTATACTTTTAAAGGCTATTTTCATCTGTATTTCGATGAAACAAGGTGTTTATTTAATTATAATTAATGTTCTTCATCGTGTCTTGTTGTCATGATGTTATGTGAGGCCCGAATTGAACTCAATTTATGATATTGCACCAATAACCACTAGTTCAAAATTTTAATCAACTCAAAAGTTTTATTTAAAAATCCGAGAACTTATTAAATCTAAGGTTAGTTTCTTTGTTAATTATATGGTTTTATTTTATAAATATAATAATAAAATGCACATTGTGCCCTGTGTCGAACTCGTACCTAAATCTTTTAAACCCTAATCATATTTTTGTAATAATAGTGTTATGATTGGGTATGGTTACGGATCATACGTTTATTTCGAAAATAGAATCCATATTTATCATTTACTTGCTCTTGCCCGCAGCTGCGCCTACGTTTATTCATATTTACAGAACTATTTGGATAGAAGACGATTTCATTTTTCTACTTTTGTTTCATCGCTAAAGTAGGTAAATCAGGCAGCGTTTTCAGAGTGGGCTCCAGAGTGGCTTAAATTTTTCCGACTCTTGCAATAATTTATTAATCCTTATATTATTTACACCAAATTATGGTACCTAAATTATTATATATTTTTATGGAAAACTTACAGTTAGGGAAATTTGAATGACATAAAATTAAAATAAGCCTAATTTTTTTTTGTAAAACAGGCTGAACAACTCAAAGTATTAAAAAAGGAACTGTAACGTGACTCAGAAATGACTGAATGTCATGTTGACAACAGCTTGAAAACAAGTGGTTTAGTAGTTTTTGAGTTACTTGCGTGCAAACAGACACACAGACAGATGTGGTGGAGGACATTTTTTTATATTGTGTAATAATGGTAAGGATTAATAGCTTTCCAATTGCCTATTTTTAATAAAAAATTGATACCGTATGTTAATTAATACTTAAGAGATAGGTACATATATTATGCCATTGCAGTCTTTCTTTAGATCTCTTTAATATACACAATTCCACCATAACCTACATTATTTTTTTATCTCTAAGGATTCAGGCAGCAATTTCTTTGAAAGTTCCCAGACGGCTTATTTTTATCCTACAGTCCCGGGGTCTTGCCTGCATAGTTCCCACTGTCGAGATTTTCGGGATAAAAACTTTCCTTTATTCTTTCTAGATCTCAAACAATTTTGTACAAAATTTCATCTAAGTAAATCGTTTCAGTTGTTTTAGCGTGAAGAAGAGACAGACAGACAGATATTTTACTTTAGCATTTTTAATATTCGCAAGGATTTGCTCATGTCACGTCTTTGAAAGCACCACATCGAAGATATAATGAAAGTTGTTGTCCAACAAACAAATTATTCCGCCTTGATTGTATGCGTCAGTGGCGTAGTGGGCTAAGAAAATTGTTTGAACTGCTATTGACAGTACCTACTTATGTAAAATTGCCTATGTACAACTTGCTGTTTTTTGTTTTGTTTAAGGGCCTGTTTCACACTCTCCAGATAAGTGCCGAATAGGTTATCGGCAACATATTTGACAGATAGAGTATGGAGTATCTGTCAAATATGTTACCGATAGTCTATTCGGCACTTATCTGGATATTGTGAAACAGGCCCTATGAATGATTTTTAAAATATTTGGTGTTTTAGATTAGCAGTTCCCAACTGTCTTGTGAAATATTCTCTCAATCATTGGGTCAACTGTTAGTTCAATGATTCGCTAATACATGCAAAATGTATAATATCCGGCTGTTAGTTCCGGAGGTTAGTGAAGATTAGTGAATGCAAATAAACAAGCTGCGCCTATTAATGTATTTATATAGACAAAACAGTAAAAACATTACACAAGATTTATTATACAAGTGTTGGCGAACATATAGGTATTAAATAAGAGCAATGTATACATGTAGTCCAATATTTTAAGGGTTTAATATCCTCCGATTCCAAAATGGCGGACAGAAGTCCATTCAAAAGATGCATGTCTAAGTTTTTTCAAAGCGGTCTACGTTTTGGCGCGTTATTGACTCGGGATTTTGTTTGTAGAACCTCGCCAGTACAACTCTATGAAAGTTTTTGTTCGCTGTATACCTAGAAATGCAAGTTTCGTCGTGCATGTAATGGACGTCAGAGTTTTGTTTTGTAATGAGAGGAGTTTGCTTATAATTATGGGCTATATATAATAGCCGGCACCTGCAACGTAAGCGCATACTTGTGTTTGCACACGAATAGCTACCGTATAGTATATTGGACATGTAATATCGATCACCAGTTACCGTTTTTAAGTAATATTCTTTAAAACTCAATGTAAACGAACTCTTTTGCACAGAGTTTGGGTACTATTGAATAAAAAAAAAATGTATAAAACTAGCATCGCCTCGCGGTTTTAACCGTGTACTTCCCATTCCAGTGGGATAAATTATAGCCTATGTTCTATTCTGATGTATAAGCTGTATAACTGTAAAGTTTCAATAAAATCCGTTCGGTAGTTTTTACGTGAAAGACTAACAGACATCCATTCATACTTACAAATCCCTCCCTCCCTCCTCCCGTTATAATATTAACAGGATAACACACAGGTGATAATAATTTGAGTGTCAACAAAATATAAATATATATGAAATTGTAGGTTCAGCAACAACAGGCGACGGGTAGTATCCAACAACAAACAACAATGCCACCGCTACAGAGCTTACCGCCCAACACACAACACCCGCAGCAAATCAGGTATGTGTATATTATAAGGTTTAACGGCTTAGCCGCTCTTACTCCATCCCGGATTAACATCGACCACAAATACCCCTTCATGCCAGGGGAATATAACAGGCTTGGGACAGAACGAATCTAATTAATGATAAGAGAGGTTATTTTGTATTGCAATTCCTCTAAAGAAACTCTATTCTAGATTTTTGTTAATTAAATTAAACAAAAAAGAAAATAAATCGCCAGTAGTAGTAAAATTAAAACAGTAAAAAAACGACCCAAAATTAATTCCTACATACGTAGGAAGCACAATCGACCAGTTGTGGCAACCAAGTTTAAATCATACTATTTTGTCTATACTAATATTCTAAAGAGGAAAATTTTGATTGTTTGTTTGTATTGAATATACTTGGGAAGCTACACTATCCCCGGTGAACATAGGCTATATTAAATTTTCAAAAAGTTAGGGTTCCTTTTTAAATCTTAGTTGATGCTGGCGAAGCCGCGTGCAACAGCTAGTAACATAATAAGATGTGTGATCTCAGTGTTGTGTATTACGTTTTATCATTTATCATATTATTGTTTTGTTTTCAATTTATAAATGTATTTCTCATATCATCGTCGTGTTCAATTAATATGTTGATATAGATAACTATTAAGTTATTTGAATTGAATATTAATTCAATACAACCTCATTAATAGCAAACTCAGGTAAAATAAAATTGAAAGCTTATATCGCACAGTTTGGGTTTCCCCTGAATGCTTATAAATAAATAATAAATAAATGCTTTACCCGTTACAATACTTATAATGTATGCAATTTACTTATGAACATAATAATATGTTGGGATCATACTTACGGCCAGCTGATCCCTAATTAGGCAGAGGCAGAACAAATCATGCTCGTCACACAAGGGCTTAGCGGTCAGAACCATTAACCACTAGAGTCTAGACGAGCACGTACATATACATCCAATGGAAATTTGTAGTGCGGAGTGGGGTCACAGTCGAGTGCAGGTTATCCAGCAACCTCTGCAGAACAGCACGTATCTACAGCAGCTGTATAACGCCCAGGGGTTCCAATCGCTGATGCCGGGGAACATTACACTTCACCCTGGATTGAACTCGCAACAGATACAGGTGAGAAAAATTGTACCTACATTGATTCGTACGAGCGTCGTAACGTGACCGGACTGAAGTTAGCTATAGTTACTTAAATTGACAATTTGAAAAGTCAGTCTTAGGGATTTTTAACGTATTTAGTTAGGGTAATAGGTATTTAGAGTTGGATTATTAAAATCGATTCATCCGTATCAAGGTCATTATTCATCAGCTCTTGAGGTTCTTAATGTTTTTTTTTTTAATTTTTATTAGTTTTTGTATCCAAAATGCTCGCTCTTACTTATATTTTGTAATACTATCTTTAATCCGGAAATGTTACAGCGTTCAAATACCTAATCTTTGAAAGTTTGTATTGTTAATTTTTATAATAATATATTGTTTTGTTGGTGTTTAGTTGATAGCTTCCGGTAAGGCATTCCAGGGTGGTCAACTGGGTCCGCACATGCTTACACAAGGGAAACAAGTGTTACAGGGACAAGCTGGTGAGTTGTACACGAATCTCATGCAATTAAAAATAATAAATAAATTTATTATAGTTATAGTTTATAATTATTATATTACATTATAATATATTAAAATTATAGTTACCATTTCGTCACAATTGTATTTAATAAATATTATTTGACGACCTCTGTGGCTCAATGGTTCGTGCCTTGGCACTCAAGCCGGAGGTAGCGGGTTCGAATCTCGCCAGAGAACAAAAAACTTTCTCTCTCTGTGTTCCTGGGTCATGGATGTGTATTAAATATGTGTATTATATAATAAAGAACTTAAATGTATGTATTAATATAAATATAAAAGTATTGAATATAATAATATGTATTTCCGTTATCTGGTAGCCGTTAGCCATGACACAAGTCTCTTCGAGAACTTACCACGGGACCAGATTGACATGATTATTATTATTAGTGTCATAGAAAATGGTGTAATTGTGACAGGACGAACAACCATGTCATAGTGATGATGATGAGGATTTGTTTTATATCTTTTCACACAACATACAGCTATTTTTCCTCACCAATAAACCACTGCAGCACATAAATGCACATCAACCATTATTTTTTTCAAACGATATCTGCTAGAGAATGTTATTAGACCAAGGACTGCATCACTATTTAGTTTTACAGTAAATTTTACAGGTCTCACTACATATCAGGAACAAGGTTTATAAAATATTTCCAATGTTTATTTCGAGTCTCGTGATTGGTTTAAATTGTGAATGTCAATGTCTTAATTTCTTTTAGGGGAGATTATTTGTTTTGTGAAAGTTTGAAGAATTTTAATTGGCGATCCGACCAGATTTGTTTGAAGCTTTTTTTTAAATAATAAAATGATATAAATAGGCACATTAGTGGGAGCTGTTCGCAAGCAAAAGCTTTGAAATATCACCACGTTAGCGGTGCAATCGCTTCTTATTATTTAGCTTTGTCACATTTCCTTTTTCATGAGATTACTTTGCGTTGTTCAAAGTTTACGACACTTAGAATCTTATCTTCGTTTACTTTTTGTTCGTTTTTGATCGGCCATGTTTCTCTGATTGAAATATCTAAAATAAAGGCCATAGTTTGATAGAGGAGTTGTCGCACAGTCAAATAGAAATGTTCGTTTGTGCGTCATTAAAGTGTCTTTCTTGTTAGTTGAGACATCAGCTAAATAAGGACATAGGAGTTTTAATGTAGGTTTTCCCTACTTTTTTTAAATTATTGCCAGCGAAAATCTTTAAAGGATATTTAAAGCTGGTAGACAATGTAAATCGTATCCGATAACAATAGACAAGAAAGAAAGTTATATGTCCATAAAAACAATCCAAATAAAGACGTTTTTGAATACCTTTCTTATGCAAAATAAGTTTCTTCTCACTTGTAATATTATGAATTTTAAGGCTGAAATATTTTTGCCTTTTACTTGCGTATGTTTTATTGTATATATTTATTGCATGTCTTATTTCCTAAGTAAGCATTTCCTCCACAATGTCTAAATAATATTCCTGAAAATACACGCCTAAAATGCTGCTTAGACATTGTGGAGTGCTAATGTTGAATCTTGAAAAATACAATGTATTTTTTAATTTATTTTTTCCTATATAATTATTGTTTGTATAACAACGTTTTATCTGGTTGTGTGCAGCCCCGTTCCCCGGGTACACGACTATCCCGACGATACCAACGACGCAGAACCAGACGTTCGTATTCAGTCCTCTCGGCGTGATCAACTCCCAGCCCAGCCTGTTGCCGGCGCATTCGCAGCCCACCGTGTCGGGCATCAATCAACAGCAAAAATCTAATGAAATGCACAAGGTACATATTGCAAGTAAAAATACTCAAGTAAAAAATAATGGCGCCAAATATCCGCCATTTTGTTTAACATATTACAAGTAAAAATGTCCAAGAAAATATTAATGGCGACAAATATTCGCCATTTTGTTTTTATAATCTAGATTACCACTCAGTCACTGTATTAAGAAGAATTTAACGCCGCCAGTCAATCTATCAAACTCAGGCTGTAGATATTTTCGCTTGTTGTGTCCACTATTTAAAGGGCTCTTCCAGGGAATGAAAACGAAATGGCCTTTGCGTGAGAACAAAATGATATTACTATTACCACAGAGATTATTGATAAAATAATCTTTTGCATCCCGGTGAGCAGTATAAAACGATAATGATGAATTCCTTACAGGTCATGAGTGGTGGCAAAGTGAGTGGCGTGAAAGTGGGAGGGGGAGGCCAAGCCGTCCCGGTTCAGGCTCAGTGCGTCCAGGTCTCGCAGCCAGTCCTGGGCCAGCAGCCACAGACCCAAATCATCAGTCCCCTACAGGTTTGATATACGTTTTAATATTTTTTTAATGTGAAACATCTATCGGCAGCTTGGTAGTAAAATCGAATGACGTGACGACAAATGGCATGACGACAGCGTCGAAATTTATTTATAATATTCCATCCTTCGTCATAGTTTTTAATTAATTATGAATTCTAATATTAAAAAAGATGTTTCACATCTACCAGGCGTCCCTCGACGGCTAACTTTTTAAATTTACAATCGACTTAGTATATTTAGACTACCTAGGTACTAGGAATATGGAAAGACCTAGTGTTAGACGATGTGTTTGTTTTATGTCTTATTGTGCTACTGCGACTTCAGTTTATATTTTTGGCCATAATTGAGATATTTTAAGTCTTAGAAAATGATAACAAAAAATTTGATTGAAACTAGACAAAAATATAGATTGTATCTAAATATTTAAATACCAATTTAAAATAAATATGAATTTCTGATTTTCTTATAATTTCGCTTACTAATGGTATATTAATTCTTGGGGCAGCTTAAGGTGGCTGAGTCTCTTATTTAAATCCTATATTTTTCAAATTATAAGTATGTTAATATATGTTTAGTATTCCTACCCTACTACATTGTAGTACAATCATATATATAGGCAATGCAATTTATTGCATTCGAATCGCGTATCTTAGAACCGACAAGGGGATATGATTGAACGAGTCTTGAGCTATATTCCACTTACGACAATCATAATCATAAATAAAGGCGTGCACACATTCTTCAAATACAGGATGTATTTTGAACGCTTTGAAAAACGAAGAGCTATGATAGTGTAGGCGTGGCCTAACATGATAAAGGTGAAGAAAAACGCGAAATATTTTTTTTCTTTTTGATTGTCTTTTTTTACTTTTTTGTGTATAATCCGGTTTGGTAAAGATAGAGACATTTGATGATAGTGCTTTAAAACTATCGTTTTTTGAATAAAACAGAAATGTAACAAGTGACGCACAGCCGCGTCGCGCAAAGTGTACGAACTCCCGCACCGCGCGCGACTCGCGGTCAGCGGGAGTTCATAGCGTGTATGCATACATCGCGGGCATGCAAAATACATAAGTGCTAAAATTTTCTTAAAAAAAGTCTGAGATAAATGATTATATGCGTTATATAGTATAAAAATATTACATTATTAGGCTTAAATCTTTCAAAGCGTTTAAAATACACCCGGTATACAACGCTTTGATAGGAAGTAAAGTCTCCAAATATTCTCTATTGTCTATACTATTATACATATAGGGATACGTAGCTGATACGGTAGATGTAAGTTTGTCTAGTTTCCTCTTTCAAATGTAATATGCCGTGGCTATTGTATGTGTTATGACGTGAATGCAAATGGCGCACACTTCGAAACAATGGAACTACATTCTATGGCCACTGTACATTTCGCATTATAAATTTACACATGTTTCTGTTTGCGAATAATTGTTGATAAACAAGGAAATTTTGCCTGTTTATCGACGGCAAAGCGAATTTAATGCTTGTTATTAATGTTATACCACGTGTTTTTGCATGCGTATATTTACATATACACTTATGTGTAATATGCAGGGTGAAATAAAAAACAATAGTATATCTCTGTGTACTTATAAAACTAATCAAATGTGTTATACTACTGTTACTAATAACGACTAAATAATGAAAATTTCTGAGGCAATGTTAATATAATACTGGATTTTTTTTTCTATTGTGCTTAAATCTTCTTTCAATTTTTAAATATATGTCTTCTTAATCTTGTATATTTTAACCATTTATTTATAAGTGTATACCAACTATTTATGTTATAGTATCATGTAATTCAAAATTCTACAGAATTAGATTAAGCTTCAAAGTGCTTAACCTTATTCTCTTTTGTGCACATTTTCATGTAATTAAATTTTGTATACATATACAAATACGAATATTTCAATTTTGTAAAAAATAAAGGCAGCCTCTCAATTTGCCCGTGATAAATAAATTTTATTGGATCTTTTCGAACATACATATATATCCCTTCCACGCGTACTATTTTTAGATACTTTATATTGAACGATAACTAAAACTATCCAGTAACTTGTTGTGTTTATTTAACAAATACGTTACTAACGGTCTTGGTAATGCAAATGTTTCAGAGGAAACAATCTTCTAATCCAACACGTTTGCTAAATACTAGCCGTGTATTACATTAATTGACAATTTTGTAGTAGCAAAGGCGTGATTTATGTTCATAAGGCCATTAATTTTAGACGTCAATCAATAATAATAATTATATAGTAAACTGATATCTTAGTCCACGTTCGCACGAGAGCTTAAAAATCGTCGCGGTAAAACCGACGTTGGCGCAAGTTGCGAGTTTGGCATGCTTAATTCGATTTAATGTCTAACACACAAGGCCGAAAATCTAACACTGCTCGATAAAAAAGCGTTGCGTTTTAAAAACGCCTTCGTGTGAACATAATATAAATACATGGGTGTCCATATTATGTTTCATTCAAACGGCTTTTTGCCGCTCGATAAAAAGGCGATCGTGTGTACACAGCCTTAGTGTATTGTTTTTTTTTTTTGCAATTACACGAGCAGAGAATCGATTTAAATATGTGTATTAAAGCCTTGTAATAATGTATTAGTGGAAACATGCGCCCAACCTATTTGACCCGTAACGCCTTTATTGATGAACATATTATACGATATAACTGTAGCCGTAAGTCGCGTAAAATTGTGCGCTCATCGGATGACAGTGGTGGTCTCGTATAAACAATTATGTAAAAGACACTGTCCAGGCGCTAAGTCTTTAAAATTGAAGTGAAAAAAAAACTTATAGCAGTACTTAGCAAGAACACACACTGTCTGTTCTTCATACACACAACTTCGGTAAGGCATCTGTCAAAAATAAAGTAGTGCGTAGTTTATTGAGTTCCAGTACTAACGTGATGCGTGGTTGCAGACGGGCGGTCAGACGATGCAGTTCGCTCCGTGGCAGATATCTGGCGCCCTGCCTCAGGTGTGGGCGGGCGGGCTGCAGGCTGGCACCATACCGGCGGGCGGGCTGCTGGCATCAAACCCCATATTTATACGGGGCACCCAACCGGACGCGCCGCCCTCCATGTTCATACAGCACTCGCCACAGAATAACGTACATAACAGTTAGTATTTTGATGATTTTATGTGCGATTTTTTTAATATATAATGGCGATGCGCATGCGAACGATTCGGCCTTAGCGATTTTGTGTTTTGTTTTACTTTAGTACAACCCTTATTTTCAATTTATCAAAAAAAAAATATACGTACATGTCAGTAAAAGTAAATTAAAAATTATAAATGAATGACACAAAATAATTTAAATTTTTAAATAACAGTCTCTTCGTTATTGTAGCGTTATAGTGACCATATCATTTCAATTTAAAATGCATATTTCCTAAGGCTCATAACTTCGTTGAAACAAATCGGTATTTCATAAATCTGATTGCGCATTTATAATGCTGTGCGTTGTTACATTAATATACCATTATTGTTTTGATAATTATTATTTAACGGTGTCTATTAGCATAGAATATAGATATAATGTGGATTGTATCGACAGATGCGAGCGTCGCCTGTGCTACCGGGACTACGTCGAAGCCCAGGGCGTCGTCGGATGGGCTAACGAAGACTCCTCGCCCCCTGTCGAACATCCTGCCCTCTAGCGGAATAAGACCGGCCTCTTCTGTGTCTACCCAGACCAATGCTAACCAAGCTCAGAATCAGGTCAATTTTATTAATATTCTCTAATGTTTGACTAAAACTTGACCTATAATGTGAAAACATGGGATTCGTGGAATTTCTTAGATGTGATCGTTCAATCAAATAAAATACTAATAATATAGTGGTCCAGTCATCCAGTGGTGGATGGACTCGGCCTCTTATGCGAGAAGTTCCGGGTTCGATCCTGACCCCCCCACCCCCCATGTGTACTTGAAATGGGGTTTTTCTAAATTTCTAAGTGCACCCCAAATACGAGACCATCGCTCGCCCACCGGTGAAGAAAAACATCGTGAGGAAACCTGCATGCCTGATGAGATTGAAAGTCTTTAAAGGTATGTGAAGTTCACCAACCCGCACTGGGCCAGCGCGTCGGTGAACTATGGCTCATTACCCTCCTCACCTGATTTCGAGGAGGAGACACGTGCCCAGCAGTGGGGCAAAAGGGTTGATACTTTTCACTTTACTAATAATTTTATTAAAATTTACACTAAGTACGCGAAATAAAGTTTATCTAACACTTCTCAGCAAAACACACCAGAGCGGTGAGCAAAATGTTAGAACAAATCGTACTCCTACACTTGTGTGGATAATACTATGATTCTGCTCTCTTGTGTTTCGTGTTTTTATATTATGTTATACGTACGAAAATGTTAGGGCGGTTACATATTGCCTCCTATTCGAGTCTGTCAATACATGCGTGTGTCAAGTGACATATTTTGAATGTATTACCAGGCTAAACAGCGCGGCAAGCTGGGTGTGCGGTCGCCTGCGCCCACGTCGAAACAAGACGCGGCCAATCAGACCAACAAGATGCAGCACCAGCTACAACAACCTAAACAGTAAGTTTTATATTAGTTTATAACTCTAACAATCTTTCCTTCTATCATACGTTTGTATTTAATTTGAATATTCAATGAACGCCAAAACTACCGATTTATATCTTCCATGTAACCCAATCACTGCACAGAGGTCGCAATCTTATTAAGTTGCAGATCCGAAGTCCGAAATTCTAATCCCTACTCATAATATTATAAATGTAAGTCGTTTTCGCGTGTAAGCGTATTACACGCGAAAACGACTTAACAGATTATCATAAAATTTTGTAAACATATTACATATTCTTGGAGGTATTACAAGTAACAGGATAAATTTTACGAAAAAAAAATTATTTACGTCCAAGTTGACGCGAGCGAAGCCACGGGCAAAAGTGCTAGTAATATGTATTTTTTAATTATAGAAGTGAGTAAAAGTTTTGGAACTTTTTGTGGAATCAACTCTAGGAAAAGTTATGCATCTGGTCCTATAATTTAATTAATTATGGTTAATTAATTAAATTAATTATGAATTAATGAATTATGGTACCTATAATGCTTACATGTTTGTGAAAATAAGTTACATGATTATAAGGTATTTTGTGCACAATTACACAAAATACCAAAAAAAAGCAAAATACAGTTTATAATAATCAAAATGAAGGAACTATAAGTCACTTAAATATAACAAAAACAGAATTGTTTTGTTTAATTGTGAAATTCTACATTTTATGTCGTATGTGTAGACCATACTAAATGTTGTTTAATATTTCAATCTACTTATGTTGAGAACCTTATGGTACATAAAAGTATCGGCTGATCCTGTCAGGGTGGTTTTGTATTGCCATTATTTATGGTATTTAAAATAACACGAGCGTGATAAGACATAGCTTGTCTATGGCTTTGATGGAATTAGATCTAACTACATAATATATGTGGTATGATCATATCTACTATCGGACGGACAGCTTAGTTCTCAACCATACGTGCTTTTCATTCATTGTTGTCTGAACATTATAGTCAATTTTGAACTTCTCAACACTTGTGTTACGGGTCCCAAATAAATAAAATAAATCTTAAATACATACGCGGTACAGACATTATTTGTCATTAAAATTGTTTGACTTCATCGCATTGAACGAATGAAAAAATTTGAAGGAAGTTCTACTGGATGAAGAGTTTGCATAAATTTCCAAGCCCGTAACATCACCCTTAGTCGGTGTGGGCGCTGTTAGTATAAAATAATTTAGGTTGTACATTTACCGTCTCAGGCTGTTAGTGATGAATGCTACTGGTCAAATGGCGCAGATCGGGAATGTTCAAGACAAACAGCTCAACAACAAAAACCTGCAACAGCAGGCGATGTTACAACAGCAAGCCATGCAGGTGATCATTGTAATGACACACTTTATTTTTATTTTTTTAAATAATTTGATTAGTTTTTTGTTTTTTTTTTTTTTGTAAATAAAATTATTCACATGCTATTACTAATTATTATTTAATTTATTTAATATCATAAGCATTTTTATACTTTTTAATTATTATTTTTTTAGAATTCATTACTTTGAAGTAGTATTTTTAGTTTTGTTCATATTCATAACATATACAAATTATACTAACACAGGTAAGGTAAAAAAAATATACTAACAAACTCTATGATTCTCCGAAACTCTATTATAAATTGATCCAATGTAGCAACAACAACAGCAACAGCAGCAACAGCAACAACAGCAGCAGCAACAGTTAATTCATCAACAACAGCAACAAACGCAACAAATGGTGCAACACTATCAACAACAAGGTATAAATAGTTTTTATTAAATACATTATTTATTAATTGTATATCTAACGTTATAATAATATGCGAAAATATATTCGCAATAATAATTTATTAATAATACAAGCATATCTAGGTGAGTTTCAAAATAAACATGTGTTTATAGGGTGCTTTATATATATTTCAAGACGTTCTATAAACAAACGTTTGTACGCAATCAAGTTTACAAAGCCGTGTGGTAGGCGTGTTGACAAAAGGCTTCCCGCCCACTCGTTCCGGCTGTACCGTCTTACCCTCCATTAATAGATTGAAACTATTTTAAGAACAGATATTTCTAAATTTAACTTTTGAAATCGTTATGGAATCGTAACTTTTCTGAATTAATCGTTAAACGCTGTTGGTGAGCTGAATGAAAACGATTAATAGGGATTAATAACTTCATTCCGAAACGCCACGTCCTTTTTGAAATACAGATAGTCATAAATAAATATATATTTCATTGTTGGTTATGTTCTCTACCCCATGTAACTTTAATCGTTGTTAATGATAGGTTTTTGGGCTTATGACATTTTTTTAATTCTATATTCTATATCTCTCAACATACTAAGTATATTTTATCAATGGCAAACAAGCATTTTGTTTTATTTAAAAAGACTTTACAAACACTGTTAGATTACATTTTGCCTATTGGTTTTAAGAACCTATACATACACAACATGTATAATTTTTAATATAATAATAATAATAGAGTAATGATATTGTAATAACATGGTTGTATGTACCACAGGAATGACGTTAGGTATGCAGCAGGGGACTCTGCCCGTCGGCTCCGTATCACAGACGCTGCCTATGGCTGGAATGCCGCAGACTATATCTATGGTGCAACAGATTCATCCGGTGAGTAAAAATAATCAATATTCACCATAGACTTCCTTGAAATCAGACGAGGAAGAATTTAGGTTGTTTGATCTGGTGGTCTAATATTTTTTTAATTATACCACTCGTCGAAAACAATAAGGCGCATGACAGACGACCCCCGAAAAATGCGTTCATCCCGTGCTATCCCTAATAAGGATAAGCGCATTCCTATAATGCTAATAATTATTTTGGTCGAGTATTATGCACCTAAATATTATTGATGTATAGAATTTGATCAAATTTCTTGGTCCAGAAATAGCCGCAATGAATCATTCGCCTGTTCCTTGGATTGAAATTATTTTTTATTTTAATTACATATCAGCCCCCGACGTAAAAAAGATAGGTGTCAAAAGTTTAATTATAAATTTATTATGTGATTACATATTTCGTATATTTTTAGCTAAGTGGCATCGGCCAATCTGGGACGCTGGTAGGACAGATTAGCACAAGTCAACCGCCGCAGAATACATCTATGTCGCAAGTGCAGACGATACAACAGCCGCAGGTACATAATAATAATATGTATATATACATAGACCAGTACGTATTATATACATAGAGTAGTTTACAGAATATGTAGAGATCTATATAGGGTAGATCATATTAAGGAACAGCTATTATATGGAATTGCGCTCCTTACTTTTACCGTTAGGTTTATATTCTATATAATATGTATTATCATTATCAGCCTTTTATTCGTTCACTCCTGAACAAAGAACTGTTTTAATGCGCGCCACACGACGCTACGATATAGATCAATAAATAGTTAACCATGTTGAACTAAGTCGTTTGTTAAGTTTTTACAAGGACTATGATTGTAGTATGTATATGAAGGTATACAAACTACAAATGAAATGCCCCAAAACTTAGCTCTATGTTAATTTAATATATTAGTCAATATTGAAACGAATGAGCAATTATTTCCAGTTGGTTGGCAGCAGTCTGGTGCAAACGTCTGTCGGTATGGCCGTCCAACAACAAACAGGCCTGAACCACACTACACCTATGCAGACGGTATGTTAATACAATGCTTAATATATTACCATGATATTGTTTATTGCATCATGACACCATAAAATTGCACATGAACCCTTAGGGCCCCGTTCGCACAAGCGCTTTCTTACCGAGCGTTAAAAAGCGCTTGAATGAGACAAATGAACATCCGAGTATCTGTTCACACGAAAGCGTTTTTTAAAGCGCAGCGGATTTTTATCCATTGCTGTTAGATTTTCGATGTCGAGTGTTCGAGTTTACAAGTCGAGCCAACGTTTATAAAGCGCTCATGTGAACGGCGGCTTAAAATATATACTAAGACTATGTATGAAAAATTATAGAAAATTCTATTAATGCACTTTGATAATAATTAATCTTCATAACGGGACATGTCATAATAGGCTAGTTCCAGATAAACTATCAGGCGACACCTCAGCCTGTTTGTCTATACATACATATAACATTAAATAAAATATAATAACACAAAACACCTGAGTGAGCTAGCAGTGTGCCATTTATGATATGACAAGCTGCTAGCTCACTCAGAGCTTTTTAGTATGTAAAGTCTTAAGCTTTACGTAGAACGTGTGCTGTGTTGCTGATGATTAAGAAGTGATAGTGAGCATTTTGATATGTTATATACCTTATATTTATTATATTACATAAATTAAATCAGGACATAGTTAAAGTATTCGTAAAACAAATGAAACATCTATTTTCGTAATGTTTGTAAATTGACATGTCACGCGTTTATACTAATTATGAATTTATCAACACATTGCATGTTTCACATCGCGTCCAACCTATATTTATATGTAATACTAGGTTTAGCGCGCCACATCGTCCGCGTGTACGTTAATTATCAGAGCATACGTTTTAATTAACCCCCGTTATAATTATCACATGCTACTTCTACTTCAAACTCCCGTACCCATTTTACCCCACTTGCACAGGTCATTTTTAATTGTTTCTAATTCAAGTCCAAAAATGAGATAATTCCATATAAATGGAGAATATGGAATTTCAATTCCACCCCTTAGGAGTTGAATTTCTAACCTAAACCACACTCGATAAAGTGCGTAACGAGCACATCAGAGGAAGTTTCCAGGTCGCGCCTATGTCAGAAATACTCACGGAGAACCGCCTACGATGGTTCGGTCATGTCATGAGACCTCTCGAAGACCATGTCGTAAAACAGGTTAATTAATAATAAAAGTAGAGGACGCCGGCTGGCTACCTGATGTTCCACAGTAGCCTTGGCTCTAAGTTTTTGGACTTAGAGCTTGCCCAAACAAATATTTCGACAACCCGAGACAGACTGCCCTGACGCAAAAGAACGAGGAGAGCCGACCCCAAATAATGGCAAAAGGCTAGGACAAAGAAGAGAGGGGCTAAATTTCTAAAAGCCCTTTTAAGTGCTCACTTGCATAATGAATACCACTGTACCATATTTCAAATTTCTAGGTGCGGTAGTTTTATCCGTGCGTTGATATAAAAGTCACTGAGCATTGCCTTTTATAAATGTAGATATCTGACAAATGTATGTATGATGTATACATGTATATAATGTAATTGTATATATATAATATTGGGTGTGATGTCATGTGATTGGCAGTCGGCACTGACACTCGACGGAACCTCGCTCCTGACCTCACCCCTCTTGCAAGTCTCTTCAGCGTTGTTACACCACGAGGTAGACTTTGTAGGATACGCTTACACATTACTTGCCGGTTTATATTGCATGTATAATTGTATTTTGGAGTCGAGCAATGAAATATTGGTGACGTAGTGACCATTTTGCCTTTTTTACCATTTACAAGCGTCTGTCTTTGTTGAGTAAATATATAAGGTAAAAAGGGCAATCTTTTTACCTTTTATATTTACTTAATTAGGGCCCTAATTTTAAACTGCCCACATCTACGTCATTGGATATAATGCTTATACGTATTTCTAAACTATCACAGTTTTTATGTTATTAAAGCGTGTCTTTAGAATAAATGACAGTAGATAGATTTACTTTTATTATAATATTTTTACTTTGAACATAGTGTCTTTTTAGTGTTGTCTGTTAATACCTTTCAGATATGTTTATGACTTCAAACCTTATTTTTATTTAACTTACTCAATACGTTTATGTACATACTGTGTATTTATATTTTAAATAAGACTAGTAAATTATAAGAGTAGTTTTTATTGTTATGTTTATCTATAGTAGCGTACCAGCGTAGAATTTACAGTTTCGATCCATATAAGTTTACATAAATATTATATAACTAGATAAGGTAAGTATATAATATACATGTTGTAATTCGTTATTATATTCTTATTTACTTTTTATTTAGTGGTATTATTTAATTATATTTTTGGAATGGTCAGTCCGTATGCCTTCAAAGATGTGCATGGATGCCCGTATTATATTTTTATATGTCAATGAATATCTATTTTTTTTCTGTAACATTTATACAGAAAAAATAGAAAGCATATGAATTCGTATTAATTTTATGTATATATTCATAATGCGACTGTCATCTTGTATCGTAATATAAATTATATTATATGCTGTTATAAATATGATGAAAGTTGCACATGTAAAAGTTATACGTAAAGAAGACGAATCATAAAATAGAAACTTCTTTTTTTATCATCAAAACGTTCTAAAGATGTAGGTATATGACGTAAGCGATTGCCAGCTACAATGGACCAAATTAATGAAGTTATATATGTAGGTGACTGCTAATAACTTGTCGTCGCCGCAGCTGACTCTCCAAGCGTCTGGCACTGTGGGCCTCATCACCGCGCCGGTGCCGAGCTCAGTGTTGCCGATCCAACCGCAAATAGTAACGCACATGAAGGCCGAAGACGACAAGGTACAGCAAATGCAAACGACAGTACGTATATTTGTCATCCAGTATACGTTCACTGCTGGTCTCCTTTACCTTTTTAACCGACTTCAAAATAAGGAGGAGGTTCTCAATTCGACTCTGTTTTTTTGTGTATCTCAAATGCCATAAAATTATTATTATTATACCAAAGGAAGGAACTTCTTTATATATACAGACATTAAAAGTTGAACGAATAAACCAGCACCCGTATTCACAGACAATACTTTGAGGTGTCACAGTACTCCCGAACGCATAGGGTCATTCAAACCAATTCATAGTGCTTAAATGAAATCCGCAACTGTGCGCTTGTCAAACCCATAAAAAACCCGACTATTGATACCAGGAGCGCGTAGATAGAAGCGTTCTTTGCATAGTATTGTTTCATTACTTAGCCAAGTACGCTTCTCGAATACTGGTTTTAATATACGGAATGACGTATAAAATATATCAGAATTATTACGATTTTGTTAGTCACAGTAAAAAAAATTGTGTTATCTTTTTTAGACTTATATTCTATCTTGAATATATTTTATATTCAATGGAAAATATTTTTTTAGACTCCATGTGTATCATCACTCCTCATTGAGTGCCTATTATGATTTAATAATCGTATTCGATACATTCATCAGGTGGTGCAGCAGTTGAGTCTGCTATCTGGCGAGGGTGGGGAGAGCACGCCGGCTTCTATCACCAGCTCGTCCAGCACCACGGTCACCACGACCACCAGCAACACCGCCGTCCCCACCACCACGTCCACTACAGGTAAATAAAAGGATACTCTTCACTACTTGCAACCGATCTATCACTTACTGATATATCTTAATATTAATATTATGAATATGGAAGTTTGTTAGTTTGTATGTGTGCTTCTTAGTTTACGGCCAACAGCTGAACCGATGAAATAGGTGAAAGTTGAAAAAGTGATGGTTTTACCTTGGATTAGCACATTAGACTATATTTTATCCAGAAAAATTAAACTTTCTTACGGGAATTACATTTGCCCTATAATTAGCAGCAATTTCTCATTACATCAATCGAAATATCTAAAACAACGTAAATGTCAGACGCACAAAGTTTATAATATGTACTGGCCGTACGCAACAAATCTTCAATAGTAGAGATGTGTCACATGTTTGTATTTTAAATTGAGTATTGATTTCTTTTTTTTTTTAAATCTCGAACTGGCAAGCCGTAAGCTGTAAATTGTAACAAGGTTTCTTAACCACAGTAGTCACGACCCACTTTATAAAATAAAATATCTGGCCCCGTCCAAATGTAAATGTCTTCTGGCGAATAAACATTACGGAATTACTGATTATTAAACAGTGGTTTTAATTAATATTATATCTACACACATATTGTACTAGCACAGTTTTGCATACATTATTCTATATGTCGTTTTCAAACATATATTACTTCGATATTTATCCAATAATGGACCATAATTTAGGAAACTTTACAGGCATATTATCACTGCTAGCATTTCGTATGTCTGAATGTACTTACTTAAAGTAATTTTGTGACCGGCTCGCAGCCTTTTTTTACTGTATAACAACGTCAGGCTACTATAATAGTAGGAATATTTTTGAGCATGTCTAACAATTTATAACACTATGTCCCAGTATATTATGTCAAACTCGACTATCGTATTCCGCAGACACAAGTTCTGGGGGCGACGCGACAAAGTCTAGTCCGAAGTCGTCGAGTGGTGGTTCGAGCGAGTCGCCCGCGGTGTCGTCTGCGCAGCCGGTCGCAGCCGTGGCCAGCAGCGCGCAGCACACCACCTCGGTGGCACCACAGGTAACAGCATGTTCTTGTAGACACGTGATCCAAAAAAACACTCTCACGGATACTAAAAACTCAATTGTTTCATATCACCATCATCATCATCAACCTTGATCTGTCTACTGCTGAACATAGGTCGTAATTTGAAAATGCCTTTATCAACTCCTTAAATTAAATAATCTAACTAATCTATCTAGACTTACAGGTAAGTTATTCAAATATCTAAGGAATAGATGAAGAAACTAGCTTCCACGACAGACTTCATTCTGTCAAAAGTACTGTAAGTAAAATATAGCTATTAAAAACAGGGTTGATTATAGAAGGGTGTAAATTTAGGGTGGTGTGTATTTTTTTGATGCCACATCATAAAAAAATAAAATATCTTCTATCTTCTCAAAACCGTTTCGAAGGAGTGTGGGAAGGAACATTGTTGACACGAGAATTTTATATATAATATGTCTATATTTAATTTCGTTAGGTTCATACTTTATAAAGGACAAACCTTATGGCCCTGATATTTGTTTACGTTAGGTGGTGACGACGGTGGCATCATCAACGACCACCACAAGCACCGTGTCGGTGCCGGTGTCCAGCACCGCGGCCCTGTTCAAGACCTCGCAGTGCACCTCCAGACATATGAGCCAGCAGGCTGTGCACGGTAACATATCATTATAGCGATAGCAATAATAATTAATACTTTCAATGCTCCGTTATTTGGGAAATGTATATTCAGAAAACTATTTTCCCTTCCTTAAGACCGCCTTCACATTAGGTCGCAAATGGTGCGGCAGCAGCGCGACAATAGCAGCGCGACAGACGCGCGGCAGTCGCGCTGCTACTCTAATACAAAAAAGAACAGCACGACAGCCGCGCGGCACGTGGTTTTTCATAGCGGACGGCAGCGCGGCAGCCGCGTGCGGTCAGTCGGCTTCGAGCCAGTGTTGCAAGTCGCGCGGCTGTATTTGTAATGAGAAGGCAGCCGCTGCTGCCGCGCGACTGCCGCACTACTTGCGACCTAATGTGAAGGCGCACTAATAGTGATGTTGACAATTTTCACGAATGTTTTTCTCTAAATCTAATGGAGGTCTAAGTACTGAAACTGTAAAATGTTATGGTCTAGTTTTCCTTTACAAAAAAGTTTCTTAGTGCCAAGAACGAGTGACGTCATCAACATTTGTGGGCTCGTGACTTATTTGAATTTTGCCATATTTTACATGTTAAATATTAAATAAATCCAAAAAAATAAGAGAAATCACTGCATTTTAGTAGATTTCCATCATTGAAAGTACTATATAAAATCAAAATTATACTTTTATGAGAATACTGTCAACAACCCTATTATGGTAACGTATGGAAACTACGAACAAAGGTTCAAAGCGGCACACTTATACAAACAAGCGCATCGACGAGATTTCTAAGCGAACTTCGCAGTGCTGGCGGTAGCAAGTGTCGCGTGGGGGATGCGTCGACGCTCATGTTTGTGTGAGTGTGCCTTTTCGAGCGTTTGTTTGTAATTTCCATACTGAATATCCCTACTGTGGTTTTTCTCTGTTCACACCCGTTATGGCAAAGAATACAGACGTACATAGAAGGACAGTTCTTAATGATTTTTTGTGCCGACTTTTTCGGGGACTAGTCCCCAGTTCGCACTCGCTCGCTCTCGTAGGCTCATACGCTGGGGATATCGCGGAGTCCCTCTCGATACGCCGCCAAGCGAACGTTTATATCGCAGAGTTTGTCTTCAAAGCGCTCATAAGAACTAGCCTTCTATGTACGTCTGTATTCTTTGGTTATGGTAAACGGCTCTATTTTTTTGTATGCCGAAACGATAATGTTGTAAATGACATTTACTTTTTATGTGTCATTTCACAAAAATATCTTTATATTGCACTAAAATTTAATTTTAACGCTATTTATTCATTGATATTTTAACAGACAAGGGACTGCCCAAGGCAATGGTGAAGCCGAACATCCTAACTCACGTGATCGAGGGCTACGTCATTCAGGAGGCGGGAGAGCCATTCGCTGTAAGTTTATACGTATACTGACACACACAGCCAGGCTATAGTAGATCTTATAATAATAATAATAATTTACATATAATGATAATAAATAAAATAATCTGTGTTATTTGACCTCTTTTCGAACAGATAACACGAAAAAGCATATCTTACGCTCCGCCAGAGCGAAGTGTGCAAGCGAGAGCGCGCAAAAAGCGATAGAGAGGCAAGATCGGCCTAAGTGTTCGGTCTGTGTCGCATTACTCGTAATTACGTTATCACGTAAAATTATCGTCCACATACCGACTTTATAGACAAACATATTTTTTTATTATTTAATCTGAATGAAAGCACAGTCCTAATGGAATTTAGAAGTCATATTATATTTTAAATATTTATCGCGTTTAAAGACTAAGATAAATAATTTTAAAATATTAACTACATTCACTTTTATTAGAAGTGCTTAGTGCACATAATAAGACGAGTTACACCTAATTTAGATGATAATTATTAAATAATAAATCTATGCAATAAAACCAGTTAAAAATGATGCTTAATTTGATATTTGACTAGATCTACTTATATTAGTTAATTAAGGGGGTGGGCATCATTCCTGGTGGGAACAGAGCGTATATCAATTGTAACATTTAGCCCTTCACCTCCATGCAGGTAAACCGGCCCCTGCGAGAGTGGGGCGTCGCCGACAAGGAACAAGACAAGGAGAATAAACTGCCGTCCACAGACGAACCGCCCAGTAAGAAATCTAGTTATACTATTTTAATATAATTATTATTTATCTTTTAGAATGTTTTTCATTTTGAATCTTTTTGAATTCTTGTCTTATTGAATGGCAAATTTACTTTAGTACACCAGTAATATTAAGTTTATTGATAGTTACACAATGATTAGTAATCAATACTACAGAATTTACTATGCTTTAAGTTTTAAAGTGACTTCGCATGCTTTCATTCGCCTTGTTAGGCCAATAAAGTTGTGTAACTGTCTCGCCAACAATAGACGATTTGTATGAATAATTTAGCTATTAGTATTATTATAGTAAATGTAATTTTCCTTTTGCTCAAATTAAATTTATACCCAGACCGATTAAGATGCCTTGCTTAAGTTTTGATTGTAAATTAACAATAAAACACTTTGGTTTCAGGAAAGAAACAAATGTTAGACAACGGGAGTAGTCTACCCCGGATCAGTTCTAGCGTGGAGTCCAGCGACAACCAGAACACATCTAAGGCCGACCAGACCGAGGAGGCGCGGGAGATGGATACGACTGATGACGCGCAAGCCAAAATACCCAACGCCAACAAGTGGAGTGTAAGTGCATACCGTGAGAGACCTCCGAGTAGCTGGGACCATTATCTCATCAGAATCAGTTGTCATGCCAACCAATGAATAAGAATCATTTACAATATGAAGCCGCATATCGTTGTTTTAATGTTATGATTTTTTCTTGTAACGGTTTTCTTTTATTTGCGTGAAAATCACATAAGTGCAATCTCCTAATAGCACAAAATTATTTAAAGATGCATTTAAGCATTCGAATCTCTAAATCACGAAATGTTAAGCCTGTGAAATCAAAACCCGCATGAAACCGTAGAAGTCAAACTCCACGGCTGGCGGGGGGCAACCCTCTATATATCTTCATCCAATGGTGAAGCCAACCGCCTCACGTCCGATGAAGCATTAAGGCCACTAGGGCCATTAGCACAGCAAAAACCTGTATAATACCAGTACAGTCATAACATTAACAATGTAACAAATAATAATAATGTAATAATTTTTTTAGCAAACAAACAATCTGTATTTTTTCAGGTGTCGGAGGTGTGCGATTTCATCAGGAACATACCCGGCTGCGCTGGCTACGCTGATGACTTCCTCATGCAGGAGGTGGACGGGGAAGCACTGTTGTTGATCAAGCCGGAACACCTGGTGATGGCTCTGTCGATGAAGCTGGGGCCCGCGCTCAAGATAGTCGCCTGTATCGATACATTACGTCCGGAGAGCGAACAAACGACTAATGATAATAATGACTGAGGTTAGTATACTGTTCGCTTGTGATTATTAGATCTTTAAACATGTTCTAGAACAGTGGTTCTTAACCTCATAGTCATGAGGGATTTGTCAAAATTTCTGTTTTGCCATGGACCACCAAGTTCGTTAATTTGTTTGTCGTTAGTAAAGTACCTAAATGTAAATAAACAGAGGGTTGTTCTAATTCATCTATTTAGCGCGGATCGCGTAGTGTTGACTCGTCACTATCATCTATTCAGGATGGCTCGGAGGACGGACCATTTGGGATGCTTCCAGGGACCTCCAGTGGCCCGCGGATCACCGGTTAAGAACCACTGCTCTAGAATAATACAGCAACGTATACCGCCTGTCATGTATTTATAAATCGACTGCGGTCCTAAAAAAAATTTGTTTCTTAATTTACGAGTCGTGCATAATACGTATTATCTATAAATATATATAATATATATTTAAATAACAATACAAATAGTATTAAACTAATCGCCGAAGTTTATTAATTTTTGATAATCATAATATAATACAGTACAAATAATATTATTTGATAAATTAATTAATTTTGAAATTTTCCTTTCAGATATGCTTGACCCATATTAAATGGGTTGAAAATACGAACAGTGTTCATTTCGATGTTCATATTTTTCTTTTATTTTATAAATTAATTCTTGGCCTAAGTGTTAGTTATTTGTGTTTTGTATACGATACTGTCACTACTTAACACTGAAAAACCTTTGTAAGGACAATTTATATTTTCTAATGAAACTTGGTAGACTAAGAGATCGGCTAAAACTTATCTACTAAATCACATAATGATTATACGATAGTATTAAAGAATATCACAATTTATGACTGTAATTATGCTCACAATATATTATTATATCTTCAGTGTTAAGTCAACATTAATTATGCTATAATGATCATCAGCTTTGGGGCCACCTGTATATTACGTCACAAAAATTTCATAAGTTTTAACCCTTTCTTCTTTCCAATAAGCATAAAAAAAATTATATTAAATTTTCAGTTCCGAATTTATTTTTATGTCCACATAATTAACTATATTAATAATTTTTTTGTTAAAAATTTAAAACTCGTGTTTCAATTTACATGTAATGGTAAAAAGTAGCGCCAAATGGTTTGTGTAATTATATTACACTACGTTGCGGCTCGCCAGCTGAACCTGGCTTGACACGCTACCGCGTGTCTAGATGTTGAAATATGACGTCACAGAATTACCCCTTCCCTAACGTGTGACGTAATAACAGCTGACCCCTTATTGTCAATGAACTTGAGGTTTTTGTTCAGTAGAAGCTGTGTTCTAAGTATGTTGATGGACATTGAAGTCGATTCGTCTGATGCTTGCTGCACCCAGGACAGTCGAAAGTTCCGCCTATATTAGTGTTAGCAACATACGTATTTACATCAATGTCTTTGCTTTGTTCAATTATATCGAGCGGCGGCGAGGAGATATTGTACGTGATCATTTGTTCATAAAAGTATATAATATTCTTAGTATGGATTAATGGTATTATCAATATTCAACAAGGTCTTTTAAATGGCAGTTTATACGGCTTTAATCGTTGTGTAATTATATCAAAACTTTTAAAGTAATAAGTAAATGAAGTTATTACGTCCATATTTCGAATATATTTATTTAAAAAAAAACTAAACATTTTCCTTACTTGCAATCTTTAGTTAGTACTTTTTAATATTAATATGTATTGGTCACGTATTACAATTTTCTATATTATCTAACTCCTTGCGGTCGGATTGAACATTATAATTTTTGGCTTTTAATGTCTTTGTTGGTAAATGTTTTGTAATGTCCAAATTAAACATGCTGTATATACGTAAATTAAGAAAATAATGTGTTCTATAACATCATATTATATGCATGAGTAATATTTGAAATCAATATATTTAAGTAGAATATGATAAAAAATTGTAATGCAAGGTTTAGCACTATTGCAGTAATTTTTATGTCCATTTTATGTCGTCTTATGTTATATTCGTTTATTGTATTTTGAGGCTCGGTAATATAAGATTGATAAATAATGGGACAAGATAATATTTATAATCAACAGTTTTATAATAAGAGTATACAATTCTGCGTTCTGTGTTTTATAGGTGCAAAATTGGTGTATTTTCATACCAGACGTTTTCAGGGTTAATATCATTATATTTTCTAATGTTCTATCAGAGTTTTGCACCTTACAAAGATAAATCTATGGTGCTAATTTTATTTTGTGTCTGCGTGCGTGATTCTTGTGAATAATCAATATTATGTTATTATAATTTTTACAATCTGTACATTTTAGTTTATATTCCATTGCAATGGATATTATATGAGCGTAGTTTAGATATATTTTGAATAAAGAATATAATATAGTGTGTTCTGGTTTGTAAGGTGTCTCTTGTAGCTATAGTTAGTTATGTAAATGGTAGTGATTTTCGTTCTTAATATATTTGTAAATAGTTGATATTTTGAAGTTAGATACCAAATACAGGTCAGTAATGTTGATATTTTAAGCTTTTATAATTTTATCGTAAGCCGGTGCATATTTTATATTACGTATAAGTTATTTGTGTCTAAAACACTTGGTTGATTTCTATATTTATTAAAAAAAAAAGAGGAGCTTAACTTTATGTATCGGTATTTTTCGTTTAATTTTTGAAACGTTAAACTGACTTAAATTATGTCTTGTATAAGATTGCGTTATTTTAATGTTTATCAATTCGATGTTGATTGGGAAATTTTAATATGTGTCAAAAGTATTATAATTATAACGTTGGTGTTTTCGATGGATCTGACCAACTACTACATTACATTATTATCATCACAATACCGTATTTATACCAATAACATTAAAAAAAAAATACTTGGCGACGTTTACTGGGTGGTTTATTGATCACAGCTGCTTTAGCGAAATTATGACGTCATAAGAGCGTAAAACGTCAGTCAGCCATTTTTTATTAACGTCATTTTCTTATTAAATGACATCAGAAAAATCGTTGGTCCGATCCATCACATCCTAAATGTTAGTGGCAGTCGTTAAATGTATCAACATAGCGCACGTAATACTTGTCATATATTGATGTAGTGGGAGGTTTTCTAGCTAGTTCAGCTTATAGCGCTTAATGGCATCACAGATTCCAAGCATATCACAGTACTGTCACAACGAAAAGTTACTATTTCACATTTTATATTGTTAATTATATTATAACTGTTGAGTGTTGACACGATAGCCGTAACACGTGTTTAAATTTATATATGACACACATACACACCACAATGAAACTGTGAATTATCTAGAAAACATTCGACAAATGTTATATATTGTAAGTCTGTAGGATTAATATGAATGTAAATGAGAAATTGACAACGGCTGAGCACTGCCAAGAAGTAAGCTAATTGCGTAGTCGCGTTTGTGAATATAGGAGCGTACTACATTAGGTAAAGAACAGTACAGTGATGACGAACTTTGTTAATTATTAATATATTGATATTTATAGACGTGACTACTTGAAAAAGTTTCGATTGTCCAATTATTGCTCAACGTCATTCGGGAGCTGAATGAGGTATAGGTGAAATAAATGGAAATAAAGTGAATGAGACTGACTCCATGGTTTTATTTATAATATAATCCCATTTACTAATTTATGTTAGATACAATCGAATATATAGAGTTTAAAAATAATTATTAAGATTACACAAAACGTGCAGAATGTACAAATTAGTTTTTTTAGATCCTACATATTTGAATTTCGTTTTGCTGTAAGGATGTATTCTTTTGCTTTAATAAATTCTACATAATTTTCGTCACCGTGAACAAATTATATTATATATTTAGTAATAAATTATAGAAATATTATTTCTGAACTTTAAATTAATTAACAATATTGGACTAGTTTGTTGCGAACATTTGATCACTAGCCACGGATATAATTGAGTGTTTCGAAAAAGCAAATTGTGATTTAATTTTAAATTATATTAAAAAACTATTTAATAGTTATAAAGTTAGTTTGATCATATTTTCAAAATATTTTTTTACAATTCCAATTCATTATAAAAATATAAATTTTAGTTTTGAATTAATGTTATTTATACACAATTATTTTAGAGATCATTGTTTTATATATACAAGTCTTTATTTATAATAATTAGGCCCTAGTTCAAAAATTGGTGACTACTCTGGCCTCATAGGAACATGCATAATATTTTGTACATAACTTAAATATACACTAGTTGCAATATGTATTACATTAATTCGTTAAGCGGAAAGCACTCGAAATGTATTTCTATATTCTAAGGAGTATATAATAGCGATAATATGAATACATGTTACAAAATGCATTGTTGATACAAGACCTACAATAGATGTTTATGTGTAATTAGGGAAGAAACTGTCTGAGTGTATATCGTCGTAGCGGTAGGGCGAGCGCGCGCGCCCTTCGTATGGACTCTTGCTGTCCTTACGAGCCAGGATCTGCCTGTCCTGCCCTTTGTCGTTGGACTGTAATGAATATTTTATTTATTAAGACAATCATAATATTATAATACCACAATACAAAAACAATGTCACAAGTAAACAATCAAACATGTTGGTATGTAATACGTATACATTCAGTGTAGTATAGTAATATTATAATTGATTCAACATTCAATTTCTATAGAGTTTTGTTTCTTTCTAGCGACGATTATACCCACTGGGGTATGGGCTCGGTCTCTTGAGCGAGAGGTCAGGGTTTCGATCCTGAACTGTGGTGCCTTGAAGAGTGCACCCTGAACATTAGACCATCGCATTTTCATGGAATTATCAAGAACATTCACTCTAAATGTAATGTTATGATTCATGGTACAGAAGATTAGTTTAATGTCACATCATTGAAAAATATTTTTAGATCTATTAATCTTTAGTTTTCACCGTATGTTGAACAAAGTCATGGAGTATAGAAGGCAAGGAGAACCATTTCAGTATATTTAAAAGTGTCAACTGAAAGGCAGCAAATTAAGATGGCGCCATAATAGCAAGTGGAAAGTATTTAAAAAGGCGCCCCAAATAATTGGGGTAGGATACTAGGTTAAAGTAGGAAAGAAAAACTTCCTCTTTGTCACCGCGCATTTTATGAAAATGTAAAGTTATTGCATGTCTCCTCATTGCTAAATTCACATCGTTTCCTTTTCCGACACTAGCGCTATTTTGACGACTCTTCGAACCATAATTTGCTGTTTACAAGTGGACACTTTTTCAACTGATCCCCCATACTAGATGGTTCTTCTTGCCTCTACCCTCCTAAAACAAAATGTAAAAAATAAGTTTTTCTAACATTCGTTACCGATGGCACTTACACGATACTCTTGTTCTAGAGGTCGAGTCGCCGGTAGAGGTCTGATCATCATTCGCGTTTTCGTTAGTGGAGTGTTAGGTCCTTTGAACGTGATCCAATAAATTGTGTGCCCGCTGTTGTCGTCTACGTTTGTCGAAAATTTACCGTTCAGATTACTGAAATTAAACAATCACAATGAATTCTTGTGCGTATATACGAAACATATATCTGGTAATAATCTTAGAACAAACAAAGGTACTAAGATAATATAAATATGCAACTAATGACAAGGAGCAACAATCATTCTATAAATTCTAATTTGTTGTTATGTAATCTATAAATAAATACTGGCATGGACACATTTAGCGACGAACGTCCAGTGGTGGGTGGGCTCGGCTATGGTGTGCATTGAAATGGGTTTTTCTAAATTTCTAAGTGCACCCGAAACACGAACCTGCATGCCTGATGAGATCGAAAGTCTTTGAAGGTATGTGAAGTTCACCAACCCGCACTGGGTCAGCGCGGTGGACTATTGGCCCATAACCCTCCTCGCCTGATTTCGAGGAGGAGATCCGTGCCCAGGAGTAGGACATAAAGGGTTGATACTTTTTTTTAACTTTTTTATGGACACATTTTCAAAGTATTGTACGTCTCTAATATACGTACGTGCCCATTCGGAGCAAAGCAGGGCTGGTGGAATTGAAACTATAATTTCCGTGAATTACAATCAAAATATCTTTATTTCGTAAGTAACAACTTATTCACTCATAATTTGTCAATAAAAAGTAAAAATTCGTTTAATATGCAGGATCTACTGAAGATGGTGTAGAGCAAACATTTTCATTCCGTGAAATTGGAATTAGGACGTATATGAAGTACCTTTTGTCACACTCCTTGTACCACCAAGCACCAACATGTTCGGTCGCACACGCACCTTCCTTCCACTCGTCGTTATCAGCGTCATATGTAGAAAACTTCTGCCCAGCGTGATAGGCGAGTGAGTCCCCTGGTGGTTTGTTATTCTTAGATATGATTAAGAAATTAACCCTCCTTTTATATACATGCACTTAATAGGCTTAATATGGGTGTGCCAGTCTACAGAGTATTAGTAGCAATATTAAAGACATAGACCAACACAGACCTCCTTCCAGTGTCGGAGTCCCCGTGTCATAAATTAAAAAATATACCAACCGCTTTGAGAACCTCCTCCTTTTGAGGTTGGTTAAATGTGAAATGAAACATCGTTGCTAGTTTCGTAAATGTTGCGTTAGATTACAAGTACCTATACGTTATTAATATGAATAAATTGATATTTAGCACAATTGCATGTAAAAATATTTTAGGTCATCCGTAAGTTTCTAGGATTTAGAAGAGCTGGACTAATGTAGGTATTTTCGTCAATATGATTAATAAGTATGGACGGCTAAGCAGATTAATAACATACCTACTTAAAAACTCTACCATACCATTTAGATATCTAAATTAAATAAAAATATAAATCAGAGATTAGAATTATAACAAATGAAATACATACCAGCATTACCACGGTAAGTTCCAAGTGAACTTATTCTATAACCTTCGTACTCTGGGCCAATCGTGAATACAGAATAGCTAGCAGCTGCCTCCTGGGTATATCTGTCTTTGCCTGATTCCACTTCTACTCTTAACTCGTACAGTTTCTGATTCGTCAAATAATACAACTTCTCCAAGCCGAGCCAAAACTCCCCCGCCAGATTTCCGAAACCATTTTTATAATCGAACCAACTCTTGTAAAAGTCTTGGGAACCATCAAAACGATTTTGTATTACCTAAAAGCGCGTGCAATATTTTTTATTATGTTTACTTACTACTAAGAATCGAGCGACGGTGGTCCAGTGGGTATGGACGGTGTCTTATGCAAGAGGTTCCGGGTTCGATCCCGACTCCCGTGTGTGCCTTGAAATGGGTTTTTCTACATTTCTAAGTGCACCCTAAAAACACGAGCCCATCGCTCGCTCACTGGTGAAGGAAAACATCGTAAGGAAATCTGAATGGCTGATGAGATTAAAGTCTTTGAAGGTATGTGAAGTTCACCAACACGCATTGGACCTGCGCATCGATGAACTATGGCCCATTATCCTCACCAGATTTCGAGGAGGAGACCCGTGCAGTGGGACATATAAGGGTTGATACTTTTACTTTACTACTTAGAATTGTTAAAAAGACGTAAAGAAAACCAAGTGTGCATTTAGAAGAATATGCTTTGCTGGCTAATTCATCAACAAATATGAGGCAGAGCTAAATATAAGCCAAGCTTTAGGAGCAAGTTCGTTTCGTGTTCATGAGATAGGTTGCTACGAATATAGCAGGACATTTATGGTTATCGGGTAGGTACTGGAGCTTCGTCAATGGCAATAACGTTGCCAGCCTAGCTCTACCTTTATTGTATGAACAAGGTTAGGGGTTCTGAGTCTGTGAGTTGATTAATCTACTTCATCATCATCAGCCTTTATCCGTCCACTGCTGAACATAGGCCTCTCTCAATGAACGCCAAGACGACCGATCCCTTGCTACTCGCATCCAACGCGGACCTGCCACTGCACGGAGATCGTCTTCCCATCTGGTTAATGGCCGACCAACACTTCGTCTACCTAAACGCGGCCTCCACTCTTGAACCTTAATGGCCCATCGGCCATCCGTTCTTCTGAGTGCGTGACCAGCCCATTGCCACTTCAACGTGCTTATTCTTCGCGTGATATCGGTAACTTTAGTTCTCTGGCGAAGGTCTTCGTTTCGAATCCTATCTGCCAAAGAAACACCCAGCATAGCACGCTCCATAGCACGTTGAGCTACGGCAAACTTGCGGACGAGTCGTAAATTAAGAGGCCACGTTTCGGCCCCGTAGGTCATCACAGGAAGAACGCATTGGTTGAAGACTTTCGTCTTCAAACTCTGCAGTATAGACGACGTGAGAATATGGCGAAGCTTCCTAAATGCTGCCCATCCTAATTAAATCCTCCAATTGGCTTCCCTCTCGAAGTTATGTCGACCTAGCTGCAAAGTATGCCCAAGGTAGACATACTCTTGCACGACTTCGAGAGTTTTGCCTTTTTTGATTAATCTACTTATGGTTATAAATTAGTATATAATTATAAACTTTTACCGTCCAACCCCCTCCGGCAGTAGTGAGATCACAAAGCACATAAAAAGACTCAATATCGTACGGTTTTATCTTGTATATTCCTGATATATTGAAACCTTGCAACTGAATCTCCCGGCAATCTGTCGGATATCTCTCGGAGCGGTCCGTCCGTCCATATCGACTGAAAAAAAGATATTGTACTAAGAATGGGCCTCGGTTTATTTGATTTTATCTGGTATAAGCAAATCTACAAATGTACCAGTATGAGTTTATGGTTGAAATTCGACTATTAGTTATTGGTCGGAAGTCGAGTTTGTACATGACACAAAGCGGCAATATTGAGTCTGGATCCTAAGGTTCACAACACAACCCCGAGTTACAAGATAGAGTCTACGAACTGACATAATGTAAAATGTCCAATTATTGTGCGCAGGAAATATGAGAGCTACTTCGTTGATGAAATGGGAAAATTATTTTTCCATTTAAAATGCCACTTACCTGCAATCACATTTACGTGTTCGCTGTTCTTGAATAGTTCGCTTGAATTCATTTATCAATGGATCCAAGGAACCACCACCACTATAAAACAAATTAAAAATTATAACATTCTCTAACTAAACGTAACTTTATGATCTTTTAATCAATAGCTTTTTTCCAATTGTTAGATGTTAGTTTCTAACTCAAGGTAAGTAGGTACACTATTAAATATTTTGCCTAAAATTTAAAACCGAGTAGTCCTGTTCTCTGCATTCATTTTTAACAATTTAAAATTAGATAACCTCTACCCAAAAAGTACTTGTAGTTTGGGAAACAGCTCTTAAAATTTATAAAAAAATATCTCTTATCAATTGTTAGGAACCAAATAAACAAATGTTAATCGAAATTTAAATTGAAAAATATTAAAAAAAAAACCCTCGCTTTATAAATAATAAAAATGTAGGTACTTTTACAAAATTATATCAATTTAAAAAGATTTATTTTTCAACATCCAAAAAAAAAAAAGAATCCAAATCAGTCCATCCGTTTGAGAGTTGCGATGCTACACACATCGACGTTTAGCACATAAAATAAACTTACTTAACTGAGCCTTTTGGGTATTGACGATTCTTAACTTCCGAGAGAATACCAGTTATGGACTCCACACCCTTTAGAGTGGACGCCACCTCAGCCTCCAAATGTGATATGCGATGATTGAAAGCAGAATCAATCTGACATTCTGAAGCATCCGCTAAAATTGCAAGCATTGGATTTTATTCATATTTCATACACTTACATATATTTTAATATTACAAATATTCCGAATAATGAGTTTGAACATTTAATTTAACCCAATAATGCGCCATAAAATTATCAAAGCTGAATTTGGTTTGTAGTTTCTATAATAAAATTATGATATTGATGCATTGTAAGCTGTTATTGCACTATTTCTAAGTGAAGATTTAAAAACATCGCTATGATTTTGAAATTAAGGAAAAGCATACGATTTACAAATACCATTAGCTTTATTTAAAATCCTCTCTGGATTATTGTCTACAAAAGACTTTATTTTTTCCAAATCGTTCTTAATAAATTTCAAAGAATCGCCCAATTTTTCAATGTTCTCTGGTCGTTGTACTGAGTTTGATAAATCTGTTAAACGCCTGAGAATATCATTTGTTTTCTCGTGAATCTCTACATCCAGTCGGTTCAATCTGAAATCCATGTTCTCGATTTTCTTCATATATTTCTCGCTGGCAGTTATTGTATCTAACAGCTTTTCGATTACCACTTCATTATCATTCGGCGCGTTCTGAGCGAAACGAGTATTGTTGTCTCTTTTCGTGGAAAGCATAGCATCATTTAGTTCATCTTCATACTCTTGCTTCCATAAAGAATTGCCAGGATTACTCTTCTTTCCTTTCGAGTGCTTTGACTTTGCTTCACTCGTGATTGTTAAAATTGACATAGACACAAATATGAATTGACTATTTAGCAACATCGCGAACTGTCTGCGGCTACGACACTAAATAACTGACGAGGCGAGCTCAAGCTGTTTATACTGATTGAATGTATATAACAAAAACAGAAACATCATCTGTGAGTGATTCTCACATATCTCTATTGTGTACGCCGTGACAAATACCCTACATATTTAATAAGTAATATTTATAAACAAGACAAGTGTTTGGATAGTTCATTTTATTCTATTACCAGTATTGTGTCAACATTGATGGCGGCGTGTGAGTTTTTGCAAGCATAATTATACATACCCTCGTTGGTTAATTTTGGTGAGAATTATATAAATAGATACACATTGATTATTCACACACGTGTGCAACTCGCATGGGTCACTTATTAAGAAAATAAATATCGTTTATTTGTACACATTAGGAGCCCTATAGCATAGTCAGCTCGATTTTATCTTTTGTACGTACCTCGAAAGTACTTACAGCATTTTCAGTTCAATTGACCGGTGAAAAGCTAAATGTTACAAAGTAATTTATATTTTTTTTGGCAAATAATAATAGTTGGCGGGGTTTGGCCGTTTACGCGAATTTTGCTCATTATTAATGAAATAATTTTAATCTATGGGTGTTATCGCGATTTTAGAAGATTTTTACAGCCCGATCCTGTAGATACATCAACATGGTCACGGAAGGAACTTATTAACACGTTGGTAATTGGATAATGGATATGCAAACTAGCAGTTGAGAACTCATGGATAGTGGAGAAAATCGAACATTCCCTTACAATAATTACAATATAAAACGATAGTCTTCATACAAGCGCTCTCCCAAATATAAAGCTTGAACCGATTTTCCCGAAACCGGGAAATGATTCGGCTGCTGCAAACCATTTAGCATTTAGCAATAATACATTAATAGCTGTATGTGTGGTCAATTATGGGTATAGAAATTTTAAGTTGTTATATTACGAGAATGTTTATTTATATAAAACGAATAAAATAAAATAATAATTACACGTATATATTTTTCTTACAATGAAACACAGTAGTGAATGTAAATGTAAAACCCATTCGGTGTGCTTTGACATTGAATACTACGTAATGGTCCGGCTTTTGGAGTCATTTATGGCTCCAATTAAGGTGCTTCACTATGGGCGCGGACTAGATTTCTATATGGTGTAGTTAGTTATTCTAAAATTGTATTGATTATCACTTATGATTACATCAACAAAGTTAGGATAACGATTTATAATTTCAGCACAGAAAAATTTGTTATTAAATATGTATATTGAATTGTGCTATGACGTCAGAGTTATGAGCACATTACCAACACGAAACTAAATAACCCCAGGCATCGTCATCATCAGCCTTTATCCGTCCACTGCTTAACATAGGCATTCATCTCTAAATGAACGCCAAAGCGACCAAAACCTTGACACTTTCATCAAACACGATATCCTTAGACATAGCCAATTAGCATTATTTTGCCAACATTTAAGATACTAGGATTAGGTTTGCCAGATCGCCAAACCTATAAATAGCCGGACAAACTAGCCAGCTTGGTCGGACATTTGAGTAGGAAGACCGGACACCCAACATTATTGAGGATTTTGTTTCAGTATTTATAAGTATGTCAAAAAATTGAATGTAAAATCAAGCTTTTTTGTGATTATCATACATTTTAATAAATTCTAGTGAACTAATAGATAAATTCGAATGCCAAGTCAGTCTTAGCCTAAGACTAATTTTTGTATCGCTCGTTTGCGAAATGTAAAAAACCTAACGAAAGCCGGACGGAAAGATAATAAAAAAAATATCTAATTTGGTGCATTAGTTCTGAATGTTTTACATTTCGGCTTCGATCTTTCTCTCTTTTCTTTGATTTTTGAATGTAGATTATTTAGTCACAGTATTGTGCATCAGCATACGCCATACAAAATTCAACAATTGAAAGTGTCAAGTGAAGCGCCGGCAAATAAATAACTATCAAGACGACAAGACGAAAATATTGATTATATTGTAATAAAAATATTTTCACTAACCTCTTTCGTATGCCTTACTCTTGCTGCGAGTGTATATGGCGTGTTTCAAATTATCCAGGTCGTTCTTGAGACCAGTCAAAGCACTGTCGAGAGAATCCAGCGGCGTCGACTTAATAGTCCTGAGGACCTCGGCCAAATATTTCATTATACCGTTGGACCTATCGTGAAAGCTTGTCTCCATGTGCTCCATTTTCTTTTCAATAATCTCGATCAACTTTAAATATTTCTGCCTTGCCATCAGAGTGTCCACAAACTTCTCTACTAAGACTTCGCCTTTTGGCGGTCTCCCAGTAGGGGTTGGTGTAACATCCTTTTGTTTTTCCGTGCTCCGAGTTCCATCGTCGATCTCTTCCCCACTGTCTTCGGCGGTCCAGGCACATGATATGATAAGAGCGACCAAAACCGTGACAGTCCTCATGGCTGCTGATTCAAATGGACCGTCGTCTCCCACGGGTCCGCTCACAATGATTCATTACAATCATATGTTTGGGAAGAAGCTCTTATAAGGTAAAACAGATATGTCTCATTCAAGCGTTTTATTTTAGAAATATCCATCTTTGTGTGAGCTGTTTTATTAAACGCTCGACTCAATTTCTCAAATTTCAATCTTATACAAATGTCTTCGCACGTACAAAAATATTTATTTCGAGAAAGAGAAACAATTATGTTAATCGATTCAATGAAAGAAGAATTAGCAACAACATTGCATTCTCTTGAGTGATTTTCGTTCATGCATTATACATATTGAGATTTTCAAATTTGGAAAATGAGAATTGAGAGTAAGGTGTCTGTCTAGAACTCTACGACTCTAGTACAGGCGCACTTAAACAAATACTATGAAGATTTTCATGAGACTAAGGAAAAAATTGAAGAAGGGGAAAGTTAGGGCTCTAGTGCAAAGCTTCATAGCCTTCTAGCCTTCGGTATCGAGCCAGATCTAATAATTTGGAAATGTAATTATAGTATAAATAAAATGGATTTTTCACTAAAGAGTCCTTATACAGTTGAAGGTATTAAACGACATAAATTCTATATATATAATGTGTTTTTAATGTTTATCTACTGGGCGAGGTAGGTCTTAATCATGAATAGTAATTTTATTAGTATTGCAATTAATAACATTATGTCTAATATTGTACATTGATGTTTTATAGATTTCTTGTCATATTCATTACAAAAATCAAGACATCCTTTATAAAATGAATCTAAAAAGTAATAAAAACTTTAATTACAAAATTATTACTGTAGTCAGACTTATAAATATATTTAAAAAAAATAATGTGAATATACATATTACATTCATATGAATATTGAATTAATAAACACAAATTGAATTCTTATGAAACACCGAAGCAAACAAGTCGACAGTTGACAACAAGATAAAGGAGTCATCTGCCGTATCTGCTAGTAGATATTACAAAAGTAATTAAAATAGTGTCAGTCTCATACACAAGTAAACCGAATTAAGAAGTTTCTTCCCATATTATTTTCCGCCTTTTGTTGCAATAAAATGTTGAAGGTAAGATTACATATGTATTACTTTAAACAAGTTTTGTGCTAGCGAATTTATTTTTATGCGTTATAATTAATTATTTACACACAATTTATTTTTATGCGTTATAATTAATTAATTATACACAATTAATTATTTAGTTTCTAAGTTCAACCAAGTTAATATATTGAAACGAATGGCTACAGATGCGAAGTGTTATATATTTTATTTTATTGACAGGCGACTGTTCTTAAATTATTATTAGTAAAACGAATTAAACCAATGAAAATTTGGTGTATAAAATTTACTATGCCTGACACTGTAATATACACTAAGCGTTCCTTATGAAATTAGCCTATTCTTTTTAGCAATACAGTTTTCAGTGACATTTAAATGATTTTAATTCTATTCTATCCCTTATACTTTTTCAGGGACTTGTTGGTCTAGTGACTGGGGGTGCGTCTGGTCTTGGAAGAGGCACCGCGGAGTATTTGATAAAACATGGAGGGCGCATCGTGATCTGTGACTTACCCAACAGTAAAGGCCATGAGGTGGCCAAGGCAATGGGAGTAAACGCAGCGTTTGTACCCGTTGATGTAAGGATTACGTTTTATTCAAAATTTAAGACCCTAGAGCTATATATTAATTATTCAATGCTACAGTTTATATTAACTCTGTGTGCACAAATGTGCTCTCCTAAACTCTACATTGCGAAAAGGTGAGGGATGCAAGGTTTTTTGTAATGATTTTGCATACATATTATTAACTAAAAAATAAACACAGAAAATTACGTTGCGTTACAAAGAAATAGTCATATTTATATATGAAATATAATATGTTTAAATAACAACAACAACAACAACATAGTTTATTTCAACAATTACAGCTATTTAAAACACATAATATTACAAACAAAATTTTACAATGGTACGAATGCTGCATATTGACAGTTTACTAGCTTATGAGTTAAATATAAAATAATATAAATAAAGATAGCTTAACTTTAATTCTATCTTAATTTTTATCCCTTACGAGAGTCGACCAGTGACAATAATCAATAATGATCCAGGTCAGGCTTATTTGTTACATTATGCCAAAAAATATTATATAAAGTTTTGCTGCAAAGAAATTTTTTATGAATATTATCTTTTCTGAACAGCTACATTAAATTAAAATTTATTGTAAATTTAAGTACATATTCATAATTAGGTAAATAATATACGCAAAACTTTAATGAATTTTGTCTCCTTAATAATTTTTATTTACAAATTAAAATTTAAACCTGAACGTAATTACTGCATTGTGTAGGTACGCTATAAAAATCTATATAAATAAAAAGGAATCTTCAAAATGTATGTACATAACTTCTTTATTACCACTGCACCAAATTAGATAATTATTTTGGTGTTGGTTTGTTATGACGAGGTTTGTTTATAAATCCCACCATGGCTCAAGCTTTGTCTTGGCGGTGGGGCTCAGTAGCCTAGGGTGAACGCTACAGCTTGGGCGAAGCGAATTGAGCCGAGGGGGCTCTTTGTACCTCTCTTATAAGAAGAGGGGGCAAAATGAGCAGGAGGCAAGGGTTGAGGTCGGGAACCTCACCACTTAGTACTTTCCCGACGTTGGGGGGATTGTTCTATGTTGCGGGACAACCCCTCTATGGAGGTGGCGACGGTCACCCCGAGGGACTGACTAGCCGTCGAGGTGCCCTGTTGCTTGTAGATCCGGGCACCTTAAAAGGCGGCAGTGGTGGCACTCGCCGGGTTTTAGTGGGTAGAGCTGCGTCCACTTACCAGCTTTCGGGCGCAGCGAGTCCCACTCACCCGCCTGGGGAGACCCACTCACCACTTAAAGAAAAAAAAAGGTTTTTTAAAAAAAGACCATCGGTAAGGGTACCCTTTTTGGCTAAGGGCAGAACAATGATTGCCGGTTTCAGCATGGGGTAAATAAACATACGGAAGTATATATAATATTCATTGTTTTAGGTAACCTCAGAGGAAGATGTGAAAAATGCCCTACAAACAACTGTGGACAAGTTCGGTAGACTGGATGTAGCCGTAAACTGCGCTGGTATCCTGTACGGAGCCTATACCTATAGCTTCAAAACTAACGAAGCCTTCGATTTAAGTATATTCCAGAAAGTTGTTAATGTACGTATATGAAAGCAAACGAACACTATCATTGTAACGAGGCTTAAGTTAATGATAACAAATTCTAAAGTATCAAAATTCAAAACATTGGTACCACTAAATTCGTTACGCCGGTTCTTCCTTGTTGTTTAGCTTTGGAACAATAAGATACTTTTGAGTCTAATCCGTACTAATATTATAAAAGGGAAAGTGTGCGCGTCTGTTTGTTTGTCCGTCTTTCACGATAAAACGGAGCGACAAATCGATGTGATCTTGTGGAGTGGAGATATTTGAAGGGAGGAAGGGATCACTTCGCTAAAATAACGGGTGGAAGTTGGAACTTTGAATGGAGCATTCCGCCATGTATGCGGTATGCGTACAATTTGTAACTAACACAAAAATCCTTTTAGAGACTTTCATTTTTTTTGCAAATCTTCCCCCAAACCCGTAAAATATGTGTGTCCTAATGCTCAGAATCTGTACATATGAAGCCGCGGGCAGAATATAGTTGTAAATAAAAATACTTTGTGTGTATGTATATGTGACATCCGGATGATGACCGCATTTTTAAAGATTTGTTCTTTTCAGATAAATCTAGTTGGCACGTTCAATGTGATCAGACTGGCAGCAGGGTTGATAGGCAAGAACGCGCCCGACGCCGACGGACAGAGAGGTGTTATCATAAATACAGCCAGTATTGCCGCTTACGATGGACAGGTACTCAATGTGTACAATCTGTTTCCAATTATAAAATTGTAGCAAATATTATATATAGGAAAATTGGCTTGTTTGTCCTTCAATTATACAAAAACAATTGAATGAATTCTCTTGAGGCAAGGAGAAACATACCAAATAATCATCATCAATCCGAATACTGCTATAGCTAATATAAGTTAACGCCGATGAATCTGCGGATAACGGAGAGTTCCTAATTTATACATACCTATCAACTTAATATTCAGCAAACAATAAAACTAATATTTTATATAAATGCAAATATAAACATTTAAAAAGGCTATATTTGTATCCAGAAGACATGGTATTTCCATAAAAAGCTTTTTTAACCTTTGTACCTCATCCTTGTACAGCATTAAATGTAAAACCAACTAATAAAGGGGAATCGAGTAAGCATCTTAGTTTTTATGATTGTCACAAATGTGACAATATAGAAAAGAACTGCTTCCATAATGCGACGTGTCAGACGCAGCACCAGCAGTATTCTGAAAGTGTTAGGTGTTAGTTGATTGTTTTGAAAGTCCAGTTTGGAGACAATGGACGAAGGCGCATGTCTCTATGTTAAAATTGATAAAATAAATTAAATAATATAATTATTTATATTGAGAAATGTCTACAATCACTAACATAGTTTATAAGTATATTTGTAACTAACAAAATATGGATTTTAAAATCTGAAATAAATGTATTATTATTATTATTAATATATAATATATCTACATATATAATACATCTCAACAGTAAATAAAGTCGGTTTGCGGAGTTCTTTATGGTTTTTTCGGCGCTCTCGCCTGCACGCTCTGCTCTGGCAGAACGCAATGCATGCATACAACCGGGTTCACACCAATGTCTATCAGTGAACAAAAACGTTCGTGTGATGGTGACAAACAAAATTTGTTTAATTTAATTATCATTAGCAAGAAAGTTATGTATCTTCAGGCAATTAAGTTAATTGGTCAAGGGAGGATGCTATAATACAAAACTTTATTTTATAGAGGGGCCAAGCAGCCTACTCAGCATCGAAAGCGGGTGTTGTAGGGATGACAATGCCAATAGCCAAAGACCTATCCAGACAGGGAATCAGGGTCGTTACCATTGCCCCAGGTGAGTTATCCAGCGTACCCTATATAAGTTTTTCCTTCCAGCAAATTATTATCTAAGTAAAAAATTCACTTATTGATCTTTAAGCAAGAAATACTTAATTGTTATTAACTAACAGTGTTTCGGACCTGTCAACGAGAATACCTTCTATTTTCTGTTGCCCTGTAACGGTTTTGATTCTTCTCTTGGTTGGTTTCATACGGGAAAAGAGTCGGACAGGCTAGTGTAAATGGCAAGGACACTCAACTATGTAATGCCCAAGGATATGTATGAAAGTTGCCTGGAATACGAGTAGTTCCGAATCGTATATATTGGGGGAGATGTTGACAAGACATCATCAGGTGGCTCATCAGCTGTCAGTTTGCTTGTCTCCAACTAAGATAAAAACATTAAATAAATAGACTTGAGACTACAAGACTTGAATAATGACATAACTAAAAGACGTTCAGTAGGGCTATTCTGTAAAAACCATTTCGATAGACGATATCGAGCTTCATCTGAGTGATGGAGCTCACTTTACGCTCACTTCGAAAGCGAACTTTATTGAATTCGTCATATCACCCCGGATTTCGCTTTCGAGATTCGAAAACGACCTTACAGAATAGCCCTACAGGTATTACTAAGTCCTACTTTTGTCAGTTTACGTACCTTCTTCCTACGACTCATACTTAGTTATACATATCACAATTATCATATTATACTTACTTCAACAAAATCTTATCTAATATTAGTATGTATGATGTTATGATTTAATTGCTATCGAGTATTTCAAACATGACACACGTGCTTTAAGTAAGGTAAACTTGACATTTGATCTTTGTATCTGTCTGATATTCATGTGATATGGAGGTACTGCGTTCCTTTATATTTTTTACTCCGTTGTATAGTCTGTATCAAATGTAAGGTCACCAGGCTGCTTTTAATTTATTTTTGTCATTTTCATTCCCCTATAAATTCTCTTAACACTTATATTTACTATCTGTATGTGATCGGTTAGGGATCGGCCGTGTTAGAGACCTGTATACACCAGTAGACATATAAAGGCAGATGACGAAGAACATAAATATTCTAGGAAGCAGCCAAACCAGAAAGCCAGCATCTTAAAATAGGGACATAATTCAAAATGATTAATCTCTTACTGCTTACGCCAGACTTATGAATTAAATAATCTAATAAAATATCGTATGTTGGTGATATCTTTTATGTTGTGTTATTGATATCTTTATATGCTCTTTCAGGTATATTTGAAACCCCCATGTTCTCGGCAAATGATAAAGGAGGTCGAGAAATAGTGGCAGCACAACCGTTCCCCAAACGACTGGGAAAACCCGAGGAGTTTGCTCACTTGGTTACCAACATCATACAAAATCCGATGCTCAACGGAACCACAATTCGCCTCGACGGTGCTCTTAGATTACCATAAATTCACATAAATATATAAAAATACTTAAATTTAGACGGAATTTTCATTAAATTCACCATCTTACATGACTTCGCTGTTGTATCTATGAGGACTATGATAAAGATAATTAAATACAAAAATAGTTTCAAACAAAATAATAACATCAACAAACTATAGGTAAATAACACTAAGTATATGTAAATGCCATAATACATTGTAACGTAAGTTTCCACTTTGCGACAAAGTTTTCAATGAAAGATTGTCCCAAATCACACAAAATCCCCCAAAACAATTTTTCACATCTCAATCGAAATGGATAAATATAATATCAAAGAGAAGAAATATAATGGATCCGACACAAAAGGCTTCCTTTTGTACTTGGTCGAGCTACGCAAATATTTTTTCTCAAAGGTTGTCTGTGTCCTTAATCTGTAACCTTACCCTGAAACCTCTGAATACATCTCTATGTGGTATCGGATTTTTTAAGAGTCTTTTGAATTCCACCTTTATATTGTTATTTGTACTTAAAGAGCTTAATATATATCATGAGTATAAACCTATTTTTTGGTTTATTTGAAATGGAAGTCGTGAATGTGAAAATGTTTATCATCATATTATTATGTATAGTACGTACGTAGCTTCGGTTCCACAAATCTAACAAACCGTTAACTATTAAGGTTTTACGCTCCAGTCCAGTCCTCCCGTGACCATGGTTGCTGTAAAGTATCCGAAACGTCGGGCTTGTAAAAAACTTAATAAACCGCGATAATATCCGTAAAAGTTGTTCCTATATAATTCAGTTTTAAGCTTTAAACTTTTTAAGGATAAAAATAAATGTTGCAAACGTCGTGTTGGGCAAATTATTATCGATAAATGAATTGTTTGGTTTCGAGTAGGTTTATTAATGTTTTTTTGATGAACTTTGATATTATTTTTGTGTTTTTACCTCATAATAATAATAAAACAAAACTATATTATTTTATTGGGATTAGATAAAATATATTTAAGTCGGAATCCTGCATAGTCTTAACCAGTTACTTACAGGGAGACAGCATTAAATAAATTCGAAGAATAACTAACGAAGACAAGGAAAGAATAATATATTATATCTTGTGAATTGCCATTGGTCATCTGCCTAGCCTTTTCCCAACTATATACTGGGGTCGGCTTCCAGTCTAATCGGATTCAGCTGAATACCATTATTTTACATGGAGCGACTGCTTATCGGACCTCCACAACCCAGTGGGTGATACGGTACCCCCCGGTTATACTGGTTGTCTCTCGGGCTTCTGACGACCTGTAACGACTGTCAAAGATCCACGAATGAAAGCCGAGACCAACAGCTTAACGTGCTTCCCGAGGCACGGAAGAGACTCGGTATGTAAAGATGGTCACACCCATCCACGAATCAACCTCGGCAAGTGTTGCTTAACCTGGTGGATCGATTCGCGCAGCTGTTACCGCTGCGAGCTCGTCGAGCTCCTCCTCCTGGTCTTATCATTGGTATTTCGTAAAATGACTGCGTGCTTGAGTAGTGTGTTTGGGACTCTGGTCTGACAGATTAGGTTAGGTCATGTGAGCTTCTAGACTACATACTTCTATATCCTATTTGTTCTTGGGGGTATTGTAGGCTAAATATTTAATAGGAGAACATAGCTTTATTCTTCGTAATTTATTAATAAAGAACAACATTCTTAGATAAATGCGTTTGTCCAGAGACACAAAGTGTTTTTTTTAGTAATTTAAAGATTTCATTATTTTGTAACTTTAAATATGTATGTAATTGAACTTTGAATATGTATGTAAATAAAAACACACACAAATATTTATATTATTATTTTATTTTTTTATTTGTATTTTGGTAATCTATTTTGTCGCCTCCACTAGTTTCAAAGGTAAGCAATAAGCATACTTAATAACGTTTAAGTATCAAGAGCTATATTTCGCTAAGACATTTAGGTTTTGTTTTCTTTGAGAAATAATATAAAGCTTCACAGACGGTAATAAAGGTTAGTTTAGCGGATATCGTTTATTTTACGGAAAATAATCAAGCACAACATACTTTTATTAATTATCTTATAATAAAAAAATACAACAATTTTAAACGAAAATATTATTTATTTCTACATAAACGTACGACGGAGCTACAAGCACCGTCTCGGGCGTGCATCTCACAATATTTATTATGTAATAAATACAGACGATGCACGGACGACATCTCACACCGCCATGCGTAACTAAGTCATAAGTGGTCTATAGATCATTGACTGTTTACAATTCGTGACCTTTTTATATAAATAAAGTAAAAATATGAAACAGAACATAGTGAGGTAACGACTCAAAATATTTTTTTTTTTGTAATAGGTCATTACCGTTGCTCCTCTATTTACTGAACTGCACCGAAATTCATGCGTACAGCGTTAGCCGTACGAGCCAATCGAGAACCCACATTAATAAGTTAAAATAATAATACGCCGTTCGTAATGACAAACGATTCAGGAACGCGGTACTATTACGTGATGCTTCATGTGATGCGTGAGCGAGTTTGGTTACAGTTAATATAGGAGCAACGCTTGTATAGCTGAAATAATGCGATTAATTATTATTAATATTAGTAACAATTAAACGGTATACGAGAGCGAGATGCGAGGGACGCGTATTGCGGAGTGCCAAGTGTTAGGGCCGGGCGCTCTACAACACGGCTGTTACAATACATAGTTTGATCGTCAACATTCGCAGAGCCCCCGCCCGACTCGCCTCACGACCGCCTTTAAACATTTAACACATAAATAGCCGTACATCTATGGTATCAGATAGATTTATTAAATTCATCAACATCAAATGCGATATTGCATTGGTAATTGGCCAGCCCCATACAAATAGATTCAACAATAACCGTTACAATCGAATGAAACTGTTTACCTCGCCCTATCTATATGTACAATTAATAAAATATAACTAACACGGCTCGCGAATTAAAGTTAGGTGCAACAGAAATAATCGCTTAGTTACTTAACATTTACAGCTAATGTGAACCGTTCAGGCTTGCCGCCTGTAGATTCGCTCAAATTACCGTTCTCACAAACTTAAAACGACAGAATACTATACACAGACTAAAATAAACATCATCGACTGAGATTAAATCTAACTTATCGTTAATGAACAACAAAGTGGTTAACTTACATATTGTGACGCGTTTGTCGAGCGTCACATTACGTCACCGTGCGTTACCGAGCGTACGATTACTGTTAGTTTGGAATGTGTGTGACGCGAACGATCCCATCCACTCCGACTACCAACCGCTGCGAGCTGCCCACTGGTGATTTTTGTGGTGATGGTAATGATGATGTGGTGATGGTGATGATGATGTGGTGAACGAATCTGAGCGAAGTAACAGAAGCCGAGAGGGGGCGGGCTGCGTCACGAGTAGGGTACAAAATGATCACGACACCGACATACACATCGACATTAAATCCATAACAAACTATAAACACCAAAAGGATAAAGTTTCACAAAATATTGCACGTTCTCAACTGAATGTTTGTGATAAAATATTATTTTTGTTCAAATGTCGACATACACATCGGTGTTGCACCGTTGGCCAGTCACACACAGGGTGATCCGAGACACGCCAACAACCGCATATTATGCAATTAATTACCTGCTCATCGCTTACTACTAATGAACTCAAATGTACACTTACATATAACACTCATCTTGGTGTACCGTTTAAAAATACTTATCTATAATTCATAAATATAGATATTACTTACACCAATGCTAAATAACGTAAGATGTATATTACAACCTAACCTTAGCAGTTAAATAGTAGATATAACGTTACAAGCATAAATATACCTACATTCATGTATTGATTGCGTCCATTACAAAAAATAATGTGAACTGGGTGTCGGAGCGATTGGCGAACTGCGTAAATCAGTACCATTTCACAGCTGTTATTGTCTATTTATTTTTGAACGAACATAACATTGCACTGAATGTAGCAGCCGCGCGCCGCAGCTACTAACCCTGTACGATCACCTAACTAATGGCACACGACTAACTCACCAGTGAATACTTGAATCGGATTAGCATTAGCGATATATATCCATCGTTTGTATAAAATTAATATAGTATCATATCAAATGATAATTGATACACTGATTTCGTATAAAATTTAATCAATTAAAATAATTGTTTTACATACACACGTACCATCCATACGATTCTTAATTATCTACACTACTGTGGCCTTCGTCATAGTGGCTAGCGGTGCGAAAACGATCCCCCCCATAAGTATATACCTCCGTTTAAAAATGGTAAAAATAATACTGTTACAAATCAATTAAAAAAAACAATGCGTACAAATATATAAATACTGTATAAATGGTAACATGTGATGGTAATGACAGAGGTACATAACGTATCAAAGGAATCGTGGCTTAAAATGTAACTATTGTAAACTGAAGGCAATGATATTATTACGATGCCCGCAAAGATCAATAATATTAAATAAAATTTATTTCAAGGTACAATTCAAAGCTGGAGTGGACAATTAAATTACTAATTTGCCTCAATGTATATCAGATCATAAACTATTAACCATAAATTAGTGTATTTTGTATGAAATTGTAAACTTGATGGTAGTTAGCTTACATAAAATAACTTTTCCGTGTCAAGAAGCACTATAACGTTACAATTTCATAGTAATAGTTCAATTCAAAAATCAAACACATTTTTAGAATATAATGAGAGCCACACGGTGTAAATATTACGCGAAATCATTATACGTCTCGTTCATTGCCATTTAAAAAGGGACAAGAATATAAAATCTAACTGGATGTGAGTAGGATTTAATTTTGTAAATTATTATTAAATGATATTTAGAATACTACAGATAATGTATTATTGACTCACACCGTGTTTCTCCATACCAGGCTATAACTGAATTTAATGTCCGAGAAAACGACAGAAACATGGGTGCACTAAATCCGTATAATTGTATTTTCAAATCGCATGCGAGACAACATTTAATATTTGACCACCACAACGCCTCAAGGAACTTTGATTGTTTGATATATTTTACATTTTAATACTACACCAGGTACTAAGTCCCTTCCTATTGTCAAAAACTTGCCCCCTACAACAGTTTTTGCGATCAAATTAACTAGATTGTATTACCGTGCAAAATAGCTTCATTACGCGATAAAATAAACTGGGTCATTGTAAACGTTATGTCAATAAAAATTAGTTATCACTGGACGGTATAAAAGACAAAAGGTGGTGCCATATTATGCCATGCTTGTTTTACAAATACCTTTTATTTCGTTACCTTAGGTAAAAACTGAACATTTAATAATATTAAATTTATAATATATAATAATATAATATACATTTAGTCGTTGATGCGCTCTACTATACATAATATGCACTTGGTGCGATGGCTATATAATTAAATTATATAAAAAAACATTCACAATTAATACAAACTGTCAATCATATCGATCTATTAATTATTATAAGAATTCAATATATACGGTTAAACGATTACGGGGCGGCTCCCCCCGTGCTGGGCCCCTGGTCCTCTTCACCCCGCCAGGGAGACCCGCCGTCGCATTTCTTGCCAAACATCTGGCGCCAAAAAATTACAAAAATAAAACGTTCCCAAATCAAATTTGTAACGCATTTTATAGGCAGGTATCACACAATGATAATAACATTATTATTTTTTATATAATAAGTATAAGCGCTTCCGCAATAATGGTGATTGTTTTTCTTGAGTACGTACGCTACTATATTTATGTTAGAAAAATACGAAATAATGTACTTTTAATAACATATTTTATATGTTAATAAAGAACAATATGGTTTATAAAAATACATTGTCATTTTCGGTCACAGACCCAAAGACGCTAGTACCCATAGTTTTTTTTAAAAATCTATGATTTTTAAGGCTTTTGCACGTATTTGAGATATTTTTTACATAATTACAATATAAGTAGCATAAATCACTGTTAAACGCTATTATAATATTTACAAACACTATCCATTTGTACTGGTACGGCCGATAAAATTAATATAGATAAAATTACAACATTCAGATAAACATCTTTTATGGAACAACTGTAAAATTTTAAACACGATTCTCATCACCAATAATTCAATTATCTTAGCATATAATAATGATACATATAGAGAAATTTAATTTTCAAATATCAACTCTCAATATAACCTTATAACAATTTCCAGCCGAACAACATTTGCCGCGTCACTATCACACGTAACATACGTAACAAGACGTAACACACCGACTACACCAACGTACGTCATTAGTGAAGACAGCTCTTAACTTCTAAAGTAAAGTGCACAAGTCTCAAAAAGAAGTAAATCGTGTACTGCAAGTAGTGAAACAATAGGTCGAGCTGCGAGACACTCGCGCCCTCTACACGCACTCAGCTAAAACTAACAATATACATACAATATGATCACCTCAACTTACATTAAAAACTGTTCATCAAATTTCTTCGTTTAAAATCACAGACGCTTTCCTAAAATATGTACTGTAATATTTTCCACCGCTACGCTTCGGATTCGTACATAGGTAGGAGGTTATAGGTTAGGTATAACAACATACACTGCTCAATAAATTAACGTAGTGCTACACGAGGGGGTGTTAAATATTTTTTTTATGTTTTAAGAGATTAGGCAGATAAATATCTGTTTATCTGTATTGGGACTAGGCGCGCGCGGCGCAATAACTTATTACTTTTAATCACACACCAAGTTATAACTAAAACTAAATAATAATAATTAATGATTTGTAATATTCTAATCCATCCGACGTGCTAACTGCTGCGCTCTGAACATCTTCTGTCGAAGCTCTCTCTTCACTGGTATTTCAAGACCTGAAAAGTAAACGTATCTAATTATGAATTTATTGTAGTACAAATCGCATGTGTTCGCTATAGTTAAAATACACAAAAAGAAAGTATACAATCCTCCCCCATTCCAATCGTTACGTTGCCGCATGAATAGAGTCCTGTTTCCGTCACAAGCGTTTAACAAGCGTTTTGTTAAAGCAAGTTTACTTTTACATACTCCTAAATGCGTGTTAACATGTGCACGCCTGAAATAAAACGTGTAATTGTAAACGTTGTTATCAAAACGCGCGTTAAACGCTTGTCAAGGAAACCGGGTCTGGTTTCACCAAAAAAATCACTCTCGTTTGAAATGATTTTCATTCATTCAATCATTACCATCACCTTGACGGTAGTTATAAGTATTTTTATTTGTATGATATGGATTATATTAATGGCTAACGTTGTTAGTGATGTTCGATTGGTAAAGATAATTACATTATAATATAATAAAATTATTAGGTAAGTCTAAAAAATGCAATAAAACGATTAAGCCGCATTGCAGAGAAATAAAATGATATATGTGTATGTACAGTGTACACTTATATCAATGTGCAACCGTGGTGTGCCCGCCATATTACTAGTGCAAGGTAAATGTGCAGAACTGACTCGAGATTACGATGCTTACTCTAGATGGGCGAATGCGGCTCAATCGTGTCGTTTGGCAGGAATCCGCACCTGACACAAGTAAAACATTTGAAACATGTGAAATATTTCATATACCTATTATATCATACTACGATATATTACGTTACTACTCTCCTTACAACATCACTAATCATCTAAGAATGATGCGAAAGTCGATCTTACTATCTTACGTTACAAATGCTAAATCAAGAGCAGGCCATATTCTACCATAACATTATGTTTTGGCAATTATGTTTACTCTGAAATGAGAAATCTTATATGTACTTGATACTGTGCTTCTACTAATATACAAATTAAGTGAGGTGTCTATGAGTCATGAGTAAATAAATTTAAGATCTATATTATTTAAATTTTTAAAATCTACTAACGTGAAACGCTATAATGTTTCTTTATAATTAATTGAAAATAAACTTTAAATAATATAATCTAAATGTTATATATTATAATTTTTCATTTCTTTGTGTTCTAACAATATGCTTAGCATGATAGTAATAATTTTCTCAATAATCTAGATTGTGACGTAACAGTTTTATTCGCTGTCACGCTATTAGCTAGATCGATTTTTTTAAGTGGAGGTATTTATCGGGGTTTGAACTTTGAAGATATGAAGTGAACTTAATTTGAACTATATTATATACATATTCAATTATATTTAAATTATATTATATAAATATTCAGTTAATACGTAAAGAAAGAAGTAGATGGTTATTTTGATAATCAATTTGAAAATTAGGAGTGATTTTTAAGACGCTATGTTTCAAAGCTTCAAATAATTAATTGAAACGGTGTTATATGGCTTCCATCAAAATAAATTATTGAATAAAAAAAATGTAAATTAAAATGTAAAATATCCAAAACGTCGGGTTTATAAAAACCATTTGTCATTTATCATTTCATTATAATAAAATGATGAGTATCAATTTTCATAATATAAATTAATAATATTTATAGTTTTTCCGTTTATTGGATTTCAGTTATTCCTCGGTCAAGCTAACGGCGCACTCGGCCGTTTGACATTGTGTCCTAACATAAATACATATTATCTAATATTACGTAAGGATTTTTTGCAGGTTGTAAAAGACAAAGTAACATGTATTGCTTCTACACAATTATTTACAGATACATCCATGAAATGTATTAAAACAATCCCTCTGGATAGCCATCTGGTTCGCCTACATAGGTATAATTTTTATTTCCTTTTAATTATGTTGCTAAAAGTTGCGATTGAAAGTTCTGTCTTCACATTAAAGTTCAGCTCAGAAAGCTTATTGCTTTTCTGGGGTTTTTGATTTTTATATTCGGCCTGTACGTTTATTCTTTGTAATAATATCTATTAACTGTCTATTCTGATTTAAAAAAAATGTATGCTCTAGGAATACAAAACACTAAGATCTCATCGATAGTAAGATTTGTAACGAAAGATAAGATAACGGTAATCACGCTGAATTGGATTATCCGAAGACTCTAAAAGGTTCTAAACGAAGGATCTGATTAATATATTGACCAAAAAGTTCCACCAAAAAGCACCTTAAATATTCGTTAATTCTTATAAATCTTAACCGCAATTAAACACAATGCAAATTAAACACATATATCAGATTGTGAATTATCATCTATAGATTCTTAGGGGTTGAAAGGAGGTAGGTGCCGGTCCTCCCAGCTACTCTTATTAATTATGATTAGTTCATGATGATGATGATGATGATCACCAAATAGAGCAAGATGCTTACATCGCTACAAAACCATATCACTGAACTTTATGTAGGTTAACCACATGAATTATCGCAATTTCTACAACACATTACCATTCATTTCAGCGGTACATATTTTGAAATAGTAATAAATAAGTGAGCAAATTGACTCGCACTTTCTAAGGAAACGTGTTTTAGCGAGACTGTTACTTTTTAACGGGTAAACATTTCCTAAAGCGATTGTTGTTATGCACGTAAACAATAATGTTTGTTATTATGAAATTTTGGTGCCATTAACACTTTATTGGTTAGCCCAATTAACCTTAAATTAGATGGATAGTTTGTATACAAAAATATGTGTATACAAATTATTCTAATTTTTCGGTTAAATATGCAAATAAGAACTAGAAGAGCTGCTATTAGCCAAACGTGGTCTTAATTCGCGTATAAGTTGTGGTATTGATACGTGCAATTTAAAATGGCCATTCTGGAAGACTCTTAAGAAAAGTTATACGTGAAAACCAAGACTAAAATACAACTAACTGTCTTATTGGATGTAAAGGAAACATCAGTACTTATGATTAAAAATGGCCGGCTTTATGAGGTTTATAATAAAATTATGAACACAGTAGTTTATTTGAATAAATGGTTTTTTCAGTAGATATTTTCACATTGCTTTTCTTTTAGGACAAATAATCGAAACGCAAACTTGTTTTCAAATCTATTTTCATGAGGATAATGTAATCCATAAAAAGGGGGATTACCTACCCTAGAAACATCGTTATAAAACTAAATTAACAAATCATTTTGATGACATAAGAAACATGCTACGAGTGATACAATAATAAAACATGATACATTTGAGAATTGGACTTTGCGTGGATACTGCGGGATATACTTTTTATATGACAGACAAGGAAACCGAAATTCAATTAAATGATCTGTAGATCAAGGCATTACCTCGGCTAACTAACTTTTTGAAAGGAGCAACCCATTAGAGTTTCTTGCTGAATTCTTATATACTATACTACTATAGTAGTATGTATTGTTTGTATTTAATTTTTTTTTGTAATAGAATATTTGAAAAGACTAGTTCCACTGAGTTTATTTCGCCGGTTCTTCTCAGTGGACTTGCTTTGGAACCGGTGGTCGACTCAATTGACGTTTAAAAAGATACTTTGATAGTACTATTTCGAATAAAATTGTTGACTTTGACTTTGATTAACTTTTATTTTATTCCTTATTTTTTGTTCTGTCCTGATTATGGCGTTTTGAAATTTCTGTAAAACATATAGGTCATTCGAGGAAGCTAACACGAATATTGAGATTTCGACATTTTAACGATGAGCAAAATAACTTTAATAAAGTTTATTCAAGTTAATACAATTTAGGATCCGAAAGAAAAAAGACGAAAGCTATTATAAGGTATCGTTGTAAAGGTAAATGGTTAAATCTAATTAAACTCTCACTTTAATGTTGGCAAAAAAAAAATCACAAAACATCTACAATGAAAATGTAGCTTTGATCAGTACAAACAAAAAAACCTTTAGCTTTAAAAACAAACTGAGCAATAATGGCACCAAGAGTTAAAAGTCACAATAAAGAATCCAATTAAAACGAAACCCGCTAGCGCAAACACGTGGCGAGATAGAAATTTATGGAGATGAAAGGAACAGATATTGTTTCACGTTTTATATTGTGTGCTGACAAAAAACACAAAGTACAATGTATTTTCAACGGGCCATTTTATACCGACAAATCTAAAACTCGAACCGGCATTTAGTTTGATTAAATAATATAATTGATTATTTATTAATTGATATAATGTCCACAAATTCTTTCATTAACAAGTATTAGTTTATTCTAAATGTATTTTCCTATTCAAATAATGTAACTAAGCGTAAGGTAACTAAAGCAGTACCTATGGAAGCAAGAGTCATATAGTTTAAAACTTTAGATATGAACTCATATTTAATAATATTATGTTTTATTGTTTTAATGTTTTATACAGATAATATAGTATACTATATAAGTTTCATTTGTAGTTTCTGGAAATTACAGCAAATTTTAATATTTATCAGCTTATAAATCGCTTGATAATATTCGTATAGTACAACCGTTAAGATTTATATATTGAGTTACGTATTTTAGAGGTAAGAACTTGAATAACTAGTCCTACATGGAACTGGGTTCTAGGTCATTTATATACAATAATTATTTGATTATCTAAATATTTACATTGCAGTCGCGAGCCAACGTATTAGTGTTGAATATATTTACATATATTACGAAATTAGTTCCAAATTTACATTCAATACATTAAATTACATGATGTTCAAAATGTTTTGTATTATACTACATAACATTTAGAATATGAACATTATGTCTAAAAGTAAAACGATGAAATGTGACAGTGGTGAAAAGCTTATAAAAATATGCATGGTGAAATAAAGCTGTGACTCGTTCCGTGTTAATAACTATAGTTCTAGAAAGAAAGGTGATGAATTTAGAGTTGCCAGATCTCGCTTACATCAGCAATAACTATTAAAATGTGCTTTAAAAATAAGCGTTTTAAAATAGTTACTGTCATGGATCAAAAATGGCACTGACAACTCTAGAAGTGTAAGTGTGCTGTTACGAATATTGCATAGATTATATAAATACTTGTTAACTAAATATAATAACGTACAATCTGTCTAGAGTTGAGGTGTGCTCGGCATTCCGGTTAACCATTTCGGCGGCATTGGGCCTAGAACGAGAGATATTACTGCATATATCTGTTCATCCACTTTCCAGGACTGTGTGATATGACACAATATTTGCATATTATACATAAAAAAACCCATGGTTTTACGAGTGCTAATGTTACTTGTACATGCCCATGTTGTAATGCTAACAAGCATACATTGGCAATTGTAAAACGAAATGGAGCATGGACCTATTTCACTGTGCTCAATTTCGTTCATTTTATTACGTATTCAAAGCCTTTGTTCGCGTAGTTTCTATTTAAAAGAAATATGTATGTATAATTTGTAAAATCGAAAATGCATCAGCAAGGATCAATTCACTGATATTATAATAAAAAAACTGCATAGTACTGTTGGATGAAAATATAATGTATATCAGTATTTAAATAATATATAATATGGGTCAAATCAGAGAGGTGAGCATTTTAGGTTTATAGGAATCTAAAGAAACTAAGCTTACTTTTAAATAAAAATAAAAATAGAAGTCTATTGTGTTATTTGTCATGAATTTTTCTTGTTAAGAGGCAAATATTGTATATTAGAATATCCCCTTGTTAATATGAAAAATCGTACAGTTACGAAACATTTCGGGAACACACAAATATTTTTAAAAAAGGAACGAAGTTCCTTCGGCTAAAAAGAAAGGTATTATACACTACTCGCTTGTGTATGCGACTGTCGCGCCTGCGCACGTCTCATTTAACGCTTTTATTCCACGCACACAGCCTGCCGTAAGGAACTTCGTTCCAATAATAAAATTATCAATGTATTTAAATTGCAGTAAACTTGTTCCTAAGTCGAAAAAAATGTTGTTATTTTGTATCTTACCATAATTACAACATGTTTTTTCTAATTACATACTTTTCATAAAATTTTAATTAATTCGCAATTTTTTTATTTTTGCATGTGAATTCCGGGACTACTTGTGTTCACATTGGAAATGTCAAACATCATGTTGGTCAATATTTAGTTTTGCCGAGTTCCAGTAACTGCGGAGAGAGAGGTGACCTATTTTCCAACTTCATCAACTGAGGAGTCAGCGACTGCAACTCAAATGTATTGTTTTATTTCAGTTAGCACTTTTGCAAGCACACAATATGTCTTTGGGCATGTCATGGTTGGATGCAAGACTTCTTGTAATTTCCGTACAATGTCGGGTACATTATAACCCACTATTTCTAGTATGAAGACATCAAACTCATAAGCATTCTGCTAGAAATTCCCGGGGATAGCCTCTATCTTTTCAAGTATGGTATTTTTAATTGCAATAAAATTGACATCGTTTCCTCATAATACTTGTTCATCAGCAATTTCTTTTTTCAGCACTCCTACTACTCATAAATCAGAACCTCAATATGACCTGGTATATCTATGTTGATACGATACTACGTTAATTTGAGAAAATTGTTTTTTTTTTGGGTCTAGACTTTTAGGCTCGATAGCCTTAAAGCTCAAGTTTAGATAGAATTGGTATGTTAAGGTTTTAATTTATTGTCTATAAGTAAATATTAGTGCTGTTTCGATACTGGGATGTTGGTCCGTTTATAAACACATGAAAAGTATTCAAATGAGGTCTGGCACTTAACATTCCGTATCTAATCGAATGAATCTCTTTCCAATATTTTGTCATATATTTTTCAGCGGAATCAATTTTATTCATTAGGTTCTGTTTCTTTTAAGTTAAGTTTCATTTCTGTATTCGCCTTCAAGTTTGTTAAGTCTATAAACATGTTTTTTCTTAGCAAAAATATTTGCACCTGAAGACATTCTCAAACCTTTAACTGTGTTTGTAACATAGACTTTTATAATAAGTTTGACAATTTTTTGGGATATCAAAATCTCTCCAAATAGGGGATCTCTCTCTCCTTACTACTAGGATACTTACAACCTTCTGTGGTAACAACATCCACTTGTCAGTTCAAGAATTTTGCGAGTTCACGTCTTCTATTTCTCTTTTTTTCCGCAATTTTTTTCAAAGGTTTACTAGCGAATCCAAGCTATGATTAAAATCAACTACTACTAACAATATCAATAACAAAAATAACGCAACCAAAACGGGAATAAAATTGTTCACAAAATGACGGGCCAACAGTTGACAACCACGGTACTGACTGCTTTATATGAGATTCGACCTATATTTAAACTTAAAAATTTATTATTATTTTGTATTATCTATTAAAGTTACAAACTGTTTTCTGGCTAGTCATGAGTGCTATTAATATAAAGAACATTATTTTATATATTATCGTTAATGATTTTCGCAGCGCATACGAAATAAAGACTTTTATCGGTCAATTTTTATACCTGTGGTTACATTTTTACAATTAAGATAGAGATATAATTTTTTGAAAATATATAGCCTGTGTCACTGCTGAATCGTACTCACACTCCTGTAGCTTTCTGTTAGTTAAAGATTTTTATGATTGGATCAGTACTTTCAAAGATTACCCTAATAAACATAAAAATTTAAAAGCTATAGTACTCTTTATAGTATTTGTATAAAAATAAAAATAGATTTACTTATATAGGAATAGGTTACATGTAAAGTTAAATATTATTATATATAAGTAAGAAAAATAAATATGCTTTGCTTGCTGCACGGTATCTTTATTTTTAAATAGATATTGTTTGATTTAATTAACATCAAATTTGTCAGGAAGCATAATGCTCGCCATTCTGATTTTGACCCATATCCATTAAGCCTATAGGATTGTATTATTAATTATATATAATATATTTGTAATAGAGTAAACGAGATATGATGACGCGTAGCCTTTACCTATTGAAAGGATACTTACTTGCGTTTAGCATGTAGCATTTCCATAAGTAGCGTCTGTGTTGGGGCTTGTCCGGCGCAATGTCTCTGGTACAAGTGTTCCTCTCCTCGCGCTGCCAACGCGTGGATCTCAGGGACAATTGTCACTAGCTTCCCGAATTTGTCCTGAAATAAAAACCAGAAAAATCAAAGAAAATTAACGCGGAACGACCTTTCAATAATCTTTAATGACACCGTTACTTTATATTTGCCTACGTAGTACGTACCCGAGACGCCAAATAAATTCATGAATTCTATTAATTTGTTATCAATTGAAGTCATGCATTTATGTATGTATACAGACATAATATGTCGTCTAACGGCGGTTTTCAATATCCTACCTATCTTAAAATTTTCTTATCTAGCTTAAAATTTTGACAGATTTTGTAAGAAAATGTGTCAAAATTTCAAGATAGATAAGAAAATATTAAGAAAGATAGGATATTGAATACCGCCGTAAATATATCGCAAGTTAGGGATTGATCTGCCCAAGGTCCTGTTAGGTGAGAAAGTATTTCCTTTGTGTCAAAAAAGAGGTTGGTATTGATATCATATTGATACGAATGCGTTACAAGATTACCAATGGTGTCAGTCGTTTAAATACTTATGCTGCCTTCGAATTATCGCTGTATAAAATCTAACACGTTCTAAAATCATATCTACGTTTGACACTGGATTGCTTTGAAGCCTTTATTTACATAATAATGGCAGTACATCGCCTATTGAACGACACAATGTAGCGTATTTTAGTATGTCCCCAATAACCGTTATCATTCGTTTTGAGGGAAAAAATGGAACACACGTTTATGTTAAATTATATGTACTCCAGATTATCAAAGGACGTTCTAACAAACTGCTTATGCCTTGAACATAATTCCAAACTAGGGTTGCCGAGTCGACAAACCTAGAAGCCGGACAGTCCAGCCAGTTTGGCCGGACATTTGGGTAGGACCGTACACCCCCTACATTATTGAGGATTTTTCTCAGTATTTATACGTACAATAAAAATTGTATGTAAAATCAAGCTTTTTTTATTTTGCCCGGACACGCAATCAAAAAGCCTACCTATGTCCGGCTTTATCCGGACGCCTGGCAAATATTCCCAACAGATATCTATATGAAGTTGTTAGTTCTCAGTTTGTTGACAAGAGGGCTCCATACGATTGTTTACAAATTTAGCGTTTAAATATAAAAACGTTGTTAGGTTTCTTTCGGAGCATTTGACGTTAACATATATATTTTTTTCTACTTTTTGATGAAGCCTTAGTTGCAGATTAGTAACTATGTCGACGGCAAAGTAGTATATATTTCTCGTTATTAATCCTATGCCGATTTATATTACTTTACCGAACTTTAATGAATTGATTTTGAATGATTTGAAATTAATGATTGATTGATTATTCTTTACACTTCTGAAATTTTAGTCGTTCTTAGATTTTTTTTTTAATTCCTACCTCTTAAAAGTGTAATAGGTTTTCTGTATGTTGGTAACAGTAAAAATAGGTCAGCAAAATTTTCATCCTACAACTCCAAAATATTTAAATCCCCCGCTGGAGCCATAGCCTGTATAGTATACTTTATGGTTATTTCTATTGTGTATGTATCTGTAAGTAGGTAGACGCGATATGTATCAGTCTGGCTGGTTTATTCTGGAGACAATAAAAGCCATTGTTACGATAAATGTTACGCGATCGTATCTAATGTTTTCGTGCCGTCAGAACTACAACTGAAAATCCATCTAGCTAGACGACATCACCATAAATTCATCGATATTTTGTTTACGTTCTAAGTTATTCATTCATCACTACTACAGTTCCACTGCTGTGCTCGGGTCTCCTGTTCGAAATCAGACGCACAGGGTGTTTCGTCATAGTTCAACAAATCGTTGCTTGGGGTGGTGAACATAGCGCCTTCAAAGAATTAGATCTCATCAGGCATTCTGGTCTCCTCGCGATATTTTCCTTCACCGGAGAGCGAGCGATGTTCTTATGTTTAGGAGCACCGGTCGAGACACGCCGAGCTTACACCGACTAATTTAGTGACGTCTCCCAATATTACCTTTAGATATATTGGCACGTTGAATTGTCTATATGTTTGTTACGTTACCTGTATCGTAGGATAGCAGGTGAGCGTGTAGTCCAGTAGCGCTGCCTGCACAGTCTGGTATCCGTCCCGGACGCACTTCACATTGACGATGCCTCTTACGTCTGAAACCCGAAGACATCTCTTCAAACAAAAACGACATCGTTTGCGTAGAGCGTTCAAGGTTACGGTGATAATGATAACAGTGTCACAAATCAGTTTTAAAAAATCATTCGCAATGAGGCATCATGTATTTTATGTGTATATGTATGATATATATAGGTATATAATATAAGATAATACTGACCGGGGTTTAGTAATAGTAGGAATTTCACACATATGTAATCGGACACGTCAAATTTGAGCTCCGCTAGTTTGTTCTGTAGCTCGTTGAAGTGGTCAGCTAGGAGGGAAACGCCGAGGAGTCCTAGGCAGAGGAGGTCAAACTTCTGACCGTTGTGGAGTGTTGTCTCGTCGGGCAAACCGTTGTGCATCCTCTGGTGTAGGTGGTCCAACACGAGCATATCCGACCATGAGTTCTGTAGTAGCTTCATCTGATCATCAACCTAAAACAAACGATATACGCATTGCTACTCGTGCTTCTTATCATTCGATCGCCATTCAGGATTGAGACCGTTGGTATAGATCAAACGAGTAACGAAGAGGTTGTATGCATATAATACATAAAGAATTCGCTTGCGAGCTATATAAGAATTACCACCCCGTTTCTCGTATGCTTGATCTATACTCAACTAGAATTGAAAATGGGTCATGTGTGATGTGGTAGTAGAGGCCCGTGTGATATAAGAGCCGTGCCGCCGCCTACATAATACACGTATCTAACAATAATTATTACTTGAATGTGTTATCTCGAAGCGAACGCTATCTGACAAGTCGCGGGCAGCGCTGACGGCGCTCTGACCCACATTCTATCGGTTGCATTAGAATACACGGGGCGAGCGAGCGCGTTAAAGCCGTTTACGAAATATTACAACTGAATTTTAGAGCTCGCAGTGATTGCTTCACCGCGCACCGCTTGCTCAACGATGAACTGAGATCCGACCGTCAAAATCGCCCAACTCAATTTTACTCAGTTTTAATTACATTATTCATTTCAAAAACCGCTTTTTTTCGGTATGTATGCTAAAAGCATAAATGCAAATTGCATTACCTTGATATATCGTTGGAATATGATTACATAATGCGACGAATATAAAGCATGATCAGTCGCGGGGAGTATGTTAAGCATTCCCTCGGTCGGCTTGGCCGCGTCGGTTCGAGATGTCGTAGGTGTATGTATTTGGGTCAAAGTCGCGGAGAGTAAACTCGTGCTAGATAACATTGGATAATGTGTTGAAGTTAACATGTATTCATGTATTATTGCTCGTTCAAATTGTTTAAGTTCTAATGTGCTGATTCGGCTCACTCGTATTTGCATTGTTAATGGAACTAATATTCATTATTACGCTGGCTTGACTAATTGGAATGTGGCAAAAGTGTCATATGAACATTTGAAAATGTAGTCGAATTCTAAGTAAATATGTTTCGATATATCTACCTAACAGAAGCACTGGAGTTACATAATTCAGACACTAGTGTTTGTGCAAAAGTAAGGTCAAATTCGGGACATTTATGGGGGGAATGAAATCGAATTTACAAAAATTTAAATTATAAACAGTGAACGGTATAATCATGTTATCGTCAAGATACAATAACCTAAGGCACGACTTTACCCATATTTCAATAGTTGGATGTAAATTTTATGAGATCACGAAAGCTTTACATAACTTTAAAATGTAGGCCGCGTATATCAACATGAATGAAATATCGTATGCATATAAAGTTATGCGGAGCGTTAAATAACGGAGCACGATGTCATTTTGAGTTACAAAACACTTGCTCAACTCCGTACATGAGGGAGATTTCGAGTGAAAGGTCTCGGTGTACACAATATGTTACATCGTATTTTAAATTGGCCCGATTAATTATTTTTGCAAACAATTACGTAAAAATATACTGATTTATATTAATAATCAAATTAAAGGCAATGTTTAGTTACAAAAAGGAAACGCGTCAGTATTTTTTTCATAAGCGTTTCTTTTACACAATGATGATACTGAAATGTTTTAACTGACATATTACCGAACGATGTAGACATATGGCTATCGATTTTAATACGTTTCTATGTTACGATTCTATTTATAGTAGCCATGCTGTTAATTACTACGCTTTTTATTTCAAAAGCTCATCTATCGTATCTATAAAAATACGGGATGCCTAACTCGTATGATCGAAGCGTCATCGTCCGCTCAAGTTCATTGCGTTGTTATGCCACTAATCGTAACTGGTAAGACATTATGTAAGAGAAAGCAACGAAAGGCCGCTCAACTAGTTGCGTCCCCGTTACAGGCAGTTACGCGCGCGGTAAAAAGTGCTTTCTCGCGGCAACTCGGCCACGGGCAATGTGTCAAGAGCGCCGACGAAAGTGCAGCGTTGCCGCCCCGCACGCCACACCGTTACATCATATCTGTCTGGAGAAAGCATAGGTCATCAACATCACTCTCGCACGCGCTCGTTCTTATTACCGCGCGGTAGAGACGATTATGAACGCGTCCTAAACGCTCAGCAAACGACTGCAAAGATATTTGTGGTAATAATGCTCGTGTCGTTTCCGTAAATATGAGTACACATGCGAACGAGATTCATACACGAACGCGGTTCGTCCTAATTCTGAGAATGAGTCGTAAACAAGCAGCGTCATTTAGTACAAATGAAAATTGCTAGTTGTGGAGTGTAGGCAGCCTGCTCGAGTGAGACGAGGCGAGGTGTGCGGAGCGGCAACGTCGCATGTCCACGTGATCGGTGCGGTTCTTGCGTAAGCGTACGACGACCGTCCGTACAGCGGCCGTCGTCTACCGAAAGGGCCGCTCCGAGTGTCTGTTGTAAGCCCCCGCATTAAAATTTTATTTTATTTTTATTCCCTATTTTTCTATTAATTATTTGTGTTTTTGTGATTAATTATTAATTTTAACTGATTTTTTTTGTATTTAAATACTTTATTATGTTTAAACTTTAACTAACTCAAATCGACAGTACAAACAGTATTAAATCGGTATATTTGTTTGTATCCTGAACAATAATTAGGTTACGTAATACATAGGCCTACGTTGTTAGACACGCCAGTGAGGCTAATATAACGAGTGGAAACACGACGGTAGGCGGCACGCTTGTCGTGGGAACTTGACCCAGTTGCAGGCGCGGAGCGGGTGTGCGCGGGCGACGCGGGGGGGTATCGATTGCGACCGACACCGCACCGCCCAATGCGTCACACGCGCCTCTACTCACCACTCGCTAGGAAATGTACAAACTGCACGAGCAATAGAACAATTCGCGGGGCTACCAATATAGACATAACAAAATTTACTTTACACAACAGGAGACCGAAAATTAAAAGATTCGTTCTCCTGGGTTGTTGTAAAATGAAAATCGCAAAAGCAGTTCGCCAGCATTGGTGTACACCTTGGATAGGCAAAAGGATTCGGGACAGGATATCATATACATCTAAATATTCACCTTCAGGTACTTAAAGAACACTGTGTTTCTCGCCCAGTCAACCTGTGAAAACAAATTTTGGTCTAGCACTTTGCACATTAATTCGAAGAGATCGACTTCACATTGATTGTAGGTTTGGCTCTGTAGGAGTCCGAAAAGGGAATTTTGCCACTCTCGATCGTCGATTGTTTGCACGAATTCACGTATCATCGGCGAGACTCGGAGAGTTTCGGTGCTGGTAGGTTCTGCTGTGCTTGAGGGCGTCGCTGCTGCTGTGGCGGGCGCGTCGAATGCGAACGCGTCCGGGGATGCCGAGTGTGGAGAGTGGGTCTCCCATTTGTCATGTGAGGGTGGAGGCGGCGGCTGCGGGGGTTGCGGCTGGGCTGCTAGAAGCGCCGGCCCGGGTGAAGACTCCGGCGAGGACGTAAGAGACGACACTTGAGGGATTTGGATTTCCTGTTTGACGGGCACCGAGGCGTATGGGGAGCTGAATCCGAGAACTAGTCCACTGTCCCCCAAGGAACCGCGGAGTGTTTGCACAGCAATTTGCCTCTGCCTCATCATTTGCAGTTTGCGAGCTCTGTCGCGTTTGTACATTGGCCCAAATTTGTTACGCCCACCACGCATTCTGTCAGCTCGCACAGCTGAAACAAGGAGTACACATTTTCAATCAAATAACAAACAATTTTGTTATGAATATTTATTTCTAAATAATTACTTAATTTAACAACAGAGAGGATAGGATTGTAAGCGAAAATTCCTAGAAGAATCGCTCCAGGTTTTCTAACAGTTGCCTCTGAAGATGACGATGACGGTAGACAATGATGACTTAATACTATCAATGACCTTTCCTCAGTTACTAGATTCGTGTTGGTAAGAATAATATTTTGCTCTTGTAAGATTAAAATAGTTTATATTTTATATTACTAAGAACCTAAAAGCAAATTGAACGCATTCATATTGATACAAAATATAACTGTTCCCTTTTTCTTAAGCTTGATGTAAGATATCGATGACTATTGAAGTATAAGATGTAAATTATGAAGATCTCGAGACCAATATAGGTATAAATTATAAAATTGACAAATATTCGTTGCTGAAAAATTGGGAGATGCGGACTCAAATTCTTCTTCTTACACACACTTCTCTATACAGTCTTTAAATCTGTGGGTTTCTCTTCGAAAGAATATAAGATATCATAGCATAACAAAGACTAAAAACATCACAATTTCTAGGGGAATGCCTGCCTGACTGAATGCATCTATGCGTAGTTCGGCAAAGAGTATTATATTTTTATCACTAACTCATGTTCATGATCTAATCTTGTCACTGTCTATATTAATCTTTCTAAATACAACTACTATAACTATATTCTTTTGTTCGAAGTTTGAATATTATAAACGCAACGTTTACACAGGGACAGTTAATGCATCTCGGAAACATGTGATTGGTTCAAATAACCGCTCCACTCTGTAATATATTTTGCTCTACGTCATTTGGTAATACAATTATTTAGTATTACACTTCAACATTACAGATGAAAATTCAGACGTAGGTACATGAGCACCTTACATAAGTATTGTTCTAATATGATCATCACCAGTCCATTCCATTTAATGCTCGATGTAGGCCCCTGTGGATAAATCTACTACTTATATCTTCTATCTTAATAGTATCTTCTACTACTACTATCTTAGTAGTAGATTACGCCATATTCTCACATATGTACAATTTTGATGACAAATTTTGAACATGTTCCCTTAATAGTATTTTTTTTACAATTTTATAGTTTTTGATTTTATTTCTTCGCAATATTAAAGTGGGTTGAAAATTTAGGACAGAGGCCCCTGTTGAGACTCAAGCAACACTCCACGGTATTGGCTGAATTCCAAATCTGCAACGCCACCGACAGCAGTGATTCTACTTTCGTACATACTTTAGTTGCATATAAGCATCGTTTGGTGTTTTGAAGTATACAATTTATTGTAAGAATGTTCGATGTCTAAGCCTGAGACGGAAGCGGGCTTTCTGTAAATTGTCGAGTCGCCCAACCCACAAGTTAAAAATAACAACCCGTTTTTATTGTAGGCAGCGCGCCTTCGTGCGATAAGGACACAGTTATAGGGCACGCCAGTGTGACTAAAAGAGACGACGAGCGTAACGGATTCGAACGTTGCTGTGTGCAATTCCACCAGTTTCGTATTGCAGACTTCATGAAATTTTCGTAAAGGGTTTAAAACATTTTATACTATACATGTACGCTTGTTAGCGAACTTTTAACTATTTTTGCCATTTTCATTTTTTTTACTATTTTCCTGATTCGATGCATCCTTAGTGTAAATTGGATATTTGATTTAACAATGTTATGCTCGAAATTGCAAGGTTTTTAGAGTGCCTTGTATACAATTGCAGGCGGCCTCATTATTTATGTTTGTAGCTAGTAATCAGCAATAGACCTTGCACACACTCATTACAAGGTCTTTTTATCCTACACGCTGAAAATTACTATGTATATCAATCAGATGTCAACTTTAATATACTGACTATGTTATGAAAACATCTAATGAGATCATTATAATGAAACAAATTTACGGATTTTATCGCGGTTTATTTAGTTTTTTAGGAGCCCGACGTTTCGGATACTTTACAGCAACCATGGTCACGGGAGGACTGGGAGGAGGTGATTCGCGTAAACATAAGAAAATCTAATGAGATCTGTTGAAATAACTAAAATAATTTGTATTGAATATTAATTTATCTATAATTTGTCATAAAATTTACTGTCTAACTTTAGATAATTTTAAGGTACATATGGTTAAACAGTAAAAATATACATATCTTATTTTATTAATTTTAACAAAAAACTGTAATCTAAATGTCAAGAAAAATATTGAACCTTTTTTTTGGTTGTGAACCAACTAATAAAAAAATAATATTTACCAAACCAACAGCCTTGATTTGAGGTAAACATCTTTTACGAGAATAGGATTGGGGCTATCGGTTAGTTGTAAATACATGTAACCGGCTGGTTAAAAGAATAAAATCTTTAATATCCAAAATATTAGACCTACTAGTAATCATCGATTCTAGGCCCACGATCTACAAAGTTACAAAATTTGGAAAACACTAATGTGCTTATTTTTTTGCTATTACTTTTCTGGAAAAGTGATAGCTTTTTCTGTAAAACCTTGGATTCTACGTCAGTAGCATTTTTGTAAATAAGAATGAGTTATTTGTGGAAATAGTTTTACAGGGTTGAATAAACGATAAATAAATAAATAAAAAAAATTAAATAATACGAAGAGTAAAAATGTACACAAAATATTCATGTTCCATATTCCGGTGCGATAGATGAAATAATATTACAAATTACATTGCAGCCGATGCAGTGCTTTATTTTGAAACAGCTAATATTTCCAATGCGTTTAATCTTCTAATGTTATTATAATGAGCACGCGATAGCATTCGATAATGCGGTAAACGAGGTCAGCTGTATTATAACAAACTGGATCAAGGTCAAGGTCATTTTTACAAATCAAAAGCACACGAGTTGAGGACACGGGCGAAGTGCGAGCATCTAGCGATTTGTGCGTTAGCGTGTAGCCTCACCTCGCATTCCATAACTATTATCGGCAGTCGGTACTACACCGCTCGGAAGAGATGGGTCAAGGCCGGGGTGAGCATTCCGTCTTTATCACTTAACATACAGTTCACAGTGATCATATTTACACTGTCACTAGCTTTTACAAATAGAGATGCGACCTTGGCATACGCGCCATGGTCATCAAATGAAGTAATCGTGTCAACGAGATAAAAAATAGTATGTTCCGAAAGGACGGGAAGAGGTGGGGATCGCTCCTTGTACCGACGAGTCGATGAAACTTGGTCAAGGCTGATAGCGGCCCCCACTTCTCCGCACTATTTGATACGAGCGGAGCCGACGCCAGCCGAGCGGCCGCACGTACTCGATCGCGCGCCTTGATACCAACGATCGTTACAACACTACCGAGATAAATCATCACCCGCGATCATCGAACAAACTGTGTCAAGATCTCTTGTACATTTTAAGAGAATATAAAAAACGTCTAACTAGATTCCTATAAGCCGACCCTTGTACTAAGTGTGATGCTACTATGCTGATTATAATTAAATTCCACTTAGCGCATGGTAAGAATAACTTAATGAACACCATGATTACGTCACGGTGTTTAAAAGTGTTTGTACACAAAATAATTTTAAGATGGCGGCGCCCCTTGAACAGTCGTAATAATAAGACAGGTAATACCTAAAAAATAGAAAGGCCCGGTGTGCGAGGCCGCTCTGTCGAAACACTCAATTCAGGTCAAGGCAGCGAGCCGAAATAGTCGGCTGGCGCGCGTTTTTATTGTGATCTAACATCTGTCGCAGCCTACAAGCTTGACCCTCGCGCGCTGATTGACATACACATTCTGCGTTTCTCCGCCATTAACGCTCCTTATAAGATCATCTTGTAGACTTGCACTGAAAATATCACGAACGCATATATGACTCTCGGCAGCACACCAGATGTTTTGACATCAATTCTATTTTTTGAATTCTGATAAGAGCTGGAACGGATTTCTAGAAATATCTACTTATTTTCAAATATAGTCTAATTAGACGAGTACGTTAAATATGTACTTTTGAATGTATAAATTAGCTGAAGACGATATCAGGGGAAACGTACCCTTTGCAATTCAGCAGCTGCTCACAAGTCACAACCAAACCGGTCAATTACACGTTCAGTTATTTAGTATATTCTTAAAGGTCTATTCTGAGATGGGTGAGATGATGATATTCTCACAAAATCAGCTGCAAAATATTCCACTTGGATTCGTAAATTGCATTCGTATGCAACGATGTTGCAATTTAAGCATACAGAATATTATATATAATTAACAACAAAACAAGTATTAATCAGGTGGGAAGACGGTCTCCGAGCAGTGGCCGGTCCGTGTTGGATGCGAGTGCCAAGGGATCGGTCGTTTTGGCATTCATTAAGGGAGGCCTATGTTCAGCAGCAGTATAACGGCTGATAATGATGATGATGATCGAACGATAGTAAAAGAAAGATGATTTGTCTAGTGTGAATTGGCAATGGCTTTATATTACGTAAGGTGTCGACTGTCGTGCACACAGCACGCAACGGGCCGTGAAACAACAATCATTATTTGTCGATCTCGGTCTGCTGCGCTACCAGCGGCACGAGGGAGCAAATTATGAATGTCCACAACACACACATTACAATTGATTTTTAATATTCGATACAAACGAATCATATTAATAATCAATACCAAGGACAATAGATCGTAGACAAAATTTCATTACATATATAACTTATAGCACTGAAGGCCCTACAAAAGAATTAAGAACATACGATAAGATATGGAGCTATTTTTAGATCAGTTCTGATCGCATTGCGGTAACTATGCGGCTATATGACTTGTGCCCTGCATAACGTGAAAATGCTCTTAGTATAACATAGTTTACTTGTCTGACGTAAATGCATTCCATAGACGTGGACGACGAAAATGCGTAGGACAAGGCGAAAGAATATTACGCAAATGGTCGTTTTGTATGGTGATGTGGCCATAGTAAATTCGGCATACATAACTGAGGACGTGTAACGTGATACGTGTTCAGGTCACATTCGGGTAGTCCATTGCGACAGGTCGGGCGAGGCGTCTTATGAAACGGAGCTTGCGCAGTGCACCCCACCGACGACGCTCGTGTGTCGAAACGCACGATACAGTTGCGCACAAACACTTTATTCAAACCACCCTTGTTGCTTGCAAAACGAAACTCCGAGGTATTTCGTCATTGGGGTAGTAGCATTATCATCAAAAAATCCATTTCACATCTTTCAACTTACAGTAGTAGCAAAGTTGAATGCGAAACCTCAACACAGCTATTTAATTCTCAAATTAAACAAGCTAGCAATTTACAATGAAACAAGTAAAGTCGTGTAATTCTAAACACTGAAACTAAATTGCTTATGCTAATAAGTATAGCTCATGTTAGAATATTTCTTATGTCGGTAATACCCATATTTAAGGTATTGATAATAATTAAAGCGTATATTTGTCATTGTTTCTTTTAAATTGCAAAAACAATATTCATCAAGTCCATCAGGCTTAGTGGTGGGATTGCACAAGAGTTGCAGGTCGACGGGCGTTGCAAGGCTCTCGCAACACCCGCTATTCAGGTCAACCAACGATTTGTGAGAATTGTGCCATCAGACGTATGCTTTATAGAATATATTCCTATAAGAATCGCGTATATTATCGACCGAATATACTTTGTCATGTTTTTGCAAGAGAATTTATATAAATGCAATAAATTAATATTTTTTAAATTATTGTTACTAATTATTATTAATGCGATAAAATTACTGTTCGAAATGTAGTATATTGTCTACTACAAGATAACATTTTCAAAGTTCGAAATTTATAATTCAGGGTCATCTGTAGAGCTTTCTAGAGCACGACTCTCCTTTTATTTCATGTTCAAGGATAGTATTGAAATTTTCCACGGTGCCTTATGATTTATATATAATAGCGTGTTCTATCAGCCACGTTTTATATTATGCTTGTGTTATGTGTTATTACACTATAACAAACCTTTAAAAAGAACGAAAGTTCTCGAAGTTTACTCAACGTTCTAATGAAGGTTTGAGACACAACTTCGTGTATAAAAATGTTGCTTTGGTTACTTAATAAAAAAGAAAATAAACTACTTTGTGTACTCTACTTTTTAAAACTGTTGTAATTTAGTAGATTTAACAAGTGAATAGGCTAAAATAGGTTTAATTACTCATATTTGACACAAGTGCTGAAAAAGCTTAATAAACAATACCTTTATAGAAACTACAATAGATATGGTTTTATATCCTCATTCACATGAATAATAGAGTTGTCAGGACACAGAAGATGCTTGTTCATAAACATTATACTACACGGCGAGATGATCAATTAGGGATTCGAGTGTTTTAAATAAATTTAAATCTTCAGGATCTGACCAGATATATGAATAGAATAAATATATGATATATAAATAGAGATACTATTTTTGGACATTTCAACGTATTCATTTTTGCAAGTGAAAATTTTATTCAGTTCATGTAAGTAATATATAGGTAAATAAATTAATTTTATATATCGTTTTTGCAGGACATACTTCTAGTTATAATGAACATTACCTATCTATATATTTGTTGTAATGCGGCTGGTCACGTTTGGAATATAAAAATTAAATAACATAGCAAAACTATTTATTCAATAACTAGCATCACCCCGCGGTTTCAACAGCGTACTTCCAATTGCCGTGGGAGTACGGGGACAAATCATAGCCTTTGCGTTATTCTGACGTATAAGCTATATTATTGCAGTTTTAAAAGAGTAACAAACATCCATAGAAAATTTTGCGTTTATAATATTGTAACTTTCAATTTTATTTTTACAATGCATCTTAATGACGTCCATTAAAATATTTTACAAATACAAATTGCAAACTGAATTATCATCGACCATTTAGTACGTAAGATGTTCACTTTCGCCATCCTAAATGAGAATTAGTTCATTTATTGAGATTTCAGTGTGGGTAATTGATGTTGCAAACATCCCAGCGAGCGAAACGCGTATTGGCGAACGGCGCACGCACACAGCGGCAACCTCGCATTGCGTACATGCACGCACAGCGCGCGCGCCGCATCGCGGCCCCGCTCGCAAGTAGGTCAGGGCGTTCTGCGGCCGCGCGGCTTAAATTTAGAACGATCTGCGCTTCAAACTCCGCCCCACGCGATTCCTAAATACAAGTTAACCATCACCTTCAATATATCTAGTGAACGCAATAATCATCAAAGGATAACATTCAATTAGTCTCATTTGCATTACCTTGATAATTCTGGAAAGTTCTTCTAATTAGATTCTACTAAGCGATCTTATTAATTTTATATCTCATAAAGAATCTCACTTTAAAGAAACGATTGAAGAATATAATAATATTGTTTAAATTATATTGTTACTAGCTGTAACCTGCAGTTTCACCTGCTTTAACTAAGATTTACTACGGCATCTTAGCGGTATGATCTACTTCGATAAATGGGCTATCTAACACTGAAATAATCTTTCAAATCCGACCAAATACTTTCTAATCTTGGCACTTTCAAACAAACAAACTCCTTAGCTTTATATATTAGATATTATTAAGTTATATATATTTGCTATCCATACTTTTTTTTCTCTTACACATAAGAGGATCTTATAAGTTACACGAGAAAACCCTTTGTTGATTCGCAAATTTATATTGGGTCATTCAAAGGTCGGATTTTTTTTATTTTAATAACTAATGAAATAATATTTTTTTTACTGATTTACTGTTATATAAACATAAAAACGTCGGGCGTAAAGTGCGATGAAACCCAAAAGAGTTGTTTCTATATAATTATGAATGAAGTAGTGATTTTCTTTGCTTAATGATTTTGTATAAAGCTCCAATGTTTAAGTCGTGTTTTAGTTGATACAAACAGTTTATCCTAATAAAACTAATTATCGGTTCGCTAAAAAGGTGCTCACAAATTACGATGTAATTATCTAATAGCAGCCCAGATACATTTTTAACGTTAAATGTATCGGTAATTTTAATCGGTTTGGTCTTTTCTAATTCGATATTACCTTTGAACCATTATTTGTCAACACTGCAAACTGATTTCGACGAGTTACTAAAAGCCGTTATGATTATACCTAGTCCAAAATAGATATTACAAGTGGATATTTTAAAATTTCACAATTTGGAAACGGCCAGGACTATCGAATGTTACGCAAAAGTAATATCCACGCGACTGAAAAGGTTTCCAGGTTAAGAGGCAATATTTTAACGTAGAATGTTATCACCAGGTGACATTTATATTCATTAAAATGACGCTATGTATACGCGAAATGATTTTGAGGGCATACTGTATACATACAGGTTTTGCCTAATTAACCGCTTAATTAGGCAGTATAGGTATGTAAATTATTTTATTTTACAACCGCGAAATAATTAGAATTACATAGTAAATTCGTATGAGATATTATTAATTGTATTTAATGTGCGACTAACATACATTGCTGGAGGTAAGTTAGATAAGATCTTAACGGAATTTCAAATAGGTTACAACTCTATAATCTAGTTTCATTTTGAAGTTATAGATTAGTATTCAGTATTCTTGATAAATTTATAATTCTACTAGCTCTTCCGCTAGTTTTCTTTTATTATCATTCCTATATTAGTGTAAAAAGAATACTTAAATTATAAAATTTTGAATCTAAATATTCATTATCATGCATTTTTCAAACAAATTTCTCCCCCTCAGTTACCTTCTTTCTACATTTCAGGGGTTGATATTCGAAAAAATAAATTCCTTATAGTTTTTCCAGTGATTTTCATACAAATTTATTCTTTTGAGCCCTTCAGGGATTTACGTCCTTTCATATTTGGTGCTTACGTCATCTCCCAAATATCAGAGATCTTGGCTCTGCGGTGATGAATCAGTCAGGATAAAAGATTTCATACATTTAAATAAGACTAACTTAACTTTTGCTGTGATGTTACTCAACGTTTAGCCAAGAGTTGTCTAACGCGGAATATTGCTAAATTGATTGGCAATGACCAAAATTAAGAAACACCAATCGGTTATGTTTCACGCTAGGCGTTTCAACATTGTTTCAATAGATCGATTTATCTGTGCTATTATCTAAGACAATTGCTATCATGGAGTTGATGTTGGCAAACGAAGAAAGTCTGTCTCCAAATAATCGTATTATTCCATGACATTAAAGGTCCATACGAGAGAAACAATCGCTGTTGAATATTTGTTTTAACTTTTAGCCTCACCTGAAGCTTCATGCATTTGCTTACTGTGTGATGTAATACCATCCGAGCAGATCGGAGCTGCCCGAGCGGCCTACATTCTTTTGTGTCGTGAGTACGGTCTAAAGACCTGTTTTCGAGCACTATCCTACTTACATGGAAGTGTTTAAGCCTAACTTGTACGACTAATATGACTTGACGATATGATGATCTTATGAACTATACATAGTTATTGACATTAGAACTCACCTTCAAGTTTCATGCCCACATCGAGACACTTTTGAAAGCGGCAGAAGGGACACCGCTTCCTCTGTGTTTTGTCAATGTGGCAAGCACGTTCTGCAACGCACGTGTACACTTTCTTGTTTTGTACGGTCCTCTTGAAGAAGCCTTTACAAGACTCGCAGGTGAGGAGGCCATAGTGGTAGCCGCTCACTTTGTCTCCGCATACTGGACATAGTTCTTCTATCACATCCTTGGTGTCGGTTTGGTCACACACGGTGCCGGCGGCGGGCAAGTATCCGCCGGTCTCACCGCCAGTACCTGTTGGGAATAGATATGATGCATCCAGGTTTGCGTAGCCGAACGGCTGTTGGTCTGACGTGCACTGATAGGCAGCACCCTGGGGCACGTATTGTTGTGAGGCGCCCGAAGGCCCGCTACCCGAACCCGAACCTTCCGGGCCAGGGCTCAAATCAAAGGGGGACATGTTGAGGGACATGAGGCCTGTCTGCTGGTCCATCGTCATGCTCGGCCGCACAGAGCGGCTACTTGCTACAAATCCCTACGGCGGCGTTCAACCGCGACAACGTTCACACAGTCACTGAGTTCACTGGCGGTCTCACCGCAACACTATCTGCCGCTCGCGGGCTGCACCTGTTCAAGCACTTTAATTAAAGACACGTAAATCCGATCCATTTCGTTCAGTGTATATAGTTAAAAAAAATTGGACACCGGTCGTCTGTTCAAACGGAACTGTCAGTGATGCGACGTGAGTAATGTGTTGACGGCGGGCGTCGCGCGTCGTTACGATCGCACTAGTGCGGGTGCGTGTGCGGCGCGCGTACCACTCGGGAGACGTTTCGCGATCGACTGGCAGCCGGCCGGCGACGGAGCGCGCGTGCCGGCGCCTCCCGCATGCGCGCCCCGCCGCCACCCGCGAGACCCCGCTCGCTCGCACAATGGAAAACGATTAGGAGCCCATGTAATAAGTGAAAGTGAGTCGGTGACCCACTTTCCCGCGATCCAGGTCTATGTTAGTGCGCGTTCGCGCGGTTGCGCCACCGCGCGGGCGGCGGGCGGCGGGGGGCGGCCCACTGACCCAGTTGCGCGCGGTGCCGCAGCAGGGCAGGGTTGCCGCCAACAAACATGTTTACGTTCGCACACCAATATCTGTCGCGTGGAAACCTCTTACGTATCACTAAACGACGTTCGTGGGGACTTTAAATCAGGTGCTTTCGGTTGACGTAGGTGTCTCGAAGACGCATTAAAAAAATCTATGATCTTTGAACATTGTATAATAATGATATACCATATTCATATGTACGCCGACGACGATTCTCTATTATAAAGCCAAAATAAAGAAATTGTGATGCTACTCGTTTTTTTTTTATCCCAAATTGAAACAAAAATTAAATACGAATACTAGTCCAGTTGTACCACAATTTTAAAGTATATTTAAAAAAAATAGTAGGCATTTAATTAATCAAGTCTTTGGTGTATTCATTATATTTTTATTTTTTCTGTTATACGTGAGTCATCTTAAAAAATAGAAAGAGTATTTTCGAAAAGTACATTATTAACAACGCATTCTAGGCGTATCACATAAACAACAAATGTGTATGAAAATATCAATAATAATGCAATCGTAAAACACGATATGCAAAAAAAAACTGAAGCCATATTTAAGCTGCAACAAGAGACATTCAATAAGAAAAGAGAATTAAATTAAAGATCTTGACCCACTTTTGCTTAAAATCAGTCAAGGGGTCACGAACGAGTGACTGTCTGTGACAGCCTTGTGGCGTGTAACGTGACTCGACGTGTTCTAACGTCGGCCAGCGGCGGCACAGCAGACGTGCCGGGCATACGGGACCACTCTAGTGGCTTCTATGTCTACGACGTGCACGCATATTCCCGTACACCATGACATTACGACACATTACAACACTTTCGGTTACCAAGTCCGCCAAACTTGAAACAAGTTCTTGCAAACCCCGTTAAGATGATCCGTAAATATGCGGTCGATCATTTAAAAGGATTATAAAACAATTAAATTACACGGAACATTAACGAAAGTAATGCAAAAGTACATTCCTACATACATATTCTGTTTACTACTTAAAATTACCAAATGAACCTACGACAATGACTCATTTCTAATGCTTATCAAATGGAAACAAAAACGTATTTTCATGCCAGACTAGTTAAATTCGACTAGTCTAGATTCTTAGGCTCGCCTCACAAACGTTATACGAAATCAAAATATTTGCGACAACGGAGAAAAGCACATGTAATAAGTAGCAATGAGTCAATAAGTTCCGATTTCATAATCGAGACCTGAATACCGGATGAAAAAGCGACAGTGGGTACACAAAGTGTGTCGTTTTCGCTATCGAGCAGACAGCGGACGGCCTCCTACGAAATCAAGAGTACCGTCGCAAGCGCAATTTTGCTTTCTTCGCGCGCACAGTGACGTCACACTTTCCCCATCTGCATTGACGCGTTGATGTAACGCATCGTAATGGTGTAGTAATAGGCCGGTGCTGCCGCTCGTTAACATAATTATGCGGGTTCTATATTTATACACTGGCCTGTACGACTTTTTTTTAGCTATAGATTATAATGGTTCGAATTTTATACACATTTGTAATATATTATACATATTATTTGAGAGGAGAGCTACAAATTATTCATCTTTTTTTTTTCTAGGAAAAGTAAAATAATGTTGTTGAGTAAATTACTTAATGTGCTTTCCATCGCTTATTTTATGTTAATGTTAAAGCAAGTCTCGTTAACAATATTGCGCCTAGGACACTGATCAGATTTTCATCAAATTTAAGGAGATAAGATTTTATTCTGGTTAGGCAGAAAATTTTATAAGTAACTTATGATGATGAGCACGTATACGACTAAAATTAATGTTTAACTAATTATGTATTTTATTTAGATAACTAGGGATGTTTTTTATCGGCATCGTAAAAGACCTTTTTTTTCGAAAGGTCTTATTTACTCTTTTAGGCCTGATGGCCTTAAAGCAGTAGGGAAAGAGGCCTATGTCAACCAGTATCCGACAAAAGGTTGTTATTGTTGATGATGATGATGATGCTTATCTCAGATAACAGCTAGTACATTACGGTATAAAATGAAATCTAAAGTCTAAACTGTATCAGAAGCTATCCCATAGAAAACGGCATTAATTGAAATTTAAAATAGTGCCTATATAATAAATTAATTCTTAAGTCCATAGATCGGTACCACGTGTCGAAGTTATTACGTGAGTATCCTTAACAGCTTGCAACAAGGTTATGTGATATAAAACCAACGCTTTGAAAACTTTAACCAACGCCACCCGTGCGATAATAGTTTATGTCGACAATTGTTTCTAATTTTAGTTCAAACTACAATATAAGTTAGATCAAAAGCTCTATAGTTAGTGCTAAGCTCATGAACGCTTTTTGTTATTATAATAAAACTATAAAAACAGCACGTATACAATCTATAGATAGATACAATATTAAAGATATTATATAAATTTGTCTCAATTTGTAAAGAATACAACTTTTAAAAACAATTGAATGACTAAGAGAAAATTAATAGATTATTGCTGTATACCCTTTATTGTGTTAACTATCATATTCGCAAACTGTGAGGTAATAATAAATTCCATATACCAAAACACAAATATTCGCTGTAACTGGATATTGCTACTAAGCCTACTGCCCACGCGTTCCTGGCACAAACTGATATACAATATAAACCAGTACAGCAGCTTTCTAAAACGGACAGACAACACACAAAATAAATTCTACTATTAATACCAATAAGTAAGTCAGATTATAGATATTCTAAATCTAAATTAAATCCAATATATAATATTAGAAATTTACTAGTTAACACAAAATGACATAACATTTTTTTATCATATTAGTTGCGCATAGATTTAATCGTAGTGAGCTTGGTTTACTTCACAAACTTCCTCATAAATGAAATATTAAAAGCAAAGAGATTTTTCTGGATCGGACTCAAAACTAAACACACAAATCATTTATAATTATAATTGGCTCTCCCGACAGACTTTGTTCTGCCAAAATTAAAATTTCTTATCATTTAGGGGGATGAAAAATAGATGTTGCCCGATTCTCAGACCTATCTGATGAGCAAAAATTTTTTTTATCAAAATCGGTTCAGCCGTTTCGGAGGAGTTCAATAACGTACACCGTGACACAAGAATTTTATGTATAAGATTTACCATAATATTTAGAATTTATCATAATATTTAGGATATTACCTTTATTTTCGTTTAGATAATAATAAAATGTAGAGGGAAATATACTATAGTAAAAAATATGTAAACAACATTACACATATTATGTGTCATAATATTTTATATGTGTATAAAATAGTTATTAGCAATGCGATATCACTGTATTTGAATTAATACTAGCTGCTATATAATATTAAAAAAATATACAAAGCACATAATTTTTTATCTCATTATCATCATTATAATCAGCCTGTTTACATTCTCTGTTGGCATACATAGACTTTTTTCACATCTTTGAACACCATCGACAATTATTCGTGTGCTGATTATACACAATCTCTATAAAATCCCTATGAGAATTCATAATGCACATCTGACACAAAAGCCTGACTGATGCGAATACATTTACTATTATTTTTATTTGTAAAATAATAATTGTGTTGCTAGCAATTATTATTTTACAGATAAAAATTTACTTATGAATTTCACTTTCGTAAAGAGTGTAGTAAAAAAATATTCCAGTTTCAAAACATAATAATATTAAAACGACGAACTTAGCGTAAATAATGTTTACAAATAAAATTATCAATTTCCGTAGACTTAGCATTGCGCCTGTTATAATCAATGGGTGTAGTGTGTATAATCGTTGTATTAAAATCGATAGGACGTCATGCGCAGGAAAATACAAGGGTAAGGAGAGGGTGTCAGCGGGTAGAGGTGGAACCATTCGGGACTGAGTCAAGTGCACTGAGTCAATAGGTCAGTAGGTCAGTATTACTTGTCCCTACCATACAATAATAATCATATCACCTAGTTTCATATTGATTTTAGCTCTGACCTTCATAATGAACGATACGTGAATTTAATTCAATCAATTTTTGATCCAAGCGATGAAGATATTTGATATAATGTGCTAATGAAGAGTTATTGTTTATTAAAATATTTTTTGTATATTTCAGAATAATATTTAAATGTTTTTTTAAAAGGTATAAGAAAGCATCCCTTACCTTATTGTTTTGTGTTTATGGTGTATATTTGGGATACTTAAAATTTCAATAAAAAATTCTGTCTGTTCTTTTTTTAAGTCTAATATAAAAATAGACTATCCCTATTTTTATTCATATCGAGATAAATCATTTTAAAATCTTTATCCCCCGCCCCATTCCACTTCGCGAACTCAGATCTCCTGTAAATTATTAATCCTTCTATTTTTGTTATAATCTCTACATTTTCTGATGGATTTTTTACTTTTAACTTTTATTATTATGATTTTTTTAAATGTGTTAAAATTTAACACATTGTCATAGTTTATCTAAGTTAAGTTTTCGGAGGTACGCCGGAAGATTTCGGGGCGCGCGGTTATGTAATTTTCATTTCCCGTTAATTAATTGCTATTTTGTGTTTTCAGTATTCGGAGCGGTTTGCTATAGAGTTTTAGTTTTAAAAATTTAATCTGTATGTGTCTTATTAGTTGAATGTTCTGGGAAGGTGGAGAGTGAGGAATAATAGTTGATTAATGGAAGAGCGAAGCAAATACAGAGACTAGGCTGTAAAAATTAGTCTTTTAAATTTCCCTATTGGAGAAATATTATAAAAAAATATATTTTGTTTCTTTTCTATCGGCAGCCTCTTTGACTGTCAATTAGTAATTTTCTACAAATTAATAAAGATCAAATTTCCACTTTGATAATTAGGTACCAGGAAAATACGTTTTTAATAAATGCGCTACCAACTCTACCTTTCCGAGGCTAGAGCTACTAGAATTAACATTTTAGCGGAACAATAACTCCTTTAATCTATGAGGTAGCGAGCGCTCAATTTGAAACACTTAGCATGTTTACTGAGCTTTCATCGAAAGGGTTAATCTGAGGAAATTATGCATATCCATACGTTATTTGTTAAGAATTCGGCACCATTTTATATTAAAGTTAATCGCAAGGGATGAAGGTTGTCCCAATTTCGCGACCCACTTGTAAGCCTGACCTACATCAGTAACCAGCCGCTTATCCCCTCGCCGACGCACCGAAAACGCTTTGTGGCCCTTTATTGTTTACTTGAGTATTAAAATTTCATTTATTCGCCTGTTGAAAAAATGTCTCAAACGTTATTATTTTTATCTTTTTAGTCTTTCAAACTGCTCTAAATCTAATGCGACGATATTGATTTTGTTTGTTTTTACTGTGACTATATTGCTACATAACAGTGCGGTTTGTGAGTTGCCGGTCGCCTATTAGGGGGATAGAGAAAAGGAGGGCAACGCATCTGCATAATCGCCGGTCATGTGGATGTGTATGGACGAAAGGTGCCAAAAGGGCTTAGACTGCTCGCTTGCCCTCCCTCCCAAATTCTTGAGATACAGCCTGGTGACAGACGGGAAGTCTTAGTAATAAGGGCCCGTTTTTACGGAACCCTAAAAACGACTCGCATCTCCAAGAACGCAAGATATTCGCAGGATGTGAAAAATTAAATACTTACTTATATAATTTCACAATAGTTTTAACACATTTCATTACAAGACTACAATAGTGTTTCATCTTTTGAATTTTAATTGCCTTCTTTGCTCAAGAATTAGGACAAATGTCAGAAATTACTTTTAATGAAATCATATTACAATACATAAAACATACAAATTAAGTTATATAACATAACGGTTAGATTTGATTGTCCAAATGTGCGAAATATTTTTTTAATTTTGCAAATTATATTGTGAAAAAAGAACTGTAATAACGTAACAGTGCCAACAACGCCTTCGCGATTTTCTGTTTGTGTTGTCTGTACGACATTGTGTAACTGGTAAGAGTATTTTGAAATTTGGAAAACGTAAATACATATACCTTACACACAGACATTTACGAACATTTTAAGAGAGTCGTTTTTTGTATACTATCTATAATATTTGAGTTGACGTTTTTAAATTGATATAGCATTCATTCGCAACGGAAATATAGCCCTTTTTAAGAGGAACTATCTATTGATTCTATTGAAAATCGTATTTGTATAAAATCTGGTATAAGTTTAATAATACTACCTTTAAACGAGCAATTCTTGTATATATATATATATATATATATATATATATATATATATATATATATATATATATATATATATATATATATATATATATATATATATATATATATACAAGAATTGCTCGTTTAAAGGTATAAGATTCTTGTTTGTGTGTGCAGACAAGAAACTATGTTGATTTAACTTGATACTTTAAAGTAATAGGGAATATATAATAACATGGTAATACATATATTAGTGGTAATTAGGATTAATTGTGTGTGGCATTTCATATAAATAGTGGCATTTCAGTAACTAAGCCGGTTAATTAAAGATAAAAGTTAATTAAACGATACAGTCCTATATTTGAGCACTAGGCTAGGGGATTCGTCTATTTTCGTAGCGGAATGCAAAATAATTTAAAACTCTCCGTTTTATTAACAATTCACCTCATCTTATATTAATATATCAAGCTGAAGAGTTTGTTTATTTTAACGCGCTAATCTCCGGAACTATTGGTCGGATTTGAAAGATTCTTTCAGTTTTAGATAGCCCATTTATTGAGGAAGGCTGTGTATATATCATCCAGCTAAGATGTCGGTGTAAATCTTAGTTAACGCAGGCGAAGCTGCAGGCAACATCTAGTACTCTATAAAATACACAATGAATACATGGATTTAATGTTTTGAATGTCACCCACAAGTAATATGCGTGATTATGATGAATTTCGTCATAAATGACCCACAAACAACATTAATTTTACTTCTTACTAATATAATAAATGCGAAATTTAGTAAGTTTGTATGTTTTTTGCTCTTTTACGGCAAAACGACTAAACCAATTTGGCTGAAAATTGAAATGATGATATCACACTTTAAATTGAAACAATAGAAATTGAAACAATTTATCCTAAAAAATTGTAAGCTCCTACAGGAATAACATTTACGTTATTTTATAATGATTAGTAAGGATAAATATTACTTATTCGTTTGTGTTTTTATCTTATTGCTGCAAAGTAAGAAATAATCTTCGTTTGCAAACTTCACGCGGGCGAAGCTGCGGCAAACATTGTGTCATATTATGTATACAAAAATATGTAGTTGTGTTTTTGACATCTTAACATGGTAAGTATGTTGATGTATGTATGAGTATGTATGATAATCAATATCATTCTTGTTTGACACAGTTTTTCAGTTATACAGTGTAAAGACATATTGACGCAGTTATATTATTATGCATTCTATACTCCAATTTCATAACCCAATTCACTTTGGAACAAAGAAATTTTAAATAACGGGTTTTGCAAAATTTCCTTGGAATAAAAATCTATGTTGCAAGAGTCTGTCATTTCTTGAATAAGTAATTTATTTATGATATACATTTGATGGCAATTTTCATTTTTCATGTTAAAATTGAAAAGTAGTCACCTATTCTTTTTTCACTAACACTCAAAGCAACTATGCAAGTACCTACTAAAAATAAACTTAAAATTACCTAAATGTTATAAAACAGAAAGTAGCTATGTGTCTCTTCTTCACACCTAAAACACTAAGCCGATTTGGCTAGAATTGGATACATCATAGTTAAAAACCCGAGATAAATAAAGAAATACACAAAGTAGTTTCGTCTAATAATATCAGTCGAAAAAAAAGCTTCCAGCTTTCAGGAAAAACGCGGCCTACAACTTATTTTATATAACAAATAATTTATGGTGTAATTGTGTATGATGTATTCTAAATACACCTACCTGCCTACACCACGATGGCATAACATGTCTATATGTATGTTAAAAATAAGATAAGTACTACCTATATCCATTTGAATATTAAAATAATCGACATTTATTATAAAACGCTAATGTGAATGCATTTGTCGGTCCGTGTTGGATGCGAGTGGCAAGGGATCGATCGTATTGGCGTTTATTGAGGGAGGCCTATGTTCAGTTGTGCACGGAGAAACGCTGACGATGTTGATGATGATAAAGGTAAAATTTATTGATAATTCCTTTAATCTACACTAATATTATAAAGAGGAAAAATTTGTTTGTTTGTTTGGTTGTAATGAATAGGCTCAAAAAGTACTGGACCGATTTCAAAAATTCTTTCACCATTCGAAAGCTACATTATCCACGAGTAACATAGGCTACATTTTATTCTGAAAAAAATTGGGTTCCGTAAGATATTTGGGTTTTTCGGACACAAGGTGTAAAAAATGAACCAGAAAAGTTATTTATTTACCGTACGCTGCCTAAACTATAAAAGATAGAACCATAGAATGTTCTAATTAATTGTAGATCTTATAATTATCTACAAAAAAGTCTGCGACACGTTATACCTATCTATGTCGAGTGAGGCACAGTAACCATTTTTTTATTTAGATATTTTTAATTTTTTTTGGACTACATTTAAACGCGTTTATTATACTCATGCTTTGGATCTTTATCAAAATAAATTATTTCATCACTAAGTACAGTTTATGAAGATAATATTTCCACTTTGAATGAGTAAAATTGGTCGATCGGTTTTGAAGTTATGGCGAAATCTATCTATACTAGATATCTACACTAATATTATAAAGAAGAAAACTTTGTTTGTTTGGTTGTAATGAATAGGCTCATAAAGTACTGGACCGATTTCAAAAATTCTTTCACCATTCGAAACCTACATTATCCACGAGTAACATAGGCTAAATTTTATTCTGGAAAAAAACAGGGTTCCGTAAGATATTTGGGTTTTTCGGACACGAGGTGTAAAAAATCAACCAGAAAAGTTATTTATTTTGCGTACGCTGCCTAAACTATAAAAGATAGAACCATAAAATGTTCTAATTAATTGTAGATCTTATAAATATCTACAAAAAAGTCCACAACACACTATACCTATCTATGTTGAGTGAGGCACAACAACCATATTTTATTCAGAAATTTTGTTTTTTTTTGGACTACATTTAAACGATTTTATTTTACTCATGCTTTTAATCCTTAAGATATGAACTATTGGTCGGATTTTAATGAAACATTTCAGTGTTCGATAGCCCATTTATCGGTAAAGATATATCATCCCGCTAAGATCCCGTTGTAAATCTTAGTTAACGCAGGCGAAGCTGCGGGCAACAGCTATTATATATATATAACTTTAGGAAAATCGTCCTGTTTAATATATTTTCTGTCCATGTTATTTGATAATATCCCTGTAACAGGTTACAAAGATTCATTGTATGACGTTCACAAGATAGAAATTAATTTTAGGTATCTGCCTCCTCCGAGTGAAAATAAAATGTCATCATACAAATTGAAAGAGAAGAGGTGATTTTTTCCTATTCATACTAAAAAATATCTAAAAAAAAAAAGACGTGTGGCACTCGGGGACTGCCGCGGTAATGCTATTGCATAGCATTTTGTATCAACTTATGCAATTATAATTATTTATTTATTTTAATTATTAATGCAGTATTTCTTTTTCTTTGATATTAATTCAAGTTACACTTTTTGAGCGTGGTGACCGATAAGAAAACATTTTTTTTTCCTTTATTAAATAAATAAAAAAATATAAATATTTTAAACAATATTAACTAATATTGTTTAAAATATTTTTATTATTTTACAATACATGTGTTATATTTTATTGTTATTCGTGCGAGCTTCGTAGTGTCGTACAATACGTCTAGTTGCAAGCACACAAACACCGTGTCGAAGACTGCCGAAAAGAAACGACGTTAGACGATGCATGGCCTTCAAGCCACACCTCCGTGCCCGTCGGAGTGGGGAGCGTTAGGTTTTTTTTTCGTTACGGAATTTCTGGACTCGGTCCCCGCGCTCAAGGCCCGCGATAGAAGCTATGCAATAGCTTAAAATGTATACTTAAAATTATGTTCATTTATCTCACGAAATCCCTTATCCATTTTCTCAATGGTACCTAAAGATATTTTGCTAAGAATAAATTGAATTTTTCCGATTTATAAAATTATTATTACACAATTCTAGCAGCCAAATATTATTTATTTATATTAAATTCAAATACGAATTTCTCATCCAAAACGTGCATTCATGAAAAGCTTGCAACGTGCTCCTTTTACTGGTATACCACAAACATGAAGAGATGCAGAATGAACAATTAGTGAGAATTTACTAATAACCTACCTGTTGCATATAATATTATAATATCAGTGCTTCTCAAATTCAGGGAAAATGTATAAGAGGTTTTACTTGGGAAGGTAAGTTTACGTAGGTTCTTTATCAAGTGGACTTGATATAACAAATATTCATCTTTCTTGGAAAATTAATTATTTCATGATGACATAATATCATTATCATGAACCGCTGGTAATAGACCTCCCGCAATGCACACCAAGCTCGCGCTTCATTTTTTCGAGTTGCGAGTTCCGTCGAAGTCGAATATTCACCAGCGCTTGACAATAATGCGCTCCGATTAAAAAAAACACTTCCGTGTGAATAACTACATAGGTATCCTATGTGTCTGTTAAAGGTTTTTTAACGCTCGGCAAAAAAACGCTCGTGAGAAGCTTTAGCTTGACGTTGGCGGTGTGCGATCTGTCTCTCTAAACCGTAAAAACCCGACGTCGGCTTGAGTTGCGAGTTTGGCATGTTAAATTCGATTTAGCGCCAAACACATAACGTCGAAAATCCAACAGTGTTCGATAAAAAGCGTTGCGTTTTAAAATCGCCTTCGTGCGAACGGGGCCTTACTGTCAAACAGCTGGCAGTTATTTCAAATGAGCTTTGCAAAGAGTAAGGCACCGTACGCACGAGCGCATTTTTACCGAGCGGTAAATATTATTGGTAATATTATTAAAGAAAGGTATTCATTGACTTTTCTTAAAACTTTTTTTTTTATTTCTTAATAACTTTCTCCTGACAATAATAAACACGACAAAAAAAGAATTAGGAAAATCGGTCCTGCCGACCACGCGTGATGCCGTCACCAAGGGAAATATGGATTTATTTATACTTATATGTATTAAAATATATTTTTTCTGTGCGTGTGTATGTGCCTGAACGCTTCCTGAATGGCTGGTTAATTTTTATGATTTTTTGTGCTTTTGTGCTTGTGCTTGGGTTATTCGTGTGTAAATATTTGTGAATTTGTAAAAACCAAGTTTAAATATGTTTTTTTAAATATAATATAGCCTGTCTTCATCGGAGATAGCGTAGCTTCCCAACAGTAAAAGAATTTTTCAAATCAGTCAAGTAGTTCCGGAGCCTATTCAATACAAACAAACAACCAAATCTTTCCTTCTTATAGTATTAGACGCGTTAAAAGTTAGTACGTTTTTATTTAAGTTCTAGCTGTGCCAATGACTTCGTTCGTTGTAATAAAGTAACTTGTAACAATGAGTTTTTTTGAGAAAAATATTAAATTGATGAAGAGTTTGCTATTATTTAAGTATTTGCAACTTATATATTGTAAAAAATTTACTCTATGACTGAAAAGAGCAATCATTTTTTATACTCAAAAACGTACGTCCGTGTGATGTGAACCATTTAAAGTCTGCTGGTGACGTAACGTATGACAAAATTACTTTGAGGTTGGTACAGTAATCGCGTCCAGGAATTGAATCGCAGAATTAAGTTTTGACCGTGTATACCATTCCCAGTGTGGTATCCAGGATGGTAAGATATAATACCAAGTTTCATCGTAATCGAAACGGTAGTTTTCGCTTTTTTTTTTTGGATGGAGCTATGCTAATGGCCCTAGTGGCTTTAATGCATCATTGGACGTGAGGCGAGCCGTTTGGCTTCTAGTATGGTAATAATTTATACCACCCAGAAATAAAAGAGCGCAGTAGTGTCTGCCGAGTTATTTTGGTAGGGTAGGTTCGTTACTACTTACTATCTACCCTTACCTTACCCTTATCTATTATTTTTTAATAACTTAATGCTAGTTTACAATATTTTTTACTCGTATTGATATATTTTTTATTTGAATCCGAGTGAGGAATACGAATATAATTTCCTACATAGTTTCAATATTAATTACGTGTGTTAAAACGTGTGCAGGTCGGAATATGATCGCTTTCGCAAATAGCGCAAGTTCTGGAAGGTATTCAAGGTCGACGGGCGGTCCATAAGCAACTGTCTCCTCAACAACTTTTTACGTTATTCTCTTATTTGCTCGTACATTACACGAGATGCGAACGCTCTTATAAGTCACACGATTTCCGTACCATGGATACTGTCACAGTGAAAAATACATGCGATTTGAGTAAATATATGAGTAAGATCCCGTACGCAGCAGAGCGTTTGAACGAGACAAATGGATACCCATACATCTGTTCAAAACTAAGCGTTTTTAAAGCGCGGCGATTTTTTGACAAGTGCTATTGGATTTTCGACGTTTAGTGGTGGACGTTAAATCGAATTGACCATGCCAAAACATGCAACTCGAGCTAATTTCGGTTTTTACTTCGACGCTTTATAAGCGCTCGTGCGTTCTGGGGCTAATGTATTAGACAAATGATAACGTAGAATTTCTTTATATATCACAGAATTTGAAGCGCAGTTTATATACATAGTATATAAAATTCTCATCACAGTTTTAATGTTTATACTCCTCCGATTAACCTAATAAGTGATTTTGTAAAAATTTCATATGTATAATATGTTCAGGTCTGAGAATAGGTTTATAACAAATTTTTATACCCGTAAGTATTTGAGGGTTGCTCACTACAAAAAATATTTTTTTTTATTTTCCCGACAAAGTTTTTATTATTAATTACCTATGTGGTATTAAAAATACATACAACCCTCTACCCCTTTTAGCAAGCGAAGTTTCTCGGGCAATTAGTTTTTTTTATAATATAATTGTTTTTAGCAATGGTGTACTATACACACAACTATTTTAATTTCATAGTATTTCCACAGTGTAAATAAATTCATACAGTGGTCCAACGAACACGTCTAGACAGAGCAATCGTGCGGGGCGTGCGGGGTGAGAGAGGCGCGGTAGCGAGCCCAAGCTGCCATACACTCGCTTGGGACACGTCAGTCGGGGTTGTCGCATTTTAGTTTGATTATTTTAAGTGCTTTGCGACCGATAGTTTTTCGTTTGAATATCATATATTTTTTTTATTTTTAATATTTTCAAAATTACATACACATTTAATACACTGATATGTTTTTTCGTAATAGTTGAATCGAAATAATTTGTATGTCTGATAATTTAAAGTCAGGGAAGTAAAATTAAACTCATTTAGGTATTTATTATTGATATTCAAAGTTTTCAAATAAATTAAAAATCAATGATATCTATCTTTTGAGTATCAATCAATCAAATCAATTTGAGTCTTAAGTCCATTTTACTAACCAGAAGAAAATTACTTTTATTTTGTTTATTTAATAATGTCTTAATTTTATCAGTCGAATTAACTTGACACATGGTATAAAACAATAGTATAATAACAAACAAGGAATTTTCTTCCGAAAAATAGGGGGTCACGTGGGTGTCATAAACCTAAGTTACAAGCCGCGTCAACGGCTATGATTAGTTAATGTCGTGTCGTGTGTGTATTTAGACTATAACTTTTTTAATTAAATTATAATATAAACAGCGAACCCTGAGCTTTTGTATACGCATTTGTATTTTTTATAATAAAACTCCTTAATAATACTTCTACATCTATTTTTTTGTTTTATTCCTAGTACTCCACATACATATACTACGAATACACAAAATGTAAAACAGATTATAATAAAACACATTATTGTGACAACCCTGAAGCAATGACGAATACCTACACAAAAGCGGCATTTCGCGCGACTTCAAAGGCGTTGGACCACTGTATGAATTTATTTACACTGTGGTATTTCTTTTGACATTGTTTTATACAACATACTTCTTGCCATCTAAATCTTACTAACGGAATCTGAAAATACTTACGTACCAATTTCAGAGGATATAAAAGTACCTACAATATAAATAAATTAATAACTAATATATATTGAATTACTTATAATCATATATATTTAGTACTCATGACGAAATGCTCTCCAAAATCTATAGATTCTCATTATTATTGACATACAATAACAAGAAAAAAACCTTGGCATAAAACCATCAGAGATTCATTATATAAGTTGGTGCCACATATAGCATAATAAGGTTTAGCTTGACCTACTTTTTTATCTGAGCTTCGTGCAATTACAGTACTGTATCGCTGCACACCGATTTATCATACAAATGATATCTCATAATGTTATGCATGAATATTGTTTTTACATATTGATCTATATTTAAAAAATCTTCAAAATTTTATTGCTTAAGGATTTTTCATCTAAGTCGATTATACATAAGTGTTGGAATAAAATTACAAAATTTTCAGTCAATATTTTTTTTTCAAAAGTTATCACTCTGATTAAGTTAATTTTTATAATACGTCGATCAATCTCATGGTGGAGTGGAAAATGCAAATTATTTCCATAAATCGCTAAGACAATAAAAGTTAAATATTGTACGCCGCAATAAGCGAAGCGTTGAGGTAGTGTTCCATTCTCGACATGTCAAAAAAGCAGTTTTTTTTTTTTTTTAATTATACTCATTTTTTATTATTTTTATCACAATTACGTTCGTACGAGCACATAACCGCCGCGTTGAAAGCCGACTTTGGCGCAAAAAAAGTAAAGTAAAGTATCAACCCTTATAACGTTTAAGTTAAAAAATTTTGTATATAACATAGTAAATATAAAATAATATTTTCTGGACGTAAGTGTTTCTGTATGTATGTAGCAGGGATAGTCGGAAAAATCATCGTACCGTTATATTATTTTTATATTCAAATTCTAAAGTAACATAGCGTGGCGTTCCTAATTAATAGTTGTATCATTTATTTATAATTCAATTCACTGTCATTTAATTAATTTTTATAAGAAACTAAGATGCGACTAACAAATCTGCATTTATATCAGGCTATTTATTCGTTGCTAAGCAACTTTTAAGATTTACAAATTAATTTTATTTAGGAAAATGAGATGTGCACTTTTGAAATGCGAAAGTTCATTGGTCTTTTACGGCAAAACGGCTTAGCCGATTTAGCTGGAAATTGAAATGGATCACCATTTCAATTTCCAGCCAAATCGGCCGAAAATGGTGATAACTGAGACGGAGTTTAAAATAATTAAATAAAATTTTACACATACTGCGGTACGCACACACACAAAATTGAATAATGACAATGTGAATAGAAAATAATAGGTAAAAAAACTAAAAAAAACAAATAAAACCACACTAAAAAATAGAAAATAAATTTAGATTAATAATGTTTTATTTTTTTAATAAATATCAATTTAGAAAATATTATTTTATTAAAAAAGGGCATGGGGTGCTTTTTAAAGATATTATCGAAATGATAATTCTTTCACTCATATCTGTCAATACAATTTTTTATAAGTATTGACGCTTTTTTCGCAAGCAAAGCAAACAAATGCACCTCGTAATATAGGATCAGTAATGTGTTACATCTAAACGTACCTAATCTAAGCTTACGGAAACCAAATTTTCTAAATATATTTAAAACAATCAAGCTTCTAAAGGACATTTTTACTATATTGATCTAGAATAAAAATAAAATATTTAATGATGTTTTTTTTCACGTAGTGGCCGTATATACGAGCCGTATTGATGGGTGACGAGGGATCGGTCGTCTTGGCATTCATTGAGAGAGGCCTATGTTCGGAGGTGGCCGCATAAAGCCTGGTGATGATGATGATTGTTCTATGCTGTGCATTATTTTGTACAAGCACCATCCGGAGCAAGGACCAAAATTTGTTTATTGTCAGTAAAAGACCACTATGGTGCAACTTTATTGTTTATGTATTAACAGAAAAAAGTCCAATTTGAATAATGAATAATAAAAAGTCAATATAGAATTAGGACATTTCATTGACATTACATTATGCAGAACTATCTAAAATTCATGAATCTTTTGTGGCCAATGAATCTGAATACTAAGCAAGGTTTATGAATTCGTTACACCAAGGATTTGTTTTTGAATTTGGGTTTGTTTCATAATCAGTACATTTGGAAAGACTCGCGCAGTAACCGAATTTTGCATTGCATTATTTTTATTTAAAAAATTTCGATACCTACGTAATTTTTATATTTATTGATGTTTTCAATTCAAATGTCCAAACGCTTACTGCCTCATTACTATTGCAGATTTCTCAATGTTCTAATATAATAATCTAAAGAGCCAAAAACTTTATGATGCCTAAAAGTCGGTCTCTTTGAATGAATATTAGATTTTCTGGAAAATCAGTAAAAAACTCAAAAAAAATATAACTTTAAATAAAATATAATATTATAATTTAGTAAAGGGAATAAGATTTAACCGTAAAAGCACGATAATTGTATAGCACAAAGAACTGTAAAAAAACCATTTCGATATCGAGCTTCACCTGAGTGATAGCGCTCACTTTACGTCACGAAAGCGAACTTTATTAATATAGATAGATAATCGATTTCTAAAGAATACAAATTCGTCATATCACCGGTGATTCCGCTTACGAGATTCGAATACAACCTTACAGAATAGCCCTACTGCTGTCCCGGAGCGTGTGACTTAAGCTATACTGAGCATTTTCCCACAATATTTTCTTAGGCGGCATTTATCGGATATAGCTACCTCTATAAAAATGTAAGTTGTGAATCTCATTTTAATGCTATTAGAATTTTTTTACGTAAATAATTTCATGCATTAAATTTGATATTGTCTATGTCCCGACAATAATGAAAATCGTAACTAGCTTGCGTTACTATGTGAAAAAATCTTTAAAGTGAGTATATTACATTTTTTTACTTCATTCGGTATGACTTGTTTTTACTCTTACAGCGAATAACAGCAACTGCTTCGAGGGATAGTACGATAGCCGAAAATGTCGCGACTAGCGATACCGATTTACCGCTGACGAAATGTATTAATATTATTTTTGTGTGCTACAAGCACCAAAAAGAACCAAACCCTGTATAGGATATGTCAGTGTTAGAATATTTACATTTATTATTTTATTGAGTGAATTTACAAAATAGTCAAACATTTACAACTGCGTTGTAGTACATAAAACGGCGTTACCGATGCAACGACTGCGTTACTTTTCGTTAATGCCCTTTTTTTAAATGAATGTTTTAACTTTTATGTTATTTATACGTTATTGTCGAAAAACCGTGAAATTAGGCGCTATTATACACTGGACATCAGCCTTGAAGGAGTTGAAAAAGGTTCATTTGTACTTATTATATAAAACATTAAAAGTTTAAGAAGCGCTACCTAACCACATCAACCTTTAAGGTACAAGTATATGAAAAAAAAGCCAGTCCCAGCTCCCGTCATGCCCACACTTGAATGAGACATTCTTTTGGATATATGTATTGGGCGGGGAAATGGTCGTCTACGAGCCGTACCTAGAAGAATATTCTAGAAGACGGTTTATTAATCATCTTCCATCTCTTACGACGAGCGTTGCTAAAAGCTTTTTAATCAACCATCGGTTTCAAACATAAAAGAAATGCAGCTATTTAATAAGGAAATACTTCATCCTTCGAAAATATCTAAAGGTTGATAATCAAATAATAAGTGTCTTGAGTGAAAGACTAACAGTATATTTATTATCATTACTACATCTTTATATTCAGTACAAAGTATTGATGTAAGTGAGTGTGTTACTTTGGTGTCCCTTTAATTTATAATAGTATTTTAAGTAATTTAAAGCCATACAATTATTTAATATATGCTCATAGTTCATAATAAAAATAAAAAAAACTACGTTTAAAAAAACCGACTTCAAAAACTAAAAAGTACAAAATAACTAAATAAAGATTTATACTATTTAAAATTAGGTATTTTTGGAGTCGGTGCCAGCTAAAGAGTATATTTTAATGATTAATCATATACACCAAGTATTGAGTAGATGTCTGGGTAGGCTATCTTTGTTTTGGCTGGTACCGACTCCAAAAATACCTAATTTTAAATAGTATAAATCTTTATCAAGTTATTTTGTACTTTTTAGTTTTTGAAGTCGGTTTTTTTTTCAGTCAAATCAGTCCAGTTTTGGAGCCTATTCAATACAAACAAGTAGACATTTTTTTCCCTGTTTATAATATTAGTATAAATAGCGAGAAAACATTTATATACTTTTCTGAACAAAATCTCTCAATATGCACGATGAATTTTAATTTTTTTAAGATGAATTTATATTTCGACATAAGTTTTGAGCTGTTGTGAAATTTTACAACTATTTTTGTAAGATGTATTATTATTGTAATGCAATAAATGATTATAATTATAAAGTTTGAAAACAGTCATAAATTAAAAATTAGCACATGCAAACGGTTTCGATTTTTTTTAGTCTGTACGTACACTGTTAATTTACTATTTCTTACATTCATGTAAATAAGGAGAGCCTTGGCCTGGTTACCACAATTTTAGCGGTATTTCAAAACAACAAGCGTTGTCCGCGCACTCGCGGGAGGTACACTCTTATATGTTTTACGGTTTTATACCAAAAACGCATTCAACTATATTTCGTACTAAGAACTAAAGTAAAAATTTTGTGACTGTTCTCAGCTGGCGACTTTATAGATTTAGATCTAATAAACAAGAAACCAAATCATTAAAAAGGAACTTTATTACTTACAACAATAGAAATGGCTCTATTTTTTACTTTTAAAATAGAATTGTTATACCTTTTTAAATTAGGATGCCAGAGTCACTAATTTTTGCCTAATTTATGGCTAAAATATTATCATTTATTCTGTACATTTATCTTATGACATTTTATATAAATATAAACAGTAAAACAAATAAAACCTCCCTCCAATGAATGATATTTTCAAGCGTTTTTCTGAAAAAGATCTCGAAAAATAAAAGAAGTAAAAATTGTAGTAATTACTTCTAAGAAAATCGTCACTCCTGGAAAAAGCCGAACGCAACCGAAAAAGCTTGTTTTAAGTGATTTCGACTAATCCGCTATACGTATAAAATACTAACGAAGATTTTTTTTAAATGTTTTTTTTTTACTAAAACCTGGTATGAAGAAACATGGAATTATTTTGCTGTCAAAATTAATTTTGTCACTATCATCATCATTTGCTTTTATCCATCCACTACTGGTCATAGGCCCTATAATTAATTATATTTTTTATTGTACTAGCCTTAGTGGAAAATGATTACACTAGAAACTGGAAATATTGAGTTATGAGACCGCAGCGCCGCGTCTATCGGACTTCTCTCGTGGCGCGGACTATGTATATATATGTTTTTTATGACACTTAAAAAAAATATGCTTTACACAGAAAAATTATCGATGTTAGGATTCCCGATCTTTTACTTTTATGTGTAGGAGAAATACATACACAGAAAATGGAAGTACAAACTAAAATTACTTCACATCTACTCTCTACTACAGCTCTAATCTATCTAATTAGAATAGATCTTCTTTTATTCTCTTTCTCTTTTTCAGTCATCGGTCTTAAAATTTTATGAACATACAATATAATAAAAGAAGGTTATGATTAGCTATGCATTTGGTATTTTATACTTTATATAATCATCGTCAACATAGTAATTATTTTTTTCTTATAAGATTTCTACTGTGTCCCCAATGTAATGTTGTCTTTTGACATGTATAAAATGTATATATATATTATTCATATAAATATTAAAATAATTGTACTATACACGTAAGATATTAATTAAATATCCGTTCTGTAGATTTCAACCACTTAAAATCATTAGTTGGACGCAAAAAATTTACTCGGAACGTGAATTCATTTCATAATATGTAATACAATACATCGAACTATTTAAAAAACCTTTTGTAATATTTTAAGAAAAAAGGAATATTAACAATACATGCCGTATTCGATAGCAAAAAGAAACGGTTACTCTTGGCAAATAAAGAAAAAGCTGCAAAAATATTTCAGCATTATTTAAATTTATAATGTGAAAAAAAAAAACAATGGTAAAGCGGCCACCGCTATAATTCCCGAGAGATTTCAACATACTGCGTAGATTTCCCAATAACCTCAATGCGTATTCATGTGTACTTATTTTTGAACCACCAATACGATTTATCGACTCCTGGCGCTTTATATTAGGGCTGCGACTCTGGATAAGATCAGCCTGATTGAAGTATTTAAAAAAAAAGAATATAGCACTTCGTAATAAAAACATTTCGACATATTTTTGTCGTGAGTTGCTAACGGGTAGGGATTAGATGTGACACAGATTTAAAAAAGAATACACAAAGTGGCAACCCTATATAAGATTCGATGAATCAATACATATCAATTTGTAATGCGCAGACATACAAATACACGATATATGTGGAAGTGGTACAAGGCTGTTGGTAGAAACGGAGTTGCAGCTGCGTTTTTTCACTTAGGAAAGAACAGCAACATAAGTGGGTAAAATTGTACCATGCATGCATGGTAACTGACATGACGTTTCTAGTCTTTAATTTGATGTCAATTCCCCCGCCCTCCACGAAATCTATTTTAATAAAAAACTGTTATTGATTTATTAGTTAAAATATGATAATGTTATATTTCCATGAAAAGATGTAAATATAAACGCGTATTATTATGTACTTTTTACTTTACAACTTGCTAGCGCACATACAACTCAAATGTTAATAATAGTCAATTTCGGATCTTTCTGTTGAAATGTTGCCTAATGCAGCAAGGTTAGATAGTATGATTAGGCAACAAATGCCAGCCTCAGAATAATGTTTTGATAATCTATCGTTTATATACATTACATTTAATTAACGGATAAAAATGAGTATTATTGTGCAAAATGAGGCTGGGTGACCTCAATGGGGCAATCGGCTAAAAAAACATTTTAGAAAACACTTTTTACTTGAACGCGTTAAACTAAATTGTTTTTATTTTATATAACGTAAATATATTAGTTACATATATATATAAAAAAAAAAAAAAAAAAAAAAAAATATTGACTAAATACAGATTATATCTTACCAAAAAATTTATGCTAGTAGCTTCATATCAATACTAGATATTACACTGCGGCTTCGTGTATGCACTTAGATTTACAACCGTACCCTGATTGATGATTACTAATTTAATAGCCAGGGTTAACATAGTATTTTAAAGGTGAAAGAAAATTTTACATAAGTCGCTAGTTTTTGAGTTAATTCATTACAATCAATCTAAAAATCAAATCTTTTCGGGGTTTGGTATATAAATCTCGCTCTAATAAGTCGCCCACGTATTTCCAGTTCCCGTGAGATTTTTTCAAGATTAAATTAATCTTTTCTGGGTCTCAAGCTATATCCATGCCAAATTTCATTTAGATCATTTGATCGAACTGCTGTTAGTCGTTAGACTGATAAGCTACTTAAATATTCAATGCAAACGAATAATCAAATTTTTCAAATAGATTTTATTGTATATTTTTTATGTGTTATGTATATGAAACATAGTTCTTCATTGGTGTTCTAATTCTAAAATAAACTAGACGAGAATCATGCATGCATACGGCCTGATTTCAGACAGTTACGTCATACATTTACCCAGAACAATCTTAGAATTCATATAAATAAGATTTTGGAAATATTAATCAAACAAGAACATAATTGTAAAAATGGTTATTCTCAACATTTCTCTTGGCCCGTTTAAGTAAGGTTCTTTTCTTCTAAATATTTAATTATTGCAATCAATAAAAAAATATTGATTTTCATAGTTCTCTGGAAAAAAGACAAATGCTGTCCTAGATGCGAAAACTATGAATTAATCATAGAAAATCATATGACATGTCTTGTTAAGTATAAACTCCGGAACGTTTCAATGTTATCTGCGACATGTTCGAATGTCCAATAGCAATTCTTTAAGCCGTCTTAACTATTATTAATGAGGTTGTACGTTACCATAGTATGTCACTAAGCAACAGATTCATAGATTATTTATACAAGGTAACGTTTAACGATTACTGAACTTTAATTTATAAAAAGAGCTTCCATACCAAACGTTACAAATCTACTAGTTATTAGTTATCAAGGTGAGTCTAGATTCTCTCTAGAAAATTCGAACTATTCACCACCACCATACTACCACCCTTTTATATTCTTTTTTTTTGTTTTTGATGACGCAGTGGAAATCCTTTTCGGACCATACCAGGGCCTTGGGTAGGCGCGCTGGCTTTTCGCCTTGGGTGCACTACCCCACTAAAACCGCTGCGTGAGCTTTCAGTCGCTATTTGAGGGGCCCGGATCGCAGGCAACGGGAAACCCCCAGCGACAGACTGGTCTCGGCAAGACCAGATTCTTCACAATAGACCCTTTTCTATTGTAGAATAGAATAGGGTCAGCAGTAGTGCTGACCCTATTCACTACTTTATACAATACTTGTTTAAACCAAAAAGTTAGTAAATTTTAAACATAATTTTCATGCATCTCTGTGGGAGTTTCAATGATTTTTTTTATTGTACAGCATTATCAGCAGCCTAGTTTTTAATTTGTAAGTAGCGTGACAGTCGTGAGACTATGTTTATCACTTGCCTAGATTCATACAATTTTGTAGCGGAGCAACAATTAGTCGATGTGAAGGACAGGTTAGCCGGTTATCAACGTAAATAATGATAACTGTTCTGTCCATATCGCTTGTATATCACAAATATGTATGGACCAAAATTATAAGCATCTTTATCCGTATATGTATAAAAAGTTTAATTATTTATATTTTTATATTTGCCATGAAAAATAGAATGGCAGAAAAGATATCGAGATGGGAGATCTTATTTAGAGCACTTATAACACTTATAACTAAAACTTTAGACAAAGAAAAAAAGTGTGTTCAATAAAACTAACTATGTTTAATAAACCTAAAATAGGATTGATATTTTAAAATGATATAGGTATAACGTCCATGAAATACAAAATTTTAAACATAAATAATAAAGAGAGGCCTATGTTCAGCTGAGGATGGTAAAAAGCTGATGATGATGATGAATCTAAAATACCTATCGGATATATTTGTATCAAAAATATCTGATATTTTGATATTTATTATAAATATCGGATACTTACGAACCCTGCAAAAGCTACAAATGAGAAACTGAAAGATATTTTCGACATTTGGATTTACTAGTTTTTAGATTTTAGATTGATAAATAATCAAATTAAAAACCGTCAACCCCGGCTTAAGTGTCCCAAGCGACTGTATGGCAGCTTGGGCTCGCTACCGCGCCTCTCTCACCCCGCACGCCCCGTACGATTGCTCTGTCTAGACGTGTTCGTTGGACCACTGTGATTTAGGACTGTATGTATTTTAGTATGCTGTATCATAAAAAAATAAAAACAAAAATTTCGTCCAAAAATTAAAAAAAAATATTTAAGTGTGAACAACCCTTATTACTTAGGGGTATGAAAAATAGATGTTGGCTGATTCTCAGACCTACACAATATGCTCACAAAATTTCATCAGAATCGGTCAAGCCGTTTCGAAGGTGTACGGGAACGAACACTGTGACACGAGAATTTTATATATAAGATAATAAATATTTTTTTGTTATTTTATGCAGGACTAGCTGGTGCCCGCAGCTTCGCCCGCGTTATCTTAGATTATACTTAGATAGCAACCCTTATTACTTAGGGGTATGAAAAATAGATGTTGGCTGATTCTCAGACCTACACAATATGCTCACAAAATTTCATCAGAATCGGTCAAGCCGTTTCGAAGGTGTACGGGAACGAACACTGTGACACGAGAATTTTATATATAAGATAATAAATATTTTTTTGTTATTTTATGCAGGACTAGCTGGTGCCCGCAGCTTCGCCCGCGTTATCTTAGATTACATGTTCAGTTAGCGTTGTCAGGCGTCCGGATTTGACGGAGGCATTGATTGTGTGTCCGGCCAAAATAAACGGTATCCGGCTTGTCCGGCTTTTGTTAGGCTTTTTACATTTCGCAAACGAGCGATACCAAATCAGCCTTAAACCAAGACTGATTTGGAATTCGATTTTATCTATTATTTCACTAGAATTTAACAAAATTACTAATATACCTTTAGTAATTTAAAATAAAATTAAAATCTATGGGGCTATACCTTTTAAAAACAACCCTGATAAGTCTATTTTAAACTGTACTTAATAAATAAAAAAAGGAATATAAAAAAATGTGTGATGCGAAAGGTAATGTAAGCCAAATTCGACCTCCTATATAAATATATAGCATAATGTTAGTAGGCTCCACTGACGGGTGACTTAATGTACGACCAACTTATTATTTGCGGTTGGTACAGTAATCGCATCAGGAATTGAACCGCAAAGTTAAGTTTGTTTTTAATGTGTTTATTTTTCCGACATAACAGTATCCAATGTGGTGCCAGGGATGGTAAACTATAATTATTAGACAAAGTTTCATCTTAATCGAACTAATAGTTTTTTCGTAATGTTTAAACATTATATGAATAATATTTTTGGGTGCGGTCGGTATCGATCTAGTAACATATTAAGGGCCTGTTTCACAATCTCCAGTTAAGTTCCCAATAGGCTATCGGCCACATATTTGACAGATATTTTACAGATACTCCATACTCTATCTGTCAAATATGTTGCCGATAGCCTATTGGGAACTTAACTGGAGATTGTGAAACAGGCCCTAAGAGTAATTACTTTTTATTTTCAATGTACAGAATTTACAATTCCACAGTTTTATTGTAAGTATAGAATAGATATAATGCGTATAAACCAGAATTCAAGTGGACTCGGATACTACCTATATCATCTTACATAGTGAAAACCCGGCTTTAGTAACCGCCAGGTTTTAACAAATAATTTTTGTTGCGGAAAATAAGATAAAGTACATGCACTTTGTACGTATTTCTCTTTATCAGTTAGGTACCTACATTACACCTGAAAATGCTAGACATAAGTTTCTGAATGAATATCAACCTTGAATTTTGATTTAATGTTTAGATCATATAAACCGCTTGCTTGTCAATTTATTGAGAATTTGCTACCTGCTGGTAAAATTAAAAAAAAATAAAAATAGAATTGTAATCTTAAAAATGATACTGAACTTTCACGTCATCTTTTCCTGAAAATGAACCTGAAAAAGTTAATTCGACATTTTTTCCCATGTCACTGATATAGCCTCTTTTTACAGCTAATAGACGATACTATATTTTCTACTAGAAAAAAATACAAATGAAAAAATTGAGCATAATCTACGTAAAGAAAATTAAAAATGTGCGGATAACCTACATAAAACAGCCACTCATTGCTCCGTTCATATATTATGCACACGGAAATGCACTAGATTTAGTGCGCTGGCCCATATAAAACGCAATCAATTGTAAGGACATCCTTCGACGCCGACATTTTCTATCAGTGTTTTGTTGTCTAGTCGAGAAAATATTGATATGTTGGGTAAACCCGACTTGCAATCTCGGGACCTTGGTGCGGTGGGAGAGAGGGCGGCAGGGGTGCGGCGTGCGGGGTGGCGGGGGGCGGCGGAGCATGGTCGCGGATGACGCGCGCCCTACTGACACACTGACACACTTACCCAGTGACAGTGGCACTGCTTTTGGTCCGGCGAGGTCGTACGGTGCGTCCTACGTGTATTATAACAAATATATTTGCACACGGGTGAATGTTACTCTAGCTCTAGGATTCCACGGCGTTCGATTCCGCGAACCGCGGTTGCTCTCATTGTATGTTTCATATTTTTTGTTTATAATTCAGGAGCGAGAAACTAATCAAACAATTTCACGTGTTTTGCAACAAACGGCCATTACACAAATTTTTTATTACTCATAGATAGTTTTTATTATTAACACGATATAATTATTAATAAAATAAATAACATTTTTCTTGTTGAAAATTCTTGAGAAATGCGGTTGAAATAGAGATACATTTCAACAATTGCAAGTTAAATTAAATCCTACAAAAAAAATATTACAAAGATGTTCAACATTGATTCATAATAAGGCCTACTTGGCATATATTATTATATTCATATTTGGCATTGGCACATTCTTCACTTTTCAACAGGTTAATTAAGATTTTGCGATCCAAGGTTTACGTTGCGTATTTTTTAGCTACTGTATAGTAAATGTACAGCCAACAAGGTCACGTGTTTCATAAACAAAAGACTAAACTATAAATTATATTAAGGATGAAGAAAACTAGATACTTGTTATGAAACTATGCAATTTATTTATATTTATGAGAGTCTTTTTTGTGGAGAAAAAACTTTTACTTACAACCATATATTGCGTTCTATAAAAATAATACCTAACGTATTATTACGTATTAACGTCGCAATGGGATAGCTATTATCTTCAATCAAGCTTACCCGGGCCTTCGGAGAGTTTGATTATTTTCCAAGTAATAGATCCCGTTGAACATAATTTGCTGTAGTAATTGTCCTTGACATATCAGATAATTCAATGTACCAGGATATTAATGCAATTTGTACCGTAATCAAAGAATATATGACAAGGCACGGAACTAGCCTTTGAAATTGTTTTCGGAACGACACAAGGAACTGAATCGAATAAGAAAGTTTGAAAAACCAATGCGTCATTTGTGTGAAGAATATTTTGCGCAATTTAAATCTATTTTGAATGTACGCTGCAGATATAATTTCAATGAAAAATAAAGTTGTTCTAACGGTTTTTTTTTAAATTATACTATGATAGTCGAAAATCGATGGTTGTGTCATGCACAAAAAAAGTTTATACTAAATAATTTGATAATCATAGCCTTATTAGCCGCACATAAAGTTGTGCAATATCAAAAATATTTTTATCTTCGATTTATTCAAATTTAAGAGAATAAATAGGATATTCGTTATTATTAAGGTCCGTGCCCTACTTGAAATTTAGGGTAGTTTGGCAACATGTAAAAGGGATTTTCATTACCCAAAAATAACTTCTTAGCGGACTATTAGTTCCAATTGGTCGCGATTTATTTACTGACTTAACTTATTACCTTTTATTTAATAATAGCTCGCAGCTGTTAGGTAATATCGATTTCAAGAACTTATAAACCTCGACATGATTATCACTTTTTCCTTATTTGTAACTCGAGAGTAATCTGTTACAGTTAGAAAATAACAAATTCAGGGATCTTAGACTAGGAAAATAATTACTTAATTTATGATATTAGTATTTTAATAGATAATTTTAAACATATTTTCGTAATAAAACTCTATTAACACAAGTGGAAGGAAGAATAATTAAACATGTTTACGGTTTTTCGTCGAGCGACGGTGGTCCAGCGATGGACGGACTCTGCCTCTTATGCGAGGGGTTCCGGGTTCGATCCTGACCCGTCCGTGTGTGCCTTGAAATGGGTTTTTCTAAATTTCTAAGTACACACGAGACCATCGTTCGCTCACCGGTGAAGGAAAACATCGTGAGGGAACCTGCATGCCTGATGAGATTGAAAGTCTTTGAAGGTATGTGAAGTTCACCAGCCCGCACTGGGCCAGCGCGGTGAACTATTGGCCCATTACCCTCCTCGCCTGATTTCGAGGAGGAGACCCGTGCCCAGCAGTGGGACATATAAGGGTTGATACTTTACGGTTTAGTCAGTTAAAAAAAAATTTATACGAGATACTTCCGCTTCATTGACATTCAAAAGTTTTTTTACACTTCCTAAGTTTTAATATACATTCAATATTGTTTTTTATTTTTTGATATGTTTAACGTTTACGTTGATTCCATGTTGTTTGCGAGTAATGTGACATTTAAGATGACCAAAAGGCACATAAAGACCCATTTTTTCTGTTGTATAACTAATGGGGTTCCACTTTCATAAACTTATCCTTAAAAGTCAAAATATTCAGCGGCTATTCGATTAAAGCAGCTCAAAAAATGCATAGTATATCTGAGATTACGACGCAAATCTTAAAAGTAATCTAGGTATGCACACGATCCAAGACAAACAAACGTAATGTTGAAACGAAGTACAGAAATATCCGCTAAGGAACGATACCGAACGTTTTAATCGCGAGTTGTTTAGTTTGCCCTGACCCACTTATGTGGACTTGGCCTATATAGCCGTAAAGAGAACGCCTCTGTACCTATTTCACATCCAATATTGTATATAATACAATATTTATTGGTTATTAAATGGCGATAAACAAAACAAAATCGGTATGTTCTAAAATAATACAATGGTGTAATAATCACAGGAGCACAAATTAGATCTGTCCTTATTATTTCATTAATATACATACAATAGAAACCGCGCCGATAAAATAATGAAAAAAAAAATAACCTTAAGCTACAAGGCTGTCATGAGACAATACCCAACGAAATGACCAAGATCATCCGTTAGATTATTTGTTTTTAAATAAGTAATTAGGAGCTAAGGAAAAAGCCATGACCAGGCATTGTATAATTTGTTTAAACAAAGGAAGTCTTGCAATCAAAAGTTATTTGATATTTTTCTGAGTCAGCTTTGGTATAATTGTTATTTTTAACATATAATTATAATTTACTTAAAATTACATTTTGCACTAACACCCGTTATATTTTACTTAGTTTGCATAATGAAATATGAAAAAAACTTTTAACAACTAAAGCTCTTAAATCATTTTCTTCTAACCTAACCTAACAAATGACTGGTACCTACAACGCCTATTTTATTCATGCATTTCAATTCAATTTTATTTTGTCAATGTTCACCACTTTTGTATATATTTTTTTACCGTTGATATTGTGCTGTTGTAATCTTTTATCTAATAATTTAAAAAAAATCTCGTGTCACGGGGTGCGTAATTGAACTACTCCGAAACGGCTCGACAGATTTTTATTAAATTTTACAGGCATAATCCTCAAAGGTCTGAGAATCGGCCAACATTTATTTTTCACCCCCCTAAATGTTAAGGGTTGGACCACTCTAATTTTATTTTTTTATTTTTTGGACCATTTTTTTGTTTTTTTTTTTTTGATACAGCATACGAAAATACATACAACCGTAATGTTCACCCTTCTACGATCAACCCCTATTTTTTAATAGTGATATTAGTAATTGTAGCAGAACGAAGTCTGTCGGGACAGCTAGTAAAAATAAAATATTACGAGTATTATCACGGTGTGAGTAATACTACCCACGTGTAGTGCTTCCTCTTCCTTTTGTCTATGAACGCCAAAAACCACTTAAGTTTCTTTCGCTCGCTGAAAAAGCGATGATGATCTAATGTATATGGTTTCCGCCCCTTCAGTGAGGTTTTGGCCCCCACTGATCCTGAACATAAGACCGTCACTCGCTCACTGATGAAAAAAAACCTCGTCAGGAAACCTGCATGCCCGATGAGGTGAAAAGTATTTGAGGTGTGTGAAGTTCTCCAACCCGCACTGTGCCCAGTACCTTCCTGGTCTGATTTGGGGGAGACCCAGAGCAATGGGGCATATAAGGGTTTTGACACTTAACGTTCATTCATACCAGTATTCAATTCATACCATCAGACATTTCATCTATATATATAAAAATGAAACCCGTTTCGCGTTGTCACGGCATCACGTGTGAACGGCTGAACCGATTTCGATAATTCTTTTTTTTAAATGTTTGTGGAAGTCCAAGGATGGATGTTCCGGCGAAAAAAAATCGAATAATTGCCGGGAAAGCCCTAAAAACAGCCCTTTTCTTTTTCCCATACAAACGTTTTCTAACTAAAATGTAGAGTCAATCTGAACTTTATCGCTATTATATAAAGCTCATATTAGATTACAAACACTCATTGTTGTCTAAGCTATATCATATTAATAATTTCGTCTTAGACTCAATCTAAAAGTTACCTAAATAATAAAACATAAAAAATTAAAGGTTTCGAGTCGACAACATATATCCCCAAAATTTGGATTGTCGAGTATTTTGTTAAATCCTAATGGTGTTGACAGACAAAATATTGCAGTCCATTAAAATACAATGACATAATTGCATATTATCACTGTCATTGATAACGGGTGACATCTACTTTTTTTAATACGCTTTTGGCAAGGAGTATTTACTATTTGTATTTGTATTATGAAAAGGATTATTGAGACAAAGAAATATTATGATCAGGAGAATTTATAGGTACTATATCAAAAGAATTTATAGATATACATCTGTTCCAACTTGACGGCCCAAGAGGAACTGGAAAAACTTTTGTATTTACAACTATTGTACATTTTAAGATCTGAAAACAAAATATGCCTGCCAATAGGCAAGAATTAAATAATGCTATAGCATTTACTGGGATTGTAGCAAATTTTTAGATGGCGGTAGAACAGATCACTCGAGATTAAAAATTCCAATTAATTCTGATGAGATCTCTACGTCTTACGTGTCATAAGGATTCAGGCAATGGATCATCAAATGAGGATGGTGTTGACCATAGCGATGCATTGTAGATAATTCAATTGTAGACCATATGTTTGATGTGTCGCTTGACACAAATGATACCTAATAAAAATTATTCAATGAAAACGTTACTTACTCCTCAAAACGGAGATCGTTTTCAATTGCACGACTAAGTTGTTGAAAAAACCTCGGGTGTGTTTAAAATTTAAGAGAGTTATAACGCTGTAGTTGAGGACGATCATAATGATGTTTTAAACTATCCCGTAGAATTCCTAAACTCGATATAACGATTGCAGGATTACCACCACACATTCCTTAAATTAAAAGTTGGTTGTATAGAAATGCTTTTAAGAAATTTAAACCCTACTGTTGGGTTGTGCAATGGGACCCTACCGGTCTTATTATTAGATCGTTAGTTATGTGCATTGTAAATCAAATTTCACCCGAGCAAAGTCAGAATTTCATTTATTCTATCAAAACAGTGTGCGTTTGCTGTTGGAGGGTCTAATGTCGTGTCCCGAAACTCATAAAAGGTGATAATAACGCGAACCCGACCAAATTACATAGCTACACAATTTACGGGCTATGGATCATTAGTACTGACTTTCAATTTGGTCGGTTTCGCGATAATATTTCGTTTGTTTTAGTTTCAGGCAGGCACGCGACATAAAATGCATCAGTTTCCACGTCATTACATCAGTCAAACACAAACCGCGTTACCAAGAGTGTTTTATTATTTTTAATTATTAATTTAATATCCCTGTCTGTGCAAAATTATTTAAATACATTCTAATATTATTATGTAATTGGGATGAACACCGAATTAAATAATAAATATAGGAAAATGAAAACTTTACACACGTGTGATTTACTTTTAAATGTATTTTGTATATATTATATAGTATCGAAAACTTATCTGTTCGGGTGGATTGTTGCTTTTGAAAATGAATAATTTCACTACAGTTTGTACACACACATGAAGCCATCTGTCGAAGATTAGGACCACTTCTGGCGAGACCGTTTCTTCTAGGCCGGAGATCTTATCGGAGATCGAAGACTTCTATAGCAAATTGTACGCGTCCCATGCTCCTCAACCTAATACCCGGAATAATGATCCGCGTGCCAGCCTAACACGACACCTCTCTGGAAAGCTTCTGAACATCAGATTAGATGACGTTAGTTTGGCTCTTAAGCAGCTAAAAGGGGGAGGATTTAGCACCATAGACCACATTCATACTATAAGGCAAGTTATACAGAAGACCCATGAGTACAACCAGCCACCGTGCCTTGCTTTTGTGGACTATGAGAAAGCTTTTGACTCTCTTAAAACCTGGGCTGTTCTGGAAGCTCTGCAGCGATGTCATGTCGATTGGCGACACGTTAAAGTAATGAGAGGATTATACGAAGCCGCTTTTATGTTCATTCTGATTCCGGGAGGTCAAACAAGACCAATCTAATTGCATCGAGGTGTGCGACAGGAGGATGTTCATTCCCCGAAACCGTTCACGAATGCTTTGGACGAAATCTTCAAGACTTTAAATTGGGCAGAATGTGGCATAAACATTAACGGCGAGTATCTCTCACACCTTCGTTTCGCCGACGATATACTTACTTATTATACTGGCCGAGTCACTGAAGGGTTTACAGAAGATGCTGCACAGTCTAAACGAATCATCCCGACGTGTGGGCCTTAGGGTGAACTTGAACAACATGAAAGTCATGTTCAACGAACACGTTCTCCTTAGGCCGGTTAACGTCGATGACATAACTCTCGAAGCCGTGCAATAGTATTTCTACCTTAGGCATACCTTGCAGCTAGGTCGACATAACTTCGAGAGGCAAGCCAATAAGAGGATTCAATTAGGGTGGGCAGCATTTAGGAAGTTTCGCCATATTCTCACGTCGTCCGTATACCGTACAGTTTAAAGACCAATGCGTTATCTCCGTGTTGACCTACGGGACTGAAACAAACTCTTAATTTACGACTGGTCCGTAATTTTTCCGTAGCTCAACGTGCTATGGAGTGTGCTATGCTTGGTGTTTCTTTGGCAGATAGGATTCGAAACAAAGTCCTCCTCCAGAGTACTAAAATTACCGATATCATGCGAAAAATATGTACGTTGAAGTGGCACTGGGCTGGTCACACACTCAGAAGAACGGATGGCCGATAGGTCAATAAGGTTCAAATGTGGAGGCCGCATTTAGGTAGACGAAGTGTTGGTCGACCATTAAACAGGTGGGAAGACGATCTCCGTGCAGTGGCAGGTCCGCGTTGCATGCGAGTGGTACGGAATCGGTCATCTTGGCGTTCATTGAGGGAGGCCTATGTTCAGCAGTGGACGGATATATGCCGATGATGATGATGTACCCATTATAAACAATGCCATCACAAGAATATAACCAGAATAGATGAGTTTGTGTGTTGTTGTAATAAGTTGTTGATTATTGTATTTATGCTTATTAAATCCCCATGACTTCCTTTGACAGAACGAAGTCTGTCGGGTCCGCTAGTAGCTAATAAATCTAGTGAACTTATTCATAATATTCTAGGTATTAACGAAACTCGAAATATTTCCGAGCGAACCTTTTAAACAGAAGGAGGTCACGATCAAGTTATATGGGTCAACGGGATTCACATTCGTCCCCGCCCCACACCACCGCATCGATCGCCGGGAACAGGGGTTAGGGAGTTTGCCCTTGTCTGTCGATTCAGTGAAAAGTAATAGAAAGTAAATTTATAGGTTATATAATTGTATATGCCTATTTTTACAGGGTATAATATTATGTTTGTAGTTATAATTTATTTTTAAAAACGTTTACTAAAAAGGCACGCTGATCGAGCCACTCCAGCCAATGCATGTATGAAGTGGGTACTAACACCTCTGCGGGTCGCCAATTCTCGGATTTCTATCCTTACTAATATTATTTAAAATGTGAAAGAGTGGATGTTTGTTACGCTTTCAAGCAAAAACTGCACGACGAATCATCATAAAACTTTGTGCACATATTCTGGGAGGTAGTCACATAGGATACTTTTTATTGAAAAAAAAAGGGGATTATTTTCTAAGGCGGGCAAAGCCGCGGGCAACAGCTAGTATAATTTTTGTCAAGTCTATGTGACATTTCACAAAGTTTCGATGAGATAGCTTAATTTACTTCCATGCTCAAAGAAAGAGACGAAGAGAATGGCAAACGCGTATGCGACGTAATCGGTGAAAATATTAAAAAAAAAAAACACCACAAGTAAATAACACGATTGTTCCCAATTCGCTAGATAGTAGCATTTAAGAGTAGTAGTAGTAGTGTAGTAGTAGTAGCATTTAACGAAAGACTTTAGTCTTCAAACCCTATGGTAATAAACATGTAATATAAATGTTTTATTAACCGAAAAAATGTCACGGAAAGTGCTTTCGACGGTTAATCTATCATTATACTTGATGATGCTGATAAATGATGATAGTAGTTTCTTTCTAGAGGTTTTTTTGGAGTTTCTCCTCAAAAATAGACTCCATTAGCCATCTCTGATAGCATCAGAGCCAAATTCTCTGCGAGGAGTCCTAAGTAGTCGCCATGGCCGAAACCGGAAGGACAGACCATCGTCATATCTTTATAAAAACATTTGTGATGTCCTAGCTTTGGGATCCTTACGCCCGAATTCTCAAACGCCACTTAAATATTTGGGGGCTCCTCAAACTACTAAGCTCACCTTAAATCCATATGTCATCAAATTGTAAGCAGCTCCCAAATTTGAGTTACGTTTTAGTATTCGGGCATTAGTAGTATATTATTAGGATTGATTTGTGTTAGTATGAAGGTCACTTTATTCTTACGTAAACTTTAGAACGTCAACATGAACACGAGACTCCTAAACGTCATAGACGAGTATTGGACCTTGAGCATATTCGATCATTTCGGCAGGGTTTAGGCTTCAATTCACTTTCTCGTCAGACATACCGCAGCTTTAATGCACCGTGATTGGAGTTTTATTTTTAAGACGTCTACTGTAAAATATGAAACAGTCACTACCTAATAAGATACCTACCTACCCCCAAGAAAAAATAAAGAAGGGTGGACGTGGATAATAGTATTTGGACACATAGATTAAATTAAAAAGAAATAGCCGAATGATAAAACAACAATCACTTTACTGGAAATAAACCCTAAAAATATTCCGCATTATTCATTAGAAAGGAGACTCGTAGGCGAGTTATAAATAAACTTCTCAGTAATTAACCATATAGAGGCAGAAGTGGGTCAAGTTCGTCAAATGCAGGGCAGAGGATAACCGAGACTGCCGTATGTAGGTTACAGATGTTTACGTCGCCTCATGTCCACTATAATTCCAAGCAATCAGTTCTTCAATTAATATTATTCAATAAATAATAAAATATAATTGAGTAGTAGTAGTATTGCATTTAAATTTATAGGTACTCATAATTAATTTTTCAGTTTTTTTATTTACTTTTCGATCAAGTTAATCTAAAAAATAAACAACTTTAGCTAATTCAATAAAAATAGTGTTATTATTTTAATAGAGACGAAAGAGGATAAATTAATTCATGTAATTTATGGTCTAAGATACGGTATATAAAACGACCTTCACCGAGATGCTTATTTGATGAAACTTGTTTTATATTCAGTTTAATGTTGACATATTTAACTATAAACATGTTGCATATGGGTTGCCTACAAAAATTCAGCCCAGGATATGATTTTCAAAATTCGTCAACCGGAAAACGGAACAGATTTTTCGCAGGCAATCTTTTACCACCGTATTCATATAATCTTTAATATCCATCCAGAAAATAATAGGCAACCTAATGTCAGCATATTCTATGGGCTTCATACTTCGATTGGTTTAGAATTTGTCATTTTTTTTTAAATTATTAATTAATCATATCCTGGACTGAATTTTTTTAGGCAGCCCATATACAACATGTTTATTGACATATTAAATATTAAATTAAATATAAAATACGTTTCATCAAATAAGCATCTTAGTGAAGGTCGTTTTATATACCGTATCCTATGCTATTACTGATTTTAACGTGACTATTTTTAAATGAGCGGTGTTCTTAGAAGTAGTTAAAGTGGTGTGTGTGTGTGTGCATGTGTGTGTTTGCCTGTGTTTGTGTGCGTGTGTGTATGGGTGCGCGCGCGTCTGTGTGTGTGTGTATGTGTGTGTGTCATTCATGTCAGCGAGTTCTAGCACAATAAGGGCTAGGCCCGGTTTGTCTGCCTCAAAGTAAATAAAAATATAATTCTTCTCTTGAAAAAAGATAAAGCAGCAAAACGGTCTTATGAACGCCTTGGTTTTTTTTCCAACTTTAGAGTCTGTGCTCTAATTGAACGCACTCAATATTTAAAAGATATACCATATTGGTGAGTGGCAACATATTATTTTTATTACCGATTATATACAATTATTATATTAACAATCGCTGACAAGTCTCATCTATAAAGGTGAAACAAAGGTGTCAAGATTTGAAGGTAGTCATACTTTTAAAGGAGTAGTATGGAGGCACAATCTAGAGTATGTATCGCTTGCTTGCTTTAGATTTTAAATAGTAAAGGGCGGTAGATAGATAAGTGTATGTTTTGAAAAGATTCTGAGAGGCTCGATCCGTACGAACGGGTAACTAGGCGAAGGTCGGCAGCCATTGTAATCGGTTGAGTGACGTTACACACCTAGAGATAAGCAGTACTTGCTTCAAGCCGATACGACGGTTACCTTTACAGCTAGACATATCATAGGTGAAAATAGGTAATATATATCTTACTGTCAAAATGCATTTACATTTATATAATATCATCATATAAATAATATAAAAAATATATTTTTTTGTCAAATTTTGTCAAATGTGTTATAATAAGGTTAAACATTTTTGTAGTATGTATAACTGGGGGCTTAGACAAAGTAACAGTAATAAAATGATAACGAAATTCGTACAGAATAAATTGTATGGGATTGACAAAGTCGCGCTAAATCACGTGGTTAATCGTTATCGTAACAAAATCACAAACTGTCTATTGGTTATCGATCTGTATTGTCAATATCTTATTGGCTAGGAAATTGTCATTTATATCTCAGATACGATGACGAATTTCGGTATCTTTACACTACGAAAAGATGTCACTTTGTCTAAGCGCTCTACGATTCAAATTAAAAAAAGCTTAGACACTTATATTTAAATTGCGCGTAATACAAAGTCTTTGATGTGAAACATCTAGTGCACCTTGGCAGTAAATTCGGCTCGTATGCCGTGACCGCAAACGACACGGCGCTCGATGATGGTAATAGTAGATTTTTTATTATAACCTATATTTCGTTATCCATTATATTTAATTATGAATTATAATATTCAAGTTGTGATAATTATCAGCCAAGTTTTATATGTATGATGATAATTCCTTTAATATTATAAATACGCAAATGTGTTTATTACAGGAGGATTTATAAGGAAGGACGTAGATTGTCAAAGTAATCCTCAGGTCATAAGTCTATGTGAACGCAGACGAAGTCACGGGGTACAGCTAGTTAAGTATAAATTATAAAACCCTCAATTACATGCATTGTATCGTAACATAAAAGCTTAGCATTAGTTTGTGCTCATACTTGCGTTGTACTTGTGTTGCGACATCACTGTATGTAGCCTTTTATTTGTTTGAATTAACACACAATACTACGGAGATTATGTTATGACTAAGTACCTACATAGTTTTTGTTTGTTTAGAATATTGAAATTAATTCTCACAAGATCATTTTTAATATAAAATTAAAACCGTTATAAATCCGATATTAACCGTAAATAAAATATATACACGACTATTTAAATAGTTAATTTATAGGCATTGTTAGTATTTTTTTAACGTATATATAATTTTACAATGCACTTGGTTCTCATAACATATGAATGAACAATATGAAATATAAATATTTTATATGTTCCAATCTATACGCTGTAAGTAGACGCGATCGTTCTACTAATATTAATACCTTGTATGTACCGTATTTTAATGCAAAAAAATAATTTGAATTTAAGTGCTCTGAAATTGTCATTTTTGATTAAAGGAAGATTTAATGGCATCAACGCTCGTATGATGATGGATTTAATCACATCCGGATTGAACCAGCCATCGCTCGAGTTCAATATCCCTAGTCAAAGATCGACCTCATGTCTTCTTGAATGCGGCCTTTATTCTAAATCTTTCTGACCCATTTACCGTTTGACCTTTGCCTTATCATTTGTATAATGTTTTTGTTCTGTGGATGAAAGCCTCGATACCAATCTTATCAATCGAATCGCTGAGGTTCGAAAAGAGAACAATTTTGCTTTATCCACTTTTAAAGTAAAGTACACTCACAACAACGAGTGATTCATGATTATCATTCCAACCCGCATCGCCTGGTATATATTATAACAACATACTAGCAACGCTATATACATTTATCCTGTTACAAACAAAAAGGATAGAGCAAATTTCGGAAAACATAAGTCCCGTACCGCCATCTAGTAGCAACTTGCAACAAAAAGTTGTCAAATTACACGTAACTTTTGAGATGAAGAAGACTTTTATTTACGAAAATGGTGATGAATATGTAATTGTATTTAATAATCAATTCTCATGTTGCATCCCAGACTAAATGCAATTAACACATCGATTGCAGCCAAGTGTCTACCATTTTAAATTTTGGGCATGGGAATATAAAGGCCTATCCTTAATATAATAGGACAATGAATGCATCATATGCATGCTATTGAATGCAAATGAGTTGTTTTGTCACCTCTGCACTAAGGAATTTAATATACACATTGTATTTCCTAGTATCCCATGACTATATACACAAAATGTGAAATCTAATCGGGATAAATGAAATTAATAGCGCATTGCGTGAGTGTAAACGCAACGCCGATTTGTTTTTTCGATATTTAAATTCTCGAGGCACTTATTTTGGATACCTTGAGTTTAAAGGCCATTCACGCAACAACTTTAAACAAACAGTACATACCTATGTATGCGACTGAACACTCAGCTTGTACTAACCAATACATTATTGTATCTGTCATCTAGTACCTTCCACAGTGAGAGCGTTGTACATTTCTGCTTTTCTTCGAACGATCGAAGTGAGTATGCGTGGAAAAGCGTCGTTGTGACGTTAAGGTAAAATAATTTCGTTTTCGTATTCAGTTATGACACTGACATAGCAGTTGTTTTCCTCGACCTAGTCTACTAGTGAGCCATCTAAGGAGAACTATCGAGAGCAGGGCCACCAAGCTATTAAAAGGACATTGTTGAAGACAATTTAAATGTAATTGAATTACTAATTGTTTAAAAAATACAATGACGTAGAAATGTATAAAGTGCATTTAAAGGACTATATTTACATGTTCTTGATTTTACGATTCTTAAGGCCTTTAAAATATTTGTGTGTTAATTGATGATTGTAAAATTCCGAAAACATATTTTTATTTTTTACAAATTGGAAGGATTCAAGAAAATAAAACTTGTTTTATTATCCTTGAAAAAAGGAGTTGTAGAAATGGGTTAAAATAGTAGGTCAAGCTGGTGTTAAACAATTTTCAAGGAAGCAACGATAGTAATGATATATATAACATACGGTGTTTTTAAGATATTTGGCTGTATAGTAGAGGCGGTATCCTCTCTTTTTAAGAAAATTAGCTAGTCGAATTTTCACAAAGTAGGTGAATGAAGTTATGGCGTAAAGTCATAGTCTTATGCTTTATGAAGTTCTGATTATTTTAAGGATTTCTTTACTAAAATTAGTCAATTAATTTCAACAAATACACACAATTTTAATTACCTATTATACACAGTTGAATAGGCACTGAAGTGATTTGAATAAAGACATTTTCTCTGAAATTATTAAATTATATTAAATAGGAAAATCCAGCTAGTTAATATGTAACTTTAGAATTGTGATGTGTCTCTTAAAGTGGGAGAGTTCCTGTCCCGCACACGATTTTACCTAATTGGGAAAGGCTATCCCAATTTTCCTAAATCGGGTCATAAGATAATGCTAATGATTTTCACCTTATGATTGGTGGCTAGTCCTAATTTAATCGCATGCCAAGCTTCATAGTTATTAAGTAATTCTAATTACGTAGACAAATACAATTTTATGCAGCACTTTGTCATCTGGATTAATATAGGCTAAGACGTATATTCATCTTAAATATATTCAATTTTGTATACATGAATAAATAAACTGATACAAAATTAACCTTGATTTTTTATGTTTATTCTTAGTATTTGACGTATTTTTGTGTTGTTTGTTTACTTCACAACATCTTGAAATACATTTTTTTGTCATCATTTTTATTTTATTATAAAAAAATGAGATATGTCTCTAAACATACTCATAATCCTCAACTTAATTACTATTCGAATCCCATTCTTTGTGGTGTCGATAGTAATTATAAGTAAACTATAAGTACTTTTTATGTCATCTGCTCTATTTCGATCTTTTAAAGGCAGATTATGTCCCCTCATAACTTATCTTTACCCAATAATAATAATCTGTAGGATCAAAGCCTATGTTAAGAATTCAGTCATGTAACGCTACATGAAAAAAGCGCAACTTTAACCAGTAAAAACTAAAAAAAAAACATAAAACAAACACAGACGAACAATTTAAATAGGTACATGAAAACAGTCAGTATCATTTGTTGCGACACTCCGAATCGAATTAATTAACTCGCAACCGAGCGCTGTATTAAAAAACGGTTTGCGCAACAGTCGATCCGCACCTTGACACAGATAGTGCTCAAACTGTCGTTTTGAATACACAAAAACCGGACGCTGCCTTCACTATTTGAACACTCTTGCGCGACTCTGTACATTTACAGAAGTAACAAAATTAACGTTTATTCATCACCTTCAAACGCCATGGGATGTAATCGTTCACACGACCAATAGTGATACAAATGGGTACATATAAAATATTACGACACACAACGATGACATGGACATAGGAATCAATTATTACCAGTCAATAGGAGAACGCCTGTTACTATATCACATATGGACATTGATTCATAAAAATTATAAATGGAAGTTTATTTCCATCTCATCGTACAATATAAAAATGTATATATTAATATGTGAGGCAAGACTCTATTGACTTATATAGCCGAAACGAATGTACCTAGAAACTTGAAATTTAGTACAGGTGCAGCGCCTTTCATGATACATATAAGGAAGATTATTAAAGGAAGAAAGAAAGCATAGAGAAGGGACTTTTTAAAAAAAATCTCCCTTGAGAGGGTAAAGTATAGGTGGTGAAGAAACTCAGAAGTATGAAACTAGTAAATGATAATAATTACAATAAGCGCTCGATTAAAATTAAAAATGGTCTGTGTAGGTGAAATGGACAAAATTACCTCCTAAAGGGGTCAAATGGAGGAGAGGGTAAGTTTATAAGGAAATTTTCTTATCACTAGACTTAGTAGTATGAAAATTGATATAGGTAGGGTCACAATTAAAACTGATCTGCGTAGACAAAGATAAGGAAAGAAGAAGTAACATATCATAACATAACATGATTATAACGGGGGTTAATTAAAACGTGTGCTCTGATAAATGAAAACACACGCGGATGAAAAGCTCGTTATTTATATACTTATATTAGCGGTGTATTAATATTGGTTATATTACTCATTAGAAATAAGCAAAGATACTGAGTTTTCGCGGCGCGGCAAGGCAAGCGGCTCGGTAAACTATGGCCCGATACCCTCCTCGCCTAAATTCGAGGAGACCCGTGCCCAGCAGTGGAATATAGGTATATGAGTTGCTACTTTTTCTCAAGTTTTTCGAAAAAGTTTCTTGCAAGTTATGTTGGATCGCAGAAAGGCGAAGCGGACCGCATCGCGATCAGTCAAAATCGGAATATGCAATAGTATATGTAAAATACATGCTGCAACCCGAACTTACTTAAACTTCAATATTGTAATTATTTAATAGTTTGGTGATAATATGTAGTTTTAACATAAATACCTATAAATGATATGTTCTTTGTCAATGAAATAAGAAAGTAATTTATGGTTTAATTAATTGTAAAACTATTGCTCGGCCTATGTCGTAAATTAATTATTATTATTAATAATAATTTAAACATAATACGTACTTCCACTGCTTTAATTTTAATAATTATTACTATCAACAAATCTTAAAACATGTATATTGCAGCAGTGGCAGTATGCTAATAATGATTGCTATTTCATCATCATCATCATGTCTTTCTCCGTTCACTGCTGAACATAGACCTCACTCAATGAACGCTAAGACAATTACTATTTTCCGCGTAAATATTTTCACAATTAGGTTGTGAAAATATTACGCACACTATATACCTACACTAATATTATAAAGAGGAAAACTTTGTTTGTTTGTTTGGTTGTAATGAATAGGCTCAAAAAGTAATGAACCGATTTTAAAAATTCTTTCACCATTTGAAAGCTACATTATCCACGAGTAACATAGGCTTAATTTTATTCTGGAAAAAATAGGGTTCCATAAGATATTTGGGTTTTTCGGACACAAGGTGTAAAAAATCAACCAGAAAAGTTACTTATTTTGCGTACTATTCCCGTTGTAAATCTTAGTTAACGCAGGCGAAGCTGCAGGCAACAGCTAGTAACTAAATATAATGCGACGAGTGGGTATTTTATAGTGAGTATTGATTTTTATGTACCTCGACAAAACATGATATCTCTGTCAATAAACGAAAAGCATCCAATTATAAGGTGTAGGTAATTGGACGAGATTCTTCAAAGTGATTAATTACATTTTCAGCTTGGGGGCACTTCACGACAGTAAATACTAACAGAAAAATGATTTTTATCAAATAAATTGATGAACATTCCGCCACTCACTGCCGCATGACAAACGTAACCACTTGACACGGTTATATACTTGCAAATATGTAAATATCTAATAAATTGACCCATATTTCTAACATACAAAGCTCGAGAAGCTTCGTTGTGACACTGTGCACCTTCGTTATTTTATTTAGGGAGTAATTTCTAGTACCATTTTTTTTTCTTTAACGCCGTGAAACGCGCTTAGGCATCCCGCGGGGGAGTGGGTCTCCCTGGGCGGATATGTGGGACCCGCTGCGCCCGAAAGCTGGTAAGTGGACGCAGCTCTACCCACTAAAACCCGGCGAGTTCCACCAATGCCGCCTTTGGTGAGGTGCCCCGGATCTACAAGCAACAGGGCACCTCGACAGCAGGGGGCGAGGGGTGAGGATGGGAACCTCACCTCGCCGGGTTTTAGTGGGTAGAGCTGCGTCCACTTACCATCTTTCGGGCGCAGCGAGTCCCACATACCTGTCTGGGGAGACTCACTCCCCTGCGGGATGCGTCAGTGTATTTCCCGGCGTAAAAGAAAAAAAAATCTAATATTCATGGGTAATTATGAACGTGCTGAAAGATAACTCGATAATTTGTTTTCTTTATTCTATACCTTGTTGACGGCCTATGCTTGGCTGTCTTATTTATTCTAGTTATATTAAAAAAAGATAAGAGCGGCATTAAACTTGTCTTTACAAAAAGCATAATTATTGTTTGCTGAATATTGTATTGTAGAGCAGTGGCGAAATTAGTGAAAAATGTACCCAGTAAAGTGGCATCACTCACACCTATGATTATTGCTGGTGGTTATCAAACAAATGTCAATCTAATTTGTCGAATGTCATTTCCAGTTTTGTTTATTTATATACGTAATTAATTGTGGTTTTGAAATATAATATAAACAAAAACTTGTATTATTTGGGTTTTGACCTATTTTAGTTTCGAGCAGCTAGAGTTCGCGGAGAAAACTTATAAAAAAGCTTGTGAAAATAACGTGCACCAGCACCATGAATCCGACATCAATTGCGAATTACAAAAAACATAAGTATTCAGGTCCAAGAAAAAGCAGAAAAAGAGATACGGCTCAACTAAAGCGCCATCATAGTGTTTCAACATCGTAAGTTAAAATAATAGTTAATGCATTAGGAATTCAATAATTATTGCCTACCTCTGAGGCTCTGACCGAATTTTGTTTGTATTACAAAAGTTGCATAATTTTCAGTCGTGAAGATGTATAGCGTAAAAAATCAAAGAAGAATGAAACGTTTCAAAGTGATAATGCAAAAACTCCAAGGTTATATTATAATTTCCTTAGATACTTTTTTTTTTTTTATGACGCAGCGGAAATCATTTACGACCATACCAGGGCCTGGGTAGGCACGCTGGCGTGTGTGGGGACTCGCATTTGGGTGCCCTACCCCACTAAAACCGCTGCGTGAGCCTTCAGCCGCTATATTTGAGGGACCCGGATCTGTGCAGGCGACGGGATACCCTCAGCGACAGACTGGTCCCAGCAAAGACCAGATTCTCCACATTAGGGGACTGCCCGGCTACGACTTGGCAGTCCCCACGACGGCGTGTCTTAAGCTGGGCCCGGGTTCCCATCCCGAACCCGACACGAGCACAGGGGCTTTAATGAAGGCGCATTAAGTAGCGCCTCCGACGCACCCCCGTTCGTCGTCTACGGGGGGAGGCTGCGTCAGCGGCCTCCTCTCTCACCCGTTCGTAAAATAAAAAATGAAAATATCTTCATACATATGTTTAAGATTTCCTTTTTTTTTAAGGATCCGCGCCTATCGGTGGTCTTGCTTGAAGCTCAAGAAGGGTGATAAAATTGAATACCTATGTATTTATCGAAAAAAATAAAAGACATGTGTAAAAATATTGTTTTATTCAAAAATACCACATATTTTATAAAGATAGAGCGACCCGGCCTCTTACGCGAGGGGTTCCGGGTTCGATCCTGACCCGTCCGTGTGTGCCTTGAAATGGGTTTTTCTAAATTTCTAAGTGCACACGAGACCATCGTTCGCTCACCGGTGAAGGAAAACATCGTGAGGAAACCTGCATGCCTGATGAGATCGAAAGTCTTTGAAGGTATGTGAAGTTCACCAATCCGAACTGGGCCAGCGCCGCGACTATTGGCACATTACCCTCCTCGCCTGATTTCGAGGAAGGAGACCCGTGCCCAGCAGTGGGACATATAAGAGTTGATACTTTACTTTACTTTTTTTATAAAGATAATAAAATGGCATAGTTATACAATTATAAATAATATAAAATAATAAAAAAAAATTACTATAAAATAAAAAAAACAAAAAGGTAAACTTATCTGGAGGAGATTTGAACCACGTACCTAGTGATCGCACGTTCGTGGCATTATTATTAGGCCATTACTTATGTTATTGTTTTGATGAAATTAGCGGTTAGAATAATCATAAGAATACAATATGTTAGTGTGAGTGTTTAGTTCAAAATATTATACACCAACTTTCAACCGACATTCTTGAATGATTTTCCTTTGATAAACTAAAATATTATATAAAATATATTAAGCCTAATTAACAAATAGTTCGCGAATATAAATTTTATGCATCTAAATGCAAAGGTCTATTTGTAAAATAAATAAAACCCTTGTTTTGCATAAGTGGCGTCATCTAGCGAGAAAAGAGAGGTCGGTAACCGAGACGAACCACCTTAATCAATTTTTAATAGGCTATCCCTTTCGTTAAATGTATTAGGTCCTTGACATGTATTTACCTACTTTAGAATTTGTTGAGAGCAAATATTTATATATAAAGTGTGGTACACATTCTCGCCAAAATTAACTATGTATTTAACTACCTATAGCAGACCCTGTTCTTTGTTTTGTGACCAAATTATACATAAAAGTAATATATTTAATAACATTATGAGCTGTGATGCACTCTCTTTAAACTTGTTGCTGGTGATAAAAATATGTTGTGGTAGTATATTATACAACAAAAAAGGAAGTACATATAACTAATGATAAATTACTGCTAATTAATAATGTGCAAAATAGACTCAATTAACGTTCAAAAAGATACTTTGATGGTACTATTTTGAATACAATTTTTTTACTTTGACTTTGCGTAGAACTGACCCCAAGTCATGTCTTGGAATATAGCTCTTTTGACGAGAATGTAGAGCATACTTAATAATGACCATTATGACAGCTTATATTATTAAAAATAATTTTCTATCATTAACATCATCAACCTGTAGTGGAAAGTGGCCTTTTTCCTTGACTGATTGCCTTATATTTGCAATTTGCATCAAACCTGTATATGCACGGCTTGCTAACTTAAACTTATGCCCGGTTTTCGAAAGGCTGATCAACGCAAAAATTAACAAATCAACTGTCAAGTCTCTTGTAAAGTGTCAAATGAGTTGCTAGAAGCATGGTTAAATTACTTAATTTGATCAGCCCGTCAGTTGACATAGCCACTACAATGAAAAGCTTTCGACTATAGAATCGTATGTTAACCGCCATTAGCAGCCATGTTAGTTGACATACACTTTGAGCGACGTTTCAGAAACCGGGCGTTAAAATACCTAAACGCTAGAATGTTATCGTCCCACTGCTACTTAAACATACTTATCCTTTGCGTAAAGTCAGATGAGCAATAGGGTGGAAACTGAGCTTCGGAAAACTTTTGGGCCAAACCTGTTGTTGGCCCAATATCTTAGCTCTTCAAAAAAGGCAAGGATTGATTGACCTAGCGATATTGGAGAATTGTCTCAGTAAAAATATTATTATTACTTTTGGCTATAAATTGAGAAAAAAACTAAAAAAATTAATAATAGACGGCTGATGATGTTCATTGAAAAAAGCCTATGCCTAGAAGTGGTCAGAAAAATGATGATGATATTAAAATTGCTTGTAGCGCCATCTGTATTTATAATATCAAGAAGACGTCTGACAGTGCTGTCGCAAGCTGACTTAAGGAGTCCCAAGTTAGTTTTCGTTTGTTTTGGCTCTGTCATTATTCCACAACTGCACCATATGGTGGCAAACATTTTCAATGGGGGCGGAAATCTGGATTTTTAGATGGCACAGTGATTAGATTAAAGTCCCTATTTTCAGAATGATATGTTTTAACCACTCATGCTTGCTGGTGGTCACCAGGATAAACAATTTGAATTTGTTTTTTTTCGGATGGATCTATGCTAATGGCTCTAATGGCCGCAATGGTTCTTCAGAAGTGGGGTGACCCGGTTGGTATCACCCAGTGATATAGAGTTTGAATTTGTGTTCGTCAGCGCTTATTGAACAGTTTTTGTGCTAAGATCAATCTGACGCTGACTGTACATACAGAAGAGTTGAATATATAAATATTAGTACGCAGAAATGTAAATAATTAACGACATTTCATTAGAGATAATTTAATTGGGTAGACGAATGTTAGTCAACCGCCACTAGATAGGACGAAGATATTTATCTGAGAGTAGATTATAGCTGGCGAATAAACGGCGACTAGCGGTTTAGAGAATTCAAACATCATGTTATTGGTTAGTCAAAAGTATCTTTAGAAATCTAAAAGAAAGATTTCCAATTTTAATTTTACTAGTAGCTGGGCACGCTTGATAATGATAATGAATATAATTAATATTATGTTGGTACATATCTTATACTAATATATAAAGCTGAAGACTTTGTTTATTTGACCGCGCTAATCTCAGGAATTTGGATTTGAAAGATTATTCCAATGTTAGATAGCAGATTTATCGAGAAACGCTAGGTATACGCTATATATTATCCCGGTAAGATTCCGTTGTGAATAGTTAGCGCAGGCGACACTGCGGGCAACAGCGTAGTGTTTTATAATTTATTCTGTCTTATCTACTGTAGGATAAACTTAACAATTGGTAATGCGGGCTAGACGAACAATATAACAAGTTACGCAAGCTATGTACAGTCTACTAACATTGTATGCAAAAAATTACCATCAAGTATTTTTTTTCTAATTGTACAACGATATTCATATTCAATATTTTGTGATAATCAACATGTCACAAGTCACGAATACTTGGTACACAAAAATAATATCCATATCACTGCTTTAGTATCTACAGATGTGTTTTTATAGGACGTCAGTCTGAGCCGCCATATGAAAAAATATTTAATGATTGTTAAATTAATGTTCTTGCAACATACGATATTCTGCAATAATATTGTATTTCTATGAGTACATAATACAAAAATAACGATTATTTTAGAACACCTTGAAAGTAAACAAATTAAGTAATTTCACAACAATCGAGTGTGTAAATTGTAATTGTTAGATTGCCGATGGTTATCGTCGAGTACCATTCACGAATTTTAATTATATGCTCGCATCGTTTTGAAAATTTCGACCAAATTTAAAACGAGAGATAAAAATATTTAATAATATTTTCAAGACCATAGAATGCTCTAGAATTATAAAAAGTGGAGGCGGGACGTGTACCGCGCTTTCGTCTTCATGAGTTACCACGTGCTTATTTCTTCCGTCAAACAGCTTCGCTGTGAGTTGGCGACATGACAGGACAAAATATCTAATTACTGACAGGGACTCATAGGGTAAAGTGATACTACAGAGACTAAACATCTCAGAATAAGTCTAAACGTCTCAGAATAGGCAACAAAATGTATAAGTTGCCTGGGCTAGTTCATGTTCACGCGACATAGGCGTTCATGCGACGCTAACCACTTAATATCAGGTGGCACGTACTGCCAGTCTGCCAATCGAACACACATTAAAAAAAATTAGTAAAGATGGACAGACACAAATTAGTTTACCCGGGACTAGCTCTACTGAACTCGACCAAAGCAATGTGTCGCGTGTTCTGTGATGCAATATGGTAGGGTTTTTTGCTTCGTCCACGTTTACTATGTTACTTAATATTTATTATACATTTTTTCCGGAAATGTAATATCAGGTATATATAATATTTCATTCAATATCATTTTTCCATGACAATGCATTCAATTATTATCATATAAATCGCGAGTCGATGAAAGCCAAACAACCACACTTTGACATTCATAATACCAGTCACGACTTAGCAAGCAAGTGCGCTTTCAAGTACCAGTCGAACAACTATGTATCGACCAAGAATAATAGATTACTTCAAAAATCATCAATTTAAATGAATCATTTTAAATGAGGTATTCGTTCCAAGCCTCAAGGAGTAATTATAACAAAACTATAGCGTAATTATGGTCATAGACCATGTAGGTCAAAACCATGTATTTAAATAACTTGCAACTGTATTTTTTGTTGATATGTACAAGTGACATATACATTGGTATATATGGGACGAAGTGTTGGTCGGTCATCAACCAGATGGAAAGACGATCTCCGTGCAGTGGCCGGTCCGTGTTGGATAGAGTGACAAGGGATCGGTCGTCTAGCCATTCATTGATAGAGGCCTATGATGATATATGGGTTAGAATTAATAGGCGGATGGCAGCGTTAGCAGCTCTGCGAATCAAACCGGCTGTTTGTATTACACGGGGTGATATAAACAAATACTTCCTACGAATAGTATTATGTCATCAGTAGAGTTGAGCGGGATAGATGTCAGTGATAATAACGTATTTTAACGTAGGTATAAAAATATATATGTAATTTTAATAAGCAAGTTAGAAATGGAAGAACGAGAAGTCGTTTTTTTATCAACTGAATAATTATCTGCGTATTATTAATAAACATATCTTGATAATTTCCGATCCTATTCATCAAAATTCCGACCGTGACGAAATTGGTGAAGAATGATAAGGAAATGACGATGACGATAATCGCATGTAAAAAATCATTCCAGTTTTTATGGAACAAGGTAGGTAACATTTCTCATATTTCAACACATCCATCCATCCAGCTCCGAATAAGACATACTGTCGATCCTCAAAATACATTATACATTACTTTGTTTACCCTACTAAAACTAGACCAATTCAGTTTAATACATTCATGTGGGCTATTTTTGAATATTTTCTACACAACATATGTGGCGAATAAATGTTTTATGATTCTGACAGAATTATGCGGCGCAGTCGCCTTTGTGACTTGTGTCATCATGCAATGAGCCCAGCCATTGTGTTTCAACTTTCCGAACATATTTTCGAAAGTAATTCAAGTAAACTACACGAGTCTCTTATTACGAAATATCAAGGACGTAGGTTTTACAGTGGGAAGCCTTACAAGCGTTTACGTAGGTAGTCGGCATAAAGTTATTAACACATATGTACCACATATACATACATCCACATTTACTAGTAACCACGAATTAGTGATAATTATTGTTGAAATGCGTGTACAAAAATGCTTTTGTTAGCCATCACAACCGTTTGGGAAGGAACGTGTGTACTTTTTACCTCTGTTTTGTATAAAATAGAAACCTTATACAAAAAGAAATGAAACATTTTCCCATATCTTAAATTAATATCAGTTACCTAGTACCGTAGGCAGCATAGTCAAATTTCCTATAAATAAACAAGAAGTCATAGTTCATCACCCTATCTACATAGTTAGAGATCAATAAGCATTATAATAAATATCATCATAATAATAAATTAGTTAAGACAGAACAATCTCTATTTTAAATTATTTTTAATTATATAAACCAGACGAATTTAATAATTGTCTGATTTAGACTGATTATTATTAGATTAATAAAAACGTATCTTAAGACGAAATTACTGGTGAATAGATTATGAAGTAGTTCGACGTACTATTAGGAAATGCCAGTTACTGCTCGATTTGGGTTCCAACTTGAATGATTTTAGTTCAATGATTTTATAAGTAAAAAAAGCATAGCATATACGATTAGTATCATTTTATATTTAGCCGTGTCATATAAGGAAAAAATTCACTGCCAATTCTAAGATAAAAGTCATTACGTGCCCGTACCGGAAATTGCAACTAACGGTACAATAAGCAGGACGGTGTTACCCATGCATAAACCGCATCCACCCACCGCCATTATTAAGGGAAGATTATATTCAATTGGCCGTAACTATCATTGTGCCAAATTACGGTACGTTAAAAAATGTTTAAGAATTTTTAACTCTCGAAACTTCTAAAAATGGGAGAGGAAGTAAAAGGAAAAGGGAGGGGGAGTAAAATGTTTTTATTAAAGGCCTATTTATTTTCGTTATTATTATCTCCTTCAACACTTTCCGAAAAGGGCACTGAAACGTGAACCGTCAATTAAAATGTATATTTGGCCACTACAACATGCATATCATTAGGCTGACGTTGAGAACTGAAGTTCTCTGAAGACTGGGCCAATACAACAAACAAACGTATGTCGAGAATCGTATTAATTTTATTTATATATTCACTTTAACGGGTTAGTGATATTATGAAAGGAATCCCTGCTAATATCAGGTGTAATGTTTTAAAATTGAAATGAAAAAAAGTCTACAATTTCAGAACACTAACTGCATTCAATTCGAAACGAATTTCCGCAAGTCCTGGAGTGTATTTTAATGTAACGTCATGGCAAAGCTAGTCTGATAATAATTGCAACCCTCAGGAAGAGCAGGCTGATGTACAGCTTTTTCAGCCTTGCAGAAGAATAACAAAAAATGTTGCTATCTGTTAAAATCTTTTTTTTTTTTAATTTCAATGAGTTCTCATTTCTCATATTTATCATTCATTACAATAAAAATGTATTGCACAACACAGTTTTTTTCTTCTTTTATATTTTCACATATAATTACTTGCTAGCATTATGTGTAAATTTGTCAATGTCACCCTTTGTCCCGTCGCTTTTGTCTTCAAATATTTATAGTGGCGTAATTTCAGGCTAAAGTAAATTAGGAAATTTTCAGCGTTTAAGTGTGTCGCAGTTGTTGGCGCATGTATGTCAGGTCAGCGCGGGCGGGCGTCATCTGAATTATTTTTATTGGCCGATCCCGATGCGACCAGACTTTGAAAAAATGCGATTGCCGAAAACCGTTGAGTCTCCCCCAAATATTACCGAAATGTTGTTAATAAAGTTGAGCAAACAAGATAAAATCGATAAGTAAACTTCACAACGGAACTTGCTCACGAATTTCATACGGAGGACGAGATAAAGCGGCTTTATTCATCTACTCTGGATTACGTCACATTTCACAAACGTATTTTGCACTAGCACCGCCCCGTGGTTTTACCCGCGTACTTCCCATTCCCGTGGGAGTACGGGGATAAATTATAGCCTATAGGCTATTCTGATGTATAAGCTATATTATTGTAAAGTTTTATTAAAATCCATTAAGTAGTTTTTACGTGAAAGAGTAACAAACATCCATACTCACAAACATTCACGTTTATAATATCAGCAAGATTACGTCGAATTATAGCATGTGATATATTATTGCGTCTCTCTCTCTCTTAACAATCTTTTTATTAATACTGATAAAATTAAACTTAACAATAAACCACATCGAATATTATTGTCCGTTAATTCATTAATGTATTAAAACCATATTTCCACAGCATTATACCAATGACGTTACGCGGCACGTGTGACCTTTACCGAAAGCCTTTTTAAATAGTTTCAATAAAAACGTTAAGCAAATCCTTTTGAACATTTATTGTTTGCACTTTGCACACATATAGAGTGGATTTCTATTTACACAAAGGATTTACATATTAAAAATGTTAAATATATGAACAAGGGGGAAATGAGATAATCTAAAATTGTACAGAATATGACTAATAATTTTTTTTTACCAGACTCTACAAAGGGATGAACCTAGTTAAAGTTAACTATAAAATCATAAAATAACAACATTTACTTCATTATTATAATATGCAGTTTTCTTTGTACCTACTCTACTCTGATTTAGGAGACAATTTAGTATTTCGTTAAATATATAACGTTCTTTAAAATATTAACTTACTCAAGATCCGTGAAAATAGAAAGTTATTCTATTTGGAGTCAGTTTGCTAAAAGTTTTTAAATCAGACCTCAAGTTGACCTTGACACCAATCGATGGTCTTCTATAATTTATGGGATACTAAAAATTTAATTGTTGGTGCTGTTCTAAATATATTTTTATTGTAATAGAGACCTTAAAAGATGAAAAATTACAGAAAAATATAGCAATTTCCAGACTTCTGTTAAGAAATCGATATAATATATTTATTTAAATTGAAATGAAATTGTTTTTAATCTACTATTTCAAAGGATAACTTTGCTTGTAATGTACTCGTATTCTTTTGTAAAATCTTTATTGATTTTCTCTTTAAACGATGAAATTTAAATTAAGAAAAATATGATTTCAACGAGTTTAAACATTACCTCTACTCTTAGCTCTTTATTGATAGCTATCAAAGTTATACAAAACGACAAAAGTTAGTGTTTAATATATAGAATGTATTTAATTAATCGTGGAAGTTATTCTAATTACAACACAAACCCAAGGAACTTCGATAGGACTTAGCCAACTTTACAGTATTGATAATTAACGTCAAAAAAATAATTTGATTAATTGCTCCAAGTTACATCATTGTCACTAAGAGACGGATCTTTTTTTTGAGTAGGCGATCTCTATGACTTAAACGACACTCAAGGTATGACTAGAAATATTTTTCACAAAAGACACACAACCTTCATACAGAGTTAGGCAATATATAATAACTATTTTATTGCGTATTTTGTAATCACGGTACATAATTACACGAATAGAACACGAATGTCACGAAATGTTATTTGCTTTTAATAATAACGTATACGTCACAACTCATAATCGGTAGAGGCGTGAAAATGGGGCCGGTTAAGTTAAATAATCATAGAAAGAAATAACCGTAGTTGGCGATTCCTAGACTATACTAACAATGCAATTTAAAGATCAATTTAGGCAAAAAAAATGATCAAACAATATACGTATTAAGAATGTCTTTAGTATAAAATAATGTTATAATATTTCATTATAATTATTCTGGCTCATAAACACATGCCTTTTGAACTAATTTCGATGCATGTTTTCATATACATCCACTATACTCCTTCATGTGGTCACAATATGTGACCCGTTGCAAGTGAGGCCTGGTTTCATAAAATAATAAACATTATCTATATAAAGTATACATAGTCTTGCCCTAAATATAAAGCACATAATATTATAAAATACAAAGGAAAACACACGTATTTCTATTAGAATGTGTTAGTTTAATGCATTAGTATAAAACTAGATATTAAAAAATATGTAAGTAAAGCTTATTCTAAGTGGTCTCCATTGGCTGTAATAATATGTCATTTAAACGTTGAGGCCAGTTATCGATAGAAGCACGCACTCTTGCCATTAGAAAATTCTTCACTGCCAATCGTATTAATTGTGGGTCTCATCAAACAATCATAATAATAATAAGAATAACTCGTGTTTCAGATACCAGACAACGATAATACATAATATATTTAATAATTTAATGTTAACACATTAAAGATTTTTATTATATAATACACATATTTAATATACATCTATCGCCCAGGAACACAAACTTTTTTTTTAATTCTCTGGCGGGATTCGAACCCGATACATCCGGCTAAGGCGCCAACACGCTAACCATACAGCCATAGAGGTCGTCACTCTTGACATTTAGAGCAAGCCATTCTCTCTAAAACTGACCATAAATCATAATTCAGCGGATTAAGATCGGGACCGGATGACGGCCAGTCTTCAGATCAGATGAAGTCCGATACGAACGTATATATTTTTATTTCTTATACATATCTCCTTTTTTGCTCTTATTTTAATAGAATTTTAAGATATAAAAGTCATATTTTAAAATATTTCGCTCTTATTGAATCAATCTTTTAAACATTAAGGCCAGCTATCGTTTGAAAACATGCACCAAAACAACAACAGACGTCACTGCTGCTATTGTGGAATGTTTTAGGGACTTAGCATTATACCATAGTGTTACCATAATAACAAAACTAAAACATCCTAATCAATCGGATTACAGCTTGTCTTGGTGGTGGTGGTAAAGATTTTAGCTAGAATTTGAATACTTAGCAATCTTTGGCACAGAGCACTAGAACGAAAAACATTTCTAATTGAAATATAGATATTCTTACTTCAAACGACATAATGTTAATGCACTATTTTAAGTTTTATTTATAGTATAGGAGGGCCAACGAGCAGTCGAAGCTTTTTGGCGACTATCGACGTCCAGAAACATCCACACAACCAGAGATTATGCAGATGCGTTGCCCTCCTTTCCCTATAAATGGGCCACCGGAAACTCTTCGCGGCGGTATTATGTGATCGAGAGGCACCACCCCGGACCTGCCAGCTCTATTTGGCTGCAAAGCAGCACAGCACTACCTCCTCTTTAATTGAATAAAATTAACTACTTATAGAAATTTATTTAACTCAATATACTACAGTAATTTATTACTTAAAATTCCCATAACAATGCTAATAGGTTACCATTCAAATACATCCTAATATTTCTATTAATGTAAAATACTATAAATGTGTTGGATGCGAGTGGCAACGGATAAGTCGTCTTGGCGTTCATTGAGAGACAGTTCAGCAGTGAACGGATAGCGGATAATGATATTGATTATGATGATGACGAATATTATAAATTGTGTGATGTTTTGTCCTTTCGTTTTTCGACTACGCCATGGCTGAATCGGTTTACCTACTCGAATTTGGGCCCAGTTAGACATGTTGGATATAAAAAACACTTTTCAAATAGATAAGTCAAGTGGTTAGTAAGTTAGTCTTTAAATTATATTACAAGCTTTTTAATGAAATACGTGCTTTGCCGAATGTCTTTAGTTCTCATATAAGAGCGTTAAAAAACGTAATAATGTACGCACATGCATGTGTCAACAGCTTGTTACAATAAAAATATAGCACGTACTTACTATGTATATGTAATATAAAAGGAGGGTCGTTAGTAATAAAAGGGGGTCGTTCATAAGCAAAAAAAATCAATTAAGTACTTTTTTATTCTTTAAAGTATTAATAAGGCGCACAAGGTTCTTATGGCCGCTTGTGCTTTGAGTAATGCACGCGTACAATAATAATATATGCGATTGTTACTCTGAGCCGTAAGTGTGTCAGTAGGTCACAACTCGCAGACGAGGTCCACTGATAGTAAAGACCAGTTGTTTCCCAAACTTTACGTTGTATTCGATAAAAACAAATTTGGTAAACATTTATAATTTTTGTCAATAGTATCGTGACGTATAGTAATTCGATTAAGCATATTACCGAACCAAGTTTCATAAACAATCTACACTATAGCAGCGGCACGATATGATGGCCGTTTTGACACATTACAATAGTAACGTAAAGGTCAAATTATTCTCGAAAAAAATATAATCAAATCTGTAAGTTTTTATTGCAAGTAGTACCTGGTTACATAGTTTTAATAAAACTATATCAGTTAGGTCGAAACTGCTTTGTTTTGTATTGAACATTGACGCAAGTTTGCCGAAGGTAGTAGCTGTATTGGCCAGCGATCCTATTAATTCTTCCAAGTGACGATTGTATACAGTATTAGATTTCATTTTTAAAAATTTTGATTTTCGAAAAAATGGCGAGTTGCGTAATAAAGAAGTACCCCAATAATTATAATCTTATGAAACTAAAAAATAAATGTTCGCGGGACCCTAATATGTATAGTTTTTGAAGAAATTAAATAAATAAATTTTGTTTCCTAAAATTGTACATTCGATAAATTTTATGATTAACTGCACGTCACTTTTGACAATAAAGAACAGCAATTTTCTCCTTCAAATGTGATTATTAAAATTACGAAACTTCATGAGCGAACAAACGTCAAAACGGCCTTCTTATCGTGCCGCGACTATAATATTATAAAGAGGAAAGATTTGTACCTATTTTTGTATGTTTGTAATGAATAGGCTCAAAAAGTACTGGGCCGATTTAAAAAATTCTTTCACCATCCGAAAGCTACATTATCCACGAGTAACATAGGCTAAATTTTATTCTGATAAAAAATAGGGTTCCGTAAGATATTTTGGTTTTTCGGACACAAGGTGTAAAAAATGTTATTTTGCGTACTAAGATCCCGTTGTAAATCTTAGTTAACGCAGGCGAAGCTGCGGGCAACAGCTAGTATGATATATAGAAGCACGTATATTGATATCGTTATGCGTTGTGCGGGCTGCTTTATATTAACGTTTACATGATTCCCGGCTACTGGCATCAATACTTTGATCAGCTACCATGAATAACATAATACCATCAAGTTTAAAATCTAACGTTGGTTTACTCTTAGTACGATGTCTAGTGATCAATCGTTTTTGGGCGTGTGATCGGCGCACTACTTCGTTGTTCAACGTTAATCCTTTGCGTGGTGTCGGCTTTGTTGGAACACTTGCATGTGAAAATGTTTACCCAAGCTCTCTGTACACATGTATGCGTACTAACTTCTACAAGTGTGTATGCATTATGTAGAACGAAAATAGAACCACATTTATAAAGTGCGAAAAATTAATTTGGATATGAAATAACAGCGACATGCCAGTTTCCGTGACGGCATTTGAATTGATTTTACTGAAGAGATTTTTTTTAAATAGATTTTCACATCACAAAACATTCGCAAGTTTATACAGCTTCGTTTTAATTACGAAAGTTCCCATAAAGTTAGTCAATATAACTATGTTAATTTGGCACATGATCACAAGAACCGTATTATATATACCTTTAGATACAAGTCTCCTTGACATTAATAAATAGACATTAAGCGAAATCATGCGAAAGATGGCGCTAATGATGAAATTCAGAGACAATTCAGTGATATTACACAAACGGAACATAGTTACCTTAGATTAGATCTTATCTAAAGGTAAATCTGATAAACTATCTAGATTTAGACTCTTGACCCCTTTTTGTATAGATTGTTTGTAGTAATATTATATACTTTGTGTTGAGACATCGGAACTTAATTACTTAGGAGAATTGTTCTAGAATTTTGTAACTCTCATTTAATATTTTAACATTAAATAACATATAATACGTTTTATAAAAAAAAGTTATCGAGTTATTGCAATTTATGCTACTCGATCGCACCAACCTTGCTCCACATTCAAGATTACAATTAAATGAAAAAAGTTGGATCGTGTTTTCAACCGATAAAGTTTTTCTCGTTACAAATTTAGCGAGTGTACCATATTTTTTTATTGATAACAAAAGAAACTCTGAAATTTCATAGTTTAATTTATGTATCGAATAAGGGAAAACTTGCAAGATTGTTTGATTTTCCACTGGAAGGACGTAATCAGTTCAAGTTGTATGCGAATGTCGAGGGATGAGCAGTTTTGGCGTTCAGTGAAAATGTAATTTGTATATCGATATGATAAATAGCAAGGTTATCCTTGCTATTACTTAAAAGGAGATCCCAATCACAATTCAGCCTTTGTAACACCCTAGATATTAATATTATTATTATTATTGAGTTATCATCCTTATTATTTATCATAATAACTATGATATATCATAATACCTATGATAAATAATAAGGATGATAACTCAATAATAATAATAATATTAATATCTAGGGTGTTACAAAGGCTGAATTGTGATTGGGATCTCCTTTTAAGTACATATAGACTTGTGTTAGGAGATAACTATGATGATGTTGTACATTTGAAAGTGGAGACATTCATGATTCAAAGTCAAAGTATTTATTGCAACTAAGTGTACAAAGTTTCTTAAAATATATTCACAAACTAAAAAGTAAAGATGTAATGTAGGTAAAACTTGATATTTTCTTGATATACATATAATTTGGCTGTACGTGTGTATGACACTGAACTCTTAACTTAACGACTGGACCGATTTTGATGACATTTATTGTGTGTATTCTAATAGATTTGAAAATGATTTACATAGACAATATGGTCAATTAGAAGATGTTCTGTACAGGACAATGACTGTCGGGTCCACTGGTAATGAATATAATTTTTAAGAATCTATTATTGATGCATTTACAAGCTTTTTGAAAGTGTCTTCAGACGTAGATATAGAATTTATGTATATTGTTTTGTGCTTTATGAAAAATGTAATGTGACTTGTGCTCTACAGTTAATATATTGAAATACTGATTGATACGAGTCTTTTAACAAAGTAAAGGGCAGAATAACATTCAAAGGTACCTACAGTTTAATACTGTCGATGCTCGTTTCATCAATTAATGATCGACATGCTCAACTGAATCAGGTAGCCTGTCTCTCTCACGTGCCTAGCAATTTAATCGTACAGACAATTTTATATTCAGATCTATCTCACCGTCGACTATGACATAGGCCCCGTTCAAACGAGCGTTAAAAAAGAGTTTGGATGTGACAAATGTACCTTTCTATTCACACGCGAACGTTTTTTTTCGTTTACGTTTGCGTTTTTAAAGTTCGGCGCTTTTTAAGCGAGCACTATCGGATTTTCCACGTTGAGCGTTAACGTTAAATCGAATTTAGCATGCGTAGCTCACAACTACCGCCAACGTCGGAATTTATCGCAATGCTTATTAGGCGCTAATGCGAACGTAACCTTAGTGCTTTTCTCTATGTTTATTACGACTACACCTAATCTATTTCAGACATAGACTAAGGGCCTGTTTCACAATCTCCAGATAAGTTCCGAATAGGCTATCGGCAACATATTTGACAGATACTCCATACTCAATCTGTCAAATATGTTGCCGATAGCCTATTCGGAACTTAACTGGAGATTGTGAAACAGGCCCTAAAGGGGGTAAAGAGGTATAACATAATATGTCAAAGTATTATAAGATATGGATCGCGAGACAAAAACATAAGTAGTCTCTCTCCAACTAGTAAGGTTACGGTCAGCATGTGCTAATGAGTCTAATTGAAAACGGATGGCGGGAGATCGAGAGTCTCGGCGTTCACTAAAAGATAGTGATATCCAGAAATAGTCTGTAATATGAATTTGACGATGTTAGCTTCGCTAGAACGCTTCGCTGAACGTGACTCATCGATAGCACCGAATGAAGGCGGAAAAACCATTCGACTGTTTACTAGACATACTGGATATACCAGGACTTCTTTAGGCGCGTCTGCTTTGATACCGCTTTTTATCGTCAGAGAGCGTTGCACTAATGAAACGCACAACTTGAGTAATTACTCGGATAAGGGATGAGAATTATCTGAGCGCGCCTGCTTTGATACCTGCTCATTTATTCGTCAGAAGTGGCACTAATGAAATGCACTACTTGAGTAATTACTGGGATAAGGGATGAGACTTATCTACTAAGGTCAACGGTCAAGTCATCCTTATTTTAATAGCGCATGGTAATGCGATTACGGGGCACTATACAATTACATGTACCATCTTCTGCCGTTTTGAGGGTCCTGGATCTGTGACAACAGACACCTCAATCGACAGGCTGGTCCCGGCTTCTCGTAAGGAGGGACTGGCAGGTCAACATATACTGGACCAGGGTCCCATCTAGCCTGGCAACAGCACAGGGTCGCTATTGGAGGCGCATTAAGAAGGTAACGCCTCTTATGCTCCCTGTGTGTCCTTCGCTTGGGGGAGGTCTCGTCAACTGCACAGCACTATATGGTAGGTCCACATTTTCCGACATAGTTGACCACTTTCCCTCGCCCCTATCAAACGTGCACCAAGTAGGTATTAATATTATAATTATTTAGCCTCTGACCACCCTGAGTACACCGTAATAATAATTAATATCGGTATCGATATTGATGATATTTATGACTTATAGTTATTTAAAGACGGATTGTATAGTATTACAATGAAAATCTGATCGGTGATAATAGATAATACCACGGGCCCGTGCAAGTAAATATTTCATAAGGCACGTTGCGAAAACACAGATGCATTCATCGGCCTAATTTCAAAAATACACGAAGCATTTGCGCTGAGCCGCATCACATTCAAAATTGTAGTGTGTGTAACAGAGAACCCACCATAACGTGTAAACTCTACACACCAAATACGTTACAGGTAGAGCTATATTATGCATATTGCATACGGTATATACTTAGAACGATTACTTCACTATATGTAATGAATGCCGTGTCGTAGCTTCACTTCATTGCAGGCAACCAGTAAATGTGGCCTACTGACACCAAACGAAATGAAAAAGATGCTTAAGGCGCTTCCAACTGAATACAAAGTGGCATTAAGCATCGACAACAAAGCGTGTGACGCTCATTCACAATAAATTGCTGTTTATCCACTACTTATGATAAATAATAGACGTGTCTGCCACTAAAATAATCATTGATATAAAAACCTAAAAAAGGTGTTTCATACAACTCATTCGAACGATGGATAGCGCGAAAAGCTAATGCGGCGTTGCCACTCCGTGCGACTGACTATACGAGCAGGTAGCCTCTAGCCTCTACAATGCATAGTGTAATTATTATACAACCAACACAAATTTGATTTGGTTACTAGTTAAAAAATAATTGCGGCCCCATCCAGTAAGGCCTCATGTCCCAAAATGTATATATGTTAATATTTATATATTAAGATTTCTTATACACATGCTATTTACAATAAGCGAATCACCTGTTGAGATATTCAATGTGTTATTCATATTGTACCAAAACGGTTTATTGATCTATGAAAGGTAGCAGACATTTATTTATACAATTCTATATTGAATAATATCTATTTTTATGTAAATGTAGAATACATAATACATACCACTGCTTTGATCCTCATATGAAAGTTTTATCTCCATATTTATATTGCTTGTAGGCTTTGGGTCTGCAGAACTCATGTCATATTCAGATGGTACTTCAATTATTATTTCATTCTTCGTCTGGCTGGTAGAGGCAACCAGACCCTGCGCAACACTCATTTTAGTTGAGTCGTCGTGCATCATTACAGACACTTAAGCGAAACAACTAATTTTAGCTGTTCGCTGGATTTGTATAATATCATCTACGCCGCCTGAATAAAAAATATAACAAACTTGTCTCTCAAAAACTGATAATTCCTCGTAAAACACAAAATGTAGGTCTCTAGGCCACTTCACTTACACTTTGATATTCCGACATAACTTGGGTTCAGTACAGCTACTGTACTCATGACTGACATTGAAATAATTCGGTAAAGGGCAGATAGAAATTAACCCAATTCTAGAATAAGTGTGTCATGGCCTATTTATAAGAAAATTAAATATAATTATAGTTCTTAATAAATAAAATGAAATTATTGAACATATTTGATATAGTGGTTTCAGTAAAAAATGCAAAAATATTTTAAAAGTTCTTTATTGTTTTTATATATAAACTCCGTGGTATGACTAAAAAATCATGTAAATCGTTCAAAATGACTACATTTGCTTATGAATACATTGAGTTGTGTAATAAATGACCGTTTCTATTGCACAATCCTTTCACAAGGGCTTCAAATGTAGGTCAATCTGTATGAATATAGTTGCTGAGCTGAAGATATTTTAACAACGAGTTTCACCATAAAGTAATTTGAATAAAATTAATCACTAAATGTAATATTTTTTAAAGCACTAATCGTATAAATATTAAGCTTCAATAATAGTTATTGTTAATAAGTACTTTTCTGATTAGAACATCCGGCATGAAATAGCGCCACCTAGTATTGTGTTAAGTAAATACATGAGGTGCGTCTCATTTAGTTTTGAAATTAGTGTTATAATTTTAGTATAGATGTCGTGGTTGTACTATGTTCACAATAACTGCTAAATTATTATGATGATGATGAGGTGAGAGCAAAAGTATTATTATATTATCCAATACTAATAATTATTTAATTCATTTATTATTTTAATATACATTACGTCTACGTATTCGATTTATTTTCCGTGTTGGACGTGAGTGGCAAGAGCAATCTCTTGCCACGTCATCTTGGCGTTCATTGAGAGAGACCTATGTTCAGCAGTGGACGGATAAAGGCTGATGATGATTCGATTAGTTTTAATCGTGGGTTGTAACTTAAACATGCATACATTTTTTTGATGTCGCAGTGGAAATGCTTTCGCACCATACCAGGGCCTCGGGTAGGCACACTGACGTGTGTGGGGACAAGCATTGGGGTGCACCACCCCACTAAAACCGTTGCGAGCGTCTTCAGCCGCTTTGTGAAGGTCCCTGATCCACAGGCAATAGGATCCTATTAATACCTCAGCGACAGACTGGCCCCGGGAAGGCCAGATTCTTCAGATACGTATACGGTTCGTCGTCTACGGGGGTAGGCCGCGTCGACAGCCTCCTCTCTCAAGTCTCACCCGTTCGTCGGCCTCCTTCTGAGACATCACTGTCTCACAAAAGGAAGCCATTGCCGTCCAGGACTCATCACAGCCTAGCATCGCAGTGATGACGCTCGACGAAGACAAAGTCCCCTCCGATGACAGACGTCAGATCGCGAGGCAGCGGAGCCCAACTCGGGCACACCTCGAGGGTGTGCTGGGCAGAGTCCACCACCGCGCCATAAAAACATACATACTTAAATTAATATATAATGTATATATACATTAAATCATATTCTTAAGCCAATCCATGTATTCCATTGAAGATGAGGGAATAACCATAATTGTTCGACCATTAACCAGGTGGGAAAACGATCTCCGTGCAGTGGTCGATCCGTGTTGGATATAAGTGACAAGGGATCGGTCGTCTTGGCGTTTATTAAAAGAGGCCTATGTTAAACAGTGGACGGATAGAGACTGATGATAATGATGCTGATAAAATCATTTCTCCTGACTAATTCTTTATAATTGAACCCTGTGAAGAGATTAATATAAAATTTAATAATTTAGCTTTGGCGCGTAGGTAGAGCATTCTCTTTGTTCGTATATTTATCCCTGAGTTAACAATTAAAAATAAAAAAAACTCCTGGATTCCTTCCCCGAGGTAAAATACTTGAGCAATTAAGATTTGTTTGAATAAAGTTTGGGTTCAATTTATTAGTGTTTCAATTATTATCAGTCTATTAAACTACATATGAATACATATACATTAAAAAGGCGCTCATCCAAATTGAATTCTGTGGTTATCATGATTTTTTAAAATATTTCATTGATTTTATAATGTGTCTCTTTTCTTATCTATTTAATAATTTTAATGGATACATTATATTCTATGCAGCGTATTTCTGACATCAATTTAACTCAAGAATCTGATCCACTCATGATTTCAAACAACTTTTGTATCTCCGTAGACCTACTTTATTTCATTCATAAATTCATAATATGTTATTTTTTTATATCTTCATTAAAAACATGTCTTGCCTTTGTGAACAAGAAATTTTGTTAATTATTCTAAATTTCTAGTTCTATAAAACAGTATTACTTTTAATACGCAATAATATCCCCAGACCTCCGGACGTCAAACTGGCTCTCTTCGCTGACGATACAGCTCTATACGTTACCCACCCTAATGCTAATAGAGCATCGCTATTTCTCCAACGTGCCGTCACCGAACTAGGCAACTGGTTCGCAAAATGGAGAATAGCTATTAACCCCGATAAAAGCGCGTCGATTCATTTCTCTCGTAAGAGAAAGACACGCTTACCTAAACGCAGACAAACATGGTTCACGATGAAACCAATCTTACTAAATAACGTCGTTATTCCCAGAGTTAGACAGGTCAAGTACCTGGGGGTCACCCTTGACAGGTCGATGTCGTTTAGACCACACATCGCCGCGATTTCTAAAAAAGCCCGTTTCGTCAGTAGTAGACTGTACTTCCTCATAAACAAAAAGAGCAAAATGCCCCTCAGGCACAAGCTCACCCTCTATAAATCATGTATCCGCCCCATCATGTCATACTCCTGTGTGGCATTCGCGCATGTGCCTCAGCATAGACTCAGAGGCCTCCAAACGATCCAAAATAAATTCTTACGTGTGGCAACCGGTTGCCCGTGGTACGTAAGAAACATCGACCTACACCGCGACCTCAGACTAGATTCGATTAGGGGCCATTTCAAAGCGATGTCAGAACGTCACTTCGAAAAGGCACTTCTCCACCCGAACCCACTCGTCGTGAGTGCGGCAAACTACACCCCCGATAGCTTAGCACCTAATAAGTCTAGGTTACCTAAGAATGTCATAACCGACCCTGTTGATAAAATCACAGAACTGTTAAAGCGCGACGTAAGCTACAACACACACTCAGACATAACACAGCCGGTGTTAGGCACACATTCACACCGCATGGGCCCCGGGGTCGTATGCGACGTCGAACCCTACACTCCGTTGACCAGTTGATCCGGATCAACCGCGACAGCATAGGCTCAGATCAGCTACGAGTCGACACCAATATAGACCGTGTAATCACCGATAGCACTCTGCTATCGGCAGCTTGCTCGGGTCCCGCGCTTGACCCGCCTCCCCCGCTACCGGGGGAGGGGAGGGCCGGCCCTCACGATAGGTTTCTAACGTCACCCGTTCCAAAACAGTCGACCGTAGCTGACCAAGTTAGGTACAAACCCGACGCCATGAACATGGCGGGGGGCAACCCCCCAAATTTTTAACGTCATAGGATGATCCAACCGGATCACCCCATTTCCGATGACGCATAACGGTCACTAGGACCATTAGCATAGATCCAACCGAAAAAAAAAAAAAAAAAAAAAAAAATACGCAATACGGTCGTCCTTCCGGTGTCGGAGTTTTAAAAATACGTTTGCTTGTTTTTTTTATTGATTGTGTTTACGCAAACGTATTATTAAAACGTAAAGCGACACGGGAGGGAGGGGAGATGGATGTGTTGCTTTATGTGCGTTTGCCTCGCCATATTGAAAAAAGGAAGAAAACAAATCGAACTGCCTGGCCTGTTGGTCAAGTGGTTAGTGAATCGGACTGCCAAACCAGGTGGGTTCTGGATGAGAAACCCAGGATAATTGTTCGTGTGACGGTGGTCTTGACCATTAGTTTTTTTCTGGGCGTAATCTAATATATAAAATTCTCGTGTCACAATGTTCGTTCGACAATAATTGCTGGAACCGTTGTTCCAGCAATTTTTATAAAATTTTGTGTCCAAAATCGGCCATCTATTTTTCATCCCCCTAAATGATAAGGGTGACCCACCCCAAAATATTTATTTTATTTTATTGACAAAATGTTCCATTTATTTTTGTGATGTGGCATTAAAAAGTACACACAACCCTCAATTTTTACCCTTACACGATCAACCCGTTTTTTAATAGCAATATTAGTAATTTTGGGAGAACGAAGTCGTCGGGGCAGCTATTTTATATATGATATGTATTTAGAAATACATATTTCTATCAGTTGGTTTGTATCAGGTTGCCAAAATCCTGTATTTTTATAAGATGGAATAAATTCTCTACCTAGTTCCGGATCAAGATGCCCGTGTGCGAGTTATCCAAATATATATTTAAAAAAAACACCAACTTAGTAACATTAAAATTAATAATGATTAAGAACAAATTATATATAATTTATTTATTTCCATTATTTTACAGATTATATAATCGCTTCAATAAATTGCACTTTAACTTAATATATGAATTAAATCTACAATTCTTGACAAGTGTGATGTATGTACTGATTCAAAAATGGGAAGATTTAAAACTCATAAACTCTAAGCGTTGGTCTGCATGGCTTCGTTAAGTATCTCCCTAGAGATGATGAGTCTTTGAATTTGAGATGTGCCTTCGTAGATCTGGTAGATTTTGGCGTCGCGCATGAGTTTCTCAACTGGATATTCGCTGTTGAAACCGTTTCCGCCGAAAATTTGCACGGCGTCGCTGGCTGATTTATTCGCAACTTCAGATGCGAAGCATTTCGCAACCGATGCCATCACCGTATTCTTTTGACCTAAAAAAATATATTCAGAATGTATAAAAAGCGGAAAGTCGGTCATTGACATGTTTACCATGTTTTTGTGAGGCAATGTTCCAGCTCAGATTTTTTCATTTATTTAAATTAACTCAAATGCAAAGCAAGTTAAGGATCAGAGGCATTCTTATATTTATTCAATCTTAACCCGGCTAACGTTGTCCTGTTCTAACTTTAAAAAAAAATGTTTATCATCATCATCATTTGTATGCCCTGGCGATAAGCAACAAAACAAAAAAGAATGACCTAATTCGGTGCAGTGGTTCTGAAGTTATATGCGTACACACATTTATATAAATTATAACACTAAAATTATAACAATGAAATGGTTAACATTTTGTTTTTATGTTAGCAGGATATTTAAACGGACAGACAAACCACATGATGTTAAGCAGTCATTGTCACATGTTAACATGAGATCCGCCTTTCTGGTTTATATGACCCTACTTATATTACATACATCAATAACTAAAATATAATTAATTCAACACCCTTAAATTTAATTATTTTGTAAAGGACTGAGATAGTAAACCAAATATGTTTTGTGCCCAATATACTTAATATGTTATATTATATAAATTATTACCATGATCAACGAGCCATGCAGCCTTCTGCCATGCCAAACGGGAGATTTCGAGTCCCATGGCCATGTCAGCTAACATGAAAGCGACAGCTTGGTGCTTGGCAATGGGCACTCCAAAAGCTTTTCTCTCCAGAGAATATTTGGTTGCTTCGTGTAGGGCCCTCGCTGCCAGACCAGTGGCTCCGGCACCCACCTGAGATAACACAAGTCATTTAGTTATAAATAAGTTACAAAGTTGATATATTATAATGTATAAGTAAGTAAGTAATGTATAAGTAATATGTAATAAAACATATTAAATATTATTTGCTAATTCTTTTTACAAGCTTTAATATTTTATCTGGATATTTCTAAAGTACATCCTAAAGAAATATATTTTGTGTGATCACATTGAAACACACACCACCCTCAAAGCAATTATAACTTAAAGGTTACATATTATATCATAGCTCTTTATTACATAAATTAAAAAAACAATATTAATAAATAAGTAAAGTATGTACCTTCAAAACTATGTTATCCTCTTTAAGGTTTAGCGGGCAAGATATTAAAATTGTTTATTATGTATAATAATTATGTTTGACTGGATTAAGTTTACTGTACAAAAAGAAATACACAAATATGTTCAGAAAACGTTTGACAATTTTCTAGTTCATTTTTTATATATAAACTAAAATAATGTCTGCTAACTCAATGAATGTTTGTTTTCTATATTTTTATCTAATACATATTTTTATTCTCCTAGTGAAAGACTAATGTTCCTACATGCACGCTCGTATTTGTGTGTGAGCAACGTGCGTGTGTGCGTATGCGCACGCATATATTATGGTCGTGCGTGCACACTTTACATGTGTGTTTGGTATTCATATCTACCTCTTTTTAAGAGCATTGCGCAAACGGAGGAATTTGAAATTTGTTACAATTAAAGATTAAGTGCAGAGGAAGTACAGAATGCTATAATATATTTGTAATATCCATTGCAAATAAATTAAATTATTTCAATCTAATGTCACACACTACGATCCGCACACATTTAAAGTTGAATAATGACGACGTTTTGTTTAGGTTTTATTTTACAAAGAAGTTTTGAAACACTAGTTTCTAGGTAACGTTAAAGTGTATGATAAGATGTTTATTTTTAATTGAGATAGTATTTCGATTCGATCGCTGGGCGACCTCTAGTCTAAGATAAATGCAAATAAAATACCGGGGGGCGTGTTTTGTCGAAGGCACCCATGGCGATTTTGAAACCCGCTCCCTCGCCGATCAACACGTTTTCCTTCGGTATGCGTACGTCTTCGAATGTGATGCCACGGGTGTCTGAAGCACGTTGGCCCATGTTTTGCTCCTGGAAATAAATAAATTAATATGTACAATGTAAATACTTGTCAATATATTCATATAGAGCTGAATGAGTGAACTGAAAACATTATAGACGTTCAAGCGCTGGTGTCCGTAAGATGCAGATGACATCCAAGTCAGAAATATCATTTTTAGGTTTGAACTAAAATGAAGGTTCTAGCGAGTTGCAGGTAATAGGTGGAAGGGAGAACCAGAGACAAATGGCGGGACGAAAAGGTGGTCTAAAGCGAGAAATTTTTTTTTTTTTTTTTTACTTTAAAGGTGCTAAAGTTGTAACAAATACAAGTGATACTATTACTAAGTAAGGAAAATAATTGAAAATTAAAATATTATAATTTTTATTCATCAATGTCTACATACAAATAGTATTAGGGCCGGATAGACTTCGAAAAAATCAAATTGAAACGAGTAAACACTGTCCCTCCAGACCAAGGTGCCTAGGTAACTTAGGCCCACCATATTCTTGCAAAAGGACGTCACTTATCATGATCTATCGTTCTATGATCAATAGTTTTCGCAGCGCATGCGATGAAAGATAGGCATTTTCTTACACCTTAGGTAACATTATGTAGTTTTAGGGGGGATCCTTATTTTTTCATAGAATTAAAATAGCCTATATTTATCAGTGATAATGTAGAATTTGAACGGTGAAAGAAATTATGAAATTCGTTACAAACATACATACAAACCTTTCCTCTTTATAATATTAGTATAGATAAATCCCAACACTCGACAAACCTATACATATTTAGTAGCCATTGTAACTTTATAAAAAATTCATTGTGATGTGGGAAATAAATCATTTAACCCTACTATTCGTGTGTATTATGTATTATATTCATACAATCATGTAAAGTGTGTTTACGAGTCGTTGACTCGCCACCGGTGATTGCCCGAGGAAAAAACAGATGTACGAACAAACAACAAATTGGTTATATATAGTACATAAAACAGTGTATAGATTTAAAATTATTATTACTTGATAAAAGTAGCAACCCCTCTGTCCCACTGCTGGGCACGGGTCTCCTCCTCGAAATCATCCGAGGAGGGTGTTGGGCTATAGTTCACCGTACGCCGGCCCAATGCGGGAACTTCACACACCTTCAAAGACCTTTAATCTCATCAGGTATGCAGGTTTGCTCACGATGTTTTCCTTCTCGCTCAAGTGGCCGAGCCCGTACCCGCTGAACTATACTATACTAGCTATCCCGATAGACTTCGTTCTGCTAATATCGCTGTTAAAGACAGGGGTTGGTCGTAGAAGGGTGAAATTTAGGGTTGTGTGTATTTTTTAATGCCATATCATAAAAAAATAAAAAAGGGAAGTGGTGGAACAGGCCCTAAGTGTAGTTAATTTGTCATCATCATCATCATCCTAGCTATTATTATTACCATAAGTGTAGTCAATTTGTGTGCTTAATATTTATATCTGGATACATCCAGTCGTGGATGTGAATTTAAATAATGTTCTAGCAAGGCTGGCTTCACTTGTGATTGAATTAGGATTATTATTATTATTACTCCACTCTACGAAATCATGTCTTATTAACATTCGTAATAATATATAATTGATTATACCTTGCGTCCAGGAGTGACACCGGCCCATTCTCGCTCCACTATGAATCCAGTGAAGGCCTTGCTCGCTGGGCATTTTGGATCTGGATTGGTTCTAGCCAACACGAAATACCTTTGAAACAAGTAAGTATAATCATTAAACGGTACTTTTACTAATTATTGAATGAGAAAGTTAAAGTCAAAGTCAAAAATTTTTATTCAAAATAGTACAAAGTACTTTTTTTGAAAGTCAATTGAGTCTACCACCGGTTCCAAAGCAAGCCCACTGAGAAGAACCGGCGATACAAACATGATAAAACAACAAGATTTTTCTGGAAAGTAGCGGTATGATGCTACTTATGGTAAGCTAATCTTTGCTAAGCCATTTATTGCCTATTCACCATTGCCAACGATAAAATTGATAATAATTATAAATATTGTCCTGCTAATTCTGAAATACGCCAAAACTATTTGATGGAAGATGAAAGCAGGAAGCGCATACTTTCTATTCTTAAAAAATAAAAGCAATCTTGGCATATAAGGCTAAACGGAAGAAAAATTTAAATTTGTGAAAAAAAAAAGTTTCCCTAAGATATTTGCTGATAATGATGATCTTTTCTTAGGTACATGACGAATCCCTGGTGGAGCCTTTTGCGGAGGGAGACCCACATACCCCCAGGGACCAGCATCCAAAAATAGGTATATGATGCGTGTCGCGAACGTATATAATACTCATAGATAAGAATTTTGAGCTCGTCCTTTAAACTGTATAGATAAGATACAAAAGACGGCTTCTTGATGTGTCTAATCCTTATGATATAAGTACGGACAAATCCATATATTATTTACATATTGCTGCTAACCAATATTTACTAAATACACACTTAATTTTTATTACTAAAAACTCGATAAAATATAAAGGAATAGATATAGATACAATTGATATGATAGTATGATTTTTATCGCTATTATTATCTAAGCTAACGATTAAAACAGAACTCTATTGCTCAATACGACTGTGTTATAGAAAGAGTTAATTTCACTTAGAGTTCAGTTAAATAAGATTTAACTCTGCAGCAAAGTCATATTTAAATTTCAGAAACCTAGATAGCTCAGATTATCAATTAAGCATATAACAGCTGTAATAAATTATTTTTTTAATTTTCCTTAGAAACCACTACAAACATCTACAAACTAATGTTTAATGTATTTAAAAGAAAAATATCTTCACGATAAGATTAACTAGAGAACCGCGTGGTACCACACACATAAATCATATCTGAGGTTATAGCAACTACAATGAAACTTTTTTACACTTTTTCCACTATTTATGGTATATATTATTCCAGTTACTATTTCAACGACCGGTTTCGACAAAGTCATCATCAGCCTATCAGGTCACCTGATGATGACTTTGTCGAAACCAGTCGTATAATAATACAAAATATAAAAGCTTGAGCGGTGTCAAGGGACACCCGGATGGAAGTTCCATCCAAGTGTATACAGGTTTTTTGTAAATAATAAATAATAATAATTATTTACAAAATACGAGAGAGAAAGAGAGAGAGAGAGAGAGACCGAGAAACATGCGCACGCCGCACAGCTTACAATAGCTTACTATAGCAAAATGTAATAGCAAAAAGTGTCGTGTCAACTTTTCGTAAGATTTTTTTCCGCCTAGCCTTTCACAACGCGAGATTAGGAACTTGGTTCCAATAAATAATGGAAAAAGTGTAAAAAAGTTTCATTGTAGTGGCTATAACATGAATTTCCATCAAGTAACGACGGTACATTCAATCAATTATATATCTAAGGTTAACTAGCACTAACAGCATCGTATAAATATAAATTTACCAGTTAGCAACACCACCGTTGGTGATCCACATCTTCTGTCCGTTGAGGATCCATTCATCACCCTTCTTCTCCGCCCTGGTCTTGATACCGGCCACGTCTGATCCTGCACCGGGCTCGGTGACACCGTATGCCTATAATTAAAGCATTCGCAATTGCAAACAATATTTTAAAAAAATATTCCTTAGAAAAAAACTACAGCAGTAGAATAACAGTCTTCTTGAATTCTTCTGATTGAAGTGGTTGCTTTTTCATGGTTTTTTAATGTCATAAGAAGGCAAGTGAATGAGGCCCATAAATTTCCCCGTACATGCGTTACCCTCCTTTTCTATTTCCCTTCTAATGGGCCACCAGAAACGCACAAACTGCACGTAACGCGACAGCATAGCTGTTGCTTTACGCCGATATCAGGTGCGCGAGAGGTACCACCCCGGTCGTGGCGGTTCAATTTGGCTGCAAAGCAACATGACACGTCTCACCAATAACTTTTGCTGGTTTTAAGACTCTTTTTTGGGTACCTCAGAATCCCTAAAATCGTATCAGAGGCTGGTTAGGTGGTGGTGGTGAATTTTATCTACACAAACAGCAGCGGTAATAAAAAGTATCCAAGGCCTTTGCCTTGGGATAGGTAGGTATCTAATCTTCTTATACAAATATCATTAGAAATATTATTATCAAAATAAACATGCAATTCTGATAGATAAAGGTATATGCAAAGAAAGAATTACAAATTTTGTATGTTTCTTAAAATATCTGAATTATATAACTTATGTATCTATAGCTAAATAGAGTTTTCTCTAAGCATGTCCGCTTGGCACTACGCCAACGTTACTTGTTTGGAGAAAGCGGTCTTCCTCACTGACCATATTCTGAATAGAAAAACAAATTCAATAGGAAAAAGATTTGTTTTATCGATAAATAGTAAAAGTATATAAATAAGTAAAAAAGTAAAAGTTCGATTACTGGGTGGTTGATTGATGTTAATGTAAAAGCCAACATTACAACTTCGACTTTATGAATCATATTACACTATAGTGTAGTATATAATATTTATTTTAAGTGTTAGTCGATCATTTACCAGATGAGAAGAGTGCAGTGGTACACGGACAGGCCCGTGTTGGATGCGAGTGGCAAGCCATCGATCATCTGGCCATTCATTGAGAGCCATTTATTAAGATTTAAAACTTTTCATCAGTACAAGTATCACCTTTATAATTTCATCAAACATAGTAATCTAATTTGAAAACGCGCGGAAGCCTTTGTAATTTAACTTTGGTTTGAAAATACTATCTTTCTATAAACCAATTTAGAAATAGGTAGTGCCATGTTGCTTTGCAGTCGAATTCGGCCGGTATGATCGGGGTAGCACCTCTCGCTCACATGATACCGGTGGTAAATTGACAGCTATGCTGTCGCGTTCGTGCGGTGTGTGAGTTTTCGGTGGCTCATTGGGGGAATCGTCGATAGTTCCGTCGATAGTCGCCAAAATACTACGTCACCAAAATATTTAAAAAATCCATATTACTCGAGTAGCTTAAAGCTACATTCAAATATATCTCAGCACGGACATGTTAACCGACGTCAATAAGGTGTTCTAAACATTCTTCATATTTTAGATTTATTCTTACATCGTATTGAACCCAAAAACAAGTGACTATTTATTACAAACATAGAAAGACTATTAAGACAACAAAAATTTTTAAACCTAATTTACCTGGACCATCAACATAAATTATTTAAGTATGTAAATTATACATCGTTGATATAAACAAAAATAACATATTTAAAATATGATAATATAATACATTCAATTCTTTAACAACTATGAATTAAATTAACTAATTTTAATGTAATATATTATTTTAAAAGATTGAAGTTGTGTTTTAATTAAGATTTGGATATAGGCGTCGCACGTAAAAAAATTCTTTGGAGACCACACAGTCAAAATACCATCGTTATCGCCAAGATTGTAAAGGCGATAAGGAACTTAACTATACGACTTATGTAATTAATTGTGAACAAAGTCCACGTCGCAGAGTAGATAATATTTAATAATAATTACCGCAACTAGTGGTTCCTCGATAAGTCTCCCAAGGTACTTCTTCTGTTGTTCCTTGTTTCCAGCGATGATGACTGGGGTTTGCTGAAATATTTGACTTGTAAAATTAGTAACATGTTACTCAGTACATTTTAAAAGCGATAGCGATGTAACAAACAAATTCGAGCATAACAAATCACATGCGCTTCATTAAAATTACTTTCAATCCTGTCGATATTTTTTAAACAAATTCCTCTGATGTAATACTTTAAATATTGAAATGTAAATGATTACAAAAGCTTATTCAAGACAAAATTTCACTTAAAAGCAATGCTAATATCATGCGTATTACACCGAAGTTAGTTATGTATATTACATAGTTAAAAAGATTATATAATATACAAGCTTGTACATGCATATTTGTGATAAGGGAGTGCAGCGTACACTATTCTATTAATATGAAGATTAGCTGTAAGAGCCGTCCAACACGCATAATACGCATACGCGAAATAAGGCCATACTTTCTGATCGTCTCGTTATAATGAGATAGATCCTTATTTGAAAGAAGTATTCATGAGTACTGAATATGAAACATCGGTCCATAATACACATTGATGTTAAGCAGATGTGTTTTCTGTGATTGCTAACACACTTGTTTGACGTAGAAATTAAAATTTCATTTCAGTCGATTGAGGGTACCTGGTTTAAAATTTATTTGCAAGATTCGATCCTAACATAAAAACCTATTATAAATGTCGCAAGGCAAATTAAAGTTTATCTTGTGAATGCAGCGTTTTTTGTAAGCCACAGAAGATGTAATCAACCAAAAAGAAAAAAAATAGTCATAGGGACTGCCGATGTAAGGGGAAAATTACAACCAAGAATAAAATTTCTATTTTTAATACTATTTTTTTTTTCTTTACGACGCCATAATGTCACATTCGCATGTCGGTGACGCGATCCTAAAAGATTTTCCCCCACCAAAGTGCTCAACGCGGTTAAGGAAATTTTGACTTCAAAAAAGCATGATTATTTTCACCTTCAATAGATATCAACTATAATTTCTACGAGTATTTCCTGATGTACAGAGTAAGTTCTTCATTACGTAGTTTCGAAATAGTAAATGTTTGAAAATTTGCATTTGGACTTTAAACTAGAATTGTGTTTAAGTATACAAATTAATCAACATTTGCTTTGTCATTTTACAGAAATTACGGCAGTCCAAAGAACTCAAATTAAGAATATACTTATTTTATAATATTTCTAGGTCGTAAATACGTAATCAAAAAATATAATATGTATATGATAAATCTTTGTTACGTAGTTTTATTATATTTAAATATGAATATGATTTATTTTAATAAAGATATTCAAAATTTTATATACTTATTTTATTTTAGTTAACATATTCAACTGAAAGTGGTTTTAGGTAAAATAATGATAGGTTTAACCTTTGTAAAATGTAATTATTTAGTAAGGCCTAAAGTGGCAAGATTCTTATACAAATCTTCTACTTCATCATCTAAAGCCTATAGCGACTAATGTAAATTATTTAAACCGTGGAAAATGAAACAAAGCAAATTGTGTATATTATATTACAAATCCCTATGTTCAGCAGTGGACGGATAAAGCCTGATTATGATGATAATGCATAAATGTATGATTCTAAAAAAACATGCGTGGATATCGTTTTTATAAAATGAGCCAAATGTAAAAACCACACAACTCACACCAAGGCCACTAGCTTCCATTGCGGTCATGATACCAGTGCAGCCAAAGGCCAACTCCTCAGCCACCAAACACCCATCAAAGACACTCATGTCCATACCACCTGCGAAAATTATAAAACAATGATCAAGGGGTATTCGTTTCTTATTTGTAAGGATCTGTCAGTCACAGTTAAAACAATATAAGAACACTGTTTTCAAAAATAGTGTTTCTTACACATCCCTTTTTTATGCTAGTTGGAATAGGCAAATTAGCAGACGTGCCATCTCATGGTAAGTGGGCGACGATACCCCTAAACATAAGCTAGTTTACCTGGAACTAGCTTAGGTAACTTAAGTGTCGTCTATCCTGCCCCTCTAGACCAGTGGCAAATGCTCGATCCTATTCCTTTGCGTTTACTCGCTAACTCCATAGGGTTGCTGCCAAATTTTTGGAGAACGTTTATTAAGACACACAATAAATATGGTTTAGTTTGTAAAAACGTTTAACAACCTCTGTACTTCGTTTAAAACGAACACTATTATTATAATATTTCTTGATTTTTTTTAATGTTGTAAGTTAGTGTAATTCCCTTACAATAAATATTCTTTTCTATTATATTCGTTTAGCGTTTATGCCAATCTTCTAGGGGGGACGAATTACATAAGTTCTTAGACGTTTTTACAAACAAAACCATATACTTCATATGTCTTAATAAACGGTCTTCAAAACTTTTGCAGCAACCCTATGGAGTTAGCGAGTAAACGCAAAGGAATAGAATCGAGCGTTTGCCACTTGTCTAGGGGTGCTGAGATATAAGATGTTAAGTGCTAGTAATTACACTGCATATCGTCTTCTCTCTAAAGTCCAAACATAGAAAAGCTGTTTCACAGGAGAAGGAAGCCAGAGTGCGGCACAGCGCCTCTCCTACCGGTGATTCATTTGGAGCTTGGGTCCATTACAAAGAGAAATCGTTTTAAATGGCCTATCGATTGAAGGACGCAGGTAAGTAACAATAGGAATAAATGACCTACATGCTTAACACCGAGAGTCGAAATTATAAGTCCTAGCCCAATCCCTATTTTAATCTTTGCAAATGAGCCGGTGTGGAAGACGATCTCCGGTCGTTGGCGTTCTTTGAATGAGGCCTATGTTCAGCAGTGGACGAAAAGAGCCTTTGTTTGTACAATTGTCATTAGTTTCGCGATCAAAAGAGAACAGTTGTGTCTATCTTACGTTGCCGCACCCAAAAGGAGCCAACGGAACAGAAACGAAAAAAAAAACGATCTCACTGTCCCTCTGTAAGCCTTACAGAAGATGATGTAAGAACATTGTAAAATGTAAGAAGTTATATAATTTTACATGAACGAATCCTACGCGCGCTTGATAATTTTTTATTATATTTGAAAGGCGCTTAAAGTATTAATAGTAGCAGAAATTAAAAGTTACAAGATACCCCGCGTAAAATGAGCGCTGGACGACATTTCAATATTGGAGCGTAGGTTTACTTCATCGCGATATTACAGTAGAACCTCGATAACTCAAACCTCGGTAACTTAAAAACCTCTATTAACTTCAAAAAATATTATGTTTCCTTCCATTAACCTAATAATATGACTCTTGATATCTTAAAACCTCCATAACTTAAAATATTTTGCGTTTCTCTTGGACTTTAACTTATCGAGGTTTTACTGTATTATACCTATGCCAGTGAATCAGATAGAAAATTCACACTAGTATCTTAGCATTCATTATTTTATATAATATGAATCGACCAACAATTTACGGCCTATTTTTCATTCACGCGTAAATTAATATACTATACATAAACTAAAATATTTTTTATTTCATTAATTATAATAGTGTAGTGTTTGAATATTTCAAAATGCATACTTTAAAAATAATTACAAAATAGATTAACTATCAAGATTACTATTTTTAATCATGTTCGTTAAGTGTGATACCTAATTAATACTTCAATACTTTTGGTGTCAAATAAGGAATTCTCTGCACTTTTGTAATAAATAATATATACTACTAGATATTTCATATAAAAAGCATGATGAGATTTCAATGGTTTTAGTTAAGATAACATGCTATAAAACCCTTCAATAATTCCAAATGAATATGCTCACGGCAACATCTGTGATATATATTGCAGCCATTATTCCTGAGCAGCCGAATGCTGTCTCTTCAGCGATTATACAACTCTCCATTACACCTAAACCCATTCCACCTGCAATATTGTATTGTAAGTAGCGTTTTATGAACTCTTATTATGACTATTACTCAAACTCTTATTACTCAAAACACTTACACGTGTTTTGGTTTTTACTAGGTGAGCCATCAGCCTAAAAGTCTAGAAGTTTCGAAAAAAAAAACTGGTTTTGGTGAAACATACTCTAATACTGACTTTGGATTATGAACGAAGTAAAAATTTTTGATATTTATAGCTATTGAATAGGATAGCTATTGGAAGGAAATGTTCCTAACCATCAAGGTGGATACCAATTTTCTAACCGTCTTCATTATTTTTCATATCTATTGATATGTATCAATAGATAATAGAACAATAGAACATGCATATTTTTACATACAATGACATAGGTACTTACATCCTTTTTACATACAAAGAAACATAGAGTCCGTAACAAAAAAAATTGCAAACATTTTGCAAACTGGATGTTTTGGTGCTAATACCATACATTTTTAAGATGATGTCACTAAAAGTAATCTTAGGGGCAATTGAAGTACAAACAAATTCCTCACTTCAAGACAATTTTGTTATAATATATGATTATGGTTTTCCCGGTGTTTAATTATATTTGTCTTCTGATTATAATTATTTGAACATAGCAGCAGTTCTATGATACCATAGTGATTAAAACAATCTACAGGTGACCATATAAAACAAATGAATAACAACATTACCGCAGTGTTCTGGAATGTGGCCATTCATGAGACCAACGGACCAAGCCTTCTTGACGATTTCCCATGGATACTCTCCGGTTTTGTCATAATGAGCAGCTTTAGGTATAATTTCTTCCCTGGTAAACTTTCTAGCCATATCTTGCAGCGCTTTCTGTTCGTCGCTCAATTCTAAACATGCACAATTAAGAAAATTACACACTTTGTTAATGAGAGTTTGCTCATGTCGTAAAAATGTATACATTGTATGTGATTTCGCAAAGCGCAGTTTATAAGAATTAATTAATCTTACAGTAGGCATTTTTTAAAACAAAATTTTATTTTATTTTCGCTGCAGCAATTCAGAACTAAAATATAATTTTATACTACCTATTTTATGTAACATACAATAACAAATTTTACAACATTTAAACCGTCGGTCATCTTGGCGTTCATTGAGGGAGGCCTATGTTCATGGACGGATAAAGGCTGATGATGATGTCAATACACTAGTTAGCAATTTTTTTTTAATATTGGAATACTGCAAGCAAATATTTAACATAGTATTGCTCATTTTATCTCTCAATGTGAAAGAAGCACAAAGTGTTCAATATGTAAGAATCATTGGAAAAGATGAACATGCTATAAATTGGATGTTGTAAGTTTGTATAATTGTGACCTGTTAAGAGTCTATTATAAGTACAATTGTTTCCAACAGAGCTAATGTGAGAATAAAATTATCATTTCCATTGTTATTCATATTTCTATCATCACAGCTTTTTTTTTTTAATTTAGTTAATGGAGCTACCATGTTTTTTCATGGAAATCCATATTTAAATACAAAAATAGACAACTTACATATATGCAAATTTGAATATGTCTCATAAAATTATTTTTCTCTTGGAATTTGTTTTTTTTAAGCTTAAAATATTTTAAAGGTATAAAATAAGGTAGTGCCTATAACATTATTATGCATAATATGGTACACACCAAACATCAACTGAAACATAAAGTGTTAGAAAATGTAATATTGATGGATTATTTAGGTTGAAGATAATAAAACCTACTTACTGGGGTTAAAATATGAAAATAGGGGTTAAAATATGAAATTGCCGTTTTATTGTAATGTACTTTGGCTTGACATGGAACCCTCATGGTTTGAGATTTTCCAGTATTTTTTTTTCACATGGTATGTAGATCTATCTTTAAAATATTATTATCGACTTTTTATTATTTCTTTTTTTATTAGGTCAGACAAAACGAAAATTTAATTGACTTGTGAATACGAGTTCCGACGTAGAACTAACGCGGTAGAATATCAATGTTGCCTTTGGAGGGAAATCTGTGAATGAACGCACAAACACAAAATGAACCGAGTGGAAGGAACAGGAATTAGCGCCATGGTTTAAAGTTACCTTACCCTTACACTTGACCTTAAATCAACAAAATAAAAAATATGATTGAAAAATGGTTGCCTCATGGTTTGACTGATCTGCAAAAAGACATGCATGTTGAAACTTATAATAATAATATTTATGGACACTTTTTACACCACGTCAATCTGGTCCCGTGCTAAGTTTCCGAAGAACTTGTGTTACAGGTACCAGACAACAGAAATACATATATTTAATACTTTTCATATTAATACATATATTTAAGATTTTTATTATATAATACACTAATTTTGTTCCTTGGCGAGATTTGAACCCTTGAGTATGGTGTTATTTACTATAACTTTCTTGAATCAATCAATCAATCTCAGAACAATGATAGCAAAACTAGTACTTAAAAAGCCTCGACTCATGAATTGATCTTGATCATTATTGCTTTATGATAACATGAGACCTCATGAACTGGAGTTAGAAACCATCCTCCACCCTCCGTGTTTTGTGATTTGGAGAAGTTTTTACAATAAATAGTTTTCTTCTCAAGAGGCAGTACAAAATACTTTAACACAGTTTGTTGAATTTAGATCTCCAGAGTTCTATGAAAAAGGCATATATGACCTTCCTATTAGATGGCAGCATTGTACAGATAGTGATGGTGATTATTTTGATTAAATAAATACATATTGTCTTGAATTAAAAAATACTAATTTCATTTCTTTAGTACAAATCGGCAATTTCACACATTAAGCCCTAATATATACTCATCTAAGAAAATAAGAGCATACCATACAGACTTACTACTTACACATTTGGTAGTTTATGAAAGTCTGAAATATTTTTTTTCTAATACATATTACCACCAGGCTAAAACCTTTTTAAGTTATGTCCCTAAAATTATATGTTATATGAATATATATAGCATACCAAATTTTTGGCACTAGTCTCATTCTTAAGTTTGTTTTATTAAAAGCTACTAACCTAATAGAGATAGGTCAAGACAAGTTCAATCTGTATAATCTATTTATGCAGTAACATCAAACTTTTACTTAGACTCATTGAGAATATTAATTTTTTATGAAATTATAAATGAAACACTTTCTAAATATGGTCCTTAGATTTCTATACAATACATTATGAATTAAGTAATGCACAGCTTATATTGTTATTCATGTGATTCTCACCGAAGCATGTTCCTGTTGTGGGTATAGCTTTAGGGGCGGCTAGTGATGTTGCTGATGTAGATAGCTTGCGGTAAATAGGCAAAGTAGCACGAACAATCTATAGAAAATAAAAAAGAGTCTTATTTGACTTATATATATTTGATCATTAATGTTTTAACATTCATTACTAGACATAGTCCATACTTTTGTGGAACAAATATTAAAATTTGTTTATAGTTGCATAAGTCAATAATTAAATCCAAAATATTTACTTAAAAGTGTGCACTATAAATATTAATTAAAAAATAGGTCCGATATTAAAAAGAAAAAAGAGATTGGGGTATACCCCAATCTCTACGGTATACCGTATGCTACTTTATGTTTCATAATATTAACATTTTTCATAATTATTACACATTTCAATCAATTTCTAATATTTTCTACAGTAATAATATTTATAATAATCATTTACACTGCTTTAATATCTTAATTATTAGTTGTATTATATATTAAAATATTTTGTACTTTGGACTTTACACTCGTTGTGAAATTAGTCGTTTATTTAGCCTATTGCTGCTGTAGTAAAATCTTACCTGGTTCACTGGATTCATTTTTCTTTATAATTTAATAAAAAGTTATATAAAAGAATTAAAAAAATATACACCAAATAACAATTTGAGAGCACTCCGATCAACTCCGAAATTGCTCAATGTTATTTGCTAATTTTACTGAAGCTCATTGGATTTTATAAATATTTGTTTTTATCTTCACCATAGCCAAAATAATTAACCATAGACATTTAAATGAAACATAGTAAAGTATAAACGGTAGATGTATCATCAGCGCATACAGTAAGAGATAGCGATATTCTATGTGATCAATAAAATAAAATCAATTACTAACAATATATGATATTTTCGTTGTATTACTATACTCTGTGGGATAATCTTAAGATCTATCACTAAAAACTAATTCTATTTACGTCCTAATTGAATAATATCTCCTTATATGATGATTATAAAAAAAAGTCACCGATGAAAGACTATGTCATTATTTTGCATTGAAAGCATTTTTTAAATCTAAAAGACAGCCACGTCCCATATTTCTATATGCACAGATATTAATCATCAATTATAAAGTCACCATACTCACTAGTAACATCATAAAAACAGGTTTTTAGCAAAACGAAAATCGAACTGTCCTTTGTTGGGCGCGAATTAAAACTGCAATAAAAATGTGTACGTGAGCTGAGACATAAAATAATGTATTATGTCTCGATCTATCGTAATAATAATAATAGTTTATTTGCGTATTATTGTTTCTCATAGTATCTCCCGCTTTAATAATCATTGTTATTTTAGCGTCTCATCTATAGTTCATAGTGTTCATACTCTATCTACGATGTTAATGATTAAGCCGGAATCGCACGCTTGCCGAGACTTGGCAAGCGTGCGGTTCCGGCTTAATCACAAATTAACGTGTGGATACAGAGTTTGTCTTGGTTGCGTAGGTTTGCAAGGATTTGTAGCCGATCCAACCAGTGTCGGTATTGTGCACAAGCCAAAGGGAAGAAAAGAGAATTTTCCGCAAGCGCTTGCAAGGCGTCCACATTCTTGTGACTTGTGGAGGCTTAGAGCTTGCGGCAAGCCACAAACGTGTGGATCCGGTATTACGTGTATAGTCCGCGCCATGAAAGAAGTCCGATAGATGCAGCACTGTACTCTGTGGACGCGGCGCTGCGGTTTCATAACTCAATGTTGCCAGTTTCTAGTGTAATCGTTTCCCACTAAGGCTTGTACAATAAAATTTTTAATTAATTATAGGGTCTATGTGGAGTAATGGATGGATAAAGGCTGGTGATGATGATAGTGACAAAACTAATTATGGTAGCAAAAGAAAAATCTCGCTACCAGATTTTAGTAAAATAAAACATATTTTTAAATTATTTCGTTTGTGTTTTACACGTATGGCCGATTAATCGAAATAATCTAAGGCCCGAATTCTAAAACGTGCCTTGAGCGCTGATCGGTGCTTGATACTAGATTTGGCGGTACCCAAAACTAGTATCAAGCACCGATCAGCGCTCAAGTCACGTTTTAGAATTCGAGCCTAAAACAATCTTCGTCGGTTGCGTTCGGCTTTTTCCAGAGGGTGACGATTTTCTTAGAAGTAATTGCTGCTATCTTTATTTCTTTTCTTATTGGAGATTTTTTTTTCGTCGAAACACCTGAAAATATCATTCATCTGATTTATTATATTATTTATATATTAATATTATATATTATATATATATATTTATATATTAATGATAATAATATTTCAGCCATAAATAAGCCAGAAACGAGTGACTCTGGCATCTCTAAAATTTACCTGTTACGGTGGTGACATTCAGGAACATATTATTTAACGAGATTGTTAAATAGTTGTTTATTGTTACTATCTAATTCACAAAATTCTTTTACTTTTACGATCATTGTACGGCCTTCACTTTTTATCCCTTATTTGACGTAAAATAATTAAAAATCTTACAATAATTTCTCATTCCGGACGGAATATGTCAAGAGGTCGCTTGTTATATTTAGTTCCGACTTTGGCCGCAGGGCTTCTTTGGTGCGGACTCCTTTATGAAAATATTTTTTTCTGTAAAATTTGCTTTTTTACTTAAATTGTTTAATTATATTATTTTGCGTGATTATAAAATATACATTCCATAAGCTTGTGATAACATTCGTGATCAGAGCCTTTCGTCATTGAATGTTAATTCAAGCCACGAAGCAGTGCCGGATTAAGCAAGCGCGGGGCCCGTAGCAAATTCTTTCAAAGGGCCCTTATCCTGCTATGGGTTCTTAAGTATAAAGTGGTTAAAAATACAATGTGGTTGTGTTAACAATTCAATACTCAATACGTTTATTTGCTATCTATAGGTTACAATTTTATGGGTACTTAATAGAAAAAAATACGAGTAGACTAGTCGAGAAGTGAGTTTCCTAGGCAGAGTGCTTGCACATACGGTAAATTTTTTGTAGAGCTTGTCCGTTTATCGTATGAAATTGTTTAAATTATTTACACCAAGGAAATAGTCGGGTACAATCGGTACCCGACTATTTCCTTGGTGTGACGTGAATTATCTTAGTAGCAAAAATTGTAACGTTTTACGTCTATGTGACATCAAAAAAATACGCTCCAGCAGAGATGAGTGGATGAGTGGGGCCCCCCTTTGGCGTGGGGCCCGTAGCAATAGCAACTTTTGCTATATGGTTAATCCGGCACTGCCACGAAGTATAGATTTAATGAGTCCGAACGCAATGTTGAATGAATGGTCGCAATTTAGGAAACTTAAACAGAGCTTTTGCCAGTAGAGCATGTCTTTATTAGGAAGTACTCGTTTAAACCTTTACGCGGAAGTATTGTGGCGCTTGGTTTATTATTGTGTATATAAATACTATAGAAAAGCCTACCATTCAGACTCCTTGTATCTATACTTCGTGATTCAAGCACTCATCATCTCATTGATCTCACTCTAAAGTCACGCATATGTCCATGATATTATACTAAAGTTAGTATAATACGTCCATATACATAGCGTCCCTTATACGTTGTAGTGGAAGTACCTTGAATATTGTAGATAGAACATTTTACAAAAAGTTAAAAAAAGAAATAAATTTGAACTACAATAGATATTTAAAAGGATTGTGTGGTTTTATGAAACCACGGTAAAAGTGAACCTTTTATTCACATTAACTAAAAAACAAACAAAATAGCGTGGAGCACTGGTTCAAAAGAGTAATAGTCTATAAATTACTCCGACCGTCACGCGACATGCAACTCACAGGCGACAAAGTATGAGACGATGTAATAAAAGTTTCACTTTAATAAATAATATCACAGTTCAACGGCGAATCGAACCCTTTACATGAAAAAAATAATACTCTGTAGCTTTATCTTACCTATCGAAAGGCTTCATAATAAGAATGATTTTTTGCTAAGTAACTGTCAGAAATTAATATAAAATTTATCAAATGCTCAAAATTAGTCGCTTTCATGGAGATTATCCACCAACCGTTTCATAATAAAATGAAATGGTGTATATCCATCAGGATATTTCCCGCAGTGCCAATGAAGGGCTAATGTTATGTTTTTGTGGTTCAAAAAAATATGCTTTCTTTTAATCACCAAAAACTATACATTTTTAACAAAGGGCATATTATGTATTCAGAAAGGTTCACCCGATTGAGCCTTTCACTTCAGAGCGTGATGGAAAAAGCCTACCTTACAGCCTACAAAAAAAAAAACTGGTGTGCGATGCGCCAAAAGTAGTTTTTACTTCAAAAAGTGATCATCGAACGAAAAATGTCTTTTCGACAATAGTCGACATTCGACAAACGAACGAAGTAGCAAAAAAATCAGAAAATTTGATTTGTAACTATCATAATATTATGATAGCCTTATTTTAATATGGTCAAATTAGAAGATTCTTTATGCTCACGCTTTGCCCCAAATTGCGTTGTCAAAATTAAAAATTAATTCAAAATTTATGCCGCTGAGACGTCCTTGGATTGTCAAAATATTTTACTTTATAGTCTGTGGTCAAATTATTTTAAAAAGCGTCCAACAAATGATATAAATTTTAATTTTTGTAAGAATAAGCGCTGTATGTGTTAAAATGTGAATAATCAAAAAGCATTATGAATAGAAGTGAATTTTGAATGAATGTAAGAGATAAAACTGAAAGTGCGTTTCTAGGTCGATTGGACGATTGTGGGTCGGGTAGGTGTTCAGACGGTATGTGGCATAAGCAGGCCGTGTTATGAATGAGGAAGCTCTGTTGGCTCGAGCTTCCGAGGAGCGGGAGCGTATCTTCCAAAGATACGAAAGAGGCCGTGAGAATCTCGTTGGTCAAATTGATCCTTGGGAGGATCCTGAGTTTGAAGATTATCACAAAACTGACAGGTGTGATTATTTAAAAATTATAACGTAAATGGTCTTATAATTTTTGATATTAATGTAGGTATTAATTTCTTATACTATAAGTAACTGCTCACTTAATTAAATCATCTCTTCAATAGTGGCTTTTTTGTATACCTAGATTGTAAGTATTTAGTTAAAATTTGCATATTTTTGCCGTTTGTCACTCAAATGGGTTAAGGTATTTCCACTTATAGAAATCATCTTTATATTGTAGTGTCATCAATCAAATTACATGTAAAATAATAATAGTTTTGCCGAGACTGCTGGAGATTAATTTTTAGTTTACATTACAACAACCTCATTTTTAAGAATCTGGAGTGTCTCTCATCATAATACTTAATAAGTAGTTTGTTGCAATAGTATTTAAAAAACCAAAAAATATATTAGATAAATATTTCAAGACTAATTTATGATATTGGAGAAATATGTGACTTTGATTCAAAGCGTCTTCACACTAATAAAGTTTTGAAATTGTTGTTTGCTTCGCTTGTGACTGAGTCTCTAACTAACATAACTATGTAGATATTTATACATTGTCCTACTTTTAAGCAAAAATAGACAATATTGATATATAAAACAAGAGACAATAAAGAATGTTCAAATTAACTTAATATATTTGATATTCTTTATAATTAACCTTTATAAGCTATTCATAATAAACATTTTTTAAGGTTAAAAAAGTATCATTTGTCTTGATTCATCCATATTAAGCTACCAAAGACTTTATTTTATACTAAAAAAAAAAATGTTAGTACAATAATACTTGGTAATGTCAGATAGATATTTTTAAATAAGCAATCTTGAATGATTTTCCTGAAATTTAGCATGCAGAGGCTTTTAGATGCGATAATTAGTCAAGCGAGTTTCAGTTTAATATTTGGAAAACATAGTTATATCTGTGTTTTTAGCCATTAAAAACTGTTACATTATCATTAGGATATGAAGGTACATTTGGCTATAGTTGTCTGAGCTTAGTAGTGACCGGTTAATATGGTACCCCATTGTAAGACTGGTTGTTAGACTTAGACTTCTGACCCAAAAAAACTTTAACCAACCTCTTGCTGGAGGCATAGCTTTACCTGATGGATTTGTCCATGCTACTACAACAATATGTTATATAGTATACATTTTTTTTAATTGAGACTATTTGCTTTAGTTGACCGTTTAGCAACACTAAAGCCACTTGGGTAGATGGCATTGTTAAGCAACTCTAAAAATGCAGACCAAAGCTTGGTCATCCAGTTAACTTAAAATTTTAATTTCTTTTTCCTTTCTAATTAAATATTATGTTTCTTTATGATGAAACCAAATTAAATCATTTGTGAATTTTATTTAGATTTTAAATATTTAAGTAATTATAAAAGCTAAAACTGTTAATTAGTAGATGTAAAAGCAATTTCAGATGTTATGAATTATGTGGGTATATAAAAATATTACCTATGTGAGTGTTAATTCAAAATAATTGTGTCTAAACATTGTAAAATTATTCTGTAAATTTTTTGTCTTTTGTCAAATTCCTTCAATATTATCAACAAAATAAACATAAACTAAAGATTTATATAACACAAAAATAAACATCTTAATGTTACATAAATCTTATATTTTAATATCGTACCATATAGATTGCTAATCAAATATTCTGACTATTTAATAATTTTAAGTACTGCAATTTGTTTAAGTTTTAATTGATGTGCTGTGTGCAAGAGTGTGAAACACTTCTGCTGTGTTTCTCCAGCATTGAGACTTACTTACTTACTTAGACGACCTCTGTGGCTCAACGGTTGACGCTCAAGCCGGAGGTCGCGGGTTCGAATCCCGCCAGGGAACAAAAAAGTTTCTGTGTTCCTGGGTCATGGATGTGTATTAAATATGTGTATTATATAATAAAAATCTTAAATATAAGTATTAATATAAAACATATTAAATATATGTATTTCCGTTGTCTGGTACCCGTAACACAAGTCTCTTCGAGTACTTAGCATGGGACCAGATTGACGTGGTGTGAAAAGCGTCCATAGATATTATTACATATTACATATTACTTACCATCTTGTCTCAGGATAGTATAAATATGTTTCATGTCCATAAAGCTATTATAAAAAGAAAGTTTAAACTTTAGTTTTTCATATATGTCATCCTCAAAGCTTGGCACATACATATCTGATTGCTTTAAAATTTTATGTATACAATTTCAACATTTGTGATTGCTTGTGAAATTGACTCATTTAAATTATATTATTAATGATGTGCTATGGCAAATGTTTATTTTTTTTACATGCTATGCGACTGCCAAAAAATTCAATGCTGTGATCCTAAAGATATGATAAGAATTTGTATCAGTGTCTTTAGTTTGGTAATTTTTTTTCATTGTTGCTTTTGCAAACGCAATAAATTTGTTGCTGAATGTGCAAACTTTTTATATCTTATAATATGTGAATAAACAATGTTTATTATATTTTTTTGTATTTTGCATGCATTATACTTTTTAGGATATTTTTGTTGATTGTCTACGTGCATTAAGATATAACATAGAGACCTTCAAGAAATTATGGAAAATTTCTCATATTTGAAAGCTCTGCTGTAGCGGATCTCTCTATAGATGTTGCTGATCACTCCCCATCAGTTGAACCGACTGTCGGTTTACCCCCTCTTCTATAAAAATTGTTCTATAATTTCAGTCTGCATGCAATGAAAATTTTTGCTCTTTACTTAGCTTTTGCATTTATTTGTGCAAGGTAAACACCCATTTATGGACTTTACGTTACCCAACTTACGTAAAGCTGCTAAATATGTCATACATGTAGAAATCAATGTGTAATATTCGATTTGTATGTGTAAAAGTTTCATTAGTACATAGTAGTATAAACATTATATAATTATAATTCAATCTACAACATTGTTGACTAATTATATATAATTAAATTAAACAAGGGATATAAAAATGTGACAATTGGCTCTGTAATGTGTTCTTTTTTAATTTTTATACTATCTATATATAATATACATACGCCATATATACGCCACTCCCACATTTTCCGTTAGGATATGTCCATTCTAATAGTCAACAAAAGTATTATTATTTATCATAATATTATAAAAAGGCGTTTTATCAACCAGCACATTATTATCAGCGAAGTGACTTAGGATATAAATTATTTAACAAAGCCGGGACGGACTGTTAGTCGTTTATAAATGTTTCTGATATCGAATCTATTTCAGATATGGCTTCATACACGACGAACGCTTGCCGCAGAAAACGGCGCCGCAAAAGGTCAACGTGGAAGTTGAGAGAGAGAAAAAATGGGTTAAGATGCTCGGAGAGTGGGGATCCCCTGGCACAAAGGAGAAACTGCACAGAAGAATATACAAAGGCATTCCAAATTCACTTCGAATAAGAATATGGTGTAAATTGCTTAATGTCAACGGTATTAAGACGGAGAATCCCCAAAAGTACCGGGAAATGCTGAAACTAGCCAAACAATGGTCTACTGACGTAAGGCAAATAGATTCGGACGTGAACAGACAGTTTCGTGAACATCAGTTTTATAGGGAGCGGTATTCAGAAAAACAATGTTCATTGTTCAATGTTTTATGCGCTTATAGTATGTACAACTCCGAAGTAGGTTACTGCCAAGGCATGTCTGGATTAGCCGGCGTGTTACTTATGTATATGGACGAGGAAGACGCGTTTTGGGCTCTGGTGATCCTACTATCAGATAAGAAATATGCAATGCATGGATTGTACGTGGAGGGATTTCCTAAGCTGACAAGGTTTTTGGAACATCATGACAAAATACTCGTGAAGTTTATGCCAAAGTTGAAGGTTCACTTTGATAAATTTGGCCTTGATGCGATACTTTATTCTCTGAAATGGTTCTTTGTGTGTTTTGTGGAGCGAGTGCCATTCAGCCTGTGCTTGAGGGTGTGGGATATATACCTATTGGACGGTGAGCGGGTTATCACGGCCATGGCTTACACCATACTGAAGTTACATAAGAAAGCGATAATGAAATTGAATGATATGGATCTTATAGTCAATTATATACAGGTAAGTTAAGATTATAATATTGTCATATTGTGTCGTTGTTGTAATTCAATTATTTTATAATATTTCTGTTCTTAGGCCTCTTTTAATGAACAATAAAACGTGTGGTCCCCTGCCACCCTATGTAATTTTATATACACTTGTTTACTTAAAAAGGCTTCATCAACGTATATGATAAATTAAAATTAACAGTTACGGCTGATTCCAATAAACATTGTTAATATTTTATCCCGCCTGGGAACAAACAAAGTTTCCGTGTTCCTGGGTCATGGATGTGTATTAAATATGTGTATTATATAATAAAAATCTTAAATATGAGTATAAAAAGTATTAAATGTCTGTATTTCCGTTGTCTGGTTCCCGTAACACAAGTGTCTTCGAGAAGAAAAAAAAATAATTAGGGGTAGACCACCTTTAACATTAAGGGGGATTAAAAATAGATGTTGTCCGATTCTCAGAGCTACCTGATAAGCACACAAAATTTTATCAAAATCGGTTCTGCCGTTTCGGAGGAGTTCAATAACGTACACTGTGAAACGAGAATTTTATATGTAAGATAATAGATATCCTTATCAAATTGTATTAGAACATAAGTTCTCAACGTGGGCGATAACGCCCCCTTGTGGGCGTTTGAGACTTTCGGGGGGGCAGTAGAAGACCCAGAGACAATTAGGGGTCATTGAGATGGCGCAGAGGGGGCGTGGGTAGATAAAAAAAATAAAAAAGACTAAAAAAACAAAAAAATACACGTTAATCACGTACTAAAGTAAAAAAAAATTAATATCGTTTATTTTTTATTATTGTAGATATTATAATCATTTTTATCGCGTGTGCACGTATTTTGTGGTAGGACGGGCAATGGATTAAAATCATCATTACTAAAAACTATAAAATAAAAAGTACTACAATCGAGGTTAAAGTAGACAGATTAAGATAATATAAATTTTAATTTCCAAAAGATACTTTATCATCTGCCTAGCCTTTTTCCACTAATATAATCATGGCAATAGCTGTTAAATTCGCGACAGATGGTAAGTAAAAGTAAGATTGGCTCTAGAAAAAAACATATTCTCAAAGTGGGCGGTGAGCAAAATAAGGTTGAGAAACTATGTATTAGAATTACATAATTAGTAGTTTAGACCTAATAAGATGGCAATTAAACAATGTCTCTCTGTAACCATAATACACCTTTTCAAGTTTATATCAGTATATATAGATCGATACATATGATGACGGCACTAACCCTTATAGTACAAATATTGATTTACAATTCCCTTAGAAAATACCGTACGTAATATTTCCCCATCTATCATACCTGGTAATGACATTTAATGAAACGGCATTTTACATAACCAACTAAGGGCGATTAGGTTCTTACCTTTCTAAAACTTTAAACATCGATCGGGCCACATTACTGCCACTTGTGTACATAGCCACAATTCTCATACTGTAATATTAAATGTGTTGATACTGGGACAATTAAGGGCAAGAAAGGATACTTAGCGACATTTACCGGCTATATTGATTGCCAGTATTAAGGTCAATGTTCATCGGTAATTCATCACCAGACGCTATAATAACCTCGTACCCAATTATGCCTGAATCATCATCTGCCTAGCCTTTTCCCAACTATATTTTGGGGTCGGCTTCCAGTCTAACCAGATTCAGCTGAATATCAGTATTTTAAATGGAGCCACTGCTTATCTGACCTCCACAACCTAGTAACGGGGTGATATGGTATCCCGTGGTAAGATTGGTTATCGGATTCTCGGGCTTCTGACGACCCGTAACGACCCAAAGATCCACGGCAAGGAGGAGTCTCGGTGTGTAAATATGATCACCCATACACGGGCCAACCTCTACAAGGGTTGCTTAACATGATAAGTCCATCCGCACAGCTTTTGCCACTGACCTACGAGCTCCTCCAATTACGTCTGGATATAGGGTTTTTAATTGTACTAAGATTAATAAGTTATTGTCATCAAAACCCTGGGTGAGATATTATATTTGAGACAATTTTAATATTTTAGTTACTTTCTGGTTTTGAAAAAAAATATTAATTTATGTACTTGGTTTTTCAATAAGAGAACATCGTACTTCATTTATTGCTGAACGATGAGTCGCTACTTTAATTGCTTATGCTTTTAGATACTGCAATGCACTTCGAATTTAATGAACTACGAAATTAATTTTGATCATCGCAAGGTTCCAGGGTTTCATAAAAATGTTTGGCAAACAATGTAATGAGTTTTAAATTCATTTGATCACACGGTTCTATTATGAATGACCGTTGAATATTTGTTTGGAGTATTCATTTATTACCAAAATATTAATCTTGTTTGACCTAAATGAACCAAAATATTGTAGAGACATAAACAAACAACATACACTTCATTAACAATATCAATATTATATGTATAATTAATTTGTTTTTCGTTCACGGTTCTCTGAATAATTTTGTTTTAGGTGAAACTACACAAGGATTTTGGTTATGAAGACGACGTAGTGATATACCACCTGCAGAAGTCTATGGAGGAGTTGAAGAAAGCAAAACTAGACTACCCTGGCCCCCCTCCGCCCTCGGAGTTGCCTCAGCGCCCCCTCGGCATGTTCGTAGAGCCAGATAAGAAGTTGAAGATTGGACAGCGCGCGGAAAACTTTTCAGAGACTGAGAAACAAGCGAGAGCTACGGTCATATTGCGGTAAGTGCTATGAAATAGCTATTTTACTTGCTTAAAGAACTAGTTAATTTTTTATTTGAAATAATTTGAGCTCTTGTCATATTCTAAAACTCACAAACTTAAGGTAAAAGCTTATGATAGTTAACTATTACAAGAATATACCATTATAGTCTGCTTTTGCTGCAGCCTTAACTTAAAAATCAAATACCTAATACAGACTGGATACGATAGTACGACATTAATTCAACTTAACGGCTATACTAGTCCATACTAGTATTTTGAATCTATCAAAAATGTCCTAACGTATATATAAAAAAAAATATTTTTTCAAACAAACTAAATAGCATAAATATAAAATATTTGTAAAACAGTTATGTTAAAATAGGTTCACTGACCGATAACAATGGCCGTGACGTAATGTGCGTACAGCGTAGTGTAGTGTTACTTACGCCGTGATATTTTAGCGGCAATAATGTCATGGTGATCATGATGACGATGATGATGATGATGAATGTCGATTAACGCATGATCAAACAAAGAATGTGCGACGTCACCATGGATGTAGTATATAACAGGATGTCGTACTCGGAAAAAATGTATTTACGAAAGTGATAACTAACTCAACGCATTAAGTATTATTTTCTAATTGGCATTACACAGCTGCTGATCCGAGCCGAGCGGGATAGCGATGTCTCGTTCTTTTATCTTGCTAGCTTAAAAATGTATTTTATTAAAATTTTGGCTGATCAAAAATTTCATCGAAAAAAATTGTCTTTTTAATTTTATTTTGACAATTGTATGTCAAGAAATTGTAATTGAATTTATTTATTTAAATATATTTCCAATTCAAAAAGAAAACATAAATTATTATTTTGCTTATTTCTTTTATTTCTTATGGTAGCCCAGTTAAGTGTCACCTTGACATTTTATATTGTAATGGTTGCTATGGTTACTTAAATAACATAATTAGTAAATCAAACTACTATGGTGACCATGATTTTTTGGAACGAAGTTCCTTACGGCAGGCTTGGAGGGGAATAATAGCAATGCGAAAAGCAATGGTCAGAACGTACGAACGAACAGACAAGAGTGACTCCGTACTAAACTTCCCACGTTCCTAATAATTTTTAATCAGTTTGAATCCATGGCATCTTTAGTTGTTTTGTAATCTTAATTCAAGAATGCGTTATTACGAGAGTAAACCTAAGATTTGCAGTTAATATTTTGGGATGATAATGATATCTCGACCACCTGATGACGGATTCCCGTCAAGTATATACCTGGAAGTATTTGTATTATGTATTTCGTAATCCATCTACTATTCTTCAGATTTTAACCATTGCTAATGTTGGTATTTTCATTTGTAAGTATAATACTTGTGTCAGATTTTTCAAGCACCCTAAATGCATCTAAGCTAGCTTGCAATATCTGCCGGGGCTAAACGCGCCTTTTGAAGAACTTAAAAACTGGAGATTTATAATATTATGGCAGTCGTGGTAAACTCATGCAGCGCTTAAAACTGCATACATCAAGTATGCAATACCGTCTTCACCATAAGGGCACACGGGGCCAGTGCCCGGGGCCCCCTGAAAATGGGGGCCCCAAAGGACCTCCAAATTCTTTCACACATTTACTCTCAAAACATTTTTGTCGGGCACATTACACTTTTTTTTACAAATCAGTAATCTTATCAGAAGGTATTTACAACGAAGAAGGTATTTACTTTATCATAAATCAGAAGAGTTTGTTTGTTTGAACGCGCTAATCATAAAAATTATTGGTCATGTTGGAATCTTAGTTAACGCAGGCGAACTTGCGGGCAACTGCTAGTCTATAATAAATGGTCACAGGTACCTTAGGTACTTAGTAGAAAATGGTATTAAAATTCGCTTTTTTCAGTTTCAAAAGGGGCCCACAATCTAGTGTGCCCAAGGGCCCCAGCCTAGCTTAAGACGGCCTTGCAAGTATGTACTAGTAGGATATAAACCTTACTGCAATTAAAATTTTCAATACCCATTTTCTGACAGTTTGAATTTTTGAAAGACATTTGTCCCACATGTCAAAATCTTATTGTCACCTTATAAGAAAGAGACACACTCCTAAACACTGGCTATCTCTGTCGGCTCGTTTTTCTATTACGAGTGCTCGGTCCTGTTATATATTATTACGTCCATTGACGTCACAACTCACAGGATCGCGGTGACCTACTAAGACTTCAGTGTCAGTACTGACACAACTTACACGACACGAGTGCATAATCGTCAAGGTCAACATTACTTCCCAATTCCCATTTCCAACCAATTATCAAAACGAAATAGAAACAATCGGACCTAGATATTTTGTCCTTTTTGCATAGCTGTCTCTTTGACGATGCCGCGCCGACCGGCGAGGTCGTTCACCCGTACGTGATAGCTCAGTGAAAAGTTTATGATTTAGAAATGAAAATATTGTCCTGTGCCTAAACTACGAGATAATTTTTTGTATACAGACTTATGGTTGTTTTACATATGCAGTTTAATTTAATGTCGTATCGTCGTATCCAGTCTGTATAATACATATTAACGCTATGAAAAGAAATTATTTAGCTACTTATGTTTGGATTGTTTCTTCAACAAGACAACTTCTGGAGACAATAGTCATTATATTATGTACTTAATATTATGTGTGTCGCAAATTAAAGTTTCAATATTCGAACTCGCTCTCTCTTGGACACTTGAAAGATTTATTGATACATTATTAAATTATTTTAAGATCAGAAAGTAATGAAAATATTAAAAGTTTTTCAGATATATGACTAACCCAGAGGTTAGTCATATATCTGAAAAACTTTTAATTTAAGAAGGTTAAGAACAAAACTTTTAATTTTAAAAGGTTAAGATTTTTTTATCATAATCGAATCCATATCGAATTCGATATCATAAAACTGAAAACTATTTAAAACGGGGTATTAACCTAGTTTTACGCCATTAATCATTATTTGGGGGCGATCGATATTTCGCGGGAATATCCATGCTAATTTAAAATTGAGTAGCAAGGCAGAGCGACGATGGTCCAGTGGTGGGTGGGCTCGGCCTCTTATGCGAGAGGTTCCGGGTTCGATCCTGACCCCCCCATGTGTGCCTTAAAATGGGTTTTTCTAAATTTCTAAGTGCACCCCAAACACGAGACCATCGTTCGCTCATTGGTAAAGGAAAACATCGTGAGGAAACCTGCATGCCTGATGAGATTGAAAGTCTTTGAAGGTGTGTGTAGTTCACCTCCCGCATTGGGCCAGCGCATCGGTGAACTATGACCCATTACTCTCCTCGCCTGATTTCGAGGAGGAGACCCGTGCCCAGCAGTGGGACATATAAGGGTTGATACTTGATACTAAGCGCCTTTTTCACAATCTGGAATAAGTTCCGAATAGGCTATTCGCAACATATTTGACAGATACTCCAAACTCTATCTGTCAAATATGTCGTGAATATGCTATTCGGAACTTATCTGGAGATTGTGAAACAGGCCCTAAGTAAAGCATTTTGTGGTAATTAATAGTTTTCGTTGCATTTTCAGTCGCGAGAAAGCCGCACTGGAGTTGCACGACATGCGCGTATCCCAGAGCGATACAGTATCAGGTAATTTGGAGGCATCCCTTTCGACGTCGCGTACTTCATCCGACGAGAGTCTTAGTTCCGATCGTTTCACGCATTTATGAACAAGGCTCGCTTCCGATGGCACTCGTGTAACGCTAATGTTGACTGCCGTGTAAGGTTAAGATTATACACTCCTTAGGAATTTATGGAATGATAAGGAATACAAAAACATTAAAGTTACAGCACTATAAGAATTATTGCATTTGTTTCTTGGATCTATTTAGTACCTTAATCTAGTATAATGTAGGTCGCTATTCTAAAGTAAGATATAATACAAATTACTTAGATATAATTTACAAAATGTTACTATACATAAATATTTAGTAGAATAATTAGTGACTTTGCGGTAAACCATGACATAGTATTGCTATTATAATATACATGTTATTGATATACTGTTATCAAGCATATTAAATGATAGAAAAAGCTAGCTTATTAATGCTCCTTCGTACATAATATAGGCCACCCCCAAAGAAAGCTCCATTAACGGAAAACAGAAAAAACACAATCGCGCGCCATGACGTTTCCCTCCGCCCTCCACTAGACCCCTTGCAGGCTGTAGTAGTCTTCCTTCTTCTTTTTCTTTAATGTTAGCTTCCTAAAGGATTTGCCAAAGGGTAGTGGTAGTCTGTAACTCTTGAAATAATACGTCGTTTTGATCTTCGAAAATCTTTTTTATTTTAATGTACTAAGCACGTCTATTTGCCAGAAATACGCAAACATCACTACTATTTATAACATCACTTATTACACAAAGTTAACACATAAGTTATCATTTGCATATGCGATACTGTATCTAATAAATAAGAAATTGTATTTCATAGGGTCGAAATTTGTTCTAGAATATATATAATATTTCTAAGAAATATCGAATCCAAAAGTGCCGTCGTAAGTGAGCTGACGTTCGAATAGATTTAGTTTATAACATAGTTTTCATACTATATAATATGTTTATAATATATAGTTTTCATACTATATTGCTATTGTATTCCGTTTCTTTTTTTGTATACATTATGCATGACTTGTTATTGTTTATCATTTGATTTTACTCATAATAATATTAACTACCTGTCCCAACAGACTTCGTTCTGCCAAAAGTACTAAAATTGTTGGAAAAAATAGGGATTGGTGATAGAAGGGTGAAAATTTTGGGTTGTATGTGTTTTTGAATGCTGTATCATAAAACAATAAAATTTACTTATATTATCTAGAAATTGAAACAAATTAGGGTGTGAACCACCCTTAAAATTTAGGGAGATAAAAGATAGATTTTGTCCAAATCTCAGACCTACCCAACATACAAAATTTCACGAGAATCGGTCAAACCGTTTCGGAGGAGTTTAGTTACAAATACTGCGACAAGAGAATTTTTTATATTAGATTGTAATGGTAAATAAATTAACTACTTAATCATATATATATTTGATTTAATAAAAAACAGGGGGATATAAAGTTAAACTTCTGTTATTGTATACTCCGTGCGGTGTAGCTTGGTGCGGCTGACACATGCCAATATGACGTTGACATACATGATTAGAGATGTGACGTTATGCAATTTATTTTTATCGCTAACGATACTTGCAGCGTAAGTATAGTTCTTATTAATAGTAGTGTGTGTTAGTGTGTTTATTCTGTTGTGCAGTGTGTATAAACTTTTCAATGTATATATTTAGGGGCTACATAATAGTAGCTTTGAACTTATATTAAATAATCAAAATCAGGTTTATATTTTTTTCATGACAACTTTTTTAACGATAATGATAGATTCTGTTGTTTCATTAATATAACTATAGACTTTTTACAATAATAATTAAACTACGCCCAATATACATTTTTTATTATAAAGAACATCGACTTTCCATCCTAGTATAGTACATCCCATCACTAAGCACGTCTTTGGTTTTACGTTATACGCATAGAACTTTGCTTAATTTTTCTTTCAATTTGATTTTATTTGGAGACTTTAATTGGCGATCTACTATTTTACGAATGAGGTATTAATAAAATACTTAATTACTTATATTTTTTTAATTGCGACGGCTTGCAAGAGTAAAATGTAACGTTACTGGAACTGTCACCCGCACAATCTACACCGCAATAGGTATAGTCAATAGAAATCTAACAATAAAAACATGTTTCTTGACATTTCGGTGGGTATAGTATTGGCAGATGGTTAGGCAGCTTGACAATACAGTACCTTAGGGCTTTGTTTAGCGCTAGGATATTTTTCAAGTTTACTTTTTATAATTTACATATCGACGTATAAAACATCTATTCTTTCAATATCTATTGTAATAATATTTACCTGCTGGTCGGGTTATAAAGGTTTTTACAACAGTAGTACAAAACGCTTTAAGTACTAAATATTCTGAATGATTCATACTATGACTCTAAATATAACATTATAGAACGTATATTCCTTAAGGTCACAATATTTTAGTTAACATTTTCATAAGAAAATGTATGCAAATTATTATAATAGTTGATGTTTTGATTTCCGATTAATGTTGCCAGAATCAGATTCATTTTTATTTTTGTCTCCAATCATGCAATAAAATTAAAAACTTTGAGAAAAAAAGAAACAACTTCTATATGCAGGTATAGTTGGAGGCACATAATATCTGGGCAAGGTTTTGGCATAGAGGGGAAAGTTAGCTTATCTTATTTTTAAATAAAATCGATGCGCAAACTTGCACTCACTACGCCGATGATATGTAGGCTGTATATCATTATCAGTTTTAAAAAGGCAGTTTGTTCTATATTCTATCACTATTTATTTTGTTTTATTCAAAGTAAAGTTCAAATTTTCTATTAGTTATAAGTCTGTTTAGATATTTTAGGTTAAGGATAACTTGCAAAACGTAAGATTTATTATAAATAATATTTAGAAATTTCCAAAGCTTATAAATTAAAAGTTATAATAACTGAAATCAACAAATTGAAAAGTCGTGATTTATTGCTTGCTATTTGTTTATATTTTTTGCAATTTTTTTTTCTTGGGGTACGATAAATAACTTCAATATAATATTGCCTTAAAATTATAAAAACATCTAATACCAAACGATGCAATTAATAATATGTAGTATCGACTAGTCCCGTTAAATATGTTCTTGCCAATAAAAATCATTTTGTTAGCTTTTTGGTTTAATATTTCAGTTGATTTCACAAACATTGTATAAGAACATTGATATAATGTAAAATATTTATTTAATAAGTATATTTTTTTTGTAATATTATATACTTTTTTTTAACTTTTAGAAGTGATATTTATGATAGCGTTACTTCATATTAATACCTATTTGAAATAATGTAGCTGGTATAAAAACGTGTTTGTATTTTTGTGTATATTGTTTCGGGTCATAATATTTGATATGGAATTTTGTGCTTGCCATTTTTCATTGGATGACGATCAACACTAGAGGGCCAGTGGCGTCATTTAATCATTCTTGCACTAGCATGGTCGTGGTATGGCGGTGGGTTTATGTCATGATTAACATCACATTTAACATATATATTAAGGTTAAAAGTAATGGTGCGTTGAGTTCAATAAATTGTAATCAATGACTTTTTATTTCAACGTATATTCATGTCGTGTCAGCAAATTCGAATGCCGTGACGACAAATGGCAAGACGCTGTATTTTCTTTATTTTATTCCATATTTAGTAATCCTCTGGTTTTTTCACTTCTTTCAGGCGTGACGAGGTTTTTTTTAATAATTAATCTTTTTATATCTATTGAACTCAACGCAGCATTTCAAATACTTTTAATAACTTTAACTTTCATGCTTTTGCATTATGAAAATAATCCATTCATTCAATTCTTCAAACACACCTTTTAACATATTTAACACGTCTTGGCATAAGCGCACACACACATATGAATTAAGTTGGTTTATTTTAAAAATAATCTCTGCTCAAAATTTGATCCGGTCATTGCTACAATCGTTTCATACATAAACCCACCCCATATCATTAATTTTAATCACTTAATAATAGTGTCTACTATTTACAATTATACTTGGATGCAATACTTGACATAATAAATCGAAGACATGGATTCATTTCGTATTTTTTTTCATCATTTTTTATTGATGTGGTGCATATGCTTTTCGTTTAGAATATGTAATTTTAAATATTTCTTTATTTATAGTTTTGCCGTCCGTACGAAGAACCTTAATGTAGCAAACAGTATCAAAATTTAAATCTGGTATGTTCGATATTTAGATGTCATTTAGGATGTTTAGAGAACGCACAGCAATATATGTTTAATGTAAATGGGCACATCCATATATTTTTTTTAATGTTGTAGAAGTCTGGCCAACATTTGATGTATCTCATGTCGTTTTTTGTTAGCCTAATTAATTACGAACAGTAGTATAACTTATATGAGGAAAGTAAAAAATATAATAATTTCTATTCAGACGAAAGTAAACGGCACACGGTACCTCTTCACAATTCTCAAGCCTCGATGAATATTCTTCAAGACTCCCCCACCCAAAGCCTACGTAGCCAGAAAAAATATACTTACCTTATAAACGACAAGCCAAGAAAAGTGTTAAAGAAAAAACATTTATAATTTATGTGATTTGTGAAAGTAGTAATAGCATTTTAAGAAATACATCTAATAAATATGACGATTATGAGCAGAGATTGTTTTTTAAGCAATTTTTATTTTGCATGTACGTTTGGCACATTTTTTGCTTGATTTGTGTATCTGTGAGTATTCTTTTTTTGGGGTAAGTATCATTTTGCATGATGTTTTTTTTACAACTCGCTTCAATAATGTTAGTTGATAATTATATTTGTAAAAAATAAAAATATAGTTTCAAGTTATTTTGCATGCTTATTGTTTATGTGTCTTGAAACAATTAAATCATTGCCACTTACAAAAAAGAAGTTGATTCAAAAAAGGAATCACATTTTTTCATAAAAAGGAGGTTTATGATGTGTTATTATATTAGATCACAGCGGTGTTGCTAGCGGCGTCCGGTGTGAGGACTCTGTGTCGGTGCTCGGGTCGCGTCGCTCTCTCGCCGACACCAGTGTTACCAGCACGGCGGATCTCAGCGTGTTCTCGAGCGGCCGGTCGCACGCGCCAGACAACTCGCTGGACACGCACAGCAACATCAGCGACGACGGCACTGGGTCAGATGGGTGAGATGTTTGTAGACGCACGTAGATGCACTCAGCTGTGTGCTAACCCGGCCCCTAACGCTTATATACGTAAATTATGCAAATATATTTCAATTATATAAAAAAAGACTTGGGACACTTTAATAATTCAAGTCGAAAGTAAAGTATTATTTTGAATTCACGTTTCAGTTGTAATAAAACAAGAATTGCTCTTTCTTCGTATTTATTATGGTGAACTCGTTAATGACAAGGTATGAACAAAGATAAATTATATTTTCTCAACAAAGTTGGAGATTAAATTAGCATGTAAATATTGAGGTCATGTACAATAGTTAGACAAATTAATTTTAGTTAGGCATGTATGGAGGAACTATACCAGGTTCCAAAGAGGTTCCTTTCCAAGAGGCCTGTATGTAGTGCGCTTAAAAAAGACGTAGGCGATATAATCAAATTGTCTATTGATACTTAAATGTCGTTTATGCGTACTGAAGATGGGGTCAAAAGGAACGCAGCAAGTCAATCCGATGGCAGAACTGGCGTACCCAAAACGCTTATACATAACCTCAGCCACGAGGTAGTAGACTACAATAAACGAAACTCAAGTGGTAAGGGTCACACTCACCACCCTTCACGAGTACCCGAGCTATGTAGGCTGACAGACAGTTTTACATCGTTACCGGTTTTGCATGGATAGCTTAATGCTTAGTAAAACCATTCCAGACACGTTGTATATCACTCGCTTGTTTCAATCAATAGGCACGTTTGTGTGAGGCTTGCGGTCATCGAATAGGAGCATAAACTGCTAAGCAATTTGGCCAGCTGATGTTCTAGTTGAGACTAATTTTCGGGTTCGAATCCCGCCAAAAACTGGTAATAATTATGATGCATATGTCCGTGGCTCACAGCTTCTTATTGAATATATTTACAACTATATTATATATTTTACTTATATAGCAACACTAAGCTTACCACAGGTTAATGTGCAATTGCTAATAAATATAAATTTACATGTTAAAACATCACGTGTGTGTTCCCATTAGCTATCCTAGCAAATAAGTCACTAATTTTAAATCGTACGTGATTTATATATAAACATTCCTATCGCTTAGTACACGAAGTGTTTAGTATGCTACGCTTTGCCAACGGATAGTTGTTTTATGCACGTATTGTGAACACATATCATCTATATATATTCTTTAGCGTCATACAATATATTATATGAGGTACATTCATAAACGCAATGTTACAGGTCTAGTGTTTGCGGGCTGAGTGTGCATAGGATTCAACCTACCGCCCACTCTACGCCATGCGTCACGCCCCGCCCACCGTCGGTATCACCGCACTCCGAGGACGTGGTACGGATCCACGTTACATACAACCCCCTAGCCGCCAGCCCGTCCCACCTCCAACCCGTCAGCCCCTCAAAGTGCAAGCCCTACGAGGAACATCACAAGCCCCTGTCCCTAGGATTCTACACGACAAACGGATCAACGAATATACCCGCTGACAACAGGATCAGGATACAAGTGCAATCAGATGAGCTGCTCACTCCAGTGGTCGACTCCGGCCGTATCATAACCCCACGCTATTTCGAATCTCATACCGGATTCTATGATCTTAAATAAACCATAGTCTGCCCTTGTAATCTCATTTATGTAGTCTTTAGTTCGAGAATATAATCGAATGAATATTAATCGTCGTTCTAGGTGTTGGCAGCTGATGTAGCATTGATTTTTTTCTTGTGCATGTTTCTTCAATAGCGTAGGAGAGCGACGATAATATTATCAAGTCATTCCATACTGCTACATACTGTTGTTTTAAAGGTACAAAGTCATTTGTGGTAAAGATAATTTTATACATGAAGTATTTTTTTAGGTATTTCTTTTTTTTTTTTTTTTTTTTTTTTTTTTCGGTTGGATCTATGCTAATGGTCCTAGTGACCGTTATGCGTCATCGGAAATGGGGTGATCCGGTTGGATCATCCTATGACGTTAAAAATTTGGGGGGTTGCCCCCCGCCATGTTCATGGCGTCGGGTTTGTACCTAACTTGGTCAGCTACGGTCGACTGGTTTGGAACGGGTGACGTTAGAAACCTATCGTGAGGGCCGGCCCTCCCCTCCCCCGGTAGCGGGGGAGGCGGGTCAAGCGCGGGACCCGAGCAAGCTGCCGATAGCAGAGTGCTATCGGTGATTACACGGTCTATATTGGTGTCGACTCGTAGCTGATCTGAGCCTATGCTGTCGCGGTTGATCCGGATCAACTGGTCAACGGAGTGTAGGGTTCGACGTCGCATACGACCCCGGGGCCCATGCGGTGTGAATGTGTGCCTAACACCGGCTGTGTTATGTCTGAGTGTGTGTTGTAGCTTACGTCGCGCTTCAGCGTCGCGCTTTAACAGTTCTGTGATTTTATCAACAGGATCGGTTATGACATTCTTAGGTAACCTAGACTTATTAGGTGCTAAGCTATCGGGGGTGTAGTTTGCCGCACTCACGACGAGTGGGTTCGGGTGGAGAAGTGCCTTTTCGAAGTGACGTTCTGACATCGCTTTGAAATGGCCCCTAATCGAATCTAGTCTGAGGTCGCGGTGTAGGTCGATGTTTCTTACGTACCACGGGCAACCGGTTGCCACACGTAAGAATTTATTTTGGATCGTTTGGAGGCCTCTGAGTCTATGCTGAGGCACATGCGCGAATGCCACACAGGAGTATGACATGATGGGGCGGATACATGATTTATAGAGGGTGAGCTTGTGCCTGAGGGGCATTTTGCTCTTTTTGTTTATGAGGAAGTACAGTCTACTACTGACGAAACGGGCTTTTTTAGAAATCGCGGCGATGTGTGGTCTAAACGACATCGACCTGTCAAGGGTGACCCCCAGGTACTTGACCTGTCTAACTCTGGGAATAACGACGTTATTTAGTAAGATTGGTTTCATCGTGAACCATGTTTGTCTGCGTTTAGGTAAGCGTGTCTTCCTCTTACGAGAGAAATGAATCGACGCGCTTTTATCGGGGTTAATAGCTATTCTCCATTTTGCGAACCAGTTGCCTAGTTCGGTGACGGCACGTTGGAGAAATAGCGATGCTCTATTAGCATTAGGGTGGGTAACGTATAGAGCTGTATCGTCAGCGAAGAGAGCCAGTTTGACGTCCGGAGGTCTGGGGATATCTGATGTGTACAGATTGTATAGAGTTGGGGACAGCACGGAGCCCTGGGGGACTCCGGCCCTCAGAGGTCTCAGGGAAGAGAGGGTGCCTTCGACCCTATACCTAAATGACCGGTTTGACAGATAGTCGCGGATGATGATGACTAGCCTATCCGGTATTCCTAGCTTGTACAGTTTGTACACGAGGCCTTCGTGCCATATCCTATCGAAGGCCTTAGCTACATCGAAAAATACGGCGCACGTATCGCGGGAGTTCTTTTTATTGAAACCTCTGAGTATGTCTTCGGTCATACGGTGGACTTGCCTTGGACAGCAGTGGTTTTCGCGGAAGGCGAATTGCTCGTCTATGAACAGGTTCTTTTCGCCTATAACGGCTTTGAGCCGCTTAAGCAGAACCCGTTCGTAGATTTTGCCAATCGAGCTTAGTAGACTGATGGGCCGATAGCTAGACGGTTCCGTGCCCGGTTTGCCGGGCTTAGGTATGCCGATAACCGTAGCTTCTTTCCATTGGTCTGGGAACCTACAGCCCTTTAGGAGGGCGTTGAAAATGCTAACCAGGAGGTAAACAAGAGCGGGTGGGAGTATTTTAATGACTTTGTTGGAAATCCCGTCCGGCCCGGGAGCCTTCTTGGAGTGAAGTCGTTTGATAATGTCTTGGACTTCTTCTACATCCGTCGGAGGGATAGGATCCCCCTCCGGCGGCGCAGAAGTCTTCGACTCTACTACCCTAATTACCTCCTCTACGTGGGAGCCTATGGAGGGTGAGGGGGTAGTGATGTTGGGGGTACACTGGCTCTCTAGTGTGTCGGCTAATAGTTCCGCCTTGTCGGCGTCCTCTAGTGCAGGCGCGCGATTTGGTCTTTTTAATGGCGGCATAGATGCCTCCGTTTTCTTTTTAAAAGAACGAGCGAGTGGCCAGTAGGCCACATGGGAGGGTGAGATTTCACTAAGGAGACGATCCCACTTTTCGGCTTTGTGCTCTAAGATGCGTGTTTTAACGTCTCTTTCGAGGTTACGGAGGTCACGACGATACTCGTCCGCCGGGTAGCGAGCGTATCTGCGCCTTGCGGTGTTTTTGGCGCGTATGAGTGCTTTAATGTCATCCGGGAGCTCCCAGTGTCCATCGCTGGACGTTGAGATCTCCCTAGATGACTTTTCCATCGTCGCTACCAGATGGTCGGTAAGGTCGGAACTGGCCGCAATGGCCGCCTCGGGACTCTCTATAGTGTCCGGGATGTTGTCGAGTTGACTCGAGCGAAGTGAATTTAAGTTTTCATTTAGTAATTTAAAGTCGATGATCTTTTTCTTTAGATTTTTAGTATTATTCTCGGGCTTACCTAATTGAATTAATACTGGTCTGTGGTCTGAGTTAAGCTCGTGTACTGTTTGAATAGAATGCACCAGAAGGGATACATTGCGTATTATACATATGTCTAATATGGATGGCCGCACATTACTCCTATCGCTGTTTGCGAAGTCGTAGCGTGTTGGCTCATCTGGGGCGACTACTGTACAGGCTAGATCATCAACGGCGCGGCAGAGAATTATACCATTTTTATTGTTTTCTCTGCAGCCCCATGCCTGATTTTTACTGTTTAGGTCGCCGGCTATAAAGACGGCGTTGCCTAGTTCTAATAGCGATTTGAGATCGCTGAAGAGTAATGTTTTATTACACGATTGATATACCGAGGCGATGATGATCGACTGATGGCCAGTCATGCTCACCTGGCAGACGGACGCCTCCAGTGAAGCTAGAGGCGGTGTGTCTAATGGGATACAATGGAGTGTTCTTTTGTAATAAATTAGTGTACCTCCGAGTCGGGATCGCAACCTATCATTCCTAACGATGTTATAATTAGGGATACGCGGATTGCTATTACATGGTTTTAGAAACGTTTCCTGCACAAGGAGGACGTCAACATCGTATTTTTTTACGAAAATGCGAATTTCCTCTAAATTCGCGCTAATGCCGTTCGCGTTGAACGACACTAGTCGGAGAGAACGCGGTTTTGTCCTAGCCGTGGTAGCCATTTAAGGGCTTTGAGAGGGGGGGGACCTAATCTTGGCGACCAGGGTGGCATGTTCACTATATGCCTGGCATGTCTGCTGTAGGGTGGTGGCGACGCGTAGTTTGCGGGCCAGGACGGCTAGCTCTTCTGGATCTATATCGCAGAAAGCCTGAAAGACAAACGCTAGGTTTATCCCGAATTCATCAGTGGGGGAAGCGGGACAGCTGGGGGCTGCTCGTACCTTCGTACTTGCAGGGGGGGCTTGCTGCCTGCTTACTGCCGCTGGGGGGCTTGGAGGGCCCGGAGCGGGTTTTGCGGGTGCAGACGGCTGGGAAGCCGCTCTGTCATGCCACGCGTTCGTCTTAGGGGGCGGAGCGGGGACATTTAGGTATTTCATTTTATGGTGTATTATAAAGAGGTTCACGTTGTAAATTATTATGGCTCAACATAATTTATAGAACTTTTTTTTTAAATATTTCAACTAAATTATTTAGATCTTAGCTCGATGGATGTAAAGTATGTTTTTTTTCAACTGTAAATAATTTGTAGGATTTGATTTATAACACAATGTAACAAACTTTATCTCAACTATCGAAAAGGTACTCTTCAATCTTTATATTATATATGTATCTATATACCAGTCTATGATTAAATATACTCCATACATTTAAGAACTTTTTAAATTCAGAAAGATCTGTAACAAAATTCAATGTGAAAATCGATGATAACCATTTTTCAAGTGTCTTATTTTGAACGAGATAAAATTAAATGAATTGGCACACCTATATCTATAACAAAGTATATACGCTTATAGAAGCAGCTTCTTAACCTGAGAAAGTATAAGTATATTGCTATGAATCTCAATTACATATTATAACGAGGGACTTCCTGCGAATGAAATATTACTATTTATATTTCTTATATAATATTATAACTAATACGTTCTACTAATATTAATAGATATTCAATTAATATTAGATGAATATTGATTATTATTTTCATTATTTAAACTATTTAAAACGGAATATTTACCATGTTTTTAGTATTATTTCGCAGAGTTCGATATATTGAGTCTCGTGAACGTGACAGTCGTAGACAATGTCGAGCTGCGCGAAATAAGACTAAAACATGATAAATATCCCGTTTTAAAAAGTTTAAATAAAAAATATCAAAGTGTACTGAACATTAGTGGCGGTCATGTTAGCTCGTATCATTAGTTACTTATACTTGTAACATCTAGTCGAAATAGAAATATATTTGATGGATTATAGTTTATAAACACCAGCCCAACTGTCATTTGAATGTAACTATGCCATGGATAGTATGACTTTTGTAACTTTTACACGCCAACTCATGTAAAAGATAAGCGATAGTGAAAATGACATATAACAGCGTGTTATCACTATCTGTACAGTGAAATTTGATTTCGGTAAAATCGACCATTAATGGTAAATTATACTGTAAATATGTCATTTGATTGTTGTATGTATCCGTATCTAAATAAATCCTTAAAAGAACTTTATATTGCGTATTTTACGTAAGTTAATGTAAAGTAGATTTTAGTGATGGGAAAATAAATGATAGTACTTTGAAATTATTTCAAAATAAATACTAATAAACAGTGCTTTAACTGTGTTCATATGTCTTAACATAGTAATTAATTAATCATAGTATTTGGGTTCATCCAGTGGTGTGGTTTTGGCGGCTGGTATCTTGGTTTGAGCCAAGATCTAAAAATGCAAAAAATAACTACCTAAAAAGAAATAACCGTTACATCTAAAACTTCTGGTAATCGTTTTTTATTTAAACAACACTAAATTGAGCATTGAGTGTCTTTTCTTTATTGCACATTCCAATATTACTACAACCGTATCACATAATCCCTAGTAACTAAGTATATAACTTGGCAGGATGATAACAAACATAAAAATCATTTTTTTTATTCAATCCTCGTATGTTCTTCCACCCTGCTCTGTGAATGCCACCAACCATTAGCATAGATCCAACCGAAAAAAAAAAAAAAAAATCTGTGAATGCCAAATTCTCCATTTTATACTTACAACTAGATCTAGTCAGCTTATTTTAATCTGCACGACTGACAATTGATATAAAATAATTCACAAGATGTTTTTTCTTAATTTTTTTTCATGTGTACATCTTTCTTTTCTTTTTTGGGTTCCGTACCTATCCAAAGAGGCAGTTGGACAGAGTCTAGACAGTTGGAATTTTCACAGCTAATGTATTTCTGTTGCTATAACGATCAATATTTAAGGGGGGCTTCCATATAACAAACATAATTTTTTAGTAAATTTTGCTTGATATTAACGACAAAAGGGCGCTTGAAATGTTAAGAGAGCTGGGAAACAACAAACGTGATTTTGTTTTAAGTGTCTAATGTTGTATATAATGGTACAGAACCCTTCGTGCGCAAGTCCCACTGACACTTGACCGGTTTTTATTCTTCATTTCTTAATCTTAACAAGCTGTTAAAATTCTGATATGATTATTTTTATGTATCCTTGCTACTCTTAGTATTAGCCTAATACTCATAGTACATATTACCCACGTTTTATGATTAATATTCGTTATTTCTATATTTTTTACGCTGTAATATGTTTAATATATTTTCGAGAAAATAGTATTATTTAAATCTGATCACTGTTTACTTATTATATTACTTAACTAGCTTTTGCCCGCGGCTTCACCCGCGTTAGCAAAAACATTTTTTTTTTATTAAAAGTGTTACTTCTAGCATCTCCCAGAATATGTGTACAAAGTTTCATGATGATTCGTCGAGTCGTTTTTGCGTAAAAGCGTAACAAACATCCACGCTTTCACATTTATAATATTAGTAAGGAAGTAAGGATTACACAGTGTATTGAGTGTACAATATTGAATTTAACAGGCCGTATCGAGTTAAGTATTGGCCGATTTAGGTAAACAACGGCCTACTATTCTCCTCGCCATGATTTGATGAGCCCTGCAAGTGGGGGGCTCATCTGAACTGCCTAAATGTCTTATATTACAAATGTTGATTTAAATATAGCTGATAAAACTATTAAAGTAAGTCGCATACATGTTTAGAACTTGGTAAAAATGTAACCATTGTCGAATCAGGGGGCCTAGCCAAAATGCCACTGAGAAAGCGTTAGTGAAGTTCGAAATGATAAAAATGTAAAGGATGGACCACGTGATTAAGCGCGGCCTTATGTCAATCCCATACATTTTATCATTTTCGAACTTTGCTTACGCTTTCTTAATGGCATTTTAGCTAGGCCCCCAGCTGTATTACGCCCGAATATTCAAACGCAACTCAAATATGGGAGCTGCTTACATTTTGATGACTTATGGATTTAAGGCATGCTTAGTAGTTTGAGAAGCTCCCAAATATTTAAGTAGCGTTTGAGAATTCCGCCGTTAAACTCACAAATAAATGTTCAAAATTATAATTATATTGTAATATTCGCATCATAGTTAAATTTTCATGTAGGGGTCATTTAAGTATAACATTAAAAAAATTCAAACATACAGTGAGAAATGCAATAATGTCAGTTAAACTGTAGTATACTAAGGTTCTGTGTAAAGATGTAAATGTTGAAATGTTTGGGCGTTTGTTGTCAAAATGAGTTTATGGCTTGAAGTTGGACTTAATATTGCTCACCCTCGAACTGGGTACTGTTTGCAAACAAATTAATTTATTTGCAATTCAGAGTGTGCAACACAAAGACAATCTGCATTAAACTATGCTGGAATTTTTTGCACATAATACCTATATGTTTTATTGATCGATGCTCTTTATATTTCAATAATATCTTTGAAAAGCAGCACAGCAGGCCTTTAAATGTATAATTTATTCATTTTATTATTATGGCGTACTGCCTCTATAAGCATGCTTGTACAACAAATTATATTTGATTTGTTAGCATCGTTTAGTCAGAAACTACCTAGATTTAATCTGATAAGGAAAGAGCGGCTTAAAATTTGTAAACTAAATTGTAGATTACTCTTTTGAAGTTCTTACAATTATTAGCTATATAGACGATGTTGTTGTATTCATAAATTCATCTGATATTATTTAATTTCGTGTTTGTCGTTATTTGTTTATCGAAATAAGAAAAAAATAATACGTTTAAAACAATATCTTATATTTGCTTTATGAAAGAGTCATAGATATAGTAAATTCTAGTTTTTTTTTTTTTGTAATTAATGTTGTATTCTTTTTATAATAAATGCAAATTATATTGAAAAAATATCAAAATCCTTGTAACACATTTTGTACCCGTTCTTTTTTAATATTGAGTGAAAGTGTTGTCCTAGAAATAGTGCTGCTAGGTCAGAGACTTCCATTAAAGTAATATATCAAAGTGCTTTAAATTACGTGTAAACACATTTTCATTAGCTGCATTAATGTGATTAAAATCTTAAAAAGTAAAATATAACGACAGAATTGTAAAAATTAGCAATAGTTTTTTTAAATAAATAAGCACGTAAATATATAATGAATAAGTAACTTTAGCGCCAGCCTTATAGTTGGATAGTTCTTGATTAGTATTTCATCATTATTTTTTAACTCGTCATACAAATGTTACCAAGTAATGATTTATGTTGGTTCAATTCGCAGTAGGAAGATGAAAATTAGTGTTGCTTCAAACTGAACAAGTTTAATTATTTTAGTACCAGCATTTTGTATAAAAATTATGATTATATTACAATATGGTCGTTACCAACGACGGTCGGTCGACACAAATATTATACATATTTTTATTACGTTGCAGTTGTTTAACGTTAACATTTTTTATGGCATAGGAGGGCAAAGGAACGGACGAAGCCTTTTGGCGACTATTGACGCCCGTTAACATCCACACATCCCTATCCGCCAATGGGCCACCGGAAACTCACAAACCGCCCGAAACGCGACAGCATAGCTGTCAAATTACCGCCGGTATCATTTGAACAAAAGGTACCCCGGCGTGCCGGCTCAGTTTGGCTGCAAAGCAGCATGGCTACCTCTTGGCATAATAATCTTCTTCATCCCTTTTTAAAGAAAATACAGTAGTCAAGAGCAAAGTAACATACATTGCCTTAGTTTTATTAATTGTAAATTATCTTTCTTTGCAACAAGATAATGAGGGAAAGATTTATTAGTCTAAACTTTTTTCTCTGAAGCTCCGCGGTTGGATAACGTGCTTTATTGTAATATAAATATATTGATATATTTTTAATAATTTTTGTTTATATTTATTGGTCTCCACATATCTGTTTCAGCCTATCATTAGTCATAATTATCGTTATTATGATAAATAAAATCCTATTCGTCGTACATGAGATCTGTGCATTATAATTATTTCATAAGGCGAAGCATTTATTGATATCGATTTCGACGTCCAAATTGTTATTTTTTATTGTGCCATTTTAATACAAAAATTATATTTATTAAATATGAAAATTGTTTATAAAATTCGGTTAAGGAATATACCTAGTTATAATTTAGTATTTTACCATAGATTGGTTAAGTCATTTGCATTATTTAAGACCGTGTAGTAATATTAATTGTGCATTTATCAGTACGCCTGTGGAAGAAACAATCCAGACATAATTTATGCAATAAATGTCATGAAATATAAAAACAATACTAAAATGGGAGCTCATATTATGATATTTTATATTCTAAGTTCAAAACTCGAATTAGCCATTAGGTACATTCTGTGCCGTATTTATAAATTTTAATGATATTTTTTTGCACACTCATACCGCCTTCTTTTGACTACATTAGGTCTGGGGAGACAAACATTGTTCTATGAATGTATAACTACTGATATGAAATAAAAGCTTAAGTATTTTATTATTAACGAATATGATTTTTATGAAGTAAATGATTATTTAATTATTACAATAAAATCTAGAACAACTAGCACAGTAGGTATGGAATATTTTATTAATAATAGTTTATACTATTTTTTATTACTCTGTGCACAAAACTCGCCGCTAAAATAAATAAGTAAATTGGATATGAAAAATTGGAGCCATAAAGACAACGACATTTTATGATTGGATTTAGTGTATCATTAAAATCGTTATAGATCACAAGTTGAGGTTTCAAACTTTCGAAAATCAATTTAACCGTGCAAATAGTATTATCCCCCTATCATTAATAAGTGAAGACTACTACCATACATAAAATATGAGCCCTGAAAAAAAAATGGAACTGCCATTGAAATAAAAAAAAATCAGGCCTAAAAAACAAGAAATAATACATCTTTCTAGAGTAATATTACATTCTGAAAATCACATAGTTATCATTCCAATTTGACGAATTCAAACGCAATTCCGTTAACAAGCAATTGGATATTTCATTTTTTAATTATTTTAAATAAAACATTTGCCATGTTTTTTTTTTAATTTGTATTTCACGGAGAACGGTGTTTTAGCATCTACGAATGTGTCGTTCACGAGACTAATATAGTCTAAAAAAATATTTTTTTTGGATTTTTTAAAATTTATTTTAACTGTATGGTGGCACCAGCCAAAGCATGATTATATTGTTTAACTTACTCGTAGTGGTCCGTCCAATTCATATAAAAAAATCTCTTATATTTTATGTAATTTATGAAGTAGATATAGTTGTTTCACAGTATGTTATAGTGTCGAAACACCAACAACCAAATGGTAATTTAATCTGCCCATAGTTTTATGAATTTGTGAAATAAATGTATAAAACATTGACAAAATTTGAGATTTTAGAGTTATGCTGTTTCGGTTTTTAACTGTACATACGTGGTTATTTAAGGTCGCTAGATAACACGAATTCTTATATTATTTTGTAAGATTCTTTATTTTTTATATCGTGTCATATTTCACATTACTTTAAATGTTTTGTAACCGACTTTAAAATAGGAGGTTACTCAGTTTGATCGCATGTATGTTTTTTAAGTGTAATTATTGTCATTTAATTTCGTTTGTATGGTTGTTAGCATTTTATATACGTCGAGATGTTGATGGATTTTATTTGGCTTGTATTAAAATTGCACGTTCGTATTTCGTATACAGAAATTGTCTTGTAAACGATTAAAGGAATGTATATATATGTATTTATTATTTTAGTCCGTCAGTTTTTTTAAGTTATTTTTTAGTATTCTTTGCTTTTTGTATATCGTAATATTAGGTAGATTTAATTTGCCACCGATGAAGATTATTTTTGCGTGGTATTTTCAATATTTTTAGCTGTAATTAAAACACACCTATAATAAACGTTATTAAACAGTTTAATTTTCTTTTATGTATATGCCCTACCTTATGTTCCATTATTTTCTTACTTTTTGCTGTTTTATGCATTTAATATTTTCGAACTAAATTGCGCATGTAAAACTTTGCTAAAATATGGTGCATTTATTTATTGATTATATTTTTGTATGGAAGTATAAAAACTATTAATAACAATAAAAAAAACTACTATAAGTTCAATAACCGCGTTGAGCACTTTTTAGTAGGGAAAATCTTATAGGCTCTAGTCAGCGACATGATAATGTGAAAAAAGTGTTCTACTAATTTAACCCAATTGATTTATATTTTTTTCTATTTCAAATTAATTGAATTTTAAATAAATTGAGTTAGAATGTGTCAGTATGACGTCATAAGTTTTCTATCAGCAGTCACGATTACTGCCAATATTTGTGATATAATATGGAGATATAGAGAAAATTAAATTAACACTAAATAGTTTTCCTTTCATATAGAGTAAGTACGTAGTACTTAAATAGCATAAACAGTTGATATTTGATTAAAAAATATATTAACTTAACGAGTAAAATTAAAATTCTCGTTAAAAAATGATTTTTACAGCTTATTGAATAGCTCTAGAAAAAAAGAAGTAGAATTTCGACAAACTGTACATATTGTTTTAGTTCTAAAATCTAAATTATGATTTGATTTAATGTTCGATATTTTTTATGTAATATAATAATTAATCCAGTAAAGGATGGTACGGCAGTGTTTGCTACGCGCTCGACTTGGCAGGGGCACTGCCGTGCCCCCAGATTATCAGCTTTCATATGTCATAGGATATAAATGTTCTAGTAGAACTAATTCTTGGGAAACTGTACCAATGGTTTGGATAATTTTATCCGACTGAAGATAAAGTGAGAAATCAATAATGTATAAAATTCAATAAAAAAAAAAAGAATTTTGTCATGTTAGTGTAATTTAATATATTATAATTATGAGCAATTATATATAATTACGCTGGAAAAGGAGGCTGAGAACTTTTACTGATTGTCGATTTAACTTAACATTATAAATGTAGTGTGGTAAATAATTGAATGTTTCATATTTAGGTAGGAAACAAAATTATAGCTGGTTTGAAATAGTAGAATAACAGCATTGTTTGAATAAATGACTACCAAGATGTCGCATTTTTATTTCTACTTTATTTCGATTGAGTAATAAAAATAATTTCAGACACGTTATGTAAATTATTGATCATAAAATAGTTATAGATATCTAGGAATGAGTGAATTGGGTGCGATCATACAGGAGGTATTATTTAATGATTAACATATTTTGTTGATAGATTTTCACTAGAATATTAGATCGCAAATCTTCAAAATAAATGACTTGAAGATCTTTTTTATAATATCCTGAGCTAGTTCCAGGTAAGCTATGATTCTATAATTATATGTTCCAGCCTGATATCTGGGCGACGTCGACCACTTGCCAGCAGGTGGCACGTTTGCTGGTTTGCCTATCTAATTAACATTAAAATAAATGTTTGTCTGAAAAGTCGGTTTACGGACGGTAGTTTGACGTGTACGTCAACCATTACATGCAGCACGAACCGAACTGAGCCGATCGCTTGAGCCGATCATGCATCTCTCTCGTTCGTTCCCCGCTCTCGCTGGCGGAACGCTACATGACGTCATCTTTTTTGTGCATACAGCCCGTAATATCGAGTTATTATACGTTGTCACGTCAAAAAGTTTTATTTTTTATTATTAAATATACTTCATAATATCGTCTTTCGATTAGCTAAACACAGCTGTCAAAAAATATCTACTAATAATACCCAACGTAAAGAAAAGAGAACTGCGAATCTACCTAAATAAAAAACAGACTACAGCTAGATCAAACTTAACGTAGGTAGCTTTTTGAGTACGGGGTTTTAATAAAACAAACGTATGTACACAACAACTTGATTTGTATTTGTAAACACGATAATACGATTAGATCAATAAAAATATACATAATTGCGTAAAATGACATGATATTGTATTGATATAAATAAAAATTTAGGTTATAGGAACTATCAGCGATGATCTAATACTTGAGTGTCAATAAAACTATAGATTAAAAATATAGTTACCGGCTGGTGGTAGGTTTTTTATATCAACATTCATTTTTAAGCACTATTTCTATTTTGTACAAAACGAGTGAAATAAAGAATATTCGTAAAATTATGTGCGTACCTCTGCCAGCCCCACGTAATCTACTGACAATAATTTTGCTACACATTCAAAGCATTATAATAATTTCCACTATATTATGTACTGTAAACTTACATAGTTTTAAAACGTAAATGCATTATTATATAGGTGATTGTACTTTTCACTACTCTCGACCCTGTAACGTTGAATGGTACACGTTGTTTAAAAAAATAACGTCCATACCAGTCTATTTTGTTCCCAATTACTAAAACCTTATAAACTAAACAATAATGGATTCTTATTTGTTACAAAGTAAAAATAATTAGTCTATTACAATTGTTGTATGGAAAGAAATATAAATTTCAATTTTTGCATGTTATTTAGAAGAGATAAATAATTCAGAATCATATCTGTAATATCTATAAACACACAAGCATCTATTATATTTCATTGATATGTTATACCTATGCAGAGTATATTCTGTGCAGGTAAAGTTTTTTTTATAACAACACCTATTAACAGTTTACGAATATAACAGTATTATAATTGCATTTATATTATTTGAAATATATTATTGTTCCCACAAAAATAACATGAACCACAAGTATTTATAACCTCGTAAGCTAGCAACCATGGCAGTGGGAAAACCTGTAATTTAATGGTAATGCACTGCCATAGCAAACCAGCAACCTGATATAAGGATTACATCTAAACACTGAGCAATAATTATTTCAATAGACACTGATATACTTAAAATACATTGCACATTCAATTCAAAGCACATCACTACGATACAATTATTTCTCTATTAACATTCAATTTAGGAATGCAATCGAAATTTTAAAAACCTATATAACACTTTAATATACAAATAAAGACCTAACATAATAATTCATAAGATTAATTTATTATCAACTCCTAAAAAGAATTCTCGATGTCCAATATTCTATAAGGAAATTAAGGCTAAGTTTAAAAAAATATTCCACCATAAGATCAAATATAAAATGGTAATATTGGATCATTAACAGTAAATTTAAAAAAAAATTAGGTGCCTCAAAAAATGTTTGTTTCTTATTTTTAAAGTATTCTTTTTATAAAATAATATAAGAAATAAGGAAAGATTGAGTCAATGATTCATTTTTCACTTTCAAGCACCCTGTTATACCTAATTCTATTAGAGAATACACTATTACACAACAATAAATTCGCTACCACATAATATAGTGTAGGTAGGCCTAATAGCTGATGATAATACTTAACTATTACATCAATATTTTATAACTTGCTAGACACAGATTACTTTATATTCAACATATTAATAACGGCATCTTTGGTACCGAACACGAGTGCGAAGAGGCCAAAAATGACTACAAGGATGTTCTTCCAAATGAGGAATTTGAATGGGCCGAATCCGATATCCCAGTATGTTATAATTTCGATGAAAGCGGGTGCGATGAGACCAAGAAGTGAGAAGCAAAGGGCTCCAATGACGCCCATGAAGGGTGCGATGGTGGGTACAGCTACGGCCAGTAGGACACAAACGGTTACCATGATGGTACGGGTGATGTACTCGGCGAGATCTGGGCGCTTGGAGAACTTTTCTTTAATGCCGTTCCACATTATCTCCACACATACAAAGAACTGGAGCCCGAAGGTACAATAGACAGCCAGAGCAATGGAGATTTGGACGACTTGCGCGAGTCTGGAAATAAGATGAATTAATAATTACTGTATTGTATGTTTTCTATAATCTATTACATTTGTTAAACGTATGCTAAATAGTTGTAAATTTATCGCTATTTTTGTAAGTGTTTATTAAAACGTAATACGGTTTGCTTTGATGAGTGAATTATTTATACTGTATGATTGATAGACATCCATTAAAAAAAATGATGAAATACTCACACATCATAATAAGCGGGATCCCCGGGCAGAGCCCTCAAATTAAGGGTAACAGAATCGGCGACATATTCGCCGTATCGCAGATATCCGAGGAATCCAAGAAGAATGTATACAACAGTCACACCCGACATGCCTTTGTTGAGTACACCACAGAAGCCCAGCATCGATTTTGGAGTCCTCATGGAGTTCTCCATAGGCATAACCACTCCTATCGCTTCCATGGCAAAAATAGTGAGAGAGAAGAATTCCGGCCATTCTGACACTGGTTTTATGTATTTTACCGTCGCGACATTCAATGTTCTGGTTCCAACAAGGAAGAAGAAAGTTATGCCAAGTCCAATGCCCATGAAAACATTAGCAATCATCGAGACTGGTGCCAGGTACTTGAGGTTTCTTATCCAGACCATCATTATGAGAGGAAGCAGAAGAATAGTAATGAGCATCTGCGTGCTCAATAAGTGCTCTTCGTTATACCTCTTGAAATTGAAGTCTAGGACCTGAAAAGGATACAGAACATTAATTTTGCAATAGATATTCATATGTGTAATAATTTCAATAAGTCCTTAAATAATGATAAAGGTTGGCATTTTACGAGTCAAATATTTTTGCCCAACAACCATACCTTTTGAACATTTTCAGCTATGATGACAGTATACACGGAGCATGTGCCAAAGTAGGTTATGAAGAGGAAGAACACGATGAACATTCTGTAAACAGTCAATACTAATGGTAAAAATTCGAGGTAAAAAATAAAAATGTATGTCACGTTATAAATAAAAATATATTATTAGATGTAAAATAAAAAATTAAAACGACAAATATAGTTGCATTTTAATAATTATGAAATACCTTTAATAAAAAAAAATCTAGTAAAATCCACTCGCTTTATGAAACATGAACAACAATTAATATCTGGTATCCCAAGTTTTTTTTACTATATTTTTTTTCTTATTACCAAAACCAGACCACGAAACCATCGCTCGCTCACCCGTGGAAAAAATCGTGATAGAACATCTGGTTAGATTAAATAACTGTCTTTGAAGATGTGAAGTTCAAGTTCACCAACCCGCATTGGGTCAGCGGATCGGTGAACTATGGCCCCTATTCGTCTTATTTATAGGAGATCCGTGCCAAGCAGTGGAAGAGAAGTGAATAAGAGTCGATACTGAACTTTTTAGGCTAAGCGTGATATTTTTAGATTTTTTTAAATTTCCTCTAATTTCAATGTTAGTAAATGTTGTTTTGATTTTTTTAAGACTTCAAGGTACCTAGTAGTTAGTAGATAAATTTACTAATAATAATGGTCTCAGTATTGCTGGCACCTCCCGCCGGGTCTTCACCTCTGTGAAATCACCCGGTAGGGGTAGCCCGCCTGGGGCTCAGTTCATCCGACGGTGGTGAGGCAGAGACCCGCCACAGGAACAAACCCGATGCCATGAAACCGTGGAAGTCACACTCTACGGCTGGCGGGGAGCAACCCCCCGCTTACTATATCACAGGGTGAAGCCAACTGGCTCACCCCGCTACCGGCCCTTGGGGCCATTAGCATAGCTCCAACGGAAAAAAATCCTAATACTGTTATTTTAATTTTCTTAGCTAATCAACCACACCTGAAGGTATAACTCCATTTGCGTATGCACTCTGGTCCGTTCTCTAGTGCCGCTGCACCCACATCGGCGAAACTCATCGTGGTTCGTTTAGTCTTCTTGTACAGCACGTGAGCGCATTTTATCTGTTGACAAACCATTCATATTGTAGATAAATCTTGTACAAAGTTTCCTTTATAACGATATAAATAAATTTCTAAACGGTATATGTCTTTATATCCTTTTATTATTATATATCATAATAATATTTTAGTTTATACTGTTTAAGAGAAGTCAGAAAGAAGAAGAAGAGAGGAGTCATGCGCTCGCCCAACTTCTCAACATTACGATAAAAAATAGATGTGGGTCATTACACTTTTATCAGAATAATCAAAACAAGATAATATTTTTATCTAAATTAAAGATAAATAATCGCATTAGCACAATTGATAATATTCGATCGGTGTACCCATCTTCGCAGTTTTGATATTCGCAAATCTAAAGATATTTCGCAAGCAATTAAACTGAAATTTCTTAAAATCTAGATTCTTTAAGGTATAATTATTTGTTTTCTTTGGAATGGAATGTAAAAAAAATAAAAATAGCAATGTTACGTAATAATGTGACTACCAATATACCCCGTCTGAATAAGAAATGATACAAAACAATTCATCTGTTCTGTGTGTACTGATTGATGATAAGTTCCACCAGCAAAGATACTATCGCCGATTTTATTAGATATCCAGAATCAAAAGAAATAACCCAAATGTTTGAAAGTGTTAATTTCCTAATTGGAATAACTTGAATTTGATAATCATAAAGATATGATAAAATTTATATGTGCTTACGTACCACCTCCTTAAAGATTATTTATATCTAGCAGCGTCCCACGGTAGCACCCTCGTACTTCCCATTCCCGTGAGAGTACAAGGATGCCTTTCTGTTACTCTGATGTATGTTATGTAGATAGAGGGTGTATCATTGTAAAGTTTCATTGAAATCCATTCAGCAAATTTTGTGTGAAAGAGTAACAAACATTCATACAAACTTTTGCGTTGGTACTATTAATAGGATGTGTGACACGGTAAAACTAGATGTCGGATAACCCGATGGCAAGTGATCAATGTATTTGTGACAAGCCCAGGAAACTAATACATTGAAATTCCATTGTGTACTGTAATGTAGGTCCTGCCCTCCCAGACAAGTGGCACAAAGGCAAAACGAAGAGAATAAATACTTATTGTATGGGAATGACACTAGCTTACGACATGTAATTTGACTCAAGGAATATTATAATAATAATAATACTCGCTTTTAGACGTTACAGACATTTTTAGACGTTTCTAGAAACAAATTCATATACTTGTCTATGTATTTTGTTTCTTAATAAGCGTTTTTAAATTTTTTGCAACAAAACAAATTCGCGTCAAAGAATTCAGATATACGTCTGAATTCTTTGGTCGCGTTTAGCGTAACTGCACCCCTAGACAAGTGGCAAACGCTCAATTCTATTCTTTTGCGTTTACTCGCTAACTCCATAGGGTTGCTGCAAATTTTTTTAAGAACGTTTATTAAGACACGTAAAGTGTATGGTTTTGTTTGTAAAAACGTCTAAAAACGTATGTAATTCGTTCCCCCTAGAAGAGTGGCATAAACGCTAAACGAATATAATAGAAAAGAATACTTATTGTATGGGAATTAACTAGCTTACGACATTTAAAAAAAATTCAAGAAATATTATAACAATAATATTCGTTTTAACCGAAGTACAGAGGTTGTTAAACGTTTTAAAAAACTAAACCATATTCATTATGTATCTTAATAAACGTTCTTAAAAAATTTTGCAGCAACCCTATGGAGTTAGCGAGTAAACGCAAAAGAATAGAAGCGAGCGTTTGCCACTTGTCTAGAGGGGCTGAATAGATTTGAAGCGTTTGCCACTTGTCTCAAGGGGGTGGTATTGATGGTGGCAAAAGACAGGTAAAATTATTGTAAATTACTCTGTCTCCGTTGCTTTATGGAAGACCACGATGCTACTCGAAGAATGGTGGTGTGGCACAATGCGAACTAGGTCCATTTATTGCCATGGCAGGTTTATATATTTAAATTCAACAGATAATAGCGACTCATTATATTAATAGAAAACTTCCAGTACGGTATGTTGTAAACAAGTATAATGTTACTGAAAACGATACAAAGCCACTTTGAAATGTAATACTATATAAGTGCAATGGAAACAATAAAATGATACTTTCATTTGATATCATAAGGTATCTATATAAAGTGCACTTTTCATTTTAATTGGATCACGTTTTCCGACTTTTCTTCAGATACTTGCCAGTGTTGCCAGCGCTGGCTAGAACCACTGAACAAAAACAGGCATTACTTAGACAAAGCGTATAAAGTCATGGTTCTTATGATGCTAGACAGGATAAAGTTATTACGCATTACGCACAGCCCAGATGTCGCTTGGATTGTGTAATTCGCATTAAGTTGATACATTGTACATAAATAGAAAATGATGTTCTGGAACTTACTAGAATATATGCACAGTGAGTGCAGACCACCGCCACAATAATAGTGAAAAAGATGCCTGCCAGTAGACCGGATGCTTTGAATGCTTTAGGCATAGCCAATATACCGGTGCCCAGTGATGCTTTTAACAGGTGGATAAGCGTATCCGTGTTTCTGAAAACAAAAACAAATAATAACATTCCATCATTGAAATTATTGTTCGCATACAACATTTTTTTTTGTAATTATGAAGAAACTTTCTGGTATAATTTTTTTGATGTAATATTTGTTTTGTTTGTTTTTCGAGATATACATTATATGCCAACATGTCGAGCTACCAGGCAGATAGTACTAATAGTAAACAAACATGAATATAGAATTTAAACCGAGATTAATCCTTATTCCGGTCTGAGTGGTGGGAAGTGAAATGCCTCAGGGCCTGAGGTGTAAGATATTTATGAGAGATTTATGCTCACGTGTGTGCCTTTCAAACTACGTCTCTCCCACAATTTGTTACCAAAAACTACATTTTTAGGTACGGGTGGGTGTTATTCTATAAGATAATAAATAAATTACAGTACTAAAGCATGTGGGTAATATGCAGTATAACATTTTTATAATTATCTCAATATTAGAAATATGTATCGATAAAATATTTATATTTTTTATCAATCAGTAGGGGAGACCGTGAGAGATCGTCCTTCACCGGTCTGATAACCAGATGAGACATATTTTTTATCAAATATTTTGAATAAACAAATTTGCCTAAAATTACTTGCCAAGCCAAAATGTGCTTATGGCTATTTTGAGCACTTTTGGATAGGCAAGTAATTATAGGCATATTTGTTTATACAAAATATTTGATAAACCGTGCCGTGATGACATTTACAGGGAGTCTATTCCAGACTGTCACCACGCTATTAGGTACAAATACTTTTACTTATGTATTATAACAACAACCAAGAAATATATTTAGGTACAAAAACAAAGTTTTTATAAATAAGCTAAGAATGAAAACAAAATACTTTTACTTATGTATTATAACAACAACCAAGAAATATATTTAGGTACAAAAACAAAGTTTTTATAAATAAGCTAAGAATGAAAACATAAATACATTAAGTTAAAATTAACTTGAAAAATAAAATACAAATCCTTGACTAAAACAACATTATTTGATAAAAATAGACGCACCATTTAAGAAATAAGTAATTAATTAATGGATGTTTTTTAAAAAATGTTAATACTAACAAATTCGCCGTCAATCTTAAAGGATAATAATAGATTTGTAGGGACGGAGGAAATATCTAATTTTATTATCATGAAAATATATTCGAGATTAGGTAAACACAATTGCTAATATCATAGCCATACAAGATTAAAATTATTTCCAGAAAATTGAAATATTATGAGATTGCATTGCCAATGCAATCTCATCATATTTCAATTTTCTTTTTCTTCGTCTTCTTGGTGGTGGACGCAGAAAATATCTAATTTATATAATATATATCATGAAAATATATTCGAGATTAGGTACACACAATTGCTAATATCATAGCCATACAAGATTAAAATTATTTCCAGAAAATTGAAATATGATGAGATTGCATTGCCAATGCAATCTCATATTACTCAATAATATAGGCTAGGGTAATATTTTCAGATAACATGGTTCATTTCATTACTAATATATTTTATTTTATATCATTTAAAGGTCAAACCTGGCTCATGTAAGTCACATATCAAAGCACAGATGAAACTACTTAATCTAGAAACTTGAAATTGGTACAGCGTTTCCATTCATCATGTAAGTAAGCATTAGCAATAATTACGGAAATTCAACTCCCTAAGGGGTAAAAAGGGGATGAAGTTTGTATGGAAATTTTCTAATTTCTCTCTCTTTGAAATCGTCATCCCATCTAGTTAAGGGCTAATAAATGTTAAATATATTATGACTGATCACATTTGCAAATGATCCGTATGGCGAAGTTGGCGACTTCAATGGACGATATTTCTTATTTTTTAATTTAAGTTTTCTCCAAAATAATTTATATGGCAAAATAATCTTAACCAGGGCAACTAGTATTTAATTATAGATTAAAACGGGATGTTTACCATGTTTTTCAATTCAAGATTGTCTTAATTCGGCCCATCTCAACATAGTCTCTCACTCTCATTCAATAAAAATATAGTACAAAAAAACATAAAATAAATTATATGTAATGTCCCGTCTGTTTAAATTACAAGACTTTTCGTAAATTTTTAATTAGTTTGGATAAAATATTGTCTTATTTGCAACATAAAATCCCATATTGCGGAAAGATATACGCGGATAATTTTTAATCATACATGCGATGTTTTCCGTATGTATTCCCTCCACTCAATAGTTCACTGTTTTCCTGTGAAAGAGAGGCAGTATAATTACTACCAATGAGATTTCGCTAAAAAATTATAATTCTGCCTAACTTGTGTAGTTTAAGTGTCGTTGTTTAGATGATTACTTTTAAAGTTCAAGATATCCATTGATAATTCTATGATCCATTAACTCTATATTCGTCGAAAATCGTTTGCAAATGGCTGGAATCGAATCCGCGACTTTTGTTTGCTAACTTGACCACCCAGCCACCAGCTATTATTTGTTTAAATAAAACCTAAATAAAAAATAAATGTTTAAAGAAATTCCAAACGTAGACATTTTTACACGCTTTTTATTAGCTTCACTTGTATGTCAGTTTGTCAGTTTGTCAGTTTGTCAGTTTGTCAGTATGTCAGTATGTCAGTATGTAACTCTCCGTGGGTAATCTGCGCGCCTGCGGCCTTCCTTGGTTCCGGTAGCCGTTTCTCAGGCTCCCTCTCCGAAATCGAACTCTGATTCCCCGTATTTATAATATTTATAAATAATTACTAAAAAGTAAAAAATAAATAATAGTTTAAAAAAACTAAAAACACGCTTTTTATAGAAACCCAAACTAAAAAATAGAAAATAAATTTTAATAAATTTAAATTAAGAATAGTGTTAAAAATTTCAATAACTATAAATTAATAATAGTGTAAATAAAAAAAATATATTTTAATTTAAAAAAAGCGTGGGGTGCATGGTGTCAATATAGTTATAAATATTTTATTGACAGATATGAGTAGAGTGATTATCATTTTGATAATATCTTAAAAAGCACCCCACGCTTTTTTTAAAATAAAATAATTTTTTTTTATTTACACTATTATTAATTTATAGTTATTGAAATTTTTAACACTATTCTTAATTTAAATTTATTAAAATTTATTTTCTATTTTTTAGTTTGGCTTTTTATAGAAAGCGTGTTTTTAGTTTTTTTAAACTATTATTTATTAATCACAAAACAACCTTAAAAACAACCCGTAACCTTACAATGGTCGTAATGCATTTAAGCGACTACAATTTGGTCTTTGACAAGCGTAATATATGCGACGGAAATGGATTATTTATAAATTCATTAATTCATCAGCGGCACTCTGTTGTTTATCCACGTGACAGTATTACGCAGTTAGCACGTGTACAATCTGCACTGCACTTGAAGTAATAGGATAAGTGTCATATTTATCGAAAAGCGGGAGATTTAAAGTGATATAAATTGCCACAATTGTTTATTAATAAAAGAGGGGGGTAACGGACGGTCAGTTCAGCTGATGGTAAGCGAAGACGACATCCTTTTACACTTGAGGTTTAGCAGGTGAGTTTCCGGCCTATCAAACTGGCATGTTAATATAATTCATCGTTCAATTTCAAGTAGTCATTCAAATATATAAAATGTAAAGTATTGTTAAAACGTACACGATAACTTGCTGATATATAGTTTTTGTATGGACTAGTTAGACATCCATTAGTCCAGGTTTATATGGATATTCCATCCTATAACTTAATTCATATATTATTACATTTTCGTCGAATGATCAGAAGGCGGAAGATCTGATTAAGTGCCTAATGATGCTTATGATAAATAAAGATTTATAAAATAATGATTTCAGTTTTCCAGTACATTCCTTAAGAATAAAGGAAGACCTGATAGATTTTTGAGAAATTGGTATTTGAATAAAATGTTTCCGCCTCGCTGTACGCCGTCGACGCGTATTAAAGAAAGCACAGCTCGGACCGTTTTAGGTAGATGATTTTTTACCAAAACAGCATTTCAAAGTCGACTATTTCCTCCCCAAAACATGCCCAATAGTTTTGTGTTTCTCATTTTATTGTAAATAATGTTTATTCTTTTTAAATCTGTTTTAGATTATGTATGAAAAATTATGCAATACTAATTATTGATCTTACATTCTTTGATAATAAGGATATGAAAAACACGACACAAGGCAAGGAAGCTATAAGTTTTATGATACAAAAATATTTGTTCTAGTGTCAATTTCCAGCTAGGAAACAGTGACCACGTTTGTATGGAGAAAGTATCCTTTACTCTTAAGAGTATATTCCAGGCTAGTGGTAATAATGCTAAAAATAAACCACTAAGTGATATTCAATGAATGTCATGTAATAAGAAAAAGACAATTAAAAATAAACATTCGCTAAGCTTCAAGAATCGCGCGTCTTAAAATTCGCTGAGACTTAATTCTAAAAATAATAATTTATTAACTACAAATACTTGTCCAATATAATTGGATTATCTTATTCTTAAGTTAATATTAATTTGCATAATCAATTAGATCCTCTTTTGATAACCTCTTATCATAAATACGTACATGTTACATATTTAAAACGTGTCTATGACGTCAGCAATTGGATATGTGCATATTAATGGCATAATTAAACACGTTTTTACTATTATTATTATGTCAATATGTCAGTTCAAATAATACTTAATACTTACGAGGTGGGATTCTTCACGATTCTTTCAGCGAATGGATCGAAGTCGACAGCGGCCTCTTCATCTTTTGAAAGGCTGTATCTGGAAAAAAATATAACATTAATTGGTGCAAAATACAGTCCCTTTTTTGGTAATCCGATAGGCAAGTGGATAGACGAGCCATGGACGATAAGTAGTCAAAAGACTTGGACATTTTTTGTCTTGCGGAGTTTGTATTGGTATAAATATTTTTCGCAAATCTCAAAACCAAGACCAATTTTACTCTTTTTTAATTTTAATTTTATAAATACGTATTTACAAAGTATGGATGTCATTTATACATTATCTATACAGATAAATAAAATTGGAGTCTGTTTCTAAGATTAAAGTTATCACTTTTTACTAAACGAATATGGATATAATATACACGCTAACACGGTACATACACCAAAATTACATTTTTGTCTGCATGTTTGTTTTGGCCAATCTGTGGAACGGCTGGACTGATTTTGAAGAGACTTTTACTAGCAGATAGCTAATGTAAGAAGAAGTAACTTACGCTATAAAATAATCATCATAAATTCGGATACGTCTATAGATCTAAGTTAACGTGGGCGAAGCCGCGGGCTATAGTTATCTACCTATAGGTACTAATATTATAAGGAGGAAAGATTTGATTGTTTCTTTGGATTGAATAGGCTCCAAAACTACTTGACCAATTTGAAAAAAATCTTTCACTGTTGGAACGCTATACTATCCCCGGTGAACATAGGCTATATTAAATTTTCAAAAAGTTAGGGACTCGTTTTAAATCTTAGTTGACGCAGGCGAAGCTGCGGTCAACAGCGAGTATGTAATGAAACAGTTATAGTATAATATATGTAATGGAACCTGCGACCTCTGCGTAAAACCTGACCACTCCACCGGTTGGCCCTCAAAAATAATTAAAGTTAAATGACGCGACTGAACCGTAAGTGATCCTCTAATTTAGACATTTTCCGTATTACCTGATCGAAACCTATGGGTCGCCAGCCTGATATCTTTGATATATAACCATGGAATTTTTACACCTAAGTAAAGAATTTCATCGGAGAATCGTTAATTCTTTGTTGTTTTCTTTGTTGAAACTAAAACTTTAATACAAATGTAATATAATTTATAATATTGTAATAAAAAAATCCCGAACGTTCACAAAAGTCACGTGAGACCTCTATCAAACGAGTTGATAGGTCTCTATAAAGCCGGAAAGCCTCCGGGCCCCATGGTCCAAGAGTCTCGATTCCAAACGCCGCAAATATGTACCCGATTCCAATGCTATATTTGCGGCGTTTTAGGTCCTCTTTGTTGTTATTTATTTATTTTAAACTCCTGTGCATGTAAATAATTATGAATGCGACCTACTTTTGTTTAAACAAGTTCGTATTAAGTTCATGGTCAATGTAAACGAAGCCCTATGACCGAGAAGCTCGCTAACTAACCCCTCATTACGTTTAGGAAATCCAAATATGCAGTGACCGGTTCAGTTACATAAAACTTCCACGCAGGATACGATATGCTCCGAAACAGACGTTATTTCAAAAGTTATTCAAGTAATTGGAAAATTTTCCTAGAACTTTGTGTGAGAGAAATATTTTTTCATTAGTCAACGATATTAAATTTTCATCAAACTGAATACATTCGTCCGAATACTACGAAATGCTGTATATAAAATATTTACCTGAATTCGAATGGATGCACAAAGTAAAATAGTATATTTCGCTGAATCCATATTTCGACGTTATACACAGAATTCATGGAATATAAATTAAAATAACGCTTAATTTTTTTTGACTCAATTAATTTTGTATTTACGTGATGTTATATAATAATTCATGAAACGGTGTGTTTACAGTCTCTTATAAATGCACGAAAATTATCTCAACTATTTTTTTTTATATATTAAATTATTAATAGAAAAAATAAAAAGGTTGCTCACTTGCTGACGACATTTTCATTGTTCCTCTCATCTTGTGGCAGGAAGGACTCCAATTCCTGCGGTGGCGGGGACACACTCCCATTTGACTCCTGGACACAAACAATATTTTTTTTACTCCTGTTACAATCAATCTTTTACTTCTAAATAGAGAGAGAAAAAAAAGAACAATTCTAGACATTAACAAAAAAAGACATTTTCTAGAAATAAATCCTAGCTAGATCGATTTATCGCCCCCGAAATTACAGATGAGATTCAGATATACAAGATTACCATATAATATATACTAAGAATTGCTCGTTTAACGGTATACGAATACAATTTTATGCTTTGCATAAGACACATTTAACAGCAATAGAAATGCAAAAATATAGAATGCAATTATGTATTGAGTAACGTTTTCTATTCTTGTGACAACGACTGTATTACATTTACTAGCTTCGCTGATATCTCGTCCTAAACAGAGACGCATCTGCATCGAACGCTGATTGCAATAGATATCTTATTGTGGTTGATATTATTTCAACTATTCTATCGAAACAATAAACATTATTATATATTGAACACCGGATACATGACATAAACTTCAAGAATAATTTGTAGAGTAAAAAAGCTGAGATTATTTTTTGAACGCTTTGATTTTCCAAGTTCCTGAAATTTATAAATTATTAAAATAAACATAGCGGATTTTATCGCGGTTAGATAATATTTCTACATGCGCCATATTTCAGATACTTTACAGCAACTATTGTCATGGAGGACTGAGCTCTTCTTCTCAAAATTAAAAAATGATATCAATAAAAGTTATTTTATTACAAGCGAAATTCGTGTGAACGTCAGAAAATATTTTTTTTACGTATTTTTTTCGGACGCAAGTAACACTTGGTAATCTATATTCAAAAATAGACTTGCATTGGTCGTGAGTATATGCCTTATAATTTCTTGCGCTTTATGCCTTATATGCTCATTATTAGCAAAGATCATAATAATTGAATAATATGATTTTTTTAAGTTTTACTTCAATTGCGCCTAAAAATTGCATTCACACACTTATACATTTTGGAGCCTTTTAATCTTGTACTAATTTATTTTTAAAAAAATAACTAAAAATAAATAAATTATACTTTATGATTTTCAATCAAAAAGTAAAGTTAAGTATGAGATAAACTCCGTTAAAACATTTCGCCGTGAATCCATATGTGAGAATTTTTCGAAGACGCTTTTAATTTTAACAAGCAGTGATCAAAACATGTGTAGGTACCATAATATTGTGTATAACATACTCTATATTTTATACAAGCTGTTGCCTGCTTGCAATATTTGAATGTTATATTTCCGGTTAAATCTCTTATTCAACCGATAAAAGTGAACACTAAACGAATCTATTATTTAAGACATGTCGATCATATTTCCTGTCTACAAGAATGAGTAATGTAAAGTTCACTGCTATAATTTATTAACTGCAATATAAGTTGCATCGAGTGGATTAAAGTTCAATCTATAATTATGAATGAATGAATGAATGAATAATTATATACACCTTTAAGGTCTTTTGTCACTCACATGCCAATCACTTAACGTATTTACTTAAATCTATTATTGTTTTAATGTATTCATTATTTCTTATCCCACTTCTGGGCACGGGTCTAATACTCGAAATCAGGCGCGGAGGCTGTTGCATTACAAGTATACGCTAGCTCGTTACTGGTTGGTGAATTTTATACACCTTCAGACTTTTAATATCATCAGGCATGTAAATTTCCTCACGATGTTTTCCTTGACCAATGACCGGTAATTTTAATTAGATAAGACTATCTATCAAAAACGTTTACGGTTTTAAAACTGAAATATAATTATTAAAAATATATTTAATTTTAAAAAGATTTATCTAGAATAATCACTTTTATTAAGATTTTTTACCATTATATTAAATCAGAAAAAAAAAATAATCAAACTATATCAAAAAATTTACTTACAGTTCCCATCTTGACTATTTGTTATTGGCGTGAAAGTAGAGATGTAAATCTGTAAAAAAAAAATAATGGTCAGATTACTTATTATAGAATTGTTAGTTCCTAGCATCAGATTATTCGAGCACTTCAGAATCCTACCGAGAGAGATGTCCACGACTGCCTCGGCACGGGAAGCAGAATAGACTGAATTTATTACGGGAGACGTATCGTTGGCTCGAAAAAAAAATCTCACTGTAAGTACGCAAGGTAAGAGACGTTTCGTAGTTTGAATCTGGGTTTTATATTTATTGGATACTATTATCATCATCATCGTCATCATTTTAGTCCTGTTGGTGTAGTGGTTAGTGACCCTAACTGCTAAATCAGAAGGTCGTGGGTTCGATTCCCACCCAGGACAAATGTTTGTGTGATGGGCATGATCATTTGTTCTGTGTCTGGGCGTAATTTATCCTCAATATCTATATATTCGGAAATATATAAGTAATGTATCAGTATTCAGTTGTCTGGTTACCATAAGCCTTTAGTTTGGGATCAGGCCGGGTGTGAGTTGTCCCAACATATTATTATTAGAAGGTCATCTAAAAGATTGAAGTATATTAGGTAGGCCTATCAGTGCTATAGGTGATATTATGTTTTATCGAAACAATATTAGGTGACAGGTTCAACGTAGGTAACACGTTGAGCGAAGGGAGATATTTGATTTACCACTACCAGTTTTAATGGTAGTTGCATATAGCATGTTTGTCGTGAGGATTGTATCCATCGAAAAATAATAATAATATCTATGGATGCTTTTACACCACGTCAATATGGCCCCGTGGTAAGTTCTGTAAGAACTTGTGTTACGGGTACCGGACGGAAATATATTTAATACTTTTATATTATACATATATTTAAGAATTTTATCATATAATATACATATTTAAAACACATCCATGACCCAGGAACACAAAGTTTTTTGTTCCCTAGAAGGATTCGTACCCGCTACCTCCGACTTGAGCGCCAACGCGCTAGCCACTGAGCCACAAAGGTCGTCAAATCTAATATAAATAATAAAATAATATAACCTCATGTAATTTAACATTTGTTATATGTTACCGTATTGGATGCGAGTGGCATGGGATCGATCGTCTTGGCGTTCATTGAGAAAGGCCTATGTTCAGCAGTGGACGGATAAATGTAATAATGATGAAGTTTTCGAGGTCTCGTGCATGAAAACATGCATTTTTGTATGTTCCGAACAGTATCGTATGTAATCCATGTCTTATTTTGAAATTCTTGTTTCATTTTGTAATTATTTAATTCTTATTATATAGTGCTATTTTTACATTTCAGAGCTTTTTCTAATATTCACATTGAGGTGGGATTGAAGTCGAAATGCAATGAATGACGTTTTCCGTACTTATCGATCCCCATGGAGTGTCGGGCACGCTAACGCACGAACTATTAGTCATGCCGCCTGTGGGGTGAGAGAATAGGTAGACTAAAATTTACTCATAGATATTTTATTTCATTATTATCATTATCATCAGCCTTTATCCGTTCGCTGCTGAATATAGACCTTTCTCAGTGAACGCCAAGACGACCGATCCCTTTATCTTCCACTAGAAAATTCCTTTATTTGGTGAACTAAATAATTCTTACTTCCTACATTCAGAACCACAATGCGAAGATAAAAGACATGTAAAAGTATTGTTCTAATAGTCAAAAACTTTTTTTGATCTCACTGATCTCTGAATCTATCGTATTTTGCAAATGTGTAAAAATAAAAAAATAAACCTATCTAAAAAAAATTTCTTTCTTCTACATAAATAATTATAGTTATGGAATATCGGCCATTTGCCACACTAGCTATACGGCTTCGGTCACGGGGTGTTTTTGGGGCGTTAGTTTTTAAAGGTGCGTACAAACCAATTAGCGTTGAAAGATTTCCTGGGATTGTTTAATTAATTTCTGTTCCCTTGAAAACTGGAAAAGAAACGAAAATAGATGAAATCTGTCGATGTTTTGTAAATAGCTTGTCGTTTACAGTTAATTTATGTGCCCTTTTTGCTATAACGTTCACATCATCATCAGCCTTTATCCGTCCATTGCTGAACATAGACCTCCCTCAATGAACGCCAAGACGGCAAATCCCCTGCCACTCGTATCCAACGCGGACCTGCCACTGCACGGAAACGTTACTAGAATCGAAATAACGAGTAAGACGTCTTCACTAATTCTTGTCTAAGTCCTAGGACCTAGGTTATGTATGTTTTATAATACGATTTATAAAAGTAGGATTGCTGAACTTTCTTTACGAATCGACCTCCAGTAATGGATATCCTGTTAATATTTGCTGCAAATCATATATGAGGTCTCACCTAGTCACAACACATCACATACATACATAAATTCATACCTACACACAATCATTCAGATTGTTCAATCATGCAGAACTATCTAAAACATTACACATCGCTAGTTAGTTACCTTAAGAGAGGAGCTCGTGGCACAGTGGTAACAGCCGCGCGGATCGATCTACCAGGTTAAGCAACGCTTGCCGAGGTTGGTCCGTGGATGGGTGACAATCTTTATATACCGAGATTCCTCCGTGCCTCAGAAAGCACGTTAAGCCGTTGGTCCCGGCTGTCATTCGTGGATCATTGACAGTCGTTACGGGTCGTCAGAAGCCCGAGAATCTGACAGCCAGTCTTACCGTGGAATACCGTATCCCCCAGTTACTGGGTTTTGGAGGTCCGATAGCAGTCGCTCCATATAAAATACTGGTATTCAGCTGAATCCGGTTAGACTGGAAGCCGACCCCAAAAATTAGTTGGGAAAAGCCTAGGCAGATGATGAGTTGGCTTACCTTAAGACTCAAGTTTGATAATAGTTTCCTTGGTTTGTGAGGTCCTAGCGCTGTAAGGCTCTTTAAGGAAATAGCGAAAAGGTTATTCGACATTACAGGAGACGGAAGAGCTGGCAGCTATCTCAGGCAAAGAATTAGTCTTGCTATACAAAGGGGGAACGCTGCGAGTATCTACGGAACTTTTCCTAAAGTGACTCCTTTTAATAATATTCAACTTAACACTTCGGCTGCAATGCATTAATTGCACTCCCTCGTGCCAATTATAAATTGTTAGTACGGAACCTGTATAAATGTACGGCTGTTTCACAGAATATGACAACAGACAATTCTATCAATACAATAATTTGCGTATTATCATCGTTTGATGGTCGACCTCTATTGATAAACGAGAGATTTATTAAAATAATAATATCTATAAAATAATAATATCCTGTTCAACACATATTATACTGCATCGAATTGTGTATCTAAACCATAGAGTAAAGTGATATTACGGAAAATCTAAACTATTCTCGAATCCGGAGTTCAATCAGGGCACACGCTCGCAAGAAGAATATAGAAAATAATATAATATAAAAAATCTAAATCATAGAACAAAAAGATTATGATGTCACATAAGATAATATTATTATAACCATTATAATCATTTATTTGCTAGAATATAGATACAATATACATAGTTCTATTACATAGTTCTATAGACGTACATTCTACGCATTCTAGAAGTTTGCAAATTTTACCGTTTAGATTCTATTTTAAACTTGTCTAAACACAATGATTTAATAGTAAAAAGACAATATCTAATAATAATCATAACAATAAAATCTAATAACCTCCTCTATACATATTAATTTAATAAAATTTTGTGATATGGCTATATATATAAAATGTAATTAATTTAGGTTATTCTCGCTTATTCCATAGAAACTTATGAATAAATAATACAAAAGGCAACGATTATAATAATGATAGTTTATCAGTTCGTTATCAGCAGTAACAGTGGCATCGTGGTTTATTTATGTTTCTATATATTATTTTACAACACATATCGTGCATACTCAGTTAATATTTAATGTAAATTAGAATATTATGATCAAATACAAAAAAAAATCCATGATATAATATTCACTTGAGCGACGATAGTCTAGTGGTGACTGGTCTTATGCCAGAGATTCCGAATTCGATCCTGACCCCTCGTGTGTGCCTTGAAAAGGGTGTTCTAAATGTCTAAACATACACTTCTGCACTATAGGGCAGCTTTAACGTATCTCCGTTCTCCCTAAGATCGTATCAAAGGGTCATTGGTGGATACCGCTGTCGACGTGACTATACAAGAGTTCACTGGAGCTGCCATTTTTTTCTTTTACGCCGGAAAATGCACTGACGCAACCCGCTGGGGAGTGGGTCTCCCCAGGCGGGTACGTGGGACTCGCTGCACCCGAAAGATGGTAAGTGGACGCAGCTCTACCCACAAAAACCCTGCGAGTGCCCCCTCTGCCGCCTTTGGTGTGGTGCCCCGAATCTACGAGCAACAGCCTCGACGGCTAGTCAGTCCCTCAGGGGACCGACACCACCTCCACAGAGCGGTTGCCCCGCACTATAGAACAACCACTCCCAACGTTTGGACAGTACGATGAGGTGAGGTTCGAGGAGGCGGAGGCGAGGATTACTCGCCCCTTACCATTGGACTACTTTAAAGTGGTGTGTTGTTGAATAATATTTATTTATTTATCGTAAGTAATTACTGTCGTTCTTTGTATACATATCTACTCAACCGCCATAATATGTCAGTAAGCAACGATAGTGGTTTATCCTTATAGGAAATATTGACTTTAATGTTCAAGTTATTAATTAAAAATTAATGATCACCATTATTGTCAAATCATTTCGATTCATTGCGGGACCTCATTCAATAAACGCTAAGACGGCTAATATGCTGTCAATAGCATTAAATAGGGTTCGGCCGGGGGGTCACCGAGTCTTATTCATCATCATCATAATCATCATCAGCCTTTATCCGTCCACTGCTGAACATAGGCCTCCCTCAATGAACGCCAAGACGACCGATCCCTTGCTACTCGCATCCAACGCGGACCTGCCACTGCACGGAGATCGTCTTCCCATCTGGTTAATGGCCGACCAACACTTCACAGAGTATTATTAAATTATGTAAATTATTATTTATCAATATAGAGTAAGCACATTGAAAGTATGCTTAATAGTATCATTGTGTTTTAACAAAGATAATTCTTAAAACAATAAATGCATGAAGTATTTAATTAATTCCTCCAAGAGTTATTTACTGTAACTTACAATAAGCAATTGTTGGAACAGAAGAAGCATAATACGCTTACAAACGCGCTGTTATGTTGTATCTAATAATAGTCTAGCACGATGAGTAATTTAAATAATTATTATTTAATCACCACAAGAGGATAAAAAGATATTTAGTTTGAAAATTGGTCTGAGGGCATTACTTGAACTTATGTCTTGTTGAATTACGTCATTTAAGGGCTAAAGATTTTTTATGACAGTTGGACAAGGAGCCAGACATATCACCGTTGTACGTAAGTACTCTGCATCAGTTATAAGCAAGTTCAAATAAAGAACATACTAATATTTAAAAGGCCGGCTAAGCACTTGCTAGTCCTAGTGTGACGGTTGTCTATGGATGCCTTTTATCACTAACCACCCTATAAAACGACAGTCCGTTTGCCGCTCTTGTCTCTGGAGTAAAGCTGTTATACCGGATCCACACGTTTGTAGCTTGCCGCAAGCCCCAAACCTCCACAAATCACAAGCATGTGGACGCATCGCAAGCGCTTGCGGCAAATTCTGTTTTGTTCCCTTTGGTTTGTGCACAATATCAACTCTCGTCGGATCGGCTACAAACCCTTGCAAACCTACGCAAGCCAAGACAAACTCTGTATCCACGTTTGAATTTGTGAGGGCTTGCCAAGCCTCGGCAAGCGTCCGGTTCCGGCTTAGCTGGAAGTTCGAGTTCCGGCGGGTTTAGATGGAAGGTTTACATGTAAGCGTTATGGTGGTAGCCATACAAACGGGCGCATCAAGCACCTAAGATGAACGCAACCCTCCAACCGATAAAATACCATCTATTTGTATCTATATTCTTAAAAAGTAGAAGGTACTTTTTAATAATATTGAAAAAATATAAAATAAATAGTTTTATGGATAAGACTCCGTTCATCTCCGTTTCCCTATCCACAGAGCTCGATAAGATGGCGATTGAAACGAAAGTATTTTTAGTTTAGTTTGAGACGTTATATTAGCAAATAGCAAGAGAGCCGGTAGATGTGTCCATTTAAATGTTATAAAATAGGGATGTTGACACATGTTACAAATTCATGTAAAGTTATGTTTTACACATTAAATACAGTATTTGAAAACCTTAAATAACATTTAAAAAGTCTACTTATTTGTCTTAAAATTTAGAAAATTAATTTAAAATGCGTTATTTATCATGCATGATCACGTGAGTGTAAACGCCAATAAGGCGATGACGTCACTGAACATTGAGCTAAGTACAAACTCACCTAACATAGCGCGAGTTCTGAATGCGGTGTGTGACGTAATGACGCTTGGAGCGTTTCAAGGGCGATTTTAAAAACCATTTTTCTTTATTTAATTTTTTGTTAAAATTGGACATATTTCTTAAAAAAAGTATTTTTTTCGTGTTCATATATAGTATACCTATCAAATAAAATCAATTACAAAAATTAGTCAACATCCCTATTTCATGAAGGTAATGTTAAATAATAATATAATGTTTCGCACTCGCCGGATAATATGGATACGAAATTAATACGGAAATAATTATGTTCAGAAATAACATTGTTTTGAGTGCTTAAATCGATAAAATGCGCTGCAGGTATTGAAATACTACTACTACCTACCTACGTACCTACTGGCCTCTATGGCGTCGCTTAATTTAACGTCAGCGTGATCGCAATATAAGATAATGTTGCAATTTATACCATTTCATATTTATTATAAGTACAATTACTATTTCACTTTTTACATATTTTTTTTATTTTATTCACGCAATTTCCATTTGCGTCTGGATGCTAAAACATGGTGTAACTGAAAACATTTTTGAAGTCCTTGTTCTAATCATGAGATTAAATTATCATTAGAGCAACGGTGAGACAGGATGCCTGCCCCCGTACGACGAAAGAAGGTGCGTAGGAGGCGCTACTTAATGCGCCTCTAATGATGTCCCTGTGCTTGTGTCCGGTTCGGGTTGGAAACCTGGGCCCAGTATGACGGGTCACGGGGATTGCGTAGCGTGTCCGGATAACGCTCCCATTACGAGGAGCAGTTTCGCTGGACTAGCCTGTCGCTGACGTAACCCTGTTGCTTGCAGATCCGCGGCCCTCAAAAAGTGACTGAAAGCGCTCGCAGTACTTTTAGTTCGGTGTATCACCCCAACTCAAAGATTTCCCTGCTTTAAAAAAAAATACTAGACTGTAGGTAATATGATATATCAAACCGTTACTAACAACAACTTGAAACTTTTGATATTGAAAAGCAATCTTCAGAAACCTATTATTACTTATCCGATAAGCGAAATCCCAATCGAATAGTATATTTCGTTATCTGTATGCGGCCTTATCAAAGACGATATTAATTTAGATGGCGATATTTAAATCATCATTTGTTAATTAAATTTAAATCAACATCATCATTATTATAATCATTGACTCTTATACGTCCTGCTGCTAAGCCGGAGTTATACTCAAAATCAGGTGAGGAGGGTGTAGGGGGGTGTATAATTCACCTCCTATGTGGTGGTCTAATTATGGGCGGTGAATTTCAAACACTTTTAATTTTAACAGATGTGCAGGTTAATTCACGACGTTTACCTTCACGAAAGAGCAAGCGATGTTTTTATGTACAGTAGGGCTATTCTGTAAGGTCGTTTTCGAATCTCGAAAGCGGAATCCGCGGTGATATGACGAATTTGTATTCTTTAAAACTCGACTATCTGTCTATATAAATAAAGTTCGCTTTCGAAGTGATCGTAAAGTGAGCTCTATCACTCAGGTGAAGCTCGATATAGAAATGGTTTTTACAGAATAGCCCTACAGGTGCTAGGGGTGAAAATACCTATTGTAGGCGCACCCGGTCAAAAGCTCTGTGTCAATGGGCCGAGCCCATTACACTATCGTAGCTCACAGCTCAATAGAAAAATGATCAAACAATTAATAACAAGACATTCGCTACAGCGGCTACGACGTGTCTGCCGTACATACATAAATGAAAAAGCGTTCATAATTATTACGTTTTGTTTTAGTTACTAAATTATTAATGTTATATTATTAATATTCGTTCAACAACTTGGTCTCTTGTTCTTGATCATTAAATGACTTGATAACAAAATTTTAACTTCCTCTTCAACAAAAAGAACTATATCATAAATTTATTACGTACAAACTAAAGGATATAAAACTTAATCAATTATTTATTGTAACTGAAGATTGCTAGTCGAAAAGTTATCTTTGTCCAAATATGGTAACACATTAGACCACCCAGACAGGTTGAGATTTACAAGTCATCAAACATAAACATATCCTTAAAAGTATGTCAATTATTGTATATCAATCGAATACGGAACGTGGCTACAATTTCACCTTAGTTCACCGTAATGTATTGTTATTCAAAACACGAGTTCGCGATCGTTCACTCGATACGAGGTCACTCGGACTATCCGGGAATAAGGCCCCCATCAGACGGTTGGTAATATTGCTGACACACTAGCAAATGCACAAGAGCGACGTCCTCATCTGCCTAATCTTTTCCCAACTATATTTTGTGGTCGGCTTCCAGTCTAAACGTATTCAGCTGAATACCTGTATTTTACACGGAGCGAATGCTTATCTGGCCTCCTCAACCCAGAAACTGAGTGATACGGTACCCCGTGGTAAGACTTGTCAACAAGATCAACTTTGTAATATAAAAAAAATATTGGTGGGATATATCTTTCAGTAGTAAGTTTCAAGAAAATATGGTTTTTAATTCGGGAAAAAGGCAGGACAGTTTTGGTGAAGTATTGCTAGCATTGGGTTCTGTCTTACCTTGTGAGCAAGTGTTATCATTCCGGTCGTACAGATTCAATTCGGCTGCAAAGCGCGGAACTACCCGGGCAAGCTAGCTTACGTTTAGGGCCTGTTTCACAATCTCCAGATAAGTGCCGAATAGGCTATTCACAACATATTTGACAGATAGAGTATGGGGTGTCTGTCGAATATGTTGCCGATAGCCTATCCGGAACTTATCTGGAGATTGTGAAACAGGCCCTAAGGCAACTACCATTTACAAAAAAAAAAAAAGTGGATGCTTTTTAGTGAGGAGCCTCATGTCTTGCAATGGTAATATATTGATTATTATAAAAAACCTCATAGTAATGATTAAAAAAATTAATTAAATCATTTTCGTTTAAAAAAAACGCAAAGGCAGTGAAACGTGTGTAAGAACCTTTATTATATGTTTTATCACATTAACGCTCAGTGTACTATCACAGGTACTACGTATACCGTTAATTATGTGGAATAAAACGTGTATGGAGTAGTTGTCCATAGTAATGGTACTAGTTGAATATTATAGTGCTAGTAGGTATTTTAACAGTTGCGGATTTTTTGACTTTGATTATCAATCGAAATTGTCAGTGTGCTTGTTTAAAATCGCTTAAATTAACACTGATGAATGGAAGATCGTATCACAAAGGGACAACAGAATAACATTTTATAGAAATATAGAAAAACTTTACAGAAAATTCTAATCAATGTTTGTTTAATAAAAAAGAATCTTTATGTAATTTAGCTAATTAACTATCAAAAAGGGAATTTATTTTCAAAATAATTTAATTAATTTACTTTTTGTAAATAAAATAAACATATTATATTCCCCAATCACACCACACTAACCTAGCTCGGTGGTAAGTTCGTTAGAACTTGTATTACTGATACTAGGAACGAAAATACATTTAAGTTTAGATAAATACTAAACAGATCAATATGTTAAAGAATATATTTAGGTTCAAGATTGGAGCTCGCGTTTAAGTAGACGAAGTGATCGGCTATTGACTAGATGGGAACATGTTCTCCCTCAGTTGGGAGGTTCGTGTTGGATGCGAGTGCCGATCGGTTGTCTTGGCATTCATAGAGGAAGGCCTATTTTCAGAGGTGAACGGATAAAGGCTGATGATGATGATGATGATGATGTACCATGTATACAAAAAGTATTTTTTTTCTATAAAAAGACTTTCCGCTCTACCGTGTAAACTCAAACATCAAGCAAACAGTTTTAAAAGAAGCATTACTTTCCATACAATCTTATTGTACTTTTTCTACAATAGACTTAATTTTATTGTGACAGAAACCTTATAGGTGGGCATTGAGCGTGCCTTAAGTACTTTATCGAAGTACAGATTATGGTCGTTTGCGTATAATATATCATCAAATAAATAAACACTCCTTTGTTTAATATTATGAATACCTTATTTATTTTGTGTATGTTTATATTATATATCGGGCGACCTTCTATTATATGAAAAGAATAGGCTTTGTTTTTCGTTAAGAAAACCTAAAACGTTACGAATCACAATACGTATATTGTACATATTATATTACCATTGGTGTCGTTAGCAGGGACATTCGTTAACATTTTTAGGGTTTCGTTCAATATTGTTAAAAATATTTATGTTATACGTAATGCTTTTTAAAATTCACCGGGAAAAAGCCTTCAATCTTCACATGTCAAAACATTTTATGCGCGGCTATATTATGAAGTTAATTATATCCGACTAATATTAAGCGAACGATTGTATGTATATAATCAGATGTTTGTTACTCATTCACGCAAAAACTACTGACAGGATGATGAAATTTTATAATAATCTCGGCTTAAATACCATTTTAGCGAAAAGTCCGGGGTTCGATCCTGACCCCACCATCTGTGGTTCCTGGAAATGGGGTTTTCTAAATTTCTAAGTACACCTTGAACACGAGACCATCGCTCATTCATCGGTGAAGGAAAACGTCACAAGCCTGATGAGATTAAGGTGTGTGAAGTTAACCAACCCGCATTGAGCCAGCGCCTCGGTGAACTATGGCACGATACCCTAGTCGCCTGATTTCGAAGAAGGAGACCCATGCCCAGCAGTGGGACTGAGATAAATGGGTCGCTCATAATAACACATAGACGATAATTTACTCAACTCCCACAAAAATGGTAAGTAGGCGGGCAAAAATGCAAGGCGCTGCGGGTACATTATATTTTTACGCGAATGAAAAGAATCTGAATATATTTAGAAATCAAGATAATAAATATAATTATACAGCATTAAACTACAATACTTACATATAACTTTTTATAATATAGTTTTCTTTATGCCAAATGAACTAAATAAAATCGTGTATCCCCTTTAGAATTTAACTAGAAAGGTCTAAATCGGCACAACCTTACATTATTTACAATAATAATTTAATTCTACAAATAGACGTCTCGACATCCAAATCTACCCAAATTGTATGAAAATTAACTTAGCGGGAAGGTAATAGCTTAATGATCGATAACAAAGAATCGAGGCTTCATAAATTTTCCATGTTGTATAAATAAAGGCTTGTTTTCCGTCAAAGGGGCGCCTAAGATTATGTGCTACATATTAACCTCCAAAGGTGAGATTTCCAAGAGAATTCACAAATATGTCGCATTATTCAAAGATTGTTTACCGCCTCTCAGGCGCCAGAGATTATGTACTCATTACCTATATGAGAACTTTGTGGCTTTAGACGTCTGATACTGACACGCTGAAAGCTCTCTCACGTGGTAATTAATATCCTAAGGTAACTCAAGTCCGACCCGTCAAATCAGAGTGTTTACCGTACGGGCCGGGCACTAAGGATTTTATTTAATAAGCTTATTGACTGTTTTGTATCATGTCAATAATTTTTTATATACCGCAAACTACAAGTCTATATACTTACAAACAAATATATTTTTTATTTTTTCTTTTGTAGCATAGAAGGGCACACGAACAATCGAAACCTTGCGACTGTCGACGTCCATTAACATCATTATGCAGATGCGTTGCCCTTCTTTTCCCTGTCCCCCTCAATGGACCACCGGAAACTCACAAACCGTACGAAACGCGACAGCTTAGCTGTCACTTTACGCCGATTTATGTGAGCGAGAGGTTCCTCCCCGGTCGTGCCGGCCCAATTTCGCTGCAAAGCAGCATGGCACTACCTCTTATTAGTTATTTTACTACTCTGTTATTTGCTCTCTATATCAGCTTTCTTTTCCAGTTTTTTAGGTTTATAAATGCGACGACTAAAAAGCACGTCGCTTTCAGGGCGTCGATTGACTTAAATTTACAAAAGTATTTGAACTAATGATATTAATTTAGGATTATCATTCAGTGATAACTTATATTACCGCGCCCCCTGCGGGGCACGGAGGGGGGCGCCCCCCTTTCGAATTTTACTAGGTGAGCCATCTGCTCACCTACCTACCGATTGAGTTTAAAGGCCATCTGGCCTAAAAGTCTAGACCTTTCGAAAAAAAAATCGTCCATGCAAAATAATTAAAACTAAGAGCTCAGGATTAGCAATGTACCATCATCAGTCATGTATGACAAAGGTTTTTGAAGAAGTGAGAATATTAATAATTCTCAAAAAAAAAAAACTAACGTTTTTCGTGAACTTTTCAATTTTATGTGTTTTCATTCACACAAAAATAATGTTTTTCGTGAAGAAGCTAAATGGGCTATGAAAAAAGTAACTTGATGTTTAAAAACTATGATTTTGATATTGACCCGTCGGAAATGGTTTTAAAATATCTGTTTTTTATTAACGCTATGAATTCTAAGAACAGAGCAAGCGAAAGAATACACGGTAAGCTTAAAATGTAGGTACTACAAAATACACGATGCTTATATTACATTTTGGATATTATTTTGAATTACTAACCAGTTTGATTTGATTCCAGTAGTTCTTACATCGATCAATAAAACTTTTTTAAAAACTTTCTTCGGTATCTATATTTTTTCTTTCTTCTCTATCTCCTTGTCAATGAGGTGATCCTTTATCAACCTTCTAAAAGTGACTGAAGATGTTCGCAGTAGTTTTAGTTTGGGTAGTCAACTTCCTTACTTCCTTAATCCTTCGTAATAAAAATCTTATGTAACTCGTCAGCTAAGATGTTTAATAATAACGATATAATTGGCAACGACAGGAAATAAGCCATCTAACCTAATTAGGTTAGTTTATTAATAACCAATTCAGCTTTTTATAGCACACAGTAAGCGTGTCTCCTAAATTACATAATATATTCTGCTAATATTGTAAATGCAAAAGTTTATAAGAATGTATGGATGTAATAGCCAATTATTGGATTTTGATAAAACTTTATAATAACTTACACGTCAAAATAACTCGTGAAAAATTATAAGTAATCCCCGTTTCCCGACGGGAATGGGAAATTCAAGAGTATATGGATATCCTACTAATATTATAATCGCGAAAGTTTGTGAGTATGGATGTTTGTTACTCTTCACGTAAAAACTACTAAATGAATTTTAATGAAACTTTACAATAATATACCTTATACATCAGAATAACACATAGGCTATAATTTATCGCCGTACTCCCACGGAAATGGGAAGTACGCGGGTGAAGCCGCGGGGCGCTCTTAGTATCATATAATTCTAAATAATATGTAAACTTTATTATTTAGATTTCTATGGGATATATTATGTATATGCTAAAGGAAATTTTAAGAACGAAGAACGTAATAAGTAACACGATTTATTACGTTCAAACAAGTTTTACCTACTTTCGGTTGAAAATATGGAAAATATTGACACATCGATGAAAGTACTAATGTACTTGAAAATAAAAAGACATCACGTTTCAGATAATTACAGCAACACACAGTTTTGGTCACGAGAATACTGAATTATAATTATTTATAGTTTTTTTTCTTCATCAAAAAGTGAGTATTACTAAACACCTAAGGGTAAAGTGACGGGGTCAAATCTCGCCTAGAACGAACAATTTGTACATGGATGGCAAGTACTAATAAAAAAAATCTTTGGACTTCAACACGACGCGATGTCATGAGTTTACTGCGGGACTAGGTTAAGGTGGTGTGATTTGTTCAATAAAAGTTATTAGACGGATGGTACTCAACTAATTGTTTCAATTTATCTTTTATTGTGTGAATTGTACAAATAGAGATTTTATCATCATCATCATCAGCCTTTGTCCGTCTATTGCTGAATATAGGCCTCGCTCAATGAACGCTAAGACGACCGATCCCTGTCCACTCGTATCCAACACGGACCGGCCACTGTTCGGAGATCGTCTTCCCATCTGGTTAATGGCCGATCAACACTTCACGTCTACCTAAACGCGGCCTCCACTCCTCCACACTCCACACCCCATTTCATTCTTCGCGTAATATCTTTAGTTCTCTGGTGAAGATTTTATCACTACATACATTTACAGTTCACTCATCATTTTCGTTTTATATAAAAATTCCATTTTAATATATTACATGATTTCAAATTAAAACACAACCATATATTACATTTTATTTCGTCAAGCTCGATTTCGGCGTTGTTTACAAGAGCTTTGTTAATTGTTGATTAGATAATTATTATTAAATTTTTTTTTTTTTTTTTTTTTTTAATTTATTGTTCAAAACACAGAATAAATCACACATAATAATAGATTAAAAGCTTGCCGCGAAAACTCACATGAGCTTATCTGGACAAGCCGCCGCGTCGCATACAATATTATTATCAAAACAAGATAGTGCCATACCGTACCTTATTATACAAGGAAAAAAAAGAATTTTAAACACTTAAAGATTTTAGTAAATGATCTTTCAGGGATTTTCTATATTTGCGTTTGTCCCGGTATAACTCCTGTAATTCTTCGGGAAGTTCATTAACTAAAGTAGGTATAATGACGTGTAACATTCTAGCTCCATAAAAATTACTAACAATCGGTGTTATGAACTTCTTTGAATAGTTAATTTTCCTTAATTTATTTGGTCTACATTTCTCGATTAGTAAGGTTGGATCATTAACTTCATTTAGAATATTAAATTTAACCAAGGTATATACATCCATAACATTGCAATATTGAAATATATCATTGACATTCATATTGATTTTGTTTTTAAACTTTGGGATAATGGTTTTTAAAAGACGTACCTGAAGAATATAAATATTATTCAAGTGGGTTTTACAGGTCCTACCGTAGCTACTTAGGCCGTAATTGATAACAGATTGAGCTAGGGCTAAATAAAGTATTCTACAAATTTTATATGGAAGTTTATGTTTCAGTATATATAATTTACTAAGTAATGATCTTAATTTTGAGCTAACAAACTCTATGTGAGGTTTCCAGCTAAATCTGTTATCAACCACAATGCCGAGATAAGTATGTTGGTTTACTTGTTCTATTAGTGGACATTGACAATTCAGAAGAGTACGATTGCTATGGAAACATTGATGAGTATGGGCCACGATAGTCGGGGAGATGATTGGTGTGTTATGAGAAGAGTGTATATGAATGTATTTAGTTTTATTAGCGTTTATCACCAGCCCGACATCGTGGGCCCATTTGCAAATAAGATTATAGTTATTCTGCATAATAATTACAGCCTCAGATACTGATTTGTGAGCCGCAATCAAACATGTATCGTCAGCAAATTGATAAATGGAGCCTTGTTTTATCAAATTACACATATCATTAACATAGAGGAGATATTCGATTGGTCCAATTATCGACCCCTGAGCGGTACCTTTTGTGGTGCCATACATATTACTATAGCAATTGGAGATTTTAACGGTGGAAAAGCGATCCGAGTGATAATCTTTAATTAATTCTAGAAGTGGGCCTTGAATACCATTTTGTGATAATTTTCTATATAGAATATTAAAATCTAGCAAATCGAAGGCTTTTGAGAAGTCAATAAATAAAGTGATTACATGATATTTTTCATTAAGATAGTTGTTAACTTCATCTGTAAATTCTCTCAGCAAGTCAGTGGTACTCCTATTTTTCTGAAAACCATACTGTTTGTAGTTAATTATTTGATGGTCCCGCAGAAAGGATGACATTTGATCCCCAAAAAATTTTTCAATAATTTTATTAATGCACGATAGTATAGTGATGGGGCGGTAGTTATTGTAATCATTATGTTTGCCCTTTTTGTATATAGGTCTGATGCAACCGATTTTGAGCGAGCGAGGATATATTCCTGTATCCAGACAACAGTTTATTAGGTGACATATGACTGGTGATAGCTCCTCAGATAAATATTTAATTTCACGTGCCCGGATTCCATCGAAACCTGGGCTCTTTTTTATGTTAATATGCTTTAAGATTTGAGCAATAGCATCACTACTAGCGCGTTTTGCTCTCATGGTCACATTAGGTTTTATTTCGTACAAACTTTGATCTAATAGTTTAATGTGGCAATTATTGTTTATTTTACTAACTGAGAGGTCAAACTCTTTTGCAAAATTGTTTGCTAACGTTAATGGGGTTAAATTAAATAATTTTATAAGGGTTTCATCAATACGTCTACAAATTTTTCCGCATATCCTATTAATTATGCCCCACATTATTCTTGGATTTTTGAAATTATTACACACTTCTGACATAATATAGTTATTTTTCAATGTATTTGCGTATTTGTTGGTTTTATTGCGATAATTATTATAATGTAATCTTTTAACACAGTTATTTTCATCTTTTCGCCACGCCTTATACAATTGATCCCGCCTAAAACACATATTTATTAGTCTCTGGTTAGCCCATTTACATGAGCTCCGCTTGTTTTTAATATTAGTTGATTTTGATAATGAACATATCTTGTATACCATGTTAAAGTTATTATCTATAGATGAAATGATTTCGTTTGGGTTTTGAGTATCTAAACATTCACGCCATTCAATTTTACGAAGTTCATTCTTTAGTTTATTAATATCTAATACGTTTACGGGTGCAGCGCCGGACCGGTTTGGGTCGAGCTCGGGCGCATCGACGGATGACGTCATCGGCCACGCACATGCAGTTATGCAGTGATCAGCTGGTGCGATGCTCACTGCCGCGCTATACACACTTACGTTACAATAGCTACGAATGAATAGATGGTCAATACACGACTTGCTTAATGCATTGCCGCATTTTTCTATACGTGTATATTGATTTATTGCACTCTCAAAGCCCAAATTACTCAAGGAATTTAGATATAAGGTAGTTACAGGGTTATCCCGCTTCAAGTCAATATTCATATCACCAATTACAAGGTAATTATTTTTATGCGTGTAGGCCTTAATTAATTTAGTCAATTCTCCTATAAATCGGGATTTACATGTGTTAGGTGGTCTGTAAACGGCACATATTCCTATGCAATTTCTTTTATAGACATTTAATTCACCCGTTATGTATTCCATTTCTTTATATGAATTATTATTAAACCTGGTGAAGGTCACTGATTTATGTACATACAGAATCACTCCTCCACCTCTTTTGCTATGTCGTAGCTCGGAATATAAGTAATAATCAGGCAGTTCGAATAATTGGATCAATTGCGTTTTAATATTTACCTCGGTAAGAACAATCAAATGTATTAACGACTGTAAATGTGTGAATGTATTAAATCAATAGTAATAAGTTAGTTAATAGTATTCTGTTATACGTCACGTAGGCAGTAGAAGTCGTTAGAATATACTCATGGTTTTATTAACTGTATATGCTAAAATAGTAACGTTGTTAGATAACTCACGGGATAGAGGGCGAAGAGGGAAACAAAGCTCCGAAACGCTAACTCCATAGGGTTGTTGCAAAAACTTTGAAGAGCGTTTTTTCAAACACAAAGTACCTATATAGTTTTATTTGTAAAAATATCTAAAAACGTATGTACTTCGTTTAAAAAGAATATTATTATTATTATATTCCTGGAGTTAAATTACATGTCCGTAAGTCCGTAGTGGCATTCTCATTCAATTCTATTTTATTTCTATTTCTATTCTATTCTATTCGTTTAGCTTTTATGCCACTTGTCTAGGGGGGACGAAGTACATAGGTTATTAGACGTTTTTACAAAAACCACCGTACACTTTATATATCTGAATAAGTGTATTTCAAAAATTTTTCAACAACCCTATAACGTTAGCGTTTATTACAACTGAATAAATTCGGAGCGTTTGCTACTTCTCTATGGGGGCTGATCTGCGTTTAGTGGCTGATGGTAAATACATTAGGTAATCAATTTAGTCCTTGTGCAAGATTACTGTACTTCTTAACAATATAGATGTATTGAATGAAAATACTCAAACAAGTGCCATGAACAGAACATTTATTGATATTGATAAATGAATGCATCTAAAACATGTTGCAAATTTTCCTTAGTTACATAAAATTATTAAAATATGCTCAATGAATATTCCACGCTGAAGCTAATTTTGTCAGCGCCCTGTGAAGAAAGTAATTTATATTTTGCAATACTTTCTACGCCGTGCCTGTAAAGAGATCCGAGGAAGAGATGTCATGGAACCGACTTTTATGTAAAATTGAATAAAGTATGAAGTTGATTGTAGAAATGATATAAGACCCGATACCGAGAAATAGTCTTGCTCCTTTCTATTAATTTAAAAAGGCTTATAAATTGTCATTTGTAAATAATACACTGTAAATATTTCTAACTTATACATATTTTAATTTTTAAGTACTTTGTAGACATTTATACGCCGTCTTTCTATATGAAATAATGAAAAGCAAACTTAGTAACTGACATACTTTATATGACACACAATCTAGTGTACCTTGAATCTTGAAATTTGGTACAGGGATTCCTTGCATAGATGAAACCTGGCGGGCGAAATTTATATGGAATTTACGCATTTCTGGATTTCAAGTATGAAAATACATAATATCTAAGTTTTCTATTACCTCCTTAAGGGGTAATATGAGGGAAGGGGTAATATCTAATTTGCTATCACTTATGATCATAGTTCCGGATATGACTGTAACTAACGTAAGTAATGGGTGTTAAGGCGGACAAAGCTCAATTGTTAATCCTTCTATCAGATTAGCCACTGTAGGGCTATTCTAAAGGCGTTTTCGAATCTCGAAAGCGGAATGCGCGGTGATATGACGAATTTGTATTCTTTAAAATTCGACTATCTATCTATATCAATAAGTTCGCTTTCGAAGTGAGCGCAAAGTGAGCTCTATCACTCAGGTGAAGCTCGATATCGAAATGGTTTTTACAGAATAGCCCTACTGGAACGAAAGTTTTGTTCGTTCGTTTGGGTTTATTTTCATCGCATTTAACCACCTTATTTTTTTCTACCAACGCCTTAGATTTTAACGACTAGCTATGGCTGTCTATATCGAAACCAATGATTATTGTATTACCTAAGTCGCACTGTAATAACGTAAAATTATGCTGTTGAAAGATTATTTCTTAATCGTATGATTAGTTAGAAAATTACCTTCTAGGTGGATGCTTATAAATACGGCTACTTTATAGAATTTCAGTTATGCGAGAAACAGTATTGTATTCCTTTATGGAAAGAAATAGTATAGTGAGATAATATTCTACGTAACAATAATAAGTTTCAAGTATTTCACAGAATCTCCAATACGCGCTTTATAACATGAAAGGCATTATTTTCAACAACGATTTCAAATAATTGCATATTGTTTATTCCTGAAATTTTGTTAAAATAAACATATTATATTCCGAAATCAATTCATAGCTAAAATATAATATGCTATAGAAATGTTGATTATGTACAAATTTGGGACGTCAGCGAAATTATGGGAGAATTAACACACGTATTTTAACACGGTAGAGACAAATAAACATTATTTAATATGTTCGACTTGGAACACTTCCAATACATTTTGAGACCATTTTGTATTTGCTTTGTTTTGCACACTTCGAATGCATAAGATTTAACTATTGTAATTTCAACTTTGCTAACGACTACACACGTACTATTTTTATTTTGTAGATTTGATTGAGAGGTCCGCTTTTTCATGATGAATCTAAAACACCATTATTTATTCTAAAACTCTTTTTTTTCAACATTAAAGAAGACTGATGGTATGGAGATTTCTCCTAAGATATTGATGAGCTTGGATTTTCCTCCTCTAAAGGTAGCAATAATTAAGCAATGACTGTCTAAGCGCCTGAATTTTTTTTATTATGTAAAAGTAGGGATGATCGATATTAGAAAAACATCGATATTAGTTCTAAAGAATATAATATAAAATTAAATTTATCGAACATCGACTCTATTTCTATAGAATAAATGTATTGTAAACATCGATGTACCTATCTAAATATCGATGTTATCGGTAGCAAATAATACTGTTTATTCTATTTAACCAATGGGTTACTTATTATTGAAAATACAACTCTTACAAGAAAAAATTAACATACCCAGTATTTTTTGTGTACACTTTTTTGTGTAAAATATTTGCTGAATTTTTTAATGCCTTAAAAATGCAATGAAATAAATAGTTCTTTGTTCGAAATACTCCGATTACGTTGATCAGTATAAAATGAAGATCTACCATCGAATGGACGCTAGGTGGCAGAAAAAACATATTGAAGTTTCGATATTTTATCTTAAGGTGGATGTGTGATGATATCGAAGTTAAAACATCGATCTGTCGATAATATCGAAGTCAGAACGACGCTGTTTTCCTGTTAAGCATCGATATTTATTCACTATTCATGAATATCGATCATTCTATACAAACGAATTTTATCGAACTTAGGTACATACGAGTGGAATAGTAATGCCTTCTTAATGCCGTTATTGAGTAAAAATTTAACAAGAATACCAGTTTTGGAATAAACGTATATTTTGAATAAATGTTTAATTTAATTTTGCATGCTCGTGGAATCGTCTTCACATATTTTGATTTTAAGCAGACTCAATTAAGGCGCGGTCTTAGCTCAAAACTCACAAAACTGGGTTTTTTTGACGCTACGGTACGAGGAAACCCAATGAATATAACTAATGCAAAAAAATACAGACCATAGAAAAGGGTCTAAAGAAAATGTTTACGGTCATATAATATTAAATATTTGTTTAATATATCCAATAAAAAAATCGTAATTTCCTTCTCAAAAATAAACTTAGACGTTGGAGTTCTCTGTATTTTCAGCGGTAACAACATATTTTTTTGTAAGAATATAATTAGAATATGATTTTATGAAGAATTCGTCTCAACAGATATTGAATTTAATGCGTATATTCTGAGTTATTAAAGAAAAACCCGCAAATTAAATGTTTATTTGCAACAGGGTTACACTTCTGCTTTGCAATTTTTAACCTTATTCAATGTGTGGTAAATGTAGCATTAGATTACGCGGTCATATTTAGTCCGCGACAAACGCTCGCGGTGGCTGGTCGGTCCCGGCCGGTCTTCTTGTGACATAAAACTTCGTGGTTTATGTGTAAATTGTAAAAATTTATTGGAATATTTGGGAAAGTATAAGATGGATAATAAGGCTATAATGTTTTTTTGTTGAAATATACGATATTGTGTAATTTGAGTAATTGCACAAACATAACATTCTAAATCCAAAAACATATTGTGGCATTCTATTTATATGCGCATAGAATACATATTTGAATGCGCTAGGTGCAAGCGTGGTTTGTCTGCTACGTCGATCGACCGTATCGGTCATGGCTTGCATAGTAAACGTAACATGAACGAAAAATCTTCTAATATATAAAATTTCCCTGTCACAATGTTAGTTACCGTACTCCTCCATACACTTAATAGCGATTTTAGCAGAACGAAGTCTGTCGGGACAGCTAGTATTTTGTATAATATCATGTTTTCTTTTTAAGATCAACAAAACGAATCATCATCATCCTTTATCCGTCCATTGCTGAACATAGGCCCCTTCTAATGATTGCCAAGACGACCGATCTACCGATCTCTTGCCACTCGAATACAACAAGAACAATATACCATCATCATCATCAGCCTTTATCCGTCCACAGCTGAACTTAGACCTCTCCTAATGAACGCCAAGACGACCGATCTACCGATCTCTTGCCACTCGAATACAACAAGAACAATATACCATCATCATCATCAGCCTTTATCCGTCCACAGCTGAACTTAGACCTCTCCTAATGAACGCCAAGACGACCGATCTACCGATCTCTTGCCACTCGAATACAACAAGAACAATATACCATCATCATCATCAGCCTTTATCCGTCCACAGCTGAGCTTAGACCTCTCCTAATGAACGCCAAGACGACCGATCTACCGATCTCTTGCCACTCGAATACAACATGAACAATATACCATCATCATTATCATCCTTTATCCGTCCACAGCTGACAAAATACAAAATATTCAATAAACCAAATTTGATACTTTGCAATCATTTTTTACCACAATATTTTTTTATGGAATTGGTTTATTTCACATAAGTACATAGGTAGACGAAATGTTGGTTGGTCATTTTAACCAGGTGGGAAGACGTTCTCTCTCGACGTTTGCTCACTTATCATCATCATCATCAGCCTAAATCCGTCCACTGCCGAACATTGACCTCCCTCAATGAACGCCAAGACGGCTGATCCCGTGCTACTCTGATCAGGCAGAAGTGCCGTCGATGCGACTTCATCATCATCTGCGATTGTCAATCCGCCTGCTCAGCGTGGCAGTTATGAGCAAAGGCGAATTACAGATAACAGCTTACTTACATATAATTATTGTTACTAAAAACCACACATCTTTAGTAGTGAAGTGTTTGCTCACTCATCATCATCATCAGCCTAAATCCGTCCACTGCCAAACATAGGCCTCTCTCAATGAACGCCAAGACGGCTGATCCGTGCTACTCTGATCAGGCAGAAGTGCCGTCGATGCGACTTCATCATCATCTGCGATTGTCAATCCGCCTGCTCAGCGTGGCAGTTATGAGCAAAGGCGAATTACAGATAACAGCTTACTTACATATAATTATTGTTACTAAAAACCACACATCTTTAGTAGTGAAGTGTTTGCTCACTCATCATCATCATCATCATCATCATCATCATCATCAGCCTAAATCCGTCCACTGCCAAACATAGGCCTCTCTCAATGAACGCCAAGACGGCCGATCCCGTGTTACTCTGATCAGGCAGCAGTGCCATCAATGCGACTTCATCATCATCTGCGACTGTCAATCTGCCTGCTCAGCGTGGCAGTTATGAGCAAAGGCGAATTACAGATAACAGCTTACTTACATATAATTATTGTTAGTAAAAACCACAGATCTTTAGTAGTGAAGTATTTGCTCACTCATCATCATCATCATCAGCTTAAATCCGCCCACTGCTGAACATAGGCCCCTTCTAATGATTGCCAAGACGACCGATCTACCGATCTCTTGCCACTCGAATACAACAAGAACAATATACCATCATCATCATCAGCCTTTATCCGTCCACTGCTGAACTTAGACCTCTCCTAATGAGTTTGCCATAGCTCAACGTGCTGTGGAGCGTGCTATGCTGGGTGTTTCTTTGGCAGATAGGATTCGAAACGAAGACCTTCGCCAGAGAACTAAAGTTACCGATATCACGCGAAGAATAAGCACGTTGAAGTGGCAATGGGCTGATCACGCACTCAGAAGAACGGATGGCCGATAGGCCGTTAAGGTTCAAGAGTGGAGGCCGCGCTTAGGTAGACGAAGTGTTGGTCGGCCATTAACCAGATGGGAAGACGATCTCCGTGCAGTGGCAGGTCCGCGTTGGATGCTAGTAGCAAGAGATCGGTCGTCTTGGCGTTCGTTGAGGGAGGCCTATGTTCAGCAGTGGACGGATAATCATCATCGGTTGAAGACTTTCGTCTTCAAACTCTGCGGTATAGACGACGTGAGAATATGGCGAAGCTATCTAAATGCTGCCCAATCTAATTGAATCGTCCTATGGGCTTATTTAGGATACTATTATTATATACTAGCTGTTACCCGCAGCTTCGCCCGCGTGAACTTAGGTTTACGGATTTAGCATGTCTGATGATGATCATTTTCTATTTTAATAATTACTAAGTTTTTGTATTAAAATGAATATATGTCATCTTGAACATAAAGACATATATCCCTTCGCAGATTTTCTGTAGGCATATTTAGGATATATAATACTATTATTATATATTCCACCATACCTTGATCATATTATTACGTCTACCAGAGTTGATACACTACGGCCTTAGTCAGCAGACAACCGCCCGCGCCCGTTCGTATCACAGCAACACGATTTATTTTCTTTTGCATTATTTTGATTTTGCCATATCTCCTAAAGTATTCATTTAATTTGCATGATGTAAAGGGCAAAAATAATCTTCATAAAATGCACATGCTAATTAACTGATTTAAAATGATAAGGATTCATACCGTATTTGTGTAAATAACTTTCAAATTATCACGTTATAATTGCCCATTTTTTTAAGTATTAAATGGATATAGTATGATATCCCTAAGAGATAGACATATGCCATCGCGGACTTTTTTGTAGACCTATTTAAGATACACAATTCCACCATACATTATTTTGGTATATCTCAAAGGGTTTAGGCAGCGTTTTCGTTGAAAACTCCTAAGCGGCCTATTTTTTTTCGACACCTTCAACGATTATTGTTATATCTTAGCCAATGTATATAAAAACTTAATAAATTATATACATAAACCTTCCTCTTGAATTGTCCTATCTATTAAAAAAAACCGCATCAAAATCCGTTGCATAGTTTTAAAGATTTAAGCGTACAAAGGGATATAGGGACAGAAAAAGCGACTTTGTTTTATAATATGTAGTGATTCCACCATACTTTAATCATATTATTACACCTATCAGAGTTGATACACCATGGCCTTAGACACCAGACCATAAGCGTAGCCAGCCTTGGGCTCAACGTGGGGCAACAAAGGGGTTTTTTTTTAATTAAGCCGTTTGGGCTGCATCTATGCCAATTTGTTAATCTGTAAATTTTAAGGGTTTTCGGACCCGCTTTTTGTTTTGATCGCACTTTTTTTATGTAGACTAATTTTTTGATATTATGAATGAATGAATGAATGAATATACTTTATTGTGCACACATTACTACAACATAAATGAATGGCATAATAACAAAACAAAAATTATGATTGTTGTTAATATTAGAAAAAAATGTTTTATGTTTAATTAGGCACCCTATAGGTGCCAGGGTGGGGCAAGCGCCCCAGCTTGCCCCAGTGTGGCTACGCCAATGCACCAAACAACCGCCAGTTCGAATCATGGCAACACGATTTATTTTCTTGTGCATTAATTTGATTTTGCCATATCTCCTAAAGTATTCATTTAATTTACATGATGTAAAGGGCAAAAATAATTTTCATGAAGTGCAGATGCCAATTTACTCATTTAAAATGGGATTCATACCGCATTCGTGTAAATAACTTTTAAACTATCACGTTATAGTTGCCCATTTTGTAAAGTATTAAATGGATATAGTATAATATTCCTAAGAGATAGACATATGTTATCGCGGACTTTTTTGTAGGTCTATTTAAGATATACAATTTCATAACCATACATTATTTTGTTATATCTCAAAGGGTTTAGGCAGCGTTTTCGTTGAAAACTCCCAGACGGCCTATTTTTTCCGACACCTCCAACAATTATATTTATACTTAGACTTAGATAATGTATATGTCGCAGTCATCTGGTTGAATCAGTCATTTGATTGTATCACTAGCGCGTTAATTAAATGACGACATTTAATTGAATGACTAGGCCGAACGTTGATTGAACAAGCGTCGCTCATCGTCCAACTAGATAGCGGATATAACCTTTTGAACAGAGCGGACGTAAAATCAGTCAGGTGATTGGAATTTAGTTCATTTTTAATTTTTTTAAAAATATTTTTTTTTTAAATAAATTTAAAATACAATATAAAATCATAATGTTCATTGCTCAAGACTGTTTCAACCAGATGACTGCGACATATATAAAAACTTAATAAATCTACACTAATATAATTATCTACAAAAAGTCCGCGACACGCTATACCTATCTATGTCGAGTGAGGCACAATAACCATTTTTTTATTTAGATATTATGAATTTTTTTTGGACTACATTTAAACGCGTTTATTTTACTTATGCTTTGGATCCTTATCAAAATAAATTATTTCATCACTAAGTACAGTTTATGTAAATAATATTTCGACTTTCAATGATTAAAATTGGACGTTCGGTTTTGAAGTTATGGCGAAATCTATCTACACTAATATTATAAAGAGGAAAACTTTGTTTGTTTGGTTGTAATGAATAGGCTCATAAAGTACTAGACCGATTTAAAAAATTCTTTCACCATTCGAAACCTACATTATCCACGAGTAACATAGGCTGAATTTTATTCTGGAAAAAAAACAGGATTCCGTAAGATATTTGGGTTTTTCAGACACGAGGTGTAAAAAAACAACCAGAAAAGTTACTTATTTTGCGTACGCTGCCTAAACTATAAGAGATAAAACCATAAAATGTTCTAATTAATTGTAGATCTTATAATTATCTACAAAAAAGTCCACGACACACTATACCTATCTATGTCGAGTGAGGCACAACAACCATATTTTATTCAGAAATTTTAATTTTTTTGGACTACATTTAAACGAGTTTATTTTACTCTTGCTTTTAATCCTTAAGATATGAAGCTAAAGAGTTTGTTTATTTGAACGCGCTAATCTCAGGAACTATCAGTCGGATTTTAATGAAACATTTCAGTGTTCGATAGCCCATTTATCGGTAAAGATATATCATCCCGCTAAGATCCCGTTGTAAATCTTAGTTAATTATGTAGTGATATGAGTAGGAAATGTCTGATTACTTTGTAAAAAAAATAATTTTATTTTTTGTTTTTTCTTTTATTTAACTAATGATTGTAACTATGTATTATAAACATAAAAGTGTATGCATTTATGCTGGTGGTTACGCTTTTTTATTTTGAATAAGTATAACACCCATGTTTACTCTGCTCGTTGCGTATAACCATGCATCTTTCTGTGAGCAAAAATGGTTGATGGCGCGTGTGTGTGTGTTACCGTATCGCGCGTAGATATGCGGTTGTGTGAGTGAAATCGCATTTTTAAATCGTACTAAGACCGCGCCTTAATGCTTATGAGGACATTAATTATTATGTTTCGGAAATAATGATATGAAATATCTAAAACAAAATATCTAATATAGTATTGTATAATAATTTATTCAATTAATGCTGCTTTTCGCAGTCCTAACTAAACTCCAGTTATCGATATCTATACCTCTTTCATTATTACGGCGAAGTTAAAATATAAATTAGATATTATTACACATGTTAAAATATGTTCTATTTCTATTATCATTAATCATTAATATTTATTAATTTAACAAACGATATTATTTAAATTTATTAAATTAATAGATATTAATGAACAACCACACCACCTTAATCTAGCCCCATGGTTCATAAAAACAAGTTTTACGTGTTTTAAATATTAAAAACAAATTTATATATTATACAATATATTATATGGCCCCGGCAGACCTGATTCAAAATGTCTGCCCTTGGTAGGATACAAATCTGCAACGTTTGCGTGTAGGAACTGTCACCAGACGGAATCGTTTTAAAATACATAAGCTTATAATGACTGACGCCCCGAAAGGTCGGACAACAATTTTATTTTTCAACGAAAATTACCAAATCGACTCTCAAATCTCGTTAAGTGTCAAATAAGTTGCTAGCATGGTTAAATCATATACTTAGGAAGTATAACACTAGCGCCCAGTTTTTGAAAGGCAGATCAACGCAAAAATTAAATTATTTAAGTATCAAATAAGTCGCTAGAAGCATGATTAAATTACGTAATTAGATCAGCCTGTCAGTTGACATAACTACAGTGAAAAGCTGTCAAATTTGACTCTCGAATCGTATGTTAACCGCCATTAACAGCCATGCTAGTTGACATACACTTCGACCAACGTTTCAAAAACAGCTTCTAGCAACTCAATTGAGACACACTACAAGAGATTTGCGAGTCGTTTTTTTTGTTCATTCCTTTTTCCTCAGACTTTCAGAAACCGGGCGTAGTGTTAGATATATTTCTTTAAAATTCATTGTGCATGGTATTTAGGTAAAAAGGCGGAGGGATTGCAATGACTAATGAGTCTGACATTGAATTAAATGCGATAAAGGCTATAAATACAAAGGCGTAGGTTTCAAAAGAGTTTTGTTTTATTTTACAATAGCTCCCTTTTAAGAAGCTCTTTGATTATTTTTCTTAAATTTAATCACAGAACGATTTTGTACGTTTTTTTGGTATTCAATTGTAAAAACGCGTGTATTACTTTGTAAAATATTTACGTAGCTAATAAAATTACTATTAGCGAATATTAAAAAAAAAATAAAGCCATATTGTGACGTGGATGAGAATGCTAAGATAGATGCTAGGAGTGACCAGGATTGATAAAATCAGGAACGACCACATACGAGGTAGTCTTAAAGTAGCACCGCTGCCGGAGAAGATCAGAAGACACCGACTGGCATGGTTTGGACATGTTTGTAGACAGGAAATCAATCACGTGACACGTAACGTAATGGACATGCGGGTGGAAGTAGAGGAAGAGGAAGACCGAAGAAGAGATGGCTGGACGGGATAAGGAGAGATATGGAGGATAAAGCTGACCCCAAATGAATGGGAATAATAATGGCTAGGAAGATGATGATGATGATGATTGTGACGTCACAATCTATACATAAATTCTTTTTTCCTGAACTTTGATTCGATATAGTATATCTTGCTATACTTTAGTATGTATTTGAAATTTTGAGAAGTTTATGTTTTTTTTATGAATGCAATTAAATTTTTAAGGACTATTCATTCATAACTGATATTTCTATATTTATTAAGTTTATGCATGCGACTAATAGTTACAAAATAAAATCCCAACTACAGAAGCTATGCTCCATCAAGGTCACATTACTCTTGCACACAACACGAGCATTTATAATCAATTAGCGCTTTTTACTTACACAAAGATGTCTTTTACATACGACTCGAGTTCCTCAACCTAGAAATCATATAATTTAGAATCTTGTATAAAAGTTCACCTCGCTTCAATGATTCATTAATTAGATATAATGTTTTGTCTAGAAAATGTAACGAAGCAAAATAGAGGTATCCATTACTTTTTACAGACTCAAAATATATAATAGCTAAAAATAGCAAAATGGTTAAGCGGATATGGCTGAAAGTATAGCTTCCTTGCTAAGCGTAGCATAGCGAATCAGCTAGAGCAAACTTTCAAATAGCTATTTGTCAAAAATTTTAGAGAAAAAAGTATTTAATGGGCATTCTTAGTAAATGACTTGATCTACAATAATCCCTATTGTCATGTTATATGATAGAAATCTACGGAAACACAATTATTTCTCTTATTTTTATCGGATTAAATATTCATATAAGGGCCTGTTTCACAATCTCCAGTTAAGTGCCCAATAGGCTATCGGCAACATATTTGACAGATACTCCATACTCTATCTGTCAAGTATGTTGCCGATAGCCTATTGGGGACCTAACTGGAAATTGTGAAACAGGCCCTTAAACAAATAAATTTTAAATTAGTCGCGTGACAACGTCGCTAGGCATCGTTTTTATTATTAACTAGCTGTTGCCCGCAGCTTCGCCTGCGTTAACTAAGATTTACAACGGGATCTTAGCGGGATGATATATCTTTACCGATAAATGGGCTATCGAACACTGAAATGTTTCATTAAAATCCGACCAATAGTTCCTGAGATTAGCGCGTTCAAATAAACAAACTCTTTAGCTTCATATCTTAAGGATTAAAAGCATGAGTAAAATAAACTCGTTTAAATGTAGTCCAAAAAAATCAAAATTTCTGAATAAAATATGGTTGTTGTGCCTCACTCAACATAGATAGGTATAGTGTGTCGTGGACTTTTTTGTAGATATTTATAAGATCTACAATTAATTAGAACATTTTATGGTTCTATCTTTTATAGTTTAGGCAGCGTAAGCAAAATAAATAACTTTTCTTTCGACACTCTATCTAGACATATTATTGATCTAAGGTTTCAATATATAAAGTTAAAAATATTTGCTTAAATTAATCTATAGATGTTATTCAAACAATTGACGTAGTTTTACGTGGTTTTACAATAAACAATAATTTCAAAATAAACATTGTTTATGCACGAAGCTTAAACAAAAAATTAATGTAGTCGCTTTAACGAGTGTAATAGAAGCTTGCTTAGCTCTTGCTGCAATTCGTGCTCCAGATAACACTTATCTTAATTGGAATCCTATCAGCGTAATGTAAACGATACACAAACAAGCGATCCGCGCAATCCTTAGAACTCAGTAGTAATTATAAAGTGCTTAAGAATAATCGACGTTAGTTTAAATGATATATCATTAGTACTTTACTTTATAAGAAATAAACAAACGCCATTGTATAAGTAATATTATCTTAGTATTGTGTTACTTCGTCTACCTGTTGTGTTCAAGTGTTGGTCAGCCATTAACCAGATGGGAAGACGATCTCCGTGCAGTGGCAGGTCCGCGTTGGATGCGAGTAGCAAAGGATCGATCGTCTTGGCGTTCATTGAGGGAGACCTATGTTCAGCAGTGGACGGATAAAGGCTGATGATGATGATGATTATTGTGTTACTAATCGTCGAAGGTTGATTATCTTTTAACACATTAGATTCAATAAAATAAATTTACATGTAATTGGTTTCATTCTGTAATATAATTCAAAAAAGTTGAAAGGAAATTAAAATCATAAAACCGCTAAATAAGTTGGGCGTCACGGAACTAACGGCAAATGTTAAATATCTGTGGTAAGATCAGAATTGATAAAAAATACACGTTACTACAATATTATGGCGATATTATGGCGATATTATGGCGTCGCACCAATAGCAAAAAATATCTTAAACTTTTATAAAGTTCTTGGCTACTTGATCTATATAGAGCTGTTTATATCCTGCCACTTTGAGATAAACCCGTTATCAAATGGGAATTATAAAGAATTTAAGTTTAATTTAAGTATATAATATGTAGGTATAATATAATGCGGAAAAAGTCCAGCCAACCCGACGCAAAAAGGGGTTATAAATAAATTTGACGTCTCTGTGACTGTCTGTCTCTGACTTTAGGGGTGCTTGAGTGGAGCAGATTTTAATGCGGTTTCGTTTAACATAAAGAAGTTAGTAGGTTTGCTAGCGGTGATTGAGACATGTTAATTAAAATCAGCTCCGTCGTTTCCCATCAACTCTCTTATTACGTTTAGGCTTTCAAAATAAAACCTTTTCTTTAGTTCTACAGAATATCATCATCATCATTAGCCTTTATCCGTCCGCTGCTGAACATGGCCTATGTTTCTTAATGAACGCCAAGATAACCGAATATGCACTACAAGCATTATGTTTTCAAGTATCACCGAAAGTTAGTTATAAATCATTGATTGTACGTTTATGTGATGTCTCATCATGATCATCAGTTCCTATGCGTCTATTGCTGACCATAGCCATTCTTCGATGAACGCCAAGATGCGGAGCGTTTACCACTCGTATCCAACACGGAACGGTCACTGCAAATCGTCTTTCCACCATTTAAACCCCACCAATACTTTGTCCTAAATTTGTCCTCAACGTCCTTATAACGTTTGCTCAATATGAAATGCATTAAAAGAGAAGGTGTGAAGTGGCGTGTTGGCACCGCACGATCTCTAGAGGCACACACCTTCAGTTTAAACTGTATTGCAAACAGTTAAATTCAATTGTTACGACTTTATGCAACACTGAAATCTGAGGACCCAATCAAATTATCATTCATCATAACATTAAACTATATAAGCAATTGAACTTTACAGTTTGAACTGTCATTTAAAAATTAAGGTGTGTTTAGACGTGTCAATTGGCAAAAAATGTAATACCGTTGCTAATTGGTTGATATATTATTCATTGACGTCAAGAGTTTACAATTGGTGTCTAATAAAAAACATACTAGGGGCGATCAAAAAGTAATGATAAACAGGTATTTTTAAAGAAGATAAAAATCCAAAAAAAATGTTTTTCACTTCCTCAGTCCCTCACGACTTCCCAGCTAAAAAATTGTATAAATAGGACGTCATTTGTAGGAGCTACATTCATTTGAATACCAGCAGTCGGAGCGACAACACGAAAATGGAGAAACACGAAGTGAGATGCGTCATCAAGTACCTCTGTTTGAAAGAAATGTCTACCAAAGAGATACACGCTGATTTGGTGGAGACATTAGGGGACTCTGCTACTCCATATTCTACGGTGGCACGGTGGTGCAAAGAGTTTAAGCTGGGTAGAACGTCCACAGAAGATGAACATCGCGAGGGACGCCCAACCTCGTCCCTCACTGAGGAAAACGTGAAAAAAGTCGAAGAAATCGTATTAGCAGACTAAAGAGTAACCGTCAGACATTTAGCTGAGGTTACAGGGATCTCATATGGCAGCATTCAAAGCATTTTGACTAGCAAAATGAATATGAAAAAGGTCTCCGCTCGTTGGGTACCGCGAATGTTAACGGACGAACAAAAGCAAAAGCGAGTTGACATTTCAAGAGCCAATCTTGCAAAGTTCCAGGCTGACAAAGAAAATTTTTTGTCTCGATTTGTGACCAGTGACGAAACATGGATTCATCATTTTGATCCTGAGACCAAACAACAATCGATGACTTGGAAAAGGCCATCCTCACCGACGCCGAAGAAGTTCAGAGTTTCAAGCTCGGCGGGCAAGGTTATGGCGTCCGTTTTCTGGGATGCTGAGGGAATCATAATGGTTGATTACCTGGAAAAGGGAGCTACTATAACGGGCTCCTACTACGCTGATCAAATAAGACGACTGCGAGAAACCATAAAGGAAAAAAGACGCGGCAAACTCCGAGTGAAAGTCCTGTTTCATCAGGACAACGCTCCTGCACACAAAGCCGAAGTTGCGATGGCTGCCATTCGAGAAGTGGGCTTCGAACTGGTCGAACACCCGCCCTATTCTCCAGATTTAGCCCCCAGCGACTTTCATTTGTTTCCACGGCTCAAGGAACACCTCAGGGGCAAGAAATTTGACGATGATAGCGAGGTGATGGCTGCTGTAGAGGCATTTTGGGAGAGCTCTGATAAAGATTTTTTTTAAAGGGTATTTTAGGTTTAGAGAAACGTTGGACTAAATGTATCGACTTGTTAGGAGACTACGTAGAAAAATAAATTAAATTTAAATTAGAATCGTTGTTTTATTATACTCATTATCATTACTTTTTGATCGCCCCTCGTAACAGTACACTTTTTTACTTATACACACCAACATAATTTATTTCGCATTGTTCTGTTATCACAAACACATAAAACTATCAGTTCATTAAATTTATGCATAATCATTAATCTATGTTTGACAATAATAATAAATACTAAACTATATTTTTAAAATTGCGTACGTTTGAATTTTGATCTTGGGAGGATAATATATGCTAATTTGCTTGAGTAGTAAGTAAATAAGATAAGCTAGACGAGTAGTACAGCTCAAGGTAGTCAAACATAAATACGATTTGTATTTAAATATGATTTACTTTAGCTGTTGTCATATAATGTTTAGGGGAGATTCTACTGATTTCGCGTGCATTTAGGAAAAAAAAGATACATATTATATTAAAAATGTATAACATATCCGTCAAGCCGCTGGTTGATTAATTTTATTATTGGATTAGGAAGCCGTTAAACCATACAAAGGTATAGCTTCAGTTCAAAACGTTTATAACCATACTGTGACTGTAAAGATCAGTAGGTCAAATGTATTAACATATCTCAACGGTTTTTTAATTAAACTTATTCACCTAACCTGAATAGCTCAATTAATATTATCAATGTCTATATTTGTAACGTTTGTTTTTTGTTTGTTACAACAACGAGGAAAATAGATAATCCGTTTTGGGGGATTAATATATTTCGTATCCGGTAATAGATTGTTGATGGATAATTTTTTTATTGGACTTCTTATTTTTTGGCGGTAATAAATCTTAATTAATATTATTAATATCCTTTATTTTGTACCAGACAACATAGGTAAACTTAAAACTTGGAGTTTACACAAAAATGGCGGTCTTACCGCTTCAAGCGATATCTACCACACCAACCTAACCTAACCAAATGTATGAAAGAAATATATTATGTTAAAGCGTAGGAAGGCTTAATTCGTACAAAGTCGCGGACGATAGCTATATATTTCGCATATGCAATGTGGCATGCGACCCAGATATCACCTATGATGAACAATTACCTCGAACTGCTAAGTAGATTACTACAACCACTGACGTGTGATAGATACGCATACTTTAGAATAAAGCGGAAAAGAAATACCGACACGAAATTTTAATAAGAAATAAAAAATAAAACCTGGATGTGTACATCAGGCATCAATTCAAAAAAAAAAACCAAGCAATAATTCAAAAATCATGTTTTTTTGGGAAATCGCGTTTTAAGTTTCGCAATACATAAAAAGCTTTGATTGCTTCATTAGAGGCAATTTAAATATGTATTATGGTAACTTTAATATATTGTATGTGAACTAATCTTTCAAATATATATATAATTGGTATTCATTATAAAATTTGTAAAAATACAGTAGTGACTTAATTTGTTTTATGATTAAAATACTACTTAGGGCCTGTTTCACAATCTCCCGTTAAGTTCCCTATAGGCTATAGGCAACATATTTGACAGATGTTTGACAGATACTCCATACTCAATCTGTCAAATATGTTCCCTATAGCCTATAGGGAACTTAACGGGAGATTGTGAAACAGGCCCTTAGTATTTTAAATATCCTACAACATAAAAGATGTTAAAGCGTCTTGTTTTTAAATGGACGACGTGGATTTTCGGCATTCGTGTACTTGTTTTAACATCCAACATACAAGACAAATTATAAAACCTCTGTTTGAATAAGTCACCAAATTTCCAAAAAAAAAATATTGAAATTTTTATTATTTCTTCATCATTAATTCGTTGAAGGATGTATATCTAGATTGTTGGCTTGCCTGAGCTTGCTGGTCAGTAATTTTTAAAGAGAATGAGAACGCAGACGAATAAGAAGAAAAGCTTGACGAGCTTGAAGATGATTGTCGCATTATGATCGTACTATTGTCACTTTACATAGGCTTTATTTTAAGTGACAGGCGAAAGAGAATCAATTTCAATCAGATATATTTCTGCAAGTATGTGAAAACGTTGAGTAGGTAATTAAGTTAGAGAATAAAAGCATACGCCATCACATAATTCGCTTGAATCTGGAGCCATATAATTAGAGAAAACTGGACGTTTTCAAAAATATTGGGTAATTCCTAAAGTGGCAAATACTCGAGGACCAAGCCCGTTTCGCCAAGAGAAAAGGAAATACAGAACAAATCTTGAATCTAAGGAAAATAATCGAAAAGTTCTATGGGTTTAAAGTACCAGTTATCATGACGTGCTTTGTAGATTATTAGAAGACGCTGAATTGCGTAAAATGGTAAAAAATAAAAATTGTGGAGCGTACTGATGGAAGCGGGAGTACTGAAATATTTGGTAGTTTTAATCATTAACCAGTCTTGAAATGGGCTTGGCTATAAATACCAAAAAGTGCAAGCTGATGGCTGTTAATTCAGCCTTCTGATTCACTTAAGGACTTTGAAAAGGTTAAGGAGTTTATATATATTGGTTGCCTATAAATGAATAAACAATAAGGAAAGTTACGAACCAGAAAGCCAAGGAAGAATGGGGATTGCAGTGACTGCAATGACGCAACTTAATGGAAAACATGTTAAGGTTGAGTTTATTTTCTAAATTAATAGTTTTGCGAAAAATTATCCAGTACAATGGGTTCTAAATATTACAAATATTGTATATTACAAATATCGCAATGTTGAACCACCAATGTTAAAATAAAAGTGACAACTGACAAGTGACAAACTTTGCATTACAGACTATGACGTCACGAACTGACTCGCGTTTATTGTCACGTAATCAATGGGTCTATTTCCGTAAATTTGTTTCTCAAAAACATTATTTAATCTTGTTAATTATGATCAGAATACTAGATATTTTGCAATCCTTTGTCTTTAATTACCATGTTAATTAAAAATTATACATTGTTTTTGTTACTGTCAACTACCGTATTGAATTGTACCCATTTTTAAAGTAAAGATATTTCGTTTTATGAATGAATCTCATAATCTTGGTTTTGTTAATTATTACGGTTTACTATTAAACGTGCGGTGTTATTTGTATTGAACTAACTATTGCCCGTAGCTTCACCTGTGTTACTAAGATTTACAACGACACCTTAGCGGGATGATATACTCGTATAGTCTAATCTCTCCCTAATAAATGGGTTATCTTACACTGAAAGAATCTTCCAAATCCGAGCAATAGTTCTTGAGTTGCCCCTACAAACAAATAAACTCTTCAGCTTTGTATTATTAGTTTAATATAGTATAATTTCATAGATAAAATTCAAGTTTAAATGAATACCAAAACCATATAAGTAATATGTAAGTACGTAATATATAGGCGAAGGCCATTTAAAGAAAACAGTAAAATGACTGATAAAAAAATAAGTAGCACAAATTATTCTAAGGGCCTGTTTCACAATCTCCAGTTAAGTTCCCAATAGGCTATCGGCAACATATTTCACAGATAGAGTATGGAGTATCTGTCAAATATGTTGCCGATAGCCTATTGGGAACTTAACTGGAGATTGTGTAACAGGCCCTAAATATAATAGAAGTAAATATTTTAAATTATGGTAAATATGTAAAACATTATAATTCTTGTTATAATTGAGTTTTTTAAGCATCAAAGTTTAAATGCGCACACTTGACCCACATGACTCATATCTAAACGTTACAAATAGGCACAACTTAATATATATTACATAGTTACAAAATAAGTTAAAATCTGGATTTTAAATTAAGTAATACCTAAAGCTTTTTTAAAACAATTGAAAACTAACAAGTGTTTAAGCGGTTTTGTTAAAGCTGATCCAGACATATGTCAGCAGTTTTCAATGGTTCGATTGGCAAGAACTTCAATTTCACTACTTAACCTCAATTTAATATCACGCCAGCCAGCCCTAAAAAGCTATACTTTGAACTTTGAAAGGACTAAAAATCCTACTTACAATTTTTTTATGTTAGTTGGACAGGCAAAAGTGAAGACGAGCAAACGATGGGAAGTGGTTAGCGTCGCCCATAAACATATTAAGTAAGCCAACCGTGACCTATTTTTATAGCATAGGAGGGCAAACGAACAGTCGAAGTCTTGCGACTATCGACGCCCATAAACATCCCCATAACCAGAGGTTATGCAGATGTGTTGCCCTCCTTTTCCCCACCCCCCAATGGGCCACCGGAAACTCACAAACCACACGAAACATGACAGCATAACAGCCACTTTACGCCGGTATTATGTGAGCGAGAGGTACCATCCCGATCGTGCCGGCCCAATTTGGCTGCAAAGCACAATGGCACTACCTCTGGACCTGGACTAAGATACTTTGTATTCCAGTAATCGGTGCCTGTTAGAATTAAGAGCTTCTACGGCGTATTTCACAACAACCGAGCTTATATAATTAATTGGAAATGTAATTCCTATTATCGGAATTTCTATTTGCTATTAAGTCAATAAGTGTCCGGACGACCGAGCTTTGCTGTAAAGTAGCATACTAAGTTTGATGAGAATCGTTTGAGCCGTTTCCCAGATTCAGATTATATTATATTACAAGAATTGCTCCTTCAAAATGATATGAGTTGGTTGACCGAGCATATGCTCGTTTTTTTTTGTTTTGTTTTATAATTAACAGAAATATTTGGCATTAATATTTTTACATTCCCGACGTAAGTAAAATTATTACTTTAATCAGCTGTCTTAGTGTCATTCAATGTGTATCTAAAGAGTAATTTGAAAAAATCCTACTTAATATTTTAAACGCGAAAGTTCGTAAGTATGGATGTTTTCTTACTCTTTCACGTAAAAACTACTGAATGGACTTTAATGAAACTTTACTATAATATAGCCTATACATCACGGCTATAATTTATCCCCGTACTCCAACGGGAACGAGAAGTACGCGGGTGAAACCGCGGAACGCTGCTAGTTGAATAAGAATGAGCGATCTATGGAAGTCCGGTGGAAGGAATGCTAACGATGGAGGGTGAGGAGGAGCTGATATGGTTGGAGCTTTCAAGTGAAACAGCTTTGCTGTGTTTCGGAGAGAAAGACCGGAGGCTGGCACCGGGGCTTCTTAACATCTTATGTCTCAGAATAGCCAACATATCTTTACATAGTATGAAACAAAGTCGCTTTTGTATGTAAGCTTAAAGCTTTAAAAGTACGTAACGGATTTTGATGCGGTCTTTTTAATAGATAGAACAATTCAAAGGGAAGGTTTATATGCATAATACATGCACAATATATTATCCCGCTCAGATCCCGTTCTAAATCTTAGTTAACCGCAGGCGAAGCGGCGGGAAACAGCTAGTAAATATTAAATAACATTCAAACATAATAAATATCATAAATATATCATATTTAAAAATATTTAATTTATATTGAGATATTGTAATTATTTGTATAATATTGTTTAATTAAAGTATGTACACAAAGATAAGGGTTTACTTTTCTACATATAAATGCCTACAAACATGTCATGTTTGAGTGTAGAAAGTTGTGTTTAGTTAATATGTATCTCCTTACCCTAAAAAATGGTAGTTTAATAATATTTAGTCATAGTATTTAATATATAAAATTTGTGTATAATATAATAAGAATCTTAGATTAATATAAAAAATAATCAATATCATATTATGTATTTCCGTTGTCGGGTATCCGTCATACAATTGTCTTTGAGAACTTACCACGGGAATTGGGACCAGATTGACGTGGTGTAAAAAGCGTCCAAAGATATTATTATTATTTATTTTACCTAGAATATACCTACATATACGAAAATATGCATGAAGTATACAACATATTAACATTATGAATACATATTATTATACCTACAATATTTTAAGTAAACTTACACGCGATATATTATTATTTGACGTAATAGTTATTACTATCATCATCATTTTTTTCTGTCTACTAGACATAGTTATAAATAATAACATACTTACAATAGGACAAACACACTCATGCAAATATGTGCATCGACGATACTCCTAAGCGAATCTCGCAGTCCTTTCAATAGTAGGTGTCGCGTGAATGTTTGAGCCTTTTGAGGGTTTGTTTGTAGTTTCCATAGTGTATACTGTTATGTAGGCCTCTTTTAATTAACGGCAAGACGTTCCAAGAAGTATCCAAGCAGGCCCCCTAGACAAGTGGCGAAAACGCTAAACGAATAGAATACTTATTGTATGGGAATGACACTAGTTTACGATATGTAATTTGACAGCTATTGCTATTCCCAAACTATGGGATATATACTATAATATTCTATTCTATTTCTATTCGTTTAGCGATTACTAGAGTTACCCTCTACATCGTTATCGTACCTAATACCTATTACTGATTTTATGAATTAATGTTTGTTGCATTAGAAAGAGTTTAACCTAATCTATGAAAATTATATTGTCTCAAGTTGTTACTATTTATAATAATATTAGTCTATGCTATTAAATTATATAAAATAGTGGTATTGTCTAAGGCTCCTGTTATTTAAATTGAATAATTTTATGCTATTTATTATTTTTAAGCATCGGTTCATTCATTTTTCATTCATCGAAATTGAGGTGATGATTTCAATTCAGCGACTTCAACGTCCTTGTATTTAACTTATAGTATAAGAGCTCACGACGGCCAGACCTTAGTTATTTTATATCCTAAAGAAAATATAAAAAATGAGCCAAATACTTTAACAACAATGTACTTATTTTATACACCTTTACTACCTGTTACCTGCCCAGGTAACCACAATCAAAGTCTATAGTCGCTGTTTGCTTTACCTGTGTTAGAGACACAGAAAGGAACTCTTAACTTAACATCTATAATCTTAACAAACTTGCCCAAACTAGTCTGTCGAATTAGACGACTATACTGTGTAAGTTTCATTAAAATCGATGTAGTAGTTTTAAGGTTCTTCCAGACAAGCGACGAGACACGAACTTCTAATAATATTATATAAAGATTATAATTTTGTTGTAAAGTATTTTAACATCTGTCAATCCTAAAAAATATTTTTTCTTGTGTGTGTGTGTGTAAGTAATTAAAACTACTTTTTATTCGCATAGCTTACTGCCCCGACACAATATGGTTAATCGCTATAATATATGCAAATAAGTTCTTTATTATGGATCCCGTGTTAGAATAGTTGGAAATCATAAATTATAATATATTTTGATATAATCTTGACGTATAATGTTAAAGGTTATAATATGCTTACGTTAAATATTTAAATGCAGCTGGCCATTAATAAGAACTCAGAAGTCTGTATTTTTTAAAATTTGACACGCATGTAACCCGTAATCCGTTACACTCAAGAATCAAGATTGAAATGTTTCAATATGTAAGCTGTAAAGCCACCGCGTACTTCACAGCCCACAGGTACTGTACACGCAACAAGCATTTCATCGTCCTTGAATTATATCCGAGTAATACTGTCTACACTCATTCATAACATATATACAACGTCCAATAAATATCATAAAGTAAATTATAAGACAACTTTAAAATTCTAAACTTAAAAAGTTTAAGACTTTAGATTTAGTAATCCAAAAAATACTAATCAGTGAAAACAGTAAAATATATATCACAAAACTACCTTATCAGCTAATAAACTTCTTTATAATGTAAATTTATGACATTCAAAATAGTCGCCGAAGTGAAGTTTGCCGGCGAGCATTACACTAATTTTACCGAACTTTATAATTAAATTATCGAAAAATAACATTCTACTCACCCCTTTCTACGCCTGCGGATGTAACAGCTGCTGTTGCTGTGCTACTAAACTTTTAGGTTATAGTTTCAAGTTCTAAATCATCGAGCCACGTGTTTTTAAAAATAGAGGGAAGCGCGGAACCGGCCGCCGCGCTGGTTAAATACGGAATGAGCGATCTTCGTCAGTTGTGTGACGTGTAGCAACTAGCATATACGACTGTAGTCTGTACGATATGAAATACTAGCGGTCCGAGCAAGTGAGACTGAATGTTGCGTCAACTCATGGCCGCCATGACGCCAGACGCGACACAAAGGCAAATGTTATGCACAAAAAACTTTCATCGTACTAGAGTTCGAAAGCCCAAATATCGCATGCCTATTCCAGACCCCATTTCGCACAGGTTCATTGGGACATTAACACAGAGGATTATGATTTATGTCTGTTTTATATGATGAAATAAAAATATCACAAAATAAAAAATAAAATAATAAATAGGTATAAAATATAAATTATATTTTTTTTCGAATTTTTGTTAATTATTAAAAAATATAAAACTTGGTTTAGTCACTTTTACACTTCAAAATTAAAAATAATCACTTTGTCTGTGTCACAAACTTATAATAAGTTTACAGTATTTTACTATTTTTATCTTATAATTTAATGGTTGACCGTTTGAACTCTGAAATTCGTGATTCGATGTTTTTGTCTATTTTTCTTTGATAGCCATTGGATTTGTTTTCTTCATATTAGCAAAATAATCACACTATCTTACAATTATTGCTTATCGGAGCATGACCAGCCACTTGTTTTTGAATCAATATACGGCTGGACAAATACACACCTTATATTTATAAAATAAATCTTTATTGACATTGTTTGTATAAATAATTATATATATTAGTTGTATAAATCATATCAGTATAGTTTCGAAAACACGCTCCTTACACCCGGTTTCTGAAACTTTGGTCAAAGTGTATGTCAACTAACATGGAGGATAATGGCGTTTAACAAACGATTCCAGAGTTAAATTTAACAGCTTTTCATTGTAGTGGCTATCCCAATTGACAGGCCGATAAAATGTAATGTAACCATGCTTCTAACAACTCATTTGACACTTTAAAAAATTAAAAAATCAACTGTCAAGTCTCTTGGACTTGACAGTTGATTTGTTAATTCTTGCGTTGATCAGCCTTTCGGAAATCGGGCGTTAGTGTAAGAAGTTAATTGTAAGAGGAGGTTCATTTTTATAGTATTCTAATCTATTTTTATGTGAATTTATATGTCACATTTTCCCTGGCATAGCTCAAAAAGATAATTATGGAATCCTTTGTGTTAGTTTAAAAATGAGCGAAAATCCCTTTATAGTTTAGGACCTGAGATCCCACAGACAAATGCAAATACAATAAAGTCATAAAATGGGGTGTCTGAATAATACCATTCTTATTTTTATCAGCTACTTCCTAGCCTATTTTAAAACTTGTAAATATTAAACAAAATAATCTTTGTTGATTGTAATTCGCAGATTAAACAAAAACAGAAGGTAACCAAAATACTGCGGATTCAGTGAGCGCTATGAATCATTATTTTAAACATAGATACCTAGTTGGCACAATTTAAACTAGGGCAATTTAAATAGATTTATCTTGTTAATGACATACGTTGTGTACTTTATGATAAAAGGTAAACAATTTGAGGCTGAAATCTTATAGGGACTACGATTCGATACTTTAGTGGGTATTGTGATCATAGTGCGAGAGCATATCTTTTATCTTTGCTTTTATTTCCGTTATAACCTGCCATAACCAGATTAATACGGTAGCATTTTTAATCTTATTGTATCTATATAAATAAAAATAAATCTACGATTTGTATGTACGCACATAACTTAAGAACTACTGAACTAAATTAAATAATTCTTTTTATGTCGTGTTGGTTATCGTCAGGACAAGGTTTATACGAAAAAATATTTGATAACCCAAAACATTTTTGGGGAGGGCAAGACAACGTTTTCCGGGTTTAATTTGTAAAATGAATCAATGAAACGTATCTTTGTACGCCCGTAACTTCGGAATATCTGCACGAAATTAGATTTTTTTTTAAATGTTGGTTATCGCCAGGACAAAGATTGAATATATGAAAATGATGACAGAACATGGGCAAGCACATGACAACGTTCGCCAGGTTCAGCTTTATGAATTATATAATTCTGATCACCATGTATCCTAGCATTAGGGATATGTTAAATTCACATAACATTTAATATTCCATTCTAAACTTATAGTACCTGTTTGCGTCTGAATTGTGGTTCTCAAATATAAATTTTGTATGCGATTTTTACTTGTGTATCCACATTTTTGTGAAACAAGCTTTAAATAAACATCGTCTGGAAATAACTGAATATTAAGTTTGATAATGAAAAGCTGTTTCCATAAACTTGATAACGGACGAAACAGGTCCATTATATAACCACATTCGGTAAGATAACCGGACCGAACGAGTCGTAAGACACACCTCCAGTCTCCACTTGCACTGTCGACAACGTCAAACTAATTCCAATGGCCGTGCCACGAAGGACGGCTGATGCAAGCCGCGTTCAGAATTACTATTTACTAAACCACACACGCGAACTTTTTACCTCCGCGAGTATATTCACCCCATTATGTAGTAAAAATGTTAATCAATAACACTTTCATTCAATTTCAATCGATATAAACGATTGTGTGAACTAACGTAACATTTTTTAAATATTAATGTAGAGAAAAAGTTAAATGTCACGGCATCGTTAATATTGAAAAAAAAATATAAGTACGTACATGTCTAGATCACATTAATTAAAACAAAAGTTATAATTATAATATATCTATATGTACCTATATCGAGTCGATGATATTATATTATATCTACGTAACAATATTAACAATAAACAACAATCTCAAACTAAAAACTTATAATTAAAAATTAACGAATTAAATTAATTAATTAATTATTAGTCGATGATAAAATACTTTTACATAATTTTAGGATTTTAAAAACCTGTACGGAAACGAAGAATAACAATCACACAAAACTATATCAAATTCCCATTTTCAAATTCCCAATTCCCATTCCTGCGGCGATAAATTATAGCTTACTTACTATGTGTAACCCTGATGGATAAGCTATATTATTGTAAAGTTTCATCAAAATCCATTGAAAATCTTTTACGTGAAAAAGTAACAAACATCCACACTTACAAACTTTCCCCTTTATAATATTAGTAGGAAGGATACCATATTCCATGAAAATATTTTCAGAATACTCTTGAAACGCATATTCAGTTTGTCAGTGCAAATTTCAATGTCGTACAAATTGTCAAAGCTTAAATTGTCAAAGCTTAAATTAACAAAGCTTAAACTGTCAAAGCTTAAATTCGCGAAAATGATGCTGTGTTTAATAAAACCAAAAATGTTCTAGTGAGAATCTAACGTTGACGGTATGGAAACGCTAGTGAAAATGAAACATTTTCAAATTACATATATAAATTTCCTATAAATTTATATCGGATTTTTACATCGATCTATATATGCAATTATTTTAAGACTTTAAAAATTATATTTACATTTACAGGTAGAAACGACAGCCGGGAGAGACATGTTAAAAGAACCTTGTTTACGGGTTTTGAGATCTTAAAGTTTTTTTTCCGACATTTTCAATATTAATAAATAGAAAACACATTATTCTAACGCTTGTGCGTTGACCTTTTAAGCTAAGTTTAACTAAGATTTTTAACACTATTATTAACATACGATTTAAAAAAAAAATCTTTTTTATGTTATTTGAATAGGCAATGGGAAAGGGTTGATCTACCTTCAACTTCATAGGGCGACGTCTGTGGTGCGGTCCGGGATGGGAGACGTTTATTTAAGAGGGTAATCCAGTCCAAAAAAAAAAAAGATTACGATAAAGTATGAATTGACGATGAAGTAATAAGTTCAACATAAAATCTGATCCACACATCGTTCACATAAATCAGGCCAAATAGTTTCAACGCCTCGCCGGTTAAATAGTTGATGTTACTGCCCAATTAAGGGCGTTTAGATCCATCATATCCGATTGGGTCAGATAAGTCAACACGACTCTGATGTAACTTATTATCCGAGATAGTTTGATCTTTGAAAATGTATAGTACCTATAAAAAAAGTAAAGTATCAACCCTTTATGTCCCGCTGTTGGGCACGGGTCTCCTCCTCGAAATAAGGCGAGGCGGGTAATGGGCCAATCGTTTAGGATATTGGCCCATGTATAGTATACGTAAATTAATATCTATAATAACAGTGTACTTTATGTCAATGAATGAGTAAAGTGTTCTTTACTCATTTATTGACATAAACTGAGAGACTAAAAAAATTGGCTATGTCAAATTCGGTTTACGGATAAAGGCTGAAGATGTGATAATTTTATGAAATACTAGCTGTTGCCCGCAGCTTCGCCTGCGTTAACTAAGATTTACAACGGCATCTTAGCAGGATGATATATCTTTACCGATAAATGGGCTATCGAACACTGAAATGTTTCATTAAAATCCGACCGGTAGTTCCTGAGATTAGCGCGTTCAAATAAACAAACTCTTTAGCTTCATATCTTAAGAATTAAAAGCATGAGTAAAATAAACTCGTTTAAATGCAGTCCAAAAAAATTAAAATTTCTGAATAAAATATGGTTGTTGTGCCTCACTCGACATAGATAGGTATTGTGTGTCGTGGACTTTTTTGTAGATAATTATAAGATCTACAATTAATTAGAACATTTTATGGTTCTATCTTTTATAGTTTAGGCAGCGTACGCAAAATACTAACTTTTCTGGTTGATTTTTTACACCTCGTGTCCGAAAAACCCAAATATCTTACGGAACCCTGTTTATTTCCAGAATAAAATTTAGCCTATGTTACTCGTGGATAATGTAGGTTTCAAATGGTGAAAGAATTTTTGAAATCGATCCAGTACTTTTTGAGCCTATTCATTACAACCAAACAAACAAACAACGTTTTCCTCTTTATAATATTAGTGTAGACTAGCGGACCCGACAGACGTTGTCCATTAGATACAAATCGATCCAGCTGTTTAGTTGCAGTATAGATAAATAACCAAGATATCGACTGCAGCGCCATCTGCCGGGCTGATTTGTAAATCTAAACCATTCTCGAATCCACCTGAAGGTACACAGAAAATTCCATTAAAATCGGTCCAGCCGCTTAGGAGGAGTTCAGCGATAATACACGCACAAAAGAAATATATATATCAGCATCATCATCATTAGCCTCTATCGGTGAAAGCAATGAACGCCAAGACGACCGATCCCCGCGACTCGCATTCAACACGGACCTGCCACTGCACGGAGATCGTCAGAAGAAATATATATAAAAAGATTAATTCATTGCTCATCAAAAAATGGTCGTGGCTATATTGTTTTATTAAATTCATTTTAACAATTTTTATCAAGCAATGATGCTATTATTTTTTAATGATTGTAAATAAATTATCTTTCTTTGTGTTAACTATTTTTATTGTTTAAGATATCGATAACTAATCGATAACTAAATTGACTAGCTTGCTAGATAGCTATGGACAGAAATCAATCATCTGTGGCCTAAATTTGTTTGATTATCAAGAGTGAAAATAATTTAAAAAAATGATAAAAATTAATTTAATTAAAAATAACCATGAACCCTTATCAATAGGCAAGCTATCATGGGCGAGTTTTTAAATCAAAAGTATTTCATAAATATAGGTCGCATCTGGTTGTCAGATGGGTGAAGGGCGACTCATAGTTGACGGCCCAATAGTCCGGGTTCGAATCCCGCCAATTGAATATAGCTTAGCTACTTATATTTTATGTTATAACTAGCTGTCCCGACAGACTTCGTTCGCCAATATTAAAATTGCAATTACAAAATAGGGGTTGATCGTAGAAGGGTGAAAATTTAGGGTTGTATGTATTTTTGTATGCTGTATCATAAAAAAATAAAAACAAAAAATTTCGTCCAAAAATTAAAAAAAAAAAATTAGGGGTGGACTACCCCTAACATTTAGGGGGATGAAAAATAGATGTTGGCCGATTCTCAGACCTACTGAATATGCATGTAAAATTTCATAAAGATCGGTCAAGCCGTTTCGGAGGAGTACGGTAACTAACATTGTGACAGGGAAATTTTATATATTACTAGCTGTCCCGACATACTTCGTTCTGCCAATATTAAAATTGCAATTACAAAATAGGGGTTGATCGAAGAAGGGTGAAAATTTAGGGTTGTATGTATTTTTGTATGTTGTATCATAAAAAAATAAAAACAAAAAATTTCGTCCAAATATTAAAAAAAAAATTTTAAGGGTGAACAACCCTTATCACTTAGGGGTATGGAAAATAGATGTTGGCCGATTCTCAGACCTACTGAATATGCATATAATAATAATAATAATAATAATAATATAACTTTATTGCACACACATAGTTTAACATAATAATAATTTATACATAAAATGAAAAGGAGAAGTACAACAAGGCGACCTTATCGCTATAAAGCGATTTCTTCCAGGTAACCATATATTGAAAGAATAAATTACAAAAGGAGAAAGGGTGTGCGCCAGAAGTTACAACATGTAATTATAATTTATACAAAAAAAACACAAAAAGCAGCACTAAAACTAAACATTATAAAAATAAATTGCACTATAATATCATACGATGAATAAACGAAGAAGAAGAAGAAGAGAGAAAAAAAAAAAAAAAAAAAACGAGAAGCATCAAAGAAAGATGGCTTGTAATTTGTGTTGATAAATAATTAAAATTAAATAACAAAATATATTATATATTTAAGCATCTAAATAATGTTCTCTGAGGAGTCCCTTAAAAATGTTGAGACTCTTAGCTTCCTTAATACAATTTGGCAATGAGTTCCAAAGACTAACGGATGTAGCAGCAAAAGAGTTACTATAAAATTTAGTTTTTTGTTCGGGTACATTTAATTTATATACGAAACGTGTAGTTCTCAAATTGTTTTCAGATGAAAAAGTAAACATTTCTTTTAAGTAATCTGGAGTCCTAGGGTCAAAAAGAACATTATAAAGTAAATGCAATACATGTGTATTCCTGCGAAGGTGGATTGGAAGCCAATTGAGAGTTGTTCTATATTCAGAGACATGGTCAAACTTACGAAGGCCAAAGATGAATCTAATACAGAAGTTCATTATACGCTGAAGCCTGCCTAACTGATCCTCCGTTAGGTTGATATAACTCACATCAGCATAGTCAAGAATAGGAAGTAGTAAGGCTTGAACAAGCGCAGTTCTGGTGGGTATAGGTAAGAAATTTCTCAATCGCCTTAATGAAGCAGATGCACCATATATTTTCTTGCAAACAGTGTTAATTTGTTGAGACCAAGAAAGAGTATTATCAAAGATGACTCCTAAATTTTTAACTGTATCGCTATACCTTATGTGAACTCCATCCAATATGATAGGGGAAATATTAACCCAATCCACTCTTTTTAGTAGACCTTGACTGCCTATTATTATGGCTTGTGATTTATTGGGATTGAGTTTTAAACCATGATTGTGTGTCCATTTGGTGATGGCTGAAAGATCTTGATTCATATATAAAATAGCATTGTTCAAGTCATCAACACTAGACTGTATATAGATTTGAAGATCATCTGCATACATATGGTAGAAACATGAAAGGCCCTTAGTAATGGAATTAATAAATATAGCAAAAAGTAAAGGTGAGAGCACACCACCTTGTGGGACACCGGACGTGGTACCACACCAGTTTGAATAAACGTCATTAACTCTAATGCGTTGCCTACGATTATTTAAGTAGCTATGAAACCAATTTATAAAGTATATAAAATTTCATAAAGATCGGTCAAGCCGTTTCGGAGGAGTACGGTAACTAACATTGTAACAGGGAAATTTTATATATTAGAAGAAGATATTATTTCTACTTTATCATCAAACTTTTTTGTCGAAATAGATGTTTATGTTGATCATTCATCATAATAATTATTCATCATTCATCATAGTATCTTTGTAGGTAGATTGGGTCGCTACCTATACCAGAAAAGCAATGGTGCTTTCTATTTAAACTCTATGGTATACAGCCTTTTTTTTAAATTAATATCCTCTTGATATTCTATTTTACAATAAAAATTATGAAGATGTTTTTTTTTTGGTTTAAAAATATTTGCTATTTTAGGTTTGTATCGTTATTATAATTCAATTGTTGCTTTGTATAAAAAAAACCTATTATTTAGAATCAGTCCTTAACCACGAGACCATTTTTTCCCGCATTTAGATATAAATTGCGAAAACAGCATAGAAACGGACGTGTTTTTGTACTTGAAAACATGTGACAGAACAACTGCGGATATATGATTTAAATAACGCTTACATTTTGAATCCTGCACAACATTCGCTGAGATAAATCACCATATATTTGTTCCATTGCTGTTCCCATGCGAAATACACTATTATTAGTCAATCTATTCAAATCCGACTGCAAGCCGTATAATGTTTTCTGCGACATTGTATCGCACAGGATTCGAATTTGCATATTCAAAATATTGATGGACAAATAGTAGACACGTAGATATACAATATCTAGACACACAATAAATCCCAAAACTGATTTACCGATGGGAAGGATGTGCCGTGATTACGGCTGCATGGGCATCAGCATCTTACTTTTTTCTCGACACGGCTTCATTTATGTTTCAGAGAAAAGGGCAGGACATGCTGTGCAATTATTGGCAGAGACTTGATTTTTTTTTCGAATGGACATATGCTGATGGCCAAAAGGCCTTTACGCTAAATCGGAAGAGTAGATGAGCAGATGGTTCATCTAACAAAGAGACTTGACATCTTTCCTCTTAGGATAAGTAATACGTGAACGGGTTACCTGGATTTTATGGGTGACGTAGTCGACTAACACGTCACACGCGTCCAGTTTGCATTTTTTTTGAGGCAAACAGACTGTCGCTTTACCTGATAGTAGGGGATAGCGACATTCACAGACACCTGCTAATGCTCTGGGCATTAGCAGGTGCGTTGCCGGCCTTTCAGATATGAGTATGCTCTTTTCATGAAGGTTCCTAAGTCGTATAGGTTCAAAAATACTTTAGGCAAATTAAGTGGTGTAATCAAGAAACGGAAAAAAGATTTAGGGCCTGTTTCACAATCTCCAGTTAAGTACCCAATAGGCTATCGACAACATATTTGACAGATACTTGACAGATAATCCATACTCTATCTGGAGATTAACTGGAGATTGTGAAACAGGCCCATAAAATAATATAGCAAAGCGACCTGATGATAGCACTTAATGACAACTGATTAAGATTTTTCCTACATTGAGACCCATGTTCAGTTCTTTATTATCCTCGACAGTTACCAATGTGACAAATCAAATGAATCATGGCGATTCGTTTGATTTGTCAAACTACATGTTACGCGTGAATGTTGTACGGGTATTTCATATTACGTTATTTTCATATTATGTATTGATCTTATTTGGAGTTTTTAAAGTGACACTCTTATTACATCGTCTAATAATTTTTCGTCTGCGTGTTGCATGTCGCGTGACGGTCGGAGGCCAATATAGCGGCGCCTATAGTTCGCACCAGCTGACCGTGTAGTATTGACTATTTCTCATTTGTACCAGACGCCAGTGCTCCACGCTACTTTGTTAAACGTCTATAATGTGAAAAACAAAAGTTCACCTCAGTAAGGTTTCATAAAACCACACAATCCTTTTTTTTTACTCACTTTGTTCTAATACTGCTTAGCTTCAACGTGAGCTATATGAATCTTATCATTTCGCGGCGCACGAAAAGGCTACGCTCATTTGTCAAACTTCGCTTTGCAAGAAATATTTATGCGCATACGCATAGTAGCGTTGCAGTGGAGAAAATCACATGCATTTTCTTTCTTAAGTGTAATAATATGTGACTATTAAAAACTTACCCATTATTTTTGAAATCGGCTGATGATTTCAGCCCTCGACTTGGAAATAGGCGTGAAAAAATATGCCGCAATTAACCTAGTAAAGTATAGTTTTAAAATAACACTAGTGATCGTTCTCATCTAACTATATTTATGTATGTACATTGAAAAATTTCAACAATAGTACTTGGTACGCTTCGGACGCTTTCTTTTGGGGACAACTCTTCGGCAAGCTTTGCAAGGGATGCAGCTGGGTATGTCGTCTTCTTCACATTGAATTTGCTTGCAGGAGTGTGCCGCTGGCTTGGCTTTAGCTGGTGCCTTTGGTGTGACCAGTTCTACCTGAAGATAAAGAAATGCCATCAAGGGCCGCTGCATATACATAATAAAAATAAATTGATGTGACTGCGTCATACTGCTTGTTATCAGAGCATTCAATTTTACTGTCAGTCGATAGATATTTTACATTAAAAAATGGTTGCCTGTAAAGTCGGTATACGGGCGAAAGTTTTACGTGACAACGACTTTGAGTGGTAAACTAATTTTAATGTGAATATTCATTCGTATAGTAGGAAGAGGGATGAAATAATAATGTCTGTCTCTCTCGCTCTTAGGCGGGCTAACCATGCCCGAGTGGAAGGGACGCGTGCCTCTCACTCGCTCTCATTCTGAGCGCATAACGTGAGCGGAGCGTAACGCAGTTTCTTGAAGTGTCACCCGGCAAACCAATTTATAAGACGTTGTCACGTCAAAATAAAAATAAATAGGTAATAAAAATAAAAATATTTAGACTTGTTTCCTTTTAGCACTTATTTTAGCTTTTAGCATACAGCAATAAAGACGTGCTACCTCATTACCTAAGTTAGAGAGAAAAATAAAACGATATATCAGAATATGCTGGATAGTCTTGGATAATTATTCATTTAGATAATCTTTGTTATACCTATATTATATGAAATGTTAAAAGCTTAAATTTTACTATACATGGCTTTTTTCTTTAGTTAAAAATACGCATGTTTTGTATTTAGTATATGTATCTTTATTATAACAAATTGTTAAAATTGTTGAAATAAAGGCTTGTAATATAAATGATAAGATAACAATAAAACCTGTCAATGGCTACGAAACAAAACATATTATGTTAACAGATACACTGTAAAGTAACTTTTTTTCTAATTTTGAATATATTGTAATGAACAATTTTTACAGAAAAAGTTACAGGTGTGATATATTTTTGAGAGCGGTGAGATTTACCTCTATATTTCCTGTACGATTCGGCTCATCTGTTTGTTTGCCAATTTTCAAAAGAAATATGTCTTTATCGGGACGAAGGACCTTATGTGCTTGTACACCTTTGGGCGCGTCTTTTGGTGTGATGTTGCACATATTGTCGTATACTTCTTTTTTACTGTAGATGAGCTCCGAGTTTAGAGGCGTACGATTTGTCAGAGCCTCACATATGTCCTCAGGAATCTAAAATAAAACAAATTCTTCATACTCTTCGTGGAAGCACATTGAATTAAACTTTGTATAATTGTTTTATCCATTTTACAAGATACATGTCAGTAGTTTTTGTTAGCATAAATCACATTTGTAATTGTTAGTTTGTACATTTTTAGCGTTTTATTTTTAGGATGATAAGTATCATTGAATTGGTAAAATATTTATATTAATAATAATATCTATGGATGCTTTTACACCACGTCAATCTGGTCCCGTGCTAAGTTTCCAACGAACTTGTGTTACGGGTACCAGACAACGGAATTACTTATATTTAATACTTTTTATATTAATACATATTTATGATTTTTATTATATAAATACACATCCATGACCCAGGAACACAAACTTTTTTGTTCCCTGGCGGGATTCGAACCCGCTACATCAGGCTAGAGCGTCAACGCGGTAACCGTTGAGCCACAAAGGTCGTCAATCATACATGAATTTAAGATTTAGTGAATATACGAACCTGAAAATTCAGACTGTTCCCTTGTTCGGCTTTTCCTGGATGCCCGCAGGTTTCTGAACAGACCGATCCATCTTCATCACAAGTACATAGATTTTGTAACTTTTGTTGAGACGGCGTCAGCTTTTGTGCCTTACATGTGCTCTTAGGTACTCTTATTTTGATCTTGAAAATTCAATAATAATAATAAAATATTTTTTTTGTAATGTTAAGACATAAAAACTAGCATACGAGATATATAATCAATTTAAATTACATTTTGTATTTGTAACTATAATTATGTCTAAATATTTTTATGAGATCTAGGCTTTAAAAAACTAATGTTGCTTGGCGAAAGAAATGGATGCTGGTTTCATCACGATGTTTTCCTTGCGGTGAGCGAGCGATGGTCTCGTGTTCAGAGTGAGTGAGAGTGCACTTAAAAATATAGGAGAACCCATTTCAAGGGGGTCTGAATCGAAACCAAAACCTCTCGCACAAGAGGCCGAGTCCATAAACAGTACTTTGGCAACACAAGATATAAAGCACAGTCCATCCAACACATACTAATATTATAAAGAGAAAAAATTTGATTGTTTGTATTGGATAGGCTCCGAAACCACTTGACCGATTTGAAAAATTCTTTCACTGTTGGGAAGCTACGCTATCCCCCGTGAACATAGGCTATGTTAAATTTTCAAAAAGTAAGGGACCCGTTTTAAAACTTAGTTGACGCTACGAAGTTGTGTGCAATAGCTAGTCAGCTATAAAATTGAAACATAATATTAATATCTTGTGTCTATAGGTTTGATAGGTCGGAATTAATAATATAGTTATTTAATACACAATTTAGAGACATTATTTATATGCAGATGGCCCCGGAAACCCCAGTAGATGTTGTGCTTATCTTACCTCATTACCATTGAAAATTGCGCCTATTTCTTCGTAAGGCTTACGAGTGGGCCCGTCACCGTCTTTACCCATTTTTTTTATAAATATATCTTTTTCAGCATTACCAAAATTTTGACTCGAAACTTACAACTGTCAGATGAGATGGCAAATATTTGACAGACTATTATTAAAAAGTTCACATGATAGAATTCTTGCAAGAATAAAATCATTGTAAAGGAGGTTGCACGTTTGTCATGCCAAGCGTGTTTTTTATATTCAAAGTATCTGTAAGTTTGTTGGAGTGAAGGTCACTGGTAAGGATCGATTGACCACTAATCAGATGGTAGCACGATTTTCATTACCGCCGGTCATATTTGAAAGCGTGCGGCGAAAAATCGGGCATCTTGGTTGTTTTCGGGCTGACAACAAAACTAAATGTACAATGTTTATGTTAGAGGTACTTGGTAAAGATACCAAGAAAAAAGTATTCTTTAAAAAAATTATCTTTCTTTTCTAAGTTTCTGAAACATCTAAATTAATATTAGAATCCAATAAAAAATACTAATAAAAAAGATGGAATAAAACATGCGTCGCATGACACAGTCATGCCGTTCACCATCACGGTGATAGTCGATTTTGATGCCAAGGTGCGCCAGCTGAAATGTTTTACTTCGAAAAGTGTAACTAGATTAGTAGTAGTTGGGGGTTATAACTTATAAAATATATTCTACGCCGTAATTCTATATTCAGGCCTATGTTCAGCCGTGGACGGATAAAGATGATAATGAATTGAATGTTTTTGTATTCAATTTGCATTTCTGTAAATCTAAGTTAGATTGAAGATGTTCTGACGTCATCACTAAGTGCTTATAACGTCATTCGTCCACCCAGGACACTGTGACGAGAATATTTTTCTTAGACGTGACTAAATGCGTCGGTAAAGTTCGATCACCTTACCCACTTTTAATTTCATTAGCGCCGTGATTAGATTAACGGTGTTTGTTAAATGAGAATAATCAGTGCAGTTTGAGGGTATAAAAGTAAAGTATCAATAATAATCAATACATATATTGTCTCACTGCTGGTACGGGTCTCCTCTTCATAATCGGGCATGGAGGATATGTTGCATGGGATCATGGTATCTCAACAGGCAGCAAACATTTCCTTTCAATGTTTTCCTTTACCGGTGAGCGAGCGACGGTCTCGTGTCCAGATGCACTTAGAAATTTAGATACACCCATTTCAAGGCACCAATGGGGTCAGGATCGAAGGCGGACCTCACGCTCAAGAGAGCTAGCCTATGCCCACTGACCTATCGTCGCTCTTTGAACTATTGGCCCATTACCCTCCTCGCCTGATTTCGAGGAGGAGACCCGTGCCCAGCAGTAGGACAAAGAATTGATAATTTACTTTTACTTTTATGCATGGTGCGACGTGAATGATACACAGCATTTAATTTTAATATCGATTTGTTTAAAAGTAACATCAAATATGGCAGTCAGAGGATCAAATATTAAAAGCTGTCAAATATAAATTGATATTGAATGTAATATAAAAGCTAGGACCGGCATGAACTAGCAATTTTTAATTAACTTTTTAGTTACACTACTCATAGGATTTTAATAAAATGTTTCCATTACCAGTTACCTACCTATCAGGCTATTCATTGCCGTCGAGTCCGTATTCCGCTTTTTATTTTTATTCTAATACTAGCTACCCGGACAGACTTCGTCCTAATATAGTATGTATGGTCGTCTGTTATCTGCAGTCGATCGGCGACCGTATAGCGGATAGCCATCGTTCCTGATAATTATTGTTTCTAACCATCTTCGTATTTTTTTTTATACCTATATAACCTTTCTTGGGCAAGGCACATACAAAAATATATAAGCCGAATTAGTCGAGCCAATTTCGAGTTACGCGCTAAGCGACATTCATTTATATAGATTAAGATTATTGTGTATTCACAATATAAAATATATCTATTCATTCATGGAGTTATGGCATATAGAAAAAATAATTCCAGTCAGATTGCTGGAGCTCAATTTTCTGTTATAACGAGTTAGGTTAAGCTAGCGATGATGATCTAGTTGGTATGAGCTCGGCTCTTGAGCGAGAAGACCTGGGTTCGATCCCGACCCCATTGGTGCCTTTATTGGGTTTTTGTTAATTTTTTAGTGCACACTAAAAAATGAGATTGAAAGTCTTTGAAGGTGTGTGAAGTTCACCAACCCGCATTTGGCCACCGCATCGGTGAACTATAGTCCAACGCCCTCCTCGCCTGATTTCGTGGAAGAAACACAAGCAGTGGGACATACAGAGGTTGAAACTTTTTTTCGGTTAAATGATCAAATTTTCTTTTGTTAAAAGACAAGATTTATTTAAAGTTTTGTTTAGATTGTAGGTTTGATAGCGACAAATCATCTTTTCTTCTGTTTGACGCAGCAGCATGTCGGCTCTGGTTGGCACTGTGTCTCCCTTGTGTCGATGCGGCAGGGCGGTTTCCTCTCCGGAGCCTTTGGAGTCACCAGCTCTAGCTCCATCTTGCAACGCCGATCTCCATTGGGGCCAACTTTAGCAACCTATGAATGTTTAGAATCTATGAGCATCAGCGAGTCATCGAGTCATCGAGGGGACAGAGCCTCGACATGACCCCTTTCACAAGCATAGACAAATTATAAAAAAAAGTGACGTTAAGATGGAGAAGGTATCTATAGGGCTATTCTGTAAAAACTATTTCGATATCGAGCTTTACCTGAGTGATAGAGCTCACTTTACGGTCACTTCGGAAGCGAACTTTATTGATATAGACAGATAGTCGAGTTTTAAAGAATACAAATTTGCCAAATTCGTCATATTGTCACCACGGATTCCGCTCTCGAGATTCGAAAACGACCTTACAGAATAGCCCTACTGTATGTATTTGAATATAAGGGGATCTTTATTTATTTATTTATTAAAACTATTCATCTCAAAGGGTAAAGTTTGCATAAAAAATTTCTGGATTTAGGAGTATCAAAATTGGTATCTGCGTCCTGATTACAAATAAATTGGGATACAATTATAGATAGCCACTAGCCCTCGGCTAACTGAAAGTTCGGTCATTTTGACCACGTACGTAGCCCATCTGCTAGTTTGACATTAATAACAAATATTAGGTAATAAAATATGCCATCTTGCATTTCAATATATTTTGGGGTCAGTTTCCAGTTTAAAAGGATTCAGTTGAACACCAGTATTTCAGGATGGAACGACTGCTTATCTGACCTTTACAACCAAGTAACTTGGTGATACGGTTCTCCGCTGTAAGACTGGTTGTCAGACTTTCGGGCTTCTGGATTTCTGGATGGACTGTCAAAGATCCACGAATGACAGTCGGGGTCAACGGCTTAACGTGCTTTCCGAGGCACGGAGGAGTCTCGGTATGTAAAGATGGTCACCCATCCACGGACCAACCTCGGCAAGTGTTGCTTAACCTGGGGAATCGATTCCCGCGGCTATTATCACTAGAGACACGAGGGTCTAAAACCTGAATAATTATATTTTATTAAATATTAATAAAATATATAATAATAAAAAAATATCTGCCGTCATCGGGATTCGAATAAAACCCACACTAATGCAAGATGTTTTGTTATACAGTGAGTATCACCTGTAAGAATATGATCTTAATTGCTGAGTACGCGGAGACATATGTTAGTATGATGCAATAGTATTATGAACAACATAAGCTTAGAGCACATATAATATGCAGCTTCAGCTGTCTGTAATTAAGACTAGCTAGGCTATTGCGCTAGCGTTTCGGTGAACTATGGCCCCATGGAGTAGGGTTCCTCGCCTGATTTCGAGGACGCCACCAATGCCCAGCAGTGGGACCTATATGAGTTCCTACTTTACTTTTATGCATTTGTGTTATATAAACGTTTTTTTTAACGCTTGTTAAAACCCATTCATGCGAACGGGGCCTGAAATTTTGATGAGTTTTATCGTTCATCGGTAGTTTGTGTCTGAAATAATTGTAATGTAATCATTTTAATAGACAATAACAGACGTTAACCCAGTTACTACATTGGTCCCCACCATGGTTCAGGCCTTGTTGTGGCGGTGGGGCTCAGTAGCTCAGGGTGATCCCAACAGCTTGGGCGAAGCGAATTGAGCCGAGGGGGCTCTTTGTATCCCTCTTATAAAAAGAGGGGATAAAAGAGCAGGTGGCAAGGGGTGAGAATGGGAACCTGACCTCATCGTACTGTCCCGACGTTTGAAGTCTAGACTAGAGACTCCGCACCACAGAGCAACCGCTCTGTGGAGGTGATGTCGATCTCCCGAGGGACTGACTAGCCGTCGAGGTGCCCTGTTGCTTGCAGATCCGGGGCACCTCATCAAATGCGGCAATAGGCATGATGACAGTACCTAAGAATCACTAAAATTATAATTTAAAATAAATATATAGGACAGAGACACTCTAAATATATCATTAATCATTAATATATAAGTACGACAAGTAGATTCTTAAAAATAAAAAATATCTATGGACGCTTTTTACACAACGTCAATCTGTTCCCGTGGTAAGTACTCGAAGAGACTTGTGTTACGGGTACCAGACAACGGAAATACATATATTTAATACGTTTTATATTAATACTTATACTTAAGATTTTTATTATATAATACACATATTTAAAACATGTGTATTAATGGCCCATGACCCAGGAACACATAAACTTTTTTTGTTCCCTTGCGGGATTCGCATCCGCAACCTCCGGCTTGAACGCCAACGCGCTAACCATTGAGCCATTGAGTTTGTTTGTTTTTACACTTTCACGCCAAAAAATCTAAATTGCTTTTTAAAATGATTTCCCTCATTGAAAGCTACATTAGAGTGTGATAGGCTTTATTCCCCGTAATCCCACGTGATGGGAACTACGCATTGATTCGCAATACGTTCGTATTGAAAGTGTAATATTATAGAGTGCTATTAAAAACGCAATATGCTGTGTTGCACGTGAATCTGAATTCAAAACTTCAAACGCACATACAAAGTCAAAGTTAATTAATGTTTTATTTTTTGTCGACTGACACTACTAGGAAAGTGGATGGTATGCTTCCATAAAGACAATATCACTGTACATTTCCGCTTTTCCGTTATAATTTCCGTTTTTATTTTATTATGTTGAATTCTAACATGCTTAAATCACAACGTAGGCGCCTGCCCAGCGTGTAGTGTTAAGGAACAAGTGGTAAACAAGAAACGCAGATATCACGGATTTAAATCACGTATATGGCAGAGAATTTAAGTGATGAAAGTAGGCGTTGATAAAAGAATGTAACGGACCTATCAATACATATTTAGTCCATGGATCCGTTATATATTGTATTTATGTAAATTATTTGAATTTAGCTTTAACTGGTACTTTAAACAAATTCTTAGGACCTTACCACGAGACGGGCATAGTGTGTAGATAATGTTTTTGTATAAGCTTGATTTACCTTTAGTACAAAAACATCTTTCCGAGGATGCAGAATAGGCTGTGTTTTGTCTGGAGAGGGCACGTTTACTGGCATCAAGTTACAGAGCATAGGGCATGCAGGTTTGCTGGGTATCTTCGGTTTCGCATGAACTTGGGTGCCTTTCACGTCCGCTTTGGCCTTGTCCGACATTTTAACGAGAATTTTGAATTGTAATCGACTGATTGCGTTATTTAGTTTGACATTAATCAAAATTCATATATGTCTTTCAAAAAAAGCTCGCAGCATACGCGCTCTTTATATGAAATTTGCACAGACTAAGAAGATATGGTACGAAGGTGAATTGGAGATTTGAACGTGCTGAATTTTGAATTTCATTTGAATCAGCTGAAAAAATTTGAACCATAGTATTCAATTAACAAACTACATTGATGTTATTTTTTCAAGAAACATTATTGTTTAATATTATTATTAAAGAATTATATCAAAATATGTCTGTATCACGTTTACCCTTAGAGTATCACTCTTCCTACGACACCTTAATGAGTCTAATCTAAAAAGCATTGTAGCAGCATTTTTTTTTAAATTTTATCATATCAGGCCATACCAACAATAGCATACTTCTTTGTTTTTGCAAGCGTTTCAAATACGTCCTCTATTTATTATTAGTTTAACAATACATTTTTGAAAGGATATTCATTGAAAGGATATAGGATCGGATATTATAGCATAGTTAAGAGGGTCAAATCCAGCAGTGGATGGAAAAGCTTCGATAATGATGATTCATATTGTGTGCTGATACTATTTGACACATAATTTGGGAAAGCGCGGGACGAAGACGGCTTCGGGTGTCGGGGTCGAGAATTGAAATTGTCGATAAAACGTTTTTTTCTAAAGTCTATTTCATCATCTATAACAATAAGAAACAAAACACAGATTCATTCAGCAGGTTTTCTTTATTTACAGTTATCGAGGGTCGCATCGTTCTTGAACTGAAGCCGCGTCATTAACCCTCCTATACGATACCGCTGAAGAGGCACGTCACTATCATGGCAGCCATCTTGTCATCCATTTGTTTAGTGGACTCATAGAGTCAATTACACTAGTGACTAGAGTTTTAGCCATACCAGTACAGCACTGATGCGCATTGAAGAAGCATGGAGCACCTTAGCTGGCCTTTGGAGAACAAGTAGAAGAAAAAATACTGACGAAAATATGCTTTTCTAGAAGATTCCAGCCGTAATCGTATCGGTTGACGCTAATTCAATTTTGGATAGCTGTCATACCCGCTTGAGACAAAGTTGCAAGTTACGCACAGACGAACTAAAAATTAGGTCATTCTAATTCTTATAGTTTGTTTTTAGGATTCCGTAGCTAATCGGCAATAAACTCTTACGGATTCGTCATAGCTGTCTGTATGTCTGTCCGTTCATATGTCACTGCCACTTTTACCAGAAACTATAAGAATTATACTGTTGAAGCTTGGTAAGTAGATGTATTCTGTAAATTGCATTAAGATTTTTACACAAAAAAAAAAGACGTGTGGCACTCGGGGACTGCCGCGGTAATGCTATTGCATAGCATTTTGTATCAACTTATGCAATTATAATTATTTATTTATTTTAATTATTAATGCAGTATTTCTTTTTCTTTGATATTAATTCAAGTTACACTTTTTGAGCGTGGTGACCGATAAGAAAACATTTTTTTTTCCTTTATTAAATAAATAAAAAAATATAAATATTTTAAACAATATTAACTAATATTGTTTAAAATATTTTTATTATTTTACAATACATGTGTTATATTTTATTGTTATTCGTGCGAGCTTCGTAGTGTCGTACAATACGTCTAGTTGCAAGCACACAAACACCGTGTCGAAGACTGCCGAAAAGAAACGACTACGACGTTAGACGATGCATGGCCTTCAAGCCACACCTCCGCGTGCCCGTCGGAGTGGGGAGCGTTAGGTTTTTTTTTCGTTACGGAATTTCTCGACTCGGTCCCCGCGCTCAAGGCCCGCGATAGAAGCTATGCAATAGCTTAAAAAAAACAATATATTATACTGAAAACGTGTGATAAGTATTTATAGATGTCCTTAAAAATATATTGAGGTGTCTATTTTTTTTTTCTAAACTAAATAGTTTGCGTGAGAGACTCTACCGAAGTGATAAAATAAACAAGGGGTATCTTACACTGTAACTTTTAAAATAAGAGAATGATAAAACTAAAAAATATATATGATGTAAGTCCTATGTACATTAATTACCATGCAAACTTCCATCGAAAATTTGGTTTGAATGAGATCTGGTAACTGGTAATTAAATTTCATTCCATTAATCAACTCAAATATACAAAAAAACACATTTAATTTTATTAACGGAACTTTTCATGGATGAGTCCGATTCGCACTTAGCCGCTTTTTTATATATATGGAAAACTAAATATTTGCTCATTTCACCTCCATTAGCCGACCTGCAATTGCGAAATCTTCTGCCTAATAAGCAGCCTAGAGTGATATTAATAATACATATCGACTTCGATATATGTATTGTATTTGTCGCGTCGGCTAATGAGAGCTCGATACGCAATAATCGCACACAAACACACATACACGCATACATACGTCTGTCCGCGATAACTCGGCTTGAAGTTTATGGATTCCAAGGACTGCGGTCAAGTTTAAATTTAACAATGTTATTCGTATATTGCTATATTATTTTTATTAGGTAATATTTTTGTTTATTTGATTTGTTGTAAATATACATTTGCATTCTGTTTGCATTATCTAATCAACCATCGTGTTTATTTTTATATATATTTATATAATATTTCAACAAAGTAACATAGTTAAACTAAAGGATATTGAAATCATAGAAAATGTAATCAAAAACTTTATTAATCAAAATAATACTTCTCTGATTTTTTTCTTCTTGCCCGTGCAAAATTTTGTATTCTCTAATCGCAGTGTAATAAGCAAGGCGTTTTACAACATCTTGCTGGCTTGCAAAATAGCGCTGATCTATAAATAGTCGGTTTAACATCACAACTACCAACGCAAAGCCCTGGCACGCTGCGGCATTTGACCACTGGACAGGTCTTTGAACGATTGAGACATGGAGAAGTGCGCATTTTATGCGATTTAATTTTTGGTCTACTCTTCATTTTACGCGGCCGTTTTCGTCCCACTGGACAAGGTCTGTTGCAGGGAAAGCTATTACAACAGGTTGTACATTTTATTGGTGTACAAGGAATCTTACAGGGGCTTGAAGAACGCGATCGGCAGCATACTGGAGATCGTAGTCTTGGTGGGCGACAGGATTTGCGGGAGCACGACGTTTTGCAACATCTTTTACAGGATAATGCATAGCACGGTGAAATACAACGTTTCAATTTTTTGATTTTACTAGATGACGGTCTGCATACTACCATTTTGCATTTAGTGGTACGAAAACGCTTCGGTGGCATGTATGTAACCGGACAAACAGTTGTACAAGGCAGAGGTTGCGAAGGAGGAGGCGTCCATTCCAACATCAACTCATTTCTAGCCAGAGGTGCTCCTGTCATCCTACGTATAACTAATTCGAATACTCCTCGTCGTGGGTTACTGGCGGTGGTTACTTTTACTTGGGCTTGTTCATCTCCAGAGGAAGCTAGTACGCATTTCGGACCTTGACAAGGCTCTTTTCCATGAGCTGGACAGAATTCTCTTGGACCTATCCTTATATGCGATATCGTTGCCATCATATCGTCTTTGATTGCTGCTTTCGCAGGACATGACTTTCTAGGTTTTTGGTCATTTATAGAGACTACTTTAGAAGTTCTTGTACCTACATTTTTACCTAAGTCTTTAATTGATTTTTTATTTGTGGTCGCCGTTAAGGTATCTTGACTGCTTGTTCTCGATGTGTTTGTCTTAGAATCATTCATTGTTATGCCAGTTGTAGTCGGTTTGTTTGTTTTAGAAACGCTTGTTGGTCCCATCCCCTTGGATTTTCCTTTCTTTGTGCCAAAAAAATATACTTCTGAGTAGCGATTTCTGTCTGGTACATTTCGCATACTATTACAGCAAGTGGATATCGTGCAAGTTGAGCAATCATTTGAATCAGATGTAAAAGCATTGATATTTGAATTTTCATAAACTTGAAAGCACTTATTTATTGATGCAGTAGCTTGGGTTCCAGAAGTAAGATATTTGAAATCATTCTGTAAAAGTGTCATATATGCCATAATTTCTTGACCAAATAATCCCAATTTAGTATCTATATTGTTTTTTTGGTATATTAATCCTGAGCTTTTATACAGTTTCTCAGAATGAAAGGTTAATTCGTTAGTAAACAATTTTGCAGAACTCCCACTTTTTAGGCACGAGTTTGTTGTTGTCTTTAACTCATTTTTAAAATTTTCCCCCAATTCTCGATAAGGCGGCATACGCGGCAGGCACCCTGCGATAATTGTATGATATATTATTTTGATGAAAACGATATAAATAATAAAGACTAGTTGAATTATAAATATTTATTATTGTAATACATATTCGGTTTTTTTCTAAAAACAATAAGATAACATTGAATAAGAATTGAACTATTTAGATGATTTACAATAATTTGAGCACGGTGAAACACATTGAGCGGTTCTCGTGTCTTTCACTGGTACTATTTTCTCATTAGTTGCAACGGGGGTGATAAATTGATATTCCAATTTTGACTTGTGTCCAGGCATTTCTACTGTTTTACCAATGCGCAATTTTATAACTTGTTTGGGAAAATCATAAACCACACCTGGATAATTGTCTGCTGTCGTTGGCATCAGCTGACCGGGTTCATCTCTGCTTATATCTCCTACTCCGTCCGACGAGAAATTAAAGTGTGCACGTTGTTTGTGACCTACTTCGCAGAAACCAGTGGGTATTTGGAAAACCACTTTATTCCCCGTGGGACAGCAATCTGTTAAAATATTAGCATGGAACATGTAGTTATTCAAGTATGTATTTTAATGTAAATTTGTATTCAAAAGATTTGTAGTTTTATGAATGTATTAAACCGCTAAGATTTCAATTTTCTCTTTGGTTTGATTCTTTTTAACCTCCTTACAAAACATTCGCAATCTAAATCAGACTGTAATCGTGTATTTACTTTGGTAATAGGCGGATTCTTATCGGGACCTTTGGGTGCTACAAGTTCTAGTTCCATTTTACATTTACGGTCTCCTTCTAAAGCTGTTTTTGCTACTCTTAAAACAAAAACGTCTTTATTGGGCAATTCCTGTTGCTTATTATCGCCACGAGCTAAAATGGCTTGCCCGTGTTTTGGCGCCTGAATACATCCCTCTGTTGTGCAAGAAAATTGTGTGTCTGCGGGTTGTGGCCCTTGACAGCATATTTCTGGACTGGGCAAGGCTAAGCTTATTTGATTTTTTCCACATGGCGGATCACAGGGACCATCAGCATTTCTATTAGAATACGGACGCTGAATTGCACAATGAGTTTGGCTAATCTTCTTTATAACTGAAGCACCAGCGGGTACTTTTATTTTTAGTTCATTGCCACCCAAGTTTGTTCCTATCTCTTCATATTGATTGTTTCGACCTGGTCAATATTTTAAATGACTTTAAATTTCTGACTTACATTACTAGCAGTTATAGCGTTAATGATGATAGTGATGATGATTTTTTAATATTGTAAATGAGTATACTAATTAAATTCCTACTTATTCTTATCTATTATTTTTGTACTTTGTTTACAAATTTTAGGTCGTCCATATGTTTCTGAATCGCATTGTTCAATGCAAGCGCTTGCGTAAGTGTGATTCAAACGCTATGTATAGATTATCTAAAGCATCTAGAATATTATGTTTGGTATTTATCATGTATGGGTGCAACGGGTGTCACGGACGTCGTGTCGACACGAAACACACGTGGGGGCAAAGGCTTTCTATGCACCAAGCTAAGGTAAAAATTAATATGAATAATATCAGCTGAATTTATTGTCATTGTCTTTCATAATCGGACAGCAATAGGAGGAACAGGAATAAGGAATAATAATTTGGACGGGAACATTTGAAATATTCTTGTTCTAATGTATGACAATATCATAAACTATTAGATATAGGCATATCTCATTAAAATATAATTAAGGTAACAAAAACAATCTAATATTGTTTACTACACATTCCCAATTGTATTACTTCGACAGTGAGTATATAATACGTTTGTTATTCGTCCAGAACAATACCATTGAATTGATTACAACTAATTTGGGGATAGTAATAGATATTATCATAAGCAGGAATATAATATAATATTATAGCCTATCAATTCAATTTATCAAAGATCATCCAACATCAGTGTGGAGACTGCTGTACACCTAAGTTTGTAAATATACAAACGACGATTCTTTACCTTGCGGAACATGTAAGCAATATGGGTCAGTATTGCGACAAGCCATTTGCTGCGTCTTCTGTGCCATAGGTCCAGAGCAGAAACAGGGATCGTCGGCGTCATCGCAAGGCTTCGTATTGTATTGATCAACTGTACATAAATTAATTTTATATTATTACTAGATGCCCCGACGGACTTTGTTCTGCGAAAATTAAAATTGCAATTAAAAAATAGAAGTTGATCGTAGAGGGGTAAGGTAAGGGTAAGTTTAAGGTTGTATGTATTTGTATATTATGCTGTAAAATAAAAAAATAAAAACAAAAAATTTTGTTTAAAAAAAATAAAAAAAATCTTTAGGGTTAGACTACCTTTAACATTAAGGGGGATTAAAAATAGATGTTGTCCGATTCTCAGAGCTACCTGATAAGCACACAAAATTTTATCAAAATCGCTTCAGCCGTTTCGGAGGAGTTCAATAACGTACACCGTGATACAAGAATTTTATATATAAGATTTATCTGTGGGTATACATTATTTATAATTTTTATATTGGTGTACATGTAAATGTCCACAGTGTGTTCGGACATTTATTAACAAAATTGGAAACATAGCACACGCCCCACATCAATAGCAAGGAGTCGAAAAGGTCGCTGTGACCGAAGTCGGTCAGGAGGCTCGTTTTGCTGTGTCAGTACCAACAGCTGTGACAAGCAGGTTGCTCTATTTTCATTAAAGGCTAGAGGGCAGAGGCAGTTAGTAGCTTAGGCCTAGTTCGGGGAATCTTAAATTGTACAAAGACGTAGGCCATTTAGCGATAAGTTTATCAGTTTATCGTTTTAAACTATCATACAAACAGTCATCATCATCTCCTAGCCTATTCCCAACTATTTTGGGATCGGCTTCCAGTCTAACTGGATTTAGCTGAATACCAGTATTATAAATGGAGCAACTGTAAGCAGTGACCCCCACAACCCAGTAACTGGGTGATACAGTACCCCGTGGTAAGATTGGTTGTCAGACTCTCGGGCTTCCCGTAACGACTGTCAAAGATCCACGAATGACAGCCGGGACCAACGGTATATAACAACATTTTGTCATATTACCATACTTGTTGAGCAACCTAAGAGGAAATACACCATAATTACGAAAACAAACTGCATCATTTAAATAAAATAGAAAAAGCTGGACTTTTTTACCCATTCTTGCTCCACTGCTATGCCCACGAGCTGCGCCACACGCACATGGATCTTGGAGACTTTGGAAATCCTTCCTGGGGTTACACGACCTATCTACTATTGTCGAGCTGCCGGCACCTGGTGTCATGCTGGGTGGACCTGTTCCTTGGAACTGAGTGACGATTAGCCTTCCAAAACACGATATTCTTAAGAACATAAGAATTTCACCAGTTTCAGTTCCATCGGGGCCAGATAAACGGAATGAGTCTTTCAGGGCTTGATAGCTCACATTATTGGGGTTCTCCAAAAACTTGTTTCTAGCTTCGATAAACTCCTTCGTCATATCGATCGTGCATTCTCCCATTATAATCTTCGTTGGTATGCAGCCGCATGGTAGAGACTTGTATATTGTTACCTTTATGGGGAATTTGCTCATAGCTGAAGATATATCACTTTCCTTTAGAGAAAATAGACATGATTTTCCACTGTTAAATGTCTTTATGTACGGGCTACTGCTTTTAGCGATAGCGCTTGGATCATCGTCACAAATCTCAAGTGGATCGACCGCTGGACATTGTATATTGACGCATGTTCTGAAATCTCTGTCGGAGAAACAAGGACTTTTGTTAAATATTACTTTATCAACGAGCACCTCCAGAAGAAACAAACCGTCACCCTGCTTGGCCATATTAATGTAAGGGGATGGGACTTTTTTTTTTTATTTATTTAATAATGATAATTCATACTTAAAATTTGAAAATAATTAAACAAAAGATTAAAAAGTCATTGTCCTTTTTGAAATGTTTCTTCTTTTATTTACTTCAAATTTGATGTTTAGGAGGAGGTTTTGCTTGGTTTGATTATTAAGTAGAACTCTATGTTTAATCCTTTAAGAAAACATTAGTTGAGAATTAATGATTAAAATTGATTCAAAATATTATGTATATACTAGTGCAGTGTTTCCCAAACTCTTTTGCTTCATGGACCCCTTTCAAACTTTTCCTGCATCAGGCTACTTTGCCTTTAGTTTACTCTTACTGACCCTTTTTTTGCTCGTTTAAAGATATTTCATTATAATAGTCAAATTCTTCTTGGTTAAATGGCTCATTGGTTCTTCACGATGGAAACCAAATTAATTTTCTTAATTTTCATGGACCCCAATTTTTTTTTTGCGCTGACGTAGACCCCTTGCAGGTTGTCATAGACCCCTAGGGGTCGATATAGACCACTTTGGAAATCACTGTACTAGTATATATAGAATGAAAAAATATACGAGGACCCTGACATGGGTCTAGTGTAGATATTTATTTTTTCTCTTAGATAATTCACACGAGTAGCTTTATTTGTAAATACGTTTATATAAGTTAATTGATAATTCCTCATTAGTCATAAGGTTATCTGTAAGTTATATAAATGACAATATATTATCTTGTACTAATAAATCTATAGTAACAACATTATCATCATCATCATCTTCATCATCAGCCTTTATCCGTCCACTGCTGAACATAGGCCTCCCTCAATGAACGCCAAGACGACCGATCCCTTGCTACAACATAACAACAACAATAAACAACATTATACTTTATATTATTTATGTATACGATATCCGTGCTCTCGCTGGTCTGTGTTGGATGCGAGTGGCAAGGGATCGGCTGTCTTGGCGTTCATTGGAGGAGGCTTTTATTTAGCAGTGGATGGACAAAGGTTGATGGAGATGATGATGAAATATATTATACTTACGTATAAGCGTCGTCCTGTTCCTAATCGTATAAGGCCGATATAATCTTTATCTATCCTGAGAAGTAATACGGTAATAGTAGGTCTCGGTCAGTAGTTACATTGCCTGTCCTTTAGTTTGCATAAACAAGATTAATGGGTATCACATCTTTGCAACGGACTCGTGGCAAATCCCTCCCACCGGTAAAGATTAACATTAAATATAGTGTAACAGTACATAATCCCGTGACCATAGTTGCTGTAAAGTATCCGAAACGTTGGGCTCATAAAAAATTAAATAAACCGCGATAAAATCCGTAAAAGTTGTTTCATTATAATGAGTACATAATCCGCTGATTATTTCAAAACATTGGAAAGAGAAAATCGACCAGTGGGTCGATGGGGACCAATGGGTTTTTTTTTCGAAAGGTCTATACTTTTAGGCCTGATGGCCTTTAAGCTCAATCGGTAGATTCATCGGTAGGACCAATGGGGCTCTGCCTCTTGTGTGAGAGTTTTGGGTTCGTTCCTGGCCCCCTTTGGTGCCAGAAATGGGGTTTTCTAAATTTCTGAGTGCACTTTAAAAGACAACATTAGACAAATGGAAAAATAAAAATGACATAATAAATTTTATTTATTTGGAAAATTTTCTCATAATACAATTATATTTTTCCGAAGGATAGTTTTCGTAATACCAATTGCAGACTTCATTATGAAATGGACGACCCACTCTGAAAATATAAAATAAATTAAGAAACTAAAATTGTTCTTTTTTCCGGCTTGGAGCCATGCTAACATATTATTATTGGTCCATGTGCTTATTCAAAAATTAATTTGATGAGCTAGTTGGCCAACCTAGTGATTTTTATAAAATTCAACTTTTATAAAAATGTGTTTTGAACACAACAGAATATGACCCAGATTAACATTTTTTTATGTTCTTAAATGTATACATTTCCCTGACAAGCAGTTTCATAAAGCCTATTTTGACTATATACTGCAGTGCCTTAAACCGCGGTGCCTCGTCTTAATATCGTATAGGAATATAATAATATCATACTCATTCATTCGTTTTCTTATTTCCTCTGCTGATAGCGTAGTCGTAAGGTCGGGGTAATATTTCCAACGCTTGTGTTCAGATTCATTCGATTTGCCGATAACCGAGCATGGACGGCAGCTATGGTCTGAAAACTAAAGATAAGATTGTTATTATTATTCAACATTTTTTTCTGGTAACTAAAGGGGAAAAAAGTTTGATATGTAATTTTATACAGGCCGTTTGCAGTCGGACTTACGAAAATATTTTCATCTATTATTTGTTTTAAAGTATTCATGTATACTTAGTTAGTCACTTTAATGAAAATATAAATACGGATTTTACTGTGGTGAATACTACTATGATATCTCGTGAGATTCGTAACAATTATTTTAATAATAATAATAATGACCAATTAATTTCCACTAGTAACAGCTTAAAATATATATACCCATAATAATATTATATATTTAATTCTTTGTTTGCCTAGGTAATAGGTTAGTCTCTTGTGAGTTGTGAGTATGGAATTTTACGAAAACTCCTAATAAACTCCTAATAGATTTTAGTCTAAATCGTAGTGAAGAAATCATTCATTCGCATTAAAAAAAATTAAATAAATACCTTTACATCTTTTGGAATTTTGTCGCAGGCGTGCAGCCGATGGTATTTGATGCAGTCGAGTTCGTATTGATAAGAACGTGGAAAAACATCTTGATGTGCTGTTTATAATCGTAATAATACAATTATTTAAAAACTCTTTGATAATTGACGATGTGCGAATTTTATGCCTATAAAATACTATTTTTTTAGTATGTGAAAATCTCGTAGAATTAAAGGCGATTATTGTTAAGGACAGGAGTTGAGGCGTGGCAACACCGCGGTGCAGGGAGAGACTACGCACGTGTTCGATTCACTTTGCGAGAAAATTTAAATTAATGAATAGCGTGTCAATGGATTGCAGTTGAGACAATCACATACATTTTCTTGCAAAGCGAAGGTTGATAAATATGCGTAGTCCCTTCGTGCGCCGCTGTGGAGCCGCGTCTTTAATCGAGGATGGGAAATTTTATTCAGACGTACTTCATCATCATCGGCCTATATCCATATATTTTTGAACATAGACCATTCTCAATGGTGGCCAAGACGGCTTACTAAAATTTACGAAAATTACAAAGAAAAATCAAGAATTGAGAATTAAAATTGATAGAAGCTATTCTTCATCATTGTTTAAATTCAAGAGAAGCAGTGCTGTTTCAAAGGTAAAATCGACGTTTACGCTTGGGTTCAGAAAAATTATTTGCCTGCTGTATTGTTAAATTTCTAAACAACTGTGGTGTACGGTGCACCTATTCGTTTTCTATTGATTCAAAGATATGGTCTTTGTGCATCTCTACATTGTATTGCCGTGATTATGAATTCTTTTGTATTGTTAGTGTTCGAGAGAGTTGCAATTTTAAAATTCGAATTGCCATAGTTTTAAGTATATAAATTCCAAAATTTTAAACTAAGCTTAATTTAATTGCATAAAGCTACGCGGACCTCCTTCCTCCTTATAGTTCCTTAAGGAAGACTGTATCGCTTTACGTTTAATTGTAAAATTTTGTATTTTTTGAACAAAATACTATTTTTCTAAATTAATAACATCACAGAAACTTGCTAAAATTATAGGCTTAACCTTTCTGCTTGAAATACATACATATTGTCTATAGGTAAGGTTCTATAGAACACCGCTTTTCTTCTAGCGAATATGGGATACGTCTTAATCTTCCCGTTTGTCCGGTTTTAAAGTACGTTACATTGTACTTACGTGGTTTGACCTGCTTGGTTGTCATACCATAATTGTAATAAGCATCGTGTAGGCTGTAAGCGTTGGTCCCAGGTTTGTCCACCCAAAAAGCTTTGTCCCTTTGGACCATTTTATCAATGACTTTGTCAGGCAATTCGTCAATTGAAGGTCTAAGGATTACAAATTAGCTATTAATAAACAATAAACTATAATCAGTATTGTGTTCGAACACCTTTTTCAATGTCAGGGGTTCTTTACCTTTTAGTCATGTCAGGCCATTTTACTAAATTATTATTTTGAAAGACTTACCCGTTTTTTCAAGTCAGTTTTTCGGTGAATGTTCATAATACCAGCCCTTACATAGGTCTCCCATGAGCTCTAGTATAACGTATCTCCGACTAGCAATCCGCCAGTCAGAGAGTTGGGGAGTTTGTTGATGGAAGTCTAATCATACTTTGAACGGCCTACTACAACTTACTACTTCTACATTCTATTATACGAAAATAAATAACCTTGGCGGAACTTCCACCAGTTCTCTAGTCAAAGGCTGTAGATATCTCCCAATAGTTTGCTGTGTCAGGCATGGTGGTTTTCCGGGTAGTAGGTCTTCATTGGTTCTGACTGTTAGAGTAGCGTCACTAATATCATACCTGGAATGATAATTTTATCTTATACTAATATATAAGCTGAATAGATTGTTTGTCAGATCGGTTTCGGGTCGGATTTGCAAGATTCTTTCAGTTTTAGATAGCTCATTTATCGAGATAGTTTATAAGGAGATATGTATCAGGCTAAGATGCCGTTGTAAATCTGCGAAAGTGAAGCTGCGGGCGACAGCTAGTATTTTATAGTAAGTGTTGTTATTACTTTATTATTTATAATAGGTTTAGGGCTTGTTTCACAATCTCCAGATAAGTTCCGAATAGGCTATTGGCAACATATTTGACAGATACTTGACAGATGCTCCATACTGTATCCGTCAAATATGTTGCCGATAGTCTATTCGGAACTTATCTGGAGATTGTGAAACAGGCACTTAGAGATTATACATAAAATTAATTCAGAGGAAGAAATAATGAGTCACGGGAGGACCATGGTTGCTGTAAAGTTTCCGAAACGTCGGGCTTGTAAAAAACTAAATAAACCGCGATAAAATCCGTAAAAGTTGTTTCATTATAATGAGTGAAATTCGCGTAAACTTAAGAAAACAATATCAGAGGAAGAAATTTCATTTTATGACCTGCGGGACAATACGCCGTCTTGAATGTATTAATACCTTCTGCACTCGCATTAGGATTACGTAATTCAAGATGCACTGATCGTTATAGTATCTAGAAAAGGTCTACCGACCCTCCATTTTCCCACACGTGGCCTCATAATTGGTGTCCTTTAATTCAGGACCATATTAATTGTCCAACGGCCATACGACCAGCACTGATCACACTCTGATCCATTAAGTATTTAGCACTATTAGCTTTGGGAAAAACTGTGAACAGTTTTTGCATCATACATATTTTTATAAAAATATACTGGTGCCAAGCAATAGTAAAAAAATACGCACTTCTCCGGGTCATATCCACCAAATTTGGAAACATTACTTCGTGGAAACTCGGGGTGTTTATTCATATTTGCATTTATAAAGTTGTTTATAGACTGACATTGTTTATTTTATTTAGATAATATATTTTAATACGTGTCAATAAAAGACAATATATTGTTTCCGTTGTATTACTTTACTCTATGATATATTGCATGGTTAATGTTAAAATTTGCCAGACTCTGGTTTTTAAACACACTCAAGATTTTTTTATTAAGGGCGATAAATAAAGGTAAGGAACGAATAAATACAAGATGTATAAATTTGTAGATACATACTTCACACATTTTTATCTATGTTAATAACAAATGTTCTTTAGATCTTACTATCAATATCGTTGATTTAGTAATCTTAAATATATTTTATTTACATCAGGAGAGCCTACACAATCTATTAAATAAGCTTTTAGCGCAATGATTAGTCAGATTTATATGTGAACTAGCAGCGCCCCGCGGTTTCATCCGCATAGGTAGTTCCAGTTCCCGTGAAAGTACGAAGATAAATTATAGCCTTTGTGGTATTGTGATGTATAAACTGTATTATTGTAAAGTTTCAATAAAAGCCTATTCAGTATTGTTTTTACGTGATAGAATAACAAACATCCGTACTTACAAATTTTCACGTTTATAATATTAGTAGGATATAAGATAAAGCGACACCTACTGACGGAATTTCAAAACATCAAAATTTCAATTTCATTTAGAACTTAGAATGAATAATGATATACTATAATTAGAATACATATTATTGATGCCTTATTTCTTGAACATTTTCAACGTACCTATTTAAATATTGTAAGTATTGATTTACTATCAACATCTATATACTTAATATAATTATAATATTATTTTAACATAACGTAAAAATAGTTACAACTTTGAGTGAATTATTGGAATCGGAAATAATTGCCTACCTACATAATATTTTAATTAAATAGCTACATATTATTTTGTTTACCTGGATATGAAATAGTGCCCATTATTTTATTCTCTTAAAAAAATCAGGCTTTTGGCACAAATTAAAAGTTTAGGTAATATTGCCCAAAATGTTAAGATGTATTACATTACATTGCATTACAAATTATAATTTAATTTTTTATGAAAAAGTTACCCTACTTTTGGAAACATTTATTTATACTGACAACATTATTTCAGTACTTTTTAGTATGTCAGCGAATGTGATTACATATTTATACTTCAGAACATACGCTTCTGTAAGTTCTGTAACCTACTATGTAATGGTAGCTTATAAAAATTGTGTTAAAATTTTATTCGGTTTTTTATTTTAAATTAGCCGAATCATCATCAAAACAATTTAATTTATTTAAAATATTATTAATAGATTTATCGCTATTAATAAGGTGAATAAACTTAAACTTATATGCGTAAGTAAGCTCAGTGTTATTTGTCTTTTATAATTTAGGCTTACACTATCCTTTTTATTGGTCTAATTATATTTATTTGTTTTATTTAACAATGATGCTCGATTATAAAAATGATGACTCTTTAATTGATTTCAAAGCTTAAAAGACTTCCATCAACGGCGACAAAACTAAATAAAAAAAAAAGTTCATCGTCGAATGAGAAGCAAAGCGATTTTTTACGAATCGAATGGGTATCATTGCTACAAAAATATTTTTTATGTGACTCACAATTGTAGGTTTATCTTTTAACTATGTCTAAAAATATAGTATTTGAGGGCTGGTTAACTAAATCACCGCCTATTAAACGTATTTGGAGAACGGTAAATAATTCAATACATAATCTTTGTTGACATATATTATTGATCTTTGGAATATATATTTCAATTATCCCTCTGTTTATTCAATTTAATTTAGTATTTATTATGTTTACATTAATTATTTTCAAGTTAGTATTAGTTATATTACTAAAAATATAAATTATTCGTCCCTAGAAATGGCGGAGAAGGTGGTTTGCCTTGCGACAATCGGGTGAATTGCCTGGCCAGTATTTCCTGGATTACTATGCAGATCGACACTGTAGACGATTAAAAGGCACTATTAACTTAGATTTTTGCGAACAGGTATTCCTTTAATTTTGTGGTTAACCATGAATAAATTTGAATATCAAAAATGTTATTAAGAAAAGATAAGTGAAATATATTTTTCAATGGAAACAGGTAGATGCTGGCTTACATATGGAGCGAAGTAGTAATGGCTCTTTAGATCCAAAACTGCGAGGTTCAGTATTTACAATTCAAACACAGTCAAGAATATATCACTTAGAAGCTGACTGTGAAGCAGACATGGAGAGATGGGTTGATGCTATTTGTAAGGTGTGTGGTTTAAGAGCTACAGATGAGCCGGCTAGTGTTTCAGGTATGCTTAAATATAATATTATAATATTATTAAAATTTAAATAACAATTAAAACAAATTTAATAACTTTAGACATGGAATCATTTTACAATTTAAAAAAAATAAGTTTTCATTGTTATTAATTTTTTGTTTTTGTTTAGTTGTGTACTGTCCTGTTAACAATTAATTTTAAATATCATAGTTATTAGTGAAACTTTAACTGATTTTTGTTATTTGTTTTGTTAGTTCTAATCTCTAGTGTTACAATAATTGTTTGTTTTCCAAATAGTAGTTTCCAAATAGTATATAAATAAAGTATTTCTTTTTAAATTAAGTATTGCTTTTGGTTTAGAAGATACCATAGAATTTCATGTTACTGATGCTAGGACGCAAATATATTTTTTTAAAATTAAAAATAGTACCAATAAAGTATCTTTATGGATGTAAAATAAGTCCACCACCGGTTCCAAGGCGAGCCCACTGAAAAGAACCAATAGGCAATACATACTCAGTGGAACAAATTTTTTCAAACCTGTGTAATAAATTTTACTTCTTCTTCTTATCCTGAAATGTCTAAAAGGAACACCCTATTTTAATGATATTTTAGAATCCTACAGTAAAAGTAAAATAATACTAATTGCTTACTTTTGTGAGTCTAATCGCTGATAAATCCAGCCTGTGTCTATTTTCTATATCCCTATGATTGTAAATTGCAAGGATGGCCTGCTTCTGCAGTACAAATATATTGTTAACTAGCTGTTGCCTGCAGCTTCGCCTGCGTTAGCTAAGATTTACAACGGTATCTTAGTACGCGAAATAACATTTTTTACACCTTGTGTCCGAAAAACCGGAAAAAAATATCTTACGGAACCCTATTTTTATCAGAATAAAATTTAGCCTATGTTACTCGTGGATAATGTAGCTTCCGAATGGTGAAAGAATTTTTGAAATCCGTCCAGTACTTTTTGAGCCTATTCATTACAAACATACAAACATACAAAAATAGGTACAAATCTTTCCTCTTTATAATATTAGTATAGATATAGACAGCATACATACTATGAAAGTAATTAAAATAAACTATTCACAACACATCTTCATCAAAGAAAGATGTTGGCATACTCATATTTGAAAGGCCGGCAACAAACCTGCTAATCATCTGGTGTATAGGTGCATATGGATGTCGCTATTACTCAGATGAACCGACTGTCTGCTTCCTATAAAAAATCTTATCTATAAAAAAGGGAACTTTCTTAGTCAGTTTGAGTTTTTTAAGAGGTTTTAAGAATGGCGATTATAATTTAAACTTGTGGAAAGAAGTGTCATAAATTGTAGGATATACTTACTATTATTTACTCTTATAAATATATTTTTTAACTTTAAATGAAATAGCTACAATATAATTATTATCCTTAGCATGGCAACTAAGCATTTATTTTCTGTAAGTCTATGTCAGATTCTTATGCAATTGTTATATTTAAATATTTCTCAAAATATTAAATATATCTTGAAATTGATGTGACAGTAATATGATAAGCAGCAAACAAAACATAATTTAAATGTTTTTAAAGTATTGCTTCCATCCATCTCTTATTGTAAAGAAAGAAGAAGAAACAATGGCTTTATTTGTAATGATTAATAGTTCAGAATAATATAGTTATTGACCAACATCAATTAGTCAACTATGACTTTAGTATTTTTTCCTGGTTAATTGAATAACATTTGATGCTATTGGTTAAAATTCTGATAAATATTTTTTTAATTTAATGCAATAGTAATCATGGTTGGAACATGGTTTTTTAAAAGTGTATGACTTGTGTTCTTAATTTGTTTTATATTTTCTTTTTGTATGTGTAATATATTGTGCAAATGCGAACATGCTTATCAAAAAACTTCTTATCTGTTTAAATGATACATGGAAGGTGTAACTGTTGCTATTGCGAATTCATTTTCCTGGTTTTCTTTGATCTAACTATTATTAAATGATTTAGAATTTTCATTTGTAGAAATTAAATGATTATTTTATTTGTATACTTTCTAAATTTAGGTTGCCTATTTTAAGTTTAGTGACCTGCAGCAATTGTGCAATTTCTGAAAATGCAATTCTGCAATGAAGTTTCTAGAATTTGTTGATGCGTATCTCTCTATTTATATTCATAATTTACATATTGAAATTTTTAGGTATATATCAAAATAACATTAATTGTAAAAAAATCGCTATGAGGTCAATGAATGATTCAAAACTTGCAGAAAAAGCAGTAAACAATGAAACAACGTCGAGCTGCAATAGAAATAATGACGCAATAAATAATGTACAACATTATGACAATAATCATTTAGATATGAATGACCAATATGAAGACGAGGATAGCACTGGACCCTATATACCAATCTCGGAATGTATTACAGGAGTTCGGGCACCGGTACTGTTACACATTGATTTTTTATTTACACCAACACAAATTCACCACACAGTGGGATGATGGGTGTGTCTTTCACCATATTTTTACTGGAGGGTACCCATCTTGCTTGTTTCTTCTGTCAATCAGCTTTGCTGGTGATAGCAGAGTAATTACTGGACAAGACTTACCATTACGGGCTAATCAGTTCCAAGTGAACTTGTTAAAGTACTAATTCAAAATTTATTCAATTTCTTGTATGTGTTTGAAAGCAGAAGTTGTTATTTTTAACATATTAAAATGCAGGATTCTGGCTTGAGATGTTAAACAAGTATAATCCTTGAAGTGTTTTTGGTTTGTTGCTAATACTTTATATTAAATTTTAGGATACAAACAGAGCTTTTACATTTGACCCGAAGAATATAATTGTCAGTTCCAATATACCATTTCAAAGAGGATACCACGAAAAGAATCACATGTATTTCAGCCAGCCACAAATCAGAGTGAACAATGTTGAGTTCTCTGAAAATGAGTCAAATCTTAGTGACGATGAATGTAAATCACTAAACGCTAGTCAATGTAATATAGGTAAGGAATACAGCTGTAATGAAGTTGAAAGGTTTGTTTGGACATTTGTCCAAAACTATTAATGTTTGAGGATGATTGAAACATTTGATTGACCAAGGGGGCTTTGTTGGTTGGTCAACAACCAGGTGGTGAGACAATCCCTGTGCACGGTACATGTGGGATGCGAGTGGCAAGGGATCAGACTTTTCATTGAGGGGGACTTATGTTCAGTAAGGGACGGACAGAAGCTGATGACGGTGGTGAAGATTATTAGCAGTTTAACTTAGAAGCTGCTTTTTATAATTTTTAATGCATATGAAACACATGCATGAAACTGCATCAGTTTTAAAATATTGGTTATAATCTTCAAGAGTTCTATATAATATACTTGTTTTTTACTAGAAAATGAGTAAGTGTATTTATTTCAAAAATATCAAAACAAACATTAAATTTATTTTATGCCTACTCATATTATGTTCCACTTTGGGTTCAGTCTGTCTGCTTAGTATGCATCCCTGTTCAGAACAAACAACTAAACATACATAAAAACATGAACGGATGTCCACATAAGAATATTTGTTTCTGATGTTTACTGAAACCACGACCGTATAAATTGTAGTATTATCTTGATATGTTATATTTTTTGTGCTTGAATACAATTTGTGTTACATAATATTATGATATTAAAGTAATAATTAATTATTTAAAAATAAACCCATCTGTATTAAAAAAAATATTTCATAAATATATTTTTCTTAGCTTAATTTTTTTAATGTGTATGTAGACAATAGTTTTATTTTTTAGGGGAATGGTCAGCAGCAAAATCGTTTACAAAGATATTAAATCCTCCAACACTGGATGGTGCCGTAGAAAATGGTATGTATCAGTATAACTTTCAGTAAAGTTTATGTTCTTGTTAAAAAGTGGCATCGTAATAATATACTTTGCTGGGTATTTGGATATTCTACTTATTGCATCTCTAGCACATGAACTGCTAGTACTGAACACGATTCCCTCAGTTGGAGTTAAAGAATATGTATTCAATCTTCGGTCCCCTCACTCGCTGAAAGCAATCTTTTAGAGCTTTTCGTCTAGATGAATTTTCGTCACATATTCCTCCTAATAAAATTGGAATGGGGTTGAGCTCGCAATAAAGCCATACACACTAGTATTTGCCTGACAGGTTTACCTGGCAACTGTACTGTACTAGTAAACTGAAGCGTGTATGTTGCACAATTATTGTGCAGAAGTCCACGCATGTCTAGGCAACTCGATGAAATACGAATTTAGATATTTTTTGCCAGTGCGCATACCCGTGCAGTCCAACTGTCATATTTTCGGTGATTGTCAGTGGGGAAGGACGTGCGGTGCTCTAATTCCTTGGTTAGATTGATCTTTGCACCCAAACTGCTTAAAAAGATGTGACGGACACAAACTAAATATTTAAATAGACTAGTGTCGATAATTTTTAAAACAAAAAATAATAGTAGGATAAAACCCATTGGAAAACGGAGGAAAATATTAAATATAACAACAATAACAGGAAAAATAACTTTCGGGCGATCTGAGGTCGGCAGAGTGGGGTGGGCTCCTAAGCGTAAAAAAAAAACCGATTTACTCGATTGCCGAAGACTACAAGTTCCATGGAAAAACCTTACATGACTAAGTTGTAGGTAATAAAACGATCTACAACTTTTGTATTTTAATATTTTTTACATAACCTCAAAAGTAATGTTTTCTGTATTTTATTTTTATCTTTTATAAACAAATTTTTTTATTCATAAAAACTTACTTATGTTCAAACACAGTTATTTTTTTTTCACCTTATTTTGACTTAATATCGTAAAGCATTAGTTACAATCGAAAAATCTCACATCAAAATGTCTGCCTTTCATAAAGTCCATGCATGATGGTGCAAAATATATACACCACTATGATAAAATATGTCCTTAGAAAATCCTTAAAAAATGAATACGTGATAAAAGAGAATAAGGCCTAGACCGTCGTAGCCTCTATGAACTTATATGCGATGAGGCCTATTTATTGGTACTTAAAGATCACATATATTTGATTGCCCTGAGTACATATTGCAAAAATGAGGAAGGGAGGTTAGGAGGGTCTGGGTCTTTTGTTTCACTTTTAACCATTTTCAAAGGCTTCGGTCTAAAAAAAAATCATAGTTTTCATATATTATTGTTAGCAACGAAAATAGTCAAAAAAAAAAATTGTTTCTTTGCAGTAACCATGCTATGTACCCATTGTTTACGATGTTTCGTTTAAATTTCTTAATAAAAATAATTGTTTATTATATAATCGCCCTCAACATACCTACATAAAATAATAACGCTATTATCGCGGCTACTGTGTCCAAGTCATGTGCTGCTGTCCTGAGAGGTCGTACAGATATACCGCTATCTGTATGGTCTCTATGCAACTCTAGTTTACCTGTATAGGTAAACCTGTCCCAAGTCCCCATAGTAAAAGTCCCCATTAACGAGGCATAGGGTATAACCCTCGTGTGTAGATATGAACTGCTTTATACCGTCATAATTTTAATGCAAGTTTATTTTAAATAATAAAAAGGAAGAGCGATCTGCGCCTTCAAGAGCATTCTAATAAGCTTGAACATTTTTAATTACATTATTATAAATACGGACGTGACCTGATCGGATTTCAAGAAAATTTGGCAGTAATTAGTATTATAAGGGAAGGTTATCTATTTAACAATCGTCCATTGAATACTGTTGTAAACCCAAATAAAGCTGGGAAACGTGCGGGAATAGCTAGTCTCCATTTTCCTTAAAAATACCTCTCACTACTACCTACTTACTTAAGTCCTAACTTATGTGATGTCTGTTACAGGACCTCCCATACCTCCGCGGCCACCCAAAACGTTCACAATGAATAGAGATCTCACTCACAAGGAATCGTTTCAAGGGCCCAAAATTCAAGAACCAACCACGGATGCTCATGATTATTTTGTAAGTATGCTTGTTGGATTGTTAAAAATGTTACTTACTCAGCGTACGATCGTGTTGTGCTCGAGATAGTCTGACGAGATCTGTCATTTGTCATCGGAGGGCATAGGGATGTTGACAATTTTTTTTAATTGATTTTATTGGATAGATACACCATAGGTAAATATGAAAAAAAAAATCTTTTGTTAAGAAATATGTTTTTAATTTCAACAAAAAATTATGTAAAGAAAAATAGTTTTTAAATTTGCCGTTATAATGCTTTAAGCTGTCATGTAACCGTGATTACGTCACACACCGTTAGACAGAGCTCGCGCTATGTTATGAGTTATGACAGTTTGTACTTAATTCAATGGTCAGTGACGTCATCGCCTTATATTGGCGTTTACAGTCACGTATATGATAATGCATGATAGATAACTAAAATTAATTTTAGTAGATTTTAGTTTACTAAGGGCCTGTTTCACAATCTCCAGTTAAGTTCCCAATAGGCTATCGGCAACATATTTGACAGATACTCCATACTCAATCTGTCAAATATGTTGCCAATAGCCTATTGGGAACATAACTAGAGATTGTGAAACAGGCCCTAAGTAGACTTTTAAAATGTTATTTTAGGTTTTAAAATACTGTCTTTAATATGTAAAATATAACTTTACGTGAATTTGTAACACGTGTCAACATCCCTATTGTCTCTGCCGAGCGTCGACGGCGGATAACGATGGACTGCTTCTGCGAGACAGTAATGTCTCAAAAGAACGTCGTCTCGACGTAGAAGAACCCTACTTAATGCACCTATGGCAACGTCTCAGTCCGTGGCGGGTTAGGATGGGAGTCCTGGACGGCAATGGCCTCTTTCTACGAGACAGTAACATCCCAGAAGGAGGCCGACGAACGGGTGAGAGAGGAAGCCGCTGATGTGGCCTCCCCCCGTGGACGACGAACGGGGGTGCGTCGGAGGCGCTACTTAATGTGCTTCCAGTACCTAACATCCCTGTGTTCGTGTCGGGCTCGAGATGGAAACTCGGGTACAGCTTAAGACACGACGTCGTAGGGACTGCCAAGTCGTAGCCGGGCACCCCTATTGTGGAGAATCTGGTCTTGCCGGGACCAGTCTGTCGCTGAGGGTATCCCGTCGCCTGCACAGATCCGTGTCCCCATATATAGCGGCTGAAGACTCACGCAGCGGTTTTAGTGGGGTAGTGCACCCAATGCGAGTCCCCACACACGTCAGTGCGCCTACCCAGGCCCTGGTAAGGTCGTAAAAGGATTTCCGCTGCGTCATCAAAAAAAAGGGTTAGGATGGGAGAAACTTCATGTACCTATACTAAATTTCATCGTATGGAGCCGTTCCAAGTTTCAATATATATATGTTGTTTTATACAAGAATTGCTCGTTTAAAGATTTAAACATTTGTTTCCGTATGTTTACGCGAATTTCACTTCAAGCGACCGCGGTTGCTGTAAAGTGTAAAGCAGTGTTTTCCAAACTCTCTTGTTTCATAGACCACTTTCAAAGTTTTCCCGCATCTCGTAACTTAACAACTTTGATAGTAGAAGTCAAGCCAACACTTTTCTTTTTGGCTCTTTACTCGAAACCAAATTAATGTTCATGGACCTCCGCTTACGATTATGGACCCCCTTCGACTCTTCCGTGGACCCCTGGGGGTCCACCTGGACCACTTTGGGAATCACTGCTTTAAAGTATCCAAAACGTGGGGCATATAAAAAACTTAATAAACCGCGATAAATTTCGTAAAATTAGTTTTATTATAACGATATAAATAAATTTACATATTTTCCTTTTGTAATAATTCAGTCGTCTCCTTGCAGTCCCCGTTTCCATGGGTGCGGTCACCGCGGCGCATGTCGCACGGCACCGCGCCCTCCTCGCCCGGCCACGTTTCCACACATCGGGAGGATGACGACGACTGTTCCATCACACATGTAAGTACATTCATCACCGGTGGGAGGGATGCCCTGTACCGCCCTCCCTCCATCGGTAACACCATATTGCTTTTTTTCATTGTATCACCAGTAGAACAGACGCTGTGTTTCGGAGAGAATGGTATTAGATAGGCAGTGCAGTTACTGGCTTAGTCTCGGCTAACACCTGTATTTATAAACAATATTTTGAGGTGTCACAGTACTCCCGAACGCATAGGCTCATTCAAACCAACTCATCCTACTAATATTATAAACGCGAAAGTTTGTAAGTATGGATGTTTGCTACTCTTTCACGTAAAAACAACTGAATGGATTTTTATGAAACTTTACAATGACTTAGCTTATACATCAAAATAACACATAGGCTATCATTTATCACCGTACTCCCACGGGAATGGGAAGTACGCGGGTGAAACCGCGGGGCGCTACTAGTACATAATACTTTAATGAAATCCACCACTGTGCGGCTGTCAAATCCATACTATTAACACGAGGAGCGTATAGATAGTGCGTTCTTTGCATAGTGTTTTTTTATTAGTTACCCAAGAACGCTTCTTGATTACGGGTGTTGATCTTTTAGTCTCAGAGTAGTAAACACATAGATTAGTTGCCTTAGCTAGTTCCTTGTAAACTAGTTTATGTTCATGGGCCACATATATTTTTGCACGCCGCGCTGTACAGAAGTCGAAAACTTATGTAGTTGTCAAAGCTATAATTTAGTATGGCGTATTCGGCGGTGAATTACAACCAAATATTGAAAAAGCGAGAGTAATTTTGAACACTGAGGCGATAATTGGAAATTGTTGCCTAAAGCCATTGCTCCGTTCCCCTATTCCTTCTACTGGTAGACCAATAAAGACCAAATTATTCTATGATGAGTAACTAATAACAGTTTATTACGTTATTTTCAGTCAATGCAATACTGTAATCTGCTGACCCTACCGCCCGCCGTAGACCGAGCGCTCAAACCGCGTCATTCTAGCCACAGCATAGGATACGTCAACAATCTCAACGGACAGGTATTTATCTACTTTTTAGTGTTATAAGTATAGTGAACACATCTTTGTGTGTGTACCTACGTTTTTATCATCATCGGCATTAGATTTTATCCGTTGCTGAACAAAGGTCTCACTCAACAAATGCCAAGACGACTGATCCCTTGCGACTGGCTTCCAACACGGACCGGCCACTATACGGATTGTCTTCCCATCTGGTTCATGGTCGACCAACACTTCGACTACCTAAACGTAGCCTCCACTCTTGAACCTTAATGGAGCATCCTACGCCTCATCTGTTACATTTTGATACAATTAGTCAAGACCTAGCCAAAAAGGGCATAGGTTTCATCCCCAAAATCAGGCGAAAAGGGTATAATGTCTATAGTACCTTTTATTATGAGAAGACCCCTGTACCGAAGAGTATTAGTCTGTTATATACCAACAGCATACTTCGCGGCTAGTGTGCTAGCGTTCGCAAGAAATCAATTACTTCAGACCAATCACTGGTCAAAAACTGACAAAACTTACAAGTACTGTTACTGACTATCACTACTAATAAAAAGACGCTGAAATGCTATGATTGTTCACAGACGCATCCGCGCGGAAGTGTTAGCGAGGAGGGACGGCCCGACGTATTACAATACCTAGACTTAGATCTACATACGTCTAGACCGGCTACGTCCAAGGTAATGTAGATAAAAAATAAATAAAAATTTCCAGCGATAATCGACGTAGGCGATAGGCTTATTTGTTTTGGTGTTTTTTTATAACCGCCTATTACAGCTAGTAGAAAACAATAAATTAAAATTAATAAATTAATAATGTAAAGTATAAACCCGGCTTATCCATAGAACGGCGTTGCTATGAATGAAATTGGTAAAATGATAAATTAAAGTGGCGATGTTAACTTTTAAAACTATTTAAAACTGCATTATGTGCAAACTTATTGTTAAGAATATAATAATAGAATTAGAATAAGAGCAATAAATTGCCCTAAAATATATTTAGGTATTGAATAATTGTTATATTTTAATTAAATTTACACAGGCAGGAAAAACTGAAAAGGTTGGTCGAATTTTGACCCTCGAATGCATATTTTGACACATCTCTTTATTTTTAGGTTCCTGAAAATGTGAGGAAGTCCACTATCGCCCACGGCAAGTCACAATCGTCATCAGAAGCGGACAGTGCATACAAAACTGTTGACTTTCTCAAGACAGAAGCGTTTAATATCACAAGACAAGACGCAGAAGCTTCCAGAAGCAATCAGCAATAATATCTGGTACAAATTGTTATTATCTATCGTTGTTAGCCTTTTGGACGCATTCACGTAGTTTCTAGAACCATTCTTGTAATCAAATATGAGCAATTTAATTTGACTTTAATACGTTTGGTCCTATAGTATTCAGAACTCATCCTGTGTAATAAGTAACCAATGTTTTAATTCCATAATTTTCTGTTATTCTTACAATTAGAATACATTAAAGACATACGGTAATAATTAATAAAAATTAAACATGTTTAGCATGTGATATACTTATGCGTAATGATTTATTTATCAAAAATCATCTTTAGCTACCGATAAGTATGTAGGTTAATTGAAAAACCAACCAAATAATTTCTTCCATTTAAATGAATTGTGCTTTGTCACCAAACGCGATCTACAATGAGTATAACTGTAACCAACTATAATGTGCAGATTTAATATTTAATATTATATTCATAAAATCATTCTTTAAAAATTGTTATACATTTTGAACTACAAGGATTGCCTGCTACTGTTTACTACAGTTTCATATAAAAATTATACATATGCTTTTTATAATAAGATATACTAATAATATATTAAGTACATACATGAGCCAATAAGGTTCGAGTGTTGGTTGGTTGTTAACCAGGTGGGATAATGCTATATCCGTGCAGTGGACAGTACCTGATCATAGAGGGAGGCCTATGTTCAGCAGTGGCCGAATAAAGGCTGACGATGATGATGACATAATATTTTAATCCATATCTTATTGCAACTCTTTTTTTCAAACACATTTTTATTTTTCCCAAATTTAACAAAATATATGTGTTCAATAAAATAAGTTTTGTTGAAAATTAATGAATAGTGTTCAAAAGGTTAATAATGGTATTATTTATTAATTGATTTAAGGGCAGCTCATTATAAGCGATAAATAAGTTACCATGTATGTTGGGACTTCGGTTCTATGCTTATACTATTTAACTTTATGCCTTTTTTAGGTTGCCTTATGGTGTCCATAGACAATAACCTTTTATATAACCGTAACATGAAAGTTATTACTTATATTACTTTGATGAATAAAATATTATTATACTGCAAACAACTTATAAAGTATGCTACACCATTTTCAATGCATTTTTTACAGTACTCGACTTATGTAAATCCCACCACTTTGTGGCTAAAATTGAAAATTAAAATGGCAAAATCGAGCCGAAGTTCCATTATAAATTTAATAAATAAACGCACAATATTTGATATTAGGAATATAAGGATTTTTTTATAAATATGTATATATACTTAATATTACAATAATTATAATATTAATGTGTGAAATCGAATAAATCTTCACGCTCCTACTATTAGTAACAATAAGACGATATTACGAATATGTAGTCATAAATGTAATAATAAATATTATATAAGTGACACTTATTGAAGAATAGCAATCAAGAAATTACTTAGTGTGTAAAATTTGTTATATATTGCTGTAGATTTAATTCATTAAACTTTATACTTTCGTGCATAACAATCATATTAAATCATGTATGTAAAATAAGTGCTAGAGGATTTTATGCGCAGACATACAAGTAAATGTTGTATCGTAAGTAAGAGTCTCTTTAATTGACTCTACGATATAATAATATTTATAGAAACAGTAAGTATCTTGAACCGGGGCATTTATATGAAATAAATTTTTTAAGATACGACGGTTTTAAAATATTAAAGTAAGTAGTAGTATAGTAGTATATATCACCAATGGTATTTAACAGGAATTGATTTGTGAAGATTTAATTTGATTATAGAATAGAAAAAATAAATAAAAAGTATATGGATCAAGCTTTAATATTAATGAACAGTAGACATGTATTTGTAAAATATGGGAAAACAAGCTTTCTTACCAATTTTCGTGTACTTTTTCTGTCCATATATTCTATGCAATTACTCACCGAAAAACTAACACAGAACTTTTATCTAACTATTCTGAAGTATTATTAAGTATATCATTAATTACAACTTTTTTTCTTTATTATTTACTTTACACATTATTATGGTATAGAACGAAAACGCAGTCGTCTTATTTCTATTTAATTTAATAATTATTACAGTGTTTGCAGTTTGCACAATCGTTAATTATAAATTCTTTAACGGTTTAATTATTTGTTTTTCTACACAAATGTGTTCACATAACGAAAAGATAATAAAAAATTTAGTGATTACAATTTATATAATGTTTTACGTACATTTTTAAAAGATACATGGTGCGTTGAGACTACTCTATAAGAGTTGATACTTACGTTACCTACTTAAGATTTTAGATACCCTTAAAAATATAAATAACATAAATAAGTTAAGGTATCTACAAAAATATTTTTGCTAAGTATTTATCTAAGATGGCGTTTCTTTATACTGAAAATCGTATTTGCGGATTCAGTGCACTCGAATAAACGATTTAAATGATATGCTTCAAAAATACCATACGATAAGTATTTTAACCTTATAATTACTAGAGTCTTGTCCAGAATTACCTTAGCCACAAAACTGTAGCAGATTTTAGTAAAATAAAAATATATTATGAAGGTAGGTGACTTTATTTTCAGTATTATATTATTATTTTATTTGGGTGAATAAAATACACATTGTATTCAGTAAACATGCATTTAAATAACATGGGACCAACAAAAAAGCCTTTATAAAAAAATAATAATTTACTTTTATTTGCCTAATAATAAAAATACTACATAACAATCTTGTATTTTAATTATTATGCATAGCTTAGCAAACTAAATTAATTATTTGATTTATTAATAATATTAAGATTTTTATTTATAATTATGAACTTTAATCATTGTACATCCATTCCTTTTTTATTTATTATTTTAGTATTAACTATTTGTGTTCAGTTTGCGCTCAAATTTTTTTGCATCACTTTCTAAATTATAAGAATATTTATTGGCGGTTATGATGCTTTCAAATAATGTCACAATCAATTATGTCAAATTATACCGCGTCTGACACGGGTAGTGTTTAAGGCAAAGAATTCAGACGTACATAGAAGCACAATTTTTAAGTATTTTTTGTGCCGACTTTATTGGGGGCAAGTCCCTAGTTCGTACTCGCTCGCTCTCGTAGGCTCATATGCTGGGGACATCGCGGTGTCCCTCTCGTCACGCCGCCAAGCGGACGTTTACATCGCAGAGTTTGTCTTCAAAGTGCTCATAAGAACTGTCCTTCTATGTAAATACGTCTTTGTCTAAGGTATTGTTTGGAATACCTGCAGCAGTATTCTAAAACCGAACTAAACATCAAAATTCAAAGTTCTACCAACACCACCTCGATGACCTAAATTCCTCAACAACTCGATTTTTCATTTCCTGCCTCGCACGACAATAAAATATTAAATACCAATAATTTATAACATATACATCGATTTTGCTCTACGATTCTATTGATATTTTTATTCGCTTAAGCCGATCATGACACATATTTTGTAGTATTATTTTTTAACATTTTTTTTTGCTTTTATTTATTATTTTTAATTTATTTTATCAATTGCAATCTATTCGTTTATATTTTGTATCGGTTACGAAGTATCTAGCATCAATAACTGACAGCTCCATCAGCTGCACTCATCCTTTTACTTGTTTATTGTAAACTTTTTACAAGCTACTGTAAACTTTAAGTTTATTTAACCCCAAAGACTAAGTGCCGATTTCACCGTTGCAAATAAACGCAATTAATTCGACTTAAGCTCGTTTTACGCATTTAATTGAAGTTAGAGCTCTAAATTGCATTTCACCAACAGAAATTAACTGCAATTAGAGCATAATTGAGTTTTAATTCTGACCGGCCGATTTTTGACGTTTTAGCCCTGGCAACTCGTTTAGAGAGATTGTCTTGCTTCAATATCTGGGATAGATACCGGAGATGGCGGTAAATTCTATGGCAATTTACGCCACTCTTCCGTTTCATGTTTTATGTTTACGGCATCTGTCTTCTTGAACTAGATAATAGAAAAAATTGTGGTAACAAGTTCAAGAAGAGCCTCTTTCTCGCTAGTGGTGAAGGTCGTGTCTCATTTTCGTTTTGACATTATTGTACTACATGGGATAATATAATATGTATTATAAAAATCAAATAAAGCAGAAATCAATTTTCAAATAAAAACTCTACGAGCAAAAAGTCAACAATTAAAAATAAAACTAGAGATGTCAATATGTCATAGCCTCATAATATGTGACATCTGCGCTTAGATTTAAGGTGAAGTTTACATTAAAGGTATCTTAACTTTGTTTTCGTAAACGCTATTGAATTGCAGCTGGTGAAATCCGTTCCAGGAAAAGCAAGATTATCATCGAACTATAACCTTGATTAAGCAAAACGTAGTTCTATTAAGCTTTGTTTCGGATACAAACGGTGAAATCAGAGCTAAGACTGGTAGAAAACGGTAAAGTTTAAAATAAAACTACAAGACTAAAAATGTATTCAGAAAATTATATTTGTATTGTTATATTTGAAACTTCTTGCATACATACATTTTATTAATTACCGTTTTTAGATTGTTCTTGTTATTTAACCGTATTTTAAATAAAAGAAATGGTTGTATTTATTAAAGTTTGTTTCATGGAGTATATTATATATAGGATGTCCGTTAAATAACACGACAAAAAGAAGAAGGTTGATGAAATGCTAACCTACATTAAAAAATGACCTTCGCAAAAGCCTTCGAAATAAAAAATATCTTAAAAACTGTGAACGTTGTTAAGATATTTTTTTAATTCTTTCAGGAAAAAAAAACCGGCCCCCTGAGAGTATTTGACATGAATATAATAATAATAATATATACGAACGCTTTTACACCACGTCAATCTGATCCCGTGCTAAGTTTCCGAAGAACTTGTGTTAGGGGTACCAGACCACTTAAATACATATATTTATACGAACGCTTTTACACCACGTCAATCTGATCCCGTGCTAAGTTTCCGAAGAACTTGTGTTAGGGGTACCAGACCACTTAAATACATATATTCTCTTTTATATTAATACTTATATTTAAGATTTTTATTATATATATGACCCAGGAAAGCAAACTCTTTTGTTCATCATCAGTCTTTTCTTCCCTCGCCTTTTTGTCGTGCTACTTATCGGACAATCTGTGTATAAAGATCGTATTTATGGAGTGTTAAATGTTTATGTAAACAGGTGGCGAAGGCTACCTCACACAACGAATCATCATCATGCACATCACCTATCTTCACGTCATGACCATCATTGATCATCATTGCTATCACCAGCACAGCCATCGTGATCACCAGAGGCTAAAGTAATCATTATTCTTAATGTCTGCCTATTCTATATACTGTCCATTCTTAATCACATTGTTTTGTACTTAATTTTCCATTTATAATTTTGTATTTTAGACTGTACCTACATGTTTTTTTTTGTATACATCTTAATCGTTGAACATATATGTAATTGTGTATAATATTTCACTATCTAACATAACTACAGTGTACAATAAGCTTTACTTATTAGTTTACCATTAAATGTAATGTGAGAATATTTTTGAAAAGCAATATTAAAGTAATATATAATTATTTCAATGGAACATATACTTCTACATAACTACATGTTATACATTTTATTACAATACTAATCTTTATATACAAATTATATCTTATACCAAGTATATAAGGCAAGGATATTTTTGAATATTTGTAGTAACATTATACTAAAGTATAGGATTTCTGATGGAGTCTAAGGTATTACAAAGGTTATACATAAGGAATTAATTTAAAGAGTCTTTATTTGTTGTGTAAAAGATGAACGATTTTCGTTTATCTGGTATCACGCAGAAATTACATTTTAAGTGTAAATATTAATTTTAGTTCATCGAAAGAATATTTTACTATATTCTATGTATACATCAGTTCAAAAAATATATCGAATTATATTATATGGCCATATAAAATTTTAATGTAAAATAAATAAACTTAATTAACACTAATACCTGGTCCTATGTTTAGTTTCACTTGTTTTTATTATCATATAATAACAGAAGAATATCTTCAGCAAGATTTTTTGTTCACTTCTTATATTTTATAGAAACAAACTAAATTGTATAAAAAAACACTTTGTACCTTAGTTGCGACAGAATAATAAGTATTACGTACAGTACGCGCGCTTAAAATGTTGAGCTTAGTTAATAATTTTGAATGCAAAAAATCACTAAGGGTCGGTTGTTTCAAATCATCTGTTAAAGTTTAACGTCTGTTAAAAACAACGCTATTTGGTCACTTACGTTCGTTACCGCCATCTTTAACGATTACACATTCGTTAAAATCGGTCGATGCAACCCTACGAGTTACGGATGACGTTGCATTACGTGTGCATGCTGTAATCTCATTATTTTATATCTAAGAGTCTAGCTAGACTAAAACACATCGAATGACTGTTTAAAGTCACAATTCATTTAATTCTAAAATATATTTTAATATGGCAAAGATTCTATATCTGTACGACCTAAGCTTACAAGATTTCACTTATGTTAAAATTACCACAATACTTTCCAATACGTCACAATATTTTCACAAGCGTAAGCGCTCTAATATACAATTATTTATTTTATTTATTTACCACTTTATTTATTTTAATATAAGTTTTTATGAGGTCCCACTCGCACGAGCGCTTAATAATCGTCGCGGTACAACTCAACATTGGCTCGAGTTGCGAGTTCAGCATCCTAAATTCGATATAACGTACAATAGTCTACATCGAAAATCCAACAGCACTTGGCAAAAAAGCTCCGCGCTTAAAAAAGCTTACGTGTGAACAAATTCATGGGTATGGATACACCCATGTATCTATAGTCTATACTATAATATTAACAACGATGAAATCTGTTATTTTTTGGTAGCCTGGTCTGCAACGAACTTGCAAATGATATGTTAATTAAATAGGAGCAATGTTTGCTGTCAATATAATCCTTATTTCTAAAGATAATTAAAACCTAGCCATTAACGCTACATAATGACTACGTTGCGATTTTCATTTAATATTTTAGCTAGATTTAAGTGTGTTATTTTACTTATTTTTGTTATATGGACGGACATATGACGAGTTTTAGCTTACACGCAACAAAAAAATAAATAAAAATAAGCAGATCTTTCGTCGGCGCCGTCAATTGCGCGTTATAAATACGTCGTGTGCGTCGCACCTTACAATCATCATCATACTAATGATATCTAATAGTGTTTTTTATTATATATTTGATCCCATTTGTTAGGAATGTGATTTTTAAATTAAATTACGTAAACGTGTTCGTAATCTTAATCCTAAAACATTGTTCAAAAAAGATACCTCTTTTATATTTAAATGTTTAAAATTTCATTAAGTATAGGTAAGGCCGGCCTCATACATTCGGAATCTGTATTCGATTACCGCATTGCTTTCCGCGTTCAGAGACCCGAATCGATATCGAAATATGTATATAGGCAGCCGCACATTCGCTTTTTCCCGTACGGTATACATTCATTGACAAAAGCGAATTCAGATAACGAATCCGGAAGCCGAATATGGATTGGCGGGCCCTAACATCTGAATATTATACACAAGGTACTGTAATAAATTAAATGAAAATAAAGAATAGTTCTAGAACATGTCTATTCGATTGACAATAGTGTTACCAACTTGATAGATCTTTACAAGATTATACTAAGGTCTATGTTATTCTACCATGTTAGTGAATTGAAATGGTAAAGTTTTATACAGATTTTAGTACGTAGAAATGTAATAAAGATAAAATTTATGTAGATACCGATAGTGAAGAATAATTTTTCTGTATTAATTTATTATTAATAAGCGGTTAGTTTTTTATAATGTTTTATACGGTCTATACAATTTGATGTTCGTGTATAACTTATACCTACAATTTATTTACTTATTTAGTCTATAGTGTGGTACGCACAAACAAGAAGTTATAACGTTATATATAATGGACCAGACATTTCTATTATTGTTGTATATTACTGTGTAAATAACGGAGGGGATTTTGCGATGGCTATATTTAAAATATATTAAGTGTCAATAGTATTATGTGAAACTTCCCTAGGCAATAAAATGTTCATTGCTAACGTTGTTTCATTTGTTTATTGTTTTTTTTTTCTTTTCTTGATTTTTTTTTACTTTTTTTTAACTTAAGTATCGTTATGACCATCAAGGTATATTGACTTAATGCTTGTTATTTGAAAATTTGTTAAAATAAAAAGCGATACAAAAATTGGACATACATAATATTCATATCGCTCGAATTAATTAAATGGAATAACACTAATAATTCATTAAGAAAATGCATGCATAGTAAATTATAGGTAAAACAAAGTACAATAATTTACACTTATTCTTTGCTGATGTTATTGCTGATGCAAGTATATACAGCGTTTCCTGTAATAAGTAGAATGCAGTGTTTCCTGCGGTCATTGAAAATCTACGTCGCTCTGGTAGATGGCGTTAAATATGAGAGCGACAGTGAGCAACAAAAAGTTTAAGAAAAAATAGCAAGCATATTAGTTTTATTATATCTTTTTATAATAGTGTCTGCATCCGATGAAACCACTGTGAAAAGTACTCTGCCCGATCGTTATATGGGGTTTCTTAGATGTCGTTAAATACGAGAGCGACTGAACAACGCAAAGTTTATGAAAAAATAGCAAGCATATTAGTTTTATTATATCTTTTTATAATAGTGTCTGCATCCGATGAAACCACTGTGAAAAGTACTCTGCCCGATCGTTATATGGGGTTTCTTAGATGTCGTTAAATACGAGAGCGACTGAACAACGCAAAGTTTATGAAAAAATAGCAAGCATATTAGTTTTATTATATCTTTTTAAAATAGTGTCTGCATCCGATGAAACCACTCAGAAAAGTATTCTCCCCAATCGTTTTTTGGAGTTTCTTCGATGGCTTTTTAACGCAGCCACTGTTTCCTTGGCGTTCATAAAACGTTTTTTATTTTGCGGAATAAGTAAAAATCGCAATGTGAAAGAAAAAAAACATCTTCAGGGCTAAACGACGGATAGATCTGCAATTCCATGCATCATGGCGCCAAATAGTCTACTATTCGTCATCTTTTGTTTGGCGGTATGCGACGAGGCATTGTGTTGTGGTAGCGAAGGAGAATCCTACAGGAAGGTCGTCTGACGAACTTTTTTCAAGACAAACAATTATTATTAGTGTACCATTCTGCAGTAAGTAGTTTTACATCATATAAAACAATTGATGCGAAAGGGCTTTCCGGAGAACGAGGTCACCATATTTTTCCCACGCTTCGATATCTACTTTTGTTGACAACTGATCTGAAGGAAACTCCTACTCAACAGACTGTCTTTTACACAGGTTTTTAGTTTCATAACTTTAAATCCAGTTATCAGCGGCATTTGAGCCATCTCCGTGAAACCGATCCGATGCCAGAAGGCCGAGCGGTCGACGACTTCACGGCTGGCGGGGGAAACCCCCCTCATTAAAATTATTAGATGAGCCATCTACTCTTCCGATGAAGCTTAAAGGCCAACAGGCCAACGTTCTCGAATGTGGCTAAATTCTATTTTTTACTTAACCTATACATTTACAATTAGATCCTATTTTTATAGTCTTTTTATTTTTTAGCCTATATTGGAAAGGCTTCATAACCAAGTACTGTTTTACCTTCACAACAATTTTACCTTCGTTATTATCTGTACAAAAACATCTTATCAACGGCTTTTCATTAAAGTATATTCGGTATTTATATAATATATCAACTATTTTTATTTTTTATTTTTGTCTGTCCGTCTATCTGTTCCGGATAATCTCTGAAACGGTGAAAGTTACGGCTGTAAATCTAAGTCAACGCGGGCAAAGATGCGGATAACAACCAGTTGATATTAAAAAAAGAATAACAAACCATATGGCCATATTCTGGCACACTTCGGCACCTTACGTGGCATTCCCTCGCGTGGGTAAACCATTCATTTGTGTTGGCTAAAGAATATGGACTCACGAAAAATATCTTACATTCCATTGCACTCGGAGACTAATGATGTATTTTTAAGTTTTTTTTTTAATTTGTGACAAATATCCAAATGTATAATATAAGTAAAGATATAAAACGACAACAAATTCGAAAAATCTATGGTTTGTCTTTCGATCATATTTTTATAGACCGTCATCGATCAGTTCAATCGTGTTTCAGTCACTACCAACTCAGATCATACTACCAATATACTAGGGGCGATCAAAAAGTAATGATAAACAGGTATTTTTAAAGAAGATAAAAATCCAAAAAAAATGTTTTTTACTTCCTCAGTCCCTCATGACTTCCCAGCTAAAAAATTGTATAAATAGGACGTCATTTGCAGGAGCTACATTCATTTGAATACCAGCAGTCGGAGCGACAACACGAAAATGGAGAAACACGAAGTGAGATGCGTCATCAAGTACCTCTGTTTGAAAAAAATGTCTACCAAAGAGATACACGCTGATTTGGTGGAGACATTAGGGGACTCTGCTCCTCCATATTCTACGGTGGCACGGTGGTGCAAAGAGTTTAAGCTGGGTAGAAGGACCACAGAAGATGAACATCGCGAGGGACGCCCAACCTCGTCCCTCACTAAGGAAAACGTGAAAAAAGTCGAAGAAATCGTATTAGCAGACCGAAGAGTAACCGTCAGACATTTAGCTGAGGTCACAGGGATCTCATATGGCAGCATTCAAAGCATTTTGACCAGCAAAATGAATATGAAAAAGGTCTCCGCTCGTTGGGTACCGCGAATGTTAACGGACGAACAAAAGCAAAAGCGAGTTGACATTTCAAGAGCCAATCTTGCAAAGTTCCAGGCTGACAAAGAAAATTTTTTGTCTCGATTTGTGACCATGGACGAAACATGGATTCATCATTTTGATCCTGAGACTAAACAACAATCGATGACTTGGAAAAGGCCATCCTCACCGACGCCGAAGAAGTTCAGAGTTTCAAGCTCGGCGGGCAAGGTTATGGCGTCCGTTTTCTGGGATGCTGAGGGAATCATAATGGTTGATTACCTGGAAAAGGGAGCTACTATAACGGGCTCCTACTACGCTGATCAAATAAGACGACTACGAGAAGCCATAAAGGAAAAAAGACGCGGCAAACTCCGAGTGAAAGTCCTGTTTCATCAGGACAGCGCTCCTGCACACAAAGCCGAAGTTGCGATGGCTGCCATTCGAGAAGTGGGCTTCGAACTGGTCGAACACCCGCCCTATTCTCCAGATTTAGCCCCCAGCGACTTTCATTTGTTTCCTCGGCTCAAGGAACACCTCAGGGGCAAGAAATTTGACGATGATAGCGAGGTGATGGCTGCTGTAGAGGCATTTTGGGAGAGCTCTGATAAAGATTTTTTTTAAAGGGTATTTTAGGTTTAGAGAAACGTTGGACTAAATGTATCGACTTGTTAGGAGACTACGTAGAAAAATAAATTAAATTTAAATTAGAATCGTTGTTTTATTATATTCATTATCATTACTTTTTGATCGCCCCTCGTATTCACTAGAAATAATTGATAGAGCAAAACTAGGTTTGCCGGGTCCGCTAGTATCCATACATCTAATATTCTAAATCATCATCATCATCATCTTCCTAGCCATTATTATTCCCATTCATTCGGGGTCAGCTTTATATGTCTTGTGTCTCCTTTCGCTGTCACATGCCACTCCATAACTCTCTTTGAATCAAGCAGCCATCGCTACTTTGCTTTTCATCTTCCCCTATAATTAGCGATTAATTTATTTTATGATAATAATAAATACTTGCATAAACCACCAAAAGCAAACGACCTAATGAAGAACCAAGTTTCCTTTAAAAATACTTGACATTTAAATTTTACAGTTCACATTCATTTGTCTTGAAAGGTGCTTTGAAGAAATACAATATTGAAGCATCAAACGATTTTTTGCTCATTTTTATGTATTCCCAAAATGTGAAGGTGCTTTGAAAAAACTTTGAAGTATCAAAGGATTTCTTACTCATTTTTATGTGTTCCCTAAATTGCTCATTTGTAACCAATTTGAACGACCGAAGGTTGACCACACTTTCAGTCCACGTGACCGAGACGTCGGCTAATTATTCTTTTCAACAGGGAAAACATAAAGCTACGAAATAAAGGTCATTGTTTTTTTACTTGAACGTGACTGAGACACGTGCAAGGAAAATTTCTGGAATAATCTCTGTTGCCGCCTGCGAAATATTAATGAGCTTAGCTGTTATTATCTCATATTTTTATCCTATAGTTTAAAATGAAAAATTTGCTCGTTTTCTTTTTCTCTCGTTTTCTCTCGTTTCTTTTGTTCTTTTCGTTTTCTTTTTTTGTTTTTGGTAAATACCTGTGAACAGCAGTGGGACATAATATATGGGTTGCTACTTGGTAAACCCAATTTATTTTCTTTGTCTAACCTTTAATCTAACACTCTTATTGTGGTCTTTTTGGAAAATGTTCTTAGATACGAATCAGAAACTCCCAATAATAGTTTTTATCACAAAGGAACTTGAAAATCAAACATTACAGCGATTATCATAGCCTAATAGTGAAGATAAAACGACATTTTATAAAAATGAATCCTGGCTAGATGATTTACCGCTCCCCAAAACCCCTCGTGACCTTAAATTGTGTGAAAACGTAGCAGCCGTTTTCGAGATTTAGATTATATATTAAAATATATCCAAGAATTGCTCATTTAAAGATTTAATAAGACAAAAAATTGTCGCAGGTTAAAAATGTTAGTAAAATAGTCTGATGAGAGATGGCGTTACCTGTCCTAAATAATGGTTCAAATAAAACTAAATACGTAAAGCGACAGTAAGGAGCTCCGTGCTGCTTCATGACTAAATAAAATGTGCAAACATTTTTTTTTAGTTACATTACAAAAAAAAAATGAATATTCTTCGTCAATAAAGGAGCATAAGATTTGAAATGACTTTAATCATTCGTTTTGTTGAAAAATTAAAGTAGCTCCACCAAAAGATTACTTCGACAAATGTTGTATGTTAAGTTTTTTTTTCGAATGGACCTATGCTGTTGGTCTTAATGCCTTTAAGCTTCATCGGAAGAGTAGATGAGCAGGTGGCTCATCTAAAAAGTACATGATACGACAATACTCTAGGGCCTAGGCTATCTCGTGTATGGGCTCGGTCTCTTGAGTGAGAGTTCCGGGTTCGATCCTGTTTGTGGTGCCTTCAAATAGTTATTCCTAAATTTCTAAGTGCACCTGAACACGAGACCATCGATGAAGGAAAACATCGTGAGGAAACTTTCATGCCTGCCCCTCAAGATAAGTGGCAAATGCTTTGAAGCTCAGTTGCGATAAACGCTGAAAATATAACGCTATAGGGTTGTTACAAAATCTTTGACGAACGATTATTCAGACACATATTTCAAGTATATAGTTTTGTTTGTAAATACGTCTATAAACGTATTTACTTCGTCCTCTCTAGACAAATGTCATAAACGCTAAACGAATAGAATAGAATACTTATTGTATAGGAATGACACTAGCTAGCACATAATAATAATATTCGTTTTAAATAAATACAGAATACGAAATACAGACGTTATTAAACGTTTTCACTCTATGCAAACAAAACCATATACTTTATGTGTCTGAATACACATTCTTCAAAAATTTTGCAGCAACCCGATGGAGTTAGCGTAAAACGCAATTGCATAGAATCGGAACGTTTGCCACTTGTCTAGAGGGGTTGATGAGATTAAAGACGGCTTAAAAGGAGTGCAATATAGCAATTCGCATTGGGTCATCGAATCTTTGAACTTCCAATACCCTCCTCGTCTGATTCCGAGGAGGAGACCCGCGCCTATAAGGGTTGATACATTTTTATATACATAACTAGCGGACCCCACAGACGTTGTCCTTTAGATACGAATCGATAGTGGCAGTACAGATCAATAACCTAGATACCGACTGCAGCGCCATCTGCCGGTCTGATTTGTGAATCTAAACCATTCTCGAATCTCCACGAACACACACAAAAAATTTCATCAAAATTGGTCCAGTCGTTTAGGAGGAGTTCAGTCACATACACACGCACACAAGAAATATATATATTAAGATTGTACATTTACATAATATATTAGCTTCAATTAGCGTATTTATAGCCATAAAGAAAATCACTTGTGATAATAATACCTAAAATACTTTTTATATCGTTAGGAAAATTCTAGATAAATAAAAAAAAATAAGCGAGTAGTGCTCAAATAAATTATATAACATTTTAAGCGTTGTTTATTATGTACCTTGGAGCTTACAGCCAGTTCAAACGCTGTTGACTCATAATTGTTTCTCGTTGTAAGTACGACTTCAAGCCATTTTATGCAAGAACAAAACAAGTTAAATTCTCATTCCGTGCATCAGCACGGAAAAAACATTTAATTTGCTTGCTATTTTTTGTTCCTATTTTTTAGTCTGGGATTTAAGCATCCGATTTCTAAATATTTTGTAGGGTCACATCCCATTGTATTCTGACGTATTGTAAAGTTATGTAGAGCGTCCATTTAGTATCGTAATTAGCTTTTTTCTTAACAAAGAGATGGCATAGGGATTGTTGTAGTTTTTCCGACTGTAAATTGCGTATGTCCTGGTTTTATATTGTTAGGTAAAAGATTGTAGAGCTTTTGTATTACAGGTTTTTGTCTGGGCAATGAATACTTAGATATGTTTAGGTAGTTTTTGCGTTTGAATATAATATTAATATTATGTAAAATATAGGATATTTAGCAGCGTCCAGCGGTTTCACCCGCGTACTTCCATATAAATTATAGCCTATGTGTTATTCTGATGTGTAAGATAGATTATATTAAAGTTTCATCAAAATATATTTAGTAGTTTCTGCGGGAAATACATCCAAACATTTTTACAAACTTGCGTTTATAATATTAGTAGGATTGTTGGATGCATGCATGTTGGATGTGGCAGGGGATCGGCCGTCTTGGTGTAATTTTTATTATGCTATCGTTATTGCTATCATTATATGTAAATGCAATTTAAAGAAATTAAGAAATAATTACATGAATATTGAAATTCATTGGAATGACAGTGGCGCCATCTGTCGAAAATTGGTTGACCAATATTTGACCATGCTCCCAAATTGCACGCATCCTTTCGTTTGAGCGGGGAATTTGATTCCCAGAGGTTGCTTTCATATTCATTCAATATGGGCTGTGACGCGGTCATTGAAGTGCTAACAAACTGCTGGACCCAGTTTCGACCAGAGTCACATCGAAAACAGAATTTTAATGAAAATGTTATATCATTTCTTACTTTCAAATGTATATCGGAATATTTCGTTAATTATTTACTTAATTTTAAATTCCTTAGTAATATTGTAAATGTGAAAGTAGGGATATTTGTAACGCGCACACGCGAAAACTAATCAACCCGTCACCATTAAACTTTATACACATATTTTATATATTTTCGGAGGTACTAGAAGTAACACAGGATAGGGTACATTAGAAAACGGGATTTTTTTTTTGCCAACACGATCGAACTCGCGGGCAACAGTTAGTAAAGTATCAACCCTTATATGTCCCACTGCTGGGCACGGGTCTCCTTCCTCGAAATCAGGCGAGGAGGGTAATGGGCCAATAGTTCACCGCGCTGGCCCAGTGCGGGTTGGTGAACTTCACATACCTTCAAAGAATTTCAATCTCATCAGGCATGCAGGATGTTTTCCTTCACCGGTGAGCGAACGATGGTCTCGTGTGCACTTAGAAATTTAGAAAAACCCATTTCAAGGCAGACACGGACGGGTCAGGATCGAACCCGAAACTCCTCGCATAAGACGCCAAGTCCGTCCACCACTGGACCACCGTCGCTCTGACAGTTAGTAGAAAATAGAAATGGAATAAGCATCCACCTACGGTATTTCAGAATCTTACCTTAGACGTAGAGACCTTAAAAAAAGAACATATATATTTTGAGAAGTCGCCAGCCTTCTTTTATATTCTATTCATTTAGCGTTTGTGGCACTTGTCTAGGGAGCAGGAGTCTACACCGGCGTTGAATTCGATCGAGCTCGAGACATTATACAAAGCTGGCGAATTTGGTAAAGGTAAGTGGGCCATTAAGGTTCAAGAGTAGACGAAGTGTTGGCTGGCCATTGACCAGGTGGGAAGACGATCTCCGTGCAGTGGCAGGTCCGCGTTGGATGCGAGTAGCAAGGGATCGGTCGTCTTGGCGTTCATTAAGGGAGGCCTATGTTCAGCAGTGGACGGATAAAGGCTGATGATGATGATGATGAAGTGTTTTACAGAGTTGATTTCTGTGTTCTTGTTCCGCCCTTAGTTATTAGAATCGGGGGCTACTTTTTTCATTTACATCTATTTTCATCATAATAAATAATATGAGGGTACGCATCACTTCGTCACTTTGTCAGTGTAGCTTACACTGAAATCAATGCTCAGTAGCTTTTAGCTGATGATAAACGTACTAAGCCGTTTACTGTTTACTTATACTCAGTCTTCAAGTCATCTCAGATAAAATACACCCTGTGTGAGATTGCGCACACGATAAAAGTATAGCCCTTTTTACGATCATCGATAAATTTTGCGCATAAAAGTTATTTCTCTTTCATATATTTCATTTAAACTTGATAAGAGATAACGTATTTATTTACTGAGTTTAATTTTTTTGACAGAAAATAGTTGTCCCTTTAATTCAAACTCGCACTAAAATCTAGTCCAATTTTTTCGTAAGATTTACGGAGCATAAAATCACAAAATGCTTCCAGGCACAGCTTCATGCGCCATGTAAACTCTTTGAGACAGAAAAAATAGTCGACCCTTTTGGTCAACCTCGCACTAAAATCGGATCCAATTTTTCCATAAGATTTACGGTCACTTCATCATCATCATAATCATCATCAGCCTTTATCCCTCCAGTGCTGAGAATAAAATACAAAATGCTTAAACAGACAGAGCTTTAAGCGCCTTATTTAAAAAAAGTTTTAGGCCGATAGTTCAGAAACTATGCCCCTTAATGGCAAGCGTCCACATGTCCATATCGCAAGCATCGCACGCATCGCATCAAACGGAATTTATTTTTCATGTATTCGTTCCGATCGGATTTGCCAACGCAAAATACATAAATGATTTTGGTATCATATTATAGTACCTGGTTGACCGAGCATTTGCTCGGTACCCTTAGTGATAAAATACGATATAAAAATTCTTTCAAAAAAAAAGATCTTTAAAAAAGGAAAAACAAATTCGGACTGGAGAGTCGAACCAGGCGCGTCCGGATTTCACTACCTAATTTCACCACTAAGCTACCGTGACATATTGTTTGACAGCGAAATTTACGTTCGTATTTTAATCATATTTTATCGATGCCTCAAAACACGGATAAAAAAAGTTTTCTAAAAATTTATCCTAACGGCCGTTTTCAATAACGTATCTATCGTTAGTTTAGCTTACTAGAGATAGAGAAATCTATCCTTTTGCCCTTACTTGCGTTTCAATAACCTACCGACGGATAGGATGTCCTATCGCCGTTGTCTATCAATCGAAGGGAGGTCGGATAGCCTACTGAAGATAGAGCATTCATACAAATTGCTCTTACTTGCGTTTCAATAAAAATTTTGTGTTACTCGCCGATAGGCGGAGCTGACTTTAGTAACGTCATTTGCTATCTGCCATTTTCGGAAGATTACAACACGGCTATTAAAAAATTGTTTTTGTTTTGTTTAATCTTAAATAATGGAATTTGATAGTTGTGATTATAGCCATATGGAGTTATTCCAAATGATTATAGATTGTGATGATGACAGCGACAGTGATACCAGTATTGTACCGGTACAGAAATAACAGTGCTAGCCGCAACAAGCTGTACAAGCAGCATTGTATCCTCTTTTAACATGTTCTGTTTTTGCTACGGTTTTGTGTGACTGTAAGAAAAAAACTTTGGTAAACAGTTGTGTTCGCGACAATAGACTTATAGTGATAAATAGGGATAATACAGTGTCAAAAAACGAACAATTAATTTCTTATTAGATTGTGCGATGCTTATTAGTTTAAAGTGCATTTATTCGTTATATCTCATTAGATTATTGTATATTGTAAATATTAGGATAGTAAAAAACATTGTATTCATACAAAGATTTATTGTAAAGTTTTTATTCAATAAAGACATAGCCGGGAGCGCAATAGTCCCACTCCCACTCGGTTGCGAGCCGTCCGAGCGCAATAAATATAGGCCTCGGCTGCCGCACAAATCATAGAACCTCTGCCAGGAGGCCACAAGGCCTTGAAGCAGCATCCTCGAGCCTCTTGCGGGGCTCGCAGAAGACGGCGAGATGAGATGAGCAGAAATCATTTCGCTCTACGCTCAGATCCTTCTATCTTCAAGCGCTCTCGGCGGTGATTCAAGAAAAGCTCTTTTATTTATCAGTCTGAACCTCCGGCCTAATAGTCAATAGTACACAACACAACAATTGGAATGCACTATAAATATAACAATGCATTATTTCATAGATATAAAGAATATTAAATTTACGGAGACCATTTTTAATAAATAATTAACCAAAAGTAAATTATTTGAATTGTATTTGCATGTTAATTGAACCAAAACGTGCGATGTGAAATAGTAAGTTATAATTTACAAGATAATTTTATAAATTTATAGTTTTCTTCTTCTTTGTCTTTATGCCACATGTCACTAACAAAACGTTTTGATATTGGTCTATTCTTTGATTGTATTTAGGAATATATTATAATATTTGATTAAAAAAAGTACGTTACCGAATTATCAAACACTTATTATAAGTTTTATTGGAATATCGATATATAAAATTAGTAAAACACTTATGAAGTACACAAAAAACTGGAGACTATTTTTACCTATAATAATGTTAATACATTTCGAAGCAAAATCGAAACGTCACAAATACCTCGGATAGGCGGGAGGGTCACAGCTGTCTGTCTTTATTTGCAATCTATCTTTGATTGTGAAATGCAAATTAAGAATAGATAAGATGTCAATGTTAATCGCCGATAGAGCTCTATCCATAACTGTGGTTACGTTATTGAAAACGGGCGTAGATCGATTTATCGCCGTTTTTAACCCATGTATACAAAATTTCATGAAAATCGTTGGAGCCATTTCCGAGATCCCGATTCTATATATATACACAAGAATTGCTCGTTTAAATATATAAGATAAGATAAATTTATGTGTGTTAAAAAAAATGTCCATTGAGATTGGTTGTGTAATATAATATGAGTTAATTTAAAATAATAAGGGCCTTTTTCACAATCTTCAGATAAGTTCCGAACAGGCTATTCACAACATATTTGATAGATACTCCATACTCTATCTGTCAAATATGTTGTGAATAGCCTATTCGGAACTTATCTGGTGATTGAGAAACAGGCCCTAAATACGCGAAATTATTACGATTTTATGAGAGGGGAGGGTAATGGCACGAGTTATTGGAATTTAAAACTTATTGATTGATGATATAGGTATGATATAGTATGACCTTGATATAGGTATGTAAACATTGCAAAATATGTGAGACGTTACAATAAGGATGGGGGTGTCTCACGAATGTGTCTATCTGTGACAAGGACTGAATGAAATTACTGAAGAATGAAACTTGTGTGATATAATAATTAATCTTAGTGCATGTAGGCGAAGCTATGGTCAACATCTAATTTTAAAATACCACTTATTGAGCATAAATGTTATTAAATATTTTAATCGTAAGGAGGCAATCGAGCAGTTGGGTTCATGATGACTACTGTAGGGCTATTCTGTAAGGTCCTTTTCGATTCTCAAAAGCGGAATCCGCGGTAATATGACGAATTTGTATTATTTAAAACTCGACTATCTGTCTATATCAATAAAGTTAGCTTACGAAGTGACGTAAAGTGAGCTCTATCACTCAGGTGAAGCTCGATATCGAAATGGTTTTTACAGAATAGCCTTACAGAGGTTATGCAGATGCGTTCACGATGCGATGCATGCAAGGCGGCATGACTCTACATATATATTTCAATGGGAACCTACATAAATATAAAGATTTATGCGAACTTCTCTTTTTATAATAAAACAACTTTTTACGGATTTTATCACGGCTTATTATTGTTTGCCTACCCGAATGACCAATAACCATGGTGACGGGAAGACAACAGGAGTCCACTTAAATGTTATTTCACTATAATAAAGAGATCATAAAGTCTTTCTTAAATCGATACGGTGACCTTAAGTCTCGACGGCGACGAGGTTCTATGAAGTAAATATTGTTAAAGCTTGCCCTTGTACTGTCATCTGAAATTACTGGATGAGGTGCGAATATGCAGATATATGTTTCCAATGAATTAACTACGCGCATAATTAATACCGCGGCGCCATTGTTATGAGCCGAATTAATGGGAGGATGTGTTCTTATAAATTCTCGAAACAAATATTATAAAGTTAAAAGCCATTCAAATTTTAATTAGGCGAAAATAGTCCTTCCATTTAATTCCATTACGTCACTGCCACTTGCATTTATGTTCCACGTTTTTTTGCATCACAATAGCATCACGTTTAACATTTTTTTTGTAAATTGTATCAGTGTTTGTTGCTGTTTGTATTATTACTTCTAGCACGCAGAGTTGTGCTTTTTTATCCAAATGGTGCAGTATGTATGAGTAATTAAAAAATTTAAAAGCTAAAAAAAAACGGTATCCGTAATCCCAATTCTATATACTTATCACAAAGAAGGTTGAATTTATCGCAATGTTAATCACTGACAGGTATTAAGGGTATAGGAAATTAGGGAAAAGATTTATTATAAAAATAATTTTTAATGCCCGCTGAGAACCTTTGAAATGCTTTTACTTGTGTCTAATGTATTTCTTTTATGCTTAAACTTTACGGATTTTTTATTTCAGCTATTTGTAATACCATTATAATGAGTTAGGGACACGCAATTTGTCGATTATTATTGTTAAAGTAATTATAATTGGTACACCCATCACTGGAACAAGATTAATACTACCAAAATTAATTCATTGTAGCAGGGTGGCAGTTTCGAATAATATTATGCTAGCAGCATTAATTAATTCAGTTACATTAGAAGTATTTTTTTCTAGATTTGATATTGTCAAAAATTGTCCTGTGGTGATAATAATTCTGTGAATAACTGCAGAAGTGGGCTTATCGAGCTACTTTGAAGATTTGAATATTTGATTATAGCGTCTCAATAAATATATTTTGTGCGTGATGCATGTTCGCAAAAATATAAATGTATTTGAAAAAATGTGACAATCATGATAGGAAATAGAAGAAACAAACACAACCTTGATGTTACAATACACAAATTCAATAATTATATTATAGGTCAATGTATGTTACTACAACAAGATCCCAGAAAACGTTCAAAACCTTCCAATAAATTAATAAAATAAGAAATTATAAGAAACCACACCTTGGGAATAAGTCGCAGGCTTCTAGCTTGGCTTCTTTTTAATGATTAAATAAAGTATTTTACATACTTTTATATTTATTAAAGTATTCAAAAGATTAGTTTCACTGAGTTTTTTTCGCCGGTTGTTGCCAGTGACTAGACTAGCTTTGAAGCCGGCAGTAGAGTTCTGATAACTATTTATTTTAATTTATTTTATTTTATTTATAATGGTTCACCAACAGATATACGTTTGACGTTCAAGGTACTCTTATAGTCCTCGCCACTTTTGAAGTCCTGCGATTAATGCCTGAACTAAATTTGACAAGATTGACATCTTGACGTCTGTCTGGAGTAAGAAGTTGTGATATTTTAAATTGTTTTACGTGAAATAATGAGCATATAATATAAAGTGAGGTGTAAAAAGTGAAGGCCGTAAAATGATCATTAAAGTGAAATAATTTTGTGAATTAGAAAGTAAAAATAAACAACAATTAACCCCGTTGAATAAAATGTTTATAAATGTCACAGCCATGACAGGTAAATATTAGAGATGCCAGAGTCACTTATTTTTGCCTAATATATGGTTAAAATATTTTCATTAATACTATGCCTACATTTATCTGATGATATTTTATATGAATATAAATACAAGGTAAAAGAATTAAATCCTTGCTCAGATGAATTATATTTTCAGGCGCTTCTGTAAAAAAGGTCGAATAACAAAAGAAGTAACAATGGCAGCAATTACTTCTGAGAAAATCGTCACTCCTGGCAAAAGCCGAACACATCCGAAGAAGCTTGTTTTAGATGAATTCTACTAATCGGTTATACGTAAAAAATACGAATGAAATATTTACAAAAAAAATGTTTTATTTTACTAAAACCTGGCAGGGAGATTTTTATTTTGCTGCTATAATTATTTTTGTCATTATTATCATACTCAGTCTTTATCAATCCACTACTGACCATAGGCCCTATAATTATTATTTTTTTATTGTACTAGACTTGGTGGAAAATCATTACACTATAAATTGGCAACATTGACTTATGAGACCGCAGCGCCGCGTCTATCGGACTTCTAAAGTGGCGATGACTTTATGAACAATATTGAGAGAATAAATTTATTTTTAAATTAAGAATAAAATCTGAGTAATTTATTATCAGTTATTTAATTTTTTTATCACTATTTAATTTTTATTTAGTTAGACTGTTACTTCATTCAAATAGTTATAAATAATTAATTAAACAATTAGTTGTAAAGAACATGATATTTTGTGGGTTATTTGTTTATTTTAATTAAAACAATATGAGATATATAAAATAATAGTTCAATACGATTAACCAATTTTAAATAAAAATTACATATACACTATAAAAAAAATTCACAAGCAGCATTTGATTTTACTGTAGAAAAGTAAATCTGCGGAAATCGTTACAATCCGCTAAATTTTTTTCATATAATTTGAGAATCAAACAAAAGAGATAGAATTTGGCAGACTAAATTAATCTGTTTCGTTCAGATGCATTCGAACATAGCATGCAAAAATAATTTTTTCATTAGACTATTACGAAGCATGCTACAAAAAGTTTTGTTGGAAAGTCATAAGGTTGCTATTTGACTGTTTCAATAAGTGCTTGAGATTACCTTTGCCAGGCCTGAATTGATCTTTACCTACGTTTCTGTTTTTAAAAGCAAGATGCGAATATAGAGAGTTTCTTTTTCATTTCTTTATTGGTGTACTTCTATGGGACTATTTCGCATCCAAACCTATGGAAGGTTTAATGAAGAGTAATTAAATAAAAATTCTTCTTAAAAAATGCAAACCACTTTTACTTCTAACGCTAACGCTATATGATCATTATTTGATTAATTCAAAATCTGGCTCGCCTTAGCTGTAAGTCTTGACGCGACGATGGTCCAGTGGTGGACGGACTCGGCCTCTTATGCGAGGGGTTCCGGGTTCGATCCTGACCCGTCCGTGTGTGCCTTGAAATGGGTTTTTCTAAATTTCTAAGTGCACACGAGACCATCGTTCGCTCACCGGTGAAGGAAAACATCGTGAGGAAACCTGCATGCCTGATGAGATTGAAAGTCTTTGAAGGTATGTGAAGTTCACCAATCCGCACTGGGCCAGCGCGGTGGACTATTGGCCCATTACCCTCCTCGCCTGATTTCGAGGAAGGAGACCCGTGCCCAGCAGTGGGACATATAAGGGTTGATACTTTTAGCTGTAAGTCGAGGTTATTTTATAAAAGAGGAGACAAACGTACTTGCAGTTGGTTTGCGTAGTGGTATAAGATTAGTGACGTCCTTAGACAACCAGAGAATTGCAGGTGCATTTTTGGCCGATGTTTTATATAATAACTAGCTGCCCCGACAGACTTCGTTCTTCAAAAATTAATAATATTGTGGTTAAAAAATAAGGGTTGATATAGTAGTATTATAGTATAGTAGTAGGATAGTAGAAGGGTGAAAATTTAGGGTTGTATGTACTTTTGTACCTATGCTGTATCATAAAAAATTAAAAACAATAAAATGTCTAAAATGTAATAAAAAAGGGGTGGGCCGGACCACCCTTAAGATTTAGGGGGATGAAAAATAGATGGTGGTCGAATCTCAGACCTACTCTATATGCACACAAAATTTTATAAAAATCAGTCGAGCCATTTCGGAGGAGTATGGGAACGAACATTGTGACACGAGAATTTTATACTCGTAGCGATTTCACAATGATAATGAATCTGACGACCTCTGTGGTTCAGTGGCTAGCGCGTTAGCGCACAAGCCGGAGGTAGCTAGTATAAAAGTATTAAATATATGTATTTTCGTTGTCTGGTACCCGTAACACAAATTCTTCGGAAACTTACTACGAGACTAGATTGACGTGGGGTAGTAAGCGTCCATAGATATTATTATTGTCCACGCATGTTTTTTATTAAAACTGCCTTTTTACATGTAAAGGAACTTACTCTTACTCTTATATCATATTATATTATACACAAACACACATACACTACGTAAATTGTCTATTAAAGTCCGTGCCAGACACACCGTACGTATAGCACGCAACGGATTTTAGTTTGCTTGATTTCGGAGAGTCCTATAATCTGTACCGTACGGATCTCATTTATGTGTTACTTACTCTGTATAATGAAACTAACATTCGTTGCGTGCCGTGCGTGCGTTTCGTCCGGACGGATAACGGAATGGACGCCTGTAATCGCCAAAATTAATTACTATCATCTTTGATCGAGGTATTAATGTTGCGACCACGGGTTGCGACATAGTTCCAATTAATATACACATAGTCGAAAATAATGTTCTTATTTAAATAATGATCATCATGTAGTTTGTTTCATATGAAGATTTTTAATTAAATTATCCATAAAAATTACATTTTATTAATTAATAATATTAATAACTGTAATGTACTGTTATAATAAAAAAATTTATCACTGGACATCGTGTCCAAATTTCGCCCACACGACCTCGATGTCCGGAAGTCGTCAACAACTATATTTTCACGGCTTTTCTGCCTCGCATACCTGTTATATAGAATCAGCTGACTTAGGGACCTTCAATAAAAGAGCATACTCCTATCTACCAGCCAGCGCGCACCTGCTAATGCTCTGGTGTAGCGGGTGTTTGGGGATGTCGCGATCACTTACCATCAGGTGAACCGACTGCCCGTTTGCCCCCTCTTCTATAAAAAAAAATGGTCACGAGAGGACTCCTCCCGACACCCTCCCTCTCTCCACGCCGGGCATGTAAAAAAATAAACCACGATAAAATCCATAAAAGTTGTTTCATTATAATGAGCGATATTCGCGTTAACATAAGAAAACTTTGAAAGATTTATCTTTAATAAACCTACCTAAGTTTAGAGAAAAACATTTTTAGAAGATTGAAAATTATGTTAGAACGATTATTCTTAACGTTTGAACTACGTAATATTTTAAAATAAACATATGAGTTATTATCTTTTTTAAGTTCGCGGAATGAATGGGAGAAAGTTAAAATAATATATTATTTTTCTTAATACGTGTTCTTTTTTGGCAAGAGTTTTTTTTTCAAATGAAATTATTTATTTATTTATATCGCTGAAATAAATTCAGGACTTGAAAATAGGCCAAAATACTTCTTCGTATATTTCTTGTCAAGAAAGCTCTGTTTTTACATTTCGATACCAATAATAAACACATGAACTCAGACTGGACTGTAGAGGTGGGTTGTAGGTTGATTTAATATTTTGAAGGCTAACTATTGAACGCCAGCCATCGCAGCTTGTCACTGTAGTGGCGTGTTCTCGTGTATATACATCACACCTTTCGACAGATAGTTTCCTCGCGGTTTTTCCATAATGGCTTCTTTCAATTATGTCTGAAGGCCGACATCGTCGCACCGGCGACACTCTTTTATTTTCGTGATTTAATAATAATTTTGTTGAGCCCTCGGTATTTCAATAAGCAGTATGATAAAAGGGTCATATACCCATTCTATGCCACTGCATATAAACCTAGACTATGATAAACCTTCATGACTCGGAAACATTTTTTTTATTTTGTCCTTATCAATGTGACAAAGGTCCTGAAATATCATTAATGATTCGGCTCATATTTATGTAAGTTGATTTAAACAAAGAAAATCCATATTCATTACATTGCCCCCTATCGCATCCCTTTAGTGGATTTTTTTGTAATATCCATTTCGAGTAACTTATTTTTCTATTATATACCCCACATTTGGAGTTCCTAGGTTCCATTGCTTTGGCACTAAATTCATGTATATAAAAAGAGTCATATCCATAATACACTATTATGGGAATAAAATTGTAATATATTGTTATCCCAAAATTTGAATCGCTTCTAAAGATGTGTTACAAGTGGTGTTTTCTATAGCCCGCTTTAAAAACTCTTTGGTAGCCTTCTTGTACAGTTTTGTTCCCGAGGAAAACGTTTTGCTTTTGCCTAGACAAAAGTGGTATGTTGGTGTTATTGTATTTCGTACTTATAACTAGTAATAAAGAGCACTTTCTGCTTATTGCTTTACTTCTCCGAAGAAATCGTACTTTAAATAAAACGGTGCAAATATCAAGTACGTCTATGGTGTATCGTAATTGTAAGCAGCTCTACTAAGCGAATATTGTCATTACAAATTAGGCTTATGTTCTACATAATTGCACTTGCCAGAACTTTACTTCAAATTATATGTATTCTTTGGGGATAGCTTAAGTTTACATCTTAAAGTGATCCACCTGTATGAAAGTACATATGTACAAATAAACATACATTTGCATTAATTGTTATCGAAAAGCTTAATGTGTGGATAGCCTAAAATTGATGACCGTTGACTGCAAAGGTTAAACACTTATGAAATATTAACAAGAATACAATCGCAAAATCATCGAAAAGCGAACCACATTTCTGGTCTAGAAGTCATACCATATTTATGAGGGTCTGCTAACAGGGAAAACCACTTTAATCGAGGGTTATTTCAATACTGGATATCAGCTGATATTGCATACGTAAAGGTTGGCTCATACTAACTCTATTCAAATAGTGCTCTGACTTTAGATTTCATATTAATAGATATTAGCGAGGGATGGTCTAATGACTATGGGCTCAATCTATTGAGTGACTTCGGGTTCGTCCCTGACCGGGGGAGCTACTCGTAAACTGGGCATTTTCCCCGTGCACTTAACATGAGAGCATTGCTTGCAATTGATGGAAAACATAGGGAACCTTGCATTCCTGACTTTGTTTTTTATGCACCGCACGTAAAATTTAGCACCCCGCATTTGACAAGCCTAAACCTCCTCGTTTCATTTGGAGGAGGAGTCGCGTGCCCAACAGCCCACTGTTGGATTTCAAACCTCCTCCAAATCACTCAATCCGATTATCATCATCACCATCGGCCTTTGAATATCTCAATTTAGAGGATGATGATGATGATGACGATAAAATATTATAAATTATCTCTGTTACATTCTATCGATTGTAATTTGTATTGGTTATTTCCCCATTTCCACATTTATCGATCTCTTCTGTCCCTTTTTTGACCTTTCAAGGTCAAGTAACATCTGGCGGCAAAATGCTAGAGTGTTTGTGTTCCAGTTTAAATAGCAACTTTATTGCATTATAATAGTACTGGAAATTGTATGCAAATGTATGGCAAAGAAAATATCACTCTCATATCAAAATACATTTAATAAATCGAAAAAATCTCGTTCTAAAATTTGAAATTATTAGAAGATAGGTGTTTTTGATTTTTCCAGTATTTCTTGACTTTTTATAGATATTTGGAATAGTGATTAATGATAAATTTTAGAAGAAATAAAATTTAACTTTTAGGTGATAACAGCGAAATTAAATATTGAAAATACCTTATTTTCTCTATTTGTTGGTAATAATTGTGAAATGTGTTAATATTAGTCAAGTTACTTATTCTATCGTTATTATATTATATTAAAATTTAACTTGTTACTATCGCTGCAACTTCTGTATAGCCAGGATCAACAGCAGTAACCACCAAATGACCTTTTGATACGATCTCCCGAAGCCCGAGGCATACATTAGAGGTAAAACTACCGTAGGACCGCAATGAGTTTAATCAGATAGATTCAGGAGGAGTATGAAATATTTTCAGTTTTCCTTCTTGGTTAAAGTAGAGGACAGTATAAGATTACGATGACTAACAAAAGACAAAGAAGATAACAGACAGACAGCTGCAATGCACCGCGGAGAAATCATCATAATTCCTCATATCTGCATAGCAAGATCAATCTATGCGTATTTACTAACTATAATAATAAGTTCATCATCATCATCATCATCATCAGCCTTTATCCGTCCACTGCTGAACATAGGCCTCCCTCAATATACGCCAAGACGACCGATCCCTTGCTACTCGCATCCAATACGGACCTGTCACTTCACGGAGATCGTCTTCCTATCTGGTTAATGGCCGACCAACACTTCGTCTACCTAAGCGCGGCCTCCACTCTTGAACCTTAATGGCCCATCGGTCATCCGTTCTTCTGAGTGCGTGACCAGCCCATTGCTACTTCAACATGCTTATTCTTCGCGTGATATCGGTAACTTTAGTTCTCTGACGGATGTCTTCATTTCGAATCCTATCTGCCAAAGAATCACCCAGCATAGCGCGCTCCATAGCACGTTGAGCTACGGCAAACTTGCGGACCAGTCGTAAATTAAGCGGCCACGTTTCGGCCCCGTAGGTCATCACGTGGAGAACGCATTGGGTGAAGAGTTTCATCTTCAAACTCTGCGGTATAGACGACGTGACAATATGGCGAAGCTTCCTAAATGCTGCCCATCCTAATTGAATCCTCCTATCGGCTTCCCTCTCGAAGCTATGTCGACCTAGCTGCAAAGTAGACATACTCTTGCACGACTTCGAGAGATTTGCCGTCGACGTTAACAGTCCTAGGGAGAACGTGCTCATTGAACATGACTTACGTCTTGTCCAAGTTCATTCTAAGGCCCACCCGTCGGGAGGATTCATTAAAACTGCGCAGCATCTCCTGCAAACCCTCCAGCGACTCGGCCAATATAATAAGTTGTGTTTATATATTTGTATTTTAAAGTCAACCAATACCTATGCTCCAGCTAAACTCGATATAAAAGGTTTGTAAACGAACCACAATAGCTGATTTATGGAGTTTACATTTTTTTCACTCTTAATAATTTTGCTATAAAATTCAATAAATATTCATAATGTCAATTGAGAAGCAAAGCAAAACGTAACCATTGATCAATAATTGTCTTAAATCACATAATATAGACTACATTTTTTTATGATTAAGTACATTTTTATTTAATATGGTCTAACATAGTCTTAAACCTCCTCGCCTGATTTCGAGGAGGAGACCCGTGCCCAGCAGTGGGACACAAAGGGTTGATACTTTCCTTTTTATAGTCTTAAATTCCCTGATTCATTTCGCATTTTTGGAATAAGTCAAAAATATTTTTTGCATTTTTGTTTTATGTCACGAATTAAATAATACTAGAAGAATCATTTTATTTTGGTTATGTTTTTGAACTGACCTTGAACACCTGATTTTAGTGGTGTCGCTAAAGTGAATTAAACATAAAATCTGAGTGACTGAGTACTTGACAAGATAAATAAATGCGTTGTTATTGTAGAAACATATTATTAGCTCTGTCGAAATGCTTTATGCATGTGAACTGCTGAACATAGGCCTCCCTCAATGATCGCCAAGAAGACCGATCTCTTGCTACTCGCATCCAACGCTTGGTTGCGAGCAACAAGGGATCGGTCGTAGGGAAAATGCTTTATTTATCAGTCACTAAATGTTATATTTTATAATATTGCATTGTAGGATTCTGAGTTATTTATTAATTATTATCTTACACTTTATTTGGCTTTAAAAAAAATCATTAAAAATGTTTTCCCCGGGCCTGCCTTTAACAGAGAACGTAGGACATTTTTTCTGTTAACATTCTACGTTGAGTTTGAACTTTGAATGGAGTATGTACACAAACAATGAGCTATTTATGACTTGGAGGTATGTTATATTTTCCAGTGAAGTGAGTCGATATGTTCCTGTTTCCGTGGCCGGCATAAAACTAGGCTACATAATGGTCGAGTCAATGTTTTAATAAGCGATTACAAATGAAAAGAAGTAACTTCTACTCTATATGACACATTTCAGTAATTGTAATATCTTTGGCAGTAAAGTCAAAGATTTCGTTAGTTCTATTTACGTTGACATTTGTGTGTAGTATTTATATTTGTACTTATGTATATATGTGTATATATTTGTTGTATTTATAAAATATTTTGTATTAGTTATAGTTATATTTTGTGTAAGTATCTTATATATTTAAACGAGCAATTCTTGTATATATATATATATATATATATATATATATATATATATATATATATATATATATATATATATATATAGAATCGGGATCACGGAAACGGCTCCAGCGATTTACATGAAATTTTGTACACAAGGATTAAAAACGGTGATAAATCGATCTAGCTAGGAAAAATTTTTAGAAAACTTTTTTTATCCGTGTTTTGAGGCATCGAAAAAATATGATTAGAATACGAATGTAAATTTCGCTTTCAAATAATATGTCGTGGTAGCTTAGTGGTGAAATTAGGCAGTTAAATCCGAACGAGCGTGGTTCGAATCTCCAGTCTGATTTTTTTTTCTTTTTTAAGATCATTTTTTTTTTATTTTTTTATCGTATTTTATCACTAAGGGTACCGAGCAAATGCTCAGTCAACCAGGTACTATTTATTGAATTTCATTGCGCCATACGTATTTCTCTGTTTTTCTCTATGGTTGACTAGGAGAGAAGGCATTACAATTAAGTCCGCCAAATTGTATCAGATTTTTTAAATTTGGTACAATAAAGCATAAATAAATAAATAAATAGATATTCTAATAGGTATATGTGTATTATTAAATTAATACTAAATTTACCGATATCATGTGCAGAATAAGCGCGTTGAAATGATAGTGGCTGGTCACAAATCCATGAGAATGTATGGCCGATGAGTCAATTAGGTTCAAGAGTGGTGACAAAGAATTCAGACGTATATAGAAGAACAGTCCTTATGGGCGCTTTAAGTACCAACTTTTTGCGACGCAAACGTCCGCTTGGCGGCGTGACGAGAAGGACACCGCGATGTCCCCAGCATATGAGCCTAAGTGCGAACTAAGCCCGCTGGAGACATGTCCCCAATAAAGTCGGAACATACACACACAAGAAATCCTTAAGAACTGCTCTTCTATATACGCCTGAATTCTTTGGTCTTGATTATCGAATAATAAAAATAAAAGACAATATTGAGATAAAACATTACGTTACTGAACTAACGACTGAATACATGAATCATTAATGGAACTTTTAACCAATATTTTCTAGAAAATCTGTAAGCTTTTAATTTGGATACATTAAAAAAAACATCTGAAGCTAATTTCTAAAGAAATATTTACAAAGACTAAAACTTAGAGTGTTTCAATAAAAACCTGATTGATTCTATTACAGTCTTAATTAAGAATTTACGATATTTTTGTCCACTTAAATCTACATTAAATTTATGTCTATACTATATAGTATAATATGGACATAACTTTAATGTAGATATAACTTAGTTTACTTGTGTTATATGTGATAGATTGTATAAATATTTGTGACACACACACACACACACACACACACATTTTTATTTATTTAACAAACTTTGATATCATCATTAGCCACTGCACTGAGATCATATTCTCTGTTTTAATCAGATCGTATTCTCTGCTTTAATCGTAATGTAAAATTATATTAATTATTTAGGGCCTGTTTCACAATCTCCCGTTAAGTTCCCTATAGGCTATAGGCAACATATTTGACAGATGTTTGACAGATACTCCATACTCTATCTGTCATATATGTTCCCTATAGCCTATAGGGAACTTAACGGGAGATTGTGAAACAGGCCCTTAAATAACATTGTTATGTAGCGGTATTGTAGCATTGTAATTATAACACATTATACATTTATTATAACAGGTATTTAAAATGGAGAGAGGGTTTAAGGGAATTCTAGTGAATGTTTGATGAGAGAGCTTGGGAGTCTTTAACATGTCCTTGTTTTAGGTAAAGTGATGTGGAAAATCTTTGTTATATATTTTATGACATGTAAAATATTTGCGAGCCCGTCTTATTATTTATTAAGGTTCTGGTCACGAGAAAGATGTGCGGCTTAATAATATGAAACTTTTTAAAATGATATCACGTATTTTTATTTTTTTTGAAATATTGGTTCTAAGTATCGGCCAATAACCAGGTAGGAAGATTCTCTCCGTACAGTAGCCCGCCTGTGTTCCACCTTGGCGATCATTGAAGGAGGTCTATGATCAGCAAACGACGGTAATAGGTTCACATATTTTCTTATGTTTACGCGAATTTCACTTATTATAATGAAACAACTGTTACGTACTTTATCGTGGTTTATTAACTTAGTTAAAGTGGTTGTGTTACTTAATAAAATCCGTAAAAGTTGTTTCATTCTAATGGTAACTTAAGATTGAGTTTTTTTTTAATTTAAGATATTACTAGGTGAACGAGCAGTTGTCTCATCTGGTGCTAGGTGATCAGTCATGCATAGAAGGGTTTGCGACATAATTTGGGATAAAATGTAGGTACTGGCCGAAATCAACAACCCTTACTCTTACTATCTACTCTCTATCTACTAACTAACCTTAACTTAACCTTACGTCTATACTTTAAGTTTTAAGGTTGTAGGGGAAAATCTCTGGATTTACTGAATTGATTTCAAAACTTATTTCACCAATAGAAGGCTACATTTTTTGTGAGAGTGAGTGTGAGTGTCAGGCTATAATTCATGTATACGCGGATGAATCCTAAAAAACCTATAAGTTAGTAAAGCATATAAAGACCATACAATAATTCACACATTTTTTATTGTATACTATTAGGACTAATTTGGTGGGGTTTTTATTTCATTCTAGCAATCTCGAATTACTGTATCGGAGTTCACACGGGCGAAGCCGCATGCACCAACTAAGAGTATAGTTTCTACTCTATCAAATATAATATATTATATAGGTAAATTTTTAATCATAGAATGTCGAAAAAAAGCTTGTAAAATAAACAAATTTACTAGATGTAAAACGACATAACGCAAATAAAGTTATTATGCAGTGTACTGCGTTTACAAGCGCATCGCATGTCTATGATAAAAATTTCAACGAGGGGCAAGTTCCGTCAATACAAAAGCACCGTACACCTTTGCATCTAAATTATATTAATAAAGTGATGTCGTGTAATAAATTCATATTTACGAGGAAAAATGCCAACTTTATATTATATTTATCAAACGTAGAACGTGTCTACGCCGTAGCGAGTTACAACATAATAAAGTTGAAACGTAGTGTTTGTTGAAATGTAGTAGTTTATTGCGATAAGAAATTGATATTTTAAAATAAAAAAAAATAATGTTATAAAATTGGCATTAATCAAATTAATAAAAAAAATACTAAATGTTTGGGCAACATTAAAAAGAGAATTATTCAAATTCGGCCAAGTTCCAAAGATTATAATATTCGTATAGTTTAATTAATAGGTATCTTTAGTAACAATTTTTCAGTCATTTCTGCAAATACACTTTTGTTTAAGAATTTCGACTACGAATATAAGTTTCATTTGTGAATCAGTCGAGCCGATTATGTTTGATGACGTGGAAGTTGTTTTGCTCGAGTTTGGAGTAGCAACGATAAATGTGTTAATGCATCGGCGCGGGCGTGGGGGTCGGGCTCGGTCCCACTGTGGGGCGCGAGCCGCGCATGCGTGGGCTTACGTAACCGTGGGCCGATCTCAAACCAAGCGCGATCTATGGACTAACGTCCGTTAGGAAACTTTGCTCATTCATCTTTTCTCTAAAAGGGGAGCGAGGGGCCCAAAGGCCGCGTTGCGCTACTCCGTCCGTTACATAACCATGGCGGGGTTGCCAGCCGCGCGACAGTCGTGTGTGACCGACAAAATCACCCCCCCGCATGCCCGAATAGACATCGCCGATGTCTATTTGGCGATGTAATTCTCGACAGAATAGACGACAGGTTCACAAGATAGTATGAATTTGGGATACTGTTTTCACATTCATTTTGTAGCATTATCTATCGCTCCACAATAAGATTTTGGAATATTTTTATACTATAAATTTTCAATAAATCTATTATTTGTATTACATAGATGTGCTGTTCACACTAAGAGTATGTCTTGCCCTGATATTTTACCTAACTATAAAGATCATTTGAGTATCATTGTTTCTTGTGTCTGATTATGGTTAGTATCTTAGTTGTCAAGAGACAGACCAGCTGTTCCGCGTTTATTAACTGTTTTACTAAGTCGTAAATTATTGTAGTTTGTATTTAAAGTATTGGATTATAATAAGTATAACTTTTTTAGTTTACATATATTATTCTTCACAATATGTGAGTTTGAAAAATAGCTATTAAAATTAAAACTAGAAGACGAAACACGACAAAATTGTTAATTATAATCAATCGGATCAACATAAGATTTACCTGGCGTTCATCTTATCAAAGGTAAAATAATTGTAAACTTCGTTGTACTTTTACGGTTTCATACCGGTGGGCGAATCGAAGTTTAGTTGGAACCTGGTGGGGGAATTTTATTTTGCGTCTGGTATCCCTGGCGTGGAGGGTGATGCCAATTCCTAGTCGAGCCGCCCTCGCGAGCGGTCCACTCCCCGAGTCGAGAACCCCCGACGCAGTAGCGTAGAGTCGCGGAATCGTTCTGCGGACGCGTCCTCTCGCGCTACGTTCATAATCCCCAACATTATAATCTCTCCAAAAAAAAAAATAATCCCCATTCAACTTCCACTGAACTTCGAGTGAGCGGTAAGTGAAACTTTATTAAACTTTTTAATACATTCGTTACATAACAGTATTTTTTTATTATTGTTTTCGTAATTATTTTTTATGCTGTGCGCTATTCAATACGTTGTCAACTGTCAAACATTTGATAACTTTAAAAAATATTGAAGTTGGGTAGTTAAGAAGCGAATATTTTTTAATGCAAGCGAAGAATTTGAAGGAGAATTGTGCGTATACATAAATTATGTCAAGTTTTGAAACTGTTTGTACGGGATAAAAGGAATAAAATAAATGGCCAACGAACAGAACTCTTGATGAAATAAAGCTGGCCACTGATTGTGACCGGAAATTACCTTCTCTTATCTATCGGTTGAAGAAACGCGTTTGCGTGACGATCGTTATTTACCTTAAATGTATTCAAATTAACGATTCACGATAACACTTTTGAACAATAAATAAATTTCATTTTTAAGAAGTTACTTATATATCAATGAAATCTATACCTTTTACTTTTCACGTAAAATACGTATATAGTAAGTAGGTTTGTTGATTTTTACGGTATTGTATAATCATTATGACAATTTCTAATTAAAAAGTATAAATTTTTATTACTTTGTTTTTTGGGTGAAATTCATTTTGTTGTTGGCTGTATGACACTTTAATCAGGTGATGTTTTATGATAGCGTCACTGCGTAGCCGTAGGCCTATACGGTAGCCATAATTTTTGTTGAACGAAGGCTAAACCTCTGAGTAATTTTTTGTAGCAATCGCCGTAGTGAAGGAGCGGTGTTTGAAAAATGAATTTGAGCATGTTTTCAGATTTACCGTCGGTATTTTTTTATTTAACAAAGCGTTGAGTCACTTTGTTCGTGAAAATAAAGGTGAATGCTTTAAAGTGGTTGGCAAGGTAGTTTCGTACGTATAATAAAAGTTATTATTGACGCTAATAAACTAACTCCAATTTCTTTTTAATGTTTAGGGTGAATGTTTTACTTGATCAATCTATATTTGCACAAGTAAGTTATGAATGTTTCGAATCGTTAACGATATAATTGTAATTAATAAATGTTAGGCTTACTTTTATTTAAAAATAATTTATTAGCCATTTTCGTCCGCTGCTGGATACAGTCTTTTTGTCTTTTCTTTTAATTAATGGGAATATGATCGCTCCTCGCCAATCCACCAAACATTTTTTTTTTATAGGGGTGTCCAAATATGATCAATAATCATTGTATTTAAATACTTTGTTCTAATAATGATTAGACTCCTATTAATATTTTCCCTTTAAGTTTATTGATACTTTTCGTATAAATCTTGTTGTTTTATCATGTTTGTATCGCCGGTTCTTCTCAGTGGGCTTGTTTTGGAACCGGTGGTAGACTCAATTGACGTTCAAAAAGATACTTTGATTGTACTATTTTGAATAAAAAAAAATGACTTTAAATTTGATCGTCAGCCTTTATCCGTCAACTGCTAAATATAGGCTAATGTACACCAAGGCTGTCAATCCCTTACCACTCATATCTAACACGGACCGGCCACTGCACTTCGTCTTCCCATCTGGTTAATGACCGACCAACATTTCGTCTACTTTTATGTGGTCTCTTCTGGAACCTTATTAGCTCTTGATATATTTTTAAGAGTACTATATTAATAGCAATTAAAATTGTTTGATTCGTGTTCTTCTACGATATAAATAAGATCATTATCGTGTAGTCTCAGTCCAATTAAACAAAATTAAACATCTTGCCTAGATTAAAGAGCCCAGGTTCTAACGTCTGATATTATTCGGTGTCAATCAGGTTGCTAGTCATTTGTGAATATAGAGAAATCTGGAACGCCTCCGTTCATTTTCCAATGAGTGAGCATGTTTGAATGGTTATAGAAATATGAAAACAGGGATGGGGGTTTTATACACGAGTACGATTAGTTATATACGATTTTGTTTTCTATATCGGATGATAAATAATATATTATTAAAACTACGTATATTTTTAATACGATCATAATTAGTCAATCCAGTATATATGTGTAGTATATAAGCCGTGGATTATACAAACTTAGTTCTAAAGTACCGCAAGTTTTTCAAGTCAGCTGGAATATTGTTCTACTGTTTTTTCTCCTGATTAAAATGCGTTGCGGGTTCTAAGGCAGTTTTCAGAATGGTTCTTTCTCCCTGTTTATATTAAAATAAAGCTTTATATTCTGAACACGAAATATATACATTTTTTTAAATAAATTAAAATTCTTATCCAACTTTGAAATAGATTGCTGCTTTTGTCTATGATGAACTTGTTCTTTTTTTAAATTCGTCTTTTACTCATAAGGACAATAAAACAAGAAAAATTCTTGAGTCTATTATTGTTTGTAGTCTACCAGCAATACCTCAATTTTTCTTCGTTGACAAGTAGTCACAATTGTGATTACATGGAATTAAATTACATAGAATATAAAACGCTTAACGCTATAACAAAAAAACTAATGTCCTTTAAACGGCTAAACCATTTTTTAATATCCAAGAACTATCTGATTTCATTGAGGGAGGCTATGTTTGAGCGGTGGGCGGATGGAGGTTGATGATAATGATGATGATGATTATTATTGTGTACATACAAAATGTTATAAGATTGAGCGGAACGCCTACAAACAGTTTGGCGATTAGTTAATAACGTTACAAGTGTATGTTTTAAATGAATAAAGAAAAAAAATCACCACATTTCTTTTTGTGGAGGTAAAAATGGGTTGACACTGAACATTCAATGTCTCTTATGATCATAATATCGTATGCACCGCCAGGCCGACCCCATAGGAACGATTACCCGGATTTTTTTGCATTCTGCACATTAAAACAGTGGGCAGTTTGGCTAAGTGATCGCGTGCCAATAGATGTTGGTAACAATAGTGTTATTAGGTTTTTGTTTTTCATATCAAGCGGCCACGGTTTACAAGGTATTATTATACATACAACCATACGATTCATCTTTAGCCTCTTCCTTTATTCAGGCACTTCGAATACCTTTTAGTCTTGTTTCTTTTTTACTTTGTTTTCACTTTTCTTCTTTCTTTACAATTAATTTTCTTTCCATATTTTTACTTTTCTCTTCCTTACTTAATCGTTCCGCTGGATCAGTTAAACTAAGTCGATCTTGGCCTCCGATGGTATCCGATAGTCTTGTGCGATCTCCAGTTTTCCGCGGCAAGGCCGCGTAGATGAGTTGAGCTGTGCTCGCTCACTTTTAGATGCGTATCACCATCTTGCTCGTTTCTCCAGATTTTTCTTCATCTTGTATGTCAAGAGAAAGGTAGTATTATTACTGGCACCAACACTTAACAAGTTATGTCTAACCAACTGCATGAGTTACCTGGAATACTTGGACCTTGGTGGCCTATCCCTCAAACCCCTAGCCTGCTTTTTTGTGAGGAATTAATGATTAAATTTAATATACATATATCTATTATTAATATTATATTTCTTGTAATTTCTTTTACCCTCCATATTTTTGCTGCCTAGCAGAATTCAGACTTAGACTGACTTACCTGCGCCATTCGACCGTGACTTAAAAGCTCCCTGAGAAGAGACCGAACATTAGACTTGCCCCAAAGCCTAGGGAGACGGCGATTAATATTTAACCGAGAGCAATCTTCAACCTACATCTGGTTATTTACATCGAGCCTAAACTTAACCGGTCATAACTTTCTGAGCTGGGTTTTATGGTATGGTATGGTTTATGGTTTAATAAGTCTTGAGATTTTATATAAATTATCTTTTCTATTATATTAATTAATCACTACTGGTGATAATTTTTGTACGGTTCTTATTAATTTTAGTTATTAAAAAAAATCATAATTCATGTGGCATATTTGATTGAATCCATTACTTCATGATCATCAATCCATAGCCGCCATTTGCTGGAGATATATTTTTTTTAATGAGCATCAAGAAGACTAATCTTCGTTATTTCCATAATTAAGTAATGATGATAAGATTATAATAGAACATAATACTAAAGTAGTAATACATAAATATATTTAAAATATTAATAATTATATCTTAATAACAAAAAAGTACATTAACACTGATTTTTAATATACATGACTATTGGACGAGAATCTTAAAACCTTTAATGGTGACAATTTCGAGAGTCGCCGCCAGGTATTTGACATGTTTTGGCTCAGATTTCGCCGTCTCCATTTATCTCAGCAGCTTTAAGCGAAAAATCTTTGGAATGCATATTGAAATGTAGGCTGCATAGCGCTTGCATAACACGCGTTGTCCAATTTATAGCTATACTTACATTATGATATTTTAAACGTTCTGTTTTATTAACCGATGAAAACAACGCGGAGGAAAAAAAAGGTGTGTGCGATTCACACAAGATAGAAGTGAAACACATGTTAAATGCTCAAATACAAGCAAGTATTAAAAAATGTAAATACACACCCACATTTGCTCTCTCGCTCTTTTGTATTTGTGTCTCTTACCTGTCGTTTTTCCGTTGCATCCGGTTTGAAATCACAACGATTCTAAAGAAGTTTCACTTCAAAAGTGTTACTATTTTTAAGACCCTAGTACGAAGAGTGGTGAGGTATTCCCCGTCTTAACATTAATTGAAGTATCCCGCAGTAATCGAGCATAGAACCAAAATCTTTTCTTTTCTTATCTTTATCGTATTTTAAAGTTCTTAGTTTTATTAAAAAAAAAAAAAAAAACACTCAAGGGATATCAAGAAGCAGAAAGCCTTGTTTATTTTAGCAACATCCCATTCTTTACCATCGACGCGCTCACAATTTTTACGTTTTGGACACAGACAACTTTCCGTTTCGTATAAAATATTTATAAAATAAATACTTTATTAAAAAATAATTAATTCGTTAAATGATACGAAGAAATAAAATGTCTAACTATTTCTAGTTGCATTTTATGTGAATTCTTGTATGTATTTCAATTAATTTCAATTATCTTTGTTTGTTCGCTTGGCACAGATTCAAAACCGGTAAAGTCTCTTAGACTGGCACGGGGAAGTTTAGATCATAATACTTAATTTTGTTTCTTCTTTTTAGTTTTTATGTTATATTTTTTTTTATTGAAGTGATTATTTTCGCACTCGCCAGTTAATAGTTGTTCAATTTAGTTTTGTATTAAAATAAGAACAAATAGTTCGGCACTTGTACATTTTGAGTAAATTAAAGTTACAGTTATATTATGTAAGATTTTAAAGTTATATTTCTCACGGCCTTATGTTTGTGTTATTAAGGTTTTATAATGCCTTGCCGTTTCATTATTTATAAGTATTTATCTTTTATAAGCATTATTAACTGTACTTATATACCTAGGCGTATAAGTTCGAACGCTAAGTGTGTCTATAGCACTGTAGTTTTCTAACGTAGGTATAATGCGGTTTTTTTATTAGTAAAGAGGTTGTTCTTATATGTTGTATTAATATCGGTTTTCTTCTCCTTTATTCTAACTTTAAAGTGGACGTAATTCTTTAATTCTTAATTATACTTTACTTTCATTATCAAATAAAAAATTCAAAAAACTTGAGCTTTTGTTCCATTTTAATGGCATTAGGTACATTTTCCTTACCTTTTTTTTTCATTAGTAAGGTACATCCATCAATAGTGAGGCGGAATTTAGCACGTCTCTACAGAAAATCCTGTAATTCCCCATTTTTAAAACCGAGTGAATTAATAATTTGCTATCCGATTACTATCGAATGACTAGCAACACCCTAGAAGCTGACACGCATACATATCACGCAATAATTAAAATTTTTATGTAAAAATTGACATAATCACATGAAAATCTTTCAAAATTAACATTTTATAAATCACTAGCTGTAGTACTTTGTGCACGTTGCTACGCCACCAATTAAAATATTTTTGAAGGAAACAAATTACACAAATATTGAAATTCATTGGAATGACAGTGGTCATTGACCAATTAATTTAAATTTATTGCCAATAAAATCATACCTACCCAGAAACCCTCACGGGCACATGCTCAACAACTTTGCTAAATATCATCACATTATTAAATGTAGAGTTTATGTTTCTATAAAGGACATACAGACAAACATTATTTTTCAAATGTAGATATAGAACAATTTTATCATCATCAGCCTTTTTCCATCCACTGCTGATCATAGGCTCCCTTCAATGAACGCCAAGAAGACCGAACAAGAACGTATGTTACCATAATTATATTTTTGCAGATTTATTAATCACAGTTGATTTCCATTCCATACTTTATGCTACATTTACATTACCTTTTCAGTAAAATTGAATAGATATCTTTATCATATCTAGTTGAACGTACTTTTAACTTGGAAATAGGAGTTCAAAAATTTTACAGAAGTTCTTATCTTATCAGTGCATATGACCAGACTTTAAGCACCTTTTATAAAGCTTTTTATAAACGCCATTATAATACTTATTGATGGTCGACTACTCAAGCTACTGAAGACTACGTAGCGGTCGCAAGTTCGAGTCCCGCTGGATGCAGATAACGTATATGATGAATATAAATGTCTGCACCGGGTCATTAACGGGTTTTTAAAAAAAAATTGGTTGTCTGTAAAGTCGGTTTACGGACGGTAGTTTGTCATTACATGCAGCACGAACCAAATCGCGCGAGCTGATCATGCCTCTCATTCGTGCCGCGCTCTCGCTTTGGGAACGCTACATGACGTCATATTTTTCGTGCATGCTGCCCGTAATATCGAGTTATTAGACGTTGACATGTCAAAAACTTTTTTATTTCCGTTACCCGTAACAAAGTTCCAACGGCTTGCTATAGGACTGTTTTATGATTGATTGTTGGACATTATATTATTATTATTATTATTATTATTATTATATTACTTATGTTTATTAAATATTACATGCTGCTCACATGTTATTATATGCTCTATACACTTAACACGAAAATAATGAATGCGAATGTATTGAAATATGAGATAATATTATAACAGTATTTCCAAGTAACACTGAGGAGGCCTCAAGTGGATACTCGTTTATTATTCTCAGAGTGTGAATAACACCCAAGAAACTTTTAGCGTAATGAAAATATACCGTAAGAACTTTACTACATTTCCCTAGGTACCTGTAAAACGTTACATTACATGTATTTAACGGGTATAATTTGAAATAAACTATGTTAAACTAATAACTATATTGTTAATACTGGGGTTTTAAAAAAGTAATATATAAAATTTCAGTAGTGGGTCAGTTTGTACGCAATTGTTTTGTTAGACCGCAAAAAATAAAATACAAAATAACACATTCAAAACTTTATATTGGTATAGAATTATACCAATATAAAGTTTTGAATTTCTATACAATGAAATAATATTCTGTACCGACATTCGTATTTCACGGCTGCATCGATTTTGAATAAATTTTTGTACGTTCAAGTTGACTCGAGAATGTTAGATCCAAGATATCGTATCTCTATCCGGTAGTAACCTATATTAATTAACAGTTTTACATAATATATAATAAATTGTTCTGTTCGTGTGTTCCGATCTGATGCCAAAAGGGTCGTGCGGTTGATCTCGATTTGACGGCTGGTGGGGTAGACCATCCCCCCTCATAAAAATTCCATCTGTTGGCTCATCTACACAGAAAAAAAAATCATTCAAGAATTCATTCAAAAAGAAAAAAAATAAATATCTGTGCGAATGTCATTGAACTTTTGATGTATCTGTCGACTCTGCTAGTTGTTTGCTAATGAGTATAATCTAGTAGCTTATACTCATTAGCAAACAACACTAGCCCTGACGAACTTCATCAGCGCTGTAATGTCCTTTGAATGTTCCTGCGAACATTGCATTACAATTCCCAAACAAGCGCAGGTCTGTTTGACATAATGGATGTTTGATTTACGGGTATAATAGAACCCCTTCGTCGAACAATCGTTTGATGATCAAAATGAATTCACGACAATAGACACTGAAACATATTTGAAATAAAAACTCAAAATAAATTCGCAAAAAAAAAAAATGTGCGAAAATTTGCAATATTACTCCTATGAGTCCAAAGTTGTGAAAAGTTTGTGTATGTTGTTAAAAATTCTTAAACTTCAATGGATTATTCGTGAATCCTCAATGTTATGAAGGTTTTACTTCGGAGTCGTCTCGCTCTTGGTATTCGTCTCTTTAGTGGTGTATTTAAAAATCCTGCTTTAATCCGATAGAAATCTTATGACCGCTATGTTTTTATAGTGTTAGTTTTATAGTTTTTAAGTGCTATACTACGTACAACTAGAAAACTAAGTCTATCTAGTCTAAAGAGCTGTAGGGCTATTCTGTAAGGTTGTTTTCGAATCTCGAAAGCGGAATCCGCGGTGATATGACGAATTTGACGGATTTGTATTCTTTAAAACTCTACCCTCTACCTATATCGATAAAGATCATTTTCGAAGTGACGTAATGTAAGCTCTATCACTCAGGCGAAGCTCGATATTGAAATAGTTTCTTACAGTATAGCCCTATACTAACCGGAATAGAGTGGTAATATCATATATTTTGTATGAACATATTCCTTTAAATTTGTGCTGCTACTGCGCCGATTCGGCGATCTGATTAGCCGACTGATGGCTATTACTGACGTACACACAAGTCACAGGTTGGTTGAATTGCTATTACATCAGTGACAGATAACTGATAAATACGGTTCAGTCGGATTTATATTACTCATTACTACTAGTCAAATGCTCGATGGTTGAAACTAAGCTGTAGCGCTATCTAAATAACATTCCATATCCATTTGCTTTGGACGAGAATAATAGAATAATGTATTTATGATCGTAATCGAGATATGTTTCGTTGTAATATCCAAATACGCCTCTAATGTGACTTAAAGCACCGTAAACCGTCTTTATGAAGGACGATCATTGTGTAGTACAAACACAAATTGGGCTCATTAAAGAAATTCGTCATGCGTCTAAAACTAAAGCAAATTATATCAACATCTACGTGGACTGATTTAGATGGAATTTATTGTGTGTGTTCATTTGGATTTGGGAATGGTTTAGATTCACAAGACGGTCGACTACAAGATATTTTGTATAGGACAACGCCTTAGCGTCATGTTATTTATTATGGTTTACGGTCATCTTTAATTAAAATTAAGTTATGAACAGAGATGAAAAATTTCGGCTGTCATATAAAACACTAGCTGTTGCCCGCAGCTTCGACTGCGTTAACTAAGATTTACAACGGGGTCTTAGCACGCGAAATAACATTTTTTACACCTTGTGTCCGAAAAACTGAAATATCTTACGGAACCCTACTTTTATCAGAATAAAATTTAGCCTATGTTACTCGTGGATAATGTAGCTTCCGTATGGTGAAAGAATTTTTGAAATCGGTCCAGTTCTTTTTGAGCCTATTCATTACAAACATACAAAAATAGGTACAAATCTTTCCTCTTTATAATATTATATAGATATATAGAAGTGCTTTATAAATTTTCTTTAAAAGCTATTTACAAGCGGTCCTTCTCACTAGAATTTAAAATTAGAATAGATTTATCTATGATTTTTTGAAGCTTCACACAATGATTTTAAGGGTGAAGAGATCGAAGAGATAATGTTATGTCATAGTCAGGGCTTCTTTGTGATTATTTATCTATACTAATATTATTAAGAAGTAAAGCTGTGAATTTGTGATTTTATAAATAATAAGCGTTAATTCAACGATATTTTTCATAAATGCCATTTTTCTTTGAAATGCCGGTCTTGGTGTTCATTGAAGGAGGACTAATTTTATCGGTGTCCTGTGTTAGACAGATCCGGGACACTCCTCAAAAAGCGGCTGAAGGCAACCCGCAGTGGTTTTAGTGAGGTATACCGGCGTCTGCAGGAGTCTGGGGTCGCCGGGAGTCCCACATATCCCCGGGGACGACCCATCCCCGGGTGAATGCGCAAAGCATTTCCACTGCGAAAAAAAAAAAAAAAAAAAAAAAAGGACTAATTTTATCAGCGGACACATAAGATGACGATGATGATGATGATGAAGATACTACCACTACCGCTGCATAACGAGAACTGCTAAAATATCATAAATAAACTGATTAAAACGTTAAATAGCTAAAAATATTACAGAATCATCATACATTATAACGTTTATCAAATGCATGAGCCTATTCATTTTACACAAAAGGGCAGATTCCTCGCACAAGCTAACAACAAAACACAAGCTAAATCGTACGTGAATGGAAGAATATTTCAGTGGGTGCATTCTGATACGCTGTAGGCCCCACGCGCTCATTCCGCACATAAGGCTATTTAAATTGTAAACTATCCGGGTCCGTCAATTGTTGGATATTGGTTTTCATTTCATTCACAATCGCATAATGTGTTAACTACATTTTATTTATCTACATCTACATCTACACTAATATTATAAAGAGGAAAACTTTGTTTGTTTGTTTGGTTGTAATGAATAGGCTGAAAAAGTACTGGACCGATTTCAAAAATTCTTTCACTATTCGAAAGCTACATTATCCACGAGTAACATAGGTTAAATTTTATTCTGAAAAAAAAAATTGGCTTTTGTAAGATATTTGGGTTTTTCGGACACAAGGTGTAAAAAATCAACCAGAAAAGTTACTTATTTTGCGTACTAAGATGCCGTTGTAAATCTTAGTTAACGCAGGCGAAGCTGCGGGCAAAAGCTAGTTATATATACAATAATAAAGAGTTTCTGATGTGAAATATTGATTGGCGTGACTTAGCAGTAAAACCGTCGAATGCTGTGACATAATGATGTGATGTCGTGACGTCATTGTGGTTTTCGACTATTTAAGTTCTTTCATCTTTGTGTGTTTTCCTTGTTTCATTCCATATTACATAATAGACTTTTATTAATTAATTATGAATTATACTAAGAACAGTTACTCATCTGCCGGACGCCCCGTGACAGGCATTATTTTAATCAACAGAAACCAAGAATTGCGTAGTCCTCCCGTGACCATGGTTGCTGTAAAGTATTCGAAACGTCGGGCTCATAAAAAACTAAATAAACTGCGATAAAATCCGAAAAATTGGTTCATTATAATGAGTGAAATTCGCGTAAACATAAGAAATCAAGAATTGCGTTGTTGAGAAGCAAAGTACAAGATCGGGATTTTTGAATAACTGGTACGGTATGCTGTCATCTGGGATATGCCCTGATGCAATGGATGAGTTGGTTATTTTACGTTAATGGATATTATATAACTACTTGAACATGAAAATTACATTAAGGTAACACCACGTTTTATTTCTAAAACTTGTCATATTACGCTGTGATTTCATAAACTTCATGATAATATAACGAAACATACTTCTGAGTTAGCTTTTAAGCACAGTTATTATAAATGTTTAAATAGAAGTTAAGGAATTGGTTAGAAAGCTACAACACGATAATTATTATCGATAACGATCATCTCTTAGGGTTGGATGTTTCAAATCATCTGTTGACGTAAGAGATTTCGTTAAATTTTGACGTCTGTTAAAAACAACGCTCTTTGGTCACTAACATTCGTTACCGCCATCTTTAACGATTACACATTCGTTAAAATCGAGCGATGCAACCCTCCCTTAATATAGAATATTCTATGGAAGAAAAGCCCCTAAAAAAGCGTCTGAAGGTGTTCACATATCGTTTAGTGGGGTAATGCAATTCGTTAGTGCGAGTCCCCATTTGGGTCTAGGAGCAGGAAGTTCTCAACATTCATGTCAGGTTTTTTATAACATATGATGGAAAACGAGCATTCGAAGCCTATAAGTTACTATCGATGCCTATTCACATTCCACACAACCAGAAATTATGCCTATGCGTTGCCCTTCTTTTCCCTGGCCCCCCAACGGGCGACCGGAAAATGACAACCCTCTCGAAATGCAACAGCATAGCTGCCAGTTTAAGCCGGCATCATGTGAGTGAAAGGTACCTGGTCGTGCCAATTTGACTGCAAAGCAGCATGGCACTGCTTCTTACTAAAGGTGTGTAGGATTCCTCACGTAAATGATAAGCACAAGGAAAAATAAGCATAAAACATTTCTCTGCTTAATCAAGTTCGAACCAAGTCAAGTTTCGAGAGTTTTCATCCAAGTCTTGCGAGTCTTCTGAGTTTTTGTCTGGGCTTGATAGCAGGTTGATGAAGATTACATTTCGGTTATCCTATTTTAAATAGAAATTACGCGCATATAATTAAAATATTATTAACAACAATTTCATATCAATATTTATCGAATTAATATCTTAATCGCCACTGTAATATTCATCTTTGATTATTAGAGTGGAAAATCGTGAATGAGAACGGTCATTTCACTTAGTAAATTAGTGTCAGGTTTACTCATATTGACATACTAAATATTGATTATGGCTTCGCTTGGTTTGATATTAAGGGCTTGATATGACTTGAGAATTTGATGGACTGACATACAGTTTACTGGTGATAAGTACACATTAACATTCATATATACACCTGCTTAACCTTTTCTTGATATTTATATTTTATTAGGTGTTAAATTACGTACCAGTAACATCGCTGTTAAAAAATGTAGAAGAGTGAAAAAGGGTTGTATGTATTTTTTAATAACACAAAATAAAATATAAAAAAACTTTGTCGGAAAAAGAAAAAGAAATGCGTCAAGCCACTCTTAACACTTAGGGTTATAAATATTAGTTATTTATATACCTCGGGGCTCAGACATAATGAATATCAATTAAATCTCATCAAAATCGGTTAGGTTTATATAGTATTCTATATGCATTTATTTAGCAGTGGACGGATAATCGCTGATGGTGATGGTTCAGAACATAGGATACAAAATTAGTTTGATTAATTAACGAACAAAGTGATATTCATATCCGTAAAAGTTCCACTCCTCCACTGAACTTCAGTGGAGAAGTGGAGAACTTTTACGGATTCGTATTTAGAATTTTGTGAAATAATCAAAGTAATATTTTTGTTAACTTTAATATACGCTGACATTGAGATGCTACGTACGTATATTAGCTAAGTTATCTAAGCTAAGCTAGTTTTAAGCTTGGTTTGGCATGAAAAGTCAATTAATGCATAGCGTGTTTGTGGGTTGTAGTGGAGACAATCACTTACATTCTCTCGCAAAGCGAAGCTTGAAAAACGCCTATTTCCTTAAAAATCTACATCTTTCTGTTTACTTAATTCTATGTCAGTAAAGTCACATCAGAATATAAACACCTGCTGTAAATTACAAGCCAAGAAAATCAATATTAAAACAATTGATTTAACGGCCGGCACTTTACGCAGCGATCGCGAATTCGAATAAGTGTAATAATAAACTGTTCTGGGTCATGACGTATATATAATATGTATTTGTATAAAGTATGAACCCATGTATGTCCCACTGCTGGGCTGCTGCTCCTCGAAATCAGAAAGGTATTTGGTCGTAGTTTACCGATGCGCTGGTGCTCTGCTTTGGTTTGTGCTCTGATTGGTGATCTGCACATGACAAAGACTTTCAATCTCATCAGGTGTGCAGGTATTCTCACGATTTTTTCCTTCACCGGTGAGCGAGCGACGGCTTCGGCTGGCCGAACCCATACCTACTGGACCATCATCGCTCACATGTATTTGTATAATAAAAAAAAACTGTTCATAATGCGCGGAACACAAGTTCGTAGAACTTATTACGGGACTAGGTTAACGCGTTGGTGTGATTGTTAAATAATATTTATATTTATTTATTTACCGACGTAACAATTATATCAAAAAATAAAAACTAAAATGAAGTAGCCGTCTAGAGGTCTAGACTCTAGAGCTAGTAATTAAAATGGCGATGTTGTTTTTGCTCTAGTTTAGGAAGCGCTATTAAGGGTGAATAGTTGTGTTCTATTTAAATTTGATTAAGAAGTTTTGTACAATTTTAACAGCATTAAAAAGCTAGCATTTTAATTACAGTCTTTGAATCCATAACAATAAATGTCTTAACTATGAGCTCATTAAAATCTGTGCTAGCAATGACGCAACTTCCATTATCTGTGATATTACTGAAAGGAATAAAGTAAATTAAAGCTAACTATTGCAGACAAACGTTCGTGGAAGTTTAGCTTGTAACTTGAAAAATAAAATGAAGACTATAAATATTTACTTGATCAAACCTTCGGTCTTGAGAAGATTATATGAAAGTATGTGACGAATATAAAATTGGGAAAAACAAAAAATCCTATATATTAGATAACACGAGAAGCAAAATCTTTGCATCCTTTTTTTAAGAGGATTATGAATACGAAGGGATTTGAAATTTTGCACACAAAGATTAAGTGGAGCGCAGAAAGCAATTTTTTGGGTCATGCATGCATGTTGCATTATACACACATATAATTAATTAATTAAAACTTTACGCACACTACGATACACACATCCAAAGTTGAATAATGACAATATCATACAATATATGACATATTTTTTTATAAAGTTTCGAAGTATTACTCTTTAGGTACTCCGTATTGCCATATCATGGTACAGTATCTAAAGTTGAATATTGCTGATTTAAAAAAAATGGGATCTAATTTCGATCGCTGAGCGACCTCTAATTCATTTTAATATACGATCCCACATTTATTATTACGAAAATAACATAAACGAGATTTAAATCAACCGCAAAATGATAAAGGTCTATGTCTGAAACGAATAAAGCTAATTCCCAGAACAATATCGGTTATAGCGACTACTCAGGCCCTCTGTTCAAGTTGTTTTAGTGTGATTTTATGTGCAACCTTCGTAATATCAGTAGCAAAGGGGCCTAGTAAGGCACCATTTACATAATTATAAGGTGTAGACGCCAGTGGGCTTTTATATCACTAACAGCATTAGATTGTATAGAATCATGTTCATGAACATTCACTGTATTGCTTTCAAAGTGATTTCATGTGGCTTACTTAGCTTTCGATTCATATAACAATTCAAATCAGCCAATGAATTCATGTAACAGCCAGGGAAATTCAATTACCATTTATAATTCAACCGTTGAAAAGAATATACTTATGTGTTGCGCCTATACAAGGGGGAGATATGTGACCATCTATGTCCCTTCTGTGATGTTTCACAGTTTATTTCATTTGGCCGTTTATCGGAAAGAAGGTAATAGAGGCAGTACAATACTAACACAAAGACATAACATTTTACCTTGAGTAAAATTAAACTGTTTTTTCTATTTAATTAGGTCGAAATTTGTACAAAAACCGTGTATATATTTTTTGCTGAAACTCCTATTTCTTTAACAGTAGAGCCAAATCGATAGTAAAGAAATCGAGTTGGAGGAGACGCGGTTAAAGCAATATTGGACATTTTAAGACAAATTTTGTATGTGAGAAGACTTCGCACGTGCAGTGTATAATAGAACTTTTAATATGTACAAGTAGAATATAAAGTATAAGATAAGTTGATAAGGAATTTAAATTGAAGCTTTTATTACACCGTCACAAACTTTTTCGTTTGTGTGTTGCATGTCGCGTGACGGTCGGCCGTGACGAGTAGGAGGGGGGAGTTCAATAAAAATATTAGTTGGAGACTTAGTCTATTTTTATCAGTTCCCATTATCATCCCATTTTCCAAGTATAAAATTAATTAATTAAGATTGATGAAGCGATTTTTATACCCTTAATGGAATATTATTCCGAATTTTTTTAGTTAAATGTAGAGTGCAAAAAAGTTTCACTCTTACCGTGGTTTCATAAAACCACACAATCTTTTTTATTTCACACATATCTTCTGCCTTATTTAAACGTGTTACAAAATTTAATAGACAATTTTGCAAATTCAATAAGGACAAAATAATTTATTTTTAACTCTGACATATTTTTTTTTAGTGACGATTTTGATTGATAAGTGTAAATATCTAATGTATACGATATACGACGTAAGATATGCCGCTCTCGAACGGCTGAACTAATTCTAATGATTGTTATTTTAAAAGCAAGTTTTCTGAAGGTGGTTCTTAGACACGTTTTATCATAATATTTTAAGCCGTTCTAATGTCATCAACATTTGTTATTGCAATAGTTTTATATGACTACAAATAAGTTTTTTTTTGTACTGATACCCAGCTTGACACACTTATTGCGCATGTACATTTGAATGACACTTTTATGCACCCCAAGCTTTGCGCTGAATAAAATTAACTTGAAACCTTAATGAACTTTTCTCGTCTATCACATATTGTAAAAATGTAAAACATATTTCATAGTTTTTCATTTAGGAGTCCTAGATATAGGTATATCAGATAAAAAACGCACACACATTACTTTCCATATAAAATTTCGTTTTGAAATACAAACCTTACATAGCGATAATCGGCTGAAATGGCTCAGGCTGCTTAAAAATTTTATTAATGCGGTAAGAACGTGTTCGGAAATGGATTTGAGATATTATTTCACATTCAGCACATTTCGGCTTATACGTTCTAATATCTATAGTTATAAAGTATGAAAGAAGTTTCTAGAATTAATAAACATTTGCTGAGAATTTTTCATGCAAAATGCCTATGCGAGTTACAAGTTGTTCAAGCAGACTAAGTTGTTGCCAGCTTACACTATATTATGTAAGTAATTGTCACTTCAGCAGCTCAAACATGCCACTTTTGCTGCGAGACAACAGTGAACTTTTTTTATTTATCACTGATTATAATAATATGTTTATTTTATTATTGGATTTTAATGAAAATAAATGTAATTAATAGTATAAAATTGTTATTTAACTAATCCATTTTTATTTGGAATTCCAAAAATACATTTGAAAAATATACATAAGGAACACGGTATCAAAACGCGATTTAAAATAATAGCGGGAATAAAAATTTCGCTGATGCCGATAGCGTATAGCGTAACGTGTTAAACGTTATTTTATTCTATTCCCGTTAATTTCTATGTCTCCTTAGTAATATGTGTTGCACTAATAACTATTGAAAACCTTATATTATAAACTGTTTTAAATACAAATAAACTGTTACACTTAATTTTAAAAGCTTTATGCTAAATCCTGTTACTCCTAATTTTTAAAGCTAAGTGCTTAAATCCTGTTACTCCTAATTTTAAAATTAATTTCTTTAAAATTAGGTGTAGCAGGATGTAGTAACATAAAATAAATGTATTATTGTAGGAGGGAGAAAAGGAAGAAAGCAAATAAAGGAATCCGTGTAAAAGACCCTTCAGGAGAAACCGACTCGCATACAAATTGTTATAATACTGGCCACCTCATGCTTCGGGCCAGATTTGATAGTCGTAATATAACACGCACCTCACGCAAAAAATGAAATTAGTTTATCTAGCTTTACTACATTACTACTTATGTATTTAGAAGGATTTTTTTTTTAGCGATAATGACCCAGTTAGCTTTGACAGTTTTTGAGCTCTGGGCTTGACCTCTTGAGAGAGAAAGTGCTTTGAAATAAGTTTTTATAAATTTCAAAGTACGCCTTGAACACGAGACCATCGCTCGCTCATCGTAGAGGAAAACATCGTGAGGAAACTTGCATGCCTGACAAGATTAAAAATCTTTGAAGGTCAATCGCATCAGTGAACTATAGCCCATTACCCTCTTCGCCTGATTTCGAGGCGAAGACCGTTGTCCAGCAGTGCGACACATGGGTTGCCACTTTTACCAGTTTCAAAACTAGTTTATTGGGAAAAACTGTCAAATTAAATCAAGTAATATTTTCAATATTTTATGAGGTATATTGATCGTATTGTTTGTCTAAACGCTTCGGCATTGACTCAATGATAAATATCGAAGTATCATTCGTAATTATGTACCCAAGTTATAGTTTCTGAACCATACGATATATTATTACATCTTTATATATATAAAATTGGAGGTGTGTGTCACTATATTTCACTTTGCAGCCAAAAATACGCATGGCAGAAGAAAAGTGTTTGTATGTGGCAATAGGTACAAGGTTCCCATTGTGTATTATGGCGGTTGCAAGTCGATAATTATAAGGGTGTGAAAGATACGGGGGTTGAAAGATGTTAACTTTGAAAATGTGAGACTATTATTTATTCATCTAAAATGGTCTGGATTGATCAGAAAACTTCTGGAATGTTCTAGAAAGCTTTAATATGTGTGTATCAATGTTCTGATCGATTGACAATGTTCTAGAATATTCTAGAATGATCTAGAAAATCCTAAAATGATCTGAAAGTTATAAAATGAAATGGGAAGTTCTAACATCTACGTTTAGATTCTGATCGAATGAAAGTGATTTAGAAAATTCTAAAATGATCTAGAATAACTCCGAGCAAACTAGAAACCTTTAAAATGTATATATGTATATAAAAATATGGTGAGTGTTTTAGTAACTTTTTAAACATTCCAAAAAATTCTAATAACAACAAATAATTGTACTATTTATTAAAAGTGACCCAGCGAAGCGGGTGTTCATAGCTAGTATAATATACTTGTAAACTTTAGGGGATGATTTTGGTGAGCTTATAGTTACTACAAAGCTAAATCAATCTAGCTAACGGTATTCAATTATTTGAGGAATACTAGCTAACCTGGTAAACGTTCTGCCATATAAATATTTTATGGATAAGGAAGTAATCACCTAGCGGTATGAAATGTACTTTACGACCTATTATATATACGAACGCGGACACCGTGACACGAGTATTTTATATATAGATGCAAATAGTTGTCAGTTTTGGGTTATCGTCACAAATTTGTATCAGTACATATTTTACTTCTAAGTAGGTAATACATTCGTTTAAGTACTATTCCTATATAACATTTCGGTCGGCGTATTATACACAACAATGTTATTTATCGATCACGTTCGATAAACATTGTTTCAGGCACTTTGACCCAACCGCTGTCATTAAGGTTAATACACCTTTGAATATATCTAATACAATACAACAAAATATTCTGAATACTTCTGAGTATTCATATATTTTTTATTATTTCATGGTGAGGATCAATAAACTCTTTCAGATACAACATTTGAATCACGGATTATTATCAACGGCCTCATAGGCCTCTTTCAATTAACACCAAGACGGCTGACCTCTTGTTGTCACTCGCAGCCAATACGGACCGGCCACTGCACGGAGATCATCTTACCACCTGGTAATCTTACCAGGGCCATCTGGCCGACCAACAATTCTTTACCTAGACGTGGCCTTAGCTCTTGAAAGGTTCAAGGATTTGACTTTTCATTTGAATTGATTTGAATCATCATTATCATCAGTCTTTTTCCGTCTACAGCTGAACAAAGGCCTCCCTAAATGAATGCCAAGACGACCTCTTACTTGCCATCATTCAATATATTATAGTTTACTTTTGTACTATTGGATACTCTCACGTAATTTCTCAATAAGTTTTACTTGTATGAAGATTTCATTTTATGATAGTTATAGTGTAATATATTATATAGTATTTTGAGCAATGAAATAAAAAGAAATAATAGAAAAGCTTGTTTGTAAGCGAAGATGTCGCGAAGCGAAGCGATCTTATAGGAATTGAGATATTTAAATCGTATAACCACTTATTAAATGTTAGTCTTTATTAATAGAGGTAAATTGAAGATCTCCTTACCGTGGTTCAGAAATTGTCGTGGAGGTGGGGCCAGGGCTCAGTAGCCCAGAGTGAGCCTAACATCTTGGGCTAAGCGAATTGAGCCGAGGGGGCTCTTTGTACCCCATTTATAATAAGAGGGGGCAAGTGGTGAAGACGTGAACCTGACCTCATTGTACTGTCCCGATGTTGGTGGTGCGGGACAACCCCTCCGTTGAGGCGTCGCCGTCGAGGTGCCCGAGGTGTTGCTAGCAGATCGGAGGCACCTCACTAAAGGCGGCATTGGTGGTACTCGCCGGGCATTAGTGTGTAGAGAAGCGTCCACTTACCATTTTTCGGGAGCAGAGAGTCCCACATACCCGCCTGGGGAGACCCACACCCCCGCGGGATGCCTCAGCGCATTCCCCGACGAAAAAGAAAACAAAGGTAAATTGAAGACCACAAAGTTGTAACTTAGAATCCTCTGATTGGCGATTCTAAAGTTAAACTAAAATAAGATATGAGTTTATTGCATTTTCACCTAGGGAATAAACATAGAAACGACTGTCTAGAGCACAACAACCATTTGATTGAATGTGTGCTATGCCCAGATATACAAAATAACATTGAAGTGTCTGTTTGTAATTTAAATTTTAAGCTTTTCACAAATCGAATTCTTATGCACTTTATATATTTATTTAAGTATGTAAAATTTATATTTTTATGCTGGTACCACATCAATATTTCATTTTTTAAGTTTTCGTCTTTTTGCTTGTGTACCTATTTTATCGAATTTTTGAAAGGTCTGAATCGATTTTAACGACACTGACGTAAAGCTGATCAGAATGAGTTACTTTAGCCACTTTTATTAAAAAAAAGGCATCGCGAAAATAAAATTAAACCATGATACAGCTATAAATGTAAGGACGGGGACAAAGCTGCAGCTAGCATATAATAGGGTTCGTGTAGGCATTCATTGAATATGTATTCAAGTTGTCTAATGTTAATATAATGAATATGGGTCATGATATTCCATATAAATAGACATTACCAGCGGGAATACGCTTGTGCCACCATCCTGTGTTGATTCCGCTAGGGATTTGTTCTGGAAAGGCAACATAAATATTCATAATTATCGATATCGATAACATCCTAACCATTATATACTTTTTGCGCGGGTAAAAATACATTCACGCAAACCTCATTCTCTACCGCTGAGGAACTGTTTTGCATATTAAAAGCTTCCAAGTGGATTAGACACTTCAAATTTTCATTCAGGGAGCGAACCCCAAAATTAAGGCCACTTGGACCATGAGGTAGTAGACTCTATATAAAATATGATATTTAATATTCTTCTATAATATCAGGGAAAATGATCACGTGATATCATTTAAGAGATTCTCGACTCGAGTTGAACGAGACAGCGACAATGGGTACTTGTGTTAGACTTTACACCCTCACTATTTGTATTACACTCGATTGACTTATGACATAGAAGTCTCAATTTATGGGTATGGATACCGTGCCCATATATTGTGGATTATAAAATAGAATTTGAAAAGCTTAAGCTATTTTTTTAAGCTATTTCCTAAATAGGTTAAACGCTTAAGCATGTTCTTGTCATCCAGTGTATATTAATAGCAGGTGACCTGCTTCGTAAAAATTCTGTTTCCGTACTACTTAGGACTTTTAACTCGCTAGCTGTTTGGCTGCAGCTTCGCTCGCGTTCTCTTACACATTACAATAAAATTAAAGACATGTGACACATATCACAATGCTATGCAATGTCGGATAATTGATGATTATTATAGCCTAAATCAATTAATGTTAACATAGGTGTCTACTGATGAGAGTTAAGTAACATTGTGATTGATCTAGTAGTTTATTTGTACAAAAATACAAACCTTTCCTCTTTATAGTGTATTTATCGTTATTTCAATTTTCATTAGTCAGTTTGATGTCAGCCTGTCTCATCGTGACAGTCAGACAGACATGATCACTAAGCATCGTTCACACCGAGTGACGACAGCAGAATCTCGATGGCAGGCAGCAGAGCCAGCGATGAGAATTCCCTGGAAAAGAAATCCGCCTGCTCAGCTTGGCAATTATGAAAATTTCCCTCAATACATTACAAGATACTCCTCATCATCATCTGCCTAATTTTTTCCCAACTTTATATTGGGGTCGGCTTCCAGTCTAACCGGATTCAGCTGAATACCAGTATTTACATGGAGCGACTGCTTATCGGACCTCCACAACCCAGTGGGTGATACGGTACCTCGCGGTAAGACTGGTTGTCAGATTCTCGGGCTTCTGACGACTCGTAACGACTATCCACGAATGACAGCCGGGACCAACAGCTTAATGTGCTTTCCGTGGCACGGAGGAGTCTCAGTATATAAAGATGATCACCCATCAACCTCGGCAAGCGTTGCTTAACCTGGTGGATCGATCCGCGCGGCTGTTACCACTGAGCCACGAGCTCCTCGGTGACAAGGTACTCCTACTTACTATAATAATCTATCTAGCTGCTACACCATAAATCCTTACTATAATCTTATAAATGCGAAAGAAACTCTGTCTGTCTGTCTGTCTGTTACACTTTCACGCCTAAACCACTGAACCGATTTTGATGAAATTTGGAACAGAGATAGATTAAAGATTGGGAAAGGACATATGCTACTTTTTGATGCGAAAAAAAAGCTTAGGGGGGTTTAGATGGGGGATGAAAGTTTGTATGGAAATTCGTAGAAGATGACGCCATTAAACTTTACATTTTGGCACTTGATAAGAATTAAATAACCATTAATAATTGTTTCACCGTTTTTAAGATTTTTACCTTTACGAGGCATGAAATAGGAGATGAAAGTTCGCAGGGTAGTTAAAAAAAATCTGTCTGTGTTTACTATACGTACGTACGGAACTGCGCTACTCCAAATTTAACGCGAGCGAAGCCGCGGGCAACAGCTAGTATCAAATAAACCTTAACATTTCTAATATAAGTGGAACGAGGAGGCAAGTATATAAATATTGCAGACGCTTATAAACTGGCACCTGGGTGGGAGCGATTCGTTATTATAGTCCGGTGAAGTTTGCGACACACGTAATTGTGTTATGAACTTAAAAGGAAATGTTTTGACGAAGTGCAATTTATGTGGCGTATAGAAACTGTTCGAACATGCTTCTACGACGATGTTTGACTTCATTGTCACCTAAATGTTATTGTAACGGCAAATGAAGCTTCGAACGTCGCTTGTATTTTGGTAAATTAAGCTATGTTTCCACGTGAAGATTTTGACGTTTAGTAATTAGAATTATTAATTAGATTTTGGAAAAATGTATTATGTATTGAAACCATTCTTATGTGAGGTTTATGGGTCATATTTATTAGTATTATACTGGTGTTTTCTGGGGTTATATATCCCCCAATAAGTGGACTTGTGGCTATCAAAATGATAATTAAATTGTGCTAAGAACGGAGAAATAATTTATAAATGAGTGGACGTTTAAACAACTTATAACTTATATAAAAATTGGCTATGATGTTTTAAATAAACAAGTATTGCATTTTATTTATTTGAAAATGGGACATCATCAGAACTTACACTGATGCATCCACCATTATGTACACACGTAATTCCCAATGTTACATACTTATAAAAACTAAAAAAATTAAAAATTAACTAAGTATCGAAATCGTTTTCGTTTGATTGTATTTTAGAAATTAGAGATACATTTTATCATATTTACAATTTAACGCTTAGGCCCCGTCCCAACAAGCGCTTTATACCGAGCGTTAAAAAGCGTTTGAATGGGATAAATAGATAATATCTATGTATTTTGAAAGCATTTTTAAAGCGCAGCCCGTTTTTTTCAAGTGCTCTTCGATTTTCTACGTTGAGTGTTGAACGTTAAATCGAATTGAGCATGCCCAACTCGCAAGTCGAGCCAACGTTAGGTTTATCGTGACGCTTTTAAAGTGCTAGTGCGAACGGGGCCTTTATAGTTTTTTTATAATTTATATAGTTTATGGCCACAGAATTTTTTAAATTGACTTTCAAATCAAGAACCAAAACTTTGACTAGCTGGAAATGTAAACGTAGATTTTTATCTAAAGGTATCTTTTAAAAAATGTTGATGCTCTTTGAGGAATAGTTGGCATAAATTTGTTTCATTTAATTTGTTCAAACAAACTTCCCTATTTAAAGAAAAGTCATCTTCTGTAAACGTTTTTATCGCTTTTACATACTTTTGTATAAATAATAAAAGTAGGAGGAGGAGCCTTTTAGGCTGAACTGATTTTGATAAAACATCCATTAGAAAACTTTTAAATAAAAATAACTAATCAGCCCGATCGATTTGGATGTGGTTTTTACTTGTGAACTACGGTCACAGACAGACATATGCAACGATTTGCTGTCAAACCTGAAAAACTCCCGTTTTAGCAGTTGGGATTAAAAATACCATAAGTGTGAAACTTTACAGCAACCATGGTCACGGGAGGACCTTGGTTGCTGTAAAGAATCCGAAACGTCGGGCATATAAAAACTTAATAAGCCGCGATAAAATCCGTAAAAGTTGTTTTATTATAATGAGTGAAATTCGAGTAAATATAAGAAAACAATACCATAAGTGTGGTAGAATATGTCATAAATATACCAATATGATATTGTATATGTCATAAATATACCAATATAGAGGATGAAGAAATACTGGAGTCCAATTCGTATTAACTGACTTTGAAACCAACTATCGGTACTTTCAAATTACAACCTACAATCTACTTATGTTAATGTTAAAAAGCAGAGCTTGAAGCAAATGTACAAAAATATATAAAAATGTAATTCTCAATATGGTTTATGTATGTATAAAAATATGCTAATTTATGAATTTTTTCTGCCTCGGAGTTTATGGTAAAGGCGAATATGAGCTTAGAGTTTTGAATAAAGAATATGAATTTTAAAATATTTCCTTAATATAATTATATTATAAGCGTCGTATACGCACGTGGAGGTAAAAATAATTCGCCCCTGTCGTACCTATTACTGACCCTGACTATACAAGCTATTAATAGGTCAATAAAATAAGGTTTTATCTCAATATACTATCATAAATCAATAGTTCGACTGAAAAGTAAATTTTTCAATTGTTTAAGTCAAAGATAACAAATAAGATTTTCATCTCATTCGATCGACGGTAACTGCTTTAAAATTCAGTTAAATATATTTTCTCCTATGTTCTAATCCAAGATATAAACCATCGCTATTTCAGCTTTCAGCCAAATCACGTGATAATATTATTAATATGCACGATGCGGAGACCCACGTACTTCACTTTCCCTTGAGTACGGGGATAAATTATAGCCTATGTATTATTATGATGTATAAGCTATATTATTGTAAAGTTTCATCAGAATCTCAGAATCCATTCTGTAGTTATTGTATGAAAGAGTTACAAACACACATCTATACATTACAAGCTTTCGCTTTTATTAATAAATAATTCTAACAAGCAGACTAGATAGACGTTGTTGTACAAAACCCGAATTCTAAATCTAATCTATTCTCTACTAGCATACACATTCAGTCAAAATCAGTCAGCCGTTTACTAAAGGCCCCCACTACAAAATAGTTACACAGTGTAACTCACACACGGAAGATTTATATAATATGACCACCAGATAAACTTCACCAGATTCACTATTTAGCAATACGCATTTTATTGCAAGCAATTGTTAGCAAAGTAAGTGGATGGGATTTTTTTTTCGAGTGTCCTGACGTTTTTCTATAAAATAATAATAATAATTGGACAATAATTAAATAAGACAATAAATAAAATAGAAATTTATTCGACTTATTAAATTATTAATTAGATTGGTAGCAATATGGACGAATTCAATTGGTATTTTTATATCTTCTAATCTAGTCACATAAGGTCGTGAGTTTTTTCAAATCCTGTATACTTTCGCTGTTTCTAGTGAATTCATAGGCCAAGCAGCTTTAAAGGGTTAATCTCGTACTATAATAACCCAATAATAAAATGTGATTAGTGGTTTCTTTTAGAAGCTCAGATTCATCTTTGTTAATTAAAATACTTTTTCCTGTTATATAATATTTAAGACCCGCGGGAATACGGGGTTAAATATTCCTTGAGAATGTGGCTTCTCAGTAGCAATATTTTTTAAACATTGCTTTGACGTCAAAGTAAGAGTAACGTTATACAAATAAGAAAAAACTCTTACGGTTTTATAATATTCGTTAGAATAATGATTTTTAAAATCTTCTTTAAGATATTAAAAGAATTTTGGTCGAATAAATTTCTATTTAATGTATTGATTTTTAGAATCATGTGATTGCTCCCATATTTTTATTGATGTGTGGGCACTACTATCGTAATATTACGTCACGTACTCACGTATCTAGATATGATGTAAGAAATCATAACAATTTGTAACTGAGACCCAACTATTCGTAGTTTGGAAGTCTTGGACACAAAAGATAAGAACAACTTCGCGAATGTTCTTAATGTTGGACTTGTAATGGCAATGTAATTAAAATAAGATGTTGAAATATTTTAAGCAAGGAAAGCACCCTTTTTAGAATGTTGAAATGCTGCTCTATTTCTATTATATTTTAGTTTAAGGGCTCAAGTATATTATAAGCTAAAAAGCTCTTTATTTATGAATATATTTTTCGTGGAGAAAACTCTGTTTTAGTATATTTAGCACAGAAAATTTTGTGGTATTAAAACTCTACGTGGATTTATTTAATGAAAAGCTTATACGTTTGATAAGTCGCAGGGTCGGAACCAAGTAGATGGAATGACGAGTAGCAAAAGATTGGCCGTCTCAGCGTTTGTTTAAACAAAACCAATGTCCAGTAGTGCGCATGACAATAATGATGATGATAATTATATTGATATTTTATGATTACGATTTACACTACTAAAAACAAACGAATGTAAATGTACAAGCAGTCAAAGAACACTATGTATATTATATATTATTAGAGTAAAAGCACATAAATATTTGCACGTATGCAATAAGGATGGCGTATAGATTATGTAAAAAGACATCAACTGGTTCGATATGCCTTTACGACACGCAAACTTATTGACTTTGTAAAATAAAATTTTCATGGCCGATATATTTGACTTGTTCAATGTATTGCTTGTTCACATGATAATGTAGAACTCCTTTGTCTATAGACAAAGGAGTTCTACATTAAAAAACATGGTTGCCATTGTCAACAATGGAAAGACGAGACCAACTTAAACAAGCTAATCTTTTTGTTTTGATGACGTAGCGGAAATCCTTTTAGGACCCTACCAGGGCCTTGGGTAGGCGCGCTGGCGTGTGTGGGGACTCGCATTGGGTGCACTACCCCACTAAAACCACTTCGTGAGCCTTCAACCACTATCTGAGAGACCCGAATCTGCGTTAACCAACCCGGGTTCAACAGTCTAATCTGAGTCAGTCCAGGCAAATCATTAATGTGTTGCCTATTCTATGACCTAAGATGGTTTGTCTCTGTAACAGTTGTCTATTACACTGCCTAAGCTCTTCGAAACAGCAAAGCTGTTTCTCGAAAGACACAAGCAGCTCAGTGGTACAAGCGTATCTTTTCTATCATATCTTCTATCTATAACAGCATCATCGTCATTTTGAATATGTAGCCTTATATTATTATGCTTGCTTTATATACAACTTAAACCTTATAAAACGATTGCCATCTCATTTTAAGATTCCGAAAAACTTCATACAACATTATGGCCGGTTAACTCTAACAGTTATAGGTTATATATTATGTTCTATAACTATATGTCCTAATAACAATAAAATGTGTCGCAACAATATACTGTTCCACTGTAAAGGAGTCGACAAATTTTCTTGGCAACTTCATCGAAGTACTGCCCTTGTGTTTCTGACATTGACCTACACTTTGCGCTTTGAAAGCTCGTTGTTTAATTGCTTATTAAAGATTAGCCTCAGATAATAACTGAATAGCGTTTGCTATAGTACCACGATTTAGATTATTATTGTTCTACTAACTACTGTTATAAAGTTTTATATGAAATCCACGATTTGTTAAATTAGAAATTATCTTCGAATACTAAATACGACTTTATGGTGATATCGATTGGTTGAAAAACATCGTCAACCTACCTACATACCTCATATGATCTAAAAAGAAAAAATATTATACATTCAATTTGTGAAGATTAATTAATTTGGTTCCATGAATAAATTTTATATTATCATTTTAAATTTTCTTATAACTATCTGTAAGCAATAAATATCTCACTGCTTTCTAACTATTAACGACAAAACACTACTATAGAAAAACGTCCATTAACTTTTCATTCATTTATATTTATCACGCAATTTGCCTTGCAACGTAGCTATTTACGTCATATTGAGTTAAGAAATTTTCAAAATAATTTCATATATAAGTTTTTAAATACCTTTTGTCTTTTTATACTCATAAGGATCGATATTTTTTTTCTTGTCATTTGCATGTGATGCATATACTAGGTTATTTTATTCTAGCCTTCCGCCAGCTTTAAGCTAGAGAAGTGTACAAAAGAAATTGCTCTAATTGGAACCTGTCCCTGACTATGCCTCGATGCTTCTAACGAGTTCCACTCGGATGTCTTTTAGACGTCACACCGAGTGAGCTCTCAAAGAACACAACGATGATAAACGTTAGGCATCTTGTTTGGCGTTATTTCTTTTTACCGAGTCTAAAATCTCAAAAGATTGAAAGCCAAGAGAAACGCAAGAACATATTAATGTTCTCGCGTCTGCCATTACCTTACATTATATACACGTATTTGTGAATAGAGCCTGTCAAGTATTTGCATCGCTGTATATTTTATGCTTTGTGCTAATTTTAGATACTACTTATGGGCTTTAATTTATATTTAGCGTGAATGAAATATCGGCACGTAATTTCATTTACGTGGTGCTATGTTCTAAATAAGTGTATAGAAATAAAAGAAGCTTATTTGTGTGTCTGACATATATACAAATGGGCGTTATTTATTCATATTCATTAAGTTTACAAAGTAGTAGTATTTATACATTTATATTAGATCAAATAGGGTTGTATGTCGTTGAATATACTACTGAAATCAGAACAAAATGTCTTACAAAAGTCTGTACCTAATTTGTAACGTTAACGTGTATATTCAAATAAGTAGGGGGAGAGGACGACACGGTTTTATTGACTGAGAGCTATACCGAACTTACTGGCCGTGCTATGGCCAAGTTTGGGTCGATAGGCTTCACCGGTAACGGTAGAGCTTAAGCCCGATATTATACTTTTCTCAAACAAAGACTTTAATCTGGAATTCGCACATTTTTAAACTCGGACAAGGTGTTTTATTAATGAAAGTTGTTAGTTTCATAATACCTTGTATATTGCCCGTCACACTTTTATAAATGAAATGAATAGCACGACCACTTTGTGGATTTTAACGCTTATTATGAGTACAAAGTTGATTTATTTATCTTTATTTTTTACATAATATCTGGATACATAATAATAACTTTTACATAATTTTCCCAGCAGTGGGAGAGCATAGGCTACTAAAAAAAAGGAAAATATCTGAAATCCTTACCAATTTTCTAAATAAAATTACTGCATTCACGGATCATGTTAATAAGGAATTCTTATAGGTATATAAAGTTTATATAGAACAAATGTAACATTTATATGTAAAACATATCAGGTATTTTGATTCGTTAATTGTGTTAGTCCGTCGATCCGAGTGAAATGTGGGGATCTGTCGTCTTGGCGTTTATTAAAAGAGCCGTGGGCGAAAAAGGCAGATATCAAATTATGAATTATTAAATAGATAAAATGAATTGATAAAATAAATGTTTTAACTTAGAGGTTTTCTATCTAATCTTTTCACATAATATACATACTTAATCCTTTTGTGCGGATATATATGACTAAACTTCTTCTAAAACAACTAAACCTGGATGATGAAATTTATTTTTTGTGATTGAGTGGATTTGACAATGGCTTAGATACACATTCGGTCACAACTACAAGATGTATTGTACAAGGCAACGTTTATCGGATCTGCTTGTTTATGCGTATGTTGTAACTCAATTATCAAAACATATACCCAATAACAACAAACTTCATTGTAGTACGCAAAGAGTTCGATTGTTGTATTCGTTGTATTGACTTTTTCCCAAAAGGGAATTAAGACGCTGAGAATTGTCTCTTTTACCCTTTTCACACGACAAACTGCGGTACGACAGGGACAGAAGCGGCACAGAAATATTTCTACTCCATTTACGTCTAGTGACTTGTTTTGTATTGCGATTAGGGACCATTCGGGAGCTTTTCCCTTAAAGAGTATTGTGGAATATCAAATAAACATGCAACAAAAGTAACCGTATACAAAGGGCTATAAGCCCTATATATAGGGTATATTGCCTATATTTCAAAAGCTTTTTTTGTATTAGATTGGCCAGCTAACGAGATGTAGAGTTATGTGTTTAACTTTTGTGGAAAAAATTGTTGGACCAGGATCACCCCAGGCAACCAATTCCCCCCCCCGAAATGGTTCAAGCCTTGTCGTGGCCGTGGGGCTCAGAGTCCTGACGGTGAGAGGGGTTGCTCTGTGGTGCGGGCAACCCTTCTGTGGAGGTGGCGTTGGCCCCTGAGGGGACTGACTGGCCGTCGAGGTGCCCTGTGCTAGTAGATCCGGGGCACCTCACCAAAGGCGGTATTGGTGGCACTCGCCGGGTTTTAGTGTGTAGAGCTGCGTCCACTTACCATCTTTTGGGCGCAGCGAGTCCCACATACCCGCCTGGGGGGACCCACTCCTCTGCGGGATGCGTCAGTGCATTTCCCGGCGTTAAAGAAAAAAAAAGGCAACCAATTCAAGCATTGCCAATGCTAAATCGTAAAATGTGAAGTGCCTTCATGTTTTATTTTTATTTTCTGCCAATTGCCAATTCTACCAATCTTTTTAGAACCCAGCGAATCTATTTAACGGAAGAAATATGGTAGATGGTATGTGCGTATATTTTAAATATACTTTGTGGATATCCTTAGCGTATGGATTTCACATAACATTGGCGTAAAGTGAAAGCTTTGTTTTCGCATTTCATGCAGTTGTATAGTATGTGAGTTTCCGGGAGCTTCTTGTGTGGAAATGGAAAAAGAGCGCAATGCATCTGCATGACCTCTGGTTGTGCGGATGTCTGTGGGTGTTGGTAGACACTATAAGGCGTAGACTACTCGTTTGCCTCCTTCTAGCATCTTCGTTAATCTTAATCGTAACTAAAACTGTACTTATTATATGACGACCTCTGTGGCTCAGTGGTTAACGCGTTGGCGCACAAGCGGGAGGTAGCTGGTTCGAATCTCGCCAGGTAACAAAAAAAAATATTTGTTCCTGGGTCATGGATGTGTATTAAATATGTGCATAATATAATAAAAATCTTAAATATAAGTATTAATATAAAAAGTATTAAATACATGTATTTCCGTTGTCTAGTACCCGTAACACAAGTCTCTTCGAGAACTTAGCACGGGACCAGATTGACGTGGTGTAAAAGCGTCCATAGATATTATTATTATTATATTCTTAAGGTCTTTATCTCCCGCTTATATCAACTTTCTGCCACTAAAAATTTTTGGTGAGTATGTGAGCAGAGTATTCAAGTTTGAAAACTGTCTCTTTAAATGTGAAAGAAAAATCCATTTATAATCTCTTAGGTACGAAGCTGAGCAATGAAATAAAACCTTTTCACGGCTGTGTGAAATATCTTTGGATAAAGTTTTATGACCCTTGGAAATTTTGCGGCCAATTACGTTAATTTAGAAATCGTTCAAGATGTGTTCATTTAAAAATATAATATATTTAAGCATTTATTAATAAAAGTTGTGCCTTATAAACAAGTTACTTAAACAAACTAATTATGGATGTTTTATTTAATGTTGGAAAAATATTTCAGTTTGTTAATTAGCGGGTCGTCTCTCTGACTTTAAACTGTTAATATAAGTTTTATTAGTAAATCTTTAAGTAAGATATAATTATATATTTTTTCACCAAAATTTTCATTCATCAAAAATTCCGTAAAATAATTAATACTTTTTGCATTATATACTTAAAATTCGTTGTTTTGTAGTTATGTGTTGTGGTTTTATTGGTCAACATGAAATGCCCAATATACTCGTTCGCAAACTATTTGCAGGAAATTTAGTTGAGATAGCCGCTCAATAATGTAAGTTCCGACACTATCATCAATTTCAAGCAACAGGGATCGAGGAGCACGTTATAAATTCGATAATAACTTTTCAAATTAAACTTGTAAGCTTCATATTACAAAGTTTTTATTCTTTACTCACACCCACGTATTTACGAATTCTGTAGCGTAATCGTTGTCCCTTCCTTGTGGTCATGTGCGCGTCAAAATTTGAAATTACTTCGAATTATTGTTTACAATGAAATTCGTAGAACTTAAAAACAATTCAGGTGAAAAAATGCTGGATTGAAATTAGTTTTGCCACGTATCTTTATTAAATACGTGAAATAAATAATATTTTCTTAATATATTCATCATCATCATCATCAGCCTTTATTCTCAACCTCCCTCAATATATTAATATAATATTTATTTTATGTATACATTATGTCGACGATGACATAAAAATGTCGATGAAACTACACATACTACGAAACATACAATACGAAAACTATAGAAACCTTTTTTACACTTTAGTAAGTAACAATGATTACGCCTTTGAACTTGGAGAGTTTTTCAAAGAGCTCTACGTTGGGGGAGTTAGTTCTCATCGGAATACAGTCTGTGTATCAATGAAATCGAATTACGACACCTGACGAAGTTACAGTTTGTTATAAAGGAAACCGTGCTTGAAATTGCTTAAGAATATTGCTATTTCTAGAATTCTTATCTTTGAACAAGAAAGTGAACAATTGAAAACGTAAAATAAAGGGAATTCTGTAGTTCTATATTTAAGCTATTTATATTATTTTGTTTGATTAAAATACGCTACTCTGTAAATTTAATTATTATTAATGTAATTATGGTTTTTAAATATCGACTAACCCTGTGTGTTACATTTTTTTTTACATTATATCAATTAGTTTGTAATGATCATGAAATCTAAGTACTTTTACTATTTACTTACTTTTACTTGTACTATCTATAGATGCGTGGTGCCTTTTAGTGCGTTGCAGTTTTAGAAGTTAACTACAAAGAGGTACACAATTTCAAAAATACATTATTTGTTTCTATTAATTAACGCCTACAATAATTGTACATTTTATTTAAATTATTGTATTAAAATTACAAAAGCCAAAAGGACAAATAGGTCATGAACAATAGATACGACGATCGTCCATTACCAACTTTATTTCTATCTTTTATATCAGACATGATATGAACATCGCCATCCATTCGTTCCATATATTGTTTTCAACAATCCATTTAGTGTTACTACGAAATGGAATATTTGTTATTTGGGGTCGATAAGGTACTTCACGTTTCATTTTGCGTGTGGTAGAAATAAAGGCAGGGAAAACATTTGTTTGTCAAATATTAATTTATGTTTTATGTTTTATTTTTTAAAGTTTTTATCTTTGTATTTAATTTTAATATGGAACTACATTGGTAGTAAACGATTTCAATGCCGACAGCAAAAGGCATAATTAAAATTGTCTTTATTTTAGTACTTCATATTTATTACGAATTTTAGTATTAACATAGAAGTCTTCATTCTTTATCTTCTCTTCTCTTCTCCCGGTCTTTCTCTGACGTTTAACTGTTGTTTCAAAAAAAATGTTTGTTCTTTATTACGTTTGTAACTATTTGATTTCTATCTAATATAGATGTTTGATTAGTTTAATTAGTGCAAATAAGTTTTTAAGAGTATTTTTTCGTAAATAAGCATTAAATATAGTCGTTGACGTCTTTGAGGGGTTCGTTCATAATTCTAACAAGGTAGCGTTATATTGTTTTTATTTATTTGACAGTTAAAAAAAAGCAAGAAAGTAGGTACTTAGCAAGAAAGGAATATGGAAATGAGTGATATATTTATTTATTTATTTATTTATTTATTATTTATTTATTATAAATCTTTAATTTTTAAGTTCTTCAAAAGGCGCGTTTAGCCCCGGCAGATATCGCAAACTAGCTTAGATGCATTTAGGGTGCTTGAAAAATCTGACACAAGTATTATACTTACAAACGAAAATACCAACATTAGTAATGGTTAACATCTGAAGAATAGAAGATGGATTACGAAATACATAATACAAATACTTCCAGGTATATACTTGACGGGAATCCGTCATCAGGTGGTCGAGATATCATTATTATCCCAAAATATTAATTGCAAATCTTAGGTTTACTCTCATAATAACGCATTCTTGAATTAAGATTACAAAACAACTAAAGATGCCATGGATTCAAACTGATTAAAATAATTAGGAACGTGGGAAGTTTAGTACGGAGTCACTCTGTCTCACGTTCTGACCATTGCTTTCGCATTGCTATTATTCCCTTCGGCTAAGTTCCTTCGGCTAAAAAGAAAGGTATTATACACTACTCGCTTATGTATGCGACTGTCGCGCCTGCGCACGTCTCATTTAACGCTTTTTATTCCACGCACTTTTTCTTACGGTTTTACTATCACATTTTTTTCAGTTCGGTCGCGCAGCAAAATCCATATCCCCTCCAAGCCTGCCGTAAGGAACTTCGTTATAAAAAATCATGGTCACCATAGTAGTTTGATTTACTAATTATGTTATTTAAGTAACCATAGCAACCATTACAATACAAAATGTCAAGATGACACTTAACTGGGCTACCATAAGAAATAAAAGAAATAAGCAAAATAATGATTTATGTTTTCTTTTTGAATTGGAAATATATTTAAATAAATAAATTCAATTACAATTTCTTGACATACAATTGTCAAATAATATTAAAAAGACAATTTTTTTCGAAAAAATTTTTGATCAGCCAAAATTTTTAATAAAATACATTTTTAAGCTGGCAAGATAAAAGAACGAGACACACTCCTAACATATTGCTATCCCGCTCGGCTCGGATCAGCATCTGTGTAATGCGCAATAGATTATAATTCTTAATGCGTTGAGTTAGTGTTCACTTTCGTAAATACATTTTTTCCGAGTACGCCATCCTGTTATATACTACATCCATGATTTAGACGCGACTATGGTAATGCGAGCTGACATATCTTATGCGTCCAAAAACAGCGTACGTGAAAAGGCTATTTCAAGTTAAATATTCAATTCTATAGTCCGCGCCACTAATGATGTCTTACGGCCAAAGCCGGAACTAAATTTAACAAGCTTGACATCTTGACATCTGTCTGGAGTGAGAAGTTGTGGGATTTTAAATTATTTTCGTGAAATATGGAGCGTTAAGGGATAAAAAGAGAAGGCCGTATAATATTTATTAAAGTGAAAGAGTTAGTTAGAAAGTAAGAATAAACAACTAATAACCCCGTTGAATAATAATATGTTTATGAATGTCAGCGCCATGACAGGTAAATTTTAGAGATGCCAGAGTCACTCATTTTTGTCTAATTTATGGCTAATATATTATCATTAATTCTATACATTTATCAAAATAAAATTTTATATAAGTATAAATACAAAGTGAAAGAAATAAATTCCACAGATGAATGCTATTTTCAGGTGTTTCTGCGGAAAAAAAATCTCGAACCAAAAAAACCAAAAATAGCAGCAATCACTTCAAAGAAAATCGTCACCCCTGGAAAAAGCCGAACGCAACCAAAAAAGCTTGTTTTAGATGATCGACTAGTCGGCTATTAATAAAATACAAACGAAATAATTAAAAAAAAATGTTTTATTCTAATACTAAAGCCTCGTAGTTAGATTATTATTGTGCTGCCATGACTATTTTTGTCATTATTATTCATCATCAGCCTATATCCATACACTACTAAACATAGGCCCTATAATTAATAATAATGTTTATTGTACTAGACTTATTGGAAAATGAATACACTAGAAATTGGCAACATTGAGTTATGAGACCGCAACGCCGCGTCTATCGGACCTCTTTCGTGGCGCGGACTGTAATTTCTTCTCGGCTAATTTTTGAATATAAGTTAGGTGTTGGAGATTTCAAAAAATATCTAGAGAAGTAGACTAAGACTTTTCCCAACTATACTTTGGACTTCTGATTATAATCTAACCAGATTCAGCTGAATACCTATTTTAAATGGAGCGACTGCTTATCTGACCTCTACAACCCAGTGGAGGTCAGATTTCAATCGTTTTGGCGGTACAATTTACGCCCTATTTGTACACGTATAGGTGCCTACTATTGTTGTATACTTTTCAAAATATCTATAATTTTAAGATACACGGAGAAGACTAGCCTAAAACAGACTATGGATTTTTAATCTTTAATTTTTTTATTGTGTTATTGCGTTTCATACCGAACTTGAAAGTCTTGTAATTATGAAATTGTACTCAACTTATAAAAACTATGATTTTAATTTAAGCTTATTTTAAAAGGCAAAGCTAAGGCTTTGACTGTCAAAAAGCATAAACAAATAATGTAATGCAAGAGAGGATTGTAAGAATATTTATTCAGTATGTTGGGTTAGGAATAAAAATAATTTCACGGCTTATTGGTAAGAAATGAAAATTCGTTCCTAGTAAGTCCCCGATTTTCGTTTGTGTTGACATTGTTTGAATGTTGGCTTACTGCTCAAAATTACCACTTACGTTCAAGTATTTGTTTTCTATCTCTCTTTAATAGAGAGAACTCTATCACTTTTGTTGTACTTTTAAAAATAAGTGGATAATTTTTGTACATGTTTTTATAAATAAACTAATATTATTATCCCTCCCTCCAGTTGTCCGATTCTCAGATCTCGATATGCACGCAAAATTGGTAAAAATCGGTCCAGCCTTTTCGGAGGAATTTAGTTATAAACGCTGTGACACGAGAATTTTATATATAAGAAAATAATGCAAATGAACTCCTTTAATTTTCTGAACCAATTTTGATGAAATTTGTGTTTGATCAAGTTGATTTTTGTTGATCTAATTATAATATAAAGTTTTGTTTATAAGATCGATAATATAGTAGGTATAGAATTATAACATAATACTAACACGGCCTACATAAAAGATATACACGTACGATGATACAACATATATTTTAGGCTTTGGCTGGCAACTTCCCAGCCTTGCATAATCATCCAATCCCAAATGTATAAAATTTGTGTGACCTTCATGTCAATTTATTCATAGGTAACTTAATGCGAATGTACTACAGGTTTTCAAATATAGGAATTATTAAAATGCTTCTCATTATAACAGTTACCAAATCAAATCTCAATCTCTTTCATTTAAATAGACTAAGACTGAAAAGCTCTTAATGATAATATTAAAAAATAAGTAACAATCATAGGGCCAACGATAAGAAGGTATAACCTATAAAACTATAACCTAGAATTTCGACACTATGATTTTTTTATTTTAATCATCATCTTCACCAGCCTTTATCCATCCACTGATTAACATATGAACGCCAAGATGACCGATCTCTTGCCACTTGCATCCAGCACGGATATTCGATTATATTTTTTTTAATATTTACTAAAAATATAATTTCATAATGTCTTCATATTATAATACATTAGCATAGCACATTAGATGCCTGCGGTGATGTTGACGCGAGTTTCATGATTTTTGTTTACACAAAAAGTGTTTAACGCGCCTCAAGAAGTTTTCAGTTGAAAAAATCTCAATAATAGTAAAATTCATCCCTCGAGATGACACCCTCCAATTGTAGGCTACCACGAGTTCTATTTATGGAAATCTATTGTAATAATATCACGATCACATCACGCCAACTTTCATATTCGATTTAAGCCTGGAGTAAATCACCTAAATTCATCCTATATAAGAAAGATATATTTTTTGTCACTGTTATTCAAAACACATGTATCAAAGGACTTTTTGTATTATTTGTATGTATATAATACATTCTAAACTGAAAAAAATAATATAAAAATGACTGAAAGAACGAATATTCTTTATTGTGCACCAATTACTAAAATATAAATGTGTTATTGCACTTTTTATTGAGAATTTTTCACTTCCAGTGATATAATGTTGCCAATGTTTAGTTTTACGCCAGCTTTCATTGTATTTGATGAAAAAAAAAAATAAGACAGCTGTTGCTTTATTTAAATACACACAAAATATTTTAGTTAATGTAACACCGGTATTATTTCAACAATTTAGTTTTTGAAAATAATTTATTAGCAAGTAATGCAATTTACAATGTATACAAACGAATTGTTAGACTTTTAGAACAAAGTCTTCTTAGCATTTACTTAAAGTGAATGAAGTCTAGGACAACGAGCGATTTATTTCCCAAATTACAAAAAGTCTCTGTATTTATTTTTCTTATGGTAATTTAATTTTTTATTTACTCTATTATTTCTGATTTAATATTTTCTGAAACATAACTAATAAAATAAACAGGTATTATCTACAACATATCCATTATTTCAAGTTTCGAAGTGAGCTTTTATACCTGTTGAATAAGACATAATTTGTATTCTTGAAGTAGTTTATTTTTTTACCATGATTAAATTACTTTCTAAAAATGTTAAGAATTAAATGAAAGAAATTTAGATATCACTGTAAATTTTAAGAATTAAGAGGCTCCAGATTTTCTCTGTCAATCTATAAATACGCAGAAAATATTGTTCTGAAATTTTTAAGCGATGCTGCTCAATGAAATACATTTTTTTAATATTTTGCTAATAGAAAACTTTACCTAATGCTATTCCCTGTAAATATGGGAATATTTTTTCATATCTACCAAGATTTAATCATTAAGATTAACCCCTATAAATATTCCAAAAAATCTATAGTCATCTATTTTGAGAAGTTTTGTATTAAGATTAAGATAAATAATGTCTTTAATATTTTACCATAAATTTTAACTCTAAGAAAACAGCTTCTTAGCATTTCCCATTTCCACAACTTAATACGTTTTTTGCATTGCCACTGGTAGAAAAATGGTGCATTTAAAAAAAATTACGATAGTTTACTTATTTTAAGCATTTTACGCCACTAGCAATAGAAATATGTTAAATGACGATTAATTTTTTATAGCGGACTACAAAGTCTAATTTCTTCTTTTCGATAAAATCCTTCTTAATCTTTCATTTCTTTTTCTTTTACGTAGTGTCCATTTCAATTATTACCTAATTTTCAAGTCCTAAGCTCAAAAAAAAATTCCACCCGGAAAGAAAGAGGTATTACAAGCAAGCTAAAATATTAAACATTATATTCTTCTAACAGGATAAACATGCCTCTCACATGTTGATGTGGGACGTGTGAAGAGACCTCAGAATATAAATATACATATAATATATATAAGGGTGAACATGCATATTAAAATATATTAGTGCAAAAGTTTACTAAAATTGGAACCCGGCAACTGTTCTGTTAAAGTGAGGTTGGAATTTGAACCTTACTGCTAAATTGATGGTGGCAATTTAAATCTGCCATCATGTTCAACCTTGGGTAGCTTAAATGAGCTTATTTAAATCCCCATACCGTTAACGCTGACTTGTGACTATTGTTAGAATAAATAAACCTTAATAAGGTTTGAATAATAGAGCTTATAATATTTCTAAGGAAAATATTAAGTAATAAAACTCCTATCAAATACTCGCTCACTCGCTCACTTTAGCAATGTTTTTGTATTTATCTTAATCATCGTCGTTATCAATCAGCCTTTATATGTGCACTACTTAATTTCTTTATCCTAGATGGATACGCAAACTGGCAGACCTAATGGTAAATGCTAAGTGGTCACCGTCGGCCATGTACATAAACTAGTTTACCTATCTCCCTAGGACTTCCTATCGACTCCCTAGAATTTTATGTTTATAGAATGGACTAGATAAGCATCAATGCATGAGAAATCTGTTGAAAGCGAAAGTCAATGTCATATATTGGTTCTTCTATTCTATTTTATTCTATAAACATAAAAGCCTTTTGTCTCGAGGGGCCGGAACAGCCGAGGCAAGTCATTTATGCTTATCCTGAGCCTTAAGTCTCTGTACCAGTAATTAAATTGGTTATCTTTCCCCTTCTCTTCAAAGCACAGCAGAGAGGTTTCACGGAAGAATCCAGACGTGCTCTAGCACAGCACATCCGTGACTGTCGTTTCGAGTCTTTGTTCGTAATTACAATAGTTTTGAATACGTATACTTTGCTGTCCAGCAGAAGATGGAAGTATAAGTATAAGAATAGTGATGATGAACTTTTTATATCAATTGTATTAGCCTCAGTATGTGTTTATAAAATTAGAGACTAGACAATTAGTTCCATTGATTTTATTTCGTTGGTTCTTCTTAGTGGGCTTGCTTTAGAACCGGTGGTAGACTCAATTGGCGTTCAAAAAGATACTTTCGTGGTGCTATTTTGAATAAAAAAAATGATTTTGATTTGATTTCATCGCTAAACAAATCCGTTAAATCACTGCGTTAATATAACACAAAAAAAAAACCACCGAAGCGTATTTTTAAGCGTAACCGTTTTCCATCAAGGTATACAGAAAAATAAATGGTAGAACATTTCCCTAAATTTTGTGCTGCATGCGCAGAGACCATAACTTACGTTGAACGACCAAAACAATAGACAAAGAGGGACCTTGGCCTGAATTGAACATTTTATCTAATTTGCCTATGGAAGTTCAGAAGGGTTGTTTTTACTATCTCTTCCATTGTTTGTTACCCTCTCTTCGGATATGGGTCATGGGTTATGGTCTTATCTATATACACGATTTAATCAGGACTTACTGAATTATCAAAAAATTTTCGTTAACACTCGCATGAAAAGAAAGTAACTTTTCTACTTTTAAAATTTTTAGTTTATTACAAAAGTACTTTGGATTATTTTATATTATAAAAATATTATTTCGCTTTGTATCAATGTGTCGATAATATACATCCGCTTTACTAGCGTTGAAGTTATCGCTTATGAAGATTGTAAATAAATATATTATCGAAGACCCATGGTAAGCTCTGTAACAGGTACTACGGAGGAAAAAAAAAATATAATTCACGACAAGGTAACGTATTACTAGCTAACGCACGACTTGAATCGTCTATGACATGATTCTCTCCGATCGGCTTAATTCTTTGGCGCTAGGTAGAGATGTCGGATCACTCTGTGTATTCTTCCGCATTTTCCACGGGAAGTACTCTAAGGAAACACGTTGGTGTCCCAAAATTTACAATAACTCGATTTTTAAAATATAAGGAGTCTTATCTGCTTTTTTGTTTGCTCACGTGATAACTTTATCGTTTATAAACCGATTTTGATCATTCGTATTTTGTTTTGTTAGATTTAGGGACCTTGAGATAAGAGCATATTCATATTTGTAGGCCGATACCGCACCTGATAATCTTCTGGTGTAGAGGTGTCTTGGATATGGCTATCACTTACCATCGGGTGAACCAATTGTATGTTTGTCTCTTGTTTATTTATTCCGTGGTTTGTCCCCTTTTTTTTTGATGACGCAGCGGAAATCCTTTTACGACCTTAACAGGAACGAACGCATAGGCGTTTTTTAGGCGACACCTCATAGTATTGTTTGGGACTACGGATGTAATACATACAGTTCACAAATATGGCAGTAACATTATTTTAATATTTTGAAGTAAAAGTGTCTCTCATAAATATATGCACATTAACTGGTGCATTGTAGATATGGATACATCTTGAAAGTGTAAAAACGTACCAAGGGTCACTTCTAAACAGAGGCCTCACTTAAGGAATGTCAAAGAGCATGAAACGCTGAATAAAAGAGAAACAATATTAATCGTCAAAATCATCAGATTTATCTTTAAATCTAAAAGGTTTTATAGGGCTATTAATATAAATCCACTCGCACTTAGCCGTCAGTTTCGAGTAATTATGCTCTATGCGGATTCTCAACAGAGGGCTCGTTTAAACTCGTTATTCAAGTGTAACGGCGAAAGTTGTTTTCGTTACTTAACTAATGTAATTTGTTTATAAATACGGCTCCTCCCGTGAAACAATGTGCAAAGAATCCTTAGAATGCTAAAATAAGTTATATTTCAGCTATGAAATAGCCATTCCATTCGAGAACATAATAATGACTTGAATAAATTTGGTAAAAGTAGTAATTTATGTATATGTAGTCCTTTCATGACCATAATAACTGTAAAGTATACGAAACTTAGAGAATGTAAAAATCTTAACAATCCGAGATAAAATACGTAAATAGTAAGTTAAAATAATATCGTAAGACTAGAATAAGGTTCGATTAAAACGGAAACTTGACGCTCCGAAAAGCAGTCCTTTCTATTGATTAGACGGTCAGAAAATCACACGAGGTTCTCACTATATACAAATGTTTACAATTAATTAATTCCGAGTATAGAGCGGTTGGATATTTTTAATTTTAAGTTTGTAGAAGTTAGCATGATTCGAACATTTTCAAGTGTCAATTTCGGTTTTATTCAAATTTACTGATTATTCATTCATGCATAGTTCAAGTGATCTCAATTCTCTCGCTCTATAGTAGCGGTTGGTGTTTTGTACATTTCAACATATATTAAGTTATTCTTCAATATGCTTGAAAATCTGATTGTTGTTGGGAATACGGAAGGTAAAAGGCCCCGTGGACGGTTCCCAGCGCGATGGAGCGATCAAGTAAAAGGCCCATCTTCAGAAACGTTTTACTCGGTTGTCAGAGACGCGCGAGATAGACACCGATGGAGGCAGATTATCCACGATCCTCAGTCATGAGGAAGCGACCAGAGAGTGAGAGAGAGAGGGAGAGAGAGAGAGAGAGAGATGCTTAATATTATAATCTTGGAGTTTAGTCGAAGTGGTGGTCGTGACCGAAATCGCTCTATAGGATTATTATATTCGTGTTAATTCGATTACCCTGCATCACCATTAGTTATGCAGCTCAGAGGAAGCCATTGATTATTCTGAATATCATATGTGTCATGTTTATTAACGTCACGTATTGTGGAAGCGGGATTTGAGAGAAGAGAACTGTGGTTATATTATTAGTATCTAGCATTGTTCTAAAATCGTATTGACCTCTGCCACGTGTAACATTCATCATGGTTATAAAGCTTTTGTATCGTCTTTACATTATTGAATATAAGTCTCTTTTAATAGATCAAGACGGATTAATACGTTACGAGAATTATGTATCTAATTTTAATAATGATTATTTATTAATGGCAAAGTTAAGAACAATGTGTCCAAGATAAAAAGTCGGCCTCCGACAAAAATTGCACAAGAAATGAGGAAATATAATATTTTATACTTAAAAAAATTTACTTCATAAGCTGTTTACTGAATGGTAAACTGAAACTTTAAGGTAGGAATTTATAACGATGAAGTTTTCCCACTTTTATTCCCCACATTTTTTTATTTTTGATAGATAATCATGCGGGCAATATAAAATTCTTACCTTAACAGTTAAAACATAAGAAGTCATATGTAATAATAAAATATACCTACTATTGTTACGTGGCGACAATCAAACAACTGTTTCTAATAAGAATTACTAACTTTATTAACACGATTTAGAAATACAGAATAACTATTACTAAAATAGATGTTGAACGTTTGATGATTTGAGGAATAATGAATGTGGCTTGGGCAAGGTCGGGATCTTTTATAGGGATGATTGAACAGGGATGAAGTAGAAGGGATGTTTGCTAAGAGTGGCTATGGAAAGTTCTACACGATAAATAATTATATTACTTAACTAACGAATGCTTATGGTGACATGAGATGCTTATTAGTTATGGTGTCATCTGACAAGAGATATTTATTACAAGTGGCTATACGAGTGGCCATATGAAGGAATGTTTAACTTATAGAAGTGGTTTGCTCTTAGTTATGGTGACAACAGGAGATATTTATTATAAGTGACTACAAGCGTGGCTATGGAAAGTATTTCACTATAATAACAATGTTGTTTAATATTTACAGGAACATGTGGTATAGAGAGTGATTAATGTTAATACTTAATGGTCACCTTATCTAATGAGTGCTTATGGTCTATTACATAACACTATAACCAATAGTATCCATATTGTCTTTCTAACGTAGGAAGAATGAAAGAAAAGAGACCACAAATAGGGTTTAATATCTAATATAATCTATCTATTAACTTAACAAATTTGCAGTTGTCATAAATGAGAAACAAAAGCATTCTGAAAATACTTTAAATCAACTTAAAAATACAATACAGCGTCGGCTCAAAATTTGTTAAGTGAATTAGAAAGTTTTAAGTTAATTTTAGTGCTTCAGTATTCATCTGTATATTATGAAGAGGTAAAGTTTGAGTTTTCGAAGTTGCAGGTGGTAATTTGATCTATAGAAACGATTTTGAAAATTCTTTTATCAATAAAAGGCTACGTTATTTGTGAGTGACATGGGTTATAATTTATCCCCGTATTTCCACGGGAAAATGAAGTACACGTGTTAAAACGTAAGTGCCGCTAGTAAATAATAAATTATTTCAATGAAACCCTATTCCAAAAAATCGATTATCCACTGCTAAAAATACTTTATTTAACTTTATTGAAGCTCTTTAATTCGTTTAATGCAGAAAATGGTCAATTTTAAAGATTAAGATTTGCTTAAAATAAAAACGAAATGCAAAGTCGATCTACTTGCTTCATTTTATAAATCGGTGAACCGATCCGTGATTTTATAACTTTGCCGTGACAAAATAACTTCAAAAATGAAGGCACACTTGGGTTATTATTTAAATACGTGTTACAGTGTTAATTCACGCCGTATATGAAACAAAGGCACATAATGCGGATGTGATAAAGTTATAATGGAGCAGGTAATTACGGTTGAAATTGTGTGTGTAAAAGTCTCTACTTCTCTTGTTTTACTGAATTACGGAATTACATGGTCTTTACTCTTTTAATTTTTATATTGTTAAGTAGACGTAATATGCATATATTTTTTGTCCCTTTTCTACCTTATTACAAGATTGAAATATATATTATTTTTAATATATTATTTTAGTCGAACATAATAATATGATACTTTCGACTGTTATATATGTTGGAATCTATGTCAACAGCAGTGCTATTCTGAAGAAACGCAGCGCTGTCGCAACGCTGTGATAGCGCTGTGAATTCAGTTTGGTATTCACTAAGCTTGTCAAACCATATAAAACACCCTAGCGCCGTCAACGCTGTGCGCCGAGACGAGCTCGTCGCGGCGCACAGCCTAGAAAATGACTCTTACAGAATCAGGGGCCAGGGCTGAAACCAAATCAATCACTATGAGTGCGTCAGCGCGTTGATGGCTATTACTTCTTTTTTCAATTTGTTTTTATGACAATTTTTAGGAATTCCTGGAAGCCGCAGTACACAATGGAAATTTCAATGGAAGGAGAATGGTTTTTGCAAAATGAATTATATATTTATGGTGGCTTAAAACTATCTCTTTCCCTGTATTATCTAATGATACGGGGCCAGCGTTGCCAATGAACTCAAATGAGTCTACCTGGAATTAGGCCAGGCAACTCATTCATGTATTGCCTATTCTGTCACAAAAGTCTGCCTCTCCTGCTTTCTCTCAGAAATATACTTAAACTGTTCGAAAAACAATCAATATGGTGGCATGCATGCAAAGGAGAGAGCAGTTCAGCTAACTATCACTGCGCTAAATTATACGTAGAACTCGTACATTTGTAATATTACTATCTCCAAACGGCGATTTTTAAACATTATCCAATTATTATAAAATGGATAAATATTTCAATGCTAAACATTTCTGGGAGACTGCTGAAAAAAAATCCCATTTTGAAATATTTTTTTATATTATATTCTCACGATCAGATAATATGTGATTTAGTGCTAGTCACGTCACGTCTTACGAGTAATACAGCTTTATCATATTTTATGCGGTATAAGCTGATCATGTTCATGAAATCAGTTATTTTGATGTCTATAGAGATACGATAGATCTTATGATAAAGATTATGTCATAGACTTTTACCCTATGGTATGGTATCGAAACATCATTAAAACTAGTCAAGTCTGATCTTTACCGGTGGGAGCCTCTGAATTACCTACTACCATATTGCTTGTATCACCCGTGAAACGGCTTTGCTGTTTTTCGAAAAGAAGGGCAGGCAGGCAGTGTAATTCTTTTGTGCAAACACATGCAGAAATTGCCTGGCCTATTTCCTGGTAAATTAGTCTATGTTCGTGGGTGACTTTGACCATCTACCATCACATGGCACGTCTGCCAGTTTACTTTTTTTTCCATTTCCCCTTTCCCTAGGAAAAAAAATTGTTTCTTTTTTCTAGAAATGCAAATTTGAATGGATTGGGTTGAAGAAAACTAAAAAAACGGTACCATCCCGGGACATCGGAAAGAATCGAAGCTTCATAATATAAAGCGTAGGAACCAAGTCTGTGTAGTGCTTTAATGTAACGGAAAAAATATCTAACGCTTTGCCCGGATGCGCTAGAGAGTGGCAAAGGGTCCAACGTACAAATAGAAGCTTCGTTTTGATACGCGCAAACAATAGGTGTAAAGCCAAAACGTTAAAACATCAATCAATGTTGCATACTCTAGTCGAGTGTATATTTTAATATTCATAACAAAACAATGACGTTTTAAGTTGTTCACATTGAATTTTAAAAACTGGTGCTCAATATCACACGTTTGCTTGACTTGGGATCTGTTTGTGAAGCTCGGGAGGGACGTCCCGGAATGGTGAAATATGCAAAACCGAGCCCTCTCATTTTATTATATCCCACATACTTTACACGGTCTAATATAGTACTTCGGAGTTTCATTTTGTACACCCAAATATAATCAGAATAAACAACATTCTAATTTAATTTTACCATTTTTTTTTGTACTTATACTTGCAACTTTTGCAAGTAAAACTATTATAATTACTGAAAAATGATTCATAATTCATAATTCATAATTCATTTATTTGCTCAAATTGTGGTTACAGAGATGTAATATTATCTAGTTGTGTTTGTATATTTTGTAGATTGTAATATTATCTAGTTGTGTTTGTATATTAGTTTGTAATATACACACTGACATCAAAGTTCTACAAGAGAATGAATACCTTTATCTGCGCCTTTTATTAGATCATGTCAATGTGATCCCCACCATGGTCCAGGCCTTGTCGTGGCGGTGGGGCTCAGTAGCCCTGGGTGACTCCAACACCTTGGGCGAAGCGAATTGAGCCGAGGGGGCTCTTTGTATCTCTCTTATAAGAATAGTGAACAAAAGAGCAGGGGGCAAGGGGTGAGGATGGGAACCTCACCTCATAGTACTGTCCTGACGTTGGGAGTGGTTGTTCTGTGGTGCGGAACAACCGCTCTGTGAAGGTGGCGTCGGTCTCCTGAGGGACTGACTAGCTGTCGTGGTGCCCTGTTGCTTGCAGATCCGGGGCACCTCACCAAAGGCGGAAGTGGTAGCACTCGCCGTGTTTTAGTGGGTAGAGCTGCGTCCACTTACCATCTTTCGGGCACAGCGAGTCCCACGTACCCGCCTGGGGAGACCCACTCCCCAGCGGGATGCGTCAGTGCATTTTCCGGCGTAAAAGAAAAAAAATGTCAATGTGATAACAATGAACCAACATTATATACTATTATTTGAATGTATTTGTGAATGTTCTTACTATTATAAAATAAAAGCATATTTAATTTAGAAGACAAAAATGCAACAGATATTAAATACAAATATTTGTCGTGGTTGTTGACTTCACCCCTTTTTGTTCTTTATATCTCAGCTCTAGCGCTTTAGTAAAATGGCTCTAATTTTAAGTTTTCACATCCTAAACTCATTTGTATTGTAGTGCTTGCAATTTCAGTTAACGAAGTAAACGTAGAGAAACTATTCACATACATTGAGGATATTTGAATATATAAGAACAGGTTTTTGGTTTTAATAAAATATAATCAAAACATTGTTAAAAAATAAAAATAATAAATAAAAATGTATATTAACTATCTAGTACCTACCCACAACTTTACCTGCGTTAACTCACATTTTCAGCCAAATCCAGATTTATGACTATAGTTTTTAGGCTATTTCAGCATTCTAATGGCGAAAAAATTATTCAAATTAGACATAATATGCAACCAACTAACTAACAAACTTTCCTCTACTTTTCTCTTTATATGACAATAATATTGGTCTTACAATTATGAACCTGTCCCACTTCGAAACGAAGCTGACTGTGAAAATGGTTTTAACATCCGTTGAGTAGTTAAGAAAATATTTCACGAAGAAACTAAGATAAAAACAACTGAATTATGTAATGAAAGTAGATATAATATATTGAACTTAGTGTTATTTAGTCATGATAACAAATAATCAAGTTGAGTTTATTAAACGCGATCATGTATGCATTGGGTTGACAAGCCGCGTCAGCCTATTTTACCCGCTTTTTATTAGCTTCACTTGTATGTCAGTTTGTCAGTTTGTCAGTTTGTCAGTTTGTCAGTATGTCAGTATGTCAGTATGTAACTCTCCGTGGGTAATCTGCGCGCCTGCGGCCTTCCTTGGTTCCGGTAGCCGTTTCTCAGGCTCCCTCTCCGAAATCGAACTCTGATTCCCCGTATTTATAATATTTATAAATAATTACTAAAAAGTAAAAAATAAATAATAGTTTAAAAAAACTAAAAACACGCTTTTTATAGAAACCCAAACTAAAAAATAGAAAATAAATTTTAATAAATTTAAATTAAGAATAGTGTTAAAAATTTCAATAACTATAAATTTATAATAGTGTAAATAAAAAAAATATATTTTATTTTAAAAAAAGCGTGGGGTGCATGGTGTCAATATAGTTATAAATATTTTATTGACAGATATGAGTAGAGTGATTATCATTTTGATAATATCTTAAAAAGCACCCCACGCTTTTTTTAAAATAAAATATTTTTTTTTATTTACACTATTATAAATTTATAGTTATTGAAATTTTTAACACTATTCTTAATTTAAATTTATTAAAATTTATTTTCTATTTTTTAGTTTGGGTTTCTATAAAAAGCGTGTTTTTAGTTTTTTTAAACTATTATTTTTAAAGTTATTGGCAATACGCGTGAATTGGCCTAAATTGTAATTGGGTTAAAATGTGTTTTGGTCAACTTTTGATTAGGACAAAAAAATTGATTTGCCAAACCTTAGTTCGTTTAAAGTATTTAATTGACACTTTCTCTCTCTGGCAAGGCTATTTTGGCTAGAGTTTGCATGTGTGGCCCTCAGTGAGACAGGAAGCGCACAGATCGATAAAAAAACTTGGAAAAACCTATTCTAAGTTTAATCGTAATATACACCACGTACGTACTATAAGATTGAAAATGAAGAAAATTGACAATGTTATTAAAATAAAGTTGTAAATTTAGAAGCTTAAATAGAGGTATGTTCGGTAAACGATTTTTTGATTCAGTTACAAAGACTGGGACGTAGATATGTTACACGGATCACTCGATTCTCATCCGGCAACCGGATCTCGGTCCACATCCGAACTAGGTAGGTTGGACATATATAATGTGAAAGCCAGACAGAGATATCACTTTAATATATTTTAGAGCTCGTTATCTAGAGTAGCTTATTTTATTTGCTATACAATCTGGATACGATCATACGACATTAATTCAACTTAACGGCTATACTAGTCCATACTAGTATTCTGAATCTATCAAAAATGTCCTAACGTATATATATAAAAAAAAGATTTTTTCAAACAAACTAAATAGCATAAATATAAAATATTTGTAAAACACTTATATTAGAATAGGTTCACTGACCAATAACACTGGTCGTGACGTAGAGTGCGTACTGCGTAGTGTCGTGTTACTTACGCCGTGATATTTTGGTGATAGCTCAGTGAAAAGTTTATGATATAGAAATGAAAATATTGTCCTGTGCCTAAACTACGAGGTATTTTTGGATAATTTTTTGTATACAGACTCTTATAGTTGTTTTACATATGCAGTTTAATTTAATGTCGTATCGTCGTATCCAGTCTGTATACACATATTGTGGCGTATATATTTTATGACGTGGCCAATTGAAATGTTATTCTTTGAAAAAATTGGTTGCCTGTAAAGTCTTGTGTAAATACTTAACCTCAGGAGAGGACGGTAAAGGCTAATAATGATGATGATTGAAATATTCGTGCATTTGTCGCTTTAGTATTAAGATTGTACTGACTTATATTTGACTTCTGTAATGTACAATGAGTCTTGTTTTTTCGTGGATGCAACCGGTGTTTATCGATATTTTTTTCTGATGGAGCTATGCTAATGGTCCTGGTGGCCTTAATGCTTCATCGGCGAGCCTGTGGGCTTCACCATTAGTTGAGATGGATAGGGCCCCCACCAGCCGTGGAGTGTGACTTCGACAGCTTCATGGCTTCGGGTTCGTTCTTGAGGCGAACGTTCTATGCCGAACCACCCTCGGATGAAATAAGAACCCAGATGGACTACCCCCACTGGGTGGTTTCACCGAAGTGAAGGCCCAGCAGAAGGAGCCAGCAATACTGGTACCCATTTCACCGCGGTGGCCTCGGCTGCCACCACGCGGAGTCTTAACTGTGAAGTTTAGCAAGCAAGACCGGGGGGTCTTCCTAATGAACGTGGTATTTAGATTTAGTAGATTTGAGCTAATCAAATTAGCTACAGTCGACGGGTTTGCGACGGTTGAAGTTAATAAACTATCTTGAGGTCCGGCCACCCTGAAGGGGGAGGCGGTTCATGCGCGGGACCCGAGCAATTTGCTGATAGCGGACTGATATCGGTGCTTACGCGGTCCGTATTGGCGTCGACTCGTAACTGATTCGGGCCTAAGCTCGATCGATTCGAATTAACGTATCAGAGTGTAGAGGACGACGTCGCTTAGCACCCCGATGCCCAAGCGGTGTGACTGTCATCGATTTATTAGACCATCCAGTTTTTCTCCCGCTTCATAGTGTTACACAGCGCACCATGCCTCACACCTTAAAATTGCTTCCATTAAATTAATTTACACCCTTTTCGCAAGATACGTGCCGCGTTCCAGTATATTCTAAATATATTATTGTGTTGGTGACGTCATCGGAAGCGGTGACTGATGGTGAGATGTTCCGGCTTTAACAATACGACAACAATGTATTTCATAGTCAAGCGTCATGGGTAGGGCGTATTCGTAGTGATATGCTAGGCATATATTCTTTTTGTATAATGGTTCCCATGAGAGTGGCAATGACAGAGTTAGCCTTTGGTTATGTTTAAGGGCAAATATGCTTCACTAAGAACAGATAAACTATCTATACTGATATAGACTTGGGCGCGTACAAACGCATAACTTGCTGTTAATGTAATTTTTTCATTTTACTTAATATTGCTGTCTAATATTTACGCGAATGGTACGTATTACAATTAAACAACGAAAAAGATGTTAATTTTAATTTATTTATGATTAAAAGATGTTTCTTTTATTAGACGGGCTTTTTGGATGCTTTACAGCAAACATGGTCACGGGAGGATTTATTTTTTATTATTGTAAGGAACGATAATATATTATTATTATTTAGTTTATTTATTTTAGTTTGTATAGAATAAAAGTACCTATATAAGGATGATAATTATTCTATTTTAGTTTTTATGTTAAAGTTAAACTCTAACCGTAAAATGCAAGTCGAATCGTTAGGAAGTTCTTATTAAATCGTAATAGCACCGGATATCCGTTTTAACGCAATATTATTGTACAAATAAACTCGCTTTAGATATTTTTATTACTTTGTAATCCTTTTTCATGCTTATTTTTATCTCATAAATGAATAGTATAAGAACCTAACAGTATCTTAGATTTACTATTTTATTTAATACAATTAAAACGATTTCGTGTGTTGATAATAATAACTACAGACCCTAATCTGACATTGGCAAATACGTTAAATAAAAAGAAGAAGAAGAAGAATGTTAACCTCTAACCGCCGAAAGAATAAGACAGTTATACCAATGAGGATAATATCACTAAACAGAAACACGGGAAAAGAATACGAAATGTTTTTTTATGATTCCTACCCGCATACTTAAAGTAAGATTTTAAAGTATTTGCATCTTTAGTAGGTTCGTAAATGATGTACCTCGCTTCGACTCGCATAATTTTATTGTAAACATTTCAGTTTCAGCGCACCAATTTAATCTAATGATATTACTGTAAATAAATATTGTTCAACGGAAATATTTCGTTTGTTCATTGACTAATAAAAATAAATTAAAATGTTAAATCAACGCTCGTGTAGTTGCCATTTACTGGATTTCCCGCCTTTTTGCGTATACAAATGAAATGGCAACATGGCGGAGCTTGATATTAGAAATATTATAAAACTGTTGTGTTGTTTCATAAATTAGTAATAAGTATTATGAAATACTAAGCCTAAAATTAAAGTTTTGTATATATTATCTTTTGGTGTAAACTATGTTGCTTGTAAGATAGGTAACGTAAACAAAAAAACCGGTACTAATTATGTTAATGTAGCTTTATTTCACTTAAGTTATTTAACCAACACCACTTAACAAAAAACAAACAAAAATAGCTACTTTAATAGATTCCTTATCGTTTGTTTATCGTTGTTTTATATCTACAGGGCTTTTTGTGGAGCGCTCACTGACGCAAGGGTTGATAAAGTCACCAACTCAACATTATCTGTAATCCCCTTTTTAAAACCTACAGTGATTGACGCACAGGGCTACTGTGTCATGCAGCCGTACGCACGTTATCACAATGTTTTGGTACCATAGAGTTTGTATATAGCCGATATTAGTTTTAACGGTGAAACTTGGAAGAGTTTTGTGCCACCCGTGTGCATGAGTTTCACAGTGATATTCTTACGTTTATCAGCTTTAAAAAGGTAACAGAACTTATACAATGTGATTGCTGGCATCGAGATTAAACGTACAATGGGAGTGATGCGCTATGCTGCACTCCCTGTATGGACACCATCATCTTGATGACCCGTGAAACAGCTTTGCTGTGTTTCGGAGAGAAGGGAAGCAGTTATTATAAGTAGTATTTCACATCCATTTTCCCATCAAGTGGCACGTCTGCCATTTTGCCAAACCAAAGAATATAAAAAAAAATATAATAATATGAAAAAATACATAAATATATAAAGAGAAAAAATCTATTGTAGATAAACTATAGAAAGTAAAAAGTATTTTAAATATTTAACTCAACAAACTTTTTCTTTTTCAAACGTAATAGTAGACGTGAACTATTTGAAACTATAAATGCAAGGAATGCTACAATAAATGTACTTAACTAAGTGTCTGGAGCGTTAGATTTTTCGTTTTATTATTAGAAAATTGTGTACGTCATTATTTACTCATTAGAAATTTTAAAGTTTTCGATTTATTTTAAAGTGTCACTCGACCAATATTGATAAAAAATATTATAAATAAATATCTTCATTAATTATGATATCGAATGCAATAAGATTTTTTTCACAATTTTCCTAAAGACTTAAAATAAAAAACTTTATTATATCTGATATCAGATTTTATATTTATTTCGTTAAAATCAATCATGCATTTGCGACATTGGTTTCAAAAATTTTTACCACCTTTGACCGCTATTGAATCTTACTAATATTATAAACGTGAAAGCTTGTAAGTATGGATGTTTGTTACTTTTTCACGTAAAAACTACTGAACGGATTTTAATGAAACCTTACAATAATATAGCTTATACATCCGAATAACACATAAGTTATAATTTATCCCTGTACTTCCACGGGAATGGGACGTACGCTGGTGAAACTGCGGGGCTCTGCTGAAAATAAATACTTATATTGATTTTCAATATAGATGAGGGTATCATAATTTATCTACGTATTACGAACACATGATCTTCCTTAATGCGATATTAACTGTCGCCAGCGGTTCCAATCTAAAAAGAAAAATACAACTACGAAAATCGCAAAAATGGCGCAGTACAGAGGTGAGCCGTGGCGACTTTGATAAATGACAGTTGTGGCTGTCATGTGTTACGAATAATGATATAAATGACCCCCACAAATGTTCCTGAATGGTAATATCCTTATTTTATATCGTATTCAGGCTATCCAGACTTTATACACAAATTTTATGCTAATTCTGCTACATATTTTCTACCATACACAAATATTTATTATTTTCTTTAATACGTCATAAACCTTTGATTTTAAGTGAATACACTGTAGTAGTACTTTGTTTTTAATTTTTTTTTTTAGTTGGGTAATCTAATAGATATCCTGGCCGGTGGTTAGGTGGGGCTCACTCTGTAAAAAAGTAAAAAGTTAAGTATCAACCCTTAAGTATATTATGTCCCACTGCTTGCACGTGGCATGGGTCTCCTCCTCGAAATCAGGCGAGGAGGGTCCATAGTTCACCGATGGATCATTCTCCGGTAATATGGCAATCCGAACACTTAAGCTCAGGCCTTCGCACACGCGGCCGATCCCCTAGCGGTCGGACGTAAGTCGCAGGACCGATTTCTGATATTATATGCAAAGCAAAGCAAATGGAAAAATATACACTACTCTTATTGAATTCTTCAAATTAAATTCGTTGCGGGTCCCCCGTCTCAAGGCTTCTTACTGTTATCTTGGCTTCATGGAGTACGGTAGCAACATTTTATTTTACATACATAATTTATGGAACCCTAGCTCATCTATGGCCTAATGCGGGTCAGCGAGCTGCGACTCCTCGCACACCTTCAAAGATTTTTGATACTTAAGCAAGCAGGTTTCCTTGCGATGTTTTCCTTCACCGGTTATTTTTGATATTGACTATCATATGCCTGCGTAATATAATATGTATATTTATAGCTATAAAATATCTATTTTATTTTTATTTTTATAGGTAAATATGTCATCGGCATATTTAAATTGGAACTACGATCAAGATCTAATGAGTACAGTTTAGCTTTGGGTAGGTATAATGTTTTATGGTGTTATAATAGCTTTATTGTCATTAGTGTTTTACGAGCGGTCGCCTCTAGGGTCATTCTAAATGAGGCGAATATTTAGAGATCTTTTTTACATTTAAATTTAATATTATTATTATTATGAAAATTGAAACGTTTAGCGCAACGCCATCTAATAAACTATCTAAAACTGCCATCTATTGATTCTTATAGAACTCACAGATAATTAAAACTTTTTCATCATCATCATCAGCCTTTATCCGTTTTGTAATTCTTTGCCATATACTAAACAAAAATAATTTACAATAAAAGAATGCAATATAAACTATACCATTTTTACAATTAGATCACACGGCACACTATAGTTATTTCTTTAACAAAAATAGTAATAAATTTTATTGTAAGGTAATTGTTACGCCGCGCCGGCCGTTGTCGAATTCCGCGGCATCCTCGCTTTACTTACTCGATGTTCGGCTTGCGGGCTTTAGTCATTATCTTCCTAGATTACATTTTCTAATGATGATCTAACTAAATTGTAATCTTGTTTTGTAATCTCTCGAAAAACATTTCCGCATTTGCAAATCATAACCAAAAAAATGAAAAGATTTTGGAACGAAGTTCCTTACGGCAGGCTTGGAGGGGATAGGGATTTTGCTGCGCGACCGAACTGAAAAAAATGTTAGTAAAACCGTAAGAAAAAGCGCGTGAAATAAAAAGCGTTAAATGAAACGTGCGGAGGCGCGACAGTCGCATACACAAGCGAGTAGTGTATAATACCTTTCTTTTTAGCCGAAGGAACTTCGTTCCTACCTGGTGTCCCACGACACCACATTTCTTTTTTTTTATTAAAATTATTATCAGCCTCTAGGCATCTGCTAAATCTATACAGAAATATATAAAAATCTATACCCCTTTAAATGAACATCAGAGACGCTTGCACCCTACACGGCCTTCAAAGAGCACAGAGATCGTGCTTACCCATCTGGTTAACGGCCGACCAACATTAAATTGAAATAGTACCAACATATTGTCTACTGTATGATATTTAGTAGATAGATACTATAAGGTTACAAGTATCTACAAACTTACTACATACATAGATATCTATCTACTACCTAATTGGCTTCCCTGGTACCGGCTTCAAAGAGATGAGTGGGTAGTGCTTATAATAATTATATGAATTTATTTCCACTTTTGAGTGTTTGATGACTTTTGAGTGACTTCTAGTTTAAAACAAGATAAAAATTTTAAAAGTTTTCCTTTAATTTGTATTTCTCTATAAGTAAGCCCTATAAAAGGTAACTGTTGTTAATAATTAAGAAATTTAAATTCAAAATATGTGCTTTAAAATTCTTATCTTTAATTGGTACAAACAATAATGTATCTTTATTTATAAAAATGGTTGTTGTATTAAGTATCTCAATATTTTTTTTTATAAACATAAAATCTGCTATTAATTATTCTGACATTATGATACACTTTTACTACAATTTGTACATCTGTATAGCGTCTTAGTTTCATTCCACGTTTAATTATAGTCGAGTGTCTCTGAGAGACTGTTCTAAATAGAGTGCTGTCTGTGACATTCTGGCCGTGATGAAACATTTCTATGATAATTCGAATCGTTGACCTCAGTTTGTGAAATAGCGACGTCAAATGGCGGACCTGAAAAAAATAGCGTCCACGCAGTATTTAATACACATTTTTGTGCAGTATATTTTGATGTATATCAAAAACAACAGAAAATTCTTTACATTTTCTCGTACATAAATATCCATCGCTATGAAAAACATTTTCTGTATTTTACGCTTAAAAATATTTGACCGTGTGAAATTGACACTCGCAAGAATGAATTTCATAATATTTCTTTCTATTTACCTTATCACCCTTCTCAACTTAAACTCACATTAAATTGACGTATTTAGACTAAAAATATGTACTGCCAAATGGCCACCCAAGGAATCAATTTGAATAAGGAATATTACATTGTTGACTGTTGACGTGGCAATTAAGTGATTCCTTTGTTCAGGAATTTGTTGTCTCCAAGGACACCATTACATAGATTTGTACAATGTTATTCTTATATACATTATATTAACTCAATCCCAGCATTGAATTTCTGGAAGAAATAGCTAGAGCGTTATCCCTTAAGACATATTTTCGGCAAATGTATGCTAATACAATAAAGAAACAATGTTTATTAGTTTATATATAATGTAAGTAATCTTGGAAACTATTCATCGAATGTGCAAAATTCTTTTATCAGTAATGTACCTTAATTTATTTAATTTACAACTTTACCTTCTTTCGTGGGCCATAAAAATAATATTGCTCAGTCTAGATAAGGCGAAGGGGGCTTTTTATTTAGAGGCTTTTTATGTGTATTTGCAGGGGGGCAACTGATAGTTGGTTTACATAGTGGTGAGTGGTTAGCTATATTCATAGACGGCGGGCTACTGACTGACACCAGAGCATTAGCAGGTGCGCCGTGCGTTGCCGGCCTTTAAGATAACTGTTTGCTAATAACTATATTCAAGTTTATGTAGATTTTTGTCAGTAATACATAGAAACGTTTGTCAAGTTTCGCTTTGCAAGAAAATGTAGCCGCGGTTCCATCGCGGCGCATGCAAAGGCTACGTGGGTGTGGGTACGTGGTGTAAAATGTCAGTTGCAAGAAAATGGCAATTAATGCGTAGCGTATTTATAGGGTGCAGCGGAGAAAATCATATATTATGTACAATTAATAATAAAGTGAAATTTGACAAACTTGCTCAATATAATAATATAAATGCAAAAAAATACCCATCTGGTAAGTGATATTTTTTTTAATTTATTAAGATATGGATACAAGTCCTTTGCCATTTGGTAAGTGTCCATGCCAGTGATTGCCACTTCCCTGTCCTTATTTCCAAAATAGAGAAAAGCTATTTCTATTATATAATAAAAATGCATACGGCAGCGTAGTACATGCTAATTCCTCTCAGCGATAGAACGTTTATAATTATAGCATCATAATACCTTCAAGTTGTGTGAAGTTATTTATAAACCAGCTCACTGTTTCGCTAGAGAGAAAAGAAATTGCTTCTAAGAAATTATTTCTTAGAACCTGGTCTTGCTATGGTTTATAGTGTCTCTGCTTCTAAAAATGGAATACAGTTTTAGCTCCCTTCTATTAGCCTTATAACATTTTTATCCCATACATTCTCCAATAAAATATGACCCATGGTCTATCAAATTTTTATCGTGAGTCTTCTTTCTATAATCACAAGAAATATGACGTTGTTTCGTTTATGGTAGTAACATGAGTTTATGGTCGATTTTTATGAAATACATGGTATATGCCTTCTGAAATTCTAGAGTATTTGTATTTCGCGATAAAACATAGCAATCGTGTTTTATCGTGGTTTCTATTGTCTTTTTGTTTTTTCTTTATCACTAGACAAATTAATTGAGTATTTGTGGGCATTTTAGGATACAGAATTCCACCATACACACATTGATACACTACCAAATTTCGGAATCAATGATAAGAAAAAGATTTATAAGTTCGTTTTTTTAATGTATTGAAATGTATCCATTTCAGTACATTAAAATAAATACATAATATTTTGTCATTGGCAGAATTTTTTGTAGCCTTTTTTAATATACACAATTTTACCAAACGTTATTTTGTTTTCTAATATTTACGCGGATATAACTTATTATAATGAAATTATTATTTTGTTATATCTCAAAGGGCATTCACACACTATTTTATTGTGTGCTCCTAGACGGCTAAATATTTATTAGGGATTAATTAAGCTTTATAGATTACTAGCTGTTGCCCGAAGCTTCGCCGCGCTAGCAAAAAAAAAAAAATTGTATCCTACGTTACTTCTATCTTCGAGAATATGTGTGCAAAGTTTCATGAGATGGGTTGAGTAGTATTTTATTATACCCATTCTTTTTTATAAAGCTATGCTAGCTCATAATTATTATTATTCTATATTGTTCAGTAAATAGCGTTTTCAATTAATATATTTTATACCGAGTTTAATGTGCTCGTACCAAAGATAGCCGAAGTCTGAACACGGGTTATCTCGTCAGTAGCGATTTACCGGTACAGGTATTTGCAGCCCGGAATTCGCCCACCTTGTATATTCACTCCCTATATAATGTGCCCGCAGATGATTTGGGCGGTTTATAAAAGAATTTAGAATATAATAATAATTATTAAAATATTTTTAATATTTTCTCTCTTCTTCTTGAAAATTCCATTGGCGTATGTATGACAGCATGACACAATTTAGAATATAATAATAATTATTAAAATATTTTTAATATTTTCTCTCTTCTTCTTGAAAATAAAACATTTGGCGTATGTATGACTCGCATAAAAATAAACTTCTATTGTTAAGGATTCAAATAATAAAATTACCCTTCACTTGCTCACTTTGCACCAGCGGGCTTTTATTAGTTTCTTTCATCACCACCAAGATTTTTATTTATTTCAATATTTACAAGCTCACGTAATCAGCAATACAATATTTTTCTTGAGTAAATTTCAATCGATCGTGCAAGTGGAAAGGTAATGAGATATTTTTATAACCTAAACGAATTAGAATTTATTTTATTATAATTTATTTCAAAATTCAAATTCTCTTATTTAGATGCTACATGGTACATGTTTATTTAGATTATCTTTTTATGTTTGTTTTATTTATATTTTTATTAACTCTGTGATGAAATCAAATGTAAAATTATAGTTGTCCGTATCAACAAGACTTGACTTATTATAGGGACCATATAATATCAGGATTGTGGTTTCTCCGGACACCACAATCACACAACTGAGTGGTTGCCTATTAGGGAACTGTTTTTACACTGTTATGCATTTTCCAGCGCATATCTATGTCTATGCTAAAACTTTATTTTGAACTCCATTTTTATTCTATGTATTAATTTTTATCTAACTTTTATTTGTGCCGTATGAGTGTGTAATGTCTATTAGATCAAGTTGTATAGCAGTGTATAATTTGTTTCTTAATAAAATATGTTTTATTATTATTATTAATTAGGTGGTGGAATTATGCTTAAATTTTGGTAACATTAGAATTGATGAAATAATTCTTATTTATTTAAAACAACTGTAATTTTGCAGTTGATTCGAAACAAAAAATACTTGATCACGAAGCAGAGAAATCTAATCAACGAAAAGGTGAAGATTAAGTTACTACTAATACTTTTTATTAAGTTACTCACAGGAGCGTGGCAAGACATTTTTATTTAAAGTAAACAGTTTACTACTACTAAAGATTAGTACTTAGCAGGTAAGTACATACTAAGCAAGACCTCGAACGATAACATCTATATCGTAAAACTCCTTTTAAGCTTCTACGCTATAATATATGCGAGGTATTAAATTTAAAGGTTTACTCGTCGTGCAGGCTAACAATTTTTAATACAGCCTCAAAAACTTGTAGGTTTTTCTTGCCACTCTTTTTAGAGCTTTCTAAACAGCCGTCTTCATAAAAACTATCTTGATATTTATTATTTATTTATTTAGACAATAGAAATATAACACCACTAGCTGTTGCCCGCAGCTTCCTGAGTTAACTAAGATTTACAGCGGGATCTTAGTACGCAAAATAACTAACTTTTGAACCCTATTTTTTTCCAGATTAAATTTAGCCTATGTTACTCGTTGATAATGTAGCTTTCAAACGGTGAAAGAATTACTGAAATCGGTCCAATACTTTTTGAGCCTATTCATTACAACCAAACAAACAAAGTTTTCCTCTTTATAATATTATTATAGGGTAGATAGGGTAGATAACAGATAAAATCCAAGACGATGCTATACAAAACCAATAATCTCAACGGCGAACACACTGAAATTACACAAACGATACAATATATTATATATTAATTAATTATTATCATTATTTGATATGATCTCTCTTATTAATATACACTAGCTCTTAAGGGTACACGTACAATCATATCCGGTCATTGATGATTAGTCAGTAACCATTAAAAGATATGATCTCTCTTATTAATATACACTAGCTCTTAAGGGTACACGTACAATCATATCCGGTCATTGATGATTAGTCAGTAACCATTAAAAGATGCCTTCGCGGACTTTTTATCGATTTTTTTAAGATATACAATGCCGAAGTACATTAATTTCATCTACCTCGTAAGATTTGCCAGCCTTTTTTTCGAAAGGTTTAGACTAGACTTTTGCTGGCCTTTAAGCTCAAAAGGGATCGGTCATCTTGACATTCACTACGGGAGGCCTATATTCGGTTGTGGACGTATAACGGCTGATGATGATGATGAATGATGATAAATTTATCAAAATTCAACTTTTACTATAAAGTGACAACTAACAAAGTCATCGGGTTAAAAGTTTTAAAAAAGTAAATTTTTGTTAAAAAAGAGTTATTATTTTTGTAGTGCAAAAACTTTTTGCTACAAAAGATAAGCTGAGTTGTCACTCAAGTTATTACGTAATCAAATTTAGTAGCTTTTTAGATAAGCATATCGATTGACCTGAATTAGATAAGATAAAAGTAAATTGCTGACATTTACAAATGTTAGAAAATGCGGGTCAGTTTGAACGTCTTTATCAGTGCCCTTTAAGCTCGGCTTAAAATTTATGTGTTTCTAAAAACGATTTTAAGTGAGCCCTATTACACCGATCGGGGTTTATTTTAGATTCATGACTCGTACGGATTGTAACTTAAAAATTAAAGCTACACAATATTTAAGATTTTAGAACTTACATTTTCGGCTCGGTTTGATGATTATTATTTTTATAGCCTAAGTTTTAGCCTTATTATAATAGATACCTGCCAATAAAAGTCACGTCAAAATCGGTGCAGCCATTTCAGAGAATAGCCGGAATAAACAGACAGACAGAAAAGTTGTAAAAAATGTTATTTTCTAATAATAACAGTTTATTGCCACACAACAAAAGAATAGTACAAAAATAAAAGCACTGTTATAAAATCTTAAATATAGGGTACAACAAATTAGGATTTTTAAGTAAGCCTTTTCGTTGGCTAAGGGAAAGTCTCAGCTTATGCTCAGCGCTGTTTTTCATATGCATACAGTAAAAAGCGGTTATTTTTATATTACACTCCAATTTTATTTATATTAACACTCCAATTTTATTTATATGTATCTTAATATATATATTTCTTGTGTGCGTGTGTATGTGACTGAACTCCTCCTAAACGACTGGACCGATTTGAGTGATTTTCTTTGTGTGTGTTCAAGTAGATTCGAGGATGGTTTAGATTCACAAATCAGACCGGCAGATGGCGCTGCAGTCGGTATCTAGGTTATTGATCTGTACTGCCACTATCGATTCGTATCTAAAGGACAACTTTTGTAGGGTCCGCTAGTAGATATATAAATTCTTATGAATATTGATGCTTGGGATTTCTTTATTATGAACGAATACTTGATTATATTTTTTTTAACAGTATCAATGCAAATAAAACACTCTATTATAGTGCGTAATGTGGCTTTCTCTGGAAAATATCGTTACTATAGGTACCGACACATCTAAGCGTCTGTAGAATGTAGGTGGGTAATTCGAGGTTTAATATTTAAAATTGTTGCATTTTTTAGCATTGAGATAGACATGTATTTTAATTGGTCGCTGATGATGATGGTCTCCACATAATGATCAACGTCACTCAAGGCTTAGAATAATTTACGAGCTCCGTCAACTGTTCCAAGCGTTATCTACTAGGTTTTTGTTTTCGAAACACAACTTCGCTGATGATGGAAAGGAATCGAAGAATTTTTCAGTATATTGGTGACTAAGCGAAGGCTTTTGTTTATACCACTGGTTCTCGATTTCAATTAGTACCTAGCAATCTGATTTAATTAAATAAAGTAATAAAGATGAAAATTATAAAAATAAATGTAATAGATACAATCTATTACATAAAACAGTTTAAATTAAACTTTCTTTAAAATTAAAATGTTAATTCACAGAATATTTGTGCCCAAATATAAAGCGAACTGCATTAACCTTTTTAATGCGAGGAGTATTTCAGAGTTTAAGCTTAGTTTTATTAAAATTTATAGCGTTTATATTGTTAAATATATTTTTCAAAGTTTTTTATTAAACTTGTGGTAGAAAAAGCTTGATATTGAAAATAATATTGTAGTTTATTATAAAATTAAATTTTACGGAAAATGCTCGGCAAATAATCATCCAAGCTCATGCAAGAGCTTGTTATTAGACGAAATCGAGCCCACAATTTTGTACTTATCATACCATTTGTATGTATCGATAATGTTCTTATTTTTGTCATTGATTTTTCCTCTATCATTTACCATTGAAAAGAGTAGTAGGTAGTTAATCTAGAAGCTTCAGTGTCTTGGCATTTCGCCAGATTCCCGTTACCAAACAGGATAATCGTAATGGCTAGTTTTTAGAATAGTTTATGTAACTGATTCGGAAATATTCTAGTATAATATACTATGGAGACTATTCGTGTCATGTATATCCATAGTAATATTCCTTAATTATAAATAGTCGTCATAAGTATTCTTTATATTACTAGAGCGGAGCTAAATTTACATTTTAATTTTGGATTTTACCTTTTTTTTTAAGGTATTATGAGACATAAATTGAAGCTATTTGTTATTTATTCGTGAAAATTATACTTTAAACATTTAAATACTTTTTTTTTATTAAACTTACACAAAATGGAGTACATTTACATAATTAACATGACATTCTTTAAGTAAGATTTTAATTTATGTCAAATAACAAGTGTGTAATAATTGTGATGATTGTTTCATTGTTTTACTTATGTACTATTTTGCATTATCAATAATATCATCATATTATAATGTCTTATGGTCTATAGATTCATAACCTTTATATTTTTATTTAAAGACCACACAAACAAAAAGATCTTTAAATCTACAACACCAAATTAGGGTTTGGTATGAGAGTGCCAGGCGTGGAGTTTCCCAGCACTCGCAGGGCGTCATTCAAATAAATTTTTCTTATCTGTTCACGATCGTAAAGAAACCGAATGGGATTCAGTCAAATAAATTATTTTCATATATACTCAATGGACTATGAAAACCTCATTCGTGAGTCAATTTGCCTTTAAATTACTACTCATATGCAAGTGAGGCTAATAATTACCAACACGTAATTTTTAAGACAAGTCTCTGCGTGTCGTCTGTAGAAAAATGAATGATAAATAACATTATTTTTTAGGGTCTAGACTTTTAGGTCTGGTGGCCTTTAAGCTCAATCGGTAGGTAGGTGAGCATCTAGTAAATTTTATGATGGCTCATCTAGTAAATTTTGTTAGTAATTATAGTGTGTAAACGTAGGGATTGTTAAAACTAAACAATACATAAATTTTGGTATTTTGTCAAGTAATTTTGATATTAAAAAAAATATTATTTTCCTATGTATTTCCTCTGGTTTTTTTTTCTGGGTTACTTACCACAGCTCATTTTTATTTTGTATTTTATGTTTTTATATATTGTTACTACTACTTTCTCTCAAAAAAAAATCAACTACTCAAAAATTTCTCTTTAAATATGCATGTATCCTGTAATTAGCGAGAGGAGTTGAATTGTCTCTAAAGTTTACGAAGCTGCTGGCCAACTTCTGTAAGTAAGCCCAGATAGAGTTGGCTCATAGATACTCGCCTCTCAAGTTAGAGTACTAAGTATGTCAGTATGAAACTTGGGCCATCACGAAATATACAAAATATCTTCAATATTTTATACTCTTTCCTACCTTTTCACAAAATGAACTTTATTCATTCACAAAGCTACTAAAGTTTTACTGAATGTTCATTTTATTCTTATGATAGAGAAAATCTTAATAGCGTATATATGGTTGGCTGGTTTACTATTTAGATGACACAAAAGGTTGCACGTACAAATCAAATCAAAAAAAAAAAAAAAATTGGCTTGATCCATTCTTGAAATATAACTATAGCTATATATAGCGAATATTCAATTATTAGGAAAGAAATGGACGGCCACTAAGATTGGTAGATGTAAAATATAAAGTAGAATTCATTTATTATACATATATTATAATGAAAATTAGAATTCATTAATAATGAAAATCAATAAAAATAATTAAATTCTAGTAATGTGGTATTGGTATTTGAATTTTACATGGTACTTGAATAGGTTTTGCCAAATTTCACTTTTCATCACAATTGATGTTTCACCAAAAACCGTTTTTGACAGAGATTGATTATTATGAATAAATTTTGTAATATTACAATATTATGTTCAGTATGATGGACATTATGTAATTTTAATATTTATACAACCCATGTCAAATTTCATATGCAATATGATGAAAAATTGAATTTTGTGGCTCACAGAAGCTAATATACAGGATTCTTTAATGTACGTCATAAAGGCGATGTGAGACAAAAATTGTCTGACATAAAATGATGTCGTCTTAAATTTCATCATGTTGTTTAGTTATGTGTTTATTTTATTTAATTATTTATGTATACAGGAAACTTAAACAATTTTTTTTTTTTTATAAATTATATAATTCAGTTATCGCTTGTTTTCCGAGCTTTTGTTGCCGTCTTGTTAACAAACGATACAAATATAAGATTGCTGCTTGTTGTCTGCCATCGGTACCAATTAGACGCATACTTTTACGACGAATATTAAATCTTATAGTTTATCAGAGGAACGTAGAGCGACAATGGTCATGACACTTGTGGGTAAAGACTTGATCTTAAAGTGAGAGGTGCTTGAGTAGTGTGGCCGGTGCACTTGAAAATTGTTTCCGCAGTTTCTACATGGCTTGTTCGTCTTAGAAGAAAGGCGTGTGGAAAACCGTTTAATTTAAGAGATGCCTTGTTTGAGAGTATAAATGAACTATGGCCTAACAACTTCCTCGACTAAATTTGAGCAGAGTCGTATCCAACACTGAGACACAGAAGGGTCGCTCTTTCTATCTCATGCTATTTTATAATGCTATACTGCATTACACTGAAAAAAATTTACATATATTTAAAATAATACATGATGAGTTACAGTATATGTTAATTTCAAAATTAACTTATTAATATTTGTTTTTAAGAAAATGTTTAATGATCTACTTTACTATCATTATCATTAGCATTTCCCTCAATACATTACAAGATACTCCTCATCATCATCTGCCTAGCCTTTTACCAACTATATATTGGGGTCGGCTTCCAGTCTAACTGGATTCAGCTGAATACTAGTATTTTACATGGAGCGACTGCTGTCGGACCTCCACAACCCAGTAACTGGGTGATACGGTACCCCGCGGTTAGACTGGTTGTCAGATTCTCGGGCTTCTGATGACCCGTAACGACTGTCAAAGATGCACGAATGACAGCCGGGACCAACGGCTTAACGTGCTTTCCAAGGCACGGAGGAGTCTCGGTATGTAAAGATGGTCACCCATCCACGGACCAACCTCGGCAAGCTTTGCTTAACCTGGTGGATCGCTCCACGCGGCTGTTACCACTGCGCCACGAGCTCTTTTTTTACTATCGTATACATCGCCTGGAATTATAGGCCTCATCTCATCTTCATTATCATCATCACCTTTTATCCTTCTATTGCGGAACATAAAGCATCGAACGTCAGGACTACCGATTCCTTGCCACTCCCATTCAACACGGATCAGCCACTGCGCGGAGATCGTCTTTACTGACCAACACGTCTACCTAAACGCGATCTTCATTCAAAAATTTTATTGACTCATCAGCCATCCATTCTCCTGAGTTTGATCAGCCCACTGCCTCTTTAATAGGCTTATTTGTCGCGTAGTATTAGTTCTTGATGTCTTCGTTTACTGGTCTTATTTATTGATCGTTAAAGCGTCTGTCAATTGCCAACTTGAAGTGACATCTGCACCCACATTATCGTTTCATGCAGTCGAATGATAATATAAACAAGCAAATGTCACATAATATGAGCACAACTTAAGTATTCATAAACCCCATATTTGCTAGAGCTACTTATTTTTCCACTGTACAACTTAGCTCTACGAGTATGCTAATATAATAATATTATACTGTTTTTTATTAAGACACTCTTAATTTAGCCCTTTAAAGGGAATGTTTATCTTATATATTTAAACGAGCAATTCTTGTATATAATATGCTCCAACGATTTTCATGAAATTTTGTATACATGCGTTAAAAATGGCGATAAATCGATCTAGCTAGGATACATTTTTAAAAAACTTTTTCTATCCGTGTTTTGAGGCATCGATAAAATAACATTAGAATACGAACGTAAATTTCGCTGTCAAACAATATGTCATGGTAGCTTAGTGGTGAAATTAGGCAGTTAAATCCGAACAAGCCTGGTTCGAATCTCCAGTCCGAATTTATTTTTCCTTTTTTTAAGTTTTTTTTTTTCATTTTTTTGGAAGAAAAATTTTATCGTATTTTATCACTAAGGGTACCGAGCAAATGCTCGGTCAACCAGGTACTTATACTAGGTACTAGGTACTTGTACTACAATAATAAACGTAATTTAATGCTGGTTTTCATATCAAAAGATATTTATCTACAGAATGATGGTAATTTAAACTAATAAGTCGTGTTATCGAAATCGATAAACTATTAGATACAGTTTTTATGACGCAAATTGAGCTCCATTTTTGATTTAGGTGGCACCGGTAATCCGTTTCGGCAACGGTCGGAAACGCGCACGCCTCTAACGTTATTTACTATCCCTGCATATGTAACTGGTGAGATACGAGATCACGAACGTAACTTTATCTTTTATTCGATGTTAACATCATCATCAGGTTCTATCTATTAACCGCACTTTTCAGATTTTGCCCATAATCGCGTGGCTAACTTAATGATACTCGTGTTATCATTAACATTTAGACTTTATCATAATTTTTGCATTTCGATTTTTTTGATTTCTTTTTTGCATAAGAAGTTGAGATGTAATTGGTGCAATATCGATTTATTTATTAAATTTTCACTGAGGTCATTTAGGCTGACCAGAATATAAACCCTTCATTGGTGTTGCCATTGTATGTTACGGTAATAAAAATTAGTTTTTATATAATTTCCATTTCTATTACATCCATCCATTCATCCAGCCGTGTTGTCATCCTCATCATCATCTGTCTTTATTTGTAATCACTATCCTTGATTGATTATTGATGTTAAAAAACATAAACCAACGCAGATAATTCTTGCAATTTTAGCAAGTTTATTAATATTATGATCATCATACATCTCTATTCGTCCGCTGCTGAATATAGGATAACATTTATTTTATGTTATTAGAAAGGCCCTTATTATAAGGGCAATTAAATCTCTGAAGAGTTTCATTAAATCTTTGAAGGGAACATTTTCATACATTTGTATCGTAACAACAATTAAAAGTCTTGAGCCACCCATTAAAGTCTACCCTTTTATCATAAGGTAAGTTTCCTTAATACCTTCGTTGGCCTTTTGTGTAATGAAAAGGAATTTCAAAATGGATAATACAAAAATATTATTTGAATACATTATATTTTACGACGTCTGTTGTTTTATTAGAATATTGTACTAATTACTTTCGAGCTCTAATCCTGACAAGAGATTTTTAAAAGTTAAATTGAAAATTAAGTAATGCAAAGTACTTATAAAACATCCCTTGAAAGTAAAGTTGTATATGAAAAAAAAAGTTATAGCTAATTGTATTTAAAAAAATCTATAGCTTATGTGACGAAAACATTTAATTTATATATTCTTCCTCTTGTTCGATAAATATATCGATAAATATAACTGAAACATGTATTTAAAGGCGCGGCGAATTTGTACTTACATACCTTTTATCATTAATGGCTCCTTTCCTTACTCCACACCGAGGAGTGACAAACGAAAGAGTTTGAAATGCGTAATAATACATCACCGTATCCTAATTTTTTTCAAAAAGTTTTAGTAAATGACGAGCAAGTGGTTTACGAGATGGTAAGATGGTAACTGCAACCGCAGACATATACCAACAACAAGAAAAGTTGAGAGCGTGTATAGTTATGATCGTGATTAATGATGGAAATGTGGTACAAATTATTAATAGAATGTGTCTTTGGAAATCTGCTTCTTTTTCCTTGTATACTGTGCCAATGTCTCTGTATTTATATGTGCTATGTTCTTAGTACTTGCTTATTTATATGTGCTGTATTTATATGTGCTATGTTCTTAGCGATAGCGCTACGTAGCATAGGCTACGTATGTTCTCCTTAAACTTTTTATTTGACGATAAACTAAAATTTAATCGGGTCCTGTCGTTTACATTAATCGGGGTCAGGATGATATTTCTCGGCGCTGTCACATAGGAAGGTATGAATACCTGTTGTGCCCCTATTGAATTAAAATTAAAAATTAATACGACGCGTGACGTAATAGCGTCATGTCGTTAATTATTACTGCCGTTTGCATTTACTTTTTAATGGAATTCACTGCCAAAGCGTATTAACAAGTGCATCACATAAAAACCTTTTTATTTCATACAATAATTATTATTTATTTTAAATAAAATTAAATAATTACTTATTATAAATGCTTATTATAAAATATAAGCTCTACTAAATAAATTTTGAAATTATTTTTTTGCCTCCAGCATCTCACCCGAAGTGTCACCTGTCTATCAAAACAAAGGTCAATCTGTCTTCTCCAATAAATCTTGATAATTTAATTATCTTCAGAATTATGACACAATGACAGGCAACAAAAAAAATGATTTTTTATATAAAACCACAAAAACATATTATAATTTTTATGTAAATTTAAATAATGATAATATGTTCATAAAACTTATTATAAACGGTTCGAAGAAATTATAATGACTTGCAGATATCGAAAACAGATAGCAACCTTCGCTAAAAATAAACCACGCGTAAACTATAGAAAACACAATCGTTCTATTTGCTGTGGTCCAAATAACTACTTCATTGTTTCTAACCCTCGTCCCACTTACTCTTTGAATCGACAAACAAAGGGACTGCCTCATACTTTGAATATACGTATCTAAGGTCAAGTAACGTTTTTCGATTTTATAAGCTGGATTTTATTTTTCACTGTGCGCTTTTTTACGCTACTCTATATATAAACTATAAATACAGTATAGAGTACATATAAAAAAAACTAATGATTAGCTCTTAGTCCTCCTTCAATCTACCCTACTACCTCTACTAGCAGTGCAAGTAATTGAATATCTACCGTAGATTTCAGTCACTAAACTTTCGAACGGCATGATTCAGGAAACCACCAGAAGATACACACCTCAAAGGAAGAATGGGCATCTGAAACAGGTCGTTATGGATCATCAGTTATGGATCATCTCAGATCACTTCTGAGATGATCCAAACCAAACCCGGGCTTGGAAATGATGATTTATATTTGTTTGAAGGGAATACTGTATTAAATTTGTAGTGATTGTTGTCTAAGTGCCCTCAAGCGGTTTTCCTCTTTTATTATTCTTTCGTTCTCAAGACATGTTTCCATTACAGAACATCTTCGATAACCTTTAAGCCTTAAGTTTTGATAAAGCCAAAATTTATTCTTGTAAGTGTATATCATTATCCTAGCACCGGCTAATGTTCATATTAAAATAAATATTGATAAAGATCAAATAAATCATCTATATTCAATAGAATACCTATCAATTTAGAGAACTTTGAGACAATAGTAAAAAAATAGAATTTAGTAGGGATCGGTAAAAATACTAAAATATTGTGGCAATTTAATTTACTCACGAACACCAAACACGCTCGCCGACAAACATTTGTAGCACAATTTATTCAATTGAATACTGCACAATTTTCCAAAGCCCGCTGTTTTAATTTGCTAAGCAGTTATTGACATCGTTTCAAAGGTTTTACCCGAATTGTTCAGGATAACTGCCTAATCCGAATCATAAAGCTGTCACATATTTCACGATAAAATACAAGACCTCAATTTAAAGGAGATTTACAAGAGCTCTATAAAATAAATCGTCACGATTGGAAAGTCTTTGTCTAAATATCGGTGCTGATCAACTTATTTTTAAGTGATGATATTTATTATTTATGCTCTGAAATTGCTGACATAACACATGGCGTCTGGTCGTGGTTAACAAGATGGGTGACTCAAAATGTATGATTCGTGTGTGTCATACTATGGTATAATACTATGCGGTATTGGCAGTTGAGTATGAATTGATTCATCGGAGATTGAAAATATTGCTTGTTCACTGAACAAAATATCATTCTCCAATATACTCGATATCGGTAATCGTCATAATATTCATACGTTCCTTTTTTTGTATCACTAAACCTAAAATTGCTTATATCGTATATATTCATACGAAAGCATTTTATTTTCTGTTGAGATGTTTGTCGTGGCCTATAGCGGCTTTATCCTCGCTACTAAATCAATCGGCTTTGTTTCGCGCACATCAATGGTCAGTTTGATAAATAGTTCTGCGAGATTTACAAGCTACTTTTATTAGATGAATTTTTTTAACGGTAGAAACCTGTCAGTTGCTGTGTAGTTTTCTTTACTAGGAAATGATGCGAAGCCGGCATAGTATGTAAGTTGTATACTAATGCCTAAAAAACAAAAAAATAAAAAGGATGATATTACTTATACAAATAAATACTGCTTGCTTGAATTTAGTTAGATGTCTATAAAAATAAAAGACGTGGGAAAATATATCACTTAAATAAATCGCGATTATATCCTACTAATATTATAAACGCGAAGTTTGTAAGTGTGGATGAATGGATGTTTGTTACTCTTTCAGGTATGAATGAATTTGAATAAAACTTTACAATAATATAGCTATCAGACTAACACATAGGCTATAATTTATCACCGTACTCCCACGGGATTGAGAAATGCGCGGGTGAAACCGCGGGACGCTGCTAGTGAATAAATATAACAGCTTTTTATCAGTATCCGACTAATCCTTAAATAATTTGTAATATAATTATAATTAGGTTTGAATTTTATAAAATCGAATTCATGACAGATCTCGACAGTCATTTTATCGCAATAATATCGCAAATATATTTTGCATCGAAACATTTACCAGATGAAGCAAATAAATCGCTTGTCACGGCTTAGATAAAGCAAACAAGCGCTTAGATTCAATCTCATAATAAAAATCGATGAATATGAAAGACGGGCTCAATAATTCATTCCAGTCGTTCTACTTTCCAATTGAATGAATTTAAGTCCTTATCGCACATCAGTTTACAGGGACTGAATACGGCGATCTCCATTGTTATGTTATGTGTTTTGTATGCAAACAAATTTCGCCAAATTTCGCCTGATTGGTCGATGATTGGCAAACACATATGATGGTTGGTTGAATTTGTATTACGTCAGTGACAAGTCACTGATTATTTTCTTACTGCATACTCTATTCAGCTATATGCTCCTTGCATCCCTTAGTTTGTTTTGAGTGAGTTTTCTGCCGGTCTCAAGGTTGCTATTATATTGTAAAGAACGGTCAATCACATTGGTTTAAGGTCTGGCGGTCCGAAGTCGTTCGAACTAATATTGTTAGTGGCGATAAGGAAATCCTAATCAAATGTATAGTTTATAGGCAAAAGTTGAATTATTAATATAGGGGTTGTGCTTAACCGAAATATATGCACAAACATGAATTGTTATCACACAAATCAAAATCGTGCTGGTAAATGACAAACATTTACATTAAACTCGGGTATATGTTCTGAATTGCCACAAACAATAAACCTCAATCACCATTGTGTAGGTTATTAATTATATTACTAAAGAACTTTTGGATCATGTTAAATAAGAAAAGCAGTGAATTTGCAAGCAGATTTTACAAAGCGCTTTAAACTATTTCCAAACTTTCAGTTTGACTTATTCATGAATATATTTTATAAGTTTTTAATATTAGTGTTGTTAAATCCTGCACTATTTATACGATGTTCCAATGAAATAAAATACTGGGAAAAAAATTAATTGATTATTTTTTAATTTATTTGATTCCTTTTATTTACTATTTACTTAAAAAAACAAAATGTATTTTATTTATAATAGTACATACATATCAATAAAGTATTTAATCGTAACGTCAATTGAATCTGCCACCACTTCCAAGGCGATCTCTTCTAAAAGAACTGGCGAAACAAACTCAGTATATAATCTCTACAAAGTAGTAGTTAGAGGGAATTTTAATATTTTTAGGCTCCTGTTCTAAAAGTGCGTCAGACCTTTAAAGGTATTTCTGAATACTCACTAGTCGCCTGTATCTCTATCTCTTTCATATGCCTACCACAGATGCCTACAGCTATAAATGTTATTTTTATTTTTGAGTCATTTGTGTATTCCGGACAAATTATAAAGTGGAGAGTATGAAAGATCTGCTAACTGAACTAACGTAAAGACTTCAAATGTCCATATATAAATTTTTTAGCGGAAGCTGATCGGAAATGACACATGTTTGGTTTATGTTTCATGTTTGTAAATTTAATTGTATGTTCCTATTTTAAGTGTTTTTTTTCCTGGAAAATAAATAAATATTAATTTTTTAAGTTGAGAAAATAAATTACTAGGTTCAGATATGTCAAATAATTAGAAAAAGTAATCATGATAATTATAAATATTATGATCACGACCATGATCTTAATGTATGAGCATTAATTACTAATAATAATCGTACCATGATATAACATAATTACTAATACTCATTATGATATATAGCAGAGAGTTCTAAAACAACTTTATCGTACGTATTTATTTCAAAACCAGTTCAATTATCACCTAACAAATGAGAATGGGAATTGTGTTTTACCTTTATGTAATTAATTTTGTATTATCATTCAGATTTTCATCAACAGCTTTTTCACGTTAAACATTCAACTCTATCAATAAAGGCCAAGATGACAAATCCCGGCGCAAATCTAGCCAGGACCTATTCAGTCCACTATTCAGCGTTTTCTTTCAGATAATTTAAAATAAAACGCACTGATTTTTAGATAGGGTTATAAAGCTTGCGCTTGCGTATTTCTGAAATCTTTTTAGTCATAGTTGGATATACAACCCGGCACACGTGTTGCTTATCCTGATTTCCGCAAAGCAGTGCCTAATTGGACTAGCACCTAACCTAGCACAGGAGCGTCACTGGAGGCGCATTAAGTAGCGTCTGATACGCATCCACGTTCATCGCCCGTGGTGGGAGGACTCGTCGGGAACCTCCTCTATTACCCATTCATCGGCCTTCTTCTGGGACGTTACTGCCTCGCCGTCCAGTTTCTGCCTTACTTTCCAAAATGTAGTGAACCCGTTCCACAGGAGAAATAACCATAATGGTCGTACAAATGCAGTCGGTGTGGCGGCATAACACAACCGTTGTATTTTTTACTTTTGTAAGAATATACTGTCATTAAGTGACCATTACAATAATAACCTAATTCCAATTACATTACAATAAATGGAATTAAGATAATATGGCGCCAAAGAAAATGCCTCAGCACTTTCAATGAAAATGTGGGTGTATAATAAAATAGCTTAAGTATTGTATTTATTAAAAAGTACTAGTCACGTTTTCATTTTAAAATTCTATAATATGTAAGAGCACTCAGATTTTCCAACACATTTATCATTTCGTATCGTGAGATTTAAGATTTGATATTTCCTTTTCCCTCTTTCGGTTCTTGTGATTATGACTCGATGTCGTTGTCTCTTGATCTTAGAGATTTAGAACACTTAAGTGATCTCAAAATTGAATTGTGTTATTCCTCTTATCTTGTGTCAACTGTAGCAAAAATATTCTATTGTATTTATTATCTATGTTATCCTATTGTATCCTAGAAAATTGTATTCTTTGTATCTCTATATCCAAAGTATAGATATCCTATCATCATCATCGCCCTTTACCGCCTCTGCTTAACATAGATCTCCCTTAACGAGAAGACGACTGATCTGCCACTCGCGTTTACCTTAACTCTACTACCTTCGTCTACCTAGACGAATTGTTGGTTTGCATCCACGTGGAAAGACGATCTACGCACAGTAGCCGGCCCATGTTGAATGCGAGCGGCAAGGGTCGTCTTTACCTATATTTATATCTATAGTTCACCTGGTATTATAACTATCAGCGCTCCGCTATTTCACCCGCGTGCTTTACAAGTAGTAGCTGAACAAATTGAAGCCCATATCACAAAAAATAAAGGAGCCTTCTATCTATTGGTAAAATAATTTTCTAAAATCTTACTTACTATTTAGTTCAGATTACCCCCTACATGCTTACAAACTCATACACTTTACCTCTTAAATGTATAGGTATAGAAAAGAAGAAGATTAACACAATTCCACTAAATAATATCTGACTCCAGCTAGAAAAAAAAACCTATTAACAATCATGGTGCTATTGCAATATACATCAGCAATTCAGATAGAAGTTAAATAGAAAAAGACATTTATACGTTCCATTTTCATATCTAGAATCCAAACAAAAGGTAGCGTAAATAATCGAACGCGATGTTTCATTACTTGTCCAACGTACGGTAAATTGGGGTGAAAATAGCTTAGCTAGCTAGTTACATTCACGCGAACGAAATTCCTCGCGGTGTCACGAGAGTTTGACTCGCGCTTTTTATTTGCAAGTGAAAAACTATTCCTATTATAATGTTTTTGGTTTTGATGGTCAATATTTTACGGGGCTATATTATGTGTTTTAACTTTTGGATGTCTAATTTAGTAAATAATGACTCATATAATATTTTGCTTAAATTTGGTTATCTTATTTAAAAACGAATCTAAACTTACGAACTATAAAGGCCTTAGAGCGATTCAAAGATATACAATTATATTATCCTTTTTATGATCGGCGATGATGATGAAGATAATGGTTCTTTGATTGACATCATTATCACTATAAAAATGAAGATCGTAAGAAAAATATTAAAAACTGTTTTTCGAGCAGAACCACTCTTAGAAATAATGCATTGGAATCGGTTCAGCCATTTTAAGTCTTCGGTTATTGGTTTGTAGATTTTTTAAGTATAATATTTAATATATTTAAGCTTCAGAGAAGTTCAGATTAAAATAATAGAGTGATATTCTGTTTCTAATTGTTTGACACAATTTCAAGTCACTATAAAATTTAAGCAAAAGTAAATGTAGTTAATATTAAATATTAAAACTTTTATAATATGTTATATATTTCCCCCCTATAATATGTGCAATTTGCTGAAGCACGCAGTGTCGTGATTCTATTAGGTTGACGGCTTCCGCTTAATTTTAATCCTGAAATACCTTCTAAAATATTTGCACAAATTACATACTGCGAATAGCTATTTTCATGAAATAATATTACAAATTCATATTATAATAAATGTGATAATAAATATAATATTATATGAGGATTTTTTATTTACACTTTATTCATGTAGGAGTAATTCCTACTACTACTTCGCTTGTTTAGAAAAGACGCAAGTTATGATAGTGAAGGCATGAACGAATCATAAGTTGTTTTCCCCATAGATGTATAATCCCATTTAATAGTTATTGATATATCCCAGCTCAACAAATCGAAATTTCAAAAATAAATTTAAAATCTCGTTAAAAATTTCTTACTTTCAATACTTGACATTGACCGGATGTTGCCACATGAAAGTTGCGACAGCGGAAAAGAGTAAAAGAACAAAAATCACCCGAACTTAGAACGTTATGTAACTTTCGCATTTTATATATTAAATATCTGAACAACCACCCAAGACAATTAACAGAATAAATAATTTAGTAGTACTCAAAAATAGACCACTGAAATTATTCGTACATCAAGGAGCTGGAACGAAATCCCTTGAGCCCTGCGACATTAGTCTGCACAAACAAACTGAGTGTATTCCAAGGACTTGTACTAAGCGGGGGGTTCGTGATTACTGGTTAATGGTTATTAAAGAGCAATTAATTTATGAAGTTTAGTACATAATATGACGTATGTTATTTTCTTGCTGCTGCATGCTAGTTAGCCTACTCGTATTCATACCAAGTTATTATACATTATGATGTCGATTTGATTTTTTGTTAGAGTATTTATTTGTTTAGGTATTCTTACTATTTATTTTTTTCTAATTTATTTGTATGAGTATTTTTACTAAATATGGTACGATGCTTTATTCGCGAATAATATTGAATTCGTGGCTTGCGGCGTCGCAGCTTATTAAGGTTTTTTACATCCACGGGAAGATTGGGTGGTTACATTATGATAGACATAATTTTCATGATCATTACAAAATAAATATTGTTTATTTTTGATAAGGTTGTTTTTTATAATATATTCCGTATAAATGACTATTTTAGTATCTTTTGATCTCCTTTATGAACGATATCACTGTAACGTATCAAAGCCTTCAATGAATATCTTTTGAAGGCTTTACCGAGATATTACCAAAATCCATCCATCCATGAGCTATATTTACTGATACTTCTATTTTTGTACTCATTTTTAATAATTTCACGTTTTAAGTTTTTTTAGTTTAAGTTTCGAGTTAGATCTAGATTTTTATCCAAATCTATGGAACCTTAGATCAATTAATACTTCACCTTATGGTAAAGCGTCATTAATCTTTCCACACGAATGGAAATAAGACCCATTAAAACTACAATGGCTTCGCAAAGCCACACCACAGATGCTAATTAAGATTTGATTTGATTAAGGTTAGATTTGGCTTATGGTGACAATGAGATCTCGAGAGGAATTAGCTGGAGCAAATTATGTTAAGATAAATGATGACATATAGGGGCATAGTTAGCTTAATTGATATGACACAAATTTTGCAATATTTCGCTATTTTACTGTGAATAGTGTACAATGAGTGTTTTTCTTTAGGTATATTGAAAATTTGGAATACTTTAATACATATATTCTGGCGATAGTTCTGTATAGAAAATAACTGATGATTTCACAGTATACTAGCTGTTGCTCGCAGCTTTGCCTGAGTTAATCAAGATTTACATCCGTTTACTGATTGATTATGATTATTCTATAGCCTATGTTATTCTTGACGTAGAATAATTAAAGAGATTTTTAAATCGGCTGCTTAGTTTTGAGTTAATTCTTAACAAACTAACAAAAATTAGACCTTTCTTCTTTACGATATTAGAAAGAATAGATCATCATCATAACTGCTAAGCAAGTCTCCCTTCAATGAACGGCAAGACGGCCATTTACTCGCAGAGCTAAAAGCCGCTGGCTTGCACTTCATAAATGTACGCGTGGTACGTACTTGATTAAAACTTTAACAAAAACTATATTATCTTTTTGAAAATTTGTGTCATAATCAAAACTATAATGTATAAAAACTCTTTCGCGAATCATACATTATTTTAAAATTTGATATTCATATAAAATGCCCAAAAGAAATATTTTTGGCCCTTTTTGGCATATTTCCATTGATGCAAGAATTCTTCAGCTTTTTATATTAGTGTAGATTATTCATAAATCATAAACATCTCAGTCAAGCCGATTATGCCTACTATTTTCTGCTGAGCGTAGACCTCGTGTTTATTTTTCTGCTAATCTTTTTGTCCCTTGCCCGTTTCATCAATGGTTTGCCCACCATCTTTCCGACATCATCTGTCCAATCTTAAATATTTCCTCAAATAAAATCGTCGATAAATAAAAACGTTTCAATTAGGTTTTTAATTATATAGAGTTTCACGTTTTGTTTGCGTAAATTTTATTAGGTTAAAGTAGAATTACAGTGAACATTGTCGAAGAGATGAAGGCTTAGCTTGCTTGAGTTGCAAAGTCTGTCGCATATGTTATAGAACCGATGGTTTTTAACATTTGCTCACTGCTAATATAGTTCTAGAGCGGATGCTACTTCAAGGAAGACAAAGTGTTAATCGACCTTCTCAGGGTTCTCGAAGGGATGATCAGGCCAGTGAAAGTGGCTAGTCCTAATTAAATGTAAGTACGAGGAATCGACTGACCACTTTTTGAAAGAGACATATTTTTGTAGAAGAAGAAGGATATTAGTCCAGCGGTGTTAAAGTATAATAAATAATGGTGGTAGTAAAATATATTATCTGGGTGTAAAAATGCTTAAACTCAACACACAAAATCAGTGTTGATTTTTAGTATTTATTGGTACGTGCGATTTTAATAACGCCTAAAAATCTAGGTATGGTAAGGTATGCGTTCGACTGGCGTGCAGAGGTTGTCGAACTATTAATAGTACCGACCGAGCATTTGCTCGGTACCCTTGGTGATAAAATACGATAAAAATTTTTTTCCAAAAAAAATGATCTTATAAAAAGGAAAAAATAATTCGGACTGGAGATTCCAACCAGGCTCGTTCGGATTTAACTGCCTAATATCACCACTAAGCTACCATGACATATTATTTGACAGCGAAATTTACGTTCGTATTCTATTCATATTTTATCGATGCCTCAAAACACGGATAAAAAAAAAGTTTTCTAAAAATTTATTCTATATATATATATATATATATATATACAAGAATTGCTCGTTTAAATATATAAGATTTACGTTACGTTTAAATTATATTCTACGGCATATTTTAAATTTGTATTTTATAAACTCCCTATAGCTGTCAATGAATGTTGTATTGATATTCGTATTAAAGTTCTGTCTATTGTTAAAATAGGCTTAGAGCCTGTTTCACAATCTCCAGTTAAGTTCCCATATCGGCAACATATTTGACAGATAGAGTATGGAGTATCTGTCAAATATCTGTCTGTAAATAAGTTCACCGATGCGCTTCCCTAATGCGGGTTGAACTTGCACACCTTTAAATACTATAATCCAATATTAGCGTACACTTAGTAAGAAAATCCGATCGGTTTAGGTGTGTAAGTAATATAAGTATGTAATACGTTAAGTACCCTTACTGATACCTTTATCCAATATACCTGTATACGGCAGGTACGCGGTGAAATGGGTCTCGCGATAAATTCGTCGATGTCGTTGAATTTTACGTATTTTTTTATTCACAATTGCAGTCATATAATGGAGTAAGATTAAAAGTGTTTTCTTGTGAATCTTAATGATAAAGATAAAATATTTATTTGAGAATAAAGAAAATATGTTTAAATCGATATTTTTTTAATTTCATTGTTAATGCTAAATCATTTTAATGTTGGTACTCTACGAACCACATTTTTTATTTCATCCAATATTTACATCTAAAACGTTTGACAAGGATCTGAGATACGCAGAGATTTAAGTGGGTTGGTGAGCTGAAAAAACGAAAATACTATTTATGTATGAATTAATTTTCTCAGGCTTACAATTTGTATGATAAATATTCTTCCAAAGAATTTTATAAAATGTATGAAAAAAACCTTAGATTTATTTCCTTAATCCCTGTTACGCGTCTTACAAACCTATCACCCGGTTGGGTCAAAAAGAGCTTTCTCAAATATTTATTTTTTGAGGAAAACGACTGTAGGGTACAGAGTGATGGCTGTCTATCCGTACATAACTAATTTATAAGGGTTACGTTCAGATGGAAAAAGAAGCCAAAATAAAGTTGAAATAAAGTGCAACTTAAATAAAAGATTGTAAAAAGGTAACAACCTGCTCGAGCTCAAATTATTAAAGAAGTTTTTTAATATTGCCGTCACAAAATACGTTTAATTCAGTATAAAAGCTCTTAATGAACTGCGACTCGGTCTTTGGAGACTGGATAAAATTACGTCATCATTAACAACGAAGCCGATATCCATGTCATCAATAAACCAAATGACTTATTTTAATTTGAGCATCAACATCATTATCATCATCATCAATAGCCTTTTTCTTTCAACTGCTTGAATACTTCTTAGAATTAACTTGATGAACGACCTCTCGCTACTCTCATATATTAAATACAATAGCCTTAAAATTATAATAGGTGTCTCAATAATTGTATGTATACATTTCTCTAAAAAACTGTTCTATTTTGCTTACACAAAGCTTCCGTAATGCAAAACTGACACAAAAACATTCTAAAGAAAAATATTTGGTTTTACTTTATAGCTTTAGAATTTTACCTCGGTTGGTAATAAAGACAAAATATTTTAAGGGAATCTGCTATAACATGTAATTATGTCTATAAAAATTCGGTTCAAATTACCCATAGTAAAAAGCCCCCATAAAGGTAAGGACAATCGGGCGAAATTACGAAACCTTAAAAACAAGAAACAAACAACTTATTAATTAAACTAAGAAAATGTTTACTTGTTTACTTTAAGGGACCAAATGGGTCCGACAACAAATTATTCTTATTTATCGCACAACACTTGTCTTCAATGTAACCGGCCTTATGAATCAATACTTGATTTGTATACACTTATATATGGCTATTTGTATATACTAGATATGTGTGAATAATAATGATAAAAAATTAAAAAGTCATTATTTAGAGTCAATAACAATCCTCTCTGCCTTACCATCATATTTAGGATGATAATAAGATGATATTGATGAATGATTAGGATGATAAATAAGAATGTAGTAACCCCATCATTCATCGGTCATTTTGTTTTCTTATGCTCGCGCGAATTTCACTTAATATACTGATTCAATTTTTACTGATAAAATCACGGCTTATTAAGTTTTTCGGTCGGTCGGTCAATCCTCAGGACTCAGTCTTCCCGTGACCATATTTGCTGTAAAGTATCCGAAACGCCGGGCTTATAACAAATTTAATAGACCGCGCTAAAATCCGTAAAAGTTGTTTCATTATCATCATGTTATGACTTTTTATTTACACATTCAGGATCACAGGTCTACCCCACCATGGTTCAGGCCTTGTCGTGGCGGTTGGGCACTTGAGCCGAGGCGGGTAATTGAGCCGAGGGGCTCTTTGTACCCCTCTTATAAGAAGAGGGGACAAAAGAGCATGGGAACAAAAGAGCAGAGAGGATGGGAACCTCACCTCATTGTACTGTCCAGTCGTTGGGAGTGATTGTTCTGTGGTGCGGGGCAACCGCTCTGTGGAGGTGGCGTCAGTCCCCTGAGGGACTGCCTAGCCGTCGAGGTGCCCTGTTGCTTGTAGATCCGGAGCACCTCACCAAAGGCGGCATTGGTGGCACTCGCAGGGTTTTAGTGGGTAGAGCTGCGTCCACTTACCATCTTTCAGGCGCAGTGAGTCCCACATACCTGCCTGGGGAGACCCACTCCTCAGCGGTATGCGTCAGTGCATTTCCCGGCGTAAAAGAAAAAAAAAGGATCACAGATCTACCAACTATCGAAGGAAAACGTTTTGTATACCTCTATTATCATCATCATCATCCGCCTTTATCTGTCTTGCTGAACATTGGACTCCTTAATGAACGAAGCGACCGATCCCTAGCCACTCCAACACGGACCGGTATTACCCGGAGATCTTCTTCTCATCTGCTTATTGACTAACCAATACTTCGTCTACCTAAGCGTGGCCTCCATTTTTGAACCATCGGCCATCCATTCACCTGATTGTATGACCGAGCGATATCGGTATCTTTAGTTCTTGGTGGATATCTTTGTTTCGAATCCTATCTGCCAGAGAACATCTTTGTAACATTATGACGTCTGACTTGGTCTGACACGTCAGTTTTCCTGTGACCATGGTTGTTGTGGAGTATCCGAAATGTTCCAAATAGTTGTTTTATTATAGAAAATTATAAAGCTGCATTTTTTCTATTTATACATTAATTAGCCTTAATAATAATAAAACATTTAATTTTAAGTCATTAAACTAGATGATAACAAGTGCGGAAGGAAGAAAGAGATATTATAATAGTTTAAAATATACATTTTTATTACGCTAGCTAAATTTTTACATTTTTTTTTGTAATTATAACAGGAAATCAACACTATGAAATCTAAAGTACTGTCGGAATATTTATATGGTTCCATATTGTTGCTGTTATACAGATAAAGAAGAAATTGCTCTAGGGGTTTTGTAGGCGTAAATAATTGTTCTCGTGTCGAATATTAGAATATTCGTTTACATTCAATAATAACAATATTATATAATTTTATGTTATCAGACATGAATACAACAACGTCACTGAAACAACAATAACTCGATAGTAAAGTATCAAATAAAATAGAGCAAACAAAACTAAAGTTTCATATGCATTCTGTTGTTTTCAGCATTGCTATTATAATTTTTTAAATGTCTCTGTAGATTGATTTTTTGGACAAGCATTTAAAAATATTGTATTTATCTAAATAATAAATTGTTATAATTATGTTATATATAAATCATTGATTTTATTAAATTGTAATTGTTTTTGATTTAATCGTAATTATAACAACATTATATCTTCTATACATTCGTTAGGAAGTAAGGTTCCAATTATGAGTAAGTAAAGTCTTAGCAATAGGTCAATACCCTCCTTGCCTGATTTCGAGGAGGAGACCCGTGCCCAGCAGTGGGACATATAAGGGTTGATACTAAAGTCTTAGCAGCTACTTTTGAAGATCATAGACCTGAGTGCTGATGATGAAGTATGGACAAATAATTTAAAATTACTGTAGTGTAAATCCTGATTTTAAATCGTCGTCATCGGAGATAGAGCATAATATAGCGTGATAGAGCCTTAAGATCTGAAGCTGATGATTTTGACTGACAAAATAGTAATTCATCCTAATAAGGATCTGTGTATACACCTCATCGTCCAATCAACCAGCGCAGCATATACTTATCGGATATTTTTCCTACAAAACACAGAAAATTAACATTCTATTCCGGTTATATGCTTGATACTGCGAGAAAAGGGTGAGAAAGTAAAAGAGGTGGATCTCTTTTACCTTTTTTGAATACACCTTCTTTACCCACTACAGAACACAATTTGTAATGAACTCTAAAATTGTCAATCTCTCCCAACTTGTATCCAATTATTGCATGGAGTCGGTTCATCTAGTCGAAGTTCAGCCTCTGTCTTCCTAAACTATCTATCCATAACTCTATTAGTAAAGTGCCGTTTATATAGAGGGAATATCAGATTAAAAGCCAATGGAAATGTTTCTCGGCACACACAATCTCAAACAATCAGCAAATTAAAGAACGATGTAGCGGATATCAAGTGCTTCCATCATAAGCAATAAATAATAAAAGCTACGTTTACAATAGAAATCACTTAGCTGATTCTAAAAACTCTCACGTTATCGAAGTTCAACTCTCTGTTAGCTTCAGTTACGTTTCAAACGTTCATAGAACTTTTATTTACCAGAAATTTTTGCCTTTTTTGAGAATGTGAAAAATAAAACGCTGTAATTGAGTGGCATTTATTTGCAAGCTGTAGAAAGAGTATTTTGCTTAGAATATAATATTTTTAGTTTAGTTTCCAAGGAAACTATTTTTTTCATCTTGCTGTCGTCAGTATGTTCTGTATGTATTTTGTTTCGGGTAAATAATCAATTCACCCCGTTTTATTTACCTGCATGTAAATATTAAAAAAAAAAAACAGTTTTCCCCAAAGTAAATAGAAAATTAAGTTTATAAACTTTCTTAATGATTGGGCTGTCAAATAGAATAAGAATATTTGAAATACCCTAAGTAGTACTTTAGCGGTTGCCTTTCTTCTAGTGCCGACAACACACCTGCTACTAGTGAAGTTCGTTCACTGTTCACTTACAAACACACTATCCACTTGTCTACTTTTATATAAAAATAAATATTTATATATTAGTAAATATAATTTATATCTTTTTTGTATGAAAATATTTTAATTTTAAAAGTAATTGATTGTTTTTTAATTTAATTATTTTCTGATCTAGAATAATAAGTTTTCATAACAAGAATTTGTTTTCAAATCAAAGTTTTAGGTTGGGAAAACTTGATCAAAATCGAGTCACAATGTTTCGAACACGATACATTGTGATTCAATTTTGATAAGGTATAGACAGTGAAAATTTATGTTTTCAGGAAATTAAATAGATTTCCACGCTGCCTCCGATTGTGGTTGAATATTACAAATTTCTAACACAACACAGAAGTAAAATACAATCACTAAGTCAATACAAAAATCATATTGTAGTAGCTGATATTATAAAACGTTTGTGTTTTGATTGATCTCACTATTGTAGGGATTATTAGACATATGAAATAATCTGATGGGAACGGGTATTACACGGGGTGCTGACAGGATCATCATCATCATCATCATCATCAGCCTTTATCCATCCACTTCTGAACATAGGCCTCCCTCAATGAACGCCAAGACGACCGATCCCTTGCTACTCGCATCCAACGCAGACCTGCCACTGCCAAAGTAAATACTTACGATAAACATAATAGTTGAATAACGCAATCTACCAAGCCGTGAAAAGATGTATTTTTGTTTAAATGTTACGAATCAACTAAAAATGGTCGCTAGATTCTTAAAACTCTTTCATCGTTAAAATGCTACGAAACATTCAACAGCTGCTTACTTCTATAGTCTTTATCAGGCTATACAAAAAATCATGATCAATCATAGTTAAAAAGTTAGGTTAATGCAAGCGAAACTCCCAGCAACCGCTGGTTAGACATAACATTCTAAATATTTAAAGTGTATTCAAAGTTTTTTATTAAAAAAAAAAGAAAAGAAATGTTGTGTCGTGGGACACCAGGTAGGAACGAAGTTCCTTCGGCTAAAAAGAAAGGTATTATACACTACTCGCTTGTGTATGCGACTGTCGCGCCTGCGCACGTCTCATTTAACGCTTTTTATTCCACGCACTTTTTCTTACGGTTTTACTATCACTTTTTTTCAGTTCGGTCTCGCAGCAAAATCCCTATCCCCTCCTGCCGTAAGGAACTTCGTTCCAATAAAAGCTTAAATGTAACAACTAAATGTGTATATGTCATGCCAAAGTCCTTTAATCTCGCATTTAAACGCGGAATCGCGTCTAATTAATTTGCCAACCCTACGCTTGCTACATACATATTTTATTAGACCGACTTTTTCATTGCAATTTATTAAAAATTCAAATAATTTTATGCTCCTCATAATTTTCATTAAAACACATTTAAATTTAATTACTTATTCATCATTTTCAACATCATCGGACCTTTTCATTTCCCTGCTGATAAATATAAAACCAATAAATAGGCTTTCATTGAGATATTTCAGTTTCAATAGTTTAGTTACTAATTACAGCTATAGTCTTGAGACGTAAAAGCCTGTGGCTGAAACCCAAATGCGATGGGATGCTAAGTATACGAGCGAATTAAACTTGAACACGAAACATCGATTGATGGTATCCAATCAGCTTAGACTTAGAGAGACAATATATTTGAACGGTGATTCTGCAAACTCCAGCTCACTGAGCTAGCCAACTAAGGACCATATTTTTACTATCAGTAATAATATATGATAATGATACGTAAAGTGGGGCCATACAATGTTAAGTGCTTAGCGTCGCCTATAAACAAGTAAACCTCAAATAAACCCAGGCAACCTATTCACGTGTTGCAAATCCTAAGACGTAGGACGGTAAGGTAAGGCTTATATTGCCTTTCTTTTCCTACTCCACGAAACACACTGAATCTGTTTAATGGACAAAATAAGCATGGTGGTACCTATGCAAAAGGACACAAGAACATCCGTCCCACCGTTCACTCCATATAATCATCATTCGTCCACTGAAAGCCAAGATGCCTTCTTACTCGCACCCAACATGGACCAGCACTTTGCCTGCTAACTGCGGTCGGGTGGCCGCGAACCTAAATACTGGACACTGAACACTCAGACGAAACTGAAAAAATATTTTGTAATTATAAATAATATATTCTCAAATATAAAAAATATCTTGGATAAATATGATCAAATAATTGTTATTGTCATCAAAGACTTCCAGACATAAGATTTATGTCTGAAAGTTACAAAAGAAATTTTATTTTGGAAAAAACATACAATGTGTATTATTAAAGACATTTTATTTGTAAGATATCAATAGTTATAAGACTTCTAGAGCTGGGAGCACTTTCTCGACGGATACCTCTGATTAAATGTTACGATATTGTTGCGGAAGATCAGTTGTCTTGGCGTTTATTGATTGAGACCTATACGACTACGGCTGGCCATGGGCTTAGAAATATCAATAATCATGATGATTAATAATAGCTTATTTAGAGACAAGTATACAGCTTCCGATGATCCGGTGGGTTGTGGCTGAGTGGAGAGATCGCGTTCGACCCTGGGGGCTTAGTCAAAACGCCATTACGAAAACGACAGCGAAGTTCGTTCGTTCGTTCGAAGTTGTGATTGGCTAATAACGTCGTCGATTGAACGATCGAGCGACCCCCTTTGCTGTCTCGAAATCATCATCATGAGGTGCCATCTTCATACCGAAGTTTGGAGGTCCGCATTTGGTACTTCGTCCTATCATGGGATATACTTTTTATCTGATAGTATGTTAGTCCAGTCCACACCTTGATATCGTCAAACCATTTTTGCCTTGGACTTCCTGGTGGCTTTCTACCCGGTATCTTGCCCTCGAGGATTGTCCGTAGGAATTCGAAGACGGATGAATTGTCTCGAAATGGGTTTGTCTAAATATCATATTATTTGTCTAAATAAGTGCTTGCTTAAGATAGCTTGTTTACAGGTAAAGGAAAACAGTGAAGAAACAGGTTTCCTACATGTATTCCCACGATAACACATATTTTCATATTATTTAATGTTTAACCCAGTTACAACTTCTGTCGAAATAATAAAAAGGCCCTCCATCTGGGAGGAAGCCCGAATGTATAAAAAGTGTGTCGCATCATATCGTAATTGGAAACAGCACTCACATCGATCACACATCGTAACCGTGAGCCTCTCTTGTGATTGGTTAAATTTATTTATGTGACGTCATTTGCGACTTTACTGCCTCTGGAAATAGGTTTTACTGTTCATTTCTATATTTGTATATGGCCAATACCCACTAATAGGAAAACAATCTAATTATTTCTACGTTACGATAGAAAGAAATATTTATTTGTGAAACAATTACGCTATTAATACATACTACACATAACATTTATTAACTATGTTGTTCACAAATTGGCCTCAACTCTGTGTTTCCTGGTGGTAATTCCAGCACTGGTCTTCCGTTGTGTAGCCACGAAACAAAATACACGTCACAAAAAAAAGTAAAATAAAAGTAAATAATAATAGATACAAAATGAAAAATACAAAGAAAATTAAAATTTCTACACTTTTAATGTAAAAGTAAATGCTGAGAAGAAAAAATCGTATACTCAACACTGGCAGAATGTCGCAAAAGACGATTGCCTAAAAAAAAGAAGAAGAAGGAAATAAAAAAAAGAATGTGTTTATATCAAAGAGTACAGTAATAGAACGGAAAGACAAATAATGTTATAATAATAATGTTTAAATACTTTTTGCATCAAACATGGAATGCTAACATTAAAAATAACAGTACTTAAATAACACAAATTAGTTGATAAGTTCGGGAGAAGACGATGGCTAATCAGAATTCAATGTCTTTGCGGCTCATATAAAAGCAAGAAAAAAAATGTTTGTGAATAAGACATTCTAAGGACACAAATTTCCAAAATTCATTACAGTGGTTTTTACGATACCAATAAATTTGGAACTCGTTAAAAATAAACATTGTTAGTTTACAAAGTCGGTGTATTGGTTGAAACTTTTTTACCGTATTACATATTCATGTTATCGAACTTTCGTCAAACTCCAAAAATCGCATATTCAACGTCGGCAGTACAAGTAAAACAAGTATGGGTGAAACATTATATCTTATAGAGAACATCACAAAATCTTAGGTCGGATAAAACCATCGATCACATAACCCATAGACTCCTAATAACAGGGGAACGGGTTCTGGCGACACATCTGACTTATAGTTCCGATGTAAGCGAAACTATCGTGTCGTCTCATTCTTTCCCGTTGCGAAATATATCCATTTCTTTTTAACGTTCCGTGATTGGTAATGTATGACATTGAATTAGCTGATCACAGCATTGCAACCCCTTTCGTCTCACCTAAGCTAGTTTCCAGAATGCATTCAATACGAAAAATCAAACATTAGGAATCTATAGGTTGTGTTGTCGATGGATAAAACGTTATGATGGTAGTGATGGAGTACAAGTTGTCTGTTGAACATAGACTTCCCTCAATAATCTCCAAAACGGCCCATCCCGTTAAATAAATCTAATTTCACACCAGACGATATAACGACAATTTTACCCGTATCATAACAGTCTTTGTTCTAAGTATATTAATTATTGATGTTCACGTTGCGATATCGAAAATTATAAAACTTTCTGCAAGAGATTCCGCTTGCAACACGAGGTGACATTGCGTTCACAACTTTGACCTTAAGCACCTTTCCACAAGAAATATATATACATATTCATATTGTTACTTATTTGACCTTCCGTGGATACGAAACTTGGCCTGGTAAGAACTGGTTCTATTTAATCCAAGTTTTCCGTCAACACCTCAATGTTATTTGCATCTCAAGGCATAACTTTTATCACCGTACCCCGTAGGATGAATTTAACTTGGACGTTAGTCCTAGTAATATTATAAACGCGAAAGATTATAAAGCCGTATGGTTGTATGTTTGTTACGCCTTCACGTAAAAAACACTGAATAGATTTTGATGAAACTTCACAATAATATAGTTTACACATTAAAATATCTTATAGGTTATTTATTTTATATATTATTTATCCTTGTACTTCTATAGTAATGGAAATACGCGAGTGAAACCGCATAGTTTCATATAATTTAGTTAGGTTAAAGAGTAAAAAAAGAAAATTACGCTTGTGCCGAGTTTCCGCTTACTTATTTATTCTATTTATAAGAGCTTCGCTGTGTTTTGGGGAGCAGAATAGGCAGTATATTTTTGGCACTAAGATTTAACATCTAATAAAAGGTTTAACACGGTAATGAGTTGTCTGAGCTAGTCTCGAGTTAACTCGTTTATGTTCATGGGTGACGCTAGCCTTTTATTGTCATATTGTTCGTCAGCTCTTTTTCCTAACAAACGAATATTAAAAGTGTTACAGTTTAAATGGAAAAATCACTTTGTGGCAGCCTTAACTAACTTCAGTCCGGGCAAAATTGATGGCACTTCTATTCTATTATGAAGAGATAGTTGCATATTGAAGTTAGGCACAACTTTGCGAGGGTAATATACGAGAATTTAAATAGTAAATAGAATGGGCGAGGCTTATAAAACTATATTCTATTTTGTACTACAAAGTAAGAAGAATTTTCTTTAATCAGCGTATCCCCTCGCAGATTAAGAAAAAGTTTTGGAATAAGTGCAACAATTCTATGGTTCCTGAGTAAAATATTATGTTATATTATAAAATAATTTATTATTAATTTGAACAGAGGTTTAAATTGTCAAATATTATTGTTGATGGTTGAGATTTTTCATGCTTGTGCACAGTATATTTTGTGATACTGGGAAATAAATTACACAATATTATTACACCATTACTTACAACTCAATTGATAATGTTAAGTGTTACCAAAAAGCATCAAAACTTTATTCTGTCGTCACGTGAAATATCTTTGTCGTGTTTTGGATGTTGGTAGGCAAGATCGATCACTTACCATCTATGTGGCACGTCTGATAGTTTGTTTATCCAACTAACATAAAAAAAACATCATATGATTCTCAAATCTACTCAGAGACAAATACAATTAAACCGTTCAAGAGTAGCTTTTAAAACAAACACAAACATTATATAGTTACGAGAACGTAAGATTGTTCTAGACATCAACATCATCATCGTCAACCTTTATCCATCCACTGCTGAACATAGGCCTCCCTCAATGAACGCCAAGACGACCGATGTAGACATATTGCTGGTTAATTTGTTTTCACAATATCAAATGCAATATTATTAGAGCGAATTGTTCGTGCAGTTACGTTATGTAAAGCCTTCAGTTGTGTATTCTGAACACGTACTACAGAAATTGTACTACTTAGGTCTGACTACATTAATTCGGTTATCTTAGATCGAAATGCGTAGAGAATTAGTACCTTACTCGAGACACGTATTTTTTTGTGATTGCGCATTTGATCGCGATATTTAAGAAAAAAACAAGAAATGCTTGATAAATTTTAGTAATTAATAAAAGAATTTTGATGGGTTGCTTCAAATATGTAAGTACCTAATGCTTTAATAGTGAGTAATATTGTAAGTTGCAATAGTAAACGGATGGCCGGTGGCCTAATAGCATGTGAGTAGAGGCCGCGTTAAGTAGAGCCAGTGTTAAACAACAACCAAAGAAGCCTACCAATTAAACGGGTGGGAAAACGGTATCCGTACAGTGACCGGTCAGTGATTGATGCGAATGATAAGCGATCGGCCGTCTTGATGTTCATTAAGAGTAGCCTATGTTCATCAGAGGACGGTTATAAGCTGATGATGATTACGGTGGTAAATCTTAGTACTAATAATTACAGCCACAGTTCCAATACTCTTTCGAAAATACATATAACCTCGGAACAACTGATGCGAAGCACAAGCGCCTTGAGTGCCTTCTCCACATTAATAGATATCACTTACTGCTCATGATTGTTAACTGTATCGTACACAGTAAAAAGAAATATTGTATAAAGAAAAAAAAAACAAAGATATGAAATTAAATATTTTATCATCCACATTGAAATCAAATGGCTGAAGTGTGCTCAACATTGGTTTTGTTCCCTTAATTAAAGTTAACTACCGTCGACCGTTGTTACGCAACTTAGAAATAAGCAACAGTCCCTAATTGGCTTCATCGAGCGTGTGGTTCTCAGTTTTTGGGAAATTTATGGAACTCTAGATATACTTGAAAAGGTATAATGATTTTCGCCTGCAAACAAAACTTTTATTTTCGTGTTTTACATATAAACCTAAGAATTAATTTGTAAATTTATATCGCACCCGAAATTGTTAATCAATAATTAATTAATGTAAAACGTGAAATATTGCTAAGAAATTTTAGTGGATTTAATTTATCGTATATTTTATATAAATTTTACTTGACTATACTACTAAAGTGACACTGTTTCAAGTGATATGAGTATTAAAAAACATATTTAATTATATATTAATTAGCAATATCCCGTGAACCATGCAGTCTTTACAGTAAATGTGTAAGAGCACGCATATGCATGCATATATATATACGGGATATTGCTAATTAATATATAATTTATTATCTTTTTTAAAATGGATTTCCGCAAAGTAACGCCTGATTCTATTAACTATGATATGAGTATTTTTACGAATAATCTGTAAATAAATAAAATATAGTTTATAATTTTATTAAATACAAGCTATACCTGACAAACGTTGTCCTCTCACCCAATAATGTTTTGTGTCGTCTTCATTTTTTTCGTACAAACCTTGTCCATAAAAAAGAATTACCTTGTTTTGAGCTCGATTAATTTGTATTAATTAAAACTTTACATAGAGATGTGTTGTGACAGTTATTAGAGTTCATGATGGCCATAGAAAGTTAAGGGAATTCTGTAACTATTAACATCAGTGTACCCTATATACGACTTACAATTTTTTTTTCAAAATTCGTACAAAATAGTGTAAGAATAGTAAGTAGTACACGAGTCTATTGTGTCTTTTAATACTTCATAAATTTTAATGACATATTAAGTTTAAAGGCAATAAATATTGTAAAGAATTTTTTATATAAAAAAAACATAAAAATCTAACCTCATTACTTCACTTTATTGACTGAGTCACGGTAGTGACTGAACAAATTTTACGGAATGTACATATTTATATCTTGGTTCCATCTTTTTCACTTTTATATTGCATTGGTCGATATTTTGTCATGTCTACGAATGTCTGTCTATCTCGTTTTGAATGATTTTAGTAATGAAAATAACCATGTTAACTTAAAATTAACATAAATTTATTAACATAAAATTTACATATTTTCTCAATAAAGCATGGCTTCGAAAAAAAAACGCGTCCAAATCGGTTTATCAGTTCAAGAGTTACGGTGCCGGAGTCACTCAGGGCTCAAAGATACAACTTTTTTACTTCAGCGGTCAAAAATAAAGTTACATCAAAATTAATTTAATTTTCTCTTCTGAACATCCGTCTAAAAAGCCTTTATTAAACGATATAATATATGAAAAAGAGTTTAAAATATTTGACTACAATTTCGAGGGTTTTGTGGAATAATCTTTTTATTACCTTTTAGATAAAGCTTATGAGATTTATAACTTTTATAAACATTACAGTTGGATGTAAAAGTTCATTACTCTCCCGAATTTGCATTTCATTCAAATGAAATATTTTAACCTTTTCTTACAAGTCTTCGCATTCATACCGTCATTAAAATATTTTCTATAAATTAAAGTGTTTATCGTATTTATCGCATTTCAAGAGTAAATTGTTTTTTAATTAAATTCCTGATACTATAAGTTATTTATGGTCAAACTTTTTTAACACGATTTCCGTATTAAGTATTAAATATTACAATGTAGAATTACATGAAATTCGAATATACGTGAATATTACTATTAAAAATTAACGTGAACTTTTATTATGAATAGTAATATTTTTATGCATAACATTTTATGAGATAGATTTGTAGAGAATAATGATATTTCTTTCTTTCCTCGCTAACAGGTGGGCAACTCCCTCAAAAAAGTGGAGTATAAGTCCTAGATATTCATTTCATAATGTTAATTTTTATTGTAAAAAAGCTGAACTCGGCAGACGCTGTGTGTGATCAACACAACAAAAAAAATGTAATTTGGTGTAGTGGTTCTGAAGTTATGTACACATTTTGGGGATTCATATTTATTTATATAGATAATGAAGCTTAGCGATGCAATGCGATGATTTTTTAGATAATATTCGTATAATACGTGTTTTATCAACAAATTGTTGTCTATAGGTATACTGTAGTAGTCAATATAAATAAAATAATTGTTGATAAGACACTAGGGTATTCCATTGAATGAAAGACCTCCCAATATGGCAATAGTTGAAGAATCATTAAAAAAATATTCCAAATAATAAATAAATGTTTCTACAAATTTTATTAGGTATTGAACAAGCTTTAAAGTAAATTCTACAATCCAGTGCTTTGCGAATGTATTTTGAGAACTATTGCTTACGAGGTAACGTCTTTCTCCGTCGTTTCAGATACTGAGAGTGCAGTAAGAGAAATTACCTTTGTGCGTGGACATATATAGTAGTGAATTTTAGTGGGATGGAGTACGCGTGTGCTTTTTATCCAGGAGGGTAGTTACACATTAAGGTAATAAGATCTTTTGTAGAATATCTTTGATTCGGTACATACAAGACGTTAAGTTTTTATTCTTTGGAATCAGATATGACTTTTTACGTTTGTTGAACAAAGATACCTCTAAATAACGTGAAACGATATATCGATATTTTTCTTTGTTTATATAATACGCAATTTAAACATAATATTATTTCATATTAGCTTTATTAAAGGGCTTGTGATTTTTATTACAAACATCCTATACCCGGCAAACTTTAAAGTCGAACAAACGTCGAACGTCGTCATCATTTTCGTATAAACCTTGTTGACGACAACTAACATAACAAAAAAAAGAATAAAGAAAACAAGAAAAAGGATAAAGGAAACAAAATATGGGGAGGAGGATATTATAATGAAACAACTTTTACGGATTTTATCGCGGTTTAGTGAGGTTTTTACAAGCCCGAATAAAAACGGATAAAATCTTTAAAAATTCCGTTAGGATTATCTTATTCGGTGCAGTAGTTCTTAAGTTCAGTTCGATCACACATTTCGGCGATCCATGTATATTTAAATAGATTACATAGCAATATTGTCCACAAAGATTTGATTACACAAAAAAGTGCTCGTTTTAGTTTAACACAATATATTTTTGGAAAACACTAGAAGATTTTGAGATCGTGTATCAAAGTTTTTTTATGTTTTCATTTCTGATATTTTTCTAAGATAATAAGAACGTTGGAAGTAGGTTTTTTGCCATAATATATGTTTCAAAATAATTTACCGCTTGCCACATTTTTATTACTTTTAGAATTATAGTTATTTCTTTATACAAAACATCTATTGATTTAAGTCTACATAAATCTAGGTAGATTGAGCCAAAATACAGCTGTTTCAGATAATTGCTAAGAATCTATAGAGCCATAAAATTCGTTTGTATGTTTTGTTAACTAAAGAGTGCTGTAAAACAATAATGATGGTATTAACATATTTCACATAACAAGGACTTTTCTTATAAATCGATACCGGATGGTACGAAAATATCAAAGGAGCGTTGATTTATTTCATCCTTAAATCGGTTTGTTTTTACCGAACATTTCATACTGTGTATTATTCATATCTAAGCTATTAACATTTAGTACAAGGAAAATCGTTGTAATTTATACTGCTTGGATGTAATTACTGTTAGGAGGGAAATGAGGAAAATATATAATATTATTAATTTGAACATATATTTGTATGGAACAGGAGTGTTATAATGTTCACTTGAAATAATTACTTCAGTAATTTCAAAACAAAAATAAAATAAACTTTAAAAGGCTTAAGTGAATTTATATTCTTAGTGTTAAGTGCAAAGTATGAAGTAAACTAAAGTATAAGTGAGTAAGCAGCGAAGTTGGGTGTTTATTTGTTTACCAAATTGTTTTCTTTATTATAGTGTGGAAAGTGCATAAGATAGACATGTGCTTCAATTTTGGAAGATTAAAGTACATAAGATGTAGGGTTCGTATTATTGACTTAACTCGGGCTATTAAATCGAGTGAAGCTAATGAATAATTAAAATGTGTTTTGGTCTCCCCGGGTCCCTGAGATGGATGGGTTCACCCCAACTATCTGAGATAAAACATGTGTGTGTATTTTCAGTTATTTCTCAGTTAGCTCGCTGTTGCTATACATATTTGTAAGTAAATACATTATAATACATACATACATACATATGTATACATAATTATATTATACGAATTTGGATCATTTGGACGTAGAAGGCAAAATTTTGTTAGAACTATCTCGCAGAATAGTCGCAACAAATATATCAAATTGTAACGATTTAACCCTTCTCTACAAGGTCTTATATCCTAGTATTTAACTAATCGGTCGTCTTGGCGTTCATTGAGGGATGTGAAGCAGTGGACGGATAAAGGCTGATGATGATGATGAAGATTTAACTAATATTTGTAAGAGGTAGTGCCACGCTAGTGCAGCCAAATTGGGCCGATACGATCAGGGTAGTACCGTACACATAAAATCGGTGTAAAATGACAAAATAACTATGCTGTCGCATTTCGTACGGTTTATGAGTTTCCGGTAGCCCATTGGGGGGGATAGGGAAAAAGAGGGCAACGTATCTGCATAATCTCTGGTTATGTGAATATTAATAGGCATCGATAGTCGCAAGGCTACGACTGTTCGTTTGTCCTCTATAATACGAGTATATTAATTAATTTGTATTTATAGACTAAGCTTTACATTGAATATGTTTAAACCTGTCACCACCGTTTCAGGAGGGAAACAATTCTGTCCCTCACCTTTTCAAGGTCATAAGCTATATCCATATCTAATTTTATTTGGATCGGTTCGATGGTTAGACTAAATGTAGAACAGTTTGTTTATGCGCCACATTGTTTTTACTTAGAGAATATTTATTATAATTATATTTATTCATAACTTCTAAACGAAAAAATCAATCCAAATAATTACTAGTACTTTTTTGCAACTAATCATATTAAGGACTATTATTATGTATGTAGAACATAGAGTAATGTTATAGTACTATATCGTAAAAAAATTCGCCTTCATAATATTATTATTCAGATTAGATTTGATTTTAAGAGGCGACCTTAGATTTAAACATAGAGCCAAAGTAAATTAATTTTTAGAAAATAATAATATTTTTTAAGTAAATTTATCATTAAGCCCAAGTTTATTTCTATCACAAGTTAAATGGTCCGGCAGTTCACGAACTAATAAACAATGCCTTAAAACTCAACAATTCGCGAACGCTCTAAGCATCACGTTTTTCAAATTTTATGACTCCTAAAAACGTACTGTTAATTTATATCTAAGTTCGTTCTCTATCTGGTTGTTTTTTTTACAAAAAAACCGATGACCATCTGTATCTGGGTTGTTTAACTTGTTTATTGTTTACTGTATGTAACTCTTATACCTACAAATTAACCTTTTACATGAATAAACATGTAATATTTTAATTTTAAATTTATGATGGTTATCTATGAAATTTACTAAATTAAATAAGTATATGAGCACACTGTTAACTAAAACACTGAGTGAAAAAGACTGTAAAAATAATAATCAACATCCCATAAAAACTAAATAAACGCTGAGTAGTTGTGTCTTATAAGCAAATATAGCCTGTACGTATTACTTGTAGTTTTTACAATAATCCATTTATTCGTACAACTATTAATAATCAGTTTTATTAATGATACTCAATATTATTTCATATTTTCAATCCGTGATTAAACTTAATGATTCAACGTTTAATTGGTAATCATTACTCAAAAGATTTTTTTATTTCAGGTGGATACAGAAAAGGGGTTGAATAATATGTAAATAATTCGAAGACGATTACCACTTTTGAATAGTTACTTTTGGTCAGTGACTAATTTAAATCTTCGAGTCAAAACAGAAAGATGGGCAAGAAAAATTCAAAACTAAAGCAGGACACAATCGACAGGCTGACGAATGCAACTTACTGTGAGTATTATATATGTATTTCCTTATTAAAATAGATTTTTGATTTATAAAGTAATTTATACATCCAAAAAATTAAGCGGCCAGATAAGTTGGCCACTTACGTTGTATATCAGGATTACTAGTCGTTCCCGAACATTAACACTAAAACCTTATACTAAGCTAACCTAACCTACGTATACAAATTAACTTATAGTCAATATTATACTAATATTTAAAGTTTTACTGTAGGCTAAGCTTATGTAACAAGAAAGTCAAGCGTTCAACTATTCATCTTTAAGTTATAGCGATTTTGTATCATGACTTCTAAATGACAGCTATCATTATCATGATCACTTTATGATCAGACTTCAAAATAGCATTCAGAATAATATAATCTTATGCGAAGACTGCAAGCTAACAAAAGACACTGACTCTTGAAATCATTCAATTAGTAAAAGTTCAAAATTCACCGACGATTTGTTTGTTAATCAACTTAAAACAGGTGGATATGATTAATGAGGCGAGGAGCGACGCGATTCCGTGAAGTTATTACTTCAACAGTTCCAAGTTATTGTTCTCTCCGAATATACCTGTCTTTTTCTTATTCAACAGTATAGAAGAGATAAGAATGGTATCTGTGGTAATTTCGTTTGCGTAGCCTTGCGTGGAAAGGTAGGGGCTGCTGGTAAATTGCGCATTTGGACCGAATAAGCCGTCCTTAAGCGGCGTCATAAGTGAAAATCGATTCATCAGCTGACGTTTCCGACGAGTTACGATTATTGTTTTATGAAGCGCCTGATAAATTTGAATATCCATTTCACAATAATGGAATCTTGAATTTCGCTGAAAAATGGCTTACATTTTGCGGCGTAAACAGGATTTGCTTAAGCACACAGTGTTATTAAGCTCGATGCAAAGGGTGTTATAAATTTGAATACTAAGTGTTGGACCATGTGGCTTAAATGTTGGCCTTTTAAGTGAAAACTTAACTAAGTCGCGTTAAGTTAGTTAAGTTTGTTAAGTTAGTTAAGTTAGAGGGGAAAATCTTATAGATTCACATTACTGACATGTTATTTGTAAATCCTACCAACGTTATAAACGCGTAAGTTTGTATGCATATTTGTTACTCTTACACGCAAAAACTACTCAATAAATTTACCGAAACCTTACAATAATATAGCTTGTACATTAGAATAGCACTTAGGCCATAATTTAACCCTGTACTTTCAAGGGAATGGGAATAGGGTGTAACATAATTCTAAGTTATGTGTTTACTTTTATTGTCAGACCCTATGACTGTCATTTTTTTAAAGAAGGTTATTAGCGGTTTTCGTAGGTATATTTTATTGAAATCGGCTAAGCCGTTTCACACAAATTATTAGCACATCTTTTTATAATTGTTTCCATATTTGTTATAAAAACGAATTGTTAAGTTTTTTTCAATTGACACATTTACTGCACTCTACAAAGATAACAGCCAAGGGAGGACAGCCTTTCACTTACTCACTTACTTTAATACATTTGTTGCACATAATGCTAAAAAAATTTATGTAAATATATTTTTAGTGCACTTTAATAAAATACCTATATCACTTGCAATCACAGATTCGTATCAGTGTCCTACGTCCAGTATTACCTACATAATTAAGAAATATTGTCGAATACAAAAACCAGTAGAGAGAAAACTTTGCCTCATTACCTTTATTTTAATAACCAATTTGCATATTCTGCGCATTAAAATTCGTTTAAAATAAATTAATAGCGTGCTTTTATTATACAATCGATTTAAATAATACATAAGTGTAAATTATGTTTAGCTACATAATGATATCGCTTGCCTAGTTTTTGTCTAGAATTTTGTCTTTTTGGTGGTATTTACATATTATAAATATTTTGTTAGAAATCGCTGTATATTTTACAAAAGCTTCTAAAAGATACTTCCTCTTACCGCATATAATTTACATATTAAGATTATACATATAACTATTAACTAGATGCAGAATAAAATGCCCAATATCTATTTAAATGCGTACGTGATATTTGCTGGATCACCAACTCGAAGTAATTTGGAACGCTTACAGAAAATAATATTATTAAAATGCAAGTGAATGTAGTTGATATTTAAAACAAGCAAGCGAGACTATGTACGTGATTCTAAACCGAACTATGCTAGTTAATATGCACTAACACTAAAGCTAAATTAATAGGTTGAGTTCATTTAATTTTATAGTTATTGAATTCATTAAATATCTTTAAAAATATTACAAAAAAGTAATCAAAACTCGATGCAAATGGGGTGTTAAGTCCCATTGCTAAGTGTGTCCGTTCAAGTAGCTATCTGTGGCTCCATAACTCTCGAACCTGTTAGTCGATTTGGATAACTATGATTTTTTTTATTTGCAAGGGGGAATTCTAGTGGCGGTTCTTCGTCATGTTTCATTGACCTAACCACTTTTATGTGATGAATTTATTTGCTGTATTGCAGGTATTTTTTTTAAATAGATTATTAAAACAAATTATTTCTAAAGACAACACTAGACCATACTTGGAACATATCTATGAAACTTATCTTTATATTACATTCAGTACTTATAGCTATTATGAAGATTTTTTTTAATTGCCACTGAACCTGGCAATCAAAAGCTAAGTAGACCTTAACGATACAGGCTGTGACCAATCGTTTGTGCCTGATTAGAGAATGATGGATGTTTCTAATTATGAGTAAAGGCTGGCTACAGGCCAATATTGCGTGAGCGATCTTTTACTCGCTCTAATCTTTTCACTTTTATCATCATTATCATTATCAACATCTTTTCGCTTTCTGCTGGATATAAGTATTTCAATTCCAAAGCCGCGTTTATTTCGGTTAATTTCAGTACTAAATTATGTAGGTATATTAAGAGACTGGTGACTTTATTTATAGGGTAATTTAGAATACCTTTTATTGAGGTACTAAAAATTACAATAAAATGTTGCCCATATGGTGCATACGTCAGATTCCCTTTACCATCTCAGCAACCACTGTTGCCCCTGATTGATGACTCACGGAGTTATTACTCAGGGAGCATCAATGCCACGAGCTCTACTGCAGATCTTTAGCCGGGGCAGTTGCTGCCACCGCCGCACTGCTCAACCAACGGCAAGATCACCGATCCCTTGCCATTAACTTTAGTCCAACTTTTTATAAAACTTACGTAAATGGCTTTCCGTCCTCTGAGAAAAAATAGCAATCGTTTCGAAATACACAATAACACAGTTGACTTTGTTTTTAATACGATTTTTAAAATAGAAACTAGTTTAAAGAAGAATTTTTTAATAACATATTATATAAACTAGCAGCGCCCCGCGGTTCACCGACAAATTATAACCAATGTGTTATTCTATTGTTTTAAATTGATTATACTATTACATTGTTTTAGAGTTTTCCTAATATTCATTCAGCAGTTCTTACAAACTTTCGCATTTATAACATGAGTTGGATTACAAATCGTGTTTTTTTTAAAATATATTAAGGGTTGTAAAGAAAGGTTGAGAAGGAAATTAATGTCCATTACCCGTCTCATATCAATAAAGTAGTTTTATCAAAACTGAAACTTAACTTATAATTTATTTCGCATTTTTATTCATTTTAATTTTTTTAGCCAATGTTGACAATACACAGCGCCTTAATATGAGTGCACTTATTATGGCAAATAATGAATAATCTGTCCGGCACATTCAATATATTATTTCAATAACAATTATTTTGGTAAATCTCGTAAATAATAGCATTAAAAATATTTTTTTCTGCATGTACTTGTTTCTGTGTCCGTATTGTCTGTATGTGGCAGGGAAACTGGTTGAAAGTGATCGTACCGGGATATTCTTTTTAATCATTTAAAGTAACAACACTGCGGACTTTTTCAATTAATATGAGTGTAAAATTTACTGTTGTTTAATTATTATTACTTATTTAAAAACGATTCACAAATGTGTATATCAAACTGTTTATTCGCTCCGAAGCAACAAAGCAGGCAACAAAAGAAAAAAAAATTGTGGAAAATTAAATTATAGATAGTGGACTTTAAGATTTTCACTTTTTTATATTATTTTTTTTTAAATATTAGTAGAAATACTAAGAGTAAAAATATCCGGAACCGAACAAATAGATATAATAATTATTACTTAGAAAGTCTTATTAAACAAATCTGTTAAGATTTTTTTTATTTAGATTTAAATAAATTAGCGTCAGTTGTAGAGATAACATACTATTTTAACGTATTGCAGCAATAATATTTTAAACAATTTCTGGAGCTTCTTATCAATCAATCTTAGTAAGTTTATCGACGCCTTTTCCAAAAATATCTTGTTAAAATGAAAACACTTTACCCATGTATCAAGTTATAAATCAGTAATGGCTTACAAAGGAATAAACCAAATAGCCGTCGTAAGATTTATGAGTTTTCTTTATGTAAAAATGAAATGCTTTCTTATTTGCGTGTTACAAGCCAATGAGGCACCGCACCTTGCGGCTTATATTTCTTTTTGAATTTACGTGATATTGTGCACCTTAGTACGGAAAACACTTTGGCGCCAGTGTTTTGGAATTACGCAGATAAATTCAGCGTAAACATTGTCTGCATTATAGTGTTTATGGTTTTAAGCACCGCTGGTGAAACTGGTGTGCCAAGATTGTGGTTTGCAATTTTTCATCCGTACACACTAATGAGTAATGAAGAATAACTTAAGTTAAACTTGAAAAGAGCATAGATGCTATACCAACTGATATGTAGAGTAGATACTCTATGTAGATACATGCCCCTTTTTATACTCACTTCCATAAAGATAAGTTATTTGTAAAACAATCAAAAACGTTTTAATTAATTATTAATTAAAAAAGTAACCACATAGTATTTTTGAATGATAATAATAATATCTATGGACGCTTTTACAGTCAATCTGGTCCCGTGTTAAGTTTCCGATAAACTTGTGTTACGGGTACCAGACAACGGAAATACATATATTTAATATTTTTATATTAATACATATATTTAAGATTTTCATTATATAATACACAAATTTAATACACATCCATGATCCAAGAACACAGAAAACTTTTTTGTTCCCTGGCGAGGTTCGAACCCGCAGGGTCTTCTGTCTCAGGATGGGCATAGGCTAATTTCAACGGGTTTACCCGTTTAAGTTAATGAGCTCGTAAACCACTTACCATCTGGTAGTATGCCTTCGAGCTTTCTTATCTAACTAACAAAGATATATATTTTTTATATGAATCTTGATGTTTCCACTTTGGTGCCATATATATAATCAAGATATAATCATAAATATAATCAAGATCTGATCAGCCGTTTTGGAGTTATTCTTTTTTTTAGAGCATAGGAGGGCACACGAACAGTCGAAGCCTTTTGGCGACTATCGACACCCATAAGCATCCACATAACCAAAGGTTATGCAGATGCGTTGCCCTCCTTTTCCCTATCCCTCCAATAGGCCACAGGAAACTCACAAACCGCACGAAACGCGATGTTCGTAATAATGAAATATTTGTCGCGGTTAATAAGTTTTTACCATGGTATAATCTAAGGATTTCCCATAAATATTATAAAATAATATCTTTATATATGTCGACGATATTTTCAATTTTCCTACCTTTATTTATCTAATTACTGACTCTTTCCGTCTTATTTCTTTTTCCGCTTTGAACGCAATTACAGTGTCTTATAATAGCTGATATAAAGTTTATCGCTGTTTCATAAACTTACACTAATGTGTTTGTTTAGGTTCAAACTATCCTACCTCACATAAATTATATCAGATTATCTAAACTAAGCGGAGAGGTCATTTACTGGTTCACCTATATAAAATACTGCTATATAGGTAACTTGGTAATTACCTAGCCCTATATATAATACTAGCGAACCCGACAGACTTTGTCCTTTCAAAACAATTAATTCGCAATAAATGAAATTGAAAGAAAGAAAGAAAAACACTTTTATTAAATTGCAATTTCAAATTCGAAAAATAACATAACTTATATTTTATGTAAGTTAGAGAAAAACACAAATATTAAAAGAAAAAACATTAAAATCGGTTCAGTATGTTCGGAGTTGATCCCAAACAAGCGTCATGACACTGGAATTATATTATGTAATATAATATATGGGTATTTTTTATTAAATGAGTAGATTTGGTCATTATAGGGCTGCCACACCGCCGTTTAAATATACTAACGAATGTATACACTTAAAAAAAAATAACAACCAATTTACTATTAGTAATAAATAGTTGTTAACAAAATAAGTAACTACGCATTTTTTCTCCGTGCAGTGGCAGATTCGCGTTGGATTCGAGTAGCAAGGGATCGGTCGTATTGGCGTTCATTGAGGGAGGCCTATGTTCAGCAGTGAACGGATAAAGGCTGATGATGATGATGATGATGATGAAGCATTTTTAAAACAGCAACAATACTTTATTATATTTAAGCTTTCACATCGCTATTTACAAATAGTATTCTATATTTTCATGGCTTCAGGCTCTTTGTTATTTCAGCAGTGAAATACTCTTACTGGTAATTTTGTCTCAACGACATTGGGATTCTTAAGTGTTTCAGGTGCTAGCCTCATAAATATTGTAGCTACGTGTTTAAGTCAAACACATTATGCTCGCTTATTTATACTTAACTAGCTTTTACACGTGATGGCGCCTAAGGGTTCTGAATCTATTGCTGGTTGAGCATTTAGATTTTGAAATTTCACGAGAAAGGGACATGTAATATTCGCACTTCAGTTTACCGGTTCTTTCAACTATCATTGAAAGTAACCTCAATTTAACGTTCAAAAAGGTATGTATATTATTTATTTTGTAAACCATTTAACTTTATGTTACTTCAAAGAGTAAATATATCGTAACAATTGTACTAATCGGTTCATTATTTACGAGGACAGTTAACATACAGATAAACAAATGAACAAGTGTACATTAATTTTAGGATAAAGATTTGTAATGTTCACCAAAATAAAAGTTAATATTATAGACATGAGAACGACCCTCCACTATTGAGGCCATAAAATTTGGGCCGCCTTTATGGCATATCAAGAGGTTTTTATTGGCCGACTACAAATTATATCAACCTAATCCCATTATAATCCCAGAAGTAACAAGATAAGAAGCCTTGACATAAGTAATAACATTTGCACTTAGGGTTTTAGATATTGTGAATTTGATAATTGGCATTTACTTATATTTCGGCTGCTGAAATTATCTTTAATAATTACATCCATCATTATATAATACTAGCGGACTTAACGGACGTAGTATATCGTTGAGATCCTTAATAGACCAGTGTCGATAATTTTTGAAACCAATAAAAATCACAGTAGGATGAAACTCATTAGGAAAGGAGGTAATATGTTACCACATTTCCTAATGAGTTTCATCCTACTGTGATTTTTTTTCTATCTTCTTACCTTTTTTGAAGGCTTAGGCACCGGTCTATGAGGCCTACGTCCAGCAGTGGATTTTTTTTGCCTGGATGAATGAGTGAAAATGATGTGTGGCTTTGGCTATTATTTGTGGCTTTAGAATGAAGGAGGAAATCTTGAAAATTACTTGACGATAACTTTATCGTCACTAAAACTGGGCGACAACATCTTAAAAATAATCATCATCAATCCAGATAAGCCGAGAAAATTATAATGCGGTCTAAGCTGCGAAAAGTCTTCAATATTTTTTTCTGATATGCTAAAATATAATTTTCATGTCATTTAGCTCATTAACAACAACTAACTTAACAGTCTTCGATGATAACTTTATTAGAACTTGCGATATTAATTTGAAATGTCATTACCAGTATTTAGTTGTTATAGTGAGGGGGAAGGGGGTATAGGAATAAGTGTAGAAGTTCGCTTTATCGCAGAGTTAAGCGGCGAAGTTTGGCTGGCGCCATCATGTCTGTGTGACTCGTAGCATCAATTCGCCCTGCCAAAATTACACAGAATCCTATACGTTCAAGAATGTAACAAAAGGTTGTCAGATAAAGCTCCACTAACCTAGTCGTTTCCGAAAACTTTTCGGTACGCTGAATTAAATTAACAAATCAAATACTTATGTTTTTGTTGTATTTAAGTATAGTAGGTTTAGTATAGTTTTATAGTAACCCCTTATAAAAATAGGCTTATTCATACATATAAATGTAAATGTTTTTCATAAATTCTGTGAACATTTTGACATGTCAATCACCTGTATTCACAAACAATACTTTGAGGTGTCACAGTACTCTCGAACGCATAGGGTCATTCAAACCAATTTACAACACTTAAATGAAATTCACCACTGTGCGTCTGTCAAACCCATATAAAACCCGACTATTGACAACAGGAGTGCATAAATACAAGCGTTCTTTGCATAGTATTGTTTCTTACTTAGCCAAGTACGCTTCTTGAATACGGGTGAAAGTGGCTGAGGAAATAGTTTTTGTTATAGGATTTATTATCTTATCACAAATAAATTAGGCATATTTTAAACTATGACCTCAAAGCGTAATATAAAACAAAATGTTGGGAACCAGATACTAGCCTCTTGCCAGATGAGCGCTTGCAATGCGAAACTAGAATCTGGTCCCATACTTCTTGAGGGGTAGACAGAGGAGGAGGCTCCGTTTCTCTTAAAATACGGGAATAAAATACTCTACGATACTTACAAATAATGTCAGCTGATTACTTTGTGCGTGTAAGTGAAAATGTATATAGTTGGGATAATTTAAAAATGACATCATATTTTAAAATGAATTTTATAGGGGCTAATTACGTTTTTACTTGATCAATTTTTCGGATACAGCAACCATGATCACGGGAGATGGTTTTAATAATTTATCTAATGGTAAAAACCCATTATCAAGAAGATGCAATGCTTTAACGACCGACTAAAGGATAATGGATACCGGTACGGGCGGAAGTTGAGGGCGCAATTAATTGATTTTAATAACAATGTACGGACAAAGACTTTAATAATACCTTACAAAGGACTATTATCACCTGAAGAATGAATCTGTGAACGGTTTTTTCGCATTCAATGAAATTTGCGTTTGTAAAAAAAGCTTCTGTTAATAAAGAAATCTTTTTAAGTTTTTGTTTTTATGTTAAGTTTATGAGTTAGTGATGCTGTTGGGGGTAATTCTTGGATCTATTGAACTGATTTCGAAAATTCTTTTGCCCAATATCAACCTAAACGTGGCTTCCACACTTGAATATTAATGGCCCAACGGCCATTCGTTCTCCTGGACCAGTCCACTGCCACTTCAACTTCGCGCGGGACTTAGGCACGATTGAAGTATCAAACAAATTTGAAATGAATACTTTGATAGTAGCTGGCGTACAATTTCAAGTAGTGTGGAGTATTAACATAATATTTGACAAGTACTCACAACAAATGCAATTTGTTTTTGGATATCTAGGTCAATACAAAAGTATTTTTCAATTGGAATAACTATTAGAGAATTGGAGATTATCGTGTTTAGCAAACAAAATATATAAACTCTTCAGTTTTACCCTTCTATATACTCATGTATTTATTAGGTACCTAAAGTAAAATTTAAAAAAAAATGACGTGATATCGGTCATCTTAGCGTTCATTGAGGGAGGCCTATGTTCAGGCAGTAGACGCATAAGCCCTGATGGTTAAGATATAATGATATCAGATAACCCGATTAGGGAAAGAATCATCAAAGATATAAACACACTAACATACAAAATATCTGCCTAAATGATACCCTTCTCGGGAACTGAAGACTATAGAATCTTTCATAATTTCGCGATGTTTGCGCTTCTGCAGTGCTATTCTGTAAAAAACGCAGCGCTGTCGCAACACTGTGACAGGGCTGTGAATTCAACTTGGTATTCACTAAGCTTGTCAAACCATATCAAACACCCTAGCAACGTCAACGCTGTGCGCCAAGACGAGCTCGTCGCGGCGCACAGCCTAGAAAATGACTCTTACAGAATCAGGGGGCTGAAGTATTATAAGACAATGAATTACTTGAAAACCTTTTTCAAATCCCATTATAGTATGTTTTATTACGCACTCCTAAGCCAAGAGAATATTATACACGACTTCGCAAAAGTACGCGAATCCGGTTTGTATTTTTTGTTTTATCTTAGCGATGTCTCAATCTATTTGGATTTATGAGGCGTGTTAGAATTCTTGCGTTATCCAATGTCAGAGGCTGTAATCTACATGCCTTTTTATACCCCACACACATTCCAATGTTCGCTTATAGTTCATCATTATCAGTCCCTATCCCTCCACTAAACATTTTAACGCCGGGAATTGCGCTTAGACATCCCGTGGGAGAGTGGGTCACCACAGGCCAGGCCGTCTTTGTTGAGGTGCCCCGGATCTACAAGCATCAAGGCACCTCGACGGCTAGTCAGTCCCTCGGGGGACCAACGCCACCTCCTCAGAGGGGTTGTCCCGCGGAATCTCAGGCGGAAAAATTTATGTTCGAATCCACACCACAGATAGACTTTCAAGTTAAGAACGTATTCATATTTACTTTACCTACAAGAAAACGCATCTGTAAATTCTCTGGTGTAGCGGTTGACTTCGGATGTCGCATATCACACCCCACCACCTAAACCGACCGTCCATTTTCTCCCTCTTAAAAAAATCGGTTTTCTGTAAAGTCGGTTTACTGACGATATTGAACGTGATAACGTCATAAGAAAATACTGATGGGCTGAGTGTGTCTCTTTGTCACTCGTTCCGCGCTCTCTCTTGCACTTCAAGCCTTAAATAGAACGCCTCAGAGCGAGGTAACGGCGCATGAGTCATGTTTTTTCGTAGTGCAGCCGGCTCCAGCGAATTATAAGACGTTGTGTTGTCTACAACATTGTCACGTCAAAAAATAATATGTATATGTAAATAAATAGGTAACATATGTAAAAAATATTACCACGTGTATTTTATTAATTAATAATATAATACTCATCCTCAGAATCTTTAAATTCACATTATTCCCACCATCTATCCTGTTTTATAAGAACTATAAAAAATAATTCTATTAATGATTTTAAAGTACTTTTAAATAGATATTTAAGTTGTGAAAATAACTTAAGCTAATAATAATGAAGCATATAATTATTATTTGAATCACATAAAATAAAGGGGAAATAGTAAATCTATTACTTCCAAACCACATAAAATCGTTTTACGACGTGCCTAACTCAAATCTCAATATTTTTATGACTTCTCGCTTACTTATCTTTAGTTCTTGACTTTGAAAATGGTAAAAAAATATTAAACCCAGCCAAATACCCGTTGGACTTATAAACTTGAGGTACACAAGTCGAAACTTCAAAATTATGTCTACTAAAACCAGACTTGCAGATAATTTTCATATTCGCGAAGTTTAAGCAAATTAAGTTTTTATATCTCAAAATTTGCAAAGTTTTTTATCAACTTCCTTTTATTTCCCCTCTGTAAAAAATCATGAAGATTAATCCGTCAGATAATTTAGTTTTACATTTTTAACAAAATTGTGTCAAGAAAAATGTTCGAACAAGCACCGTACTTTGCTTAGTAACGTAATGTTTCTTATATAATATACTAGTAGCGCCCTGCGGTTTTACCCGCGTACTTACCATTCCCGTGGTAGTACGGTGAAAAATGATAGCCTATGAGTAATTCTGATGTATAAGGAATATCATCAAAGAGTAACAAACATCCATACTTAAAATCTTGGGCGTTTATAATATTCGTCTTGTCTATATAGCTATTACGCATTAGGTTGCGTTCATGCGAACCGTAAAACCTTCACCACCAGAACCATCACTATGACGAATGCTGACCGACCGAGCATTGCAAAACTCAGATGACCATTCATCTTGTTACAACTTCAACCTTAAGATCAGTGAATAGCTTGAGCAAGGTCACAAATATGTGTAACTAAACAAATATTTTAAATGCTGTAAGAGGTAGTGCCATGCTGTTTTGCAGCCAAATTGGGCCGGCATGGCCGGGGAGAAACCTCTCGCTCACATAAAATCGGCGTAAAGTGACAGCTAAGCTGTCGCGTTTCGTACGGTTTGTGAGTTTCCGGTGGCCCATTGGGGGATAGGGAAAAGGAGGGCAACGCATCTGCATAACCTCTGGTTATGTGGATGTTAATGGGCGTCGGTAGTCGCAAGGCTTCAGCTTAATGTTTGCCCCCTTATGATATAAAAAAAAAATGTGAAACATCTATTAGCGCGTATAAGCATTGTAATAGACTTTGCCGTGACGTCAAACGGCATCATTTACGGCACATGTATAGACTAAATTATGCTTACTAATATTATAAATATTAAAGCAGGGATGTTTGTTACACTTTCACGTAAAAACTACTCAAACAATCATCACGAAACTCTGTATACATATTATTCTCGGAGGTACTAGAAGTAACATAAGATACTTAAAAAAGAATTTTTTTTTTTTGCTAACGCGGGCGAAGCCCCGAGCAACAGCTTCTAGACTATAATACAATATTTGTCTTTTTCTACTTTAAATAATTATGATGAAAATTAGAGTCTCTAGATACAATATTATAAATGATGTCTAAATAAACAAACTAGCTGCTGCCCTTTTCCTATAAGAAAAAAGCGTGTGCGTATAATATTTATGTGCGATTGAAGTCAAACTTCTTAAAAAAATGAATTAATAGTTAATCCTAATTTATCATTACACTAGCAGCGTCCCGCGGTTTCACCCGCGTACTTCTCGTGGAAGTAGGTACGTTGATAAATAGCCTGTGTTATTCTGATGTATAAGCTATATTTTTGTAAAGTTTTACGTGGAAGAGTAACAAACATCCATCCATACTTATAAACTTTCGCGTTTATAATAGTGCCACTAGCGTATTTCAAGAAGCGTGGACTATAATGTCATGTGTCACCAATGCCGATGTAGAATACGGAGCGTTATTCCTGTCAGAAAAATCCGAGCCGCTCTCTAGTCACGCCTAAAGATGTTTTACTTCAAAAATAATATTGCCTTTGTCTACTCACACGCACTCCGCTCACATGCCGTAAACAACTGTCAAACACATTATGAACAAGATTTTCTTACTTGAATATATATTTACGTCTATCATGTAAGTTACTATAAAGGATGCATTATCCTTTCGCATCGTATTACAAATTGAAAATGAATTATCTGATACAAATAATATTCAATTACAAATTCAACTAAAAGCCGAGGATAGAGTAACGTTACAGGAACAAAGACGAATATCTATTCATCTTTATTAACCAAATATTGTTAAAATATTTTGAAAATGTTATTCATATTACAGCTGTCGTAGGGCACACAACAAGTTAACATCGCTAAATGCTGGAATAATAAGTCGGAAATATATTTCAGTAATCCCCTTCAGGTTCAGGAGTGGAGGTCGGAGAGAGAGAGGAGGCATTTGGGTAGACGAAGTGTTGGTCGGCCATCAGCCAGGTAGGAAGACGATCTCCGTCGAGGGGCAGGTCAGCGTTGGATGCAAGTGGCAGGGGATCGGTCGTCTTGGCGTTCATTGAGGGAGGCCTATGTTCAGCAGTGGGCGGATAAAGGCTGACGATGATGATGTTGATGCTATGCAGTTTGCAGCAGAATTGGGGCTGCTCGATCGAAGTGGCACCTTTCGCTATCATAACACTGACGTAGACTGACAGCTATTCTGTCGCGTTTCATGCGGCTTGTGAATTTCCGGTGGTCCATTAGGGGCTAGGGAAAAGGAGGGCGACGTATATGCATAACCATTTCTTGTGCAGATATCTATTTATATATAGTCTTTAGTCACCGTAAGGCTTCGACTAGTTGCCTCGTGACTTTTAAAAAATTAATGGTTCTTTATAATTGTATTATTATTATTTGGTAGCCCATTTCTGGCTTTCGCTTGACCTTAATTTTCGAAAGAAATAAAAATATCTTAACACTTCAGATTAACATTTTTTTATATTTATCTCGGCGCCATCTTCTCAGGACCATTTCTAATAAATATAATTTCTAAAAGATAAAAGAAATCAAGAAAGGAAATTCATCTTATTAATTAATACACACTTTTTTATTTAATTTGATCCTGTTATTCAGTGCCCCTTGGCTATAAGAGGTTCAGTGACACCAATTTATATATAAGTTGTACATATTTTCACATATGACGTATACTTATGTGCAAAAGTTTTATATGAATATTCAAAACTTATAAAACTATGTATAAATCGTCTGTCATATTATATAAGATATAGGTATAGCACAAACACTGATAAATGTTTCTTCAAATGTACAATATAACTTAGAACGAGTCAAACCACGAGGTTTTCAGCTGCCATAAGCTGTTATACGAATAACAGCTTATGGCAGCTGTACACTCTCCCTGAGACAGTCCCGAGACCTGTCATTTTTATATTAATAGGCGAACCAAGAGACATAGCGAATGCTCTTGACCGTGAGTGTACAGCCTCCATTAGATTATTTCCTTAAATAAAAGGCACACGCGAACGCATAACGAGCACACTATAATAAAATACAGTTTACGGGCTCAGGCGGCAACCTATAATTACTTAATTATACCAATAAACCAACTGAATCATAACCCTCCATGGATTAACCGGTGACCAATGATCAAAAGCGAATAAGATTTTGATGGTCGGCTCGGATGGTCGGTTAAGTGGTCAGGCTACTAGAACCAGCGTTCGCAGGTTCGAATCCCGCCAAATGTAGAAATTTTTTATGATGAATATTAAAATGCGGACTTCAGCTAGTCTACACATCTCGTATCAAGATGTTTGTGGTCGCACTCCTCAAAAATATTTTTTTAGTGTATATTTGGTACTTATGAGAATAGGTGGTAAAGGTTATATCATTCCGCTATATGACAGGACAACGTTAGTGTTTAGCTAAATAAGTATTAAAATCTTTATTAAAGGAGTACACTCTTGAAAATTGTAGTGAAAACGACATTTGTATTCAATGATAAAATATCGAGCGCAAATATGTGGTAAATGCTCAATTTAAAAGAGCTTTAAATGGAGTAAGTGTTGCGGCTGTCCAGTTTTTCTATTTAAAGATATTATTAAGATATTTCCCGTAAACATATTGTATAAACAAATAAGTGCTTCACGTAATTTATACCGAGGTTATGCAAATGATATAGATAGAAGTAAAGAATATGATATCTGAAGATCACTCATGCGTCTGCCATGATTTATTTCCTTAAATGTAATAACTAATACTGTTAGTTCATCGCCAGGAAGGCACGCTTGTCTTATTTGAAATCTGAAAAAGAAAACCTATTTATACGTGAATGTGAGAAACATTTTTGGATATACGTGAAAATAACGTGTCACGTTCAAAAGAGTTTCATGGATAGTAGGTATAACTAAATATATTACAGATGAAAGCAACATGGACCTCGGACAAGGATTTATCTTAACCTTTTTTATCTGACTTTATTTACTTTTATTATAAAAAATTAAAAGTAGAATAAAACTTATATTTCTTAAACATAAGCTGTATAGTAAGAAGACACATGTAGAAGAATATAGAACAACCTTTTAAGCATAACAATATTTGTGCCAGGCTATCTCGCTCTTCCTTAAACTATACGAATTACTATTATTACATAAATAAGAAATAACAAGTTATCAGTTACTTAAAATCTTAAACAACCACAAAAGAAATATATATTTTCTAACAAATAAGTACTAAATTGAAAATATATAATAAGAATAACAATGCCTTGTATTTATTTACTTATTTGGATTTAAGTATTTATTCTTCATTTAAGTCATTAATTTATTAAAAATCAATACATAATTATCACCTAATTACTGCCTCATAATTTCATTGTTTTACATAATCATGATTTAGATGAACAATTTCTTCAAAAACCCGTCACAATATTTTCTTTATTGTTTCGAAATGTTTAGAACGAATACAAAATATAGAATCTTTATTCTAGTTTTTCTAGTATTCTAGTTTAATCATAATCTATATACGATTCCAAAAAAGCCGCTTACAAAACTCGATAAACATTTCTAGAATGATATAGTAAACAAGGAAAGCTATAAAGTTATCTAGTTGTATGGCTCGTGTGGGAATCCCGATACAAACAGCACGGATATATTTTACGATGTCCCGTATCCTCTAAAATATGTACTCAACCCTCTTACTGTTCAACATAAAAACTTTTTTGCCTGAGACCGCGTCCATATATTATTTTTCTTTTGTGTTACATCACACAGTACGCTCGTAAGTTTCAATTTAATCTGTACGCCATAACTTCCTCTATTCAATTACTTACCGTATTAGGTGAGCTATGAATTCGCATTTCGCCTGATATTTCACTTAAATCACGAACAAATCTAGCTACTATGCGATAAACATATCTAGAACATTACAATCGCATTTTACGATCTGAAGGCATAGCAATATGAATAATTTATGTAGAGATTAACGCTTTGATATTTTGTTATTTTTAAAGACTTTCGTTATAGCCAAGCGGTACGTGTTTGAGTTAATGCTTCTACTTCGGCTTGTAACAGGTTGGGTATTTGCCAAGTCCGCTGACATTGGAGACGAAAGCTTTATTGATCTTCGAGTTGGTCAGATATCGTGATTTATCATTAAATCAGTAAAATAAAATAAGGGAACCCTGACCTGATTTTAGTGAGACCAAGGGTAGGTCCCGAGGAATATTGTCATCGGATGCTTTCGACCTGAAACGCTGACCTAAAATTGTCGCTTAGGAGTCTATCTTTTGATTCACGCTTATAAACTACTGATCCATCGCACGCAGATTACCATAGACCAGCATCGTCAAAGAGCTTTACATCTATCTACAGCTTCCAACGTAATCTTCTCTGGTATTCTTTGACACCATATCTCATCAGATTTATTAAGAACAGATCGAGATATCTACAATCTACCTACTCTTCACGCATGACACAATCTTTGAAATAGAACAAAGTCATTTGACTTTATTATGAAAGTAAACTAAAAACCCGGTCGCGTTTTATGTATACAATTGTAATCTTACTTAAGATTTTATTCGCCAAATTATATCATAAAGACCAAACCCGGACTATCTACCCGGACTAAAGGACATGTATATGTGGACATATAAAGGACATGTGTATGTGGACTACCCGGACTAAAGGACATGTATAGAGCGATTCGTGTCCATACATCGTGTATTCTTTGCCTTTATTAAATTCTTTCAACGCCTATACCCGTGACTCTTCAATTTATGAGCGTTGTAACAAAAATTGGGATAAACATAAAGATATAAATATAAACAAATACATTAATTAAAGAAGTTATGCAGTTAAATTAAAAAAATACATAATTTATTAGATAACATAAATTATATTGAATACTTTAAGACATGCTTTAAGTAATAATCTTAGAAAAACCTGACAGTACGAAAATTATTATAAACTTGTACTTCAATGTGATTCTGAAAATTATGGTTTAAAAAAATGTAAATTCCGTAGCTTTACTGTTATTTTAATACAATGAAGGTGCATTTATAGATTCACAGAGAAACAAATGCTTTAATCGAATAGAATAAAAATGATAGTGCGCTAATTAAACATTAAAAATCTTTCTGCATCTGTAATCTAAACCGATTCGACTGAAAGTTAAAATGGTGATGATCATTTGCGTATACCAATTAATATAAAAAAAATCGACGAATTCATTTGCTTTTAATCGAAATTTTGTAAGCGAAAAAAGCTGCATAAACGACGTAATTGTCAAACGCACAAAATATACAGGTAGTACTTGTTACGGTACTTGTCGAACCTCAGGCCAATTAATGCAAAAAGTATTTCAATATACATAGTATTATAGACATATGTAATATTAACACTCGGTGGCATATAATAATTATTATCTAGGATAAAAATAACTTATTTTATAATCTCATTCTATCAAGGAAATACATACTTTTTCGAACTACACGCCAGCAAAGGCAAAGGCTGGTAATATAAAAGAGAACATATTGTCCTTAAGATATCAATATAAATGAAATCTGACGGCGCACTTCGCTGGCTACTAGAGCCAAGAACAATATCGTACTCTCGCAGAAGGCATCGCTGCATGTTCAATACAAGTGACAGGATGGCTAATATTATAAATTCTATGCAACTGTTATATTGAATCGAGGGAGATGTCAGCTCGAACTTGTCATGTATATAGGCGGGTCATATATGCCAAGGGACGAAGGTCACAGAAATTCTCAATGTCAAGTTATTTTGTCCGTTCGTAGAATGTGCTAAAAAAAGGCATTGCACGGTAAGAATTTTAATAGGATATCTATGTACATATTTAGTTAAAATTAAATAAGTAAAAATTAACTCACTTTTCCCATAATTATATTGATTTCCGATATGAATGTTAAGTGTAACTTGTCAATATTTTAAATCATAATAAAATATCAAAAAATGTAAGAATTTTTGTAAATATTATCTGTAAAATTATGATCGTTCCAGAAATATGTGCAGAATATTGGTCGTGATACTTTTCTTACTTTACTCCTTACTCTACATGTACAAATTAACATAATCAATTTCCTATTTAAGCCTTCCTCCATGTCACCTAGGCTAGTTTAGTAATCAATTCCAATTTATCGTTAGTATGTAGATACGTCACAAACACGGCCACAAAGCTAAATTGGATCACATTAGTTTACTCTCCTCCTTTATTAATCACTCTGATACACTACGGCAGGTTAATGATGATTGTAAGACGAATAAATCACTTCATTACAATACACAAATTAATAATTTTATATCAATACTAAAATCTATATTTAATAACTGGTAAGGATTAATTTAAAATTTCAATTTGGGGAATTAATCTACGCGTAGACGCATTAACGAGATTGCTGAAACAACCCGAAAACTTATAAATTCAAGAAACGTAGGCGCTCAAATTGCGAGAAAGCTCCATAGCGTGGGTAACACGCTTATTGTTTGTACGAATTTGAATAAAATTATTTTTCCACGGGCCGCGTAATAAGCGCGTGCCATTTAAAATGTCTAACTTCTCAATGAAATTTGATTTTAGCTTATGTTAATGTTTACTAGCGTTTTTAAATATTTTTTATCATTTTGTGATAACCGTAATGCTTAGAAATGTTTAAATTACAATAGTAGTAGCCGTGTGACAGCATTTTAAACATCCATTAATTTATTAACCCCGGCGCAAGAAGATGGGTGTTATAAGTTTGATGTCTATGCGTCTGTCTGCGGCACTTGAACGGGCGAATCGAGTGTTTCTTATAAATATTTTATTAAACGCCCTCGGCCATTTCATGATTATCAGATCGTCTCTTACTATAGAGAGGTTTCTTTACGTTTTCTAAATTACTTATATTTATCTTTGGTCTAATTTAAAATAAATATTTACGTGCTTACTCGAAATTCACTTATTGTTGTAAAGTATTTGGAATTGCAGGGGTGTATATTACCATTAATAAATTTAAGAAAAATTTGGTGTGGTAGGCTGTGGACATAGGATATATAAATTTTTTAAAAAGTTAGGGACCCGTTTTCAGTCTAAGTTGAAACAGACGAAGCTGCGTGCAACAGCTAGTATTTATTAAAAATAAATACCGGTTGCCTGTAAAGTCGATTTACGGACGATATTTGAACGTGACAACATAACAAAACATCGATGAAATGATGGCGTACTTTTATGAATAAAATTGAATATTTTTTATTGAATTATCACTATTTTGTATGGATACAGAAGGAGTGAAATGAAACATACAATTTATTTGCACTCATCAATTCAAATATGTTTATTACTTTAACGAACATTTATTTATTTAAAAACATTCTACATTTATTAATTTAATTTTGCTGTAGTATCAACCGTTATATGTCCCACTGCTGGGCACGGGTCTCCTCCTCGAAATCAGGCGAGGAGGGTAATGGGCCATAATTCACCGATGCGCTGGCCCAATGCGGGTTGGTGAACTTCACATACCTTCAAAGACTTTCAATCTCATCAGGCATGCAGGTTTCCTCACGATGTTTTCCTTCACCGGTGGGCGAACGATGGTCTCGTGTTTGGGAATAAAAAAACCGCTAAACCGTATGGCGAGAATGGTTATAGAATAGGTTACTTTCGCATTCATAAAATAAGAATGTATTTTTTCATTTACACAACATAATATATTATAAAATCTACGTTTAGATTCTGATCGAATGAGAATGTTCTAGAAAATTCTAGGATATATATATTATTATAAGTATGTGTATGTTTTAATCTATATATAACGGAAATGTGTTTGGAAGCGGGTTATTTTTATTTGGCAGAGGAACAATGTCCAACGTAGTCTCGGCCAAGAGACTGTGCCAACTTGCTATATTCGCTTAGTTTGACCTACCTATTGGATCACATAAATAAAAGTACCTGGTTGATAACAATGACGTCAAAACTACATGGCCATGGGAAAAACTATTTTATGTCATTGGCATAAAAAATAGTTTTCCTCGTCAAAAGGCAAACTGACAGTCATAGAGTACTTTGATACTACGAAAACTGACAGTCGTGGCATCTGATGGTAAATTGTCAGAGTCGCCTATGTACTTAAATGAGTTTAACTGAAACTAGCATAACTAGCATAAGTAACTCATTCGTGTATTGCCTATCCTAAGACATAAGGCAGGTCCGCGTTGGATGCGAGTAGCAAGGGATCGGTCGTCATGGCGTTCATTGAGAGAGGTCTATGTTCAGCAGTGGACGGATAAAGGCTGATGTTGATGATGATGATGACATAAAATGTTAAGTTAGATTACATCATATGTTACGTTTTAAGTTTTATTGGCGTACATACATATGCTGGGAGAACCTCAATTTCTTTACACTTAGAATATGTACATACGTAATTGCTGATTTACTTTGAACAACAAACATTCGTATTCTAAGTGTAATTTAAATGCGATTCACTTATATTGAAAATTCCTGCTTCGACGACCTTGATACAAAATAGTGACGCTTGATAATCACAAAGGCATATGCCTTATTTCTTCGAAGTCTTGTAGATGCAAATTGTAGATTCACGAACTTGGTATAAATAAATCAGGGAAGAAGTACATTTACAATTAATACATTAATTATCAAGCCAATCGTTGATATATAATTATATATATAATAGTTGATTGCTGACTAGATATAATGGTTGATATATATCTATAGATGCTTTTATACTATGTCAATCTAATCCCGTAGTAAGTTCTCGAAGAAGATGTGTTAGTGGTACCAGACAACGGAATGATATAATGATATTTGAGCTTGACCGATTTTGATGAAATTTTTTGTGCTTATCCGGTATCTATGAGAATCGGCCAACATCTATTTTTCATTCCTCTAAATGTTAGGGGTAGTCCACACCTAATTTTTTATTTTTTAGACAAAATTTTTAATTCCTATTTTTTTATGATACAACATACAAAAATACATACAACCCTTAATTTTCACCCTACTACGATCAACCCCTATTTTTTAATAGCGATTTTAGCAGAACGAAGTCTGTTGGGACACCTAGTATTTTTATAAAATATTTAAGATTTTTATTATATAATACAAATTTTTAATATACATCCATGACCTAGAGACACATAAATTTTTCCCTGGCGGAATTCGATCCCACTACCTTCGGTTTGAGCGCCAACACGCTAACCATTGAGCCACGGAGGTTGGTTGAGCATTTACAATCATTATAAAGTTAAATAAACTTACGTTGCTCTTCATTGCAGACGTATCAATTGCCATTGTACAATATACATACATATTGTATGCCTGCTACTTTAAACTTTATGCCGTGAGTTTCATCTCTATTGTTCATTAATCAATTATTCATCAATATACAGGATTTTTTACTGTAACTAAATATACTACTTTAAAATGAAAGAATGATGTGTATAATATAGTATAGCAGTAAATATTTTAAATACAACCGTCGAAAATCGTTAGATTGCCTATAAATGTATTTGGAATTGTTGCTGCTGAAAATGAGATAAAAAGAAAATTTGATAACTTTGAAGCTTTGAAATACAAAAATCTCATTAAAATGTTTAAATGAAAAAGATAAATCTTAAGCACAAAAAACTGTTTTAAGAGACAATAGTAAATATTGATACAGACTGTAATCAACACAAACCTTCTTCGGCATTCGACTAGAATGATTTCCTACAAATAATGCCAGTACGGCTTCACAGCCATTTCATTAAATGTCTTGTCTTCATTTCTCTTGAGGACTGACAAAGGCATTCATTTATCACAAGCTCTGGGCAATATCGATACATTCATCCAGTAATTGAGTACTGCATGAACAACATACGCCTCAATACAATCTTATCCTTGCTTTAGTAGCAAATCTTTTGTAAAAGAATATGAAATGTTTTAAAAAGAAAAGAACGTATTTGTATTTGAAATTTTTCAGCATTATAAATTCTTTTATATATATATATATATATATATATATATATATATATATATATATATATATATATATATATATATATATATATATATATATATAAAAATCAAAATCAAATATTACGACTCATAAACGATGAATAAAATTTGATTAAATTAAGTTATATTTTTTAATGAATCAACTCAAACGCATTTTCTGCCTTAATTTTATATTATGTAAAGTCCATTATTACAAAAATCTGATCAGCGCTTTAGTCTAAAAAGTTACGGATAATAATTATCTACTTAAATTCGCATTTCTAATATTAAATTAATCACATATGAATACGAAGCATTGCAAATTTTGGCAGTGTGTGAACTTTTAGTATGTTATTATTCTTCATATATACCTATATTTTAACGAACTGTTATAGTAAAATATGATTAGTAGAAATTTCCCTGATTTACATTCCGAAGGACTTTAATTTTTTTCTTTTTTGCATATTAATTAGGAGCTATAAATATGCTTAGAAATTTTCGGAAACGATTCCTATTCGGAACGTAATAATAAGTTATCTAGCAATTTGTGTTCATTAGCGAAATCTTTTGTTTATTTTTTTTTTGCCCCTGGGTGTAAATGAATATCATCGAAATCAATCTCATCGAAACTATGTAAAATAGGCCTAGCGAGCGTCGAAATTATTTTCGGGTCATCTATTTTTTTCAACGTCTTATATATCAAGGTTGGAAATAGTACTAACTAAAGACATTAACATGTTTCAATCACTTTGAAACAAGAGAATCAAATTATTTTAAAAATCTTGAAAAATCCGCGAGTGTTACGATCTAAAATAAATATTTGTAGAAAAAATTCAGGTAATAAAATACTGCCGATGTAAGATGATCTGACGGAAGAAATAGTTTTTTTTCTTCGTTGGACGTAATATAAGTCTTAACAATATAAATAAAAATATGTACTCGATGTACTGAAATCCACAATAATTCGATTTTTAGAGCTTTTATTGCCTCATACGACCACTGCATAAAATGTATTGACCATAGTATTTCAGAACCGATGCGCCTTAGGGATATCAAATAAAAGAGCATACACCTATATGAATGGCGCGAAACGCTTCTAATCCTCAGGTGTAGTGGATATCTATGTATGTCACCGTCACTTACCATCAGGTAAACGTTTGCCTCATTTCTATGTAAAAAAATTAAAAAAACATCATATTTTACTTCATATTGCCAAAATCAAATATTCCAATAAAAGAATGGCGATTATTGAAGCAAAGATACCAGTATAAATAATCGGGCCACATACAATGAAACAATACTTTATGATTGCAGCAACGAATAAAATATGATACAAAAATATACGTGTTCTACGGATGTAAGTTACACGCTTTGAATTATTAACGTAAATCGGAAAATATCCTAAACCCCGAGCAAACACATTCATCGCACCTGGCCCGGGGCGCTTTAGTTAAATATACAAACAGTTGATAATTGGAAAAAGACGTGATATATACCGCTTGTATATATTACATTAACACTATGAGTATCGTACGGTTTTACCCACTCTAGTAAAAACTAAAGTATCTACCCATACATGTCCCACCGCTGGGGTTACCTCCGCGAAATTGGGACATAGTTGATGCGCTGGCCCATGCAAATTGATGAACTTCAAACATCTTCAAAGACTTTCAATGTCATAGGGCATGCAGGTTTCCTCACGATGTTTTCCTACACCGGTGAGCCAACGATAGGTCAGGATCGAGCCCAAGAGGCCGAGCCCATATCAACTGTACCATCGTCGCTTACGCTAGAATTATGTGAAAATATTCTCTAAAACGAATAGCTTAAAATCGTCCTGAATAGTTGAATTATCAAATGTAAAAAAAAAAAACTCGTATTTGCAGTTCCGAAGATAAGCGTTTAAATAAACTAAATTAGCTTTATTATAACAGTGGTCGTACATTTTGCTACGAAAATACAACATAATAATATTCTTACTTTAATTATAACGTAGATATCGTCTTGTTCTAAAATATTTGTAGAATTACTTTTAGAAAGTACCTACTGACACAAAATGCGATTTAGTACGTTACTAAATTACCAAACAGTAATTACAAATTCATAAAAAAGGATTTACAATTTGTCTTATAAAAAAATTAAGCTATATGTTTACGACGAAGCTGCGTGTAAAAATAAGTCTGAAATAATTTTCCACATGACGCGATTCATGATTGTCGACGCACGTGACAATTTTTCCCTGACATGCCCTAAAAAGCTCAGCTTTAATTAGAATATACATTTTTTTACTAACTTGAAGAAAAAAGAGAAGATAAAGTAAAGGCTTTAAAATATAAATAGGATGTCTTATGAGTTTTTCTAGACCACATTTTGTTTTTTTTTTACACATTACTTACATACATGCTACTTACTTACAATATTTATTTGCTCAACATAATTATTTTCTGTCTCGTGACAAAGTAAAATAAAAGTAAAAAAGAAATATCTCAATTAAAACAGTTTTTTTAGTAAAATCCAAGTGAAATCAAGGTAATCGGTTGCATATAATAACTAGAATTTGTGTATCATTAGGTCATATAATGTTCATAGTAAAAACTCAAAGACAATAATCGCATAACGTATTGATTGATATTATAAAATATATTATGTTCTATCTCTACGTTATATACCTATTATTTGACGACTGTCTAGTTGAGGAGTCTAGACACATTACGGTCGCTGAGTAACATAGGCCTCCCTCAACGAAGGCCAAGACGACCGATACCTTGCCTCTCTGGACCGGTCGCTGCACGGAGACCGGCTTCCCATCCGTTTAATGGCTGACCAAAACTTCGCCTACCTAAGCGCGGTCTCCACTCTTGAACCTTAATGACCCATCGGCCATCCGTTCTCCCAAGTGTGTTACCAACCCACTGCCACTTCAACGAGCTTATTCTTAGCGTGATATGGGTAACTTTAGTTCACTTCTGTCGTTTAATATTTATTATATATATTTTCCGCGTAGAGAGAACGTTCGATTACGTATCACTTTCGATTTTTTTCTCTGATACATTTTCAAGTCACGATCCTTATTTAAAATTATCGTCACGTCGTCTTACACAATACACACCTCGAGATGTTTTAAATTCAGCAAAAAGAAATTGGACAAAATATAATATATGCACTTTTAAATACTTGATTTCTTTTGCTCTGGATTTTTCGTAAAATGACAGCACATTTATAGTTGCTTATTCTAGACATAAGATAGTCACGGCGCCAGATATTACACCACTTGTACTGTATTCCTCTTCGAAGCACAGCAAAGCTTCACTAGAGACATAAGCAGCATGGAACCCATGGGAGTGAGGCACGAATCACGATGCATTCCTTATACCAGCTAGTATACTCATTTTTGATTGGCTAGCATCTTCTCACATAAGGACTGTTTGTTAGTCTTAAATCTAGCGACTCTATTTTCACTCACGTCTAGACATCGGATCGTGTTGAAAGATTGGCGAATTTATGTGATAATATATATCAGACAAATGTGTTTTTCGGGTTTATATTTAAAAAAAATTTGATAAATAGTACCCCACTTAATTGAGACTTCGTATATTTAGTGTAAAGTATTTTCAAATAGATTAACTTATTTTTGTTTTTTGAAACACAAAAGTAAAACAAAATATAGAAAATATAAAACAAAACAAGTCTTAGTTCTTACTGGTAAGTTTATAAGTTTGGGTGTCTGTTGCTCTTTTACGGTAAAACGACTGAACCGATTCAGCTGAATATTGAAAAGGTAATTGACCTTGGAATATAACATAAGGTTCATACATTTTCATCCAGAAAAATTCAAAGCTCTTATCGGTATTTACCGTGTTATATAGTAAATTAATTATTTGGTCAATGGAAATACCTATAAAAGATGACGGAATCAAGGAGGTCAAACGCACATTGAAATGTACTTCCTTAAAGCCTCTTCACAATATTAGTATAGAAGTATACTAGTGTGTTTCTGGGTGTACCTACAGATTTTTGAGTATTCCTTTACCAATAGAAGATTACGTTATTTGTGAGTGACATAGACTATAGTTATTACCGTATTCCACGTGAATGTGATATGCGTAACCGCGTTGTACATTATAGAGGTGTGTTACATTTGCATTTTTTTACAGATAACTTTCAACTAGACAAATTATTCTACCACTTGACAAAAAATAAATATAAGGCAATTTTTTTTATATATTAAGTAATTATAAAGACTATTACTTATATTCTATTTGTTCTGTTTATTTTTTTTCTCTTTCTAGCAAGAAAATAAATAAGCAAATTTTTTGATGTTCATGTAAAATAATATACAAAATAAATAATACATAACATAAAATACAATAGAAAATGAATCTGCGTTGTTACAGAATTAGCACTAATTAATGCGGCTCCGTGTTGGATGCGAGTTGCGAGTAGCAAGGGATCGGTCGTCTTGGCGTTCATTGAGGCCTATGTTCAGCAGTGGACGGATAAAAGCTGATGATTATGATGATAATGATGAAGTGATAGTGAACATTTTCAAAACTACACAGTTTACTTTGTCCCGTAGTCTTGAAAAATCTAAGTCAGGACTTAGAAATTTTGAGATGATATTAATAATGAACCCACTGTAGACAACAATTATAAAAAAATGTTACTTAATTAACCGATTGTTATAATTAATAATAGAACTTCTCAGACAAAGACATCTTAGTGTCCATGAAATAGTACAGCTATTAGTTTCACGGCTTTTACCGTCAACTGAACAGATAAGGACAAGACGGGTCACATTGACTTAGACAAAGCCTTTCCACCGCTTTCTCAGACATGTACTGACACATGAGAACCTAAAGACTTACCTATTCACAATATTTACTGTAATTATGATATTAACCTTCTAAGAACATCTTATTGTTAAAAGGGGTTGAAGGGTGAAGATTTTATAAAGTAGAACCTTTTATGAAACTTGCTGTTATAATACCTTGATTTCTTTTTATACATAAACTAGCTGTTGCACGCAGCTTTGCCTGCATCAAGACTTAGGCTTAAAATGGATCCCCAGCTTTTTGGAAATTTAACATAGCCTATGTTCACCGGGGGTAATGTCACTTCCCTATTTAATACAAACAGACAATCAAATCTTTCTTTTTAATAATATAAATATAGACAAACTTTTTGGGGTTGGACCTGCGTGCCGGCACTGTGGGTTTTAATTGTGAACCGATTGTGGTTTTTAGACATGTTATATCAAATTTTTTTTCAGCTTTATAAGAACATCTTACTGTTAAAAGGGGCTAAAGGCCGTACCCTTTAGTAGAACCTCATAAGGTTTTACTTTATAAAACCTTGCTGTTATAATACCTTGATTTCTTTTTATACATAAATGTCAAGTTTACATCTGACTAAGCTGGAAATTTTCTGATAATTAGTATCCATCGTCCAATAAAATGTAGGTCAACGAAGTGTTGGCCGATCATTATAACCAGGTAGGAATCTCCGTGCAGTCCGGTCCATGTTTTGGCGTTGTCATGTCGTTTTGGCGTTCATTAGGTGGGCTATATTCAACAGTATGATTATGATGTTATTTCAAAATTGCCTTTATAATACAAATATACTTTCTTGGTAAAAAAGTTTGCAAAAAAATATTAGACCAACTTTTACATTGTATAATAATATACTACAAGGAGATGGGTATTTAGAAATTGTTATGAATATTATATTTTCTATCATCATCATCGTTAGCCTATCGTCTATTAAAATATGAAACCTTTGAATATTTTTAATGTTATTTCATCATGATCATCTTTCGCCTCGATCGATCGCCTTTGTGCGTCCACTGCTAAATATGGCCTAAGTTTTTTTTTAAACAAGTTTTAGCTAATATTGAGTAAATGTCTAATAAGAATAACCCGTTAAAAGTATAAGACAATATATAATATAATGATAAAGACAATATAATGTGTAACATATTTCGCGTGTGTGTAACATGTATATTTTATAAAGATCGAGATACAGGTAATCTATGGCTCAAACTTTGCCACATGAAACGGAAGCCGGATATTTCAATAACCAGCTAACGATTAAGCTGACGGCCACAATCAATTCCGTTCACCGTTCATGATCCGTTTCTATCTTAAAGTATTATTCATGACAGCACGGAAGATTAATGCGTTTTTGTAACAATTTCTTAAAGTTAAGTCACAGTTTCAAAAGACTTATCTAAAGAGAATTAGTTACGATATTGATCTAATATGTACTTATGTCATAGTTGCTCTTGGACGCTGAGTCAGTAAGTTTCACGAATTTAGGCCACGGGACGTTGTGTATATTGTTTCAAAGAATATTATCAACAAAGCTATTAAGAAACTTGGTTTATTTAGCAATAGCAGCGCCAAAATTGCCCCGGGAGTACATGGATGAATTATAGACTCTTTTTATTCTGATGTGTTAGCTATATTATTGTAAAGTTTCATCAAAAACCATGAAGTATTTTTTTACATAAAAGAGTAACAAACATCCATACAAACTTTCATGTTTATATTTGTAGAATTGTATGTTATTCTAAATTGGCGGAACACTGGATTGTAAATTAATTAATTGATGACAAAATCATTTCACATTTTACAACGTTTGTCATACTGTCCAGTTCAAAATCCGTTCTTTTCAATCATGTTTCATGACAATATCAGAATAATTTGACCTTTCATGGATCACACTGCGGTGGTGAGTTACAATGCTGATAAAAACGAGTTATCTAAGTATATTAGCCCCAATATTTTTCAAAAAGGCTGCGAATTCTAATCTTGACAATGCAATTTGTAAAAGTTACCCTCATTGTTGATTAATTCTTGTGTTTTATCATTATAACATAAATTGGACTCGAATGTCGAAAAGAAGGACAGACAACAGCTTGTATAGTGATTAATTATTTTAGGCTCATATCACCAAACTATATCAAATTAATATAAGTTTAATTAAATTTCACTTTACCATTACGTAAACTCGTATTTATTCTGAATGATGCAAGTATTTGAAAGTAAAGCCTTTAATTACTTGAGGTTCTTTAAATTTTCTATAATTAGCTTAAAAGTAAGGCATACAGATTATACTTATTTCATAATATTTTAGTGCACCAAACTCGAATTGGGCCGGCACGACCCGGGTGGTACCTCTCGCTCACATAATACCGGCGTAAAGTGGCAGTTATGCTGTCGCGTTTTGTGCGGTTTGTGAGTTTCCTGTGGCCAATTGGGGGGATAGGGAAAAGGAGGGCAACGCATTTGCATAACATCTGGTTACGTGGATGTTTATGGGCGTCGATAGTCGCCAAAAGGCTTCGACTGTTCGAAAAAAAATATGTTGAAACAACACTTGATAAATATAATATCTGAATGCTTATCTAGAAATATTTAGAAGTTCTAGATGAATATTTCAACACAACATTCACAATCAAACATAAAGATGATTTTTCATTTTCATCATTTGATCATACCTTTTGTGAACATTTTTTGTCTTTATAAAAGAACAAGTGCTAGAAAACACGTAAATCAGATAAATGAAATGGTATGAATCAAAATAAGAAAGAAAATTCGACGATTATTTGGTTTACATCATAGTAAGTACCTAATGCTTGATTTATATTCGATTGTTTAAGCAACTTCTATCACGTAACACTAATGACTAAGTCAACTGTTTATATTCAAGATGTTACCGTTAAGTACAAGCATTAGTACTAAGCTGTAAACTTAGACATAGTAGAACGGTTTGATAGTCTATACTCTAATGTGAATAGTAAAGTGACTGTCAAGACATGTTTACGGTTAAACCACTTATGATATGCCATTTGGTATTGAAATATATTATATGCTAAGAAAGACATCCATCAAAGTAACCTTTGTTAGACATAGTATAATAATAAGAGTTCGTTTGTATTATAGCGCTAATCTTCTGAAAAATGTTGGATTTGAAAAATCGTTTTTGAATTGTATAAACTAAGCAGTAGACCTGACAGACAATGTCCTTGCACGATGTTTGTAGTCGAATTGTGAATTTTAACCATTCTCGAATTTATTTGAACACGCAAAAATTCGGTCCAAATCGTTTCAACTGTTTAGGAATTCTGAGACATACACAGACACAAAAGAATCTCGGAAAGTCGAAAGATTGAGGCAAAGCTTTATTTTTGGTTTTCCATCGGGTGAAGCGCTAATAAATACTTAAATAAATATAATTTGTGCCAATGGCCGAGTATTAGCACATAATAAAAAACATAAATATCAATAATCACCTGAGTTTGATGACAAGACAATGTATCGTATTCATTCGTTACCGGATCTAATCGCTCTCACAACATTCGCCCTCGGCTTGACCAGTTATTACATAATACCCGCTATGTATTATCCCAAATGTGTCTTGTTATATCATAATCGTCTTATGATTTAATAAAACGATCCGCCAACACGCATATTTTATTGATTATTGTCCTACATCTATATTCGGAGTTTATTGTGTTCGTGCCGGACAGATATGTCGATGGCCCAGATTTCGACCTCACCTGCTGGCACGACCACTCGTGGTCACACTAATTTGAAAGAGGCGCCACTAACGCTGTCTCTTCGCACTCTCAACCGCGTAGCAGAGACGGATATTTCTACTTGTACACGAAATGAATGCACAAGGATAACGTAATATGTTACATAAGTTAAAATTTAAATTAATTAATTAATTTTATCCAACAATCACTTACGTAACCTAGTCCCGTGGTAATCTCGTAAGAACTTGTGTTATGGGTACTAGAAACAAAAATAAATTTAGGAAATTTATATAAATTATACATATTAATATTCATAAAATTAACAACAAAAACTAACAACAAAATAATTAAATGCATCTGGCGAGATTCGAACCCGCGAACGCTGTGTAAGTGTCCAGTAGATTTATAATATTTTATAATAGTTACAAAGCGAAAACTACTCAACCGATCATCATGAAACTTTGTAAACATATTCTCGCGAGCCAAGACGCGGGGAACAATTAGTGAATAAATGAATACTATTATTTTTTGTGATATATAAAATATTGATAGATCTATCTTTGGTTTTATCAGGATCATATTTATTCATTTACTTTACATAGATATTTCAGTTCGGCAAAAAACTACAAATCTATTCCAATTTTTATTAAATACATAAACCGTGAACCGTTCCAAAGAGCACCACAAAAAACGACTTTTCCTAACTTCCGTAAAATACGTACCGTCAAGCAGTTGACAGTCCCGGACAGACCGGGATTAAGCGATCTATTTTGAAGTAGAAATTCGACGATAAGCGCGACACCTACGGAACTTCATAAAATATTTTGTGCGATCTTTAAGCGCAAAAAAATCATGACGCATTACTCAGTTGTGGTACAATATGAGGACAAACAAACCAACCCAATTTAAGATAAGTAACAAAGTATCTCCATTAGTAGAACACATAACATTTTTAGAATGTTACTAGATCTTTGGAACGACGCCAGAAATAGAGATTTAAAATTTATATATGAGTTGGTTTTTGGCATACTTTAAACGAATAAACATCTATAGTTATAAAGGTTTTTAATAAAAGTAAGACGTTTAGTAGCAAAGCATTCCTCAAGTTTAACTCAGGTATGCTTTGTAGTTAAAGTGCTTGAGAAACATAACCCTTACTTATCCTAGTTTTATGTACAGAGCTTAGCCTTGAATCAAAAGGGCTATTACATGGTTTTAATATTATGAGTGTAGCTTCATTAGTCTAACACGCGTATTCACAAACAATACTTAAAAGAAATCCACCACTGTGCGTCTGACAAAACCATATAAATCCCGACTACTGATACCAGGAACGCATAGATAGAAGGTTTCTTTGCTTAGTTATGCGTTCTGAATTCTTAAGTACTCTAACACCTTATAGTATTGTTTACGTATACGGGTGTAATTCCAGTTAAGTAATATCACTTGTTATATTTTTATATGATTTTTGGTACAATCAAGTTTTCAGTATTTTGCTTAGAGTTAAGAAAGTTTGTGATTCCCTCTTTAGGTATATACTAGATCTTTGCCGCGTTAGCATAGGTTTACAGCTGCAGTTTTTTCTCAAAGACCTGATATTTGCCGGTAGAAGTACCGTAAAATTGGCTCAGCTGTTTATTTTGTCTTATATTATATTAAATAGAAACAGTGGCAACACAGTAAACTCTTATATGACATTTTATTATGGAAAGAAAATACTCGCAGGCAAAGTCTTAAATCGTTCACCAAAATTACGCTAGGAATAATTTTGTTGCGAGAGTATCTGTTTTAAAGATTTTTATCAAGTCAGACCTCAGCGTTGGTTGCCAACGTTGACACGAAGTGTATCTTATCTAATTTTCCAACTTTTTAAAGAAATGGGCATTAATTCGCTGAAATTATTTTTTTATTTTTAAATTCACTTGGTCGATTAACTTGGTCGATTTTTGTGTAATTTTTTTATAAAGATTTTTTAAATACTTTATCTGACACACATGTTATCTGACCTAATTTTCAGTGAATTGTATTTTACTGGTATTATTATCTTTTATAGAATAGGCAGTCAATAATTTTAAACTTTTTTTAAAAGATAATTAAATATATAAATAAATCATGTTAGCTAGAACAATCATCATCATTATCAGGCTTTATCCTTCCACTGCTGAACTTAGGCCTTCTTCAATGAACGCCAAGACGAACGACCTCGCATCTAACAAGGACGTGAGTCTGCACGGGGATCGTCATCCCACCTGGTAAATGAACGACCAACTCTTCTTCTACCTAAACGCAGCATCCAATCTTGAAACTTATTAGGCCTATTGGCCATCCGTTCTTCTGAGTGTGACCAGTCAACTACCACTTCGACGAACTTATTCTTCGCATGTTATCGGTAGCACCAGTTACAACAGTGCAGTTTGAACATTAATAGACATAAAGCGATAATATTAATTAAAACGAGATGTAAAATCACAAAATGTAGCTAGCGCAAAGCAAATCTAAAACATCAAATCATAACTATTAACTATTTAAGTTACATTAATGAACATAACCGTGAATAATTTAACCATATACAAATTATAAGAGATAGATAAAGTAATAAATTTACGTAATTACTAAATACCGTTAAATTACATGAATTAGATTACACGTATGATCCATTAAGCGGCTAACAAGTACACGGTCTATCCTCTCACTTTACACCAAATCCACGCCTTGCTCGATTGCGTAACTTGGCCATCTGATAGGACTGGACATTACATCGATCGTCGCAATTATTCCATTCGAAAAAGAAAGGAGAACCTCTAGCCTCGAAGGCTATGAGGCGATTAAACAAAATCGATTGCATCATATTTTTTATTATAAAAATAAAAAGCTATTTATACATAACAGTCGCAGTAAAAGTTTTAAATGAGAACAGGATTGTATATTTCGCAATACAAAACGCAACGCCACACAATCTTATTCTCATACAAAACGAATACACTTATACAACATAACATCGTGCACTAATAACAAGTCAACTAAACGGCGATGAGCAACGTAAGTGATCACATGGGGATGATAACCCGGCGGGTGAACATGAGGTCATCTATGTACAAGTGTCCACCCACAGGTCCGCAGGTGGCAGAGAATAGGCACTTTTTAATTTCAGTCGTTAACAATCGTTTCGTGTAAATAGAAATCGTTTTCGCTTAGCAATAAATACTGTTAGTAAAATCCTACCACCTACATGTATGCGATAAGTAGCTTAGTGGAGGGGACCGGCGACGTGACCAGGTGGGCCGTACTGGCTGCTGGTGGCTCCTCCGTGGCCGCCTTCCAATTCTGATGATGAGCTTTCAACGCTTCCATGGCCGGCACTGCCGCTAAGAAGGCCACCGTCGATTCCAGAACCACTGCTGATACCACCGAGATCTCCACCGCTGATCGAACCACCACCGATTGAACCTCCGCTAAGAATACCACCTCCGATAGAACCACCGTCAATTCCAGCGCCACCAATAGCGCCACCACCGATACCACCGAGAGCACCAGATTCCTTTTGGGTTTGGTATTTGATGAAGTAAACTTCTGGTTTTGAGGGTTGTGTGGGAGCTGCCGTAGGGATGACAATGTCTGGTTGTTCTTCGGGCTTCTTGACCAAGACGTACACGAGGGTCTTCTCTTCGTTTTGAGGTTGAACTGGGATGATGGGAGCAACTGGGGCGGGAGGAGATGGGGCTTTGATGAAGATGATCTTGTAGTGCTTCTGGGGTTGTGCGACGGAGTGGATACGGGGAGCCCTCTGTTCTTCAGGTTCTGGTGGTGGAACGTGAACGTAAATGTGTTTTTGAACCACAGGAGCGGAAGCGTAACCGCCTCCAAAACCACCTCCGAAACCGGAATCACCACCGAATCCACTACTGATGCCGTTTCCGAAGCTGGAGCTGCCAAGGGATAGTCCTCCAGATGAATGTCCGCCAGAGATTCCACCTAGGGAAATGCCGCTGGATGAATGGCTTCCTGAGAATCCGCCGAGGGAAATGCCAGACGAGTGCCCACCGAGAGAAATCCCACCTGAAGAGATGCCATCATGGCCGCTGAGGATAGGTGCGCCATAGCTTCCAGAAGGTGCCGGATAGCTGTATCCGACTGGGGGCTCCGGGCGACCGTATGCCAGTGCCACACAGGCGAGTACCTGGAGAGATGTACAGTATTAATACAAATAGTTTAGAAGTATTTGCTGAATAATGAATGCTACGGCTCTTTTTTCTTAAAACTTGTACTTATGTAATAAATTTCAAAAGTATAACCTAAAATAATAAATAGCTCTTAGTCGTAAACTTTTTATATTTTAATATGATACACGACTGTTTTGTTATAACTATTAAGGTGATTATTTTAAAAGCTTTTAGCCTAAAGAAAGTATTCTATAAAAAACTTAGTCACAATATGAAAATCACAACAAAAATTTCGCTCGCCATATTTTATAATAAAACTACCTACCAAAACACATTTATCGTGAACACTGTGTTATTTTATTTCACGTCCTACTTCAATATCTACTTTGATTTATGCGCAGCGATAATGCTAAAATATAAAGATGATTTTTTTCATTTATTCGCATTTCTAAAAAAATCTTTGAAAAAAATATACTAAAATTGAACGCTGCTTGTATCTTGGACTTAACCAAATATATTTTGAAATACACTTTCGTATGGTTTTGTCAAACACAGAATAATAATAATGTGACGCAACACGAAAGTTTCTTTAGAATTACAATATAAGGAAATTGGAGTAGAACGGGTAGAAACCATTACGCAAACAGAATCCAATTGAATATTGAATATCGTCCTTGGTAATAGAATGTGATTTTTTTTGGTGGAAAATTTAGAATAAAAAGGAATAAAATACACGGTATTTTTTTCCTAAATTATGGACATAATAGTAGGAAGAATAAATGTAAATTACTAGTTTAATATTATGAACACCCTGCAGAAAAATAGTACTTTTTAAATTAAGTTACAATTCATTAATATCACTGTCATAAAATCCTTATTTCCTTTATCTAGCCGTCGGAATCACTCACACAATTCCTATTTAAAAAAAAAAATCACAAAAACAATAAACCAACTAGTAACTTTAGTACAGTCACTAAACACTTCACTTCATATCACTGTGACTTGAAAATCTTTATCAAAAATTTAAAAAAAAAAGAATATTTAAAATATCGCATTTGCCGAAAATTAAGAAAATAATAAAAAAATGACCGCTAGCAAACTCACCACAAAAGCACGCATATTGAGCTTGGGTAGAACAAGTATAGTATTAAAAACTACGGCTTGAGGTAACTAGTCAAAACGGTTCCAAACTCTTGGAGATGTTCCCGGTTAAGTGAGCTTGGGTTGACTGATGACATTCGCCACGCCGACCCGCTCTTAAATACTAAAATGCTCATCTCACCAGAACACACCATCCCTACGAGCATTTCACTCGGTAACATGCAACTATCGTCATTATTTAACGGTCCTTTCTTTTTGTCGAGGTCCGAGGCTTGCGAGAACGCATTCGACCAGCCGCCTTAACATCTACCACTCGCTCACATCGAGCGATGCCTCACACGAACACGCAATACGGTTCAAATTACTTCGAACACCGTTCACTATTTTAGTGGTTTTGCTAAATATCCTCATCTTTGCAATTGATTATAGAGAATGGACGTCCTTTACCTTCTAACATCATTAGCGCTTCTGTATTGAGGAGCAGACAATAGCCTTTTGACTCCAATGCACTTAAATATTATTTGGTGATTATAGAATTATTTATACTTAAACGGCATATTTTGTACATCGATGCACTTTACCATTTATAAAATATTTGATCGCACATTCCAATTTTAATCAAGTTTCAATTAGTAAGTAATTAAAGCATGTATATAAAATCAATAACGTTTGAAATATTTTCATATTTGTTGCATACTTTATATTATATCCGAATTATATGGGTAGGAACTCACTCATATATATCGCAGTATGTAACCAAGCTCTCTTTTCGTTTAATTAACAATGTCCTGTCTTAGATATGCTAACTTATCTTAACTACACCTATAATTATTGTAAGCAATTTGGAACTTAATTTTTTTATTCATTCTAATATCTTAAATAAAAATGAACTCTACTCTACGTGTTATCCGCCACGTCTGATATATTTTGAAAAAAAAAATGATGAGTTCTGAGAATTAATAATAGCATACCTATATTTAAGCAAAATACAAAAAAAACTAGTTAAAACAAAACCAAAGGACGAAGCCTACGTGATCATTACATTACATTATATAACAGTCTTGCACCTGCTTGATCCAAAAAAAACTTGTTAGATCACAAATAAGCAAGCATTTACAAGAGCTTGAGGGCACTTAGACTAAGCTCGACAACTTAAACTTTTTGTTAGTGACATCTCTATAATAAATGTTTCATTATTAAAATACCCTTTTAAAAGCTTATCGTATTTTAGCATATTTATTTGTGTAATAGTATTCATTTGTGTAATAATAATATATTTTTTTATTAGTACTTTGCCGAAATAAAACTTTTTCAAAATTTAAAATTTTACTAGTCCCGGGTAGCTTAGTGTTGGCAACGTGGTGCACTTTCTTACTGCCAACCCGCTCGCTAAGTTTAGCAGTTACCGAAATAATAACCAAGAGTTTCTAGAGTACCGGATGTATTTTTTTTTGGCACCTTTATTCTTAAAAAGATAATTCTCCTCTTACTACTTATAAGAATGTTGACGGTTTGATGATGATCAGAACAACATTTTTTAAATTTCTAATGTTATTTTTAATTAGTATTTAGAATCATAATTATCTATATATCATATTTTTGCCCTGAAATACGCATTGGCCTTTTGGTTCTAGAATCCCCAAAGTAATAAACAAAATGAATAAAATATAATTTATACATTTTAGTTACTATATAAAAATTGAAAATTATTCGAGTTTTAAAATGAGATTTAAAGTATAAAACATTTCCCTAGTGCCAAAGGAATTAAAATGTAAAAGTTGTTTTTTGCAAAATAAATGTGTGGCCATTCTAAATAATGTAGAGTATCGCAGTGCAGGGCTGTGACGCAGCTGCTGGCTGTGGCGCGTTCAAAATAATTATTTTCCTTGACAAATAACTTCCAGCACACTGAAAAACTTATTTTTTATTATTTTATGATAAAAGCTTATTAAATTACAGTACTCAGCTCATTCTTTTGTACTTTTGGAAAAGCACTTTAAAGCTTTTATCCACGTAATATTTTATGCTCGTAACTTATCCTAACTTATTGTTTTCAACTTGTAACGATCCATTTCAATGAACATGAAGAATTCAGATGCCTCGGTATTCGTAACATGGATCTTCTACTGCAGAGAAATATTCTGCATAGTCTTCGAAGTCATCCGACAACTTTTTTAGCTTTTACAATTAATTGATTTAATTAATAGGAACTAAGTACCTACTCGTTTTCTTTGCAACCAGCAAACTAAATATTTACTGATGAACTATATATTATTTTCTGATGCCCAAGCGTTGTTAAATTGACGAATCTGATAATGATATCATCATCATCATCGTCAGCCTTTATCCATCCATAGGACAGATACCCTGCCACTCGTATACAACACGAAAAATGAATGAATATCAGGTTATATTTTCGATCGATAATCAAAAGTTGTTCTATATTGGTCAATCCAGTTACAAATGAGTAGCGACATATGCAAAAAACAAGTAAGAGTGTGTTACATAAACCGAAATAAATGTGAAAACCATCCGAGACATATTGTAAAGGCGGAAGTGAATAAAAAATTCAACTCCCATTATTACCACACGACATCATATACCTTTTTACTATTCCATCCATATTTAAGTGAGCCTGTTTTATAATCTAAGTTTTTTTAAAGATAATTACTAAGTTTGTACTGCCAGTTCTCTCTGGGTTCTAACTTGAGACCGGTGCTAGATTTAATTGACGTCTAAAAAGATATTTACATACTGCTCTTTTTATTGTTTATTTCTCGAAACTCGACATTTTGACTTTTTGTACGGGTCTAAACAAGGCATTACTGTGCATAATCATCATCATCATCAGCCTTTATCCGTCCACTGCTGAACATAGGCCCTCCCTCAATGAACGCCAAGCCGACCAATCCCTTGCTACTCCCATCCAACGCGGACCTGCCACTGCACGGAGATCGACTTCCCATGTGGTTAATGGTCGACCAACACTTCGTCTACCTAAGCGCGGCCTCCACTCTTGAACTTTAATGGCCCATCGGCCATCCGTTCTTCTGAGTGCGTGACAAGCCCATTGCTACTTCAACGTGCTTATTCTTCGCGCGATATCGGTAACTTTAGTGTGCTTTTAACTGTGCATAAAAATTACTTTAAAAATTTAAAATAACAAAGATTTTGAGATTACTAGGATTATTAAAAAAATATTTTATATTATTATAAATATATAGGACTATTAAAAAATGTTTTATACTATTTTTCTATGTCCAATTATATTTTACAACACTGTTAGTTAAGGAAATAATGTAATCTTATTGTTCAGAAGAAAAAAAATCCAAAACCATTACGACTTAAGATAAGTTACGCGTGGATATTTAACTGTCTACATATAGTTCAAAAAAAGACCAATAATTTCTTTATTTATTTATTTATTTGGAGAGCGGTACAAAAACAATTACAGAATAACAGTATAGCATTAAACAGTAAAAAAAAAACAAATTGTTCCCTCTATGTTAATTACCAAATAAAGAGCGAAAATAAATAGTAATAAATATCTGTAAGTTCATGCTAAATGGCTACCACCGCATAGCTCATCTGCTCAACTAAAAAACGAAACATCGAATATTTTGACATCCAATCCACAGATTTCGTAATTATACATTCATATGACGCATATATATAATGTGTTGTATCCTTGTTTTTGTTTGTTTGTCCCGCTTTCATCTCAAGAAACAAATACTTCAATCGACCGAGTCTGTGTCAGGAGGTTCACATTTTACGACTAAATAATTCCTTTTTGCGTCATACATTGCTGTTATATATGACACGAGGGAGGGATATCGTGTAGGTGAGATGTCGTAGTCGTTGCTATAAATCTCTTAGAATAAGATTATGTTTCAAGGGATTGACGAAGCAAAAGTGTCGACTCTGTCTTCTGAGCAATCACCATAATTTCCTAGCGAAAGTAATTCATATTGTGCTTACAATGTGTATGAAATTTATAATATAATAGATTGTTAATGATTGGTAAGTCTTAAATAGAGAAAAACCTGATGGTAAGTGTCGACGTCAGCTATTTATGTGTTATCTATCGTGAGACATGAGATGTTACGATGAAACACAGAGCTGTTTAACAGATTTTGATTGAAATAGTCCTTTGACCAGCAGCGGGAGGCAAAAGGACGATAATAATTATAATAGTACTGTAAACATTTCTTTCTTTTATCTTATTTATGACAAATGTTAAAAATTTTGTGAGTACATCACTACATAGTATAAAACAAAGTCGCTTTTTGTGTCCCTATAGCCCTTTGTATGCTTAAATCTTTAAAACTACGCAACGGATTTTGATGCGGTTTTTTTAATAGACAGGACAATTCAAGAGGAAGGTTTTTGTATATAATTTATAATTTTTTTATATACATTGGCTAAGATATAACAATAATTGTTAGAGGTGTCGGAAAAAAGCAGACCGCCTGGGAGTTTTCAACGAAAACGCTGCCTAAACCCTTTGAGATATAACAAAATAATGTATGGTGGAATTGTGTATCTTAAATAGGTCTTGGAATTACACAAAATATACGGTATGAATCCTTATCATTTTAAATCAGTTAACTAGCTTGAGCACTTCATGAAGATTATTTTTTCCCTGTACATCATGCAAATTAAATGAATACTTTAGGAGATATGGCAAAATCAAAATAATACGCAAGAAAATAAATCGTGTTGCCGTGATTTGAACAGGCAGCTGCGTGCTTCAACGTATGGTGGAATATATAATAATAATAGTATCCTAAATAGTAAATATGCATATAGAAAGTCTGCGAAGGGATATAATATGCCTTTATGTTCCAGATAACACAATTATATCCATTTTAATACAAAAACTTAATCATTATTAAAATAGAAAATGATCAACATCAGACATGATAAATCCGTAAATCTAAGTTCACGCGGGTGAAGCTGCGGGTAACAGCTAGTTGAGTATAATCTCTGGCTCTACTGAAGCGATTTTGAAAATTCTTTCACCAATAGAAGCAATATTTAAGTTACAGCTCAAATTTATCCCGGTACTCCCACGGGAATTTGAAGTACGCAGTTGAAAAGCTGGGCGCTGATAGTTTGCTTATAAAATACTCTCACAGACTTTATAATATTAGTTTAGTCTGAGAGACATTTGCATGCATTTTTGCACGTTCTGCCTAGTTTTAATTTAGCACAAAAACAAATAAAGATGATGGTTTTATGGATTTCATAAAACTACTCTTTATCTAGGATACGTAATACTTTACGCACTTGGTAGGTAATTTCAAAATTAAATAACAAATGAAGACAAAAAGAGAGTTGGGCGACAATGAGTGCGTACGTTTTATTGCAGACTGTACTAACATTTATATTCAAAATCTAAATAGGACCTACTTGGTATGTGTCGCGCATAATATGATTCACAAAGCTGGTTTCCATCGGCACCAGTAAAATAGCAATGTAAAATGAAAATATTGGATATCAGCGAAAAATACACACCTTTATTGTAATAAAATTACATTTTATGGATTCTTAGGAATTTTGTTAATTTACTTTCTCGTCGTTTCGGATACTTTCAACAACTATTGCAAGAAGTAGGAATTTCTGAGTGTAATAGAGACATGTTATCCTTCGAAGGTGACCGACATATAGCTCATTTTTTTAACTACCAATTGATTGACGACCTCTGTGGCTCAATAGTCCGCGCGATGACGCTCAATCCGGAGGGTACTGGGTGTAAATTCCTCCATAAGTAAAAAAAAAAAAGTTTTCTGTGCTTCTGGGTCGTGGATGTGTACTAAACTTATTGCGTATTATATAATAATAATCTTAAATATATGTATAGTATACATCCGTTGTTTTGTACCCGTAACACAAGTGGCGTGATGTCTTTAAAAATATCTGAACGATCTGAGTCCTCCTGCCCTAGTAAAAGGTTCATTCAATGCTGTAACTTCATTATCTCAACCTTCCGCCACTTATTTAATTTACGCCCCTATAATGTGTCAATTCTCAGTGTGATAGTGCAGTTTATTTATTTCATCGGTATCATCAATTTATAAGCTAAAAAATTATCTCGTATAACAAGTATTATATACAAATTTATTGTATTTATTATATTTGTACTACCTTAATATGATAAAGGTAGCATAGAATTTAAAGCTAAATAAATATTACCTCCAGGGTATCTCATAATAAATTTATTGATCATGACGACCTCTGTGGCTTAATGGTAAGTGCGTTATAGCTCAAGCCGGAGATAGCGGGTTGGAATTCCGCCAGGGAACAAAAAGTTTTCGGTATTCTTAGGTCTGGGATGTGTATTAAATATGTGCATTAAATAATAAAAATCTTAAATATAGTATAAAGTTATTAAATAAATTTCCGTTGTCTCGTACACGTAACACAAGTTATTCGAGAACTTACCACGGGACCAGATTGACGTGGTGTAAAAGCATCTATAGATATTATTATTATTTAATTACGAGTAACTACTAATAGCTTATAAGAAATTAAATACACGTGTGCATCCAAATAGCATTTTCGTACGTAAAAGCTCGTAAATACAGTTAATTTTAGATATTAAGTTTAATTAAAGTTAACCTACAACACAAATTCTAGTTTTATTTTATTGTGAATCCCAAAGTAAATCGTATCTAATCTTCATTAAGAACATTTTATTTTTCATTTAACTTGTTTAGTAAAAAGTTAATAATATGTAAAATTTTAGAGGTTACGTGAAACTCTCCGACTCACATTGGGCCATAGGTGAACTATGGCCTAAAACCTTGACTGACTCTGCAGGTGGACATTTTTGCTGTGTTATTATAATATTCATCATCAACAGCTCCTAACCATCTATTGCTAAACATTTTTCTGTATGGCTGCTTTTCTAAGTTTAATGTTAAATTTTGTCAGCGTATTTAAGTGATGCGTACGCGACCGGTCCTTCTGGAATATTCCAGCTTCCATTTACAACAAGCTAAATTCAAATTTATGCGCAAAAGTTGTCTACAGAGATCAAACTTACTCTAGCAAAATATTCTACGACCAGAATATTGTAAACAAATCCCATTGAAAATTGTATGTTGTTTGGACAATCGTATTGTCCAAACAACATTTTATTTTAATATTTTTTGCATTGAGATAATGCTGGTTAGGTAGACGAATTGTTGGTTGGCCATTAACTAGATGGGACGATCTCCGTGCAGTGGCTGGTCCGCTTTGGATGCTAGTAGCAAGGGATCGGTCGTCTTAGCGTTCATTGAGGGAGGCCTATGTTCAGCCACTGCTGAACAGGTTATGTGCATCATTTATCATCATCATCAGCCTTTATCCGGTCACTACTAACTACTAATAGAAATAATTAATGTTGAAAAGTTCAAATATATAAACTAAAACTTTGAAATTTCGTAACGACGTTATAATTTCAAAATGTTCAACGCGCCTAAATAAGTTTTTACTTTAAACTTAGCTCTGTACCTACAATACAGCTTGCTTACACAGAATAATCTATAATAGTTGGGCCTGATGAATAGTAATTTTTAAAAATCTTCCAGGTGCCAAGATAATGTATAGGACTATATATACTTAAGTAGATATATTACTCACTTTGCACGGGGTTATTTTCGTTTTGTCGTTTTACGTATACGACATTCACAACCTCATTGCAGAAGTATTTCTAAATTTTTCTACTCTCCATACATATACGAAGTAACATATGACTCAGAAGTAAATTTATCTGTGACAAGAATAAAATATTGGACATAAGCTCAAATCTTACGACATGTAGTATACAATAATTTATGTTTGTATACTATTGTTTTCTCTTCTATACGGTTTGCGTGTATTCACAAAATTATTTTTATATATTTCTACCATAACATTTTACTGTCGACTACACAGTAATAATTTCTAGACGTATAATTATAACCAAAAGCTATAATCCCAAGAATTTTGAAATATACTATAACAATAGATAATTTTCTCGCTATTGTGCTCCTCGTTTATTCCACACAGCTCAATTAAATGGAATGAGGCTACTATATTTCTAATCCTACTAATATTATAAACGCGAAAGTTTGTAAGAATGTATGGATGTGTGTTTATTACTCTTTCACGCAAAACTACTTAATAAAATTTTATGAAATTCTACAATAATATAGCTTACATATTAGAATGTTTCTATAGACTATAATTTATCAACGTAGCCCCACGGCGATGAGAAGTACGCTGTTATTCTAAATCATTTGAAATATAGATATGCAAAAATTAAAGACTGGATACTGATTGCTGGTGGGATAATCAGTGGAGGCACCTTCGGAGACTTTCGGGAAACTCCAAATAGATGGCACGACGATCTACGTCTTAGTACGGACGACGGACCTTTTTTCTTTTGATGTCGCAGTGGAAATCCCTTTCGGACCTTACCGGGACCTCGGGTAGGTGCACTGGCATGTGTTGGGACTCGTATTGGGGTGCACTATCCCACTAAAACCACTGCGAGCGCCTTCAGTCGCTTTTTCAGGGTTCCGGATCCGCAGGCAACAGGAATCCTCAGCGACAGACTGGTCCCGGCGAGACGGACGAAGGACCTAGTTGGATGCCAGTAATAAAAAAAAATATTTAATGAGTACAGAGATTTTTTAGAGCACCAAAGCTAGTCCACTGAGAAAACCCGGCGAAACAAACTCAGTGAAACTCATGTGCACGGGTAAAGGCCCATTACCGGTAGTACCTAATGAATGCAATAAATCAACAATAATGAACGCTATATTGTGTGACATGTAAATTTTAAAAAAGCTGTTTTTTTACAAATTAAATCTGCGAAAACAATAAAAGCACATGAAATCTTTAGTTTTGTACGCAAAATACACAATTCTAGTTTGACATTACAGTGGTATTACTAGCTAGAGCTTATAGCGTAGGCTTTATCGCTAAATGAATCACAGACTTTCCTGCTAGGAAGCTGAGGCCACATCCAAATTGGCTGCTTTTTAGGCATGCGCAGTACAAACTAATAGAGATAACGAAGAAATACACAAATCTGTTAATTCTACGAAAATGTTTAATTTTTATATACAATAATAGCCTATATAATTACTACACATTTACTATTATATTTGTTGCTAAAACAATTTATCTTTTAATAACTATTTTACTTAATTTCGGCAATTACTAAAATTTTAAAAACTATTAAAAAAATCGGTTGTCTGTAAAGTCGGTTTACTGACGATTAGTTGAACGTGACAACTGACAACATCATAAGAACATACTGATGGGCTATTTGTGCCTCGATGCTCGTCCCGCGCTCTCGCTTGCACTTCAGGCCTTAAATGGAACGCCTCAGGGCGAGGTAACTCCGCATGAGTCATGATTTTTCATGCGTGCAGCCGGCTCCATCGAATTATAAGACGTTGTCACGTCAAAAAATAGTACATCCTAAGAGCACGCATAAGTAGCAAAACGAACACTAAAAGTTCGTTAGAAAAAAAAATAGGTGTGTGTGCGATTCACACACGATAGAAGTGAAACACATGTTAAATGCTCAAATACTCGTACAAGCAAGTATTAATCAGTGTGCAATATAAATCCCTACACACCGGCATTTGCTCTCTCGCTCTGGCTCATTAATTACAGGCGACTATATGGGATAAAGAGGAGAGACCAATAATATAAAATAATATGTATATTTCTGTTTCATTCTTTGCCGGCTTCATCCTACACATTTTTGTATTTGTGTCTCCTACCTGTCGTTTTTCCCGTTGCATCCGGTTTGAAATCACAACGATTCTAAATAAGTTTCACTTCAAAAATTGACTGTTATTATATCAATTTATATCTTAGCCTATGTCCTACGTAGACGGTTCAAAGAGAATGCGAATGCGAAGCGTCGTCACGCGAATACAATGCGATGTTGTACGCCGTACCACGCCGCACACCACGTGCATTTGGTCACGTAGGACGCTTAGATTTTACAGTTTGTTGTTTTCGCGCAGCGCCGCGCCGCTTCGCGTTCGCGTCTAGATCGCTCACGTAAGACGTCGCCTTATCCAATGTCTCGATAGCGTTATTTCACATTCCGATCATAGTGAGAGTGGTTTTGATACCATTCTATAGAAGAGAGGCTCTAATTTGATACGTTCTAGAGTCAAAAATGTTAAAATTAAGTATCTTGTACAATCAAAAAATTATTACCAAATGTAACTTGTTATACTAGTATAGTAGTTTCTATTTAATTTTTTGTAACAGAATATTTAAAAAGATTAGTTCCACTGAGTTTGTTTCGTTGATTCTTTTCAGTAAGCCTGCTTTGGGTACCGGTGGTAGACCCATTTGATGTTCAAAAAGATACTTTGATTGTACTACGAGCTTGAATAAATACTCGTATTTTGAATATATATTTTTTTGATTTTAACTTTGACTTTAAACCACATTTGGTATCCCCGTAATTATCATTAAATTAGTGGTCATAAGGTCACTTAGCTCTACGCTTAGTTCTCAAATTCGGTCAGAAAATTCTTTCGTCTGATTTTGCTCCAGCTATTCAACTAATTAAATTCAACTAAGCGTGTCTAATGCATTATGTTATACTAATTTTAAAATGAGAAAGTTACATAATTACGTTATTATAGATACAAATTTTGTATTGTAAGTTGTAACGCAAGTCTCGGGTCGAAATTTTGCAATATGTTAATAGAACTATGATAATGGATATTCCACTGTTATTGGATTTGCAGATTACTTTCGATGTGCAATGAAGGCCATGATAGCTGATCCACTTTGAAATGCCACCATGTCTTTTGTTACTTGGTTATGCCTACTTCTAAACGTGTAAATCAAAGAGTTGATCGTGATGATAATAATGATGATGATCATCATCATCAACCAGAGTTAAGAACACCAGACATGAGTTCAGTTACATGGTTCACTACTAAACGATAATACAATAAAAAGCATACAGGTTTCCTTAGGATGTTTTCCGTCACCGGTGTGCGAGCGATGATCTTACGTCTAAGGTGCATGTTATAACTGTCATTTTAAATTGATATAATACTAACTGTTGTACGCAGCTTCGCCTGCGTCAACTAAGATTTGAAACGAGTCCTTAACTTTTTGAAAATTTAATATAGCCTCTGTTCACCGGGGACAGTGTAGCTTCCCAACAGTGAAAGAATTTTTTAAATCGGTCATGTAGTTTCGGAGTCTATTCAATACAAACAATCAAATCTTTCCTCTTTATAATATTAGTATAGATTACAGTCATTCTTTCGTTAGACCTACTTATGTCTCCGATGAATAATATAAGAACTAGCTGCTAAGAGAAGATTTATATTGCCTATTTTAGGCATGTAACGACTATGTGAGAAACCTCATTTATTAATAGCAACGTGACGAAGAATCTTATTCATTTAATAATATCATTAAATAATATCTTATTCATGTAATCGTCTCAACCCGGTTTATGCAAAAAAATTAGTTTAGCGTCAATAAGCGATTTTTTTTAAATCTCCCTAAAAAAATCGCTTAAACGCACTTTCGATAAAGTTTTATCGGAGTATGAAACACGAGCCATTCATGTTTATCGTGCGAAGGTTATCCGGGCCTGTATTTTTAGATGTCTTCAATTATAGTACCCACAAGCTCCAAATATTTTATGTCCGTTGAATCATACAGTCCGGCCTTTTTATGTTTAAAGGGCGGAAAACATTTTTGTGTGTGGAAATACAGAAACATTGCTTAATACTGTTGTAGGGATACACCGGATTTTTTAATGTTATAACATTGAATGAAAATATTCATGGATCCACTCAATCAATTCAAATCAAATAAAGATGCAGATGTAAAGATTTCTTACTTCTTTAATTCTTAATTTTTTTAACATTTCTTTTAATCCATTACTTTAAAAATATATATTAAATTTTAGTCAGTTTTTAGTTAACTTGTCAAAGCATCTATCTAATATGCGGCACTAACTGTGTGGTCCTAATTACTATTCTCATTAGGAACCAAATAGTGAAATTTCTGGACTCTGGAGTATGTAGGCGGTCTCGCTTACCTCATGAGGGTCAAAACTTTTCCGCCCTATTGCACATGTTAATTACATGGCTAATATATTAGTTAAAATATTGAATATTTTACGTAAACTAAATTGGAAAATGGCTTTTTCCAAATAAGGATTGATTTCGGTAGACTAAAAGAGTTCTGAAGCGGAGGGCATATAAAGACGGAAGGTCGATCGGCTTAAGTGGGTCCATAGTATCCGTGTTTACGCAAGTTTACGCAAGTCAGGTCCCCGTTGAATGCGAGCGGCAAGGGATCGGTCATCTTGGCGTTCATGAAGGAGGCCCATGTTCAGCAGTGAATGGATAAAGGCTGATGGTGATGAAGTGGCAATGACGGTTGCATTGACATTTATTGGAAAAATGTGTTCATTAGAAGATTGAAAAGTGGTGATGATGATATTGACAAATTCTCTTAACTGGTAATGTTAGACTGGTTCAATGCAACAGAAAATTCATTTTTAAAACTTTGAGATTCATATAAGAAAAATTACAAGTGTAAAAGGAACGTGTACAAAGGATGAAGAGATATACAACTTTAAGCTCAATAGAAAATTCAGAAATATATTTTAGAATTACGGATTAATATAAAACCCTGGAAAAGGAGTTTTAGTCAAAAAAAGAATACTACGCAGGCAAAGTTGAGAGTAATAGCCTTAGAATAAAGCTAAATCATTCCAAAAGCTCTTACAAGAGCTGAACGGGATCGTATCAAAGCTTTTTCTGGCTGCCGGAGTATTCCAAGGCAGAATTTTAATAGCTTTTGTCCGAACTTACTTAATCAAAAAACCTTAACGTATTAACGATTATGATTTCTGTACATTATAATTAAGTTATTCATGTCGTAAATCAAGAACCTTCGCGAGTTTTTTATGTAACTTAGAGGTCAAGCATATTGGAATTGATGGCTATTTCATGTGTGTACTCACTGCTTGATGGCATAAACATACGTTTATGGCATCTTTTGATACGGTTACATAAATTTAATTTTCAATTCGCGCTAACATCGATCTAATGTACCTTATATGGTATTCTTGATTGGAACGATAATTAAATAGGCTAGCTTGTGGACCTAGCCAAAATGCCATTAAGAAAGCGTTAGCGAAGTTCGAAAATGATAAAATGTATGGGATTGACATAAGACCGCGCTTAATCACGTGGTCCATCCTATACATTTTATAATTTCGAACTTCGGTAACGCTTTCTTAATGGTATTTTGGCTAGGCCCCCTGTTGGTCTAGTGATTAGTGACTGCTAAACCAGAACTTCGTGGACTCAATCCCCAGGACAAATGGGCCTTAGCCAATCATTGATTGTGGTTGGCGAATCTTCTTGTAAAAACTTTCTGACAGTCCGACAAGTGTTTGAGAATTGCAGCTTTTTGCACTGTGTGTGTATTTTCATGTAGATCTATTGTTTTCAATGCTTATATGTGGTATTTAGGGATGACTTCTGTACTGGAGAGCATCAAAAGTACGATCAAGCAAGTCAAGCTAGCTGATCACTGCATTAACATCCTTGGATTTAGTTGTAGTTCGACCTACCCTCCGTCTTATCAAATGTCACCACTCAAGAACTTATTGAAGGGGAGCTTCTATACGGACTATATGGACGCGCTTCTCATATTCTTTCGCCATGCAGCCATTTGATACGTGCGCTAAGCACTAGTAAAATGGCTATTAGATTTTATTTTCCCTTTTTTGGGCGTCTGTAGATGATACCAGAAATTATTATCATATCGACTCAACTCGGTGAAAAAATCGCATATACCTAATTTTAAACAATACTATTCATATTCTGTTTTTTGCTTAGATAAGTACTATACAATATAGTTTTATAAGTCTGATGAGTTCGTATGTGCTTTTCATAAACCCATCCGATTTAGAATTCGTTTATGTGTGCAAGCCTTTTTATTGAGTAAAGTTTTGGGTTATATCACGAAACACACATTATTTATATTTAACGTGGGCCGCCGTTGTATTTTTTGTCTGTCTAGCTTTATTTAATACGTATTTATATATTGCGAAGAAGAAAATATTGTGCCTATTTTAGCTTGGCTAGCCATATAGTAAAGTTCCAAGAGTAGACTAAAGTAATTTGTTAATCAAATTAATTTTATTTCACATCAAAACATTCATTATTTGTTCACACTGTCAATGCTATATAGACATGTAATTTTGTAATGCAATGTCAGGGAGCATAAAATGATGAAAAGATTTTTATTTACACATAGTTTCCGTAGACTTTTTCGAGAATGGTTTGTATAATTTACTATCGACTTTTAAACTTTGACCACTATACAATCTATACATACATATCCTTTAAACGAGCAATTCTTGCAAGTTTAGTATACATGGAGTTTCGGGGGCTATAAATCGATATAGTTAGGGTTTATTTTTAGAAAATAATGTTTAATTTGTATTTTAATAATCAAATTTACTAAGCAAAGCTCGGTCATCCGGGTACTAATATATTATATCTGAAAAAAAAAAGTGTCACGGTGCTTATGGTCGAACTCCTCTGAAATTGCTGGACCAGTTTGTATGCGGTGTGTTTGCTAAGAGAAAAGCACGTACAGTAACTATAAGTTTTCTCTATAAATAATTTATAAATCAAAACAACATAATATGTACTGTTAGATAGTATATTGTGTAATGAGACCGACTTCAAATTTCACAATTTAAAATTACAATTCTAAATTACATTAGTAGCAAAACCATTTATGTTCAGCTAATTATAAATATTATTAAAGTTGTTTAGTTTGATTAACGCAATTAAATTATTAATTACCAAATTTATAACTTAATTTAATAAATTATCAATCAATTAACTGAATGGCTTACTACGGCAATATCATTATCAATCATTGGAATGTTAAATTAATTGATAAATATTTGTCGACTCAGTACTGCGATATGTTAGGTGTAAAGATAGGAAATATAATTTTGATGACGGACAAAGAGAGCAAATTATAAATCTAATTATGCAATTAAAAATATACCATAGACAAAATGTTAACAATAGGATGGATTTGTTGTGCCGCACGCTCGCATGGTTAACCAGCTTATTTCTTCCGACAAACAGCATTCATATTTTTTTCCAAATTCTAGAAAAAATAGTCTAGACAAACCTAACTAGTGACACTAACACTTATACTCGTTTTTGAATGTATCAGGAGAGGCCAACTAACATTTTAGAGAAATATTTACATAACCTTTTTTAATATCTTTATCGTGAACTTATTCCTCGATTGTTTAAATAGTCCCCTGTCTGGGGCCAAATTCATACATTTGAATTTATTCCAGACATTACAATATATTTATGGCAAATACTTCATTCATATTTATTTAACTGACGCGAGCCTATCTTCAGCTTGTTGCCGTAACATAAATTACCATTATAATTGCCAAAATCGACCGTAAATCACGAATGTATCTTACAGACCATCTTATGAGTTGAGAATATTTACTAGACTCCCCAAATGTGTTCAGTACCAAGCGATAAAACGCTGCTGTGTTTACGTCATCATCACCAGTACCTTTGCAACATCATCGTTATCATTATCATCTTCTTCAGCAGCATCATCTTCGTTATCAATCTGCCTTCCAATATTCTAAAAAAGCCCCTTAGAATGAACATCACGACGGTCGATTATTAGCCCCACTCAATTAGTATATGCCAACCTTGATCTGATTTACCATATAAGTATTAAACACCTACACGCAGTATTATACTACAATTACTTAACCTCTGAAGGCCCAACAACCTTATTTACAGCATATTATAATCGTTTTAACGAAAACCACAGCCAAATCAAATGTTATTAAATGCAAATAAGAACTTCTAAGCACTGTTTGAACACTTTAGTATAGGAATATTGTCATAGCAAGTTTTATTTGCTGTAGCTGCAAGCGTAGATTTTTTTGAAATAATACTAATAATATAGCAGAAATTACTTCTTCTTTTTACGGGTTGGCTTCCAGTCTAACCGGATGCAGCTGTCTGACTCCACAATCCATGGTCGGGTAATACGGTACCCTGTGATAAGACTGAGACAGACTTTCGGATTTTTGACGACCCGTAGTGACTGTAAAAGATCCACGAATGTCAGACCAACGCGGTGTTTCCCGAGACACGGGGAAGTCTGGGTAATATGGTCACCCTTCACTGGTCAATTCTTTAGAGCTTCCGATCTTAACCTATTACTACTTTTTTTATCAAATAGCAAAAATTAATTCAAAGAGGAAAGAACTTACCTAGATGATTAAAAATGTTTGCATTTGTAATGCATGCTTATTTTTATAGTCATGCTCGATCAACTTATAAGCTTTCATCATCAGTAGGTAACTGAAGACATATTTATCGTTTCTTAAAATTTACTGTTTTGTATTATTTACTTGTAAAAATGTATGTTACTTGTATGATAAAACAGAGTAAAGAAAGCTCTTTCAATCATACTGTTCTCTGTTCTAATTACATCACTCGGAGCTCATCAAAGTTTAATACACGGTTCGCTTCACATAACCATTCATGTCACATACGTACTAATTTGTACAAATACAATTTATTACGCAATCTACAGTTGATGCTTGCTTATCGGATGAGTAACTATTGTTTGAATTACAATTATCATCATCATTATACTCTACTTTTGACGTTTTCCGCTAGATACGCAAAGACGTATCTCCCGCCACATATTTTCGAAAGCGTTTTAATTGGGTGAGGACCTCTTCCCACCGCTAGCTTTCACCACCGCTCCTGTAGCCTTTGACAGCGGTAGCCACCAAAGTATCCCTGGAACAATCAAAACGGGACGCAGAGGCTTGTTTCCCGCCATTTATATAATTATCTAGCAGCGCCCCGCGGTTTCACCCGCGTACTTCCTATTCCCGTGGGAGTACGGTGATAAATTATAGCCTATGTGTTATGTTGATGCTATATTATTTTAAAGTTTTATCAAAATCTATTCTGTAGTTTTTACGTGAAAGAGTCACAAAATCACTTTACTCTATGGTAACAAACATCCATACTCACAAACATTCGCGTTTATAATAGTAGTAGGATATAAATAATTCGCATCAATTCCCGTTTATACTTTGTACTCACGTTTCTTGATTTTTCTGTTATGGTTTTTATTTTGTCGTTGACAGCCCTAGGTTACCTTGCTAGTGAAACAAAAAAAGAGACAGGTTTAAAATATTATCAATGTTTAACAAAAAATTGTAACTTGTATTTACTTATATTATATATTATCTAATAAAATGTCGCTATTTTGTAATCACCCGTAGTTTCTACCGTGAAAGGATAATCCGCGAAAATTGTTCCTTTAATAACTTTTATATTATCCTCGAAGCTCGCGGTATTACTTAGTTTCGTAGCGCACCTAGCCCTTTACGTGAGGACTTAAGTTATGAACTTAACTACAATCGTGTCTCATACTGCTTTACTACGGTAAAAGTTATGAACTAAACTACAGTCATTTCTTATACGCCATTACTTACACTACACTTACATACTTATGAGTAATTTACCCAAGCTGCTAAAGCCGTGGAAAACATGTTTTCAAAAAGCAATTTGTACGATTATTTTAGGTATCCTAAAGTATATTACTCCCAAGACATATAATTTATTGAAAAAGTTTGCACAGTAACAATTTCGAATTAATAAAGCAATTTATACTTTTATTAGTGCCTCTGAGATTGGCTCACTTTTGACAACTTGATAAATAGATTTTGTGGAACAGTCGTTAGATAGAAACAGCTGTTTTAATTTGTTTTGTCATTTCTTAATTTGGTGCTATAAATAAAACTAAAGTCACTTTGTTTTTTTTTTAAGACATGAATTTAGATTTTCATTTTCAAGGTCTGCTGATAGCAAAATTATTATCACTAAAAAATCTAAAAGTCTCTACTCATTTACGTCCTCGGCTGGACTCAGTTTTCTAAGCGAAAAGACAGCCCATCCTCTGCTACTTGCATCGAAAAAGTGCCGACCAATGCTACATGCGTAAATTAATTCATCATGATTATGGCCCACCACTGCATGAACCACGAAGTAACATTTATAGCGTTAACGTCATAGCGATCGATATCTGGCACTCGGCCAGGAATTTTGAGTTGTTTCAAACAGTTCACATGCGAAATCTTCGCATATACTAGTAGCAATGTTCATACAACAATTAATCCCATGATTACCTGCTTTTATCCGACGGTGGTGAGGCAGAGATCCGCCATAGGTACAAACCCGACGCCATGAAGCCGTGGAAGTCACACTCCACGGCTGGCGGGGGGCAACCCCCCATTTATTAGAGTCACAGGGTGATCCAACCGGCTCACCCCACTTCCTATGACGCATAGTCACTAGGACCATTAGCATAGCTCCAACCGGAAAAAAAAAGATTACCTGCTGATTGGTAATAGAGCTAAGTTTTCTATGATAGTTGGTAAGGCTAACGAGATACATGCCAGAAAATGCCCAACACGCCCATGAACGATTAGCCTGAGGTTATCCCTGGCTACTTATTTATGTATCGCAATATGTTAAGTATCGGTGCCAGTAATTATTCTACCTATCTTGCCATTCCCTCCGAAACACAGAAAAGCTATTTTACTGGAGCAATAATATCCCTTCCACCTGTAAATAAGTAAACATTTTTGGCATTTGCGGATTCCGAATTTATCTTTTAGCATTGGTTATACCATCTTTCTGAGGCTTTCTGAATCCCCTTGCTAAGAGACAGATATATTGCCAAACCGCGTTACGTCACTATTTTCTGCTTTGCTTACGTCACTAAGATTTTAGATTGGGAAGAGTTGTGCTCCGTGAATGTTTCCTTAACGATTATAGGTTTAAGCAATGTATATTAATTTATACTCCTTAAAATAGAGCTTAGGCAAAAACACCACACACAAACATAAAGTAATTATATTAATTTGATATGAATAGATATTATAATCCCTTGTTCACATTTTTGTTTATATTTATTTATTTTATTATACGTTTATTACTTTTCTTAAACGGACAATTAAGTTTTACTATCTGGCAATAGAAATTGTTCATCGCTTTGGATGAGGGACGATTAATCATTATTGATGAAGCAAACACAATTAATTGGCAACTATTTTGTGGTACTCTTGATATATTATATAACCTTTAACTTATTTCAAAGAATACCAGTTAAACTATCTAGAGAAACATGTTCAAAATCTTTTCATTTAAAAGTTTTGTGCAAAAATTTAAACAGTAAATTAGAAACGCATAAAACAATATTGTATATTGTTAGTTAATAGCGCTAAAGTGATGAAGAAACTCGGTACCGAAAACACGATGGAACGATCGAATACTTTAGAGTTTACACCGAATTCCACTTGAAAGCTTAGATAGATTACAACTCCTTTAAGAGTTAGCGTTTAATTCAGTGACCAAGACGCCTCAACTCACTGTAAATTAATTAATTCTTTGATAATTATTTATATTTCAAATGTAGGCATTGAATCTTCAAGTGTATGTTTATTTGGTGTGCAAGAAATGAAATTCATTCAAAGGTAAACTTTTATTAGATTTATGCAACACGTGAAATGTATTAAACGTAAGGCCCCGTTTGCACGAGCGCTTATTTTCGATGATTAAAAAAACGATTCCATGACCCATGTATATTTTATTCACAAAACGCGCTTTACAAGTGCGACGTTTTTTTATGAAGCGCTGTTAGATTTTTAACGCTGTGCGATGCAAATTAAATAAAATTGAGCACGGGGATCTCGTAACGCCAACGTCAGAATTCAACGTAACGATTATTGAGCGTTAACAGGGCCTTACATCTCAATGATATCTCAAAATGAACGTAACTTTAGAAGCGATGGCGATCTCCGTGCAATCCCAAGTTGTTCCACGTTATATGCTCATAGCAGATCGGCCGTTTTAGAGTTTTTAAAAAGCATAGAGTAGCAATGAATAGATCTGGTGAAGACGATGACCCCTCCATGGTTTAGGCCTTGTCGTGACGGTAGAGCTTAGTAGCCCAGCACCTTGGGCGAAGCGAATTGAGCTGAGGAGCTTTTTGTACCCCTCTTATAAGAAGAGGGGGCAAAAGAGCAGGGGGCAAGGTGTGAGGACGGGAACCTCACCTCATTCTAGTGTCCCGACGTTGGTGCCCTGTTGCAAGCAGATCCGGGGCACTTCACCAAAGGCAGCATTGGTGGTAGGTACTTGCCGGGTTTTAGTGAGTAGAGCTGCGTTCACCTACTAGCTTTGGGGCGCAGAGTCCCACATACCCGCCTGGGGAGCTCCCACCCACTCCCCAGCGGGATGCGTCAGCACATTTCCCGGCGTAAAAGAAACAAAAAAAAAATGGTCAAAACGATGACGATAAAACGCAGACTGAAGTGCGTAAACTATTTACATTGTGCAACCTATATCCTTGCGTGTAAGTACTTACATTCTACAATTAAACATAAAGATTCTTCGGTCAGCTTCGGTCAGCAGTGACCGGCGCCTTGAACTATACGATCGTGACCTCTGATTATTTAACCGTTACTAAGAATATTTTTAGAACAAGCCTACAATATTTTTATATTTTATCCACTTACAATCTTGTAGGCGCGATTTTTTTTTGTTTCAAATTAAAATAAACCCATCACATTGAATCCAGAAGTTTACATAACCCATATTCTATAGACAATAAAATATGCTGAAAATAATAGCAGTGAAGTAAATAACAAATATAAAAGCTTAAAATGATTCTAAGCGGACAATCATTTTGCTGAAATGTGTGGCTCCATCAGAATAGCCAGCAACATTGCCAGCAATGACAGACTACGCAATATACATGAAAAATATTGGTATGGCTCTACCATATATACGCATGTTTTGTATGGTCGACGTGTAAACGGTTCGCTACATAGAAATGTTGTCGATAGAAATACAATAATGGCTGACAATGATGCCTATGATGATATGATCATCATCATCAATGATACCATTTTTTATTTTAACTTTATGACCAACACCACATAATTTTTTTATACAATATAGTAAAAATTCTAAAAATGTATTGTTATTTCTACGATAGATATTAATATATAGACATACAGACTTATTTGCCTTTCAGCAAGTACTCAAAGAGCTAATGAAATGTTTTATGAAGTTTACTCATTTTTTTATGAATTTCACATTTTTCAAGCTTACCTTTTCCAACCGAGCATCGGATCAACAAGATTTTTTGCATCCAAGTACGGAGTAGAAAAAAGGTTAACATTAACGTGGCTTTTATCATAAGAACATTTTATTTCCGAAAGCAAATAAAATAAATTATAATATTCTCGCAAGACTTATAACGCAAAAACTATTATTTTTTATAAAAAAAAATCCTCACTTCGCTATATTATAGTCATGCGTTTAGCTTAGATAGTTACTATAGGTATTATAGGTCTATGAGGACTTTGTTCCTCTTTGAATCCTCACGAAGAGACATGTTCCCTTATTCGATCCACAGTATATAGTGAGTCTCAACTATGTCCAGCGACGATGGTCCAGCAGTGGGACATATAAGAGTCTGTACTTTATTTTTTTATTGCAACCATACATAGAAAAATTGTAAGAAATAAATGAATGAGATGACAAACAAACGCATTGCTATCTAAATATAGTTCCGATTGGCAGAAATACCACCTCAATTTTTTCACGCCTTTATGATTGCATATCTACGCCCCCAGATCCACTTTATGACGTGACCTTTTCAAAACGTTCACTTAAAACTGGGGCGACCCAGGTGAATGTCTATGCAATCAATTATTTTTAATCAATACTATTAACTAGGTAAAGATCAAAGGCCGAACTTTTACTCAATATTGTGTCAACTGTCCAATCAGGATGTTTAATTTATACTATTCATTTACACGGGGTATACAAACACCAAAAGGCTTTCCTGTTAGTATTTTTAAACAAGATGAGGCACTTTTTTATTTAAGGCAAATTGAGTATCGGTTCCCTGGTAGTAGGTCATCTGTTGCTGGCCTTTAAAAAGTTTGGCCTTTTCTTGAATCATCACAATTAGTACCTACATAAAGTGTTTGTCAAATAAACGACGTCGTGGGGACTGCTTAATAGCTGCCGGGCAGTCCCTCCTATATCTGAAGAATCTGGCCTTGCCTGGGCCAGTCTGTCGCTGATGTGATCCTGTTGCCCCTCACAAAGCGGCTGAATGCGCTCGCATTGGTTTTAGTGAGGTAGTGCGCCCGAGTGCCTACCCGAGGCCCTGATATGGTGCGAAAGCATTTCCACTGCGACAAAAAAAGTCTGTCAAGTTTTAAAGCATAAAGCTAATGACAAAATTAGTAATAAATTAGTTTGTATAAAAACAGTATAATGAAGTAGATTATTTTAACGGTGGTGAAGATTATAATTGGAATTCTAACTAGCTCAAATTCTTCACGCATATTTCAGTCTCGTTAACTTTTTCATGCAAGACCTAATTTCTAGCCCCGCCAACAAATATTAAAAGCATCGTACATATTGTTTTAAACACTTTTATTATTAAAAATGTAACTCTATTAGTTTAAAATGTTAGGCCAACGTGATTTTTATTCGAAATGTTTATTTAACCCTTAACTTCGGAAATATTTACAATTTTCATGTTTTCGTAGTGTCAACATTGCTCCCTCGGTGTTAAGGGTAAACACGCGAGGGAACCTATATTCTTGAATTAAAAGTTATTTCACAGCAAGTGCATATCGTCTGCCCACATTGTATGCTTAGTCTAGTCGGGATATTTATTTTAATACTTACACAACTTAGGTATCTATAAAATATTTACATATTTTCTTATATAATTTTTATTCTTTTAAGAAATCAGTGCATCCTTTCCAAATGTGTTACAATATACTTGTATAGATTTCTATGAATAATGAACCTCTCTTGGTTGTTATTATATCAATTTACTTATAACTTGTTGTGTAAAAAAAACTATGTCGTTGATGGAAGCTTGAACTTGACTTAAAAAAGATTTAATTTTATAAAGGAAGGAAGGAAAGGAACAATATTTATTGCTTCCTTGAAGGCTCAAATATCTAATGCGTACTCAAATTAAATCTAAATAACTTCATTAAAAAACGTGTTTGAGAGTTGGTTTATGATTGTATTATCCGGTTTGAGAAAAAAGTGAACGGTGTGGGGCGATGATGACGATTGATTATCGGCTGATGTGTAGATTATATGAATGGATTAGGCTACTCATAATAACGGTCCAGGATTCGAATCCCGTTAAATGAAGAAATAGTTCACAAATACATCTTTATATATTTTATTAACCAGATGGGAAGACGATCTCCGTGCAGTGGCAGGTCCGCGTTGGATGCGAGTGGCAAGGGATCAGTCGTCTTGGCATTTATTGAGGGAGGCCTATGTTCAGCAGTGGACGGATAAAGGCTGATGATGATGATGATAATATTTTTTAAAAAATACTGTCGAATTGTGTAACGCCTCCTTGTTTGAAGTCATGTAAAAATAGATGTAAGTTCGTGTGTACAACATTCCTAAAATAATGAATGGATTATAATAGCTTAAATGGTTATAGACGGTTATAGTTACGTATATGTGTGTACGTTATTGTGCTGATAAGTTACATAAAACTAACATACCAAATAATATTCTCAATTCAAAAATCTCTGTTCCAAATTTGGTGTACACATAACAACACACTCTCGTGCCCACAGACAAACAAGATTGCCGGCGGTTTCCCCTAATCGTTGCGTAATTCGTAACGTGTGGTGTATTGTTTGTTTATCTAAGGACCGCTTCTATGTATCTCTGAGCAAAAATAATTATTTTGTAATAATTAATCATAGGTCCTTTATTATAAATATTATTTTAAGTCTACATTAGTGAAAATATATTTATTTCGGACACATATTTCTCCTGGTGGTAGATGTCGTAGAGTTGATGTCGTTACATAAAAAGTTAACCTAAGACTACCCCAGGCATATCGTCTGGCGCCCAGCACACGCCATTGCACCTACCCTAGGCCCTGTTAAGGTCCGAAAGGGATTTTCACTGCGACAAAAAAAAAAGAAAAAGGCATGTCATGAACATAATATCTCGGTAATATCTCAGTAAACGGTGTCGGTGCCAGTAATTACAATGTTCTGAAATACTTAAAAGTTTTTATACTATTTTACTATTTTTATATTATATACCTGCGCGTTACGACGCCACTAACTAAATCGTGGACTTATGCACAAGTTTGCTTAACATCATGGTCATTGTAAATTTATTATTGTAAATTTTAATCATTATCATCATCATGTCTTCCGAACGACGCCCACTGCTTCCTGCGCTGTCCGCATCCATCTGCTTCCCGCAACCTTGATCAGATAGTCAGTCCACCTTGTACACCTGCCCACGGAACGTCGTCCGGTACGCGGTCATTCGAGAACCTTTCCGCCCTTTCTGTAAATTTTTACACATAAATTTTCATAAATTTTCTTTTCCTTGTGACCATTTAGTTTGGCATAATTATGACGCACATGATATTTATTTATTTATTTATATATGTATCATACTTTCCTAAAATATTCAATTTCATGAAGAAATCAGAAAATGTATTTGAATGGCAGGATTTTTGATAGCTAAATTAAATAGGGTTTTATAAAACTCTCGATGATTGATGATGAAATATGCTTTTTTTAATGTATCCTATGTTACATCTAGTACCTCCGAGAATATGAACAAAGCTGATGATGATCAGTTGAGTAGTTTTCGCGTGATAGCATAACAAACGACCCCACTATCACATTTATTATATTCAGGATAACTACTAGTCAAAAATAATATTCTTTATATAAAAAAATCTTAACATAAACCACTAGTCAATGGTACAACTGCATTGGACAATGCGGGCGAACCCAATAAGTGAAGTTCATGATTGTTTAGTGTTTGAGAGTCCTGTGGGAATAGTCCGACGTTAGTACTAAACGGACCTCTTTGGATGCTTTAGGACACAATTTGGAAAGCGCAATGGTATAAGTGGATTGTGCTTTCATTTAAATCATCAAAGGAGTTTCTCTTCTTTGTTGTAACTTTTTGTTATTTTTTAATAAATATTAACCAACAATTACACATTGTTAATAATAGTCGTAGGTAGTTCGAATTTGAATTAAGGGTATGTGACTCGAAGATCCGTGGGAATGGAAATAAAAAATACTTTTGAAATACATACATGACGACATCTATTATATATTTATCATTCAAATTATATGCACTTGGCGGATTAGCCCGACCTTTGACTCAGTTGGCCTTATTCTGATGATGGAATTGAAGTTTCTTCGTGATAAAGCAATAAACTTTTTCCACACACTTAATATGTATCATAAACAAACTTAAAACAATCTGTCAAATCTGTCTATAGATAGTTCAACTCAATTTTCCAGCTATGTATGTGCGCGTCATTACACAGCTTTAATCACTGCCACATAAATCAATGGAGTGACAAACGCACGCTCACATAGTACCGTGCGAGGTTGAATTGAACTATTTACAATTACAAATATGAGCTAACGGTTATTTTATTAGCACTAGAGACAAATTCACCGAACGCCATAAAACAATTTAATTTCAGTACCTCGACTTGGTGATAAGTTTATGATCATATTACCCAATGGTATTTAGCCTCGCGTATAATAGCTCTGATTAAACTTACCTAAGTGACAATTGAGTAAATTATAGTTATAACCACGAGAGCAAACAATGCATGTACTCGTCGAGCGACTACAATTCTATCTGCTTGGAAATCTAACGAGTCTTTGTGTTTGTATGTCTCTTTATAATTTATATCTATTTAAAAGTGCTTTTATTATAATTAGATCGCATTTTCGTTTAAGTATATATTAAAGTTATAATATTATTCTATTAATTTATTGTTCATAGGGCGTAACAAATTAAACATAATATGTCGATGGAATGTCTCGATTAAAACGCATCTTATAAACGCCATGACGCCATACCATCATAAATTTGTCAGAAAAATTGCAGACAAGGTAGTTTCAGCAAAGAAATTACCATCTTACCACTCAAGGTAGATGACCATTAGGCAATCAAATAGTCCTTTATGTAGAGAACTTTAAATTACCAATAAATAAATAATAAACGTACCATTGACGTTCAAACATATACTTCCAATTAGGTAATTTAATAAATATTCTTTTCTAAGTAACGATAAGAAGAAGACATTTTTTTCCTCCTGGAAAGTTCTCATAAGCTTGAACAAACAAGGTATGGGAAAGAGAAACCTATTAAAATATAGTATTTAGTATATAACTATAATTACTATTACATACTTACAATCATAACACAAAGCATTAGCATAAAAAGAATCGGCGAGCCTTGAGGTTTTGGAATAGAAACTATATTATTATATAACAAATGGATGTTAAATACGCTTATAATAATAATATATGATCACTTTAATAGCCGAGACAATAATGGCATAATGGCTTTATTCAGACTAAATGACCTGCCATGGACAACCTTGGATATATTAGTTTCTGTTCGTAAATCGACTAATATAGGCTCAAGTTATGTAAGCAATGGATCAAACTTTCATTATAACAATGAACAGATATCATTCATTAATGATCATCTCTGATCTGGTGAGGATCAACATAATTTATCGCGGAATCTATCTACATCTACACTAATATTATAAAGAGGAAAACTTTGTTTGTTTGTTTGGTTGTAATGAATAGGCTCAAAAAGTTCTGGACCGATTTCAAAAATTCTTTCACCATTAGAAAGCTACATTATCCACGACTATCATAGGCTAAATTTTATTCTGGAAAAATTAGGGTTCCGTAAGATATTTGAGTTTTTCGGACACATGGTGTAAAAAATCAACCAGAAAAGTTACTTATTTTGCGTACTAAGATCCCGTTATAAATCTTAGCTAACGCAGGCGAAGCTGCAGGCAACAACTAGTTTAATAATCAAATTGTTATTCACTATCACGCTTCAATCTCTTACAAGAATACAATATAAACCACAAAAACTATCATTAGAAATGATAATCAATAACTACTAAAGTACATGAAAGTTTATCGTCATCATCATCAGCCACTACCTACTCTACAGCGGAATATAGGCCTCGATCAAAAAACGACAAGAATCCTTTGCCACACGCGCGCAACACCTCGCCTCGCCTGATTTCGAAGAGGAGACCCGTGCCCAGCAGTGGGACATAAAGGGTTGATACTTTTTTTTTATGCAACAGGGACCGGCCAACGCACGGAGATCTTTTTTTTTATGTTGGGTCAACTCACACATGCCCAAACAAGGCAACACCTATTCTTATAATAACCAGACAACTGATACACATACACATATATTTCTAAATATATACATAATATCATAGATAAATTACGCCCAGACACAAAACAAATTATCATGCTCATCACACAAACATTTGTCCTGGGAATCGAACCTGCGACCTTCTGGTCTAGCAGTCAGGGTCACTAACCACTAGACCAACAGACCAGTCAACCAAAAAGTTTTTACCAACTGGTTAATGGTCGACCAAGAAAACGAAAGTTACACAGACAAACATCTCTTCCCGTCATGTCGTCAACTCGATCAATATAACCCAAATTTCGTTGTTAACACATTTTTGACTTAACATAAATACGAACACCGGAACTGTTATGTTGCGAATTTACATACAACTATAATCCTTTTACGAAACAACGAATGCTTTTCAACTGCACGTGGTCTGCATTTTAATAACACATTTTTGGAATTAGGTAAGCATACAGTTTTTAAATCCACTTTACACTAGGCAAAGAGCACAAGCAAAGGATTTTATATTCAGATTTATTTTAGTACGGCCATTTTAAAAGCTCGCATGAAAACCGTAGCTCACTTTTAGGTTGCGTCTTAAGAACGAGACTGTATAAGTAAGTGTTCTACGTCTCTGTAGCAACGTTTTATCTTTTTAGCAGTCTGTAGGCATGTCAAAGTTTTATTATTACTAAGATAGAAAAAAATACGGTAAACGTTACCCGTATGAGAGTTTTGTCCAAATAATATATGTTGTGTTGGGCACAGGTCTCCTCCTCAAAATCAGGAATCAGGCAAGGAGGGTGATGGGCCATAGTTCACCGATGCGCCGGCCCAATGCGAGTTGGTGAACTTCACATACCTTTAAAGACTTCTCATAAGGCATGCAGGTTTCCTCGGTGAGCGAGCGATGGTCTCGTGTTTGGGGTGTACTTAGAAATTTAGAAAAAACCCATTTCAAAGCACACACGGGGATTGAACCCGTAACCTCTCACATAAGAGGCCGAATCCACCTACTACTGTACCATCGTCGCTATTTGCCCAAAACATCAACTATATGTCAAAAGCTTTACTAATTCTAGCTAATGATTTGTTTTTCAATAAAAATGTGTCCTATCAAAAACACAAAATTTGAAAAAATTCGACTTCGTTAAAATGTTGCCAATAAAATCAAACTGAAAACCAAATTCTCTTGCTTGCGTAATATAACGATTTGGCGTGATATGTTCGATGACAGCATGCATAGAAAATAATACAAAATTACAGGTTGTACTTTCTTTACAGGTTGTACTTCTAATTGTATTTGAGAGGGTGAATTAAATGAAGTGCGGGACGTCACTGTCACTACGTAGTAATAAAAGAGAAATGGAAAGACGCTGATATGATACGATAGGTATTTCGTGCGAATAGAAATAAATATTATATCATTCCTCGGATGAAATTAGATATTACAAAAAAGTAAATAAGTATATTTCAACCGATAATTACAAACAAAAACTCCTCTAATTAGGGAATATGATAATAATGATTAGTTTTATATTATTATCATTGTTATTCATTTTATCAAAATTTGTTTTCAAACAATATAGACACAAATGCTAGCTAAGATTAATAAACAAAAGGATATAAGGAATTAACACACGGAGAAGGCAAAAAGATTAATAAACATTTTGCGTATGAATCTGTGATGTTACTTTTTTGGTATAAGGATTTTTTTAATGTATTTTGATTTTTTTTAATTACGTATATAATATTTAGATGCTGCCTTATTAAGCTTAGTTTACTACACACTACTATAACTGGCTAAGATACACAACTTGTCGAATTTTTAGTGCATAGGTAACGAGCAGTCTGACCCGCACGAAACACGACAGCATCGCTGTTACTTTATTGGTATTATGTGAGCGAGAAGTACCCAGGTCGTTATGACCCAATTCGTCTGAAATGCAGCTACCTACCTCTTAAACTATAGATAGCCGTATATGCAATAGCCAGGCCCAGTATCGAGAGTAAACGTCTTAGTGTTAATTGAAAAAGGCGTGCTCTTAATAATACACGAAACACAAGCACCGTAATTACTTATCACGATGTTATTAGTGGAAACGTTGCGTGTCAAATTTCATATAATTAACTTCAGCGGTTTGGGCACGGCGGTAAAAAGGAACTGACGAGTGATTTTATACATACAAGTACTCCTGCACATACGTCAATGGAAGTCAATTATGTCAATTGACAGAAGCCTCAAGAAGACTTCAGTATACATGAAGGAAATATTATTAGTTTAATTTGCTAAAACTATACCACATCATGTAGTTTTCTTAAGTTTACGCGAATTTCACTCATTATAATGAAACAACTTTTACGGATTTTATCGCGGTTTATTTAGTTTTTTACAAGCCCGACGTTTCGGAAACTTTACAGCAACCCGTGACCATGGTTGCTGTATAGTATCCGAAACGTCGGGCTTGTAAAAAACTAAATAAACCGCGATAAAATCCGTAAAAGTTGTTTCATTATAACATCATGTAGTATATAGTTAACGGCAATCTGTATAATCCGGTATTTTACAAAATACCTAGGTAATGTTGGCCTATTGGTCTAATGGTAAGTGACCCTAGCTGCTAGACCAGAAGTTCGTGGGTTCGATTCCCACCTAGGAGTCCTAGGACAAATGTTTGTGTGATGAGCATGATCATTTGTTCTGTGTCTGGGCGTAATTTATCTATAATATGTATATATTTAGAAATATATGTGTATGTATCAGTTGTCTGGTTACCATAAGAACAGGCTTTGGCTAGTTTGGGATCAGATGGCCGTGTGTGAGTTACATTATAATGTAAAGAATAATTAACGTGTAATGCTTGAAATACTAGTTAATATTGATAAATAATATTATATTATGTATATCTAAATCTAATTATTTCAAACATTCTCAGTGCATTTTATTATTACCTAGGTGGAGTCTGTGATTGGTAATAATATTCATAATAATAGCTGCTGCTGAATAATATCGAATTGCGATAACATTCATGATAAATAGGCGAGTTTAGGCATATTTAGTATAACAAAGAATAAAATATGTATAATATGCACGGAATTCCGCTTCCATTTAAGAAATCTGATATTCAAATATATAGTTAATGTCAGTTTCCTCATCTATCATGAATAGAATATGTTTTATATCGGCCCTATATATGCTTAAAGTTAAACGAATTGAAAGTGTTTTTTGAATGCAATTTGCGTCTTCCGATTTGAGGTCTAATAGGTTTCAAAGGGAATCAAACCGCGATAAAATCTGTAAAAATTTTGATTCATATCATAAACATAAATGTTACTAAAGTAATTAACTTTTTGATCTGATGATGCCGTTTAATATTGAAAAATATAATATTGATAAATCTATACTTACAAAGGTTTTATTTCGATAATTATTCTTATTAAATAATTATATTATTAATTTAATTATAATATTTCGATATTTGCTCTATTTTACAAGTATAAAATTTATATAATAATATACATTATACTTTAATATACATTAGTAATATTTGTATATAATTGTTGTTCATAGGCCTATATTCAGCCGTGTACAGATAGAGATGATGATGACGATGATACAGGTAATTTTACAAACTTGAAGTTAGGCCTTTTTAGTATAAATAATTGCTATGTCATCCGACTGCCTGCATAGAGGGTAAATTATCTAAATAGTATTGTAACAGACGTGGGTAATAAGGCATCACATTCTCCTAAGGCGTAACATCTCGACCAGCATTGCAACCACAAATTGCTGTCTATATGTGTACAAACCGACTGCAACCACTTCACATCTCAGTTGAATATATTGCTTAGTTATATAATATTATTGAAGATCAATTATATTCTTCACGAGTCAGATGTTAGCACATCTAGCGAACAAGGTAATGGGCGTGAAAAACAAAAACCAACAGACGATAATGACTTGATTATTATGATGATGATTGACGAAGATAATGATTATGATTATAGTTAGAACCGGGCGCCGCGGTGGAGCAGCGCCTTGCTCCACCGCGGCGCCCGGAAAGGCTATGCACGTTTATCAAGCTTCGCTTTGCAAGAATATGTTAATTAATGCGTAGAGTGTTCGGTTGTAGTGAAAACAATTATTAACATTTTATTAAACCTGCATAACCTCCACATGCGCCGCGGTAGAGACGCGCCTTTACGCCTACGATATAACACAAAAACAATAATAAATACATAATTTTAGGTAAGTTACTAGTAACCACAACGACAAAACAAGAACTAAAGTACTTTTAGAAGTTATAATTTTAATCTTTAATGAGAACAAATTATTTTCATAAAATATCTGATGATGTTACTGCATTAACACTTTTTATTCTAGATGTTCTAGAATATGCTAAAGCGTGTTTTAAAAACCGCTCTATAAATTATTACTGCACTTTCACTTACAATAGCATCGTCTCATGTTTTGTAGGATATCCGTGTTAAGGCTCATTCATACAAGACTAAAATATCCCTTATGAATTTATAAATGATTTTATCTTAATTATAACCGTTAATCGAAAGAAATAAGCAATAGATTTTTCGAAAGGGTTTACAAAAGAGCTCTCATTTCTGTGGCTAAAAATATTTAAGTAAATTTATTTATTTATTTATTTATTTAGGTACATCAACAATTGATTATACGTGTGACATTTTCTTACAAAATACATGCATGAATTAAGGAAAAAAACTAACGTATAACAATTACTTACAGATGTACTCAGCATGCATAATTTATAATTATCACCTATTCAAATTAAAGCCTATTCCAATTACATTAATATAAATTACTGGGATATACAAATATTGAATTAATGAAATATGCACAAGAAACACAATAATATACAGACCTTGTTTAAGTAAACTTAATTTACAAAGTTAATTTGATACATTTAATGATCACATAATAAGACTCAGATAATAATCAACAATGTCAAAGCTTAAAATATCTATAATTAATTATTTATTATTGAAATATATAAGGTTCAATATGTGAAAATGTCGTTAAAAGTCCAATAATAATAATTTAAGTAATAAAATGTCAAAATATTAATAAAAAATTAAGGGTAAAATATATATATAATATTATATTCAAGACACGAACTAACATTGAAGTGCAAAACAGACAATTTGACAAAAATTTAATAAATAATAATAAAATAATAATAAAAATAATTATAATAAAAGTAGTAATTATAATGTCATTTACCATGTTTATTAATTTTTTTATATAGAAAAAAGGAAATATTAATCATTAGTAATAATGTCAGATGAGATTGCAAAGTTAAATGCCACATGGGAGTGACATCGGAAAATTTCCCTTCCCTACCCATCCCTGGGAATTGGTGAAACATTCGATAGCCCGCCAGCAAATCAACATACAGAGGCTAACCATAGGTCAACTGATTTGATTTTGTGATGGGTCCTTTTCGAGTTGACAAGTTACCTTATTCCAAATACAAGGTTTGCTAGCACACCACTAAGGTTATTTCATTGTTTTATGTGCCATGCCATGTTCCATGGTTGTTTGGTGAATTAAAACTATTTATTTGAATTTGAAGAGATTCTTATAATAAAAAATATCTCGTTTCTTTTCTATGTTCAATCTCTATTCAATTGACAAATTCGTGAGATATAACAAGATTTGATTTAAATCCGAAAGGAAAATAATTTGTATTTTATGTTTTTGACACAACATAAAATACAAATACAAAAGAAAAGAACTGATTTTAATGAAAAGTATGTCTGAACCACCACTACCAAAATTCCACATTCATATTGGTCACACTTCACCAGTTAAGGAGCTAAGGTGGCATAGAACTACCTATATACATAAAGCTCAAACTTGTAACGTTCGTCTATTTGCGTCGGCGTTAAAATAAGCAATTATTAATTCATGTTATTTATTTTTTTATTTAAATTTTATTTAAATTTTTTGTTAATATTTTTTAATTAATAAATAAAATACAAGGAATAAAAATCGATCTCGTCGAATTTAATCTGAGATTGTATTCATTCTTCTTCGTATATTAAGTAGCATTTTAGTAGAGATTAGAAGCGTTCTTGTTATCTAACAACAAAAAAGTTGAGTTGTTGAAGTAGATGCCAAAATAGTTGGTGACCGGCAGCTTTTTGCTTGCGTTCATTTTCAGAGAGCTTGAATATAGATAATATTCACATGAAATCCTTATACTTATCTAAGCAATAATATTTTAATATTTGAAATATTGTGTGGCCACAATTTGTTCATTTAATCTATTATAGGCCTCAATAAAACTCGAAATTTAATTATTAAGTAAACTTATTTAATAGCTAATATTTGACTTGATCGGATAATTCAATAATTTTCACTATTACAATGTTAATGTTAGTGTTTTAAGTCTGTTGAAAATATGAATAGATTATCTTTGATGGTATTAATTTAATGGAATTTCAACAGTGCAAGAATTTAAACTGATGTCAACTAAAAAAGGGACAAAGTATGGTACGTCGCACTTCAAATCATAACATTTTTCGCTATATGAATAGCGAACTTTTGGGTATAGGACATAAAAATCTATATCCAAAGCTGATTTAGATCTACTTAATATTACAAATGTATCTTTATATTTCACCAATAGTCAAATAATTTTTGCAATTACTTATTATTATTAAATTATCCTACTTGTATTATAAACATGAAAGTTTTTAAGTATGAATGTTTGTTACTCTTTCAACTAAAACCTACTGAATGGATTTTAATGAAACCCTATAATAAAATATATTATACATCAGAATAACACATAGGCTATAATTTATCCCCGTACTCCCACGGGAATAGGAATTACGCGGGTAAAACCGCGGGCTATTTATTTATATCAGTTGTACCCTTTTACCAATTTCATTTTACGTTGTTGCATAAAACTCTTGATTGTATTAAACGTTATAAATAGATTAGATTTGATTATATCGTAAGGGTCACTGACCTAGGACTACATCGAATATAAATAATACGCAATAGCATTGGGAAATTACATAATAAAATATTCATCTTAGAGAGTAAATTATACAAAATTGAAGTGTTATAAAACGTTATTATGAATTACTAATAAAACATAAAATATTTTATTCCAATAGTTAATTCCAAATCACAGTTTTATAACCTATAAGTAACTAATAAATAATTTTGACAAACGTATAAATTATGATATAAAGAATAAAACCTTGGTCACGCGTATCTTACAATATGTTACGCAAAGAATAAGTCCGAATGTCTGAGTGAACGGTCATGCCTTAACTAGAGATATAAATCTGGGCCAAAATACTGACCGCATGTAGCATATCCACTTTCGCTCTCTTCCGAAGCTAGCTCCATTTATAACCAATAATACGGTCAGTGACGTTGTAGATACAAATTTATTATAATAATTGTTATTTTATTATAATAAAATGCTATAAGTTTGTCACGGTTTGTTAAGGCGCCACGTATAGTAACAGACTTAAATAAACAGTTTTTTTAACGAAATATATTTTAAAACATCATTAGGTTAATCTTGATCATAAAATAACTTTTATTAACACATAACATAAAATAACTAGTAACTAACTTAACTAATTTTAATTTTTATAAGCCATACAATCATAATCGGCTTATTTATGTCCAGATAGTTGTCTACTTAAAAACACATTCGAAAAAATCTCTCGATAGAAAAACATCATAAAATAACATTGAAACACACACTCTGGCAATTGTATCTTTATTATTTGTAAACAAATCTTGATGAAATTAATATCAGTGATATTATCAATGATAACATGGGGATTGTTTTATTTACCGATTGAAATAAGATATTTGTAAGTAAGCTTTACAAAATAATGTCATCAATGAACATTAATGATTCGATAAAAAGAAAATATTATATGATTATTAATTAACTATGACTGGTTTAATTAGTTAATTAATTAACCGGTTGACGCAAAAAGACGAATGTTGCAGATGTTTTAGCGGTGGTGATTAGATATGTTTTATTAAAATCGGCTTAATCGTTTCAAGGCCATAATGTATTTATTGCGTTGGGGTTTTTTAGATTCTTTTTGTTATATAAATTACTGTCGAATATGCACATTGTTTCATTTAGCTATGTCAATCGGTTGGAGGACGGGCTTAAGAGGAGGCAATACTTGTCGATGTCAACTAGATGGAGCGATGCCCTCCGTCTAGTGGGCTATTCAGGTTGGGTTTGAATTGTTCGGGATTGTTTCTGTTCATTGTGAAAATATGATTGGATAAATAATAATAGTTTGATATCTACACTAATATTATAAAGAGGAAAACTTTGTTTGTTTGTTTGGTTGTAATGAATAGGCTACTGGACCGATTTCAAAAATTCTTTCACCATTTGAAAGCTACATTCCACGAGTAACATAGGCTACATTTTATTTTGAAAAAAAAAAGGTTCCGTAAGATATTTGGGGTTTTCGGACACAAGGTGTAAAAAATCAACCAGAAAAGTTACTTATTTTGCGTACGCTGCCTAAACTATAAAAGATAGAACCATAGAATGTTTTAATTAATTGTAGATCTTATAATTATGTACAAAAAAGTCCGCGACACGTTATACCTATGTATGTTGAGTGAGGCACAATTACCATTTTTTTATTTAGATATTTTGAATTTTTTTGGACTACATTTAAACGCGTTTATTTTACTCATGCTTTGAATCCTTATCAAAATAAATTATTTCATCACTAAGTACAGTTTATGTAGATAATATTTCGACTTTGAATGATTAAAATTGGACGTTCGGTTTTGAAGTTATGGCGATCTATACATATATATATACTATATATCTACACTAATATTATAAAGAGGAAAACTTTGTTTGTTTGGTTGTAATGAATAGGCTCAAAAAGTACTGGACCGATTTCAAAAATTCTTTTACCATTCGAAACCTACATTATCCACGAGTAACATAGGCTAAATTTTATTCTGGAAGAAAACAGGGTTCCGTAAGATATTTGGGTTTTTCGGCCATGAGGTGTAAAAAATCAACCAGAAAAGTTATTTATTTTGCGTACGCTGCCTAAACTATAAAAGATAGAACCATAAAATGTTCTAATTAATTGTAGATCTTATTAATATCTACAAAAAAGTCCACGACACACTATACCTATCTATGTCGAGTGAGGCACAACAACCATATTTTATTCAGAAATTTTGATTTTTTTGGACTACATTTAAACGAGTTTATTTTACTCATGCTTTTAATCCTTAAGATATGAAGCTAAAGAGTTTGTTTATTTCAACGCGCTAATCTCAGGAACTATCGGTCGGATTTTAATGAAACATTTCAGTGTTCGATAGCCCATTTATCGGTTAAGATATATCATCTCGCTAAGATCCCGTTGTAAATCTTAGTTAACGCAGGCGAAGCTGCGGGCAACAGCTAGTCTTTTATAAAACTATAAACTGTCACATAATAGCAACGTAAAAATTTAATCATTAAAATGAGATGGTATGTAACAAAGTAAAAAAAAAAATAAAAAAGATATGCCTATTCAACAATATGTAATAATTTGGTTTTTATAGTAAGAATAGTTGTCTTCTTATGATGGTATTACCATCATAAGAAGACAACTATTCAACAATATGTAATAATTTGGTTTTTATAGTAAGAATAGTTGTCTTCTTATGATGGTATTACCATCATAAGAAGACAACTATTCTTACTATAAAAACCAAATTATTACATATTGTTGAATAGGCATATCTTTTTTATTTATTTTTTTGTTACCATCATGGTAACGGCGTTGAAACATCTCAAATAGCTTGCAGAGTCCAGGCAGGTCTGAGCGAATTGCGGAAGCCATCGTGCTAAGACTAATCAATAACTCCCCAATGAAATTAAAACTCGTAGTAGAAGAGACCGTGAGAGATTCACCTTTACCCATTTTTATAATTAGACCAGCCCCTCTAGATAAGTGGCATACGCTCCGATTCTATGCAGTTACGTTTTTCGCTAACTCCAAAACTGCAAAATTTTTGAAAAACATTTATTCAGACACATGTTTGTAAAAACGTTTAACAACGGATGTACTACGTTTAAAACGAATATTACTATTATAATATTTCTTGATTTTTTTAAATGTCGTAAGCTAGTTTCATTCCCATATACGTATTCTATTCTATTATATGTTTAGCGTTTATTATTAGCGTTTTCTTATTTCTGATATCAATTTTTATTTGTTATCATATCGGTGAAGCTATCTAAATTGATTTATCTACTTGCCACATTAACAGAAATCAGTAGGGAAGCCTAACTAGGCATATTCCCTTTATTAAAAACTATCTTTTGAGATTAAATTTGTTTGGTTATCATAAAATTAGGTGAAGACAAAAAAAATATATATTTACATTAATTAAAAATATTCATGAACACTTTTATTTAGGTCTCTTAGGCTTATCAAATGAGTAAAGTTTGATCTCTCGGGGCTCTTATACCATAGTTTTAGACTTAATATCAAAGGACCGAAAGTCAGTGGGCTAATAGACTCCCAGCTCAGTTCTAGTTTAGATGAAGACGGTAGTTGTAAGTAGGTCGACATTCAAATAGATGCTGCATTAGCGTAACGCAGATGCGTCTTGATGTTCATTGTTATAGGCCTACTCTAGCTATGGTCCTTGAGAAAAGTATAAGATCATATTTTCACAAATTCGCCGAATAATCCTAATTTTTGGTTGGCAATTCATTGCGACAGGCACAAGGTCATTGTTTTGTAACTAAAATGGCTCATCATATTTATTCTAAAACTAGTTGTTGTTCGCAACAGCGCCCGCATTTACTTAGATTTACGTATTGATGATGATTATTTTTATAGCCCAAGTTACTTATAGCATCAGCTTATAACCAGTGAAAATACCTTCAAAACCGGCCAATCCGTTTCTGAGATTAGCCGGAACAAGCAGATAAACACTGAAAAACATTGTTTAAAAAAAAAAGTACCGTTAATTGTATCATATTTAAGGGTATCTTATATGAATACTAGCGGACTCGACAGACTTCGTTCTGTCAAAACAATTAATTTGCAATAAATAAAATTGCAATCTCAAATTTGAGAAATAAACTATCCTATCTTTTAAGTTGGAGAAAAGCACACATTTTAAAAGAAAAAACATTAAAATCGGTTAAGTTGTTTAGGAGTCCATTGAGGACAAACATTGTGACACGAGATTTATATATATTATATAAGAAGATGTATATATGGCACGTGAGCGACGATTGTCTAGTGGGTATGGGCTCAGCTTCTTAAGATAGAGGTACGGGTTCGATTCCGACCCCTGTAATTGATGATTTGTTTATTCCGACCTTAAAATGAGGTTTTCTAAATTTATAAGTGCACCTAAACACGAGACTTTCGATCTCTCAGAGAAGGAAAACATGGTAAGAAAACCTGCATGCCTGTTGAGATTGAAAGTCTTGGAAGGTGTTAAAAGTTATCAACCCTAAGTGAACTATGTTCAGCAGTGGACGGATAAAGGCTGATGATGATGAAGTGAACTATGGCCCAATAACCCTCCTCACCTGATTTCGAAGAGGAAACCCGAGCGATGCGTGACTGCGATATGACATAATATATGGGGTAATTTTATTATTATTATTATTCAAAGAGCGGCTGTTCCAGACAAGGCCTGCCTTTCGCATCACTGCGACCAGGGTTGAACTATTGTGATCGCCACTATTTACAGCTCCGGTCCAAGTCCTGTTGTTTCTATGAACTCTATGACTTTTTGTGGGTTAATACTTTTTACCGTATATATTTTCATATGCATTCACTAAAAAGATGTTTATTTGAAATTACAAACAGACACTTCAATTTTATTTATTAGTATACATGTAATGTGAACAGTTTCGTATTTGTGGTAAAATTTTTAAAGTACACTTTACTTCAATGTCGTATCGAAATCAGGTTTTTACGCAATAACAAATCCAGCCAAAGTAATTGTTTTATGTAACAAATTCGCTCACCGGATCGTGTGGGACAAATTTGGCTACATTCCAATAACCGGTTCATCAGTCACTTTCCGCAAATACTACTTTATTTGTTAAATAATTATCGTATTGTTAGACGACATCTTTATCACCCAAAATCCTGTGCACGGCCATATTCAAGCATCCTTCTGCAACATAGATACTGAAATGCTACTTATAAAGGAATTACAACTACTTTTACTCTTATTATAATGAAACAACTTTTACGGATTTTATCGCGGATTATTTAGTTTTTTATGAGCCCGACGTTTCGGATACTTTACATACGGGAGGACTGAGATGTCAGATGTCCTCCTGTTACATAGTTATTCGAAACTACCCTATGATACAACAGTATTTTATTTAGTCCTGTCTATGCAGAAGGCGCTAACTGAGTCTTTAGTCTGTGACATATTATGCTTGGATTTAGATTTTATTATTTTTATTATAGGATCCCAAGCAGGTGGTAATGGCTAGCCATTTTCTCTATTGAAGTTAGGATGTTTTCTAATTTCAATAGCCTCGCGAATCATCCTTGGTTGGAATCGGTGTTCTTTTGCGAGGACCTGTGTTCGGGCTCATAAAAAACTAAATAAACCGCGATAAAATCTGCAGAAGTTGTTTCATTATAATGAGTGATATTCGCGTAAATATAAGAAAACAATACTTTTACTCTTACTAAAAATCTCGTTTTTAGGGTTCCGTCTCCGAAGGGTAAAACGGGACCTTATTACTGAGACATCGCTGTCTGTCGGTCCGTCTATCCGTCACCAGGCTCCACCTCAAGAGCCGCGATAGGTAGACAGTTGAAATTTTCGAAATTAATTTATTCTTTTTGCCGCTATAACAACATATACTAAAAACGATATAAAATAAATATTTAAGGCTCCCATACAACAAACGTGATTTTTTGCCACCGTTTGTCCAATATTAAAAATGGCACCAGGTAGACGCTCAAAATATTTACAAAAAATTTAGTTTTATTTAACGATTCAACTAATGTAATTAAATTAAAAGGTGCTGAATTCTTCGTGCGCGGGTCCGACTAGTACTTCCCCACCAACCGGATCCAAGCCTTGTCGCGGCGGTGGGGCTTAAACTCGGAGTGCGAACACCGGGTGAACTAATTGGATCCAAACAGGGCGGCAGCTGGTTTTGGCCACTGCCGGCCGAGCCGCTCCCTGGTACGCAGTGCCGGGGGTGGTGGTCGCCGTCTCACGTCGGGGCGGGGACCGCGAGGAAGAAAACCTCTACAAAAATTACCCCAATCCCAAAATAAGCTCCGGTGCGCGGCGAGGGGATGAATGGCTGGAGGGTCTCCAGTCCCTAGCGCACCACGTTTAAGTGTTGGCCACGGGTTTTACTCGACCCTAACGAGTAACTAAACCAAACATGGATCAAAACAGTTATGAAAATGGTCCCCGGGCGGGTCCCCGAAAGGGGGAATCCCGCACTTCTACGGAGGTCTGCCCCACGTACTACGGGGGGGGCAAAAACTGTTTCAGGGGCGAGCACTCTGCTCGTCCTAGCACTAACGACATACGCGAGATTACGGACAACGAGAGCCATATTGATCTGGACTTGATGACGGCGAGCGAAAGCGAAGGAGGATTGCGAGCGACGACGCCCGCACCCAAAGAGATTGCGAGTAGGTTCTTCCGAAAACAACCCGGAAGAGGAGAATCAGCAGACGAGAGCGGCAACGAGACCACTATCTCTCTGCCACAGAAAGACGAGCAAAAACTGAGACGGCTACGCAAGAGACGTGGAACTGGCGCAGGTGACTCAGATTCGGAGAAGGGAAAAGGCTCAGCCACCCCGAAGTGCAGCAAGCGCGGTAGAGGCAGGCCGCCCATCACTGGGAAATACGTTGGTCTAGCTAGGGCCATCAGAGAGAAAAAAGCGACAGAGGGCGTAGAACTGGCGGGTGAAACGGAACACGAACAGACAGGGAGGCTACTGCCGGCACGATCACAGCAATTCTCAGAGACCTCAGTGACGGACAAGGACGGTGAGATCACGGCGACCAAACTAGGCTCCACTATCACCGCGAGTCTAGAGGTCATCACGAATATGGCCAAAAAAAATAAGAACCTCGACGGGCCATACGTTAAAGCCCTCAAGGAAGCCACAGGCGCTATTCAGGAGGCAAGTGAGGCTCTGTCCAATCGCTTAGCCTTGGCAGAGGCGAGGGTGCTGGAGATGGCGAATGAACTTGCTGCATTCAAGCGAGAGAACTCCGACGCCAGTCCCCGAATTACCCCTGTGACCCCGATGCCAAGCGTCGAAGAAATGCTGCAGCAAGCAGTAAGAGAGGCAGTCTCAGTATCGAGTGCAAGGCTGGACGCGCGGCTGGAGAGCCTCGAGGCCCGGCTCCTACCGGAGCCTCGCCTGCGCCCCCCGCTTGCGTCTGATAAAAAAGACAAGGCCCAAGACGCACAAACATCCGCGTCAAAGGCAAGAAGAGGGAACCTGGAACCGGATCCCGTGGTGACAACCTTGGCGCCCCCGGCAAATCCGGGCCCAGCTCAGATGCAAACGAGGAAAAAGACAAAAAAGTCTGCCGCCGCTGCTGAAGCAGCAGCTACAAGGCGGGAGGCTGATGAAATACCACCGGCACCGCCGAAGCCCCATCGTAAAGAGACATGGGCAGAGGTGATTCGAAAGAAGGGTAAATTAGTAGGGAAGACAGAAGAAGAAAAAAAGAAGAAAAGCCCTAAGAAGCCAAAAAGCGGAAAGCTTCGTGCCCCTAAGTCTGCAGCAGTAGTGATCACACTGCAGCCGGGCGCGGAGGAACGAGGTGTCACGTATAAGAACGTCCTGGAAAAAGCAAAGCAAGGGCTTGATCTGACTGAGCTACAAATCCCGGACGTCAAATTCAGACTGGCAGTGACCGGGGCTCGTATGTACGAGGTCTCAGGGGACGCTTGCCAAGAGAAAGCGGACGCTCTTGCCGGGAAGCTTAAAGAAATAATAGGGGAGGAAGACGCCCGAGTCGCCAGACCCCAGAAGTGCGTTGAACTGCTCATCAACGGATTGGATGACTCTGCCACTGCAGTAGAAATTGCTATGGCAATCGCCAAGTCAGGTGGCTGCGCAGTTGGCGATGTGAAGGTAGGCGAAATCCGTCTAGACCGAAGGGGCCGCGGCTCGGCCTGGCTTAAGTGCCCAGTCGAAGCAGCGAAGAAGGTGACGGCACCAAACATCAGAGTGTGCGTTGGGTGGACCGTGGTGCGCGTCATATTGTTATCCGCGCGCCCCATGCGGTGTTACCGCTGCCACGAGACTGGACACACGCGGGCGACATGCGCCTCTGAGAACGACCGCAGTGGACTATGCTTCCGCTGCGGCCAACCAGGCCACATAACCGCGCAGTGCCAAAACGCGCCTCATTGTGCGTTGTGCGCAGTAGGTGGAAAACCGGCGGACCACAGTGTGGGCAGCAAGACCTGCAGTAAGTCCACACCCAAAAAGAAGGGCAGCTCTAAAAAGAGCACATTGCCCCAGGTAGGAGCCACAACATCTACGGCGACTACTAGGGCTGGAGCGGAACACATGGATGCCCAATAACGGACACAATACGCCTTTTGCAGGGCAACTTGAACCACTGCGCCCGGGCACAAGATCTCCTGGTTCAGACCGTAGCGCAGTGGTCAATCGACATCGGAATAATAGCTGAGCCGTATCGTGTCCCAGACAGAAGCGACTGGGTCGGAGATGTGAACGCGTCAGTAGCGCTAGTCTTCGGCCCCAAAGTCGCACCTCCGTCGTGTGGAAACACAACCAGGGGCCACGGTTACGTAGTAGCGAAGACAGGGGCCCTCACTGTGGTGGGGGTTTACTTCTCCCCTAATCGACCTCTGGTTGATTTCGAAGGGTTCCTCTTGCGACTTACCGTCGTTATCAGCGCGGTGTCAGGCCCTATAATCGTCGCCGGTGACTTCAACGCGAAGTCAACGCTCTGGGGATCTCCGGCGACGAATGCAAGAGGCCGAGTGATGGCGGACTGGTTCGCCTCCCTGGGACTTATCTTGCTCAACCGAGGCGCCATTAACACCTGTGTGCGGCAACGAGGCGGATCGATAGTAGACTTGACTCTAGTCAGTCCATCTGTCGCCCGTAGAGTAACAAGTTGGCGGGTCCTGGAGAGCATCGAAACCCTCTCGGACCACAGATACATACGTTTCGATGTCTCAGCTCGCATGTCGGAACTTGGCCGCGTAACTACACCTAGTGGCGGCCCAAGATGGTCTCTTAAGAGGATAAACAAGGACTTACTGCTGGAGGCGGCAATCGTCGCGTCTTGGGCCCCACTTCCCGCAGAAGGAGGGGTTGAAGAATGCGCAGAATGGCTGAACAAGGCGATGCGTAACATCTGCGACGCCTCGATGCCACGTGCCAGATCTCAGCAGCGTCGGCGCCAAACTTACTGGTGGCGTCCAGAGATCACACAGCTACGTAGAGATTGTGTAGCAGCCCGTCGTCGCTACACAAGATACCGTAGAAGGCGCAACAGGGACCAAAACGAAGAGGATAACATATATGATGGCTATCGTACGGCGCGCCGCGCCCTTCGCGATGCTATTCTGAAGGCAAAGGCGGAAGCCTGGGAGGAATGGCTGGAAACCCTGGAGCAAAATCCGTGGGGCAGGCCATACATGTGGGTAAGGCAAAAGCTCCGCCCTGCCGCGCCACCGCTCACTCAGAGACTTCAACCAGAGCTTCGCAATACCGTGATCTCTACCCTGTTTCCATCCAGCGTCGAGTGGTCATCAGAGACGGCACGGAACGAATCACCAGACTCTGAGAATGAGGACATACCACCAGTCACATCATCGGAACTTGCTGCAGCAGTACACAAAATGGGCCTTAAGAATACAGCCCCTGGCCTTGACGGCGTGCCAGGTCGCGCCTGGGTTCTTGCGATGGAACATATGGAGCTGCGTGTACTCTCCGTTTTGACCAACTGTTTGGTCCAGGGCCGAGTACCGCGCCGCTGGAAGTCCGGAAAACTGGTGTTGCTGCAAAAGAAAGGACGCCCGGAGGACCAGCCATCAGCGTATCGTCCTATAGTGTTGCTCGACGAGGTCTGCAAGATGCTGGAGCGGATCATCGTGGCGCGTGTCAACCAACATCTCGAGTGCATCGGTCCAAACCTGAGCGAAAACCAGTATGGATTTCGTTCAGGCCGAGCAACCATAGGTGCGATACAACGCCTACGGACAATCATGGAAGAAGAGGTGTCCCGGAGTGGTGTAGTCTTGGCTGTGTCTTTGGATATTTCCAACGCCTTCAACTCGCTGCCCTGGGAAACTATCAAAGAAGGTCTCAGATACCACCGCGTGCCGAGGTATTTACGCAACGTCATCGGCGATTACCTTTCGGCGCGGTCGGTGCAGTTCCCAACGCAGGAAGGCTGGGAAGAGAAGGAAGTGGTCTGCGGTGTTCCACAGGGGTCAGCACTCGGCCCGCTCTTGTGGAACATCGGATTTGACCCAGTGCTTCGCGGCGCCAACCTCCGCGGTGTGGAAGTGATATGTTATGCAGACGACACCCTGGTCGTCAGCCGCGGCAAGACATATCAGGACGTTGCTGTACTCGCGACGGCGGCAGTCGCGCAAGTGGTTGGCCGGATCCGGTCCCTAGGCCTCTCTGTGGCCCTGGACAAATCGGAGGCTCTATGCCTGCACGGGCCTAGGAACCCACCGCCACCTGACCTTGCAGTGGTGATCAGCGGGACCAGGATAAGCGTCACAACATCTATGACATACCTAGGCCTTGTGCTCGACGGAAGATGGACGTTTAAGCAGCATTTCCGACGTCTGTCTGATAAGGTGACGAAGGCAGCTGGAGCTTTGGCGTCGCTCCTTCCAAACTTGGGGGGTCCGAACCTCGGCTGTCGGCGCCTTTATATGGGAGTCGTTCGGTCTATGACGATGTACGGGGCGCCTATCTGGGCTAAGCACCTGTCACGCGGGAACAGACTGGTGCTCGGTAGGCTGCAAAGAATTATGGCCATACGGGCAGTGCGTGGATATCGCACCGTTTCCAAAGATGCAGCATGCGTACTCGCAGGCAGTGTCCCTTGGGACCTTGACGCCATATCCCTTGCTGATATCTACTGGCGGTGCGCATCGGTCCGCGCGGAGGGCAGCAATCCCCTACCAGAAGTAGTTCGTCAGTGGAGGGACTCGGCAACAGAGAGGGCCATAGAGCTGTGGGCGGAGCGGCTAGAAGAGCCTCTAGTCAGCGTGAGGTTGCTGACGGCCATCCACCCAGTTCTGAAGGAGTGGGTGACCAGGAAGAGCGGCGCGCTCTCCTTTCGTCTCACACAGGTACTAACTGGGCACGGCTGCTTTGGGCAATACCTGTGTGAAATCGCACGACGAGAAGGAACCACGCGCTGTCACCACTGTGACGCGGACCGGGACACGGCCGAACATACCATCACGGCCTGTCCCTCCTGGACGGAACAACGTGCTGCCTTAACGGCCACCATCGGACAAGACCTCTCACTGCCAGCTATTATCTGTGCTATGCTGAGTAGTGAGGCATCATGGAACGCAGTGGAGACTTTCGCACAAAAAGTCATCTCCACTAAAGAAGAGGCCGAGCGTCGGAGAGAGGTAGAGGCGCTTGATCCAAGAAGAGGCCCGAGACGAAGACGTCGTGCGGTCAACCATGACGACCGCAACGTCCCGCCTTAATCAGGGATTGCTCAGGGTGGCGGTGTGGGGACTGTTATATCGCAAGTCGCATGGTTGCATATGTATAGTAAAACTGCTGAGTTTCCCATTGCATTATTCCTAATGCAATAGGAAACCTCTATTTTTCTCTTTGATAATTAAAATTGTTTTTCAATTAGATTGAATTGGACTTCCGTCGGGTGCAGGTCTATTTTAAGTTATCTTTTTCATAATATATTTTAGTGTTGAAATAAAGAATAGTTTTTTTTAAAAAGCAAATCCTGAACCGCTCCGTAATAGTGGTGTCAGAAGTGGGATTCCAGTGTTGAAAAGCCGTATTCGTTCCACTGGAATTCCATAACGGTTCGCGAAAAATAAAAATAAAAGAACTGAACTGTGAAAAATAAAATATATTATACAAACTCTATAAGCCAATTCATCTCCGGAGTGTGATCGTGATCTTAGACAAAAGGCAAATTATCCTAATATCCACTTCGTCAAACTCTATACTGTGTCTCGACAATCAGCCTTACTCGTAAGCCTGCGGAGCAGTCCAAGTCCATCCTGCACCCCATATCTCGCTTGTGCAAAACACGCACAGCCGTTGTTCCTGTTGCCGTTCTGCCGCCGTTCCTGCCGTCGTTCCTGCCGTGGCTCTGCTGCCACTCTGCCGCCGTTCCTGCTGTCGTTCCTGCCGCTGTTCCTGTGTTTCCTGACGCAGTCGCGTTTGTGGAAACGCGCTGCCGCTGCCTGCTGCCAACTCATCGTTGCTGTGATGCCGTTCAAGTCCCTGGTGATCCTGTCTCTGTGAGTAAAACATATTATTATCTGTTACTGCTACATTTCAGCTATAATTTAATTGAGTGTCTTTCAATATACTTACCTATTTCCTTACCCATCTTTAGTCCTCACGTGAAAAATATATAAGTATTAGTAAATTATATACATACATAGTATTATCGTTTTTATATAGGTGTACTTTAAATATCTCTTACAATGTCGACTGAAAGCAAAAAGACAGAAGTTTTATTAACCGAACAATTTCCTATTAATGTTTTATGTAATTTTATTAGTCCTTATAAAGGAGATCGTGAAACACTAACTGCTTTTCTTACCAATTGCCAAAACGCCTTAGATTTAGCATCAATATCTCAAAAAACATTATTAAATAAGTATATCTTATCGCGTTTAGAAGGTAAAGCTCAAATTGCTTGTTCCAATAAAATTTTTGAAGATTTTAACCAATTAAAATGTTTTCTTAAACAAAATTTTGGTCAGACAAAGCATTACAATCATTTATTATTAGATCTGCAATCGTGTAAACAACAAATAAACGAATCCGTTTCACAATTCGCACTTCGTATTGAAAGTTGTCTTACTGATTTACAGTCCGAAATCTATAATTCAGAATCTTTAAAAAAGGATATTTCCGGTAGAATCGCTATGACAGAGGACTTAGCGTTATTTTCTTTTTCTCTTGGGCTTCAGCCACGAATTAGTAACAACGTAAGATGCAGAAATCCTAAAAATCTTAATGATGCAATTAATATCGCTCTCGAAGAGGAAAAAATTCAAAACCTCTTACATAAAACTACCAAATCTAAGTGTGAAATCTGTGGGAAAATAGGACATGCGACATCGGAATGTTACAGTTTACAGAGGCGCTCAAATCCACGAAATAATTTTTCAAAATACCAAAATCAACCATATTTAAATAATAATAAATTCAATTCCCATGTTTTCTGTCGATACTGCAAAATAGGTGGTCACGACATATCAGAATGTCGTAAAAGGAAATATGATTATGAAAAACGCAATTCGTATAATAAATCTAATAATTATAATAAATCTGAGAACGCGCATCATATAACATACGAGCCGCCGCCGCCGCCGTCGCCGCCGTCGCCGTCACCTTATCATATTCCGTGTGAAAATGTCGGCAACAATGATTTAAACTAGGTGGTCGGATTACGAAAAAGTGCCGCCGTTTTCCGAATAATTCAGGCACACGAAAACTTAATAAAAAATCAATTATTTCTAAATTTCCTAAATCTAATCATGAATCAATTAATGACTCTTCTTCGGTATCGGTAAATCAAAATCAAAAATTGTCAGACATCGCCACGGGTAACCAGTCCCAAATATGTCTCCAAAATAGAAAATTGTCGGACATCGCCACGGGTAACCAGCCCCAAATATGTGTCCAAAATCAAAAATCATCGGACATCGCCACGGGTAACCAGCCCCAAATATGTGTCCAAAATCAAAAATTATCGGACATCGCCACGGGTAACCAGCCCCAAATATGTGTCCAAAATCAAAAATCATCGGACATCGCCACGGGTAACCAGCCCCAAATATGTGTCCAATCTTTTAAAAAATCTACGAAAAATTCCACCGATACTAAAAATGAAATTGACTCTAATTCTGAAATTCAAATATACGAGATAAATTCATTCATTACAAAAATATCACTACCTTATATTGAATTAAAAACCGAATATTCTACGCGTCTTTTAAGATTTCTTATAGATACCGGTGCGACTATAAGTCTTATTAAAAAATCTAGTTTAGACATCGATAAATATATCTTATCCCGCGAAATTGTAAAAATAAAAGGGATTAATAATTTTGAACATTGCTCCGAATCTATAGGTACATCTCAGATTAATTTTTTCATATTTAATAACACTTATAATTATAAATTTCATATATTTAATGATGATGTACGTCTAGAGTATGATGGAATCATTGGTAGTGACTTTTTAGGTTATTTTAAAGCTAGCATTAACTATGACTCCAAATCAATTAATATTTGCGGGCAAACCATAGATATGAACTATGTTCAGCCAACTTATACAATTCCTGCTCGTTCCGAGGCCGTCATCGAGTGCGCAGTGTCAAATTACTCACCTGAGCGTTTTCCGAATAACCAAGGATTATTATTAGATCATACTTTAATTGATGGCATTTATTTTGCTAATTGTATTGTCACAATAAAATCGAATAAGAGAATTAACGTATCAATTTTAAATACCACTGACTCGCCTATCGAAATCAAAAATCACGCTGTAGAGTTAACTCCTTATGATTCACAAAATACTTCTAATATTAAATCGTCACAAATCGTTAATACCATTTCTTATTCTTGTTCAAATAGAGTGCAAAAAGTACTTGCTCTTATTCGCTGTTCACACTTAAATCAAGAAGAGAAAGAATCTCTCTTGGAATGTTGTTCACATTACACCGATATATTTCATATGGAAGGTGAACCTCTATCCTTCACGAGCGCGCTTGAACATAGTATAGATTCAGGAGACGCGCCTCCTATTCATGTAAAATCATATCGTTTCCCTGAATGTCATAAGGAAGAGGTCGATTCACAAATTCGAAAAATGCTCAATCAAAATATTATACGTCCATCTATCTCACCTTGGAGCGCCCCAGTATGGGTCGTCCCCAAGAAAATGGACGCCTCAGGTAAAAAGAAGTGGCGTATCGTTATAGACTACCGTAAATTAAATGACGTCACTGTGTCAGAGAGTTATCCTTTACCTCTTATAACAGATATTTTAGACCAATTAGGACATAGCAAATATTTCAGCACCCTCGATTTATCAAGTGGTTTCCATCAACTTAAGATGAATCCAAAAGATGCCCCCAAAACGGGATTTACTATAAATACAAATTCTGACGTTTCTGGGCACTACGAATTCATAAGAATGCCCTTTGGGTTGAAAAATGCCCCTTCCACATTCCAGAGGCTGATGAATACGGTTCTCTCTGGTCTTCAAGGTCTTCATGCCTATATTTATCTTGACGATGCCATAATATATAGCCACGATCTTCCTAGTCATATTTCAAAACTTAAATTAGTCTTTGACCGGCTACGAAAATTTAATTTAAAGTTACAGCCGGATAAATGTGAGTTTCTAAGACGTGAAGTCGCTTACCTAGGCCATATGATTACTGACAAAGGTGTCCGTCCAAATCTTGATAAAATCAAGGCCGTAACTCAATTCCCGATACCTAAAAATCCAAAAGATATAAAATCCTTCTTGGGCCTAGTCGGCTATTATCGACGTTTTATTAATAACTTTTCACAAATCACAAAACCATTGACATCTCTTTTAAAAAAGAATGCAATATTTCAATGGTCTCATGAACAAGATCGAGCATTCGCGATTCTAAAGGATAAATTAACGTCAGCACCTTTACTCCAATATCCAGATTTTAATCAACCTTTCTTATTAACCACCGACGCCTCTAACTACGCGGTAGGTGCCGTATTATCACAAGGAGAAATAGGCAAAGATAAACCTATCTCATATGCGTCACGAACGCTTAATAATGCCGAAGGTAACTACTCTACCATAGAAAAAGAACTCTTAGCTATTTTATTTGGGGTAAAAACATTTCGCCCTTATTTATATGGTCGTAAATTTAAAATCATAACAGACCACAAGCCGCTAGTGTGGTTGTTTAGTGTTAAAGACCCTGGATCCAGGCTCATTAGATGGCGTCTTAAATTAGAGGAATATGATTACGAAATTGTGTATAAAAAAGGAAAATTGAACGCAAACGCCGACGCCTTATCTCGCTATCCAATTCTCGCCCTAGACGATAAAAGTGATAATTCAATAATATGTAATCCTACACTGTCACCCGGAAGTGACGTCGACTCTCATAATCTTCCGTCAATATCCGAAACTTACGAACAATTTTTACAAATCTCAAAACAACCTGGTGTCATCTTCGATACCGTTATTCAAGAACACAACGAAAGTTTACTGAAAACTAAAATAAAATTAATCGCATATCCAACGTCAATTGATCTAGACGAATCCATTCCGTATTGTAGTGATATCATAGAAGCATCCACAAGCGACCCTAATATCCGAAATGTCGAACGCGAGCTCCATACCTACTATTCAACCTCTAACGATAATCATGTCTTCACACATTTGTTTATTAAATTAAATCATTTTGATGAAATGACTTATAAAGATATATTCAATGTCCTTCGCGAATACCGAGAAATGATAAAATACTGGTATTCCGATGAGAAAGAGATAGCATTATCAGATTTTACAGATCCTTTTTCTAAACTTTCATTTACAAAATATATAATATTATTGCGTTTCTTTTTCATACAACTAATATAAAAATTCATATTTATCATAATTGTATTAAATATCCGACGCCGAGCGAAACCAAACAAATCTTAAGAGATAATCATGACTCACCTGTCGCTGGGCATCCAGGCATCTCTCGTATGCTAGAAAGAATCAAGTCACAATTTTGGTGGAAAAACATGAGACAAGACATCGAAGATTATGTAAAAAATTGTCGCTCGTGTCAAATAAACAAACCTCTACGACAAACCAATAAGGCACCGATGATAATAACTTCCACAGCGTCGCGACCCAACGAGAAAATCTATTTAGATCTGGTTGGTCCACTTCCTGAAACATATGAATATAAATATAAATTTTTACTTACCGTTCAGGATGATCTCACCAAATATTCGCAAGCTTATCCTATGCAGTCGTGTTCGGCTGAAGAAACAGCTAGAACATTCGTTAATTATATTTCACACATAGGAATACCTAAAATGATCATCTCCGACCAAGGCACAAACTTTTGTTCAGACCTTTTTAAGCAGCTAGGAAAATTATTTAATATTAAACATATTTTCGCTTCTCCATATCATCCCCAAACATGTGGCGCTCTAGAAAGGAGCCACTCTACCCTCAAGGAATATTTGAGGTCTTATATAGGCGAAAATCAAAACACTTGGGACCTTTACATCCCAAGCGCTATGATAGCCTACAATTCAAACGTACATAGTACCACAGACTACAGCCCACTAGAACTATTATTTGGCTTTAAGCCCTATCTACCGTCTAGCATAGACGTTCTCGATAATAACACATATACAGATTATATTCGTGCACTTAATCATCGTCTTTATTACAGCCGTCAAAAGGCTCTACAAAATATTCAAATGTCTAAGGAAAAATCTAAAAAGTATTATGATTCTCGAACAAAGCCTATTATATATAATGCTGGCGATATGGTATATGTCCGTTGCCACCATAAGCAAAATAAGGCCTTATCTCCGGTGTGGAAAGGTCCATATAAAATTATAAAACTAAGTGGTAACCATACCGCAACGTTATTAATTAATCGTAAGCATGTACGTCACCATTTCGATGAAATTAAGCCAGCAAGTGACGACACAACATAGTGTCCTAGGTCAGTAAGTTAGTAGTAACAATAGTAAACATAATAATATAATCGTAACATAAGTCTTTTCATTCTATTTCAGATGCGCGCTGTCGCCGCTAACTATATCAGATTACGTATCGCCCATAATTAGTAGTCCGGGCCTTTATTTTGATAAGCTCCTAGATCTTAAGTTTACTAATAACGATTGGAAAGTCGTATCATATATAGATATAAGTCATATTCAACCTAATCTAGATAAAATAGAGTTTTTATTACAAAAGTTAAATGTGTTTTGTGATTCTCTTATGTCATCAAAGATACAGTCGGATTGTATTAATTCGCTTTCAGCACTAAAAAATCAGCATCTCATAAATGTGAATAAGTTTTCTTCCGTTTCATATTTGTTACGTAGTGATAAAAGTAAAGATCGTATTAAAAGAGGTCTCATTGATTTAGGAGGCTCTTTCTTAAAAACTATCTTCGGTACTTTGGACGCCGAAGATGCTGTTAAATTTTCGGAAGCAATCAATACTGTACAGACAGATGAAAAACATCTTGCTCATCTTATGAAGGACAATATTCATGTTATACAGTCCACTATTTCGTCATTTAATAATTCCATGTCTAAAGTTAACTTAAACGAAAAACATCTTTTAGAAAATATGTTAACAATACATAAAATATTAGACACAATCTCTAACACGAATGACAAGCTCACATTAAAAAATCAAATTAATTCCTTATCAAATTCATTGGAAGCAATAATTCTGACATCATCTTTCGACATCGACGACATCAATAACGCCATATTATTCGCAAAGCTCAACGTTCTACATCCTACTATACTGAGTCCTTATCAATTGTATAATGAACTAGATAAACACAGAAATAAACTTCCTAGCCATTATGATTTGCCTGTACCATTAACGCTACAAAACATACAAGAATTAATAGATATTTCTAAATTAGTTTCTTATTATCATCAAAATAAAATCATATTTGTCCTTCACATTCCTCTAGTCTTACCTCAAACCTATAATCTTTATAATATAATACCATTACCAGTTCCTTACAATATATTGAAACCAGACACTTACATTTTAATCGAGCCAACTAGCTCATATGTGGCAGTAACAGCTGATCGCATGTTCTACTCGCTAATAAGAGACATAGACAAATGTAAATTAATCAGTGAAAAGTGTTATGTGTGTGTGCTCGTCGACTCGTTTTCAGCTATTGCTAACCCTACGTGTGAAACAACTCTGTTAAGTGAAGTGGTAACTAAACTCCCTGATTCCTGTGTAGCTAAAATTATTCATGGTTCTATAGATGTATTCCATAAACTTAGTTTTAATCGTTGGATTTTTGTTCAGTCTGAGCCAGGTAAATGTCATATCACGTGTGAGAAATCTGACGTAAATAAAGATGTTATTTTATTTGGAACTGGCATCCTGACCTTGCCTAAATATTGTAAAGCATTTTATAAAACCTTACAGTTTACCGCAGTTGGCGAAACGTCACTCGGCAATGTAACAAATGTGGTGTCAAATTTTAACATTTTACTAGACGATTGTTGTGAACACTCGAAAATTAATAAAACATTTGCTAAGCTTCCACATTCTAGTTTAAAAATATTGGAAATCTTGACTCACTACTACATGCAAGCATCCATCTCCATACAATGGAAGATGAATTATATAAATTAGAAAACCCATCTCATTTAGATACATATGGAATTCATTATTTGTCTTTTAGTTTGTTAAGTAGTATTATATTCATAATATACCTAATGTTTAAATGTCGAAAAAATGTAACATGTAAAAAATCGCCTTGCTGTATTCAGATTTTCAATCAGTGTCATAATTCAAAATCTCGCACAGATCACCCGACATCTCTTGTTGTCCTTAAGGATAGTAATATTAAAAATGATTCTGTAATGGAGGAAACATCCATCAACACGCCAACTCCTTTGAAAAGAAATGTTATGTTAACTAATATAATAAAAGATCATGAAATGTAACTTTAATGTTAAACAATTTAAATCTGAAAGTTATAATAATGATAATGATAATTGTAATTGGTTCTTAAGTTCAAATATAATATTATATAAACAATAAATATAACTAATGACTTAGAAATCCTATTATATAAATGCTATAATAGTAATTTTGTGTTAATTTAGAATCTAGAATAAAAAAAAGGGTTTTGATAAAATCTTAGTAAATAATATTGTTTTGTAATTTCGCAATTATTTGTATACTCCAAACGAAAGTCCAATCTCCGCGTTAATCTAAATTAATCTCTCATCACTTTGAGATGTGATGATCGATCTTAACGGGGGGGTTGTTATATCGCAAGTCGCATGGTTGCATATGTATAGTAAAACTGCTGAGTTTCCCATTGCATTATTCCTAATGCAATAGGAAACCTCTATTTTTCTCTTTGATAATTAAAATTGTTTTTCAATTAGATTGAATTGGACTTCCGTCGGGTGCAGGTCTATTTTAAGTTATCTTTTTCATAATATATTTTAGTGTTGAAATAAAGAATAGTTTTTTTTAAAAAGCAAATCCTGAACCGCTCCGTAATAGGACGCAGTCGCCCATTTAAACAAATCCCAGAGCGGACCGAGATGCGCAAGGTACTCCTGCGCAACTCGGCAACAGAGAGGAAACAAAGGGGGCATTCGTAAGCCCCGCACAGGAGGGTCTGCACCATCAGCAGACAGCCGTCAGCAGAGCAGAGTCGCGGAGTACGCCAACGCCATCCCGTGGCTCAGTAGTATGACGGAGAGAAGGAGTACCGCCGGGTTTTAGTGGGTAGAGGCTGCATCCATTTACCATCTTTCGGGCGCAGCGAGTCCCACATACCCGCCTGGGGAGCCCCTGCTCCCCCGTGGGATGCGTAAGAGCATTTCCCGGCGAAAAAAAAAAAAAAAAAAAAAAAAAAAAAAGGGTCCGACTAGTACTTAGTCGGCTTTTTGTTTATTTGACTTTTAAATTATATTTTTCTGTCATTTTATCTATTACTTTCTAAATATGACACTATCTTAATATTTCAAACTTTTAAGATTTTATGTATTATTTTTAATTTATTATTATTGCTTTTTTAGAATAAGGAAAAATACTTCAAATACAACCAACTTTACATTTATGTATACATAATATCTATTATACAATACTGTGCTTGTTAATTTATCTTTTCCTTAACAATCTAAGAACTGTTCACGCTTGCACTTTCAACCAACCATTGAAGCTTACGCTTGATTAAATAAATGCTGAGCTATGTAACTTCCACCCAACGTTGTATTTATTTATAAGCTAGCTTGTGCCCGCAGCTTCGTTTACGTGGAATTTGAAAAAGTAACTCATCCTTGCTAGAGTGTGAAAAAACAAACAAACAAATAAGCTGTATTTATCCTTACTAATTAATTAAATAAAAATTTAAATGCTAACGTTTATTAACATAATACTGCTCTATTTATGGAAAGGTTTATTGCGTTCGGCCAGTACATATAAATTTAGTGCGTTTTACAATGATGTCTTCTTTAAATTCAAATATGATTGAAATTGATGTATTTATTCACATATTTTAAATGACATATTATAAACCTGAATTCTAATCCAAGATATTATATACGTTTCAACAACAGCGAATATTTCAACTTTCAACTAAATCGGTTTTACCATTTTTCGGTGAACGAGAAACAAATATCCAAATTTACAAATTTTCGCCTTAATATTTTTAACGTTTTAAATGTTTTTTAGCAGTAACTTATTGTTACAAAATTTTAATTAAGAGTGCTGATAGCGAAGACTAAGCTTAGAATTATGATATTATGAAATTTAAAATTTTAATACGAAAAATTTTAAATTTCAACATGAAGTCATACTGTTATAGCATGTCGGTGACGCGAACCTATAGATTTTACCCCACCAAAAGTGGCTTGGCTAAAGAAGTTTTCACTTCAAAAATAATTTAAGAAAAAAATCTCTAATATTGTACAAATACAAAACGTAAAACGAACGGAATGCTCATATAACACAATCAATACTAGATACGTACGTCATTAGTTTACCTTTAGCGACCATTGACCATCCCTCGCCATCAACGAAAAGCTGAGACAGGAGAAAGCGTACGGTGTTGAATAATTTATTGAAGCCGAATCAACCCACTCAAGTGAAACAGGCTATTTTCGGCAGGATGGTATATTGTTCTGTCGGATCACACGAGCCTTACGTACACAAATAATACCGAATTTGGAACGTCACCAAGATTTCAACGTATTGCAAAATGTTAAAAAACATATTGTTTCGTGTCTCCCGTATGTTCTTAGTTTCGCTAATTGTTTGAATAAATCTTACAACTCGTTTTCAAAATATTATATCATATTATATGTGTTTTGGTCAGCACTGTGGAGCGTTAATAATATGTTACTGCAGTTAAACTTCTTTAATTTTACATCGACTACAAATAGAATAAAAAATTAAGTGGCGCTAAAATATAAATGCAGGGTAGTTGCCGGCCTTGTTGGATGCGAGTAGCAAGGAATCAGTAGTCTTGGTGTTCACTAAGTAAGGCCTATGTCCAGCAATGGACGGGTAAAGGCTGACGATGATGATGATGAAGTTATAAATCCACTAACGTTTTTTCACATTGAAGAAAAACCTAAGCGAACTATAAATTTATAATTTCTTTCATCTTTTTCTTCATCAGTCTTTTATCATCTTTTTATGATATGCAGTGGCCGGATATATCCGTAGGATAGGCCTCTTTCATAAAAGTGGTTTATTGTTAGCCATCAGTTCTATTTCTAAGCGGTTTGCTTTGAGGGACGCTTACTAGCAAATCCCAAGAAACAGTACATACCAGACTGAAAGATATCTTCAAATAACGTCAAGTCTATCGAAGATTAGCATAAATGTAACAGGAACGAATTACATGGTCATTAGCTCTCAAAACCATTTTATTGATAATATTAAATTATTATGGTTTACTAATCGAATAAGACTATAATATATTATACCGAATTATACCGAGTAGCAGCTCTCGTGCAAGGTCAAAATGTGTGTAATAATTCACCAAACTACTTTCACGTATTAAAACTACTTTCATATTAATTGTAGCGTAATTAGCGATCGCGTGTACTTTTTAAAATATTGACTGTTGCTGCGGTTTGGTGCAATTTTGCTCGACTACAAGCGGGCCTTATAGCCGTCCTGTACAAAACATTTTGTACTGGACCCAACTGTGAGTCTAAATCATTCCCATGTCACTGTGAACACCCGCAAAAACCTTTATCAAAACCTGTCTAGTTGTTTGGGGGAGTTCAGCGACATACACCCACAATAGAATTGTATATATATAAAACAGCTATATAATAAATCTAAAGGTTTAGTTTGTTTAATCTTCGGAATTGCCAGGCAGAAAAACTTGAAACTTCGAATTTAATAATAACGTTTTAATAAAGCCGCCGCAACAGCTACTGTCATATTGTATTTGTTTTTAATATTATCAAAAATCCGAGAAGGCTATTCCAGTAATGCCCCGTTTGTCTAGCGCTTTAAAAAAGCGCTTGTGTCAATAATACGAAGTCAATAATATTATGCTTTACATAATTTTATCAGATTTCTAGTTTCTACAATGTCATGCGTATTTTTACAAACATAACTTAAAATATTTCTCTTTTGTTTCCTAAAAATATACTTTTTTATAAGAATGTCTGTTATGAAATTCTAAATGGTCGACTTAAGTTTAATTTTATTTTATCTTTACTGTACTTTACTTTAATTTTAGAGTCTGTAGGTTTTTATTAATTTTATAATAACAGTAACAAAATGTATAAATGAAGTGGAAATCTAAGTACAATACTCGAGGAGGAAGGATGGGCGACTTGACGTTTATAGATAGAGGCCTAGAACAACGCTGATAAAAATTATATCAATTTGCCGAGAAGCCTTAAATAACACATATGTTATTCTCACGCCATTTTTTACAGAAGAATAACTCCAATGTTTTATAAAACCGGCAATGATTACAGTAAAAACGCAACGCATAAAATCGACACTGAAAATTCCACGTACAAGTGTCGATTTGTTTGTGGTTTACGATAAACATGAAATGTAGATTAACAATCGAGTACAATAGTGTAAACTGATACAATATGAAACATCAATAACCTTATTCCCAATTGCTCTTTACACTCGCGTAACACAATCGAATGAGGTAATATATTTTAGCGAGGACCTCTGTATCCGGATATATTCGTACGACTGGTCTGGTTCTGGTCAGGCAAACGAGTATTCCGAGACTGGTTGTAACTACCGACGACCATAGAACCACAAAACCATTTTCTTAACCTCCCATAAATATTACGTGAAAACGTATGCTCATTTTTCACCTATAAGAAAACATCAATTATATACATTTAATATTAGAAAAAAAGTAAAGTTTCAACCCATACATGTCCCACTGCAGGGCATGGGTCTCCTCCTCGAAATCAGGCGAGGAGGGTATCGGCATAGTTCACCGAGGCGCTAACCCAGTGTGGGTTGGTGAACTTCACACCTTCAAAGACTTTCAATCTCATCAGGTATCCAGGTTTCCTAACGATGTTCTAATTTACAAGTCGGGATCGAATCGACCCTCTAGCTTGAGTGGCCGAGCCCATTATCCTGGACTATCGTCGCATTTTATCAATTAATAAGACCTTAATTAATGCACAAAATATCAATAGAATTATGCCAAAACTATCCTAAACTGCATCTGAAAGATATTTTAATGCAATTATGCTTCGTTAGATGAAGCTTTACCGAAGTGACAGCTGTTAGCGAAACTTCGTAGTGACGTTCACAAATTGTTATACACAACAGATTCTAGTCAGTAAAATATTATAGTAATTAATATTAAAACTATTTAAAACAAGATATTTACCGATTTTATTTTTCGGAGCCTTATTGTCAACGAATGCCATGGTCACGACAATTTCAATTCATCCTAGATCTACGAACTCATCATGTTCGGGTAAAAGATTTTTGAGATAAAACTTAAATTACAAAATAAATATCATGTTAATTTTTCAATGTGAGGGAGCGGAGCCTGTAGGTGCTAGGTATCTAAATTTAAAAAAAATATCTAAGAAAATCTTGTGTGAATCCAAGGCTTAATCCATCACCATTTTTACATTTAGGCATTATGCCTACCAATTCCACCGATATGCCGTCAAAAACCTACAAAAATGCAAACTTACAAACTTTCGCATTTATAATATTATTAAGATTAGTTGGCTAGTCTAGTATGCCTGATGTTAAATGACTGATGAGAACTATGTTCTCCCGGCTTATCCCTGGTGAAATAAATGATTTCACCCTGGGATAAAACCGGGCCACTAATTCACGCGACTGAAATTAAGATGAGTGCCATTGCCAGTAATTATACTGCATATCAGGATTAGGATAGAGACAGGCTCTATTTTTCTAAAACAGCAAAGTTTTTTTTTACTGAAGAATTAATCAGGGCGGTGAAACCTAAATTGCTAATTATGTAATATAATGTTTTTATTTAATTTCTGATTTTGAAAATTCTATTCAAACAAAGCGATATGTTATTAGATGGTCTTCTTGCACTCACAATTTATAATGCTGAAACACAATAAAAATTCTTCGATTCTGCTTGCATTTTACTCTATTATGAGTTTACTTGAGACATAAGTCCACTCACATTTTGGACGAATAAACCTACTTGGAGTGAACAGTAACCTTGCTCCGCACATGTCATTTCCGTAAAACGCTCAACAGAGTAAAGTACGTACTCACAATATCCTGGCGTTCGATAAATTCTAACGTTTTTCAAATTAACATTGAAAAGTGACTAATGATTTTTCTACTGAATTAACTTTTTGTTACCTTGTAACTTGAGCCGAGAAAATATCCGAAAATAATTTCTACTAAAAATTTCTTGTCTTAATATAACTTGACTAATCCTCATTTTTATTCATTTATTGTTACTAAATTTTAGCATTTATTAATAACGGTTTTGGCCTAAATTTGTTTAAAGTAGAATAGTAATAAAGATGTTACTAACAAAGTTTTTATTTTCTCCTCTAACAGTGCTTATAATTGAATTTTCTTAAACTACTTTTGACGTAATTTGTTTTATTATTTTTATCCCTATTTAAAATCCGTAAAGGGTTATTTTATTACATAATCATTTTTTAATATAAACCTCTGAAAGTTGCTGATGGAGACAATAATATCGGAGGGCCCATGCATTAGTTTGATAATGCATTTAGTAGCGGAAGCATGCATTATAGTGCTTTAAATTGACAACGAACATTAATTGACGACCTCGGTGGCTCAGTCGTTAGCGCGTTGGCGCACAAGCCGGAGGTAGCGGGTCCGAATCTCGACAGGGAACACAAAAAAAATTCTGTGTTCCTGGCTGTGTATTATATAATAAAAATCTTAAACATAAGTATTAATATAAAAAGTATTAAATATATGTATTTCCATTGTCTGGTACCCGTAACAAAGTCTCTTAGAGAACTTAGCACGGGACCAGATTGAGGTGATGTAAAAGATTCCATAGATATTATTATTATTATCAATATCAGTCCTTTTTCGTCACATACTGCATACAGGCCTCTTTGAATGAACCGCCATTGGGAATCTTTTCCAGATTTTTATTTCAGGTTTATTATTTCCTGGGAGAGCATCGACTTGTCCAAATATCTGGGTTTTTTGATGAAGGTATTTATGTATATGTAATACAAATCCTTAAATAAATGCCCAACGGCTTTTAAATGTAAAGGCTGGATTACATTTTTGGCTTTAAAAAATGCAAAAGGATATTATCAGTCACAGTCAGTGTACAGTCTGTACATGGCGTATAGATTTACACTTGTTTAGCCACTGTGTCTATCTGCCTGGTTCCCGTAATAATAAGAGGACAAAATATTAGGCTATTATATTCATTGACAATGTGGCTTTTATTTGGTGATATATGTTTTTAATCAGTAAATTGGTTGAGGCGTGCAAGCGTAATAAACTTACTCACATTCGCACTTAAGACAGTAGTTGGCACTTGGGATATATAATACTCGTGTAGAACTTTATTTCCGTAATCTGGTGACACAAGTTCTTACGCAATGATGACTCATAATTATTAATTATTATTAATATTCATTACTCGAATAGGGCTCAAATATCTAAACGTATATTTCTAGTCTAAGATGACTGGTAATTCTCTAATGGATTACATCGTTGTAAAACTTCTGAGGAAGGCCAATTTGAAGATCAGCTTTCCTCTACGTCATATCCTCGACGAATCACATTAATCGTGGATTGTAGTTAATCGGAAATGTCAGTTATGATCCCAAGACAAGGGTCTTATATAATATAAGCCTCTAAGCACCATCCATGTAAGCGCCACTTACAAGTCAAAGACAGATTAGTCTCTTAAGTTTTAAGCACACCATGGATATAACTACTTATTATGCACTGCGATCGCATGATTCAACTACTTTGCATATACCTATCCATTGTACTGCATTCTACAATAATTTCTCTTTTACACTTAAATATTCAATCAATAATGCCTTAGTGAATGATATTAATATATACTGAGTTAAAGATAGTATTGTTTGTTGATAACAGTGCGCTCATTTTTTTTGAAGTAATCAAAGCGGCTAAAAGGGTTTCACTTCAAAAAAAAATAATTTTGATTTGATTAATTTAATATAGATTAATGATCAAATAAATGTAATAATTTTTTTTCATCATTTGTTAAACTTAAAATAAATATAAATTAATAGTGAAAATGAATTAAAATAACACTTAAGAATAATAATAATACTCCACAATAAACTACTCCACAAGAAACATCATACAAAATGGTAAATTACATCATCAAATCAATTTTGTTCTCCAAATAACAAAATATACAAAATAGTAATTTTGTAATTTTTGACAGCCCTAATCATCTTCGGTTATGCCTTTTAATATAATTTAAAAGATAATGAAGATACGAACTTATTGAATGAATTTCCTTTCACTTTATATCGCGTAGATGGGACTGACTTTACGATTGCTTCAACGGTAAATAGGATAAAATTTATTAGTTGAAATATAGCCTTGTAGATGATTAAATTGGCAAGGTCGATTGCAAGCAATATTTTTTTAAATTTGTAACTAACACAAATATTTTATTAGTAAATATCTTATTGATGAACGTAGAATACCACACACCTACGTATTCCTTACGAAATCGGTGGAACTTGTAGCACGTACGAAATTTAGTATGTTACATATTAACTTAGTTGTTAGGAATGTGGTTTTCAGCTTATTCGCATATTGTATTTAAGTTATAGTTCATTAATTTTGGTTGTGAAATTACCTTACTACTATATTTCTAAGCGTTTAGAATACAATAATAAATGAGCATGTAAGAAAAGCATAAAAAAGAGAGTCTCTACATATTTTTTACTTGGAAACCTGTAAATAAAATGGTAAATTATTTCAGCAATGTTATATCAGCACTTCGCAGCGATGCTGAGGCAAATAACTAATGGCCCTGTTCGTATATTTACCGAGATTTGTACTAAGAACCTGTCTTTTTTTTTGCTTCTTACAAGTTTTTGTATTTAAAAGCATTTATAAGATTATATTATTATATAATTACTAGCTGTCCCGACAGACTTCGTTCTGCTAAAATCGCTATTAAAAAATAGGGGTAGATCGTAGAGGGGTGAAAATTTAGGGTTGTATGTATTTTTGTATGTTGTATCATAAAAAAATAGAAATTAAAAATTTTGTCTAAAAAATAAAAAATAAAATTTAGGGGTGGACTACCCCTAACATTTAGGGGGATGAAAAATAGATGTTGGCCGATTCTCAGACCTACTGAATATGCATATAAAATTTCATAAAGATCGGTCAAGCCGTTTCGGAGGAGTACGGTAACTAACATTGTGACAGGTAAATTTTATATATTAGATTAATTAATGACAAATAAAAATATGTTATTGTTTTTATGTGCCTCTAACTGATTGCCGAGGACTGAGTTTCAGTTACTCTAAATATCAGATGTATATCGTTATCAAATTATCTATTAATATAAAATGCCAGTGTCACGATTTTTTTCCAGGATGAACTCTAAAACTACTGAACCGATTTTAATGTTTTTTTTCTTTTAAAATGTGCGCTTTTCCCCATCTCAAAAGATAGGATAGTTTATTTCTCGAATTTGAAATAAAATAGGTAGGTAACTATACCTATTTCGGTGTAGCATGGTGCGGGTGACAGTTCCAGTAACGTTTCATTTCACCCCTGAATGATGCAACAATTTATAAATAATGACTTACTAATTTAACTATTTCACACTCGTTATGTATTAAATAATTAATTACTATAATTAAATAATTAATAACTAATAAAAGAAAAGAAAATCAGCTGGGTAGAAATCGCATAACACGACCAGCCACCACAGCAGCACCTCCACACAGGCCAGGACGCGTGAGCCAGCGTCAACCTCTTCCACATATTAGAGGGAAGTTGTAGACCCATCCCACAACGCCACCACTGCAATGGCATAAGCGAGCATTTCATACGTTTCACTTTTACACAAGTTTAGTTCAAAATACTGCAGGCTCAAAATTTATCCACATTCTAGATAGACAATTGATAAAAGAGCAATACAATCCCAAGAGTTTGTGTCGTCTAAATAATAATAATTAATCTTATAATACGCGTGTGTGGTATCTTCAATGAAGTCTTTTATTTTGTAATATCTTTTACCACACAAACGCTCTTTGATTACACTCACTATTAATAAGAACTAAATTTATGCTGCAAGTATCGATAGAAATAAAAATTAATAACATAATTTTACATCCCTAACCATGTGATACTGACAGAGGTCAACGTCATATTGGCATGTGTCAGCCGCACCAAGCTACACCGCACGGAGTATAAAACCTGCTACATATAAAATCTTTTTGACAGAACGAAGTCTGTAGGGACCGCTAGTATACTATACTACTGTAAGTAAGTATATTATAAGTACGTAAGTAAGTATATTATAGTGATAGCTAATTCTCATAAAGTGTTAGATGATTTAGACATTAAACTTTTAGAGGGTCAACATTTTGAATATCACTAATAATATTATTCAAATGTGCGGTTGTTGCCACTTTTTCTTTAGTTTAAAACACATTATATAAATAAAAAAATATAACAGTATATATGAATTAACCGATTTTAATAAAACATGTCTAAGAAGGAATAAGCCCACGCGCCAATTCAGTTCCCCGTTCGGGAACTACTATGGTATAAAGACACACTTAGCGATTAAGCTTATAACATCCGTGCTTGTGTGCCGAAACAAAGGATATCAGTAATGATATTTCACCCAACTCCAAATCAATAAGGATTAAAAGATATTCATGATATTGAATACTTTCATAAAGTTTATACGTAACAAGTGCGCGTGTGATAACTGCGGTGGATATAAATGAAATTGGTCAACCAATACTTTCCAATACAAAAAGTAATATTGAACTGACAAAAATTTAAGAATTTCATTTATATTTCTGTCAATTAATTGTTAATTCTGTGTTGTATTTGGAATCACGTAGAATGGTTACTCTACATGTATTAGTGTGCTTCCGCGATTCTACAATACTTCGTATATCCTACTAAAATTATAAACGCGAAAGTTTGTTCTTACAAATCCATACATTCTTATGGATGTTTGTTACTCTTTCATGCAAAAACTACTGAATGGATTTTTATTAAACTTTATAATAATATAGCTTACTCATCAGAATAACACATAGGCTATAATTTATTCCCGTTCTCCCACGGAATGGGAAGTACGCGGGTGAAACCGCGATGCGCTGCTCGTTATATATGTTATACTATATATCTTTACTTATTAATAAATAAACAAATAAAATTGAACAATCACACCCATTAACTTAGTCCCATGATAAGTTCGTAAGAACTCGTTAACCACTATATCAACAGACAACAAACATCTCACTCACAACTCACAACGCTCTTCAGTATTCGTGCGATTTGCACGCGTTTACTTCTCCTAAATAGTTGGAGAGATTTAGGTTAATAACTCGACCGTAAAAATGGTTTTGTACAATTCAGTCTCGACTGCAAGTATTATGTTTAACATTAGATAAGTTGTTATACAATATAAAGTCCCATTTTAATTAAGTTCCTTAAACAAAAATCGTTCGTCTTGGCGTTCATTGAGGGAGGCCTATATTCAGCAGTGGACGGATAAAGGCTGATGATGAAACAAAAATCACATTGCGTGTGGACGATACTCGCCTACAAATGACTCTCTTTTGTGTTGCAGGCATTAGTTTTATAAATTAACTATAGTTGAACACATTCTTTAAATAAAAGCGCCACAAAGCCCGCCTTATCGGTTAAAAGCGCTTTGATCTAACGTAGAGAAAAGTAAGAATATTAAAACGTAATGCAATAGAAAAGGAAATACTTTATGGGAATATAAATATTATAGTCAATAGTTATACTGCGTATAAAAGTAAAACATCTAGGAATATTTTTTACTAGCTGTTGCCCCCGGCCTCGCCCGGGTTAGCAAAAAAAATCCTTTTTTTTATGTATCCTGTGTTTCTTCTAGTGCCTCCGAGAATATGTGTACAAAGTTTCATGATGATCGATTGAGTAGTTTTCGCATGAAAGCGTAACAAACATCCCTACTTACACATTAATATAATATTAATAACTAAGGATTAATTATTATGGATGTACATAATATATGATGTAGGTATGTTTATTTGTTTCAACGTTGAATATCTGGGTCTATTGTTAGTTGGATTTTAAAAATTATTTTTGCATTTGATAAGGCAACTATTATGATTAAAAAATGTCATTTTTCACCTAAAAAACTATATCAAGTGCTTTCATTTCATCATTCTTTTTACTTTTATTTCGTGTGGCTCGATATTTTGACTCTTCAAATGTCTTGTACGTGGAACTGAATAAAAGCTCGGCAAAGCTAAAGTGAAAGACGTAATATTTGTAAACCACCTAAGATTCATAAGCAGACATACGATATACAGTTTTCTATTGCACTTAACAATATTTATAGTTAATGATTAGCAATATACGATTAATTCATAAGCCGTAAATCCTAAGAAATGTCTAATATGAAATTCATATTCCTCGAACTTGCGAATTCTAGATGAAAGACGCAGCGTCTTTATCACATATCATTGATATATTGGTTGTGGTGATTAATTATACGAACTTAGTTTGAAGTTTAAATTAAACTTTGATTGGGTTTCGAGATCAATCAAATGTAATTTGAACAACAATAAATCATCAACATAATATGTTTTATTGTTAAAATACAGTAAATATTTTTAACATTTAACATTAAAACGTAAATAAAACGTAATAAACATAAATGCTACTAGGAGAACAGATGGCCGATGAGCTTCAAGACTGGAGACCACGTTTAGGAAGACGTCGGGTTGGTCGGTCATTAACCAGGTGGGTAGACGATCTCCGTGCAGTGACAGCGTCGTGTTAAATGCGTGCGGCAAGAGGTCGGTCTTGGCGTACCTACACTAAGGGAGGCCGATGTTCAGCAGGAGGACAGATACTGATGATGATGTTGACGATTATGATGATAATGATGATCATGATGAACAAAATATTATAAGATATGTTAAAGAAACCAACGCAATATTAAAAGTATAGTCAAACCATGAAACCGCCGAGCCAATTTGTCAAAAACAACATGTCAAAGAACCAGCTCAAAATCAGCTACAGAGTACGTGGAGACAGACATGCACACATAATGTACAAACTTACCTATAACAGCAATCATTTGCGGGTTAGAAGCCAGAGAAAGAGAAAAAAGTAAAAATTTTGCACAAAGGCAGACATTTAAAAAGGGGATTCATATATTTAGCACGTTATCAGTGACAGTAGCGAGCGGGAAGTGCAAGCGATCGATAATTTAATTATCGCTAATTGTATAACTGCGACAGCGTTTTTGTGTTTCTTCTCTGCTGACTCTGAACAATCAGACACTCTTATTTATGTAGCTCTTAAATTACTTTGGTGTTATTATAAATACAAGGATATAATTAACTTTTTAATTATAAGAACAATGAATTTATGGATCAAATTAATTAAAACATTTCTTAAACGTGAATTGTGGGTTTAATTGGATGTTTATCATGATCATCATCATTATCTGTTCATAAATAATATATGAAAAACGATTGACAACGAAATACAATTTGATGTGGAACATCTGTATTAATATTGGTTGCTAATAAAAAAAACTAGGACGAGAGACGTAAAAAATAATAAATATAGACGTGCGACGTGCTGATACTTAAGATCGACATGGTGGAAGCATCACGACATGATAGCGACATGTCATTTGCCTTCGCGGCATTCGAAACCAAGGTACAACAATAAGTTAAAATACTGAGAATGACTACAGTAAGTGTAGTTCTTTGAATTAAATAATATATTTAAAAAAAAAAACATTCATTTTGTATACGAGAGACGACTTAATTGCTTGTGTTAGTGTTGCCTATCAATATCGATACCTGTTCGATAATAAGGTCAAAAACTTTAGATAGCTTTTGGTATCGATGGTTACGATTGGTGGTCGGGTAGTCCTCCTTTATCTGAAGAATCTGCCCTTGCCGGGACCAGCTAGTCGCTGAGGTGATCATGTTGCCTGCGAATCCGAGACCCTCACATAGCGGCTGAAGGCACTTGCTGCGGTTTTAGTGGGGTAGTGCCCCAATGTGAGTCCCACACACGCCAGTGTGCAAACCCGAAGCCCTGGTATGTAGCACTGGAAAGCATTTCGACTGCGACATCAAAAAAATTGTTAAGATTGTTAGTTTAGTTCAGTAGATCGCTAAGATTTTCATAGTATTAAAAAATCTTATTTACAATTGGTTTTACTTGAAAATAATAGGTTTTTTTTCGATAGAGTTATCATTATGGAACAGTTTTCTATCTGAACTTTATAGTTATCGATATAAGTTCAATGTCTATAGCGCAACACTAGTACTTGTCTCATTATGATGTGAGATGAGCCTTTAATCACCATCAGTGTTAATGACCAAGTCATTTTTGTGGGTCATCGGTGCCAATAACTACATTGGTCAATTTCTAGAGGCCACGTTTGCCGGGGGATCAACTGGCAGTGTTTTTTGCGTATTTAATTTAAACATTTTCATAAGAAGAATCAATATGCTTAGACCGCCAACTAAATTAAATATAAAAATTCATATAGAGTTATTTGAATGTGATATTTAGATTTTTTAATGAGCATATGCTGTCCCAACTCCCAGTGCTGGGCAAAGGCCTCCGCCATCGCGCCATCTCTTTCAGGGCCGACCTCGGCGACGTCATTCATCTTCTGGCACTTTTATGTAGAATTAGATACAGGAAATCATTTGCAAAATTTTAACTCAAAGTTGTGCTGTGGAGATATATGAGCTGATAATAATTATGATGATAATTATATTAATCTCACATATCTCACTTAAATATGTAAAAAAATATAAGAGAAAATATTAATTCAATGTATTTTATAAAACGTAACCCATCAGCTTATTTAAATAACGGTCTGAATATATTGTTGTCCGTCCACTACATGGACCCCTTTCAGTGAACGTCGAGACGGCCAATCTCCCGCCATGTCTAGTGCATGACAATGAGTATGATGCAAACATTAGTCAAGATATAAAGGGGCTTATACACGTACCGTCTCATGCATTGTTCACGTGACGTAACACCTATTGTAATTTATTTCAGAGCTCGCAAACCTTTTTAATTATTTTGTAATTTTATTCATTGTATTTTGAGCATGGTAATTACAGTTACTTGCGAAAACCTTAATAACATAAAACTTTAGTCGTTATGACTTCTATTTATTTCAAAATACTATTTGTCTTGTCATTTCGTTTTAATTATGAGCTCCATTTGAATGGGAATGAAAATATTTTTGTGCGACATATTAATTTGACTTTGAAATAAATTGTATCAATGCATATTACGAGTATAATCCACATACAGTTATCTAAATCGCATTTTTAAAAACCTATATTTTCTCAACCACAAAGTAGCGTTTAATTTTCAGTGCTTAAACCTATTCAAAAATCATATATAATTTTCACTCGTTTTCACGTTAAGTAATTATGTAAAATATAATCTGTCTAACATATTATGTACAAAGTTTCATAATGATCGGTTGAGTAGCTTTCGCGTGAAAGCGTAACAAACATACTTACTTTCACATTTATAATATTATTAAGATTAAGAATTAAGGATTAATAGCTATTGTTTGTGTACAACTCTGTAAAGTGTGCGAATTTAAATATTAGTCAGTTATAATAACGATAAATACGTGTAAATAATAAAAACATATAAAAATAATTTACTTTTCCTCATTTGCAAATATTATTTGTACCGAAATAAGTATCTTATTCTGTCTTACGTTAATTTAGATTTAGTAAAACAATGTTGTATTCTTATTGTACTTTTGTTCTTGTATAACTTGTGTATCATCATGTATCTTTGCACTGAATAAAGTTTGTTCTATTCTATTCTATTCTATTCTAATTTACTTACAGGAAAAATATACAACGCCACAATATTATGATAGAATTAAAATATAGTCGATCAGATACAATATTCCTGTTCCCCTTCGTAAGGGCGTCTCTTTGCATATTTATGAAGAAATAATACTTACAATAAAAATCGGGTTATACAGAGAAAGACCCGTACCCTAAAATTTTCTAGTAAGAAATAAAATTGTGTGTGTAACCACTTAGAAAATTGATTCTTCACTTTGAAATCTTGTTTGATGTTCAAAGTTGTAAAGATTATAACATACTTTGATGGTATTACTTAAACCTTAATCTAGGTAGGCAGTTTAATATCCTTATCTGTCAAAAGTTTCTCTTCTTGTCTTCTAATCTTGAACCCATAGCAGCGCCACATCTTACTTTACTATTAGTAATTGAAATTAAAACCTAAAATGAACCCTAAAATATCTTCAATTATTATCTATTGTAACAAATTACTTTCTTACCGACATTTATTACCGTTCCCGTTACAAATAAATATTTATTTATTTTATATGTTTACAATTTTCTCGATATAACTCCTAAAGTGATCTTGAGTCGCTGTCAACAACATTTATTACAATAGTATGATTTTTGCTGACAACTCAAAGATCTTAATATATTATGAAAATACAATACGACAATACGAATAATAATAATAATAATAATAATATCTGTGGACGCTTTTACACCACGTCAATCTGGTCCCGTGGTAAGTTCTCGAAGAGACTTGTGTTACGGGTACCAGACAACGGAAATACATATATTTAATACTTTTTATATTAATACTTATATTTAAGATTTTTATTATATTATACACATATTTAATACACATCCATGACCCAGGAACACAGAAACTTTTTTGTTCCCTGGCGGGATTCGAACCCGCAACCTCCGGCTCGAACGCCACCGCGCTAACCATTGAGCCACAGAGGTCGATATAATTTACTTAGGCATATTGTATTTAATTATATTCATTAGAAATAGTCCTATTTGACCTATTTCTGTTATGTTGTATACTGGTTTTAGGATTAGCTGTTGCATACAGCTTCACTTGCGTCAACTAAGTTTTAATATGGGTCTCTAACTTTTTTGAAAATTTAATATAGTCTATGTTCACCGGGGATAGTGTAGCTTCCCAACAGTGAAAGAATTTATCAAATCGGTCATGTAGTTTCGGAGAATATTCAACACAAACAAACAAACAAATCTTTCCTCTTTATAATATTAGCATAGATTAACGTCAAGAACTACACAGGTTACGCCAAAAAATATTATGTTAAATGTTAGCATGGATAGTTTATGATATGACATGAAATCAGTACATTACCGTTCAAAACGTGCTTCATCAATATTAGTCCATCCTCTGCTGACATTTCAATAAATGAATAGTCGACTGTTTTCTGTTTTGATCAGCTACCACAAAAGGGTTAGCATAGCATTACATAATTTTCCCAACAACAAATAACAATAAGGAAATAATACCTAAATATTACTTTTATCTTAATCAATAAATTATTAAACTTAAGTCTTAATCATACATTTTATTAAACTTAAAATGTTATTGAAACTTTGAGTTTAGCTTTACCGGTGGGTTCTCGGCTGATTGGGTACCACCATGATGGAGAGAAAAGCTAGACAACCAGTGTGACAACAATTACTGGTTCTGAAACTTTATGCAAAGTGTCAGGATAGGCAGCATATTAATTAGTTGCCTGAGATAGTTTCAGATAAACTAGTTTCTCCCATAGACGACATCAATGATGGCATGTCTGTCAATTTGCCTGTCCACCTAAGAAACTTAGGATATATCGAGAAAATCCTTCACTTTTCGTAATCAAAGCGTAGATTTTCTAAAACAAGTCCTAAAAATTCATATCACGGTAGCTTTTATCATGTAAATCTCCTATAATTATAATTCTAGTAATGAACAATATTCTAATTTTACTGAAACGCGCAAATATTTTAGCAGAACAACGTATTTTATGTAACGGGCCTACATATTTCTCTTAATGAAGTTACAAAATATATATCTAGCAATAATCTTTATAAATGTCACTTTTACGATGTGTAGGTGGGAGGAATTCTTATTCCAAAGCCCACTCAGATATTCCGGGTATAAACATTTATAGCTAATAAAGATCTCTCAAGGAATACGCTTAATGGGGAGTTTCTAATAAGTACATGTGTATAATAGTTTGTTTTTTCCCGAATATACACAGCTGCTGGCCCTTATATTGGAACGATTTAATCTTTGTAATGTGACTGTGAAATTCTAGGGGATTCCGAAGGGACCTCTTCAAGAGACATAAAAAAGGACCAATAATAGAGTTCCGTTTTTCAAAATAAATAAACAGAACCCCTTACAGGATCGCTTTGTTATCAATTTATCTGTCGGTCTGTCAAACCAAATCCTCACAGCAAAATGAAGAAAATTTAAACTTATTACAAAAAAAAAATGCTGCTTTGCAGCCGAATTGGGCCAGCACGACCGGAATAATACCTCTCGCTCACATAATACCGCCGTAAAGTAGCAGTTATGCTGTCGCGTTTCGTGCGGCTTCCGATGGCCCATTGAGGGGGATGGGGAAAAGGAGGGCAACGCATTTGCATAACCTCTGGTTATGGGGATATTTATGAGCGTCGATTGTTGCCAAAAGGCTTCGACTGTTCGTTTGTCCTCCTATGCTATAAAAAAAAATTGGTACTAAGCTTTTTACCACGTAAAGACATGAAAACGACATTGAATTCATGCCGTATAATCGAACAGGGGCTTACCTCGAACTTAATGAACAATTTACAACGGTCTTCATGCAATCGTCAGCTGTCCCAGTTGGACATAATATTGACAAATGGACCGCACATATGAGTTCGCGGCGCTGAAGTCCATCTAGCACACCCTGGGTGGGTGGCGCTGTTTTGCGATCCGACATCAGTCATTGAAGGGAATTTTTCTGCTGAGCGTCATCACAACGATGTTAACGACCACGAGTCCTAGAAAGTGATGTTCTCCTTCTGCTAGGCAGTTATGTGCCAGAAGAAGGCCGATGAGCGAGTGTGAGAGGAAACCGCTGACGAAGCCTTTTCCTGCAGGAGATGAATGGGGATGATTCAGAGGCGCTACTTAATACGCTTACTAGTTATGAAAGCCTAGAAAATATAATCTAAGTGATCCATAAGAATATTATGTAAGTCATCTGTTGAGATGTTTTATCACAAGGCACGAAAGCCTCGAAACTATCATCTAATCAAAGTTATTATTGAGAATATGTAAGTCATTTGTGTGAGATGTTTTGTTACAAGGCATGAAAGCCTAAAAACCATGGTCTAATTAATGTGATTCATGATATTTTGTAAGTCATTTGTGTGTAATGTTTCGTTATAGGAATTGTCACCTGATCTAAGTGATTCAAGAGAATATAAGTTATTTATGTTTCAGGTACGAAAGCATATAAATATTGTAAGGATATAAAACTAACCAAACGAAATGTTGGAAAAGTATTTTGTTTATGGATAGATGACAAAGTTTGTCATACCTGTCAGTATATTTTCTTGGTATAAGTTGGTAAAATAAAATAATTCCGTTACTCGCATGAACAACAGAATATGTCGGAGTAACATAACGTGGTCGGTAGTTTGAAACTACGTCAGCAATATTACACTGTCTTTGGAAGTTCGGGACAAATAACTTTGCATTTCCGCTTCTAATGGACTTTCTTGGATTTCTGTGTATTATTTTGCTTGAATATTTTAAGTTATTTATTAAGCTAGTCATGGAAATATAAATTAAAAGTAGAACATAATTTATTCTCCCAAATGGTATAAATCAATTTCGAAAATTAAAAAGTACGAATATATTTTAGGCGACTATACATATAATAATTATTTTTAAACCTTTATTATTTCATTATTATGTGTACCATTATTAATTAACTATTATGATTCGCCGGACCTTGACTACATTTATTGAAAGAAAAGACCACGTCACTTTTCTTGAGACCTAAGATAATTGATTACTTTGTTGTTTAATATACCGATGTGGTCAAGCGGACCACATACCTAATATAAGAAATAAACTTATTTCTAAATTGCGGCAATGTTGTCGTAAAATGGTGGGTCGCAGCAGCTGTTTTGTGAAATTAATTAATAATATTATGCCGATCATTTATAATGTTACACTAGAAAAAATAGCTATTTAAGTACTATTAGGGCCTGTTTCACAATCTCCCTTTAAGTTCCCTATAGGCTATTGGCAACATATTTGACAGATAGAGTATGGAGTATCTGTCAAACATCTGTCAAATATGTTGCCAATAGCCTATAGGGAACTTAACGGGAGATTGTGAAACAGGCCCTTATAGTACTATAATATATAGGAATATATTTGGTAACTAAGGGCCTGTTTCACAACCTCCCGTTAAGTTCCCTATAGGCTATTGGCAACATATTTGACAGATAGAGTATGGAGTATCTGTCAAACATCTGTCAAATATGTTGCCAATAGCCTATAGGGAACTTAACGGGAGATTGTGAAACAGGCCCTTAATATTTTTTATCGTATGGATATAATTATTAATTATATATCTTGCGGTGTTTTATTAAGTTTTTTATATGCTTGACGTTTCGGCCACTTTGTAGCAACTATTGTCACAAGTCATGTATGTGTTAATAAGCCGCGATAAAATCTATAAAAGATTTTCATTTTTATACAGGAACCTCTCATTTTGAAGCCATGCCTGTAACCAGATCCTTATCGCTATGACCAATGTACGCTGACAGTACATTTACAAACACAGATTACAAGAATTCAAGAACAGAATAATATTTATTACACTTGCTCAACGCTAAACCAAATCCTTTAATCGCATTACGTTAATTACTAATGCTATAACATGATTACATACACATACATAATTATTATGTTAATAGGTCATAATGAAACCGTTGTCATGGTTGTAATAATGTATATTTGCGATATGCGTAATATATATGAGAATAATTGTTTCCAAAAATTACGTTATCCCTGTAATGTTCAGCGCGAAATGGCGTTAATAAATTCGTACTTGTCACACGTTTGGATGGTCATGTCAGGGATGAGCCGTATGTTATTTGTTATCCAGTTTTTTCGTAACCATTGTAAAAAATAAATAAATAGAATTCTCAAAAAAATATATTTGTAGCGGTCCACCCCATCAAGCACAGGTAAATATTTTATGGCCTATGTTATGTAGATAATGTGACTTATACCTAAGTGAAAGATTTTTTGAAATCGATTCAATAACTTCAAAGCCTAAGCAACGCAAAGAAACAAACATTCAAATGTTTTCTTTTTATGGTATTAGAATTACAAGACAGACGATACCGTTATTTGCGAGTACTGCTTTTTTCCATTACAGTTGTAATCATACAAAAACACATTTTTTTTTATTACTATTGTATATACTTTAATATAAAATAACTATATGATAGAAACTAAATCGTGATTTTGACATTTTGATTTCAAATAAAAACGATTTAAGCTCGAGATATTAATTAAAAATTCGACGAAAAAATTAATCTGAAATATATTTTCATATTAAAGTTATATTATATAGCAGTTATTTACTTTTAATACCAGTTTACTTGTAAATTTCCAGTACACGAAATATTTTTTTATTTGTTATTGAGTTGCGAGGTAATGTTTCAGGAATTAAGCCAGCAGTACCAGGAAGTAATATTTTCCATTCTGATCCACGTGACCACTGCAATATGTATTATTGGGTACGCAGGCAATAGGTTCTTCAATAATATAAAAGTCATTTTTCCGGAAAGTATTAACCGTATGTTTGGTTGGACATGTTATATCCAGAAAATTGCTTTAAAGCTTCATAATATATATATGTTTTGTGTATAAATATTTCGTGGACGTCAGTAAAATGTACATTTCATTGAGAAGTCGGTAGTAACGATATGAGCTAAACAAAATATTTAGAAGTTTAGTTTAATGTACGTACATAATGTATATATCCACAAAAGATGGGAAAAGAAAGAGATTCACAAATAAAATGAAACTACTGAAATGTCTGTGCACTATTACAGTTGTAATATTCATTAATGTATTAAACTTTATTTGACTACCTTCCATTTATAAATATATCCTTCAAGGGTGGCACTTGGACTCCAAGTATCTATTATGCAGCCGAATTTTACCGCTAATTAGCAATGAGGTTTTATTAGACGAATTTTAAATATGGCATTAAATATTTCACACGCCCCTAATTAAGCTTTTAAACATTTCATTAGAAATAAAATGACTTGGTCCAAGTCCTTACTAATTATTTTGTTTTGCTCAAGCATGCATGCAAACAACATAAAAAAGTCATATTCTTCTTTCTAGTTATATCACGGTTTAATAAGATTTTTACTTTTATTTTTAATTAATACATATCAACATTCATGTAAAGTATGGATATAATATTATTAATAGTACCTGGTTGACCGAGCATTTGCTCGGTACCCTTAGTGATAAAATACGATAAAATTTTTCTTCCAAAAAAAAATTATCTTTAAAAAAGGAAAAAAAAATCGGACTGGAGATTCGAACCAGGCTCGTTCGGCGATGCCTTAAAACACGGATAAAAAAAGTTTCTAAAAATGTATCCTAGCTAGATCGATTTATCGCCGTTTTTAACACACGTATACAAAATTTCATGAAAATCGTTGGAGCCGTATCCGAGATCCCGATTCTATATATTATATACACAAGAATTGCTCGTTTAAAGATACGCTTTTTACACCACATCAATCTGGTCCCGTGATAAGTAATATAGAGATATTTAATACTTTATTATAATATAACACACATATTTAATACAGACACATGACCCAGAAACACAGAAAAACTTTTAATTCCCTGCGGGATTCGAACCCGCTACTTCCGGCTTGAGCGCCAAAGTTGTGTAAATGTTTTAAATACAACACAACAATAGAGATCGCCTGTTTCGTTTAACAATTGTTGGCATGATTCATCATTGCCTGAAGTAAACCGTTGTAGTTAATTGCATGGAATTATGGCAAGAATAATGGTAGGTAGCCACACACGTTTCAGTATTCAGGGATAATGGAACAGCCACAGCAAGTCTAAACGTGTAAACAAGTGTAAACTGAACTGTAATATGTGTTAGATAATACTAGCCGAAATAAATGACTTTGCAAGTGTTGAATAAAGTTCAAATCCCTACTAATATTATAAAAGTTTGTTTGTTACGCTTTCACACGAAAACTCCTTAAACGATCATCATGAAACTTTCTACATGTCATATTTTTGGCGCAATGAGAAGTAACAAAATATACTTTTTTTTAACAATATATAAAAGCGTGTAAAGCCGCGGGAAAAAGTTAGTTTTAAATAATTTAAACATCAAAGGCTAAAGTACGAATTAGCCACATTTTGAAACCCAATTTAACGCACTCGTCGGTAAGCAAACGAATAAAACTTCGTCTCGCGTGTTTGCTAATAAATATTTAAAGCGGTGATGACGTACAGTTTAAATTTAATTTATATAATTATGTGCATGTACTTTTTGCATTTCACCTGCGTAAAGTTCTTTTGTACTTAATAAATAACGAAAAAAAAAGTTCTTTAGTCCTTTATTTTATAAGTTACGTTTTAAAGAACCTGGAGCTATTTAAAATTCAATATTTTACGGGCAATTAATTTGTATTTACTTCACTAAATAGTATTTTTCAGATTCTATCCGACATAAAGTACTTGTATGGAGTAAAGATACTTGGCCTAGAAAATTTCCGCGGATTGATTTTTGTAGTGTTACACTATGTTCCTAGTTCATGAGGTTTTATTTGAATAAAAATTTGATTACGAAACAGAATATTATGTGACTAAAATAACAGCTTTAGTTAGCAATATTCATTTAATCCATGACTATATACTTCGTTAAGGCGCTATAATACAAAAAAAATGCGACGGCACATGGAGCTTTATTTTTACACTTCGCCCGCGTGGAGTTTGAGAAAGGACTTAAATATTTACTTGCTAGATTGATATTAAAAAAAACAACGAATAAGTAAATAGTATTTATCCTTACTAATGTTATAAAATGCACATAATATTATAGTAAAGACTAATTAAAATCATCTTACAAGTTGGTATTTTTGGAATAACTTATAGTTTGAAATTTTTCAAGTTTTGGTCGTCTTATCCGTAGCAAATTCATGAGCTTCAAAGTCTGAACAAAGACCCAGTTGTTAGAAACTTTGTGTTGAGGAGGGACTTATGACCTCAGTGAGACATGAGTATTACGTCGAAAGTCGTATAGGTACACAAACATTTTTGTAATTTGTAAAAGTTTTTCTTATCTGAATACGGCAAAGCTTAAGGAAGGAAGGATTCTGAATTGAGCACTAATACTGTATATATTATGAATATCCTCACAATGTTTTCCTTCACCGATGAGTGAAGTGATAGTGAAAGTCTTTGAGGGTATGTGAAGTTCACTAAACCGCATTGGGCCAGTGCATCGGTGAACTATTGGCCCATTACTCTTCTCGTCTGATTTCGAGGAGGAGACCCGTGCTCAACAGTGGGACAAAGAAGGGTTTAAACTTTATGAAAAGTTTTTAGTTTTTTGTCCGCAATTTGGTTAAAGTTAAAGCATATAAAGTTTATTAACATTCATCATCTTAACCACCTTCTCTAAGTTACTTATAAAAACTATGAAAGGATTAACTCATTCACGTTCAGCCTCCGTAACGGTTTGAAAATAGATTTTATTAATTATTATTATTATAGGCCGCTAGTAAAATAGAATTTGAGTAAATGAATTGTCATTATATTAAATCTCTTGGTGAAATATTTACTTATGAATTAAGTAGTTAATTAATAAAAGTAAGAGTAAGAGTTAATGTTAAAACAGTAAATAGCAATTTACAAAAAGAAAAATCTTCAAAGTTATTAGCATTATTGGGTATTATATAAATTATAAACTATATGACATCATAAAATAACAAGTTAAAATTGTGTAACTATGTATTTTTATGTAAAATATTCACATAATAATTTCAAAACAAAATTTGCTTAATTTTCATAAGGCCATTTAAAATATATAAGAAAATATTTACATTTAAAATATATACGATTAGCAATTACTAATTCATTACAAATTATATCCTTTCCTATTTAAAAGGCATAAGTTAAAAGGTTTTCCATTTTAAATTTAACGTTTACATTAATGCAAGTTTTATAAAAGCATCTCTGTAGAAATGCCAGCTTTAATTAATTATTCATCAACTCGATTTTTTATTTAAAAATAACGGTGGAAAATTTAATTACATTTAAAATTATAGTTATAATAATTTCTACATTAATTATAATAACAAGTAATCTCCTTAGCAAATTATTTATGGAAAAATACAGAAATTTCGAATTTTTCCAAGTTAACGTGAAACGTTTATTTGATAAAATATCCATGTATTTTTTAATTATATTTTATAATTAAAAACTTAACAAGTAGATATACACATCGTGTGAATCTATAAAAATGATTTAAAGAAGTGATCAATAATTGTTAATTAGTCCACTCATCAATCACTGTTGTTGAGAGATTAATTTATGTTTCCCACTTATTCTTCCTTCTTGTTCCTCGATGCTGAGGATTCTCTTTCTTTTTTTTATCTGTCATCGTACAACTGTTTCTGTCTCTGGCTGTAATATGGGCGGCGTTCTCAGCTAAGTCAAGAGCGTAGAGGCTCTGGTCGGATCAACGTATTAGGCCACGAAGCCACCTCCTTTCAACACAAGACAAGTACTCGAAAATCCTGAATCAATGAGGAAAATATCATTTAGTTTTCGAAAAATAGAGGCTTTGACATCCACATCTTACTCTACATCTCGAAAGCATCAATGCGTTTGCAGTTTCCAGCTTTCAGTATTCAAGTCACAACGTCGTACAAAAATATCAAGAATAAGATTTTTGTTTTTATGAACATATATATATACACTAATTGTAGCCGAACAGAAAAAAAAGTTAGACTATGAGATAATAACGCATATATTTGACGAAAATGTAATTAAACACAAAATAACAAATTGATTAACATCTTTTAAAAACGACTTTGAAAAGTCTTCGTTATTTTTTATTGAAAAATAAATAAATTTGAAATAAGTGAAATATTTAGATGAACACAAAAAATTTAAAAAATTAGCATTAAATGTTTTAACAATAAAATTAAAGCAAAATTAATAACGAGTGTTTCCCCCTCTTGCTCTGATTACGGTTTCCATTCGTCTGGGCATGCTACAGATTATGTTATCGATGATTTCTTGAGGCAACCGCTCCCACTCCTCAAGTAATGCGTTTCCAAGTTCATTCAGATTGTTGGGGGGTGGCATTCTGGATTTAACACTTCTTTTTAGCAAGTCCCAGACATGCTCTATCGGATTCATATCGGGGGAATTTGCTGGCCACTGCATCACCGGTATACCTACGTGGCTCAGATATGCCTGTACCGATTGTGCACTATGAGCACGAGCATTATCTTGCATTAGAATAAAGTCGTCACCAATAAATGGGGCAAATGGTACAACATGTTCTTCTAAAATGTCTCTGATATATAGATCTGCTGTCATGGTCCCTCCTGTGACTATCACTAACTCCGTGCGAGCTCCAAAACATATCCCTCCCCAAACCATAATCGAGCCGCCACCATAAGCCACTGTGTGTTGAAAATTAGACTGTATGTGGCGTTCTCCTTTGCGTCTCCATATTCGTTGTCTCCCATCGATCTGTTTTAAAAGAACTCTGCACTCGTCAGTAAAGATAACCTGCTGCCATTCGTTCAAATCCCAATGACTATGTTCTCGCGCATAGCTTAATCGGTTTACGCGGTGACGTCTCTCAAGTTTTGGGCCTTTGGCAGGTATATTCGACCCTAAACCAACTTCTTCAAACCTCCTGCGAACTGTACGCTCACTTACTCGTACTCCTCGAACGTCTTCAAAACTGTAGAAGGTCGGATGAGGGTAAAATAAACGTTGTTGACGAGTGTACTATTTACTTGGTGACAAAACATTAATACATAAAAAACAAAAACATCATAGCAAAAAACATAAACAAAACGGTTGCTATGACTACACTTAAAAATAACATATTTAAACTTCTTCGTAATAATTTTAAATAACACTGGCATAATATACAGTGTACATTGCGTCGCTTACACTGCCCCACCCCAGTGCTGCTACCGCAGCACGGTGAATGAAATTTAGATTCGCAGTTTAATTCTCTTTATGTTATAACTAGCTGTTGCCCGCAACTTCGCCTGAGTTATATAAAATTTACAACGGCATTTATATATATTATAGCAGCGCCCCGCGTTCCCGTGGGAATACGGGGATGAATTATAGCCTATGTGTTAATCTGATGTATAAGCTATATTATTATGAAGTTTCATCAAAATCCATTAAGTAGTTTAATATTAGTAGGATATAAAAACATTTTTTTCTATTATTTTTAATTAAATGTTCTTTAGACTTTATCTACCAACAAGGTTACATATATTTTATGCGAAATAAATGAATGCTAAAATAAAATTAAACTTACCGCGTTATGAAACACCTCGAGCTTTATTCTAGACAAGAACTTCGTTGATTTCTAACAACACTTTTTTGAACAAATTACTTTTATTACATAATCTGATTGAATTTCTTATTCTTGGCGGGATTTTCTGAGATAATACAAAAAAAAGACAATTTCAATTTATTATATTGTCTTATGAAAGTTTTCTAAAAGATCGGGAAAGGGAATTCAGGTAAATATTTTTTGTCATTTTATTTCTTATATGTAAAACAATGAAATGATATTCCGACTTAGACATCCCATAAACATTATTACGAGGCACAGAAAATCTCATGACCTATTGTTACTGTACTGTTTAAATACTATATATGGATGTCCAAGACGTTTCAAGTAGCTAGGTTTTAACTTACCTAGTTGAAGAGAAAGATATAAAATATCAACACCCATTTTTATATCAAATAATAAAATAATAAAAGTAAAGGTTATATATTAAATATAGGCTGGTAATGTATAATAGATCTAGGCCACGTCTAGGTAGACGAAGTGTTGGTCGGCCATTAACCAGATGGGAACACGATATCCGTGCAGTGGCAGGTCCGCGTTGAATGCGAGTAGCAAGCGATCGGTTCATTGAGGGATACCTACGTTCAGCATTGGACGGATAAAAGCTGATGATGATGATGATGATGATGATGATGATGAATGTATGATAAAATAAATTTATGAATTACCTTTATTATAATTATATTATATAAGATTATCTTACCTTAACTTACCTAACCTGTAGGCTGTAACTCGTAACTGATTTCAAGTTTTACATAAAATATAACGTCAATTTATTAAACTTCTAATTCAGCACTACTAATTATTTGCCTTTTAACTCGATACCTAGATATAATACTTTTTTACATATTATTATGATTTAAAAGCATTAATCAATAAACCTCAAAATAATATCTTTTTTCTTTATTCATTTTCGCAATCGATTTTTTAATAAAATATAAAATTAAGCTTTCCTTTTATTAAACTAGCGTTTTCACTCATATAAGGAAACCGCTACACTACTGTAAAATAATTATTACCTTTAATCCCGCAATGAAAAGCATTGCAAGTCAAAGGGTGAAGTCGAAAGTGGAATTTCTAATAAGTCAGTAGTCTCAAGCGGGCCAATAGAGAACCCTCCTGTTGAATGTTAAAAGAGTTTCTTTTTTGTTTGAAAGCTTTACAAAGGTCGGCCTAGTGATCTAGTACATCGTCGAGATCCATTCAATTACTGAAGTGTATGGAAAAAATGGAAAAAAAATAATATCAAAAAGGCTTTTGTGCATGCTTTGGTCAACTCATAGAAAACATATTATGTAATATAGAATATTAGAATTTTGAGTTGTGTGTCATTTTATAGACAAATTATTTAACTAAATTGCTTTCAACTTGTAGAATACATTAGATAATTTAGAATTGTGTAGCCTGTTGGTAAATATGGCGTTCAACGGAATTGCGTTGCGCGTTTATATTAAAATTATGAATTTTGTATGACACAGTTTTATATAAATAATCATAATTTATATTTTACAATTACTTTAGACATGTTATTTTAGAGAACTATAAAGTTTTATAATTATTACAGATAAAATTCATATGGTATTAGAAATTATTTGCAGTTATGCAGTTATATTAAATAATAAAAAGTTATATAAAAAAATTATTAATTATTAAGGAAACATACTTATTTTATAATTCTAGATTTTTATGATGATTACTTTTAAACACTAGTAATATAGAGTAATAGTAAAACATATACAGTGCTAAAATTCTTTATTTTGTAAAACGTTTTCGCCAAAGTCTAATCTATGCTAATATTAGTAATATTAAACTATGCTAAAGAAGCTATGAGGCTGAGGAGGAGGAAAATAACATATTTAAACTTCTTCGTAATAATTTTAAATAACACTGGCATAATATACAGTGTACATTGCGTCGCTTACACTGCCCCACCCCAGTGCTGCTACCGCAGCACGGTGAATGAAATTTAGATTCGCAGTTTAATTCTCTTTATGTTATAACTAGCTGTTGCCCGCAACTTCGCCTGAGTTATATAAAATTTACAACGGCATTTATATATATTATAGCAGCGCCCCGCGTTCCCGTGGGAATACGGGGATGAATTATAGCCTATGTGTTAATCTGATGTATAAGCTATATTATTATGAAGTTTCATCAAAATCCATTAAGTAGTTTAATATTAGTAGGATATAAAAACATTTTTTTCTATTATTTTTAATTAAATGTTCTTTAGACTTTATCTACCAACAAGGTTACATATATTTTATGCGAAATAAATGAATGCTAAAATAAAATTAAACTTACCGCGTTATGAAACACCTCGAGCTTTATTCTAGACAAGAACTTCGTTGATTTCTAACAACACTTTTTTGAACAAATTACTTTTATTACATAATCTGATTGAATTTCTTATTCTTGGCGGGATTTTCTGAGATAATACAAAAAAAAGACAATTTCAATTTATTATATTGTCTTATGAAAGTTTTCTAAAAGATCGGGAAAGGGAATTCAGGTAAATATTTTTTGTCATTTTATTTCTTATATGTAAAACAATGAAATGATATTCCGACTTAGACATCCCATAAACATTATTACGAGGCACAGAAAATCTCATGACCTATTGTTACTGTACTGTTTAAATACTATATATGGATGTCCAAGACGTTTCAAGTAGCTAGGTTTTAACTTACCTAGTTGAAGAGAAAGATATAAAATATCAACACCCATTTTTATATCAAATAATAAAATAATAAAAGTAAAGGTTATATATTAAATATAGGCTGGTAATGTATAATAGATCTAGGCCACGTCTAGGTAGACGAAGTGTTGGTCGGCCATTAACCAGATGGGAACACGATATCCGTGCAGTGGCAGGTCCGCGTTGAATGCGAGTAGCAAGCGATCGGTTCATTGAGGGATACCTACGTTCAGCATTGGACGGATAAAAGCTGATGATGATGATGATGATGATGATGATGATGAATGTATGATAAAATAAATTTATGAATTACCTTTATTATAATTATATTATATAAGATTATCTTACCTTAACTTACCTAACCTGTAGGCTGTAACTCGTAACTGATTTCAAGTTTTACATAAAATATAACGTCAATTTATTAAACTTCTAATTCAGCACTACTAATTATTTGCCTTTTAACTCGATACCTAGATATAATACTATTTTTACTTATTATTATGATTTAAAAGCAATAATCAATAAACCTCAAAATAATATCTTTTTTCTTTATTCATTTTCGCAATCGATTTTTTAATAAAATATAAAATTAAGCTTTCCTTTTATTAAACTAGCGTTTTCACTCATATAAGGAAACCGCTACACTACTGTAAAATAATTATTACCTTTAATCCCGCAATGAAAAGCATTGCAAGTCAAAGGGTGAAGTCGAAAGTGGAATTTCTAATAAGTCAGTAGTCTCAAGCGGGCCAATAGAGAACCCTCCTGTTGAATGTTAAAAGAGTTTCTTTTTTGTTTGAAAGCTTTACAAAGGTCGGCCTAGTGATCTAGTACATCGTCGAGATCCATTCAATTACTGAAGTGTATGGAAAAAATGGAAAAAAAATAATATCAAAAAGGCTTTTGTGCATGCTTTGGTCAACTCATAGAAAACATATTATGTAATATAGAATATTAGAATTTTGAGTTGTGTGTCATTTTATAGACAAATTATTTAACTAAATTGCTTTCAACTTGTAGAATACATTAGATAATTTAGAATTGTGTAGCCTGTTGGTAAATATGGCGTTCAACGGAATTGCGTTGCGCGTTTATATTAAAATTATGAATTTTGTATGACACAGTTTTATATAAATAATCATAATTTATATTTTACAATTACTTTAGACATGTTATTTTAGAGAACTATAAAGTTTTATAATTATTACAGATAAAATTCATATGGTATTAGAAATTATTTGCAGTTATGCAGTTATATTAAATAATAAAAAGTTATATAAAAAAAATTATTAATTATTAAGGAAACATACTTATTTTATAATTCTAGATTTTTATGATGATTACTTTTAAACACTAGTAATATAGAGTAATAGTAAAACATATACAGTGCTAAAATTCTTTATTTTGTAAAACGTTTTCGCCAAAGTCTAATCTATGCTAATATTAGTAATATTAATCTATGCTAAAGAAGCTATGAGGCTGTAGGGAGTAATCTCAGGATGTATTAAACTATTTTACAAATTATTTTACCAATAGAAGGCAACTTTATTTGTTAATGACAGAGGCCATAATTTATCCTCGTACTCTCTCGGTACGCGGGTGGTACTGCGAGGCGCTGTTAGTATTAAATTAAATACGTTCCAAAATAAATGTCAAAAATTAAAAAAATGTATCTTGATGAAAAGTCGGACTAAAGCTGATTAGTGATACGACTAGTTAATTTATTTTTAAATTTAACATATTTAGAAATTTCCGTACTCCTCAAACCAGTAACTGTTCTATTACTGTTTACAATAATAACAGGATCAACATTTTGTACTTTAGCTAGCACTTTTCTAACATCAGCGTTATGGACAAAATAAATTTTAGGTATATTAATTGTATCGGAATGATTACCGTCATCTTCAGAAAATACAATATATATAATTATCTCTTGAGCTTCACTACTTTTTCCAATTTTAAAATTCTTTGGCGCCTTTGCAACTATAACTTTGTATCCTTCGATAGGTTGTTTCGAAGCGGAAACGTTAACGCGATCGGTTTTTTCCCGTATCTCTGTATGGTTAAAAAGTTTGGGTCCCAAAGGGTGTAAAAGCCTCGCAATTTGATTCGTACACCCTAATCCAAGGTCTGCCACTTGCGGGAAAATTGTCTGCGAAAGTACCTGAGGGGCGGTTTGCGGGGTCACATCTTGTGGAATCTTTGCAAAAAGGGCTCCAAATGTCTTCGGTTTAATCTCTTCTTTGGTCATCACGGGATTGAACTTCACACTGAATCCATTATGGATTGGCATAGTTTGTCCTTCCATTAGATATAGGAGAATACCGATAATAATCTAGAGAATAAAAAGAGGTATTAGAAATGACGCCTTCAGTGTGAACATGATTGTGCATTAATTAGTTTCAAACTTACGCTCTCCCTAACCAATTTCGAAGACATGATGTACCATCTAAGCAAACGTTCAATTTGAACTGCACTGTAAATTAATACCCCACTGTTTGTGCAGCCTGTTTTCAAACAGTGAATACTAATTAAGGATGTTTATGTGTACGTAGAAAAGTATACTTCATGTTTCACACCTAAAGATTTCTTTTTATAACAAGAATGTTTCCTGATTTTTGTTTTATTTTATAGATGACGGCAGCTTCCGCGCGTTTAATTGCAATAGCAATTAAAATTTAAAAGAAAAATATTTTGGACCACATTCGAAATGTATGCCTTCTAGTAATGACCTCCTTGTACATACTTATTTTTGGGTGGGACGAGAGGCTTTTTTTATTTAAATTATCAGTCATATTTTGAAGAGCAGAAGACTCTTTGACCACCAAAACGTGGCTTCTAAAACGACTGGTCCGTAAATTGGCCGTAGCTCAACGTGCTATAGATTCAAAACTAAGACATCCGCCAGAGAACTAGAGGCATCGATATCACGCGAAGAATAAGCTTGTTAAAGTGACAGTCGGCTGGTCACAACATGAACATGAACGAATGGCCATTGGGCCATTAAGGTTTAAGAGTGGAGGCCATGTTGAGGTATTGGTCGCTCATAACGAGGTGGGAAGACGATCTCCGTGCAGTGGCCGGTTCGTGTTGGATATGAGTGGCATGGAACTGCTCGTTTTGGAATTAATTAAGGGAGACCTATATTCAGCAGTGGTCGAATAAAGGCTGATTATGATAATGATAATAATGATCCGGGTCACTGGGTTGACAGCCCATATTATATTGCAATCATACATCAAATAAATACAATTTGATACCGTAATAGTAATAAAAAAAATACGGTGTAATATTGTATTTACTTGATGTATGATTGCAATACAATATGTAATTATTACCTTAGGCGCGAAACGGTAACACGAAAAAAAGCTACATTCGTATTAACAATATTATGTACAAATGTACATAAAATAAATGGTGGATCCTAATGGATTAATAAATAAAAAAAAATACCCAAATAAACACTCCATAAATTTGATATCCGACCTAAATGCATGTATATCAGTTTCAAAATTGGCGCATCGATTTCATATAGGTAACTGTTATGTTATCCCATTTAAATATCGAATACAATATCGCATTTAGTATGCATTACTTTTACTAACGACTTTCAGTACAATATTAAATTACGTTACATTTTATAATGCTCAAAATATTTCATTTATAAATGTATGAGTATAGTTATAGGTAAATAGGTAGGATACAAAAGATTTAATGAAACAGTATTTACAGTACAATCTACTTATTTGGCAATCTAAACAAAAATTATATCAATTAATTTTTTATTAAAAATTTATTTATAATAATAAAAAGTAATAATAAACCATAATAAAAAGTTTTATTCTTTAAAACTATGGATTATGTTATAAATTTTTAACAATAAATGTAATATTGTAATACACCTTTGTTTTCCGCATCCTAACCCTAACTAAATTCACCCCTTTCATTCAGGCGGAGAGTGGTCAAGCGTTCATTCGTTCATACGTTCTGCGTACAAGCGTAGTTGAGCCCCATCGACATATTGACCGATGCGGTCAGAAATATTCCTGTGAAATTTTATAAATGATATTTATTACAAGAAACTTAGAATATAGAACCCGGATATGAAACCAGAATACAAACGCAGAAAGAGAATGTAAACGCCGAACGTATGAACGCAGTATAGTGAGAAGTACAGTACTACTACTACCTAGTTACAAGTACTTAAAGTTACAAAGAAACACAATTTCTCCTATCCAAAATATTGCAAAATTGTTTTTAGTATAGACTATAAAGTTGCGACAGCTTTTGAAAACAATGGATAAAAGGATGACAATTCAAAGTGAAAATACAAACAAAAGAAACTGCATCTTTATTAAAAAAAACTTTAACTCGTACAAATGTAACGCATACGTTGAAACGTCTTTTTCGAGGGGCGAAATGGACGAGGAAAATTAAAAACACATTTTTTGTACAAATTACTTGTTTGTAGAGGTTTTTTATGAAATATATATTTTACACTCGTCGCAGCTTCGTGGAATTCGAAAAGACAAAATTGTATATGTATAGCCTCCTCTTCTCGACATCAATGGTTCATCTTTATTACTATCTGACCTAATTACAATCTTTTTTCTGTCTTCCTTTTGAAGTGGCTGTTGCAATGTCAGCTTCAGGTTTGAAATAAAATTTTACTCTACTACACAATATAGGAGTTGAAGAGAATCAGATCAAATTTAATGAAATTTCACCTGATTCTGATGAATTAATGAAAAGAAAGAACGCTTGAAATGTTCAAGCTAAAATGATTTAGCGTTGAATATTAATGAAACATTCTTATTTCGATCATCCTGAATTTATTATCAATTCTCTGTTTTACATTATATAACAATCCGTACCTTCATTTCAAGCGCACGCACAATTCAAGGAAAATAAATTCCGTCAAAATATGCTTTCACGACAAATAAAAAGTAGTTTCGGAGATAAATAAGCACCTGCAGACAAATTCTTCTTTATTTTATTAGTGTAGACATTGTCGCTATCAGCCAGGATTGTGCCAATGTTTAAGACTTCTCTAAACGAACACTAAGGCGAACTAGCGCCAAGACGTACGGCGAACTTTTGAAATGTTCAAACAAAGGTATTAAGTAAGTTTTACAACTGTATCAAAGTTGAAGTCGATAGAATTAGTAGTTAACGAGAAAAGCTGTTGGAAATACAGACGGACAGTCACCATAATCGAATTTCCGCTAAAAAGGAATATCTATTCAAAGTTACCGCCTTAAGCAATAAATGTATAAATTTTTTACAACACTTTAAATGGTTGCCTGTAAATTGCCGTATGCAGACATGATATTTAAAATTCGAATGACCCATGCCGTATTTACTATACATTGGTAAGTTTAATACATATTTTTTAACAAAAAAAAAACAGATAAGAAACAATCTAACTACTACCTACTGCTACCAAATACTTAATTCTTGTGTAATAATTATGATTTAATATTAAACTCACAACGGTCACATAAAAAAGTATTATTATTTATTTTTTATCTAGATCCTGTGTCCACATACTGACCATTTTCAGTACGAAAGATTCTTTAATCGAATCAGATAGGCCGATGCTTCCACCTGCTGCTAATATACTTAACCTACAAAATCATTTGCATCCCACAGTCACAATTAGGCCAGAGCCCTCTTGAAGCCTTGTTAATTTCGAAGTATAATTGGAAGGCTTTTGTAGCTTGATATAAGTTACAACTTTTTTATAACGTTAGGAATTACTTTAGTAACGGCTATGAAATTATTAACTTTTTTAAATTATTAAAATTGTCTCTCGTGTTTGCCAATGTGGGAATTAGAAGTCGGGGTTACCAACGTCAGAAATAGGTGAAAAAAGTAATTTATATAAAGTACAGCTATTTATATAAAGCATAGAATGCATAGGAACATAGTTTTAATATTTTTGTGTGTCTATAAAAATGACCCCTTAATTATTATGAGAACAGATTTCTTGTCGCTTTCCTTGGCTAGAATTGAAAGAATTCTAGGCTATAAATAAGTTATATTTAGATGTAAATGGTCTAAATATTACTTATCCTATCATCTAATAACTCCCGAAAAACCAGCAATGCACTTCTAATTTAAAAAGATTACCTTCCAACAAGTGAACTGAGTGTCTGCTCGCCCTTCCTTCTAAAAAATAATACCTGATACTATGTTAATTCCATGCTCTTATACGTAACTAATTTATGAAAGTCATAAAAGTTCAACCCAAATTATAAGGGAGAAGCTATCCTGGCGGGTGGAACTAAACATTCCGTAACATTATAATCTATGGATGTATTACAGAGGCGGTCTAAAAGCACATTATCCGTGTATCTACATAACAAAGGGAGTTTTCACGCTTTGTGACAGAAAATACTTTCCGTTGGTCAAATTATACTCCCTGCTCCACTCTTACATTTCATTCTTTAGCTATTAAAATTTACAAGAAAAAAATGTGTAGTAAAAATATTTATACCAATTTATTTACACATTTTCGTTGTAAAATATTATGCCAGATGATTGCTTTTGTTTGTGGAATTACCCGCACCGAACAATAGGAACTTATAACGTCATACCAAGTTTGTTTGACAATTTTAACCCTAAAATTACAACGGTGCCAAAATTATTGTAGTTCTGGAAGTACAAAGTGAAAATGGCAAAGTTTTATTGAGAAGTAAAACAATTTCATTAAATTTATTCCATAAATATTATATCGAATCGACCACAAAGTTATCCGACTGTCTGTCTCAACAACGGGATGTCAAGTCTTTTAGAAAGAAATATAGAGCAATAATTAATTTAAGTAACTTTACCTGTCGCTGTATAACTAAGATGACGTGCTATGAGTAAACATTTTGTAAGTTTATTGTAAACAGACGCTTGCCACATCAGAATTTCTGTTTGTTCTCTCGTCACTTCAACTAATTAGGAACTAAACTGTTTCAGTTTACATCTATATTTTAAACTCCTCTAAATCATACTTAATTTTTCAAGGTCAAACACGCTTCCAATACAGAATTATATTAAATAACTAGCTACCACACATTTGCAGCGGCATTCGTATGTATGATGATAATTGTTGTAGCCTACTACTACTAATCAGTGATGACGTAGAATTATATTGACGAACATACAATATCCTAACTTAACAACTTTTTTATTATATAATTAATTATTTGTTATTAAGCTTAGAACATAAATTGCGGAGTTTTGAATTGTCCTGTAAAACTGTTTACATTGTTTGTCTGCGAGATCAGGGTCTCATACAATACATAATAATATTATATACTACTACAAACTAATTTATAAGTTTAAATAGTGGATAAAAGAATATTTCCTAAGTTTATTCTTACATTTTTTTTTAATTAGCTTCATTCGTAAGTACTCAGGTAAATTATTAAGTAAGTATGGTAATCGTTGCTTTAATGTTCTATCACCAAAGTAGTTTTCAACTCTGTGTACTTCTTTCGCTGATTACCATTGAATACTATAGTATTGTATTGTATATATTTTTCATGTTAAGACTTACTTTACTGGGTCTCAATCTATACTCATTCCAAATTTCATTTAGATCGGATTAGTTGTTAGACTAAACGTATAACAGTTTGTTCAAATCGTGACATTTTTCTGATTGAGATTTTTATACCCGTGACAGCTTCTGAAAGAAAAGTCCTATCCGAATAATTTTAATGAAATTTACACTAAGATATTTAAGCTTATTTATCAAATAATTTAAACTCGAATCTGTTGTTCTGTTGGTCTAGTGACCCTGACTACCAAACCGTCGTGGCAGTCGGAGGTCGTGGGTTCGATTCCCACCCTCTACTAATATTTGTGTGATGAGCATGATCATTTGTTTTGTGTCTGGATGTTTATGTATAATATGTATGTATTTAGAAATATGTATATATGTATGTAACAGGCTCGGCTTATTTTGGGATCAGATGTATGTAAATTGTCCCAACATAATAAATTAAAAAAATATATTAAAATGGATACAGGTCAATATCCTGATATCTATTTTAAGTACACTAACCGCTATTAGATTCCACCACCCATATAACTTAAAGATGTACTTAAACAAAACCTGTTATTTTGGCTTACTAAACTTTTATACAATTACGGACTTTTTAAATGACTTTAAAAAAGAAGGTAGTTCTCTATTTGACTGAATTTTGAGTAGCAACTATTTTAATTTAAAGAACATTATTTTACTCGTATATACCGGCAACAGTTTTCCCTGCACACATGAAATTGTGACTTTTATCGGCAAACTTTTGACAGTTTCTGATACGTTGTTCCTATTTATGTAGGGATCTCTAATTTTTATAATTACAATTACTCGGGCATGCCATATATAGGATCGTCATCTATCGGATTTTAAACCTTTCTCAAGTTTAATCAAAGCGCATTCTTAGTGTAAATTTCATTAAAATCGGCTTAGTAGTAAAGGAATTCAGCAGAGATCACCAAATGGCACTAAAGTTTTATAGGTGTTAATTTAAACTTTGAATCAATTTTTTTTCTCAACTTATGGAAAGTGCAAATCAAACGAATAAGTTAAAATAAATAGATAACTATTAAAACATTAAAATATCTAAAGAACTTCACATATTATATTCAATATTGGCTATTTCGTACTTTTAGCGCATAATGAGCTGTCGTGCTATCTCGGTTGTAGAGGTATCCATTTAATTGGTCTGGCTCCTTCGTACCCTAATATTGTAAATTAGATGTCAAACGATTGAATAGATATTATGTTCATGACAAATCTTGGGACAGATCCTTGTCTTCAATTAACTTACAAGCAACCCTCATATTTTGCTCCTACATTTTACACTTGTTTACTATGTAGCTTATATTTATTCGTGTTCAAAATATACCATAAACTGTTGAGTCTCAGCTTTTAAGGAATGTTTACAAACAGTAATCTACTTATTACATGGATAAGTTTCATCATCATCATCAGCCTTTATCCGTCTACTGCTGCATAGGACATCCTCAAAGACGCTAAGTCCACCGAAACCTTGTTACTAGTTTCCAACACGGACCGGTCACTGCACAGAGACCGTCTTTCCATCTGGTTTATGGCCGACCAACACTTCGTCTACCTAAACGCGGCCTCTACTCTTGAACCTTAATAGCCTATCGGCCGTCCGTTCTGAGTGTGTGACCAGTACACTTCAACCTGCTTATTCATCGCGTGATATCGGTAACTTTACGGAGTTTTCAGTCCCTTTTTTCTGACGGTCTTTTTTTTAAGTAACATAATATACATTCACAAATATGTATTTGGATGGACTTTTTGGTTACTAATAGGTAACAAGTAAAATCGGTAGTAAGTTGTCAAGTAAAATCGGGTTGCAATAAAATATTAAAGTGTAACTATAACTGTGAGAACCTTTGTTTGGCTATGTACTTTGTATACATATATTATATGTATATATTTTGTTATTCATATATTATGGCCCCTGACAACAATACATAAGGTAGACACGAGCTCTTGCAAAAGTAAACTACATATTAATTATAAATTATACCTCCAGAACCAACATATAACTTTAGAAATAAAATAGATCTGTTGTTATGGGTCCATAACATTTTATTACTTTAGATTAAAAAGTATTTAACGGTTTATGAGAGAACATAAACGAGTTGATCGAGTATATCTGTTCTCAATACGACGAGCGTTATGTACAAGTAAGTATTCTGTTAATGTATCAAATATGTATCTTTGTTTATACGTATAATATTAATATAGATTGGCGATGGTCCATTTGATAATGGGCTTGGCCTCTCAAGCGAGAGGGTCCGGGCACCTGTGGTGCATTAAAATGGGTTTTTCTAAATTTATAATTGCAGCCTGAATACGAGACCATCGTCCGCTCACCTGTGAATTAAAACCTCGTGAGGAAACCTGCATTCTTTTTGAGATCAAAAGCCTTTTAAGGTGTGTGAAGTTTACCAACCCGCATTAGCAAGAACACGGTGAACTATGGCTAATAACCCTTCTCGCCTTAGTCATAGTAAAACATGAGTGAGAAGTACCCGGGTAAAACCACAGACCGCTGCTAGTAATCCATACTGTACGTCCGTGGTACCGTGGCTATCAAACTCATGAACCATTAATACCTAAGGGCCAGTGCCATGAACAAACTAAATATACTTAGCATTGGCAAATCCGCAAGGGAGCTAAAGCTAAAGAAAAAGAAGAAGAACACTTAACGGAAATATTAGAATAACCTTTTGCTTCTGATATCACATATTTCGGATAACTTATACTCTCGCTAAATTCATATCTTTACATAGTATAAAACAAAGACGCTTCCTTTGTATGTAATCTTAAACCTTTAAAAGTACGCAACGGTTTTATGCAATTTTTTTAATAGATAAAACAATTCAAGAGGAAGGATTATATGCATAATACATGCACGATATATTATCCCGCTCACATCCCGTTCTTAATCTTAGTTAACACAGGTAACAATTAGTAAGGAATATTTTACTTAAGCCCCCCTCAATTTTAGTACTGTCATTAAGTCTAGATCATTGATGAGATTTGTAACATGCAAATGGATACCCTCGACACGCATTCAATTAATTCTAAACATAGCGTTACAGATTACTGGTATAATTAGCTACGTGTAAAGTTGACTATAAATCTTCCCATTTTTATTACCACCGATCAGTAAAACCCACCATTTGTTTTCTGTTCATCATCAAAATCATTGAAGGGGTGTGATGATGATGTCATTTGAACATTATCGTTTAACGGCGGCTTTCAATATCCTATCTATCTTAAAATTTTCTTATCTATCTTAAAATTTTGACAGATTTTGTAAGAAAATGTGTCAAAATTTCAAGATAGATAAGAAAATATTAAGAAAGATAGGATATTGAAAGCCTCCGTTATTGAATAGACTGACAGATCGAGATCGACAGAAGAGTAGGGTGTTTATGTACAAACTACAGATATAGTTTCCTAAGTAATGCCAACATATTTTAGATCTGAGACAGGCCTTTTTTTTTTTTTTTTTGTTGACGAGGGGGAAAATCTTCTAAAAGATCATCGCGACTCTTAAGGGGAAGAGTCTTCGGTATGTGGAGATTTTTTTACCCACTAAAAACCCCCCCGTGTGGTCTACCTCCGCGTAAAGAGGGAAGCTCTGGGTTCTCCGGGGGAACTTCACCAGTGCATCCCAAAACGCGATGCCGAAGCACATCCTCTTCTACTCAGCACCGTTTTCGCAACCACATACACACTGCTGTAGAATTATATGAACTGGAGCCCCAACTCCGTCCATCAGCAACTCTTTTATTATTATAATTATAAGCGCCTTCGTCTGCGCATTCTTGTGGGATTAGCCCGCTCACGATCACGTTCTGCAGCTTCTTTCTGTATAAGAACGTTCTCGCAGAAAGAAACTGTAGCGTTCCACGCGTTCTGACTCCCTAACATTGCCGCTATCAATACCGATGGAGTAAGATCTCGTCCAACGTATCTTATCAGAACCTGTCGCTCGGAGTGCCACGCTGGACACACCTCGAGCGTGTGCTGCGCAGTGTCCTGATCGCTGTCACAGTGATGGCATTGTGCTGTAGGCTCTTTACCTATGCGATTGAGGTACTCCCCAAAGCAGCCATGTCCAGTGAGTACCTGAGTCAATCGATAGGTAACGCTGCCTCCACTTCTTGTCATCCAGGCATCAAAATTGGGCAGGATAGCCGCAACTACCCTTTTTTGGATGCTCCTAGGATCAAGCAACCGCTCGCGCCAGATATGAAGTGCCCTCTCACGTGCCCTCCGCCTAAAGTTTATGAGATTGTTATCAAGATTCGTCGATCGAATTTCGTCGTAAACTCTAGCATCCATGTCAGCTAAGATATCAAGTGGTGGAAACCGAGCCAGGATGTTAGCCGCTTCATAAGATATTGTGCGGTATCCCCGTGCAATTCTTATTGATATACGACGTTGTGCAGCAAGTAGTTTAGCTGCACGGCGGCGAGATCCCAACAACCTATCGGACCACACGGGAGCACCGTATAGTGCAATCGATCTAATAATACTCGCATACAATCGTCTTACTTCCTCATTTGGTCCTCCTAAATTTGGCAGCAATCTGGTCAAGGCACCCACCACTCTGTTGAGCCGAGGTGCCAATCGGGAAAAATGTTCATCGAAACTCCATCGACTGTCAAGATAAAGGCCGAGGTATTTCATAAACTGCCCGATTTGTACAACGGTGTTAGCTATTTGTATTGAACGAATTGGTGGTTCTGTGTTACGGCGAAGTGCATGGAACCATAAAGCCTCAGTCTTTTGTGGTGCTATTTTTAGACCTAGTTCATGGATTTTTTCCACAACTTGGGCTATCCCTCGCTCAGTAAGTCTGGTTGTTATTTCAAAAGTCTCTCCTTCACCTATAATGAGCGTATCATCTGCATAGCATACAATCCTTACTCCATCAGGTAGTTCCGTTCTCAAGACCGCATCGTAAGCCAGGTTCCAAAGCAATGGCCCTAAAACTGATCCCTGTGGAACTCCGCACTTAACTTTATTGAAGTAAGTAATTCCATGTCGGCCCGTATAGCGCACTCCTCTATCAGATAGATATGATTCTACGATTTTTTGTAGGTAACTAGGTACAGAATGATATGTCAGTGCCTCCATGATGGTCTCCCAAGGCAAAGAGTTAAATGCGTTGATAATATCTAAGCTTATAACCAGTACTACTCTACCTTGGGAGGTAGCCCTTCTAGAAATTTCACGAACATAACGAATTGCGTCCACTGTTGAGCGGCCACGCCGAAATCCGTATTGATTTTCTGACAGATTCGGGCCATTATTCGTCAAGTGTTGATTTATGCGTGTGGCAATAACACGCTCAAAAAGCTTGCCTATCTCGTTCAGTAGACAAATAGGCCTGTAAGATGTAGGACAATCAGAAGGCCTCCCTTTTTTGTGTATTAGAACCAATCGAGCTTCTTTCCATTGCTTGGGAAAAATACCTACACGAAGACAGTTGTTAAAGAGATTTCTTATACGTTCACCAAGCACTGGTAAAGTTAATACCCATACGCGTCCAGGTATACCGTCAGGTCCTGGAGCGGTGTTTCGACATGAAAGACGCTTGCCTGCCGCCTCTAGTTCACTATATGTGATTTCTAGGTCGTTATTCCAGATCACATATCGCCCCCTTCGACTACCTATATCTTCTGTTGTGTCTTCAACTCTCGGAAATAGAGTATTTACGACTTCCGTCATAAAAATTGGATCAAGAATTTCCGTCAAAGGTGGTACCCATGGTCTAAGCTTTTCCATTACGATTTTGTATGGGCGACCCCAAGGGTCTCTATCTAGATCAGCAGTAAGCTCTTTCCATGCCTCTGATTTCGCATCTTTTATAGCTCTTTGTAGTGACTTGCTTGCATCACGATATTGCCTGTAAGCTTCAGCCTTCTCTTCATCGGTAGCTGTGCGTCTTCTTCTGGCTCTTAGAAAACGACGACGCGATGTTATACATGCCCTGCGTAGTTGTGCGATGCCTTCCGACCACCAGTATGCTGTTTTCTTCTTGATGGGCCTTATTCGAGGCATTGCAATGTCACATATAGATGTCATGGTGTTTTGAACCAAAATTGATCCACTTTCAGGTTCTAGTTCTACATTTGTGAAATCCGACCACTCAGCAATCTGCGCAGCTGCGATAAGTTTATCCTTATCGAGTCGTGAAAGTGCCCAGCGTCTCTTAAGGTCCTGGTCTCGAAGTCGGATATTATCTGCACATTGAAAATCTACATTGAAAATGATATGTCGGTGATCGGACAATGTGACTGCCTCTTCTAACACCCTCCATCCAGATACGCGGTGTGCAAGAGATTCAGTGGCCCATGTTAGATCAACCACGGATTCTCCTTGCCACCGCACGCAAGTACTTGATGAACCTTGGTTAATAAGTCTTAAATCGAGTCCTGCAGCCCATTCGAGAACTGTATCTCCCCTTGCATCATTTCGAGTGTCTCCCCAGGTTCTAGAATGGGCATTAAAATCCCCAAGTATAAGTATCGGACGAGGCATATACTGGCGAACAAATCGTTCTATCCGGTCTAGATAGGCTTCGTAATAAGCAATGCCGCGGTTGGGGGAGACATAACATCCGATGAGAATATAGGATCCCCATTCCACAACAACAATACCGTGGTCAGCATTTAATTTTTTGCACGGAGGATCACCTGATTGGTCGCACCAATAGATGGCGACTAAACCGGCAGTATCACCGAACCACCTTGGATGGTCTGGAACTCGATAAGGCTCAGCCATCACAGCCAAAGAAACTGACCATTCCATGACGGTTTGCAGTAGCAGGTCCTGCGCCGCACGGCAATGGTTCAGATTACCCTGAAGAACTTTTTGTATGGGTGTGAATTTTAAGTCTCCATCACTTCCTCTAATGTGCTTTGAGAATTTTCTGGCACGCCTCCCTGTGTTGATGGTTGATGACTGATGTTTGTGATGGTAGGTGCCTGCTTACACTTTCCATCATGCTTATGGTAAGCAACACATTTGGTGCTACCCATTCGGTGATCATCTGCCAAGCCTTTGTTTCTACATAACGGACATCTTGGTGACAACGCCGAGCAGGTACTAGCTTTATGATTTTGTTCACCACACATAAAGCAGACCACTCCTACGTCTACAGGACTCGAACACTGGTATCGAGTATGGCCAAATTCCAAACACCGATAGCACTGCATTGGACGTTTGGCTAACAACTCTATTCTTGCTGAAACCCATCCTATTTGCACTCGACCAGTAGTCAAGATCTTATGTGCTGCAGCAAGAGGACAACGGACCCAGACGACGCCCAGACTTTTAGGAGAGTGGTAAATGTTTCCAACTCTTACATTTTCCGCTATGGTGCCACCAGTCGCAGCTATAGCTACAGCGACGTCTTGTTGAGTAACAGATTCGTCCAGGTCCAATACACGTAGGTCTGCAGTTTTTGCAGGTCTAGTAATACGCACATTTAGATGTTGAAGCTCCAATCGCAACTTTTCGGCGAGCTTGTCTGCTTTATCAGCACTGTCTGACTCATCTATTTCCAGCAACATTCCGCCGTTTATAGCTTTCTTCTGACGAATTAAAGATATACCAATGTCGGCCAACTTTATGCGACTTTTCGCAACCGTCATTACCTCTGCGTATGTAGTTTGAGCTTCTGGTGGAATGGTGATCCCAACGGCTGCTGACTTGGGTAGCTTTTGTGGTTTTAAAGTAGGTTTCAAACTCTTTTTCCGCACCTTGTTGGTATTTTGTTTGTTATTGGTGTCCCCCTCTTTTGCTTTTGATTTTTTACTAACTACCTTGGACCATAACATTTGAGAAGCTTGTGGCTCTTTTGGCACAGGTTGTGATATCGCTTCTTGTGTGGTTACACTTCTGGTCGCTTTCGTTTTGCGTGCCACTGTGAGTTTATCTCCGACTGTACTCTCAATACACTGATCCTTCTGTGGTTTTGAGGTTTTTTGACCCAGTGATGGTCTAATCACATTCCCAGGATTAATTTGCTCTAATAAGTATGCAAATTTTCCTTCAACAATAGCTTGAACTTGCTGCACAGTAGCAAACTCTGTAACTGATGAATCTGTCTTATTAGATTCTGTTCTCCCTTTATAATCCGCTAATTCTGCGACTAATCTATCTATTTTGCTATTAAGGGTACCTAATTCATTGCGCAGAAAGGCGTTTTCCTTCTCTAGGCTATCAAGTCGTTCACTACATGTTCTTTGTGTTAGCTCAGTAGTGGCTGCTTGAGCCGTCAGCACTGCAATACGTAGGGTACGTATTAAGTCGCCTTTTATATTTTTTGACTTGTTAGCAACACTGTCCACTGTGGCAAGGCTGTCAAAGATTTTTGCAACAATATCAGCGGTTGGTTGCTCTCTCATCGCTTTAGATAGTTCTTCTGTTTTAGGTAACGAATCATTTGTCTTGGGTTTTGGAGCTGCAACAGGCTTCACGAAACCCTCCTGATCCACAGCCGATCTTTTTTTTGGCGTTGAAGTATTAACATGAGCCGCCCTCATCTTTCTTTTTCGTCGTACACCAGACTCTGTGGATGCCTGCGACGTCACAGATGTCATTGAGCCGTCAGTGCATTCGCCACCACTCTCATATTGAGAAATTTCAGAAAGTGCAGGTTGCGCCTGCGTTTGTTCCCTAATTATATCAGAGCTTTCTAAGCCCTTATCCACCTCGATCTGTTTTTTTTTTTTTGTTAGAGAATTCATTATTGTTCCCACGAGTATGGGGGACATAAACGGTCCACCCGGATGGTGCCCCCTGCATCCAGGTAACCCTACATACCACTGGGAGGTCGGGAGGTATCCCAGGGTTGGCCGTTAGCAACTGATGAACTCCCCAGCCGCTCTTGCGAGCATCTCGACGCCACGTGCCGCAACGCCGAGAATTGAGGATTTTTTAAAGAGGTTTTCTCCTCGTGGTCCAGCCGGCTAAGGCAAGACCATCGGACCTAGTGTGTGCCACCAGGATTACGACTTGTTTTCCGCGAACCATACACCCCTCTAGAAATAGAGCGAGTGGTACGCCCTGCTATAAGCATTGCGGGCTAACACAGTGCTTACAACATCCTCTTCTATTTTCCCTCCCCCCTCGCTAGTTTTGGTCCACGTCGTCGTAACTATGACCTCCATTTGAAGGGCATTGTTACGACGAAACCCCCTATCCGCCACCCGGGGACGCGCCCGATGGGAGACTAGCAAACTCCACACGGGAGATCTGAGACAGGCCTAACATAGAAAAATTTGGTAATTCTGTCATTGATTTTCATTCATTGAAAGTCATAAAGCAGTTACATACGAATCTAACGAAATCGAATACGAAAAGTTATTATATTGTTATTATTATATTATTGTATTTAAATAGTCTCTTTTTTCTTCGACGTAAAATTGGTTGATCTGATACAGCAAATGATAAATAGCTCGTTATGATTATGTATGCGTATCAATCGCAAGTGAACATTACAAAACTAGGATTGAAATAAACGAAATTTAAATCTATAACTTTAAATTTAAAAAAGAAATTACCGAAGTAAAATTCGAACGGGGTAAAATGGAATTGAGATAAAAAGTGACATTCGACTTTAGCGTTTAAAATAGCCAGTCATTTAATTTATATTCGTTCGGGGTTTAATTTGAACATAAATCGCTGTATTTTAAACACAATTAATTTAACTAAAATAACGCCATTCACACAATTAATGTAATCAGTTAACCAAATCGCAATCACTACTTTCTAACCGACTTTAAAAAAGAAGCAGGTTACTCAATTTGAATTTTGATATTGTGAATAAGCTTATGATGATGAACTTTGTTTTGTAAGTATGTATAACATATTCTGCGTTTTATCGATATTAATCAAACTGTTTAATTAAAATGTACTATTTAGTAGGTTCAATGAAATATCTAAAACTTTTTTCAGGATTGACTTTATGTATGGGATATAGATAGTATTGAACTAGGGTGTAAATAATACTGAATTTTTAACAATAAATTATAATTTTAAATATAATATTATATGTGTGGCTTCGTTTTGCCGGAAGGTTCTTTTTTGGCAATTACGCTGCTTTTTGTCAGGTACAATATTTGCTTTTAAAAAATTGGATTCGGTTTAAAATGAATTTATAAACTATATATACGGTATATATATAACATTATATTATATAACATTTCTGTATCAATAATAAAGTAAACGTAAGTAAATAGTCTATTTCGATAAATGGGCTATCTAAAACTAAAAGAATCATTCAAATCCGATCAATAGTTCCTAAGATTAGCGCGTTCAAACAAACAAACTCTTCAGCTTAAGCAGTATAAGATTCAGACAGTAACGTGTACTACGCATACGTACTTACCTCGCCTATGCAGAGATAAAAGATACAACTGGTAAACTATTATGTTTTCTCCTTATAAGCCAAAGAAACGAAGAGAAGAAAGAAAAAAAAGAGTCTGGGGCATTATATTATACCTTAGTAGTTATCCTCAGGAATCTTTGAGGATTATCGAATAAACATTAACGGCGAGATAGATAACGAACAGACATACAATATGGAATTTCTAACCAAAATAAATATTAAATAGCGGACATTCCATACTCTTAGCCACTCACCTTCAATCCAGATCAAAAACCAGATCAATATATTGTAAAAAAAATATGATAATCTTAAGGAAATTTTGAAATTAGAAAAAGAAAATATTTTGTTATTTAGAAGACATTCCGCCAGACAATCAAACCACCTGAAAGCCAATATTTTTTTCGATATTATTTCGCTTTTTAGCCCTGCAAGCGTAATTTTAAGCTCTTTATTATTAAATTGTCCATAATGCGCGATAAAAATTGCTAAAAATGTACCTCGAAAAAACCCCCATATATTTTTTCCAAAAATCCCAATTAACACAAAATCCCTCTTTATTTAGATAGAAACCCCTTAGTGGGTACCACTGATGGCCAATTTAATCAAGCCAGTAGGCTGATACCCCACGATCATTTAACTAATTGGACTCGTTACTGGCACTTTTTTCAATTTATTTATTTGTATCACGCGATTACATAGACATCCAATAACAAAATATATACCTACGAAACATTTTGTATAATTTTTTTTTCACATTTTCCACGATAAACTGTCTATTACTGAGGTCATTTACATTATACACGCTGTATCCAGTTTGGTCCAAATTTTCAATTCTATGAGGTATAATTGATCGAAGATGATAAGCAATGCTTTTGTCAGTGGCAATAATATTATATACGATTACAAGCTGTCCCGACAGACTTCGTTCTGCCAAAATTAAAATTGCAATAAAAAAAATAAGGGTTGATAGTAGAAAGGTGAAAATTGAGGATTGTATGTATTTTTGTATGTTGTATCATAAAAAAATAGAAATTAAAAATTTTGTCAAAAAAATAAAAAATAAAATTTAGGGGTGGACTACCCCTAACATTTAGGGGGATGAAAAATAGATGTTGGCCGATTCTCATAGATACCGGATAAGCAAAAAAAAATTTAACAAAATCGGTCAAGCCGTTTCGGAGTAGTATGGCAACGAAAACTGTGACACGAGAATTTTATATATTAGAATATAATCAAAATTAAATTAAAAATACATTACACATTACAGTCCTAAGCCTTCTAAACGAAAGCGATTGATGATTATAAGCCTCATATATAGTAGATAATCTGATATTACATATAAAAATTATCTAATGAACTAGCCGTATGCATAATTAAGTATTAATTTATTTGTATGTTAAAAACATACAGCATAACATTTTAAGAGCCTTGCTCAAGAGTGAAAATATTTTATATATACCACTAATTAATTATGAACGCGTAAATTTCTAATCACGTAACATGTTTATCAACTTTAGATTCATCTTTACTAAGAAATAAATAGTTTACTAAAGATTAACATAATATATTGTATAACTGTCTTATGTATATTAATTTACTAAACATGAATAGTTAATACTGAAACCCCGAAAACAAAATGTTATCAAACAGACCGACGTCACGGAAGGTCCTCCTCCGACCATGGTTTGTTAAAGTATTCGAAATAAGCCGCGATACAATTCGTAAAAGTTGTTTCATTACATGGGTGAAATTCGCGTTAACATTAGAAAACAATAGTCTTTATACGCTATTCTTTCTTTTAGTCTTTACTATAAGTTATTCCTTAAAAACCTTAGACCTATTAGATCCAGCAAGGAATTAAATATATTATTAAGGGGAAACCTATATTAAATCTTCTGCCAAATCGTTCCCTTAACGAATCATTATTGTCATGCTCTCACTGTTCTTCTCTTTTCTTCTCTTGATTTTGAAGATTCTCACTTATCTTGTGATCTATAATCTATCGTGGTCGAAATTGTCTGGATTCATTAAATTTGCTAAAATAAATTTGGCCTCTTGTTTATTATACATACTTCTTAGTTCTTACTACGATGGCTGAATCGTTTCGAATTCATTAATAGCGAATTCCACTCCTATACATCTGTCTGAATCGATCATCTCTAAGAATTTCTTTTGTATTGATGGTATTAATGATATAGATTACGATTACTTTCGAAATTATTATTTATTACTAGAAATGTATTAATACACATCGCAATGTAAGATAAAATGGATTTATATTAATTTAAATTTATTTCTAAAAATATATTTACTTTAATATAAATCTATTTCTAGAAATAAGCTACTACAACTACTGTTACGAAGAAATGTGATTTGAATATTGAAGTTCCGGGTATGTTGTAGACCCATATCAGAAATATTAAGGATATTATTATAAAAGTGCAGCCTGCATATTGAATTTCATAGATCTAGGACTGATTTAACGTGACTTGTGTATCGTAAACATACAATAACTGTATACGTAGATCAGATGAGCAAATGTCGCCTATTTTTGATCACGGATGCAGCAGAAAACTATTACAATACAAAAGAGAATTACAAGTGCAGAGTTTCTGAAAGAAAACCACAATAATGAAACAATTTTAATAATTGATATTAAAAAGACAACTTTTATTTTAATATTTATCTTAAATTTTACAAACATAAATAACAGTACCTACTTTGTGTATAAACACTAAAGTTTTATACAACTTTCTATACAATTTCTTTTCTTGATATTAACAATAATGATTATGATAATATTTATTTCCATTGACCATTTACCAGTCCCGGTTTCAATATTAAGCTATCATCAACTTTTTGTTCTTCCTCATTATGTGCAGCTGCAGCAGCTGCGGAACTAGCTTTATGAGTTTTATATTTAACAAATATAACTTCATGCTCGGATGGTTTGAATGGCGGTGGTTGTGGAACAATAACTTGCTGTTGTTCCTGATTCTTGACTAAAACATAAATCAATGTCTTATCTTCCGTCACTGGGTAATTATTGTAAATGTTTTGGAATTGTGAGTATTTACGCTCTTGCGATGGCAATTTTATGAATATGATCTTGTATGACTTCTTTGGTGGCAAAATGGGTGCAGGTTTTTCTTCAATTTCTGGCGGTGGTACATGGAAGTAAACATCTTTAGTCACAATAGGTTCGATAGGTTTTTGTTCAACGTTTTCCGATTGTGAATCTTGTGTCCCAAAGGATGTTAGATAACTTTGTTCATTCGATTGTTGTCCCGAAGCTGGTACGTTCGATATTAATGATAAATCATTCTGTACATTATTCTCAACTGAAATTTGATTTTGGTCTTGTAATTGAATTGTATTTCGCGGGAGTGTTTGTACAATATTTTCTTGGGTGTCTTGCACATCGTTAAGATTAGTCACATACGACGTAGGAATCTGGATGTCCTGCACAACATTAGGACTAGCCGCATGCAATGTAGGAATCTGGGTGCCTTGCACAACATTAAGATTAGTCGCATACAATGTAGGAATCTGGGTGTCCTGCACAACATTAAGACTAGTTGCATACGATGTAGGAACCTGGGTATCCTGCACAATATTAACATTAGCCGCATGTAATGTAGGAACTTGTGTGTCCTGCACAACATTTAGATTAGTCGCATACGATGTAGGAACCTGGGTATCCTGCACAATATTAACATTAGCCGCATTTAATGTAGGAACTTGTGTGTCCTGCACAACATTTAGATTAGTCGCATATGATGTAGGAACCTGGGTGTCATGCACAATATTAAGATTAGTCGCATACGGTGTAGGTGCCTGGGTATCCTGCACAACATTAAGACTAGTCACATACGATGTAGGAACCTGAGCGCCCTGCACAATATTGAGACTAGTCGCGTACGATGTAGGAACAACCCCTTGTAAGTTTGCTATTTGAAGTGGATCACTTTGTACAATAACTTGTTGTTTTTGTTGTGGCACTAATATATTATATGCAGGAATTTTATAGTTCAACTGATTTTGATAGGCGTACGGATAAAGCTGTATGTTCTGATTTAATAGTTGTTGTCCTCCCCCGTATATATAAGATGGCACTGGTTGAACATTTCGTACGTTGTTAGCTATTGGCGGGACTGGATTCAGATAGAAATGTTGAGGTTTGTACAATTGGTTCTCAGCCGACTGAGTAATAATTCCGTCTTGTTGTGCATTAAGATGATTCAGCTGTACAGACTCTCCGTTGTGTTCTATTACATAATGGGTTTTGGTATTTTCTTCTTCCTCTTGCTTTCCATGTACATCATTATGAGTTAATGCATTTTCTTGTACTTCTTGTTTATTAGCATCACTGTTAGCTCTGTAATTATTTGGTAGATTGTTTATTTCACTTGGCAAGCTTAATACTTTGTTTGGGTCAGTATAATAACCTCCATGAGTTCTGTCTATTAAAACGACAGCAATTGTAACCTGTAAAAATAATTTGCATTAATATAGTATAAATTAATCGATAATAATACTTAAATTAATACAATATAAATAACGATGACATTGGATATCTCTACATAAAAATAAATGTTTAAAAGGCTATCGTAAAAATTCATGAAGTTAAACGACAAACACAATTTTTTAGATAAAAAAATAAAAAAACGTTCATTAATTTAATGCTTAATCTGTCCAGCCATTATTCCAAAATCCAAGTATAAATAATTTAAACAATATATGAAAAATAAGATTCGCAAGAAAAAGTATAAATTTTAATATTAAAATAAATAATTATAAAAGTAGATAATCTATAACAATCGCAGAAATCCACTATAGAATGAAAAATCATAACAAAATTTAAAAAGTTTTCAAACACATGTTATACACAATACACTATCGCGATATTTGCATAATTAAATAAAATGACTGACCAAAAGCGGGATGTTATGTTTGATCCCAGCCATAGTAAAGTCGCACGCCAACTGACACCACTTTCATTCACGGATCTCTTTATATATTATCCATAATATCGATCCAAATCGTCTGCGATAATATAAATATTAATTTAATATAAAGCACCTATGTTGAAACAGCGTTTAGCTAGACGCGATGTGTTGATCGGCCATTAATTAGGTGGGCAGACGATCTCCCCGCAATGGCCAGTCTGTGTTGGATACATGCATGCAGTAGTGGTAAAGGATCGGTCGGATCGGGAAAGGGATCAGCAGTGGACGGATAGATGCTGTGATGATGGTGATGAAAGCACCTATGTTCATTCAACTTGTGATTATAAGGCTGTGATTATGTTAACTCTCAATTAATATATTTGTTTTTTTTTTGTATATTTGTATATTATGTTGTATATCACATGAAAACTGTATGTATACATTTACACGATATCGAATAAATATTTTTCATTGTAATATTAAAAATTTATGGCGCTTTGCACACAAAATGGATTTAATTAAAGTTTTTCGGGACATGTTATTAGAGCATAAAGGATATAATATGTAGTAGGAGAATATAATATGTCTTGATCATATTTATGGGTGGGTGGTTCAAAATACATTTTAAGCCTAAATATTTGAATTCATTTGACGCCTGGACAGATGTAAGACATCACGGTGATTATTAGAATTCATAATTATTGAAGTCAACGCATGTCACATGATACTACAAATGTCACAATTGCTGCATACATAATGACAATACGACATTCGATTCAAGTTTACTGGCAAGGCGCACCAATAGATATTCCATATCAATAAAAAGAACACTATTGACAACATCTTATCATTGTACTTTTTTTATAATAATCAGTATTGATAATAATTTATAATTATAATCGCTATTAAAGTCGCTTATCGCTCCTCTTACGCTCGAGAAGCAGCCTTAAGTGATGTGAACGGTTTCAATTTATAATTTTATTGAATTCTCGTAATAAGCATTTGAATATATTTTAGTTATGTCATCGGCCTAAAATATTATTATGATTTTATCACGAGATTTTGATTAATTTATTAGAAGAGCGTAAGGCGTAAACAAGAAAATTTGTTTGAATTGCAAAAATAATATCCTCTTAGATACTTAAAAGAATGATGAGATTTTGCTTAAATGTAGCATAACAATATTATGTACGAAAATTAGCAATTTCACATATTATCTGTTTTATTTAAGACTTTTTAATGAACCCTTTCCATGAGCTATATTACTTATACTGACTATGTGCATTTTTCGCATAATAGGCGTCATAGCCACCGCACACTTCCAATGTGAAATTGATTTTTTTTGTATTATACTTTTTAAATTTTGTAATTCCAACTTAAGTGTTCTCTTATAGCGACAGTCTGTGACAGTCATTTAATAAAATACCTTTATTATGAATAGTTGCTGTGGCGTTGTTTACGTTCTAGTTTATTAATAATTAAAACACAATAAAGATAAAGATAATTTTTTTGTATCTATCAAACTTGTTGGCAAATTAACAATATTTGGAAAAAAAAACATCATGTTATTGGGATAGATGAAACACGTAATTAATACAATACATAGTCTATAAAGTTTTTAAAACTCTCCGTACGCATGTTATTATTGAAACATGCACAACAAAAACATATCTGTTTGTGGCAGAAAATTATCTGGCTGTCCACGTTGTGTATGTATAAAAAAAACCGATCAAAACAGTAAAGGAAAGAAACCGAAGAAATCATTTCAAAATATCTTAAAGATGATTTAAAAGATGACTTAGGACTTACAGCCAATAGGAGAGACACAGGTTTCTTAGCCGATAATTTCAAAATTATAAGAATAGAGTGGTAAAATCAAAACAAATTAGATTTTTTTTTTTACAATTGATCAATATTTAAATAAACAAAATGACCGTATTTTTTCTCTAATCTCTAACGGCTGTTCCCTTTTTTCCAATCAGTCAACCGAGTTCAACATAGGCATTATCCGACCTCAGTGCTTGTTTGGTGGGGCGTTAGCTATGAAGGAATGATTAAGTCATATTTTTGTGAAAAAGATTTAAGTATATTACGATGCCATTCTTAGGAATGTAGTTAAACCCCATGACATCAGCATATTGTGCAATAATCAAGAATGGCTCTTTCAGTGAAACTCGGTGAGATAAATCTCATTCCATCCGACCTTGGTTAGAAAACAATGTTCCCGACTTTACCAGAGCTGAAGATAGTACCGATATTAATCCGTTGGATTATGGTATATGGTTTTCCTTTAGAGAGTATGGCTCTCTCTATATGCGATGAAAATTTGGACTCCCTAAAACAATTCCCATAGAAGGAGTTGGCCTCAACGTTTAAAGGACTGTATTACAGCCAATGTAGACTACTTCGAATAAGCTATAAAGCTTTATAAATATTTTAATTTAATGTATTAAACTAACGCACACTGTCACAAACGGTTTTTTTTTTCTTTGTAACAATATTTAGGATAAGACAATGTGCATAGACTGCGCGTAGACTCCCCGCAGATAAACTGAAAAAACGTTTTTTTAATTTCTGAAAACTCACCCATTAGCGAAACATCTTATTCTTTTAGACTCATGAGCGTTTAAATCTAAAAGAACCGAAAGTGCACCTCGGTGCATTTGTAGCTTGTGCTAAATTAAACGTATGCTAGCGATAAAAGCTGTAACGCTTTTGTTGAGGAAAAATACTGGCCATTACAAAGAGTTAATACAACAAGTGTAGGTATACGTAAAATTAAATACATTTTAAAAATTCCCATCATTTCATTCGACTAAGTACTTAATTAAAATAACATTTTTAGTGTGATCAGTGAGTGGTTTCAATATTTAAGTGCCGCCAAATGCAAAAATATATTGTAAGATGAATATTGTATAGGTATAGTTTTGTGTATTGTATAATATGCATTTACTTGTTATCAACCCACCAGGGTTACCACGCGATCAACGCAACTCCCATATAACTAAAATTCACCACAATTCAACTCTAAAAAACGTAATCTTCTCGACCACCCGCTGTCAGGTCTGTATCTGATATCTGAATTTAGGTTAACAGGAAGAGTCTCGTATTCAGTAACATCTAATTTGTAAGTGAAACTCGAAAGCAATTTAAAGTATTTCAAATTTTAAATACCTTACCTCATATATGCAACACTAAATTCGGACAGTTTCTAACAACATCTCATGTACACATTTCTGTCTAGTCCGCGTTAAAGTATTGAAGTATTTGGTATGGGAATATTTTGGTACTATCGTATGTTATACCAACTATCCACAATACTGCTTTAACCAAGATATTATACAACCGTATTTTAATAATGAAAGTGTTTTTTTTTCGATCTATAATCTATATATTGGTATATATATATATATATATATATATATATATATATATATATATATATATATATATATATATATATATATATATATATATATATATATATATATATATATATATATATATATATATATATATATGTCATTGAGTTATTTCGTCAAAAATCTTTACCTTTGAGGGAGAATAGATCATCATCCTTATCATCATCAGGCTCCATCCACTCTTAAACGTAGTCCTCCTTCAATGGACGCCAAGACAACCGATCCCTTGCATGTCATAAATCTTCACGTGGTACTTAAATAAAACTATTCTAATAATATATTATTATCCTAAGATATTTGTTAAAATAAAACAATGTCGAGGGAGATGTTGTTCATAATTAAACCCTGATTAATAACGTATTTAGCGACAGCAAGTTCTCAAAAACTCCTGCGCAAATTATACTTTATCTTGGAACAAATTTAATATTTATAAAAAAACATGCTTCAATTCCGTCATACTTAATTATTACATTATTTAACTTTTTAGGCAACTCACCCATCGTAATATCTCAAAAGAAATATTTTTCTAATGTTTTCGCTACATTTTTCATTAGTGTTCCGCTCCTATTGGTCGTAGCAGGATGTAGCCTAAACTTTCTTCGATAAACGGACTATTCAACACAAAAATGTTTTTTTTTTAACTAAGCCCAGAAGTTCCTTAAATTAGCGTGCTCAACAAAACAAACAAACTCTTATAATATTAGTTTAGTATTTTCTTTATTGCCTCAATAAAAAAGGAACTACCATTAAAAATAGTTGACTAAAGGCCTTTTCTTTTGAGTCAGTATGTTCCAGCTTCACAATTGTCTATTTTTTTTATAATTCAAAATTTAATTTACTCAATGTTAACAAATTCTTCTCTTGTTTCAGTTACCGAGAAAGAGATTCGTCTCTGGTAAGTATTCAGCATAATCCATAGAGTGACAAAGAAAACTATTTGACCATCTTAATTGAAATTAAAAGCTATTTTTTAATAGACAACTTCAACCAAGGATTAAACTTTTTATATTTTTTCTTTAAACTCCTGAGTGCTCTGTTAAGCTGCTGCGTAGCTTTTATTTGTAAATAAGTAATAGAATATTCGGGATAACACATTTACTTAATTCTGCAAACAAATAATAATAATTAACAATGAACTTTATATTTCAGGCACAAAGGATTCCTCAAAGATTGTCCAAACGGCTTGCTAACGGAACAGGTATAACAAAATATATTTTTTACACTTTTACGTTTACAAACCTTGGACCTATAATTTCAAGGAGCTTGCATTAATAAATATTTTTGTCATACTTTTTATCAAAAGAAGGTATAATCATTTCTCGATCTCTACGTATCGGACGAATAAACTATACGAACTTTTCGATTACAATTCTCTTGGGGCTTAAAGAGGCTATTTAATATACTATAGATGTGAAACAAAATTTTCCGTACGAATATAATATGGTCGATACATACATTGCTACTCCAAAATAGTAGCATATAAAGTGATAAATAAAATAAGTATACTAAGGGCCTGTTTCACAATCTCCAGATAAGTTCCAAATAGGCTATTCACAACATATTTGACAGATACTCCATACTGTATCTGGCACTTAGGGCCGATTTAAAGACTCGTCAATTCTAAGTCTCGAGCTAATTCGTCTTATAAAAAAGGTCAGTGAATATGAGAGTGAGATACTCAATGAATATGAGTTGTTGATGATGTTCGTGAACTCCAATCATCGACCGCTGATGTAATCTAAATGAAACCCGCTATTACTGCCGAATCCCGCTACAGATTATTTGTATGGTAATAAAAAATATTTCTAGTGTTGAAATGATTGACAACCAATTTGCATTTTTATCACACAAAGGCATAGTTATGATTTTTATAAAAAGTTTAAAAAGCTTCTAACAATGAGACAGGCCTATGATTATCATCGTTTAATCGACTTTTCTTGTCACATGGGCTTATGAATAGAAATGCTCGTAGACAGTGTGTCTGCATGTATGAGTGTAGAATACGACGATAATATTTTATATTATAAGGGCCTGTTTCACAATCTCCCTTTAAGTTCCCTATAGGCTATTGGCAACATATTTGACAGATGTTTGACAGATACTCCATACTCTATCTGTCAAACATCTGTCAAATATGTTGCCAATAGCCTATAGGGAACTTAAAGGGAGATTGTGAAACAGGCCCTAAACCTGTTTAAACGGTTCACATCGAAATCATGATGTTAGATAACGTTTCGGTTACTCAAGCCTCTGCAATATTTAATTTAATACATCTTAATAGGGATAGCAACGAAGGCAAAATGGTACTCTTTTTAAGACTGAGATGTGTGGGTATGATTCTCACTTGGACAGATTGAACTTTGCCTATCAGCATTTGAATAAAATCTTTAACGGCCTATGGAATATATTATTTGTACAAAATTGTGTATTTTTCTCGCTCAAAATACAATACAACCTGCATAGTATATGATACGACATTGAGACGAAAACCTTTAATTTTATGAGACAGTAGTTCATTTAATATTTTCCTTTCATCAAAAAAGGTCATTGGAAATAATAATAATAAGTTGGGTCAACTCACACACGGCCATCTGATCCCGAACTAGGCAGAGCCTGTTCTTATGGTAACCAGACAGCTGATACACTACTTATAAATATATACATATTATAGATAAATTACGCCCAGACACAAAGCAAATGATGATGCTCATCACACAAACATTTGACCTGGGTGGAAATGTGGGAATCGAACCCACGACCTTCTGGTTTAGCAGTCAGGGTCACTAACCGCTAGACCAACAGGCCAGTCGAAATCCGTTCATGCAAATTCATAAACCTCACGAAAAATCCGATCAGTGAACGTAACCTTATGAGTTGGATCTATCTTTAGGTAATATATTGGCATAGATTACAAAAACTTAAATTTCATGTCAACACTCTGATATTCGTATTTAACCTTACACCGAACATAACTACTTATTATACGGGGAAGTAAAATAAATTCTATAAAATTGTTTTCTTATGTTTACGCGAATTTCACTCATTATAATGAAACAATTTTTACGGATTTTATCGCGGTTTATTTAGTTTTTTACAAGCCCGACGTTTCGGATACTTTGCAGCAACCATGGTCCTCCCGTGTCTCCCGTGACCATGGTTGCTGTAAAGTATCCGAAACGTCGGGCTTGTAAAAAACTAAATAAACCGCGATAAAATCCGTAAAAGTTGTTTTCTATAAAAAATTTTGGAATTTTTAATGTACCTAGAGGTTTTGAATTACTGAGGTCCTTTCATAAAAGCGTATACAGATGCTTGTAACAGAATTGCAAAGTTATTGAGTCTAATTACTGGTCAATCTAGTCTGTGTCTATAGAGAGCTTTATTTCTCTGAGATACGTCATTAGTTTCAACTACTACGATATGAAGTTGCGATAGAGTTAAAAGGCAATGGCCTTTACATACAAGCTTTATGGACTACAAGCAAAGACTACAAACACGTATAGGCTAATAAAACATACTTGAAGCTTTAAAAATTTATAACGTCTTGACCTTTCAAATTTGGAATCAATTGATTTTTTTGACACATAAAACATAATAACAATGTGAATCAAATAAAAGCAAAATAAAAATGCATGACACATTTAACACTCGAAGCGTCTACTTATAAGAATATACACTTTATCTAAATTCAGCCCTAAGGCAACAGTACATCATATTTATCTGTATAATACCCTTATTGTCTTTCTTTCAGGGCTTTATTAAGATTTACAAGCAGTTCTTCCCTCAAGGTGACCCGAGTAAATTCGCGTCTCTAGTGTTTCGAGTTTTCGACGAAAATAATGTAAGTAGGTTTTACTGTATCATTTTCACAATTTATTAAAACATCGTAGTATTGAAAAGCATTAACTAATATAATTCGTAGCCCAAGATTATTATTTATCTGTCTTCATCTACACTGAGATGTTAAATATCGAGTATTATAATTAAAACCTACTGCATTTTTGGAACGAAGTTCCTTACGGCAGACTTGGAGGGGATAGGGATTTTGCAGCGCGACCGAACTGAAAAAAAATGTGATAGTAAAACCGTAAGAAAAAGTGCGTGGAATAAAAGCGTTAAATGAGATGTGCGCAGGGGCGACAGTCGCATACACAAGCGAGTAGTGTATAATACCTTTCTTTTTAGCCGAAGGAACTTCGTTCCTACCTGGTGTCCCACGACACCACATTTCTTTTTGAATTACGTTATCGTTTCATGTTATCAAGTTTTTTGACGCCTATTTTTTTTCAAGGACGGTTCCATTGAGTTTGAAGAGTTTATACGAGCATTATCGGTGACGTCAAGAGGAAACCTCGATGAAAAGTTACATTGTAAGTAAAACAATAACGCTGTAAGATCAACTTAAAATAACTTTAACTATAAAATACTTAGGGGTACACGTTGTTTGTTTCAGCTTGTATAATATGACAAAACTTATTAGACTTTTTATAATCTTATCTCCTTTATTTTGTAATTAGCCCCTATCAAGTTCTTTCTGAAGCCGGTTCTCACCAGTTCCACTAGACAAGTGGCAAAAAAAAACCATAGGGTTGCTGCAAAATTTTTGAAGAATGTTTATTAAGACACATAAAGTATATGGTTTTGTGTATGAAAACGATTATATATATTATTTGCATATACCGGCTGGCTATACAAAATAATTATGAAAAGTAATAAATGTGGAAACATATAGAGAGTAACCATCGGAGATCGCTCGACCCAGTTCTTGAACAAGTGTACCCATACCAATATATGGAAGCAAAGTGAAAGTACTAGGCGTGTCTCTGATACTATCTTTATTGACGTGCTCATTAATATACTTTATGTTAATATGCCTATCTATTTTTCAATGATCGCAAAATTAATTCAAATCATTTTAATGTTTTTAAAATGATAATCGAAATATTTGTGATATAATTAAAGATTGGTTTAGATGTCTCAATGTTTGTCTCAAAGCTAATAGGATCATAATTAAGTTTATCAGTGACTAGCTGTTGTCCGCAGCTTCACCTGCGTTAACTAAGCTAACCAAACCAAAATGAGCAGTCTAAAATTAAATAATCCTTCAAATCCGACCAATAGTTCCAGAGATTAGCGCGTTCAAACAAACAGACTCTTCTATTTATACAGAATAACATAATAAGTACGGACTATAATTCCTTTGACCATAGTATGTTACATACAAGTTTTACTAAGATGTTTAAAAAAAAAGTAAAGTATCAACCCTTGATGTCCCACTGCTGGGCACGGGTCTCCTCCTCGCCTAATTTCGAGAAGGAGACCCGTGCCTAGCAGTGGGACATAAAGGGTTGATACTAAGATGTTTCCCTTAAATGAAATTAAAAACTTTATTGACTATAAGAGCGCTTTGTCCACCGTCACCGTCACTGACAACGATATATTGGCGTTGAAGTAGCGTTGAATGCGCTCAGCCTCTTGAAAAGTCCGAGTTCGACTCTGACGCTTGTGATGAAATAACTTTTTTTTAATTCCAATCTGCACCCTGAATACGAAACCATCCCTCTCACCGGTGAAGTAAAACATCGTGAGGAGTTTTTTTTACTGTTACAATAACGATGTTCGTGCGCCCACCACACGCCTGTTATCTTGGCTACTAGCGGTACAACAGTAAGGACTGTTGTAAAATACTTTTTAGCGCACTCTAAGGAGAGTGCGCTAAAAAGTATTTTCAGTAACAAAAGTTCATCTCTGGTCCAACACATTTTGAACACACAGATATTTAACTTAAAATAATGTAATTCTAATCATTGTATTTTACCTAAATTTAATTTTTTCAGGGGCTTTCCGCCTTTATGATGTTGACAACGACGGATATATAACGCGGGACGAAATGTATAACATAGTCGACGCTATTTACCAAATGGTGGTAAGTATTAGTGACAGTTTATACATATTACTTCGATAGTAAGACTAGCGGACTAACACCCGTATTTACAAACAATACTATGAGGTGTATACTGTGAGTACACCCAAACGCATACGGTCATTCAAACCAATTCATAGACAATACTTAAATGAAATCCGCCACTGTGCGTCTGTCAAACCACACGTCACGCCATATTGCCACGAGGAGCACATAGTAGGGTTATTTGCATAGCGTTGCTTATTAGTTAGCCAGGTACGCTTCTTGAATACGGGAGTTAGATTTATGACACACGAACGCATATACGAAAAATATGATTTAGCGACACACATAGACCAAGACCCTTGAGCTGCCAAACGTGATGTATTTTCTGACGGACGAAATTTGGACGATTGAGTAATATCAGTACCTATGTACTAACATCGTGCGCCTATCTAACCAGGTCAAACGGCCCATTTCTGGGTATCAGGTGATCGAAATACGTAATAACATTACTTACTTCACGTACATTCTGATGGCTGATTTTCACGTATGTTTTAGACAATATCGTTTAAATTTAGTTTTCAATACTCTCAGACATGTTCCGTCGGCCATATTGCTTTCTAGACGCTTTACGTGACGTTAACTTATTATTTTAGGAGCTTTACAGCCTTACCGTACTTGATCACCTGATACATAGATATTGGCCGTTTGACCAGGTTAGCAGATAGGCGTACGATGTTAATACATATTAATACTACTCAATCGTCTACATTTCGTCCGTTAGAAAATACATGACGTCTGGCAGCTCTAGAATCTCGCTCTATTCTAAAACGCTATCCGATAGCGTGGTTCCCAAACTCTTTTGTTTCATAGACCACTTTCAAACTTTTCCTGCATCAGGTGGCTAGCTAACCTTTTTTTTTTCAATAATTTCTCGTTTAAACTTATATCATTATAATAGTAAAATTCTCTTAACACTATTATATATGATAAGAGAAGTCAAGCCAACGTTTTGGTTCTTCACTATCGGAACCAAATAAATTTTCATGGACCCCGCTTATGATTGGACTCCTATTTTTTGTCACGCTCATCGTGGACCCCTTTCGACTCTTCCGTGGACCCCTGTGGGGTCCACCTGGATTACTTTGGGAATCACTGCGCTATCAGAACAATAGAAGAATATGGATTTAAGTTTTTTTTTTTACAGATACGATTACGTTTTCTACATCATATATGATCAACGTTTCTCCAATCACACATTTTGACCAAAACCAAATGGCAAATTCCATGTACATAGGTTAAGGCAGCTTTTGAATTATTACATAACGATAACACACATATACAAATAAAAAAAACTGATTTTATGTAGATGTGTCCTAAAATACTATAACAAAATGTAATAAAAATATTGTATGTTCAATCCCAGGCCCTACAGATTTTAATAATAGTAAACAACTCCTTTCATAACTAACCTAAAACTTAACAGTAACTGTCCAATATGAGTGCACATGTTGGCTATTCACCCTATAACATATAACACTCTATACAGCACACGGTCTGCCTAAATCGTTTACGCTAGCTCTCTTTTTACGTAATGCAACCATGTGTTATTTGAATTAGATAACAGTAAAAAATGTCATAACATTACATAAAAGCTATGATAAATTTATTATTTATTCATACAGCTATAAATAATAGAAAAGTTAATTATTCCGATCATTTCCATGTTAATAAATATTATGTTTTTATTATTTGTTGGATTAGAAATACTGTACTCATGTTAATTTTTTTTAAATTGATACTCTTGTGTATACTGTAAGTAATCTCTTACAAGATGCAATACATTTTTATAAAATTGTGTAACGTTCATAACATTTTCAATTTTAGGGCCAAACGCCGCAGCCAGAGGACGAGAACACTCCACAGAAACGCGTCGACAAAATCTTCGATCAAATGGATAAGAACCACGACGATCGTTTGACCCTAGAGGAATTTCGCGAGGGTAGCAAAGCCGACCCGCGTATTGTTCAAGCCCTTTCCCTTGGAGGCGATTAATCAACAGTCATCCTCTCGCCGGATTTCTCATTTTCTAGTGACGAATAATTTTTTTCTTGTTCTAGAAAATGATCCTTTTTTGAGATTTAATTTGAAATACATATTGTACCTAAATTTTTATTTACATTTATAATTTTTGTTGTCACTTCATCTAGTTTAGTGGGGAGAGTTCGATGTGGAAAGTGTTATGCTAAAATAATTGAGAAATCAACAATGCTATTGATTCAATGCTACAAGGCCATGGGATAAAACTGCGGGTCGCATTGGGCATCTTGCCAGGCGCAAACCGCTCCATCTCTTTAAATCCATCCGGATAGGAAGCGTATCTTTTATTACAATAATACGAAGGGCAAACTTTTTTTCAGCGTTTTCATTTTAATTTATCTTTTTTTAGTATAAGTATTTTGAAAATTATCTTTTTATTACCCTCGTTTTTTCTCTTACTTTTATTATCTCGGCGAGAGAATGACTTATGGCTTATAGAGCCAAATACATAAACCTACACAAACTGTTTTTTATTTACTCCGTTCAATAGACGACATTTGCTATATCAATTAATGATATAATTAATGTCCACGTAAATATACACACTTATAGTTATGTGTTATTTGTATAAGTAATTTAATATTTAATTAAAATATAATTTATATAATATGTTATTTGTATAAGTAATTTAATGTTTAATTAATTTAAAAGTTAGTTAATATATCTGTTGCGACAGAAAATATTAGTTTAACATAATTTCAATTAATCTTGACTATGTAATGTCTTATAATCTTTGTAACTTTAGTTAAAGTTCTCTTTGTAAACTTAGTTAAGTTCAATAAAGTATTTTGTAGTATCAACATCAAAGATGGCCACTACATATAGAACGTAGATACATAGCACTACTCATTGATTCCTCTCTAACATCTACAATAACAAAACAAAACGAAATATGTAGGTATATTATGATTTTCAAAATTGCATCATATGATAAGGTGTTTAATATAACCCTAATATATTTGAGTAAAGTGACTGTTAAGTAATTGTTGATTAATGATTAGGTTTTTAAGAGTTACGCCCCATTATCGTTGAATTTGAACTTTGGGACAATATAAATTTTTGGCATTACTAAATGCGTTTTGGGTTTTTACAGCCCCATATTTACTAATATTATCATGAAGATGGCGTAAAAAAAATAATGCCATTTAAAAAAGTAGATGTTTTTAAATATTGTTTTTTATTTTGAAAAATTTTTATATTGAAATAATAGCGACTATTTATATGAATAGTAGTTATTTTAATTGTTTTTAAAAAAATTGAATAGATGATATTTTTTTCTTTTTACCTAAGAGGGACATAATTTCATCATGTGAGGGATTTGACGAGTGTCTGCGAAGACTCCAACTCGTCAGTAGAACATAGTACGTAATAATATATGATCTTATAAATAATAATTTCTTCTCTTAGAAACTAATATAGGGTAACGATTTAGGTGACATAATAACTTAACTTTCTGGCACGTCTTTCACGTTTATAAGCCCCGACGTCCGGGCTTCGTCTGCACTTTCAGAGAGCACAATATAATAATATGTACATCCAATGCCAAATGTAGCATACAATACTTGATTCAAATAAACGTTATACGTAGATGTTTTTATCCTTTTAATAATTACTGAAAACATATATTTTGGAAGACTTTAAGATACCGTTGAACGCTCTTGAACATAATATACTATTTATATCGCTAACAGACTTAAGTATAAAACTTTATACCTACTCGTTAACATATTGTCAGCTTATATCTTATAACTTTTCTACGATAACTTCATATTCCTAACTTAGATGCCCGTCATTATATACTGCACCTGGAGGATAAGTAAAGATACGGTTTGATAGTAATAATGTTTAAACGCATTGCTTGATAAGTAAGAAAAATTATTTTCATGGAGAATTCTAGAATAGGTGCGTTTCACAAACGAACTAAAGTAGGATACTTAACGGGCTGTGCATTTTCTCTAGGTTTAGGTATCTGGTCTTCGGCGACTTCTTATAAATTCCATTAAAAAACTAAATTATAAAATAAATAATATAAAATAACATTCGTTAATGCATATTATATTTTGTGACTACACCATATAAGAATGTCAGTTACAACTAATTCGTAGTAAGTGTCTATTTCTTATTCGTATGGACTGTCTTCTAAGGTATGGATTTAGATTGTATTTCCTTTATAAAATGTTAAGTATAATTTGAGACGAAGTATTTGTTTCTTACATAATAAAGTTATGATTTACAAAATATTTTAGGTAATCTGCTAAACACATGAAACATTTTAGTATTATAATGTTGCATTTAGTAAAGTTTGTAGCATAAGGGTAAATTGTTTCTTTTTTTCTTTTGTATGAGTTGCTCAAACTTTATAGTACTTAATTGTATTAGAGTTTATTCAATAAACAGTTTAAGTATATCTTTATAAGACACCTAACTCTCGAAGAAATATTCCTTTATATTTTTCTAATGCTAGTAGATATATCATTCTTTTTATTCTGTAATTTGTTTATTTTGAAGTGAATATATACAAATTGAGTTAGTAAAGTATTGCTGCATTCATACTAGCTGTTATACTCTTTTAATGCTCTTAAATTAGACATATTATAACACATTTTAGTCACTTTTACGGGAGATATAAATTATTTATAATTTTCTCCTTAATGTACTAGTTTTAGTATTACATCTAGTAATAAACATTATTGTAACGTGGTTTATGTTTTATTATATACCTCAACAGTTATTTTAATTATACATAAATACTTAAGTACAGCGACGATAGACCAGGGGGTCTACTCACCGAGACGGTCCGGGTTCGATCCTGACCTCGCTTTGGTGGCATAAAATGGTTTTTTTCTAAATATCTGAGTGCACCCTATGCACAAGACCATCGTTCGCTCACCGGTGAAGGAAAACATAGTGAGGAAACCTGCATGCTAGATGAGACAATTTCTTTGAAGATGTCTGCAGTTCACCAACCCGCATTGGGCCAGCGCATCGATAAACTATGGCCGATTACCCTCCTCGCCTGATTTCGAGGAAACCCGTTCCCAGTAGTGGGACATAATAATATAATAAGTACTTAACTTTTACTTAATCATCATCATCATCATCATCGTCGTGACATACATTTATTATGGCGATCGCCAGTCATTCCCTGTGCTGAACTGAAAGCACTAAATTAGAGAACCAAAAGAGAGCGCTGTCAGTTGAAACAACCGTAATGCTGTTTCATTGAGGTGAGTAAGGTTACTATATCATCCCCGCGGACGTTGGCAGCTCCAGCGCCGGTGCCGGCCAGACGACGAGGAGAACACTGCTGAGGTTTAGTGGGTAGTATCTGCCACGAAGTATAGATGTAAGGAGTCCGAACGTAATGTTGAATGAATGGTCGCTATTTAGGGGACAGAGTTATTTCCGACAGAGCGCCTTTTATAAGAAGTACTCGTTTAAATCTTTACGCGGGAAATATTGTGGCGCTGATTGGTCCGCTACAAAAGGATCGGTTCGTACTCGACTCTAGCAGCCAGTGGTAGAAAAGTGAACTAAGGTCTGGATTTGTTATTGTGTATATGAATACTATTGAATATCCTATATCATTCGGACTCCTACTATACTATATGTATACTTCGTATCTGCGCTCACTTTACTATGTTTTCGAGCGCGGAATGCCACATAGCCCCTAGGCCCTGAGCCAAGGGGTATGCATAATTTCCAGCCAAAAAAAGGTACCTACTATATCATAGCTATATTCACACGCTTCCATTGTGCTTGGGTGAGCAACCTGCCAACCTCCGAGCTCCGATTTCGCTCAAAGGCCTTATGGCCACAATATAGGACATTGCGAAAAAAAACGTTTCATTCACTAATATAGGTGAGGCTCAGGTATTTGAATTGCATTTGATTACGACTTCTTTCGCTGTGCTTTAGTTATCAGGGCATATATTTGAATTAACCCCCTATACATTGTGGAGTGCTACTTCTTTTTTCTTTCTATTCGTCTAAGCAGATAATTTGCTAAGTTCAGTAGTAAACAAAATTTCATACAAACTCTATTTCCAGGCCGAAATTTTGTTCATTTTACATAAACGGATAATTTTTAATTGTAATCGAGAACTAAGAGAGAAAAAAAGAATTTTAATTGTAAGAGAGAAAAGAAAGAGAAAATGAAAAAAAAACCATTAATCTTAACACTCATATTTCTCTCCTTTAATTATTCATCAAAAGAACCTCTGTGCCATATTACAAGTTTCCAGGTACAATAGGCAGCTGTGCATTGATAACGCTCCAAAACGGCTGGACCTTAGGGCTTAGACAAAGTAACATCGTTTTTAGCGGAAAGATACCGAAATTCGGCATCGTCTCTGAGTTATCAATGACGATTTTCTAGCCAATAAGATATTGACAATAACGATCGATAACCAATAGACAGTTTGATTTGTTACTATAACGATTGACCACGTGATTTAGCGCGTTATGTCAATCCCATATATTTTATTATTTTCGAACTCCGTTGTCTAAACACCCAGAGCAAGTTTCTTATTACCTACACTGAGGTATTTGGTTACATTTTCTTATTTTCATTTCATTTTCATATTGGGTTACAAGCTGATGTTTTAATACAGACAAAACCCTATTATTCCAATTGAATTCAATTGTGTAAAAATATCATCATGCAAGACTACAGTCACGCTCAATTAGAACATTATATTTAACCATGCAAAAGCAAAACATCACGAAAAAACAATACGCAAAAATATTAAATTATTTCAAGGCCATTACATAGCTTGGAACAAAATAAAGGCGTAAATAAGGTGTCGCTCAACAAAGAGCTATTCTTAAAAAGCCTATGTTCAGCAATTAACGGATAAAGGCTGACGATGTTGATGATGATGACTCTTAAAACGACTGGACCGATTTTGTAAGATATATCTATCTAAGAACGACTGAAGAACGACGTTGTGACAACCCACACACGGCCATCTGATCCCAAACTAGCCAAAGCCTGTTCTTATGGTAACCAGACAGCTGATACACTACTTATATATTTCTAAATATAGACCGTATACATATTGGAACGAAGTTTTGGAACGAAGTTCCTTACGGCAGGCTTGGAGGGGATAGGGATTTTGCTGCGCGACCGAACTGAAAAAAATGTGATAGTAAAACCGTAAGAAAAAGTGCGTGGAATAAAAAGCGTTAAATGAGACGTGCGCAGGCGCGACAGTTGCATACACAAGCGAGTAGTGTCAAGTGAGTACCTTTCTTTTCAGCCGAAGGGAACTTCGTTCCTACCTGGTGTCCCACGACACCACATTTTTATACATAAATTACGCCCAGACACAGATCAAATGATGATGCTCATCATACAAACGTTTGTCCTGGGTGGGAATCGAACCCACGACCTTCTGATTTAGCAGTAAGGGTCATTAACCACTAGACCAACAGGCCAGTCGATAAGGGGCTTTGCATGGGGAAACATAAAACACACAATTGAGGTAGGTTATTTAGTTTATTCATATAAATATTGCGGTCAAACTATATTCACCTGTTTCTCATATCAGGCACCATGTTCGTCACTGTAAATCACACTAAATTGACAATTATTCTAATCAATGTTTCCTCCAATGATTTACAAAGTTGCAAATAACTAGTACATCATATCTTATCAATATCTCCGCCTAAAGTAAACACCAAAAAGGAAATGGTTGTAACATCATTAAATTTCCTTTTTTTTACTAATTAATTATTTAATAAAAAATCTTTCAATACTTTTACAATACCAAAAATAATAAACATTCTCCTATTTTATATTGCTTATAGTGTTATTATTATACATCACCTTTAATATTGTCTTTATTTCGATTACATTCAAACAAAAAAGATGATGAAAGATTGTTTAATAAATGATACATTTAAAAAATGGAATAGTAAATTTTATAATAAACAATTATTATCATATAAGTTACATATTATCAATTTTGAAAACATAAATGTTTGGATCACATTTCATCCACACCAAGTGTGAGAGTCATTCTTTTTCTTGCAATTTATCCAGTGGCTAAATTTAAAAAGTGTTTGTATCTCAAGTAATTTATCTTCACCATTCTTAAGTTAGTCATTTACGCACGTCACATAATTTACATAAAATCACTTTGCGAAGCTAACTTCATACCGGCAATGAAAAAATGCTTCTAGTACACATTAAAATATATACTAGTATTATAATAAGTATTAGCTCGAATATCAATACTACAGATTTATTCAATAAGTTTTATATCTACATGTAGCTATTAAGGCATTCATAATTGAGTTAGAAAATTTCTGAGCTTTGGTTTTATTTCAATAATAAAATATCAGATAAAGATTCAATAAAATTGATTAAAATAATAAATAACTACTTTCAAGTAGATAGATTCATAATTATAACAGTAAATTATATATCTTTGATTAATTATTCTTTACTATTGCAATTTAATAATAAAACTTCTAAAATAATAACACACACAAAATTTAACCATTCAAACATAATAAATAAATATTTAAACATTTAGGAACATTAAAAATATATATAATAAGTCCCACAGATACTAACACTACATCAATTTTATAAAACAATAGGCACTGCTGATTCGTTTCAAACATGGTATAAATATTGCAAATTAAGACGGGCACTGTCTAAGGTATTCAGAATCGAAATACACAACTGTCACCGTCATGTCATCACGAAACATGCGGCTAACGTCAGATGATAAACTCAACAAGTGAGCTAGTCTTGTATGATCTACACCATATTCAGTTCCTCCGATAGCATGCCTTATTAAATGTGTAGCGGCATTCCTATCTTTTGGTTTACTTTTCAAACTCTCCTTTCTATGCATAAGCAATTCATTTATATCTCCCAGCTGAATATTCTTCTTCGGAAGTTTTAAGGGATTGAAGAAAACTTTTCCTTTCATATGCTCACCGACCAACTTTACAGCTTGAAGGGGTGTCATCATGTCCCATAAACCATCAGAGGCGATGATCAAAAATTTATCCTTTGGTGTTAACCTATGATAATAAACATCAGGTTTTGATGTTAAATATGGAGGGGTATAATAATTAGCAGGTATTGCTCGTTGTCCAATTAAAGGCACAGCCACATCTGTCAAAGTATCAGCCGTCCACTTGTATCGGTAATCTCCTAAACTTCTTAAGGGTGCTAACTCACCCAATAGTCTGTCTCTTCTTATAACGGTTTTCCTCTCACTTTCTGGATGCTCATTCCATATTCTTTTTAATTCATCAAAATTTTCAGCATTATGCTCTTTTGTAATTTTCTTAGCTATCCACTCATTTTCCTCTGTAATTGTTCCAATAACGGCATTACAATCTCCAACATTAGCCACGTGAAGATGAGGTCCTTCTATATAAGATATACATGCAACAGCACCGGATAGTGCTACCGAAAGTGTCTTATGGTTAACAGTACCCGTTTCATGAAAGGGTTCAAGGACTTCAGTTGCTAAATCTTCGTCTAATTGTAAAATTGAATTTTCTAACGATTTTCGTACATCTGGGTCTTCTTTCCCAATCTCTAACAGTTTTTTTAAGTAATTGTTATAGCTCTTATCATAAATGGCTTTAAGATCTTGAATTATTTCGGCCTGAAAATTTTAAATTTTAATTCAATTTTATTTCTCAGCAACAACTAGAAAAGACATTGTCCAGTTTTATACACATTGTGCAGAATTTGATTAACTTCAAGGTTATTTAATAAGCAACTTCTTAATTTTAAAGTACAACTACTATCAATAACACAACTAAATTTACCGAATCTTTAAGTTCTCAATAAATTATATAATTTTATATTACTAGATTCACTAGTACTACAATGTACTAGTATCAGTAAATTACTGCAACTTAAATAGCAATCAAGCACTCACCCTGTCATTAAATGTCTCTATAACATTTTCTCTTGGTTCTGATTTAATATATTTTTCCAATATACTGCGTGGCAGGAGAGCAGTGGCGATATATTTGAGCAACCTCTTCGAAATGACTTGTGCACAGGCCGGCCCACCATGACCATCATACACGGCCATGAGCAAACCTGAAACAATATTTTTTTATCAAATGTTACATAGCATGAAGATAAATAAAAATGTTACATTCCTTTAAATAATAATCTCAATTATTAATCTTTTATAATATTATGATGTATATATATATATATATATATAATTGTTAGAACCACAAATTTTTACAACAGGATTTAACAATATATATTATTTTATATACATACATATATTTTATTTTATAGGCAATGGTAATTTAAAATCTAGAATGATAGAATTTTTTTGAGATGATAGATGACACACATTTAAAAGACTCTTGATCAGCAGGTAGTGTAACTAAATATGCTATGTTTGTACTGGCCACACCTGCTAGCATATTTTATTTATTTGTGTACATCAACAATTGACTATACTTGAGACATTTTCATAAAAATGCATACATAAATTAAGAAAAAAACGTATAACAATAATTACTTATAGGTGTAGTACATCTGTACTCAGTATGCATGTTTTACAATCACAATCATTAAAAAAATAATGTTAAAACTCAGATACTTATCAATATCAAAGCTAATTAATCTCTACTAAATTGATATTACTGAAGTATAACTACTGTCTGTTAAATGATATATTTTATTTCTAGACAAATAAATACTTACATACTCACAAAGCCTCAGCCCTCAAAAAAGCTCCATGTTCCAATTAAATTGTTGATCTAATTTCAAGCAAAATGGATTTAAAGCAATGAAGAAGCCAAGCAACACAATTACTTTTTTGTCCTGCATGTTGTCTGACTACCATCTAAGTAATGAAAAAGTAGCCTACTTTATGAATACTGTAAAGCCTATATACATCAAAATATAGACAAAATGAAGCAATGATACTATCTAAATACTAATAATGATTCATTATTAATACATGTATGTATGTTAATTATAATCATCATCAGTCTACATCATGTTCTATTTTCATCATATTATATGGACAGTCACCACTAAACATAAGTCTCCCTTCACAAAAATAAAAACATTATCTTGGTCAATGTTTATTTTTTAAGTACATGATTTCAACTTATAATTCAATCTCAGGTTCATGCTGAGAAAATACAATGATCATAAACAACTTACAAATGCCCACATGACATCAGTGTTACTACTAATTATCACTCTAATATCTTTAATCCAATGAATAATTTATATTAACATAATAAATACATGAAAGGAGTTGCATGCCAAGTAAGCAGGTTGATGGATGCATACAAATATGGTTATCATTCAACTTAAAGAAAACTTATAAGTAAACTGGATGCATGTACAGAAGGTTGTATTAGAGGTTTCATATACCTGATGTCATCTTGCACTGTGCTTCACTTCTTGTATCTTCAATCGGATTATTCGATGGTAGCTGATTTGAATCATATGACTTAACAGATCCATGAGAAAACTCCTTATTAAATTCATTTTTGCAGAGAATCAATGTAACCTTTAACATTGGTAAAATATAATATAACTAAAATATAATATCTAATACACTCATTTCTTTTGGTACTCTTTTTATGATGTTCGTCCAAAATGATCTAACACATCATTTAATATTATTATATAATATGAAATAATATAATTTGACAACCAGAATATAAAGTTGTTTGAACCATTTATAAAACATTTACAAAATATTTGTAGACAGTAAGATTCGCTAGTCAATGAGAGAGTATGATGTAAAAAAATCATCAATAAAAATATTAATGTCAGTATTCCTGTGATTTATTAATTGTATGAAATAATATTTAGTATATTTAGTGTGATATAAAGTAGATGTACCTCATTTCTCTAAAATGGGCAAAGGCAGATAAGGGAATTTGGCTCTCTTGGTGAACATTTTTTGTAATCCAAATGTGTAGGTTCCTTCTATTTTAATATTATTAATTATAAAATGTATAATACTATTCATATTGATTAGGATTGAGGTAATAATTTGATATCCTGATAGAGAGGTTTAGAGTTAAAAATCCTATCTATTTGTCTGTTTGCTAGGGCTGGTTTTCCTCAAGGAGGAATAAAAAATATCAAAATCAAGATTTTATTAGAAATGTGCTATAGAAGAATATGTTTAAAAAATTGATTTTGGCATTGGGTAATATGCTAGCCTCACCTACTATATTAAGGGCTATGAAAAATATTGTACTGGTTTCTTACCTCTTGGGGTGACAAGAGTACTTCAGAAGGGCAATCTTTTTGAGCTTGACATTTTGTTATTGAAGAATGAAATAGTCGAGAGCTATTTTGCAAACGACACATTGTGGATACATTTTCTTGAAAATGTTTATTTAGGATACTTTTCCTAATACTTCGGTCTAATTTAAAATATGTATTAATAGCTGCAACCACATAGGAATAATTCATATTTACATATGAACTATGTTAACCACACATGTTATGCAATCAGATAAAATTTTTAAGAACCCTTATTATATTCTTGAATATAACCTTAATTATTATTTAATAATCCAATAAATATAAAAATATACACATCTGCAACCGTTTTTACATTTTCTATTTTTTACAAAATAAATATTTGAAATTGAAGTATGTATGACAACATTTTACTTATAATTTCCATTCTACTATAAGCGTAAGAAATTGTCATTCAGTCCTAGTTTTTTTTCGAAAATGCTAAAGAAGTTTTTATTGAATATAAAAGGGCAATAGCTAGTGAATCAAATTATATCTGAAAGGAAAAAAGAAGAGTTGGAAATAAAAAATGGAGAAAGTATAATATAGTTAATCCATACTTGAATATTATGCTGAGTTACTTAAATATTATAATAGCAATGTTAACCATTTTTGGGAAAGTATTTTTTAATATTCTTTAGGTCTTAATTTACCCAAAATATGAATATTTCAAAGTAAAAACGGTAAAAACCTCATTCTATTGCATTTTCACATTTTTAAAAACTTTTTGACATTCCCGCTATAAAACACTGCCATTTGTCACTATGACACGTGACGCGTGACGTCACAGGTTCGCAAACTATTATTTGTACGGAGTATAGATGTCCGAAGTATTCACGTACACAATAATAAAAAAAGATCTTAGTTCTTTTTTCTCCCGCTGTCTGCGCTAGGATCGGTTGCGTACTAATGCTACGATCTAATAGCAGTTTAGTTCTATTTTGTATTCGCTTTGAAGCGTCACTCGGATGTTCGGCATGCTACATCTGTCTCAATTTATAAATCTGTGCAAATAAATATACAAAATCTGCCATTATTTTTGTTACCTACTGTCAACAGTACTACAGTAATAAGATTTTTCCGAAGTAAAATCAGATGGCATGGATTTTAAATCATAATAAATACGTCATATTAAGCATAACAATGCATATTATTACAAAATATTGTTGCAAATCCATGTTAAAAATGTAAGCTATAAAATTATTTCAAATAAAACAGCTGATTTCATCAGCTTCTAACTAAAAAAATAGCTACTTGGTGACTAAATCATTATATAAGGAATTTTAAAGCCTCTATTTAAATTTCAAAGAAAATAATGAATAAATAATATTCGTATTCTCATTTTAATTCGCTTTATAGAAAGCTATTTGTTCATTTTATATTAAAACCTATTTATATTTATTTTTTAATTTATATAGATAATAAGTAGAATGTGATTTAATAAGAAAATATTTCAAATGGTAACATTAACAAAAAATGAAGATTCTTATTCGAAAAAGAAAGAGAACGCATGCGCAATGCGCATGTCGAATTCGTCATATTCGTTCGCTGTGGCCGACATCATAGAATAATCTTTTACTTGATCTACCATTTTTTTGCCAACGAGATACGATATCTAAATACAAAATGCCTAACCAAGTGTTGACAATAGAGCCGCAAAATGAATTGAAGTTTAAAGGTGAGTGAATTTCATTCTGTTGACTAGAATCGGTATCTGCCGCATTGAAACTTGTTAAAATAGGTAGTGATAGCTGCTGACAAATGGAGTTCTATTTCCAGATATCGGCATTTTGTCGGGGTGCGGTTTTTAATAATTTTGATTGATAAACTTTTTAATGACTAAATATCGTTTAATGTGAGCCTATAAAATACAGAGCCAATAATAATAATCATATAATGTTCAGTCATCTACCTACATATTAGAGTGATTGTAACAAACTTATACCTACACGTATTTTGTATCGAAATATTGTCTACACATATCAAGTATGATTTTAAAATAGTATTGACTAGTGTGTATACATTTGAAACACGACTACCTAATTATTCGAACTATATCAAAATATATGGAAATAGCGACACTTTTTACTTCCTCTTAATATGAAACATGTAATGTCAGTTTAAATTTGTTGTAACTCCACTCTTAAATAAACATTCGACAATATTATCTCAGATACCAATTGTGCACAAGTACAATTATCAGGAAACTATTCAATGTCAGTTATGATTCATGTACAATATGTTTCCCTAATTAAATTTGATATTTCACATATTAAAACTATAACAACATTATTAAGGATGTATTTTAAGTAATAAAACCAGAAATTTATATGGTATACATGTGGTCATAGAGAAAACATTGTATATTGTTTTGTAGATTTGAATGATCATCTCTGAGATTTGCACCATTTGATTCTGTAGTTTTTAAAGGCTTGTTTATCTATGGTGTAAAATATGAATACTTTTACATTTAATATTTTTTATTCAATGATCTTGACGTGAACAAAATAATTTTATATTTAATTATTAATACAATCGTTAAATAAATAGTTTATGGGAAATGATATTGATTGTATAATTTAACCTCGTTTAATATCTAAAATATAGTAGATGTCACCAATCAATGAAAGCCTAATGAGGATAATGACTTATAATTTATTAAATAGATACATTCAAATAGCTTAAAGATAATGTAAATAAAGAGTAAATAGAAACCTCAGTCATTTGTTTCTTCTTTCAGTAGTTAGTACTGAAAATATGTGTATGAAACACCTAGGATTATGAGAAGAAATAGATTATAACTGATTTCAACTTAAGTAAATATAGAGATCTAACGAAAAAGAGTATCATTTATTGAACATATAAAAAATATTTTTTTTTTGTGGTAGTATTTTCATACACTTTGAAAAAAAGAAATATGACTATGAACACATTTTAACTACATTTTAACTATTTAAGTGTACAGGAATAAGGAACTCATTTTAATTAATTACAATAAAACCCTGTTCCTTAGTTTCTGACACTCATTGTGTAGATATTATATATGCATCATATTATAATATGGATGACTAGCACTAAGTAATAAATATTATATTATTATAAAAATAATATTTTAGCTCTTCTGTTGGTATATATATATATATATATATATATATATATATATATATATATATATAATAGAGTACATTACTCCATTTTAGAGAACAGTTAGCAACTCTAGTTACACCGGATAATCAATTATAAACTCAGGCTACGACTTAGGGTTGACATACTAACGTATGAGTAGGCCATGAACATAGTTTTCCTTTTAGATGTGGGATTTTTAATGTCTTATTTATTAAGGGTTTAATATTTAGTTTGTCAATATAAATTCTTTTTTGCTCGATTCTAGAAAGGTTGTATGTAGGAGTGGTTACAAAAAAAAATATTTTACAAAATTTGTTTAAAGAGGTACAATTTGATAAGTTTAGATGAGACAGTACAAGTTGAGATAGTTATAATAAATTTTTGACATATAATTCTTGACAGATAAACATGAGCTTTTAAGCCCTCTACAAGACTAATACACACTGAAATATTTAATGAATAATACACATATTGTTGAGGTTTTTCTAAGTATTTGCTTAATTTATGGTGATATTAATTTCTTCACCTGCCAGCAACCCAACAAGTTGAACTTTTTCATGCCTCTGATTGTAAATTTGTTTATATTTTTTATTTTCTGTTTCATTATTGAATGTGTGTGTTTCATTTGTGTGAAAAAATATTTTCATTCACTGCATACATACAGCATTGTTAGAAATAGCAAAGATAATTCTTATGTATAAGTTTAATAGAACGGGGTTAAGTGATTTCAGATTTTTAATAAAACTTACCTTTAATTATTATAATATTTTTTATTTTCAATATAAACAATATAACTTATATCATCAATATAATCCCACGACCAGAAATATATACCCTAAATAAATATGACATTTTAAGAGATAAAGAAAAATTATATTTTATAAAAAGAGTAATAAAATTATGTAAATATTGGGAACTCCTCATTTCTGTTGCCATTAACCCCTGTCCCTAATGTAATAGTCGTTATTATTGATTGTTTTAGTTAATTTTTCAGGACTGTTTGAAATGGGATACACAACCTACATGCGACTGTCAAATCCTTCAAACGATACAGTCCTTTTCAAAATAAAGACGACAGCACCAAAAAAATACTGTGTTCGTCCAAATTCTGGGATGCTGGAACCCAATTCTAAAGTCGAAATAGCGAGTAAGTGTTGAAATCTTTAGTTTTGAAATGTTACGAATGATTCTTTGACTGAAGTTTTACAAATTCTGTTCATTTTAATTTCAGTCACTCCGCAGCCTGTTTATGTGGACCCCAATGAAAAACATAAACATAAGTTTATGGTGCAAAGTGTTGTTGCTCCTGAAGGAAAAACCAACATAGATCAAGTCGTAAGTTCAATGTTAAATATTCTCTATAGAAACAATTTTTTTACTTTTAAAATGTGTTATATCCATACTATGCTTTTAGCAATGTTTTAATATATTGTTTTCTTTATTTTAGTGGAAGGAAATAAGCCCTGATCAGCTCATGGATTACAAGCTTAGGTGTGTGTTCGAAACTCCACAAGGAACTAATTCCAATGTAAGTACTTTCTACGACTACAACACTTTTATTCAAACATTTCATTTTTACTTGTTAGAATTTTTTAATGTTTTTCAAAACCTTAAAACTGACAGAATAACAATAATTTCAGAGTTGTGGTCTAAGAGCCCAAGGGAGATTGACCTCCTGATAATCAGATGGAACCTATATTTTATGAAATATTTTTGATATAACAACATACCTATGATAGCTTGCTTATCAAAAAGCTTACTTGATTTGCAAAGATTATTGAAATTAATTATACAAAAATAACCATGAACATTTTGATAGCCAAAGTATTATAGACATTTCATAAATCAAAATTATTCTGTAAAAAATAGTTTTCATCTTATTATCAGATAGATGAAGGTGGATTTCTCACATTCTTACCTACATTTTGTGATAAATAAAAACTTGCAAAAGAGATGTTATGTACTATACACAGACAGAATTGCAGACTCCAGAAGGTCATTAATGTTTGCATCTGCCTTAACTGTTTTTGTTTGCTTTTATTGTCTGCATGACATGGCCCTGAGATTACTCAGATTGTAGCATCACCATTACATGTCTATTGATGACATAATGTGTATGATTCACTTAACATCTTCATTGTAGAATTTTTGCAACACACTGTTTGTCCATTATTAACCTATAAACTGCAGTATTGACTTTAATGAAATCAAGGTAAGCTGTCGCGTTTCGTGCGGCTTGTGAGCTTCCGGTGGCAATTTGGGGGCTTAGGGAAAAAGGAGGGCAACGCATCTGCATAACCTCTGGTTGTGTGAATGTTGATGGGCGTTCGTTTGCCTTCCTATGCTATAAAAAAAAAATATGCACCTTCGGGGTTGCACGGGATGGCTATAAAGATTATCTTGATAAAAATTTAAGAATTGTTTCAATTCCAAATTTCAAAATATTGTTTACTAGCTGTTATCCGCGGCTTCGCCTGCGTTAACTTAGCGTTTATGGTTTATACGCTATTCAGTGACGGATTTAGGCTTGATGTCGCCCTAGGCCCTGTTTATGGCGTCGCCCTTAATGATAGAATATCATTCGGTAAAGGCTATAATTATTACTCTTTTTAAAAATATTAATCTTATTCACAGACCGAAAGGTAAATAAAAAACTTTAATTATTATAAATATTCTATGGAAAATTCTTTACAAAAATTAATCAAAACTCATTTTTAAATGACTGTCTTTCCTTTTATCGCCTCTGAAATTTTGGAATTTCTAAATTTTTGCCGCCCCTCAAATCATGCCGCCCTAGGCCCGGGCCTCACGGGCCTAGGCGTTAATCTAGTACTGACGCTATTCCTTACGGATTTATGATGATTAATTTTATAGCCAAGTTATTCCTTGTGACTTCAGCTTTCTGCTATTGAAAGTCCCGTCTAATTGGCTCCACCCGTTTCAGAGATAAGCTAAAACAAACGGACCGACAGACAAAAATATTGTTAATAATCATTTTAGTTTAGTTTTACATATCATTGATTCCAAATAAAAGTGATTGATATTTTTTGCAATCTTTATTTAATTTTTCCTTTTATCTATTTCTTTTACTTTTGTTGATTTTGTCTGTTTTGTTGTTTTAATAAACGCATTAAAGATAGAAGAATAAAAAGTAAAAGTAGGTTTATTAAATCTTATATTTTTGGATGATAACGGGATAACTCTCTGGTAATTGTCAGTGAATCATAATGAACATACAAACTGCAGTTAGGTTCGACCTAATAGATATTATAGCTTTGAACTAGATGGCACTTTTATACGGCTGAATGGAGTGTGTCCACGGTTTTAAAAGTAAAAAAGATAAAGATATCAATCCAAAGATATCTATATTAAGTATCGTTATCACAATAGGATGCAGGAGACAACGCGGCTCAGAGCGAAGTAACTAAGAAGAGAGTGGCAGTGACTACCTCAGAGGATCCGAAACCAGCAACTAAGGTACAATACACATTACACTATGTACTTTATGGTATTTGGTGAGAGATAATTGTGTTTTGTAAATGTATATGAAATATATATTAAACAAATGTGTAAAGTTGTTCCATATAGTTAGAACATTTGTATCGTAAAAGCACGAATTTTACATGTTCCTCGTAGTAGTTGTCTTAAGCTTCTTTAGATTTTATTTGCTCTACGTACTATAGAATTAAGTAAATGTGTATACTTATATACATGGTTTGAAGTAGTTATGGTATAATAATCATTGTTATATTAACAACACCTTGCACACCATCATTGTGAAATTAAAGTGTAAATTAGCGAAACCAACAGATCATAGATGGTCATAATACGAACACTCAATACTACGTACTCGCTCACTTGTCACCCTTTCAAATTTGTAATATTGCTTGCATAATTCCTGTATACGAGTCAAATGAATCTGACCCTAATATCAGTCCGTGCTTGGCATGTTGATATTATATTCCAGAATGCTGACGGTCTCATCCAGAACGAAGCAAAGAGGAAGGATGAGGACCCCACCACAGGCTTAATTGGAAAAACGGTATCCCCCTCAGTTTAGAACTAGAATATACAATAACAATTTGTCTTGTAGAGGTATTATAGAGGAGACGTAGACATATTACATGTATTTAAGCTTATAAATATATTTGATATATAAGTATTTATGAATTCCAGGTAAATATTATATGTTATAATTCTTTAGTGACGTTTAAATAATCGCGATTAAAAATACATCATACGAAAAATTACGATGATGATTATATTATTAAAATCATTCACGGAATTTTTTTTAATAAAGGTTTTCTTCAACTTATAATTTAATTAATAAATTAAACTGTGAAAATTTCATACATGTAATTACTATCCCAAAACAATTGTTATCTTAATATAGCGAATCATCGTTAACACATAAATAAATTATCATTTAACTAGCGTAATATTATATTAAGCGCACATAAGATTATGTTTCACGTACAAGTACTGTCTTAGGTTTGCATGTTTTTATTTGATTTGCGTTTGTTTCATGTGTGATATGTTTGAATATATTGTATATTATGTTATCTACTTGCGTTTCAGACGACTACTACGAAACCCGAAACATTCGAAGGTGATTTGCAAAAGGCTACAAACGAAGTTATTCTGCTGAGAGAAGAGGAGAGTAAATTAAGACATGAAAATCTTCGATTAAAAGTAAGATTTTACGAATTAATAGAATGTATTATAACTATACGGAGGCCTTTCAAATATATATAATTACAGTGTTACAATTTTCATGTTATATGTTTTAAGCTTATTGACACATAATGTATAACATAAGTGAAACAAAAGTAAAACGACTCGTTTTTGACACTTGAAAAGCATGCTACCTAATAATATAAAAAAATATAATGCTTATCAAATTTTATAGTCTCTCTTTTAATCGATCATATTATATTAACTACTACTGGAAGTAATTGTACTACCCTCCTCGCTTCATTTCGAGGAGTAGACCTTTGCCCGGCAGTGGGACATAAAAAAATGCTTTACTTTTTTATGTAATCCATGGGCGGAAAATAAATTCTTACTCTATCACATTAATCATTATTATTCTATTTTAAATCAATGCGAGCGAAATGGGTGAAAGAAAAACATCGAATGACTCAGTTGTTTTTGCGACATCGCGAAGTTTAGGAATAAATTATTATTGGATAATACAATATTAATATGTTTCTACTAATATTGTATTACTTAATGTTTTTTTATATTCCTTATTCCACTGCACTTGTTTAAAGGTCATAAACAAAACTGCCAAAAAACTAATTTTACATGTATTTGTAACTTCAGAGTGTACATATTTTTTTCTAAATTACATGTAAATGTTATTTAATGTATGTAAAATATTTTGCTCGTTTTATGCTTATTAATTTTTGCTAGGCGAATTTTATTGCATATTATGTTTTGCGAATTTTCCTACTCATTCTAATTATTAATCGAATCTTAATTATTTTATGCCATTGCATATCTTTTATTTTTATGGCAAACGTTAAATTCAATCGATGTTGGGTTTTAATTCTAAATATGAAAAGCGTTTAAAAAAGTATATAATATAATACGTCATACGATCAATGTCCGCCATCTTGGTAAATTGTTTGAATTAGTTAGAATGTTATGACGCACAACTGTCTACTGGGCCTCGTTTATTATGCGGCGTCAATGTTATATGAACCAATTGAGTTCTAAAATGAAGGCGAAACAAATTTGTGATATTGTGTGAAAACATCGTGAGGAAACCTGGTGAGTTGAGGGCTATGTGACGGTTACCATGTATTTGACGAGGTTGGTATACCATTGCCCGATATCCACTTTACATACGAGAGGAACACCGCACTCTAGCAGAGGTCCAAAAAATGTCGATTATGATGATAATTGTTTAATGTACATTCTCATTGATTTAGTAAGTATTGAACATTTAATTGCTAGCGATGATTATAATGTAACATCTTTTAACAATGGACTCTATAATTATTAATAAGATAATATGATATATACGATTTTTTTAAATGTTTTTCTACGTAGTTCAAGTTCAAATTTCATAAAAAATGTATTTGGCCTAGTTAGCATCACTTCAAGCCAAAAAACTTCGTCTATCGATTATAAGCTAGCCGCTAGCGCATAGGTGAACTAGTAGTCTTGTGTAGTTCGTGAACGAACTAGTTCGTAAGAGCGCTCCTACAGGCGAACTACGCGAACTAGTTCCTTCATTCACCATTTTATAGTTCGTTAGTTCGTGTCAAATGAACGATATTGACGTCGACTTATCGAATGAACTGAGATGATTCTGTCCGGGAACAGAATTATCTACATGTTCATTATTTTCTAATTAGGTAATAAAAATATTAAAAGGCAAAAATAATAAAGGGTTATTTTATTGCACCAAAATTTTTGTAGATATTCATTAATTTATAGGTTTTTGCTGTTTTTAGAGATGAAAAGCATTCCATAAATATTGTAACATACATCAGGAACCGTATTAAAACGAGCGAACGATGGAATCGGTCTAATTCGGTCTAGGAACTAACGAACTAGAAGAACGAACTAGTTCGTTTAGGAGCGGCGAACTAAACTGAGCGATCTCAGTTGTGAACTATTATGCCCAAGACTATGAACTAGGGCTTTATACCCACTCTCATTTCCCTCTCATTTTTTTTTAACGTTTACTTGATCTCAAGAAAAGGACACACATGCCCAATGTGGCATAAGGGTCATTTATTACTTTTACATGTTTTAACTACTATTGAATGGACACTAATGGTGGTATGATTATTTTATACTACCAGTACATGCTATGCGAATTTCTAACGCCAATTTCTGATATTTAAAATTTAAATTTATTTGCTAGCAACATTACTTTATGATTTCACTATAAATTGCATAACGGTGTGATTGAATCACCATATTTATTGTGTCAATACGATTATGAACAATCAATATGTAAATTTCCATTTGATGAATACTATTGTTTTACATTATCTAAACAAATATAGTGATGTACAATATGCTTGTCGATATTTAAGATTTAAATTGTAAAAATGTGTGTGTGTATGTCATAATCACACGTTTAAAGTTCTTTTCATACGTGTTTATGTATATTTGAAAGCCTCTATTTAATTACTGATTATAAATCTTTGTTATTTCATGTAAAAATCTGTCTAAATAATATTTGATCATTCAAAAAGTTATCAATTATATACTCTGAAATATAGCCTTAGCTGTACCTGCAACTCTCGCGTTAGGTATTATAATATAATAGAATTACTAAAGCTAATAACAACCCACAAAGACAATTGATAAATTTGTTTCTTTAATTTTTTTTATAGACTAGATTTAACAAATCAGGGTGTCGAGGTCTATTATTCTTGTAATAGTTAGTAATTCAATGATTTTATTACAGTCTCGTTCTCCCTGCAAGACCAATATACATTGAACACCGATATAAAGCACTTATAATTAGAATCAAGTAGAAATTATATCATTCAAATCGTTGTATAGCGACGTGTATGAATGTAGTCTAATCGAAAATAATTTTGATTCGGCTTTGGATTTTCGCGCTACAGATACATTTTTGTAATAGATTACCATTTCGGACCTTTTTTCATAACAATTTTAAACGACGACTTATTTTTACGCGTATCGATAAGTTTCAAGTTCCAACTTCACTGCAATATTTAACAGACCGCACTCAATGTCGTCACAACGATCTATTTCCAGCCCGTAATCATTCCGGTCGATATAATTGTGACGCAATGAAACCTACCCTACATTTACTTTCGTAACCATGAAGAACTTCTTTGAACAATGTAATAAAATCCACAAGCTTAATTCTTAGAGCTTAGGAAATCCTAAGCTAAATAGTTATGATGCATTAGACGTTATTTCGTTTGCGCGCTTTGTCCGTTAAATCAACTCGATTGCCACGACGCCTATTTGAATAACCCTGTCATATTATCTTTTTTTCTTCTTCTTTATATATATATATATATATATATATATATATATATATATATATATATATATAATTTTTCTGTACGTGTGTTTGTCACCGAACTCCTAAACGGCTGGACCGATTTGAATGAATTTTTTTGTATGCGTTTGGGTGGCGTTCTGGAAGGCTTAGATTTACAAAGCCCGGCAGATGGCGCTGCAGTCAGTATCCAGGTTATTTATTTATACTGCAAGTAGAAGGCTGGCTCGACATGTATCTAAAGGACGTCTGTCGGGTCCGCTACTATATGTATAGATTCTTATTGAATATGAATTCCTAATTAAATACTTACTTAACCAATGCATTTGAGTGAAGGCAAATACTTAGACTACTAGAGGGAAGATGCCTACTTGTTTAGAAATTCGGATCGCTTGTCACACCTTGCGGTCCCTGACCCTTACACTTCAAACTTCGGAACGATGTCGGTTTCTTGGCGCAAATCAAAAATAGTTGCTAAGACAATCGTGTTCATAAGACCGTGTCATATTTTGAATATTTTCTGAAGTAAATATACAATATCGCTGTCAGACATGCGAGCGTTTGCAGCTTCATTAATTCAACAAAACGGAATACTTATAGGATTAATCTGTTTTATATCTATCTTTATGTCAAATCAAAACCTACAGAATACTTTCCACACACATAATCATAAAACACGATAACAATATAGGCCGCACAACTTACGTAAAGGATAAAATCGCAAATTTTTCGAAAAACTAAAATTCGACGGTATATTTTTTTGAATAAACTAACAATTTGTGATTTCAACAACAGGAGGAGTTGCTCCGCTTGCACCAGACAGTTGGCGCCGAGGGCCGCGTCACTCGCCGTCATTCCTACGGGCCGGAGAAGACCGAGCAAGTATTGTTGCTACCGTGGCTCGCCACAGCCATCGGCATGGCGGTACTCGGTATCATCATTGGGAAGTTCATCATGTGAACTGTCGTGTCCGCGGTAACGCCTTACTAATGCCGCTGTTACACCACTCCCGACGCATCCCTCACAAGGCAGCTTATACATTTTTCTTACTAGCGACCACTACGCGACTTATGTACGTGCTATTAGATTTGTTTGTATCGCAGATGGTATCAGTTTTGGTGTATAAGTTTGATGTGTGGATGTGTAATGAAGTTAGTTTGTGTGGGTCTTTTCCTTGATATCGCCGGGTCGGTAATGCCTATTGTATTTCATTATTATTTAAATATTAAAAAAAAAGTAATAAAAGAATATACTTAAATGTTTATGAATTTTAAATTCCAAATACTTTTTAATATACATAACTAACCCGATAGTTGTATAGTTATTTATTGTATCTCATATACTACACCATTATTTTTTCAGTGTATTGCTCTTATTTATACATACATTGGTTATAAATGACAATTTGAAAATTAACTTCTACCTCTTAATTTAATCCCTATATCATGTTCTTTTAATATGTCTTGAAATATGTTGTATTTGCCAAATATAGATAACACAATTACTTAAGTTTCAAAAGACTATGTTACTTAAATACTTGACTATTTGATTCGTTATCAAAAAGCTTGCGTTGACGCATTTCACTATTCTGATTAGACTTGAAACCAGGTGAGAATCCTGCAGGGAAGTTTATATAATGTTGTCATCTGTTGATTACGGTATTAGGATCAAGTTAATAAAAAAATTAATGGGCACATATTTAACGATAATGCGTGCACATTTTGAATGATTCGTTCTTTTCCATATTTATGGATAAGCTTGCGCGATACATCAATCTGAGATTCTAAATCTAGGTTTTATATATTCATAATGGCCTGTTCTACAGTGCATATCGGTGTTATAAAAATTACACCTAACACTGAATTTTCATTTCGTGAAAGTTTCAACAACCAAAATGTTATTAAAAATACTCATTATAGTTAAAGTTTTAAGCAAATGGCACACATAATTTAACCATTCATTTATGTCACAGTAAATAATAAGCACGAAACGAAGCTTGACATATTTAAAGCCAGAGATGAAAAAATATCATTTATTTTCTCTTCACTTTTGACTGTAGTTAATTCTAATATCGTCAAACACTCATATTTCAATATATAATATATTAAATGCTAATTTTATTGATCCTCTACTAACTTAACTCGATATGTTAAATAAATGTTTTCTTGTCCAAGACGACTTTCCTTAAAGATATTATAGAATTAATGAGATGTCAAAGCATCCAAATATTGACATCAAAATTATGAAAATCTAGAGCGTTCGGATAAAAAAAATTAAATAGCTACCTAGCCGGCGATCTTTCAACAGGACTCAGTATTGCAAAGCCTCGTAAAACGATAACGTACATCGATTGGACTTGAGACGATTGACGAATTTGTGTATTTATGTCGCATTCACATTAGGTAAACTTCACATGATAATGCTCTCTTATAAAATAAGTACGCCAGTGTTTGTCAGTGTCCCGGCATCGCTTTTAAGGTCCTCATGTAAAGCTATATTTTAAACTTTTCTACTCAATGTCTTACAAATGTTACGGATAACTTGTGAAAACCCACTCGAATTTGGTTTTATTTATAATGATTTAAAGTTTATTCTGATAGTTACTAATTCAAATAATTAATTATTAAATTTAAATTTAAGTAAAGATCTATACGGAATAAATACGCGAACCTGCCCCATATAGTAAAGATTTAGCACGTTAAAAATGCATGGTTCATTTTAACTTGCGATCGGCAAATCCTAGACTGCGTAATACTTTCATTATTTTTTTATGAAACAACGGGGCTTAGAGTACGTTAGCAACGAAATATCATTTAAAATAAAACCATTTTCATTATTATTAATTAAATAACAACTCTTTAGTCATTCCTTACCTTTTATATGTTATGTTTTATCTATTTGTAACCTTTGTAATTTTTATAGCAATAAGATTTTTGAATAGGTAAACAAGCAAGTCCGTTTGAAGTCGCAGGAATATAGTCCCTTGATACACCGTATTGTGGGCATTTAGAAGTGTGTAGCATGCAATGTTAAAATATTAACATTTGTATTCATTTTATTATATTAAAATTAAGAAGTATTCGCTGTGAAAGTTAAAATTATACCTCTATGATAACACCAAAACGACAAATTACTAATCGGTGCTTATATTAACAATATATTTGATGTGCGCGATATATATTTGCATAATTTCATGATGTTTGCATATTTTTTTATATATGATACTATTCGTAATGAATCTCTAGTGTCTGGTCTAGTTCGATAGATAAATATTTCATAGCGTTAACTTATGAACAAAACTGATTAAATGCTGTTGCGATGCTACATGTTTCTTTGATTATAAATCATTGTATTTAAATTTTAAAATAATACAGATAACCCTCAATGTTTTGTACGTTTGGGAATTGATCTCAAAACACGTTTGAAGCTGAAAAGTTTTCTTTGTTTTGTTCATTTTCTAGAGTCAAATTAAATTTTAATTTCTATTTTAACAAGTTACAGGCTTAATAATATGTTTAATTAATATTCCTAAAATTATAACTGTGTATGAAATGAACAGTATGACTTGAGTATATTAATGTTAAAGAAACGTCGCATAATAAAGATAATTTAATATTTTAATATAAAAATATAATCTTTAAATAATAATATGTTCTTTGATAAATTAAAAAAAAAAATATTCTCTTCAGGGGGTATCATTTAATATCCCTTTTATAATAGAAAAAATTTCATTCTTGTTCCAATGTTCGAAGTCATTTGGTAATAAAAAGTAATAAACTTATTAAGTACAAAATTAAGTAAGCTTAAGTCAAGGATTGATTATAAGTGCGTGATGGTATTATACTGAGAACTCCTCTCAGACCAGCATTTACCAAAAAGATAACTTATAGTTTAGTAGGTAATTTGTATAAATATTTCAATTATATTTATTTGAAAAAGGCTTTTATCAAGCAGTGGGCTATTGAGGACTAATGGTTAAATAATAATTAAATTGATGTCACATCATAAATTGATATAAATTTTAATTGCGATAATTTAATTTCATTCACAAAAAAATAATTATTAAAAGCTGATAATTATGCAATTAACGCATTTGTGTCTTCAAAATAGACGAAACGCTTTGTTGTTTGTCTAACCGAAATGTAAGTACAATCGAGCAATAATAAACTTACTGTTTATATAAACTTGGTGTTAAAAAAATTTATTAAAAAAAATATTTTGAATAAATATTATAAATAATAAAATATTTAATCTCGATTTGATGTTGTCTAAAATATGCATTTATCTTATAAGAATGCGTCATTAATACACGTTATTTTGTAATGTATGTACCCTCTATAATGGTGACATGTTTTTGTGTATCAAATTGTTAGCGTAAGAATGTATATTTTAAGTTAATGTTGTTTTTGGTGACTGTAAGATGCTACGAAATTTATTCCTTAATATTATACTCGCTTTGGTGACGTATGTTTTGATATATTATATTGGAAATCATAATTATGATAAATGTGTTAACGCGAACAAGTCTATCATAAAAGTCGTTTTCACAGTGCGTGTTTTGCACATACGAATCCCATGTTGAAACACGCACTGCGGGAAACCGAAGTTGTGGTGATGTTAAGAAATAGATCCAACATGCTAGTGAGACAAATCGCTTTTTGAAAATATATAGAGTTATAAGCGCCTTTGTGGTATTCTTGTTCAGTTTTAGTGGTGTCATGTAAAATTTATATTTTCTTTGGGAGATGATGTATCGGGATATTCGCGATTTGTGCATATTAAAGTCGTAGGGTTTTTTTTGACAATAGATACACTTAATTAAATTTTCCGTATGGTATTGTTGTTATATTAAACTATTATGCTATATTGTATCGTTTTCTGAAATAAATTACTTAATTTATTTGGAGTGTATTTTCAGCTTCGATTATTCTGCCCTGGATTTCATTATATTGTTTTTTTTATTATTTAATTTACATTGATGTTAGTGTACCCCCGTTATAGTTTATAACCCCGCACAACTGACATATTTAATTTGTAGCATATTTGCCACTAAAAACCTAAACCTTATAAACTAGGCGTATTTTTATGCAAACTTTAATAATTAAAATACATGAAAACCATTCGCAGAAATAACGAAAGGGCTACAAGCGAAGTATCTCGATTGTATATAAAAAAAACAGTAATTGACTTTAATAGAACATTAGATGACCCGGCAAACGTTGTTCTGCCATATAAGAAAAGTAAAAAAATATTAGTGTTTCATTAAACAACTTTTATTGATTTTATCACGATCTATTACGATTTTTACATGCCCAACGTTTGTGATAAAGTATTCGTGAATATCAGCAACCATGGTCACGGGAGAACTGCAACGACGGGCATGTAAAATCTTAATCCAATTCGTCGGGCATGTAAAACTCTAAAGTGATAAAATCCGTAAAATTTGTTTCATTATAATGTGTGAAATTCGCGTAAACACTGAAAAAGAAAAAATATAGAATATTTTGTTGTTCGTTACTATATTGAAAACAAAAAATCATTCTCCTTCAAATTACTACCAAATAGTCCATTGAAAAGTTACATTTGGGGTTGCGTTTTTTTTATCAGAATTATTTTAAGAGATATATCGTAAAAACCATTTCAACCCTTATTTTCAAGATGGCGGCCGTGGGACAAGGGTGGCAACCCTACAAACTTGGTTTTAGCTTTACCCTGACCCTACACAAAAAAAAAAAAATTGCGTCCTCTAAAAAACGCAAGGTAAGGCCTAAAAATGTAACATTTCAATGGACTAAAAAGCCGAGGACTGGACCTTTGTGTGAAAGTTTACATGTTTTCGTTTTCTCATGAATTCATCTGATGGTACAATTTGCGAGACGCAAGGCCCTTCGTAACCGTGATCTTACCTGAATCATATAATTTGGATCTTACCAAATTGTTATTTTGCTCTTAATGTTATTGATTTTGTCCACAAATGAGTTCGAGCAGGGGTAATATGAATGCCCACCTAAGGTTTGTACAAAAGTAAAATGGTACGGGTGTTTAATTTTGTCCCAGGTTCTAGAGTCGAAGAAGACTCACGACAAAATTTATACAGGAACATTTTTATAGGTATATGAATTTAGTTATTTCTAGTAAAAGGTCAACACCCTTATTGCACTGGTCCCGGGCAATCTATATTTGACCTATCCTAAAATGCAAGACGATACGTAGGTCTTGGTTACGTAGTACACTGCTTGTCACTTGTCGCGCGGGCGCTTTCCCATAACACCGTCATAAGTTTTGTCACAGAATTTACTGTTACGAATAGAAACCAAGGAATTAAAGTGACCTCTTGCCAAATAATTCACGTCACGTATCTGTTATGAGGCGTCCTAATATGTTTGTCATGAGTAAAGTTTAATGACCTCATTCTTTGGAAAGTGTGCTAACCGGTCGATAACTGAAAGTATCAACTAATAGGTACTTGTACATCGACAGAAATCATACCTTATGGTGTTGTCAACTTACTTTCCATAACAGCTAGTAATTATTGTCGGCGTGTAATACGTTATTTATTCTTGTTTATTTCTAGTTTACAATTTGATTAGTTGAAAGGAAAGTACTAAACTAGAATTCTCCGAGTTTATGAGTATATAGGCAGTGGTTAATTTTATGACTATATAGATAAAAGTTAGATATTGAACAATAAATCTCTGTGCCATAGTCTTAACAACATAAAACCTGTAAATGTAGACCACATTGAGATTTGCTGATCCAATCTCTCAGATTAACAGACTTGTACACCTCATTTAGGTAGGATACTTGACGAACGGTTATCGCATTAAGTCATCATTACTCGATCTATTTGAATTCCAGAATAGCAGATGCGGAAACGCAAGTAATTATATGTATTTTAAATTTATTTCCCATAAATATATTTACACAAAAAGTAAAGAATGGATGGAAAATGAAATGAAAATGAAAGTAAACCAGTTTGTAAAAGGCATCTCTTGGCTTCATATACCAGACTATGCAACTTCAGAAATAGCATTTTGTCGTAAACGTTACTGCCACCAGATGCTGAAATATAAATTCTAACAAACCTTGACAGCTGCAGGTAGATTCAAATTAAGTGTCCACAAAAATAGACATGACTGCGATCGATTCGAGATGTCTTAAAGAAAAAGTCATTATCAGTTTTGTTTTTCTTCTTCGCGCAGATCACTACTATTATTATCCTTCGCCCCTTCAAGTCCCAACAGTCCCAAAAATGTCTAAGAAAACCTTCACTTATGAAGTAGGATGTAGTTATATCTTTTTTCATTCGTTTAGCAGGAGTTGAAGACGGCGACGGCTGACGGCAATGGCGTCGAATATCCGGGATACATGTACTGCAGTATATATACTCACACTCACACACACTCACCATCATCATACTGATATGTACTGCTGAACATCTGCATCTGTCAATGAACGCCAAGAGTACGGATTCCTCGTCACACGCATCCAATACATAGCACATCAAGCTCTGCAAACTTTCGTACCAGTCGTAATTTATAAAGAGGCTACGTTTGTATCGCGTTAGAACGCATGGGTTAAAGACGTCTTCAAACTTTAAGGTATAGACGACGTGAGAATATGGCTAATCCTGAATGTTCCATACCAATTGTATCCTCCTATGGGCTTCCCTCTCGAAAGTTTTGTACACCTAACTGCAAAGTATGCCCGAGGCAGATCATATACTCTTTGCACGACACAGAGAGTTAGCCGGCCCAGGGCGAACGTATTCGGTGAACATGACTTGTCCGAGCTCATCTTAAATTCTGAATTTGCGCTCCAGCGACTTGGACAATTTAACGATATAACGAACGAAGGCGTGAAAGATACTCGCTGTTAATGATACCACACTTCTTACGAACTTAGCACAGGTGAACGAGATTGTTGGTGTAAAATAATAATAATATTTGTCTTTCCATTAAACACATTCGTCAAACAATCTTGCTGTATTTCAGAAAGTACAGGACTGATAGTGTAATTACTGGCAACAAGACCAACCTTACGTCAAAATAGGCTATGCAAAAATGAGTAGCCTGGGCTAGTGCCCGAAAAACCTGCTCATGTTCATTGGCGACCTATGAATGATGATGAATGATGACTTCATCTATATTGTACAATTATTATTATAGAAATCTTTATTGTTTTAGTGGGAAAAGTATAAAAAAAATTTGAAATCGATAAATGCGTTTAATCGTTCCATTAAATTAATTATACATACACATAACGATTCATTTAACCAACATTACTCATAAACCACTAAGAATGTTATTCATAAACTTTCTATATTATGTTCAACCGATTATATCGTATTGTATTTAAAAAATAATAATATTATATTGATATTTGTGTAAATCATTTAAAGAAAGTTTACAAATAAATATGTAGCAATGATTAGTTAGCATTATAAAATTAAAAAGTACATTTTGCGAATTGATAGATTGAATTTAAAAATAAAAATAAAAAATACATATACGCTTTCAAATGCACATAAATATAGAAGATAAATAATAGTCTAAATATTTTCACTTTACACAAAATTAATTACATTAACCTTTAGGTGTTTAGATATTTTTAAGTCATTAAAATTAAAACAACAATGGCTGATGCAAACCTGAATCTTAATATGTAAATACTGTGCATCATTGAGATCATATTTGATTATTATTAAGTGCTTGCTAACTCTCGAAACTTTAAGTAACATTAAACATTTATTTTTGTAACAGGGTCTTAAAATATTTTATAACTATTTAAATACTTAAAATCAAAATACAATGTCTAGAGCTGCTTAAAAAATATAGATTTTAAACATGACCCGCCTATAGATAAAATAAATAACTTACAATATTTCATACTTTAGCTTAAACATGTATAATATATAAAAATAACTACGTCTACAAGGCATATTGCAATATATGGGTCTAAATGCTAAAACCTATGGGATAAATATAGCGTTATGTGAAAGAAAACTAAGGGTACTAAAGCTTTACAGGTTTACTTTAAAAATAGCTCGGCTGCTAAGCCAAATAATTCAGACGTACATAGAAGGACAGTTCTTATGGGCGCTTTGAGGACAAACTCTGCGATGTAAACGTCCGCTTGGCGGCGTAACGAGAGGGACACCGCGATGTCCTCAGCATATGTATCAATAAAGTCTATAGGAGCAATAAAGTCGGCACAAAAAATCCTTAAGGATTGTGCTTCTATGTACGTCTGAATTCTTTGGCTAAGCATACACACTTTAAATGAAGCCAAGACGGTGGAATTCATCTGTCATGTGATGTATAAACCTACTTTAACGGACACGTTCCCCAACCAAAATGTAGCCTCCATTTTAGAATTACAAGCGGCCGCATTGTGAATTAGAGGTGTCAACCTAAATAAATTCTCCTGAAGGTCCGTTCTAGAATTTGCAATAATGTGTTCTATTAAAGGCATTTTATAAGGGTTTCAGCTTACATGCCTTGAAGATAATCCTTAGAATGATACGCAGGGAGAATTCATTAAGATTACTTTCAATGTCTGGGACTTACACAATGTCAGCTACACGAAGATGTGAGAGGCAGAAATTATTATCAGTTACTCCAGTAGACAAAAGCCTACTTAGAAATATGTCGTTTTTGTCGAAAGTGGCATACCCTCTCAAACTTCGTATTGCTGATGAATTACCAACACGGCTATTTTGCTACATTGATAAATACATCCTTTATACTAATACTAATAAAGAGTAGAATAAACTTAAACCATACTCAAGAGTAGAGTTAGAAAATAGATATTAAAAATTGTTATGTACATGCTTAACTAAATTATTAAATATGCACACTGGAAAATTGGTTTGTATTACTATTAGATTAATATTTGATTTGAAACTATATAACAAAGAATTTGTACATTTTCAACATAAAATTACATTATTAAAATTTCAACAAATAGGTACTACCATAATGTCACTAAGTTTCATGTTTAAAGTCTATGGAGGCCTACGTTTCTTATAACAAGTACAAAAAAAAACATACACAGCTTATAGCCTAGTGACAATTATTTAAATTAAAATTGCATGCAGAATATATTATGCTTAAGATTACATTAAACAAACCTAATATCATAAATATACAAATAAAGCACCTAAAATGTCGCCACATATTCATAGTGTACTAGAACAAATATTTTACGAAATAAAGAACCAACTGTTGAAAATTTTTACATGTCGTACGGAGAGACATGGAAAATTAGCACAGTTAGTGCATATTACTAAGTGTTACAATATTTGAAGCGATAAGCGTAAAATTTTTTGTAAACAAGTAGCAGTACAGTAGATAGTCAAGCTATAAACAAGAAAAAGGAAACTTGAAGTATGCATGCGAAGGAATTTAAGCTTTTAGATACTAACACTAAGATTTAATCTCACCTTACCATGACGGAATGCACTACATTGTTTTGATAGTAATATTTGCTATTAATGGATGTACTGATTCAGTATATTGTTCTTCATATTCTATTCCGATTTTATTAAGCTTTTATAAAGAAATATGAGAGTATTGTTCTCAGGAATTTCGAAATGCTTTATTTTGAAGAGACGCTACTGGGTACAATAATAAGAATGTTTAATTTTCGTCAGCATCAACATTTTCCATCTTATTCTCAAATGTCGGTTCATCTTTTGAAAACGTGCTAGAACGTTCCAGCGCAGGTATCTCTTGTGTCGCCTCGACATAAACTGGCGGGATTTGGCGCAGTTTAGCATCATTAGACAAGTTTCCGAAACTGCTGTTGTTATGCGCATCTTGTTTTCCGACATTTTTGTTTGTCTTAGCGGTAACTTTAGGTGGTTTCTTGGTTGGGACATCTTTTGATGTCTTCGGTACTATCTTAGCTGAGCTTGATTTCGTGGCGTTCATCAAAGAGCGCGATACCTTTCTATCATTCAAATTTGTCTTAGAATCTTTGATTGGTAGAGAATTGCACATTGAATTGGATTTGGTATTCATTAGTTTACGTGATTCGTGACTTCTACTAGTGTTGCGTGGGCTACTCCCTACACAGTGTCTGTTAGTAGTGCCATTTGTGTGACTAGTCACGGAATGTATTTTAATCGGTTTGGATGGTTCGAAGGGCTTGGGACCGTTAATAGGACCAAGTTTTTGATTTACGTAAACGGGTATTTTTGTTTTACCATGCGTATGTAGTTGTGTTAGCGCTTGTATATTTGATGGTATTTCTGTAAACAATAATGGTTTTGAAATATTTATACATGATTTAATGACCTTAATTAGTGAATATTACATGTTTGTTAACTATGGTTATTGGTGACGCGTCAAACTGCGTAGTAAATTAAGCCAAATTAGATCAAGTATGTTCTCTAATATTTATTAAATAATTTAATCTCTATCAGTGAAATGTTTATTTATACTTAGTTTATGAACAACACCACATGCTTAAAGTAATTAATTTAAAGATTTAGAATTATTGAAGCTTGCATTTAAATATGCCCGCAGGTTCACCTGCGTTAATTCAGATTATGGGTTAGCTAAAACTGAAAAAATCTTTCAAATCCGAACAATAGTTCTTGAGATTAGCAAATGAAAAAAAATAAAAGAAATGTATGTTTAAGGAAACTTACGTTCTATGGATCCTTTGTTTTTATGTTTTGCTTTCGTGTACGTTGCGTATTTATTACTCATTTGAGACTCACTGAGTGAATCCGTCGACGGTTCAGCCGTGCGGGGCCGCGAAGTCGACGCTAAGCTGTCTTGAGATATTGCATCTATTCTATGTTCACAAGAACGCTTTGATTCGAGTCGACTGAACCTGGAGTTCTTGGATTTAATCGGGCTTGAATTTCGAGATGATTCACTGGAAGTTTGCGTTGGAGACTTTTTGTCTCTGGTACGTATTCGAGGATCTAAATAACGCGGCTTTGTGTTTTGGAAATTGAGAGGACCCGTCAAAGGCTGTTTTGGAGGCACGTGACTTTTCGTCTTACTTTGATTATACTTCGCGCGTTCCTCTTGTGCTTTCGTTGTTCTTATTTTAGGCGGTGTCTTCTTAGCTTGCCTTTTCATATCTCTATATTCATTATTACTTTTCAACTCGTCTATTGATCCCATAACATTGACGGGTTTTGCTTTATATGGAACAAACGATGCCCGCACCTTTTCCATATCTAGGCTTCGATTAGCAGACGAATTAGCTGATTTGTCACTTCTGTTTCTGGATTTCCGTTCGTTAAGTGGTGTTGTCGCAATCACTTGTGGCCCATACATAATGCAACCTAATTCTCGTAACCTTTTACGCAGATCTGGTGGCAAATCTTTAAACGCTTGTATTCCGACTACACGCGGTGCTGCCCTAACCAAGGCGCTTTCACATTGCAACCTCCATGTAGCTGCGCTCGTGTAGAGAAGACTGTTTTGCTCTATTGTCCTCCATATCTGGTCGCTATTAGTTATAAGATCTGGTTGGTACAAGTGTTGTGATTTTATTTCAGCCACTACATTGGATAGGAAAGCGTAAGAGCGGCAGGTTTCTTCCGGCGGAGCCCATTCTATTGCAGCAGCGAGACAGTTATCTAGTGCATCTTTAGCCGCGTGAGGGGCGTCGGGAGGTGCGGTTGCTATTAGTTTAAAGAAATCTAGCAAATTTTTTGCCAAAAACTGAGCTACAGCATTTACTAATCGCCGGCACATATTCTCTACTATTTCAGCCCACCTGCTGCTATGAAGAGTCGCCACTAAAAATTAATTAAAATTGAGAAGACCATTCGACAATACTGAAGTCGGAATATATAGTGTAACATAATATTGTCTTATTTTCAATTATCTAATGACGTAAAACCTAGGAAATTACATTACAAAATTGAAATAATCTGTACTTCATTCCTATAATAATGTATTCTATTACTCTAATGTGATATAATTAAACATTTTAAGTAAATAAATAAATCAATAATGTTAATTTCATAAGAATTGCTTCTATACATATTATGTTATGAAGCGATAACTAGCATTAAAATTAGTTGAACTTTGACAAATAATCTAAAGAGCATTCCAACAAGCAATCAATATAATTAATAATAAGAGCTTGTTCAGGCACGGCTACAACAGCGCAATTTTAGAATCGCGCGGGTCATTTTTATAATATGTAGATACTTATTTAGTGCTTGTTAAGAAACGCCGAGACCACACGATCACGTGCCAAAATTGAATTTAGAATTCTTAAATCGCGCGGTTGTCGCCATGTAGTACCGAGGTCTAAAGGTAAAACACACTTTGATATAATACGACATTCATTAAGACATGCATCAAAAAGAGATTTACTTGATTAGCGGTTCGTATTAATTCTTTGTGAATTTCATATTGTATTGAATATAACTTTAACTTATATCATATTTAAGTAAAGTTTTTGTTAGTGGTTAGAAGCGCTTCTTTTTAGTATTGGAATGATGACTCTTAGAAAGATTAGTCACCTAAAGTCCAAAATAAGTAGTACTACGTACTTATAAAAAAAAAGTTATTTAATTTACCCGTGATGCCACATCCGTACACGGTGTCAAGAACATTTTCAGTTTTAAAGTTGTTCAAATGTTCCAAATAGCATTTGTCAAGCAATTCCTTGGGTAACGTTGCAAACGCTTTTGTAGGCCAAACCGTTGAGAAGTGTTTGGTGATCCATCGCAAACACTTTCTATATAGGTCGTCTAAGCCATACACCGACGATAATGGAAAACATTCCAAGACTCCAGCGGTACAAACGTGACACGGCTGCAGATATAATAATAACTTATAATCTTTGAATAAGAACTATTTATATTTTCACTAGCGAAGCCGACAGATGTTGTCAGGTATAAAACATTTTGTATCAAGTTGTTGATGTAAAATTCTAATCATTCTCGAATCCAATAGATGTGTCTATTGGATTGGTCTAAAATGTCATGAAAATCGGTCCAAAGGTTTAGGATGACCTCACTGACAGACACACACAGAAAAATGAAAATTAAATATCAGCCAACAATTTTATAAATAAATCCTTAATATAAACGAATAGTTACACTAACAAAATAAAATATAATACGCTTTTACCGTGTGAAAATGATGACAATATTTCGATTTCAATGTGTACATTATTGCTTCCTTTAGACCTTCCAATCCTAGCATGTCAGCTATAGTTGCTAGTTCAACTATACTTATAGAGTCCGGTATAGTCGATAAACCAGAATATATGTGGCATAGTGCAAAATGTACTACATTAAATGAAAACCTACAAAATTGCACAACGTGAATGTTAGTAACAATCAAAGTAAAATAAAAATAGTATAAGAGATATATTATTTATACTCACGGGGGTAAAACAATAATGTTACCAGCACTTTCTACCCAACCACCGCTTAGAATACCAGCGAAATATTGACACCTACAAAAAAAGGACAATCACACAATTACAAAAATTTATTTTTAATGATAGTGGATATTATTGTAAAAAGGCAAATACCTGGATGACAATATACATTTGTGGGCTTTTATTCGTTTTCCTGATACTTCTACAATCACATCTGGCGCTATTTCTTCTAAGAACATCCTCAATAAATCCTGACCCAACCGAGACTGACTATTTCCTATGATGTTAGACGATTGGCTTGTATCTTCTGTAGTACTATTTTCTGAAATTTAATGCACGTTATATTTATAAACATTGATGAGAATGGGTATATCCATTTAAAATACTTAAGTAATCTTATTCAGGACATGCCTATAAATATATTTTATTTTATACTAGCAGTTGCACGCAGCTTAAACTTAGTTTTAATATGGATTCCCAACCTTTTTTTAACCAACCAACAACAAAATTTTATGAAAATTTAATATATCCTATGTTCACTGGGGATAGTGTAACATAATGGTAACAGATAACCTATAGATATGTGAGTGGTTCCAACATATTTTTATTAAGTTTGAACTAAAATAAATCAAACGGAATATTTGGTAAATTTCCATAACGCGTAAATTCACATAGAATTATTTTGTTTAAATGTAACTAGTAAAAATCTCAAAATTTGAATTTTGAAAAGGGCAAAAAAAGTCCTTCATTGGGAAATAGTCATTGCTTAATTTTATGTACGAAATTGAGGAAGAATTAGCAAACTACAGCCATTTTCAAATATATTTATAGATTTTATATAAATATAAAAATACGTACCGATGACTGATCGACACATGCTACTCTGTACACTGCTTATTTCCGAAACATCTGAAGTTTGCTCGTCAATTTCACCAGTACTAGAGGGAACCCCAGATTTAAATGGGGATCGTGTCCTGCCACTAAATGTTATGGGCATGCTTTTACTGAATTCGTTTTTCAAATGTGGAAACAATCTGTTCAAACTTAAAGCGTTTTCGGAATGGAACGATGATATAACTTCAATAGACCTCGACGTGACGGTATAAGCAGATTCACCCCAATTATTCTCTGGTATGGAACGTGTCATTCTATCATCAAGATTCTTTTTATTTTCAGAAATACAGATTTGATTATCATTTTTAAGGCATGGCTTATCTAAATCTGAAAGTTTCACAAATTCGTCGGGCGACTCTACAGTTTCCAATTCTTCCGGTATAATTTGTGCTACTTTTGTATCTGGATTAAGATTTTCTAATTCTTCTACTGTTTCTAGCACCTTTTGACCAGAGCTATCATTTTGGGAAACGTTGGTTGATTCGGCGATTATTTCAGAGATGCTTATATTAAGGTTATTGCATAACGACTCATACATTTCAAATGTTCCTTTATTTGTCTCAGATTTTGAGTTGACTTCTATTGTAGTAGAGGTTTTCGTTTCAGTTATTTCTGTTTTATTACATTTAATATCACTTGTACTTTTTCGGGAGTTTGAGCTTAGGGTGAGTCTACGAGGTTTTTCTTTAGGTGTACCAGAATTATTGAAATCGATGTACATTGAAAACATATTTCGTTTTTCTACTTTACTATCATTGTTAGCTGTTTTTTCCTGTGGTAAAGGATCCGGTATACTAGAAAAATCGATATAAAATTTATGACTAGACTTTTCACTACCATCGGAATCAACAGAACTTCGGCTTTTTGAACAGTTTTCAGTGCTACAATTTTTTATTTCACATCTAAGACTTTCACATGTTCGATCGCACGGTTTATTCAAGCTGTAATCCTGTTGTGAAACATGTTTAACATCTTTTTCTTCTGTCTTAGACAAATCTATAACCCATGCGGAAGAAGTATTGGGTTTAGAGGGTTTTGGTGTAAGATTGCTATATTCATTTTCAAAACATGTACCGGTTACTATGGGTATATTATCTACTTTTCTCCTTATTGACGGACTATTAGGTTGTGTTGTACATTTAAGGGGGTCAAAGTCTTCTAAAATAGTCCCACCTGACAATATAGGCGTAGACTCATTGTACCTTGATTTTCTTACATTTGTGGGTGTTTCACTGTTCTTTTCTGAATTACTTTTTGCAATGGTGCTGCTGCTTTCACTGTCTTCGGATGTATAAGATTTTAGAGAACTATCTTTTTGTGGCATTTTATTTGAATTTAAGATATTAGAAGAATTACAAGTGAATAAATAGTAAGATTCAGGTTGGTCTGTGCTAGGTGCATGTGCTTCGTTTGAATCTAAAGGCATTATGTCTTGTATGATACTTTCTGTCATAGATAGATCGGTTAATGTTACATCCTTATGACTACTGATACTTTCCATCATGCCAGTATTTTCAAATCCCGAATCAGACGAGGTAAATATATTCTCCACCTTTGTAATGTTATCCCCAACATTTAAATGAGAAAAGCTTGTTAAATTTAATCCAGGTGAAAAGGTGTGTGCAGCAGATAAATAATCCGACGAAGAACTGGGATCGTCGGTAATTAAGCTATCTGGAGAGTAAGCCTGATCTATTTTATCTGTTGCTGGGTCACAAGAATTATCAGAGGTTATTTTATCTAAGATATTTGAATCCAAAGGTTTTACAGGGGGACATAAATTTTTCTTATCAGTATTATTATTATTATTGTTAAGAGAAATGTTATTAAGAATATCACAACTACTGGAACGTTTGATTTGAGTAGAATGACTAGAAGAAAGAGATAGCGAGGAAGGTTTGGATCTTTTAACAATTTTATTTAAGTCTTTGTCTTGCGTTTCAATTATGGTTTTGAAAGCGTTTGATAATGCATCTTGTTCAATCAATTCCTGTTCTAAATTACCCGGTACAAGGGCATAATATTGTTTAGTTACATCAACGTTTGGACTAAGACAAGAGTTTGGCTCGAACTTATTTTCTATATATGGGGTTAAACATTTAGGTGTAAGAAAAATATCAGAATCTACTGTATCTTCTTTGACTTTAGGGGGTGGCTTTACGTCAAATAATTTTATGTTACTCTTTAAATAGCCTAAAATTTGTCTTTCTTGATTCTTGATGTCGCATTCCGTGTAAGCATCACTGTGAACAAAATAAGGTTATTTTGAACCATAACGGTATTTAGTCAGATAAGTATTAATGAATTGTTGATTACATGTTGCTTTTAGTTACATTGAAATATACTAAATGAGGTTGAACAGTATTTCGTTTTTTGTGTTTATGAATGGTAATCGTATTGCATTGTGTAAGTATTAGATTGTCTTATTATGTAGTTATATATTATGACGGTCGGCTGGTCGAGAGGTCAGCTTAATAGTGTTCGAAACTCGCTAAGCAGATTATTTTACATGATGAATACAGATGTCTGCGCCGGGTCATGGACGTGTCTATATATGTATTTCTTAAATTTGTTTTCGGTCCTATGTATTATCTTAGTATTTGTAACACAATATTTATTTATATACAAAAATCATTATATAATGTATGTTCTTCATGTAAAAGTTTAGACTAAAAAACAATAATTTAGTAAGTAAAAGTCGGAATATAATTTCGATACGACATGATAACCATATGCTCGGACAATACAGCAGTTTTGTAAGAGGTAAGGCCGGCACGACTGGGGTGGTATCTTTCGCTCATATAATACCAGAATAGCTATCACCAGTAAGGTGATAGCTATGCTGTCGCGTTTCGTGCGGTTTGTAAGTTACCGGTAGTGCATTGGGAGGGACAGGGAGAAGAGAGTTTTCTTACTTGTCATAAAAATACGTCACTTAATCTTTTAAAGGACAAAACAAAATGTTGAAGAAGAACGACAACAATATTGGTGAAAACAATATTAGCACGAATACGTACGTACGAGTAAGTACGGCTCATACTCACCAATCGCAATAATAAATTAAAATTGGAACAATGCAAATGTAACCAGAACGTGTAATATATAGTTTTTAATCGGCTACGGTGCTGAATTATAAATTATTTGCACTTGCCAGGGAAAAGTCCTAAAAGCCACATAACATAAAGACCGAAGTAAAAACTGGATTCAAAGACAAATACAACAAAATATGTTTTAGCATTTACACAAAACATTTTTTAGTGAATCGATTTATTTCAATGATAGAAATGATTTATGTAGCAACACTAAATTGCAGTACTTTTCAAAATTAAACATAAAGGAAATTAGCAATAAGAAAGCAGGCGAAATAGTTATCATATTTATAGAAAGAAATATGATCTTATCCCTAATATAATAGAATAATATATCAAAGAAATAAAATAGTAACTTTTATTATGCCCTGAAGAAGCTTTTTACATATATATTAAATTTAAACATATTCTGCCAAAAAAAAAAAATACAGAAAATATCTATACCTATATTATGTCTAACAGAGTTAAATTAATTGCCAGAAAACTTATAAAGTTTTAGGTAAGTGCATTGTGTATTTTAAATAATATATATTATGGTTTGAAGTGTGGTATAAGGATTTGCAGTAAATTTTGTTCTTTTTATTTCAACACCTGGAATCAAATCGTAGATAAATAATTATTTTTGTAATTTTTATATTGATTGTTCTGATAGGATTCGAATATATTATATTAAACCTAACTTAAATTTCAACAGCAATCTGAACCTGTTTAACTTAATTAAGATACCTACAAAGCTGTAAGTTCTGTAATTTTGTATCTGTATGGTGTAGGTTTCATTAACGAAAATAGTTGTGTGAGAAGTATTTAAGTTAACCTATCGCAATATTTAATCATTACCTTATGTAAGAATAAATCTCATCAAATGTCTTACGATCGATGTTCAAATGCAAAATCGCCTCAAGCTTATGAAAAAACTGACTGGTACGTGCTTTTAGTATACAAGAATGGGTTAGTATTTTCGACTTTCCACAAACTACTTCAAAGTCGGAATAAATAGACTCATCGAAGATTCTGTAAAGAAGATTTACGTTGTTAAAACAAATTACCAATTTTCTACCCTTTTTTCCTCGTTGTTCTTCATTTCGTAGATAACCTTTAAGCTATTAGATTTTATTTCATTAAGAGCCTGTTTCACAATCTCCAGATAAGTTCCGAATAGGCTATCGGCAACATATTTGACAGAGAGTATGGAGTATCTGTCAAATATGTTGCCGATAGCCTATTCGGAACTTATCTGGAGATTGTGAAACAGGCCCTAAGTACAATATTATATGCGATTAACATGCAATAGCCTGCAGGAAAGACACTTATTATGCCTCAGCAATGGAAGGGGATGCAGGTTGATAATGATGATACATTATTTGATAGTTAGAGAGCATAAGGTTGAAAATTAGTAAAAACATACAGGGTCTATATGGTTACTGTAAAATTTAGTTCACATTCTAGCTTCATCTTTTACAAGCACAAAAACGAGTTAGTCTGACGTAACATGCTTTACTAACCTTGCGACGTCGTCTTCCAATTGTTTCTTCAGAAACAATTCCAATGTTGATACTTCATCTGAGGTTGAGGATTCATTAGCCAGAAACGGCTTAAACCTCGGGGCCGGCATTAAGCATCTCTTAGACCTACAGAAATAATCTTTACAGTTAAAATTTTATTTAAAAAATGATTTTTTTATTTCTAGATAAAAGTTTTGGGAAGTCATCATTTTATAATCAATATTAGTAGTTACGCATTATTCAATGTTGGATATTTGATATTTCCAACTTTTACCAACAAACAAAATTAGATTAATAATAGAATTAATATATATATATATATATATATATATATATATATATACGTCATTATTATTCAACATTAAATACTTGGTCAAGATCGAAAGCTACTGTTGTCGGTGGAATTTTTTTGTACATCAATTTATAGTGACTTAATAATGCCAGTTCAGTTTTTTTGTATGAATAACTAGTTTTTGCATACTAATAGTTACTACCTGATTATTAACTATGTTCTTATATCGATCTCAAATTGAATCACCCAACTTTATCGTGGACTATTATATTATACTATGGCCCCGACAGACATTGTAATATTATATAAAACATTTTTGTGGGTAAATTGTGAAATATTTAAGTAAATATACCTACACAATCAAAGAAATGTCTGTTTATGTTAGATTGTCTATTCGTTGCTACTTGCTAGGTAACTGTTGACCACGGTTTGCTTAGCATCGAATAAACCGTCTGAAATATAAATACATATTTGCACAGATTTATAAACATGGACATATTTGTTAGATTTCGTATTTAAATATACTTAATTTAGCTACAAAATTTCAAAAAAACATAATTGTGAATCTAAACCATTTTAGAAACTATTAAAAGATACACAAAAAATCGTTTTGATCGGTACCAGCCACTCAAGAGGAGTTCAGAAACATATTATATGTCTAATATATATATAAAAAAATATTGATATATTTGTAACTTTCCGTCCTTGTCCAATCTCGTATATCGGGCGAGAACGACTGATAGACTCCGTTCGCGCGAGCGCTTAATCGCATGGGGCACAAGGCACAAACACACGCGTTGTTACTTAGGGTATACATATGGTATTTTAAACATATACATGTGGTATTTTAAACATGTAGTATTAAATCTTCATAAGTAATTTTGCTCTCTTCGCGTGAAATAGACGCAGCCGCAGTAAAAAATATTTTTTATTTATTTATTAGGTTAGTTACACATGCATAGCATCGCATGGTGGGCAGCACATAAAATGATTCTATACAAATTTTTTTACTAAGTCCCGCTGCTGGGCAATGGTCTCCACCAAGCTCTTCCACATATCGTAGTCCTGTGCCACCGAAGGCCGGTCAGCTTGGTATGCGTCTAGATCGTCGCGCCACACTTTTCGGGGCCGGCCAAGGGGACGTCGTCCATCTTCCGGCACTCAAAATGTGATAATGTTTGACCAGCGACGGGATGCATTTGAGTGACGTGACCTGCCCAGTCCCATTTCAGCTTAGCAATTTTGATACCTCCTTCAGTTACGAGCGTTATTGAGCGCAGTCTGGAGTTTTTTGTTCTTTTTATGCCCAAATATTGCGCTCTATGGCTCTTCGGCTAACCCCAAGATGAAACTTCTGTGATTCAGTCAGTGACCAGGTCTGAGCACCGTAGGTTAGGTTGGGAAGGATGTATTTGTCGATAAGGCTTCTGTTGTGACTTGTGGGAGATTGATAGGTTATTTAACATATTTTTCTTTTCATTAGCAACTTCATGGACCAGTAGAAACCTCAAACAATTTTATACATATATGTAATAATATTTATTTAAAAATATTTTTTTATACGAGCTACGGTGTTTTTTTTAAACAAGCCTATTCTTCATTACTATCCTGAAACTATTCTGGAAATGAACGTATTACTTATGTGTTTGCAAGGTGTAAATAGTGGGTAGGTACTACTTTGTTATAAACATCAGTAGACCATCAGTCCAAATAACCCGACAACACGATGTCTGTGTAAAACAGGTGTCAAACCGAGTTAGTCATTCCTGTTATAACTTTAAATCTGATATATATTTTTGTCCCCACGACGACAAGCGGACCGTATTAAGCACATCCTTCCCAACGGGGCACACAATTTCATTTTTACTTCCCAAGAACAGGATTTCATCTTTGCCGACCCTTTGATGATTAATTGAATTCATCATTTTGAATATAACACAATGAATTCTCTATTATTTAATATATACAGTATATTAAACAAAGGAATATATAAAATCTATCCACCGTGTAACTAAGTACATTAAAATGCAAAACATGTTTTGTTGTGTACACATATTAATAGACTATGACATCACACACTGCTAGCACCGGTGTAACGCTTTGAATCAACTTTATAATATGATTCCTATGATTATTAATTATTATGGAATAATAATAATCAGAACAATAATAAAAGATTTGTATACAATCTCAGTGTCTTGTATATATGGTATTTTTTTATCATAATCAGCCTTTACTCGTCCAATGCTGAAGCCTGAACATTCTTCAATGAACGCCAAAACAGCCGATCCCTTGCTACTCCCATGACCAGTGATGCCAACTTGGGGGTTTTTCCCCTAAATTTAGGGGGGGGGGAATTAGAAAAGGGGGTTTATTTAGGGTGAAACATTTCTTAGGGTATTTTTAGGGAGAAAATATTTTTTTAATAATCGCAATTTTTGTCTAAATAAGTTAAACAGTCAACTTGTAACAAAAATAAAATTTATGATCATGTATGCAGTATGTATGTTCATGTGGTTTATTTAACTTATGTTTTTATTTATTTATGCATTTATTTATTGGTTCATTTTACGTATGACGTATTGATAAGGATACAATAAATAATTAAGCGTTTTTTGAAAATCGAATGTATTATTTTTTTAAAAAGGCTTAGGGGATAAAATTTTAAGCAGTTGGCATCACTGCTCCCATCCAACACGGACCGGCTACTGCACGGAGATTGTCTTTCCATCTGGCTAATACTAAACACTTCGTCTACCTTAACGAACTATTTATTCTTGAGCCTTATTGGCGCATCGGCCATCCGTTCTTCTGAGTGGATGACCATGGTCCACTACCTATTCTACAATCCTATCCTTGGAGTGATATGTAATTTGCGTGATTTATCTGACGGATGGCTCCATTACTCATGTAATGGTTTTATGAGTACGAAACTTTGAACAGCTCTCGTATATATATAACATCTTATGTTTAATTACTTTGTACACATTTTTGTAGTATAGTATAATATAATAATTTATTAATTTTGCGATATTGATAGATCAGAAGCAATGAAATCAGTTTTCATGTCCCCCACAGAGAGTCAACAATTTTAATTACACCAGATCCATAGCTTTTATGAAATAGCCACTACAATGAAACCTTTTCACAATTTTTCGACTATATATTGTATATATTATTACAGTTACAATTTAAACGACCGGTTTCAACAAAGTCATCATCAGGAAGGTTTATGAAAGTATCCTACGCAAATTCCGTATTGTTCATTCAATAGTATAGTAGTAATAGTAGTTAATAAAACTATTAACATTAGAACAAATTGTTTCGGTTATTATTTCCGTATCGTACACTTGTTCTATTTGTAAACACATGGTAAAATCACAAGTAAAATGCATTGTGCATAACATAATCGGACACTCCGTACTGTTATGTCCAAATATTACAATACCTTTCACCAACAATAAACACATATCTTCTATAATGATCATTACCTTATTATAAATTTATTTTGCTTTAGATACTTTGTATTAATAGTATTCAAAGTTTAGAATGCACGAGATCTGACGAATCTAGTGTAGGTATAGATGTTTTTATATTAGAAAACCAGCGGAGTACAACGTAGGTGACATAGTCTTTAAGCGTACATACATATTGAGCGATAAAGACAAATATTTTAGTAAAAAGTTGGCTCCTAAATACTTAAAATGTCGAGTAAGCGAAAAACGATCACCACTCGTATATGTACTAGAAGATATGTCCGGAAAAAACATAGGTGTTTGGCATATCAAGGACCTAAAACTCTGCGGTAATAATAATAAATAAGTAGAATCCTCTATAACATCTTGTTCTTTTAGCATGAGTCACTAGCTTTCTGACAACTACTGACTTTAAGTTTGATAGGACGCGCCAATAGCGTAAATGATGCTGTTGATGCTTTTTATGTATTTTTTTTTTGAATGATAGAATGAAAGTTGAAGAATGAATGAGTAATTGCTAGGAGCAGCTTAAGGCGGGTTTTATTTAAGAATAAAACCCTTTTCCAGACGAGGAGGGGTATATGTAACGTTATACGTACATAATTTATTTTACTTCATTAAAATACACTTAAATCTAATATATACATTACCTAAAACTAATAAAAATCACTATTAAATTAAATCATTACATCACATTAAAATCTAAAAGTTTAAAACACAATTTTATTATAGCTTTAACATGAGCGATGCAACATTTTAGCGCTCCAAGTAGATCCTTTGTTTTCGCGAAGTTAAAACTGCAGTACCGATCGCAGCGCCACTTTTTTACTTGTCATAGTTTAAGTGAACGCACGTCACACTAATAATAGCGGTCTCTAATACGGAAAAGTATATTTTAATTAAATCAAATAAAAGCCGTAACCGTAATTTTATTATCATTATAATATTTCGTGGTCGTCGCTTGAGCGTTCCTCGTTAAACTACAATAATAAATAGATAGTGAGTGTTGATCGCCCCAAAACTGGGTAAGTGGTAATACTATTTTTATGTCGCAGTCAATTAAAGTAGTTATTAGTGAAAGTAATCAGTATAAAAACCAATGTTTGTGCTCATTAGTAAAATTGTTAGTAGTAATGTTGATTAAACCTTTAAATTCATTTTGCCTAATCATGTTAAAAGATTTCATCATCTTTCGATTTCACCCTCATTTTTCAATATTTTGTAAAATAATAGTAAATTTCATAATAAAATGCTTATTTCTATTAAATGGGAATCTCCGTTTCTGATTGTGATGATTCCACGGCACTACTACTACTATAGTTTAGGTACTTTCCTATATAACGCAGTGCCGTGGATGTTGCAAGCTGAACTGGACCGCTTGTAATAGTGTTTGTATGGCGCGTTCCAGGGTTCAACGTTCGGATTACTAATTTGAATAGTATCAAGACACTATCAAGACGAGGGTACTCTCTGCCGGGTTTGGTTACCTGTTCCTGCCGTCACCGGTCACCAGCGAACGCGACTTCCCCGGGATCATCAACCCTCGGCGTGACGCAGGAGAGTACCTACTTGGACCGTCAACGTGGAAAGGGAACTTGTGTGGATTAATTGCTCGACCCCCCCCTTTCATTAGTTCTATTTAACGAATCGAATTTACTTTAATAAATTATTTTAAAAGCACGGTACCCTGTTGTCTCATTTCCTCCCTAGTAGACCAGGGTATACCCGCGACATTGGCGCCCAACTCGGTTAAATTCACACAAGTTTTTTTTTCTTTTTTTTTTTGTTGTCGGTCTTTTTATAGTTAGTATGTGCTTGTGGCTTATTTTTGTAAAACGTTTTATTTGTTTTTTGGTTTTTATTGCTACTGAAGTGTACTAATTTTTTTTATATAGTAACCTAAATTTTTGTTCGCATCTTTCTGGTTAATAATTTATTTGCTGCACAGTTTTATTCCTACCTACATTATTTTAAAAGTTTAATATTGTATAAGTCGTTATGGGAGCCTAAGCTGACGCTTCCTTATCTAAAAATTAAAATATTTTTAATTGTTACTAATTTTATCAAAGTGCTTAAACATTATTGGAAAGTACACATTAGTAGCACCTTATAATTTTATTTTGCTGCTAATTATTTTTTTTTGTTTTACTAATATCAATCATTAAAAAAAAAAAACCAACGTTGATTATAGTGTATATTGTAACAGATCGGAGAACGGTTAGATTAGTTGATTTGTGCTTTTAATTGTTTTTTTCTTACCACTTACCCGTTTTGACTTATACTATCACAATGCTACCTGTCAAATATCTGTCACTTCAAAAATCGGAACTCGAATATGAGGTTCGGATTCGTGGTGCTACCGCGGCATCTTCGGTTGATGAGTTACGTAAACAAATTGTGAAATTATCGTCAGAATACCCGGCCGACCACATATTGGAGTCTCCATTAGATATTCGACAGGACCTGAAAGGTTGTCTAGAAGTTCTCACTAAGATTCAAACAAACCTAGATGTATCAGACCCTAGTGAACCTTCACTCATGAGAACGCAAAATATGTTAAATCACCTTCACAATCGTTTAGCGAGGTTAACGCCTAGTAAGGACATGAAAGATGAGTATGATGAAATTTTTAAGGGTCATAAACTTTTAGCAAAACGGCTCGCGTCTCTTCAAGTGAATAGATCAACTCCTGGACCATCTAACTCTGGCTCTGGTTTCTCTTCGACCTTGGTACCAGAAGTGCAAAATGTAATTTCGGTGACATGTGATCGTACTGCAGCTGATTTAAATAAATTAAAATTTAACGGTAAAACGTGTGTGCGCTCATTCATACAGCGTATTGATGAGTTTATTGTTGCACGAAATATAAACCCTTCAAAAATATTAGCTTTCGCTACAGAAATATTTCAAGATGACGCTCTTCACTGGTACCGTTCGGTAAAAGACAAAGTTTCTTCTTGGTCTGAGCTCTCTTCTAAGCTCAAGGAAGATTTTGATCAGTCAGATTACGACTACCGCCTAAAATCTGAAATTCGTTCGCGCACTCAAGGGGAACGCGAGAACATAACCATTTATCTCTCGATTATGAGTGGAATGTTCTCCCGTCTTTCTAAGCCTTTTACCGAGGCGGAACAGCTAGAAATCCTTCTTCATAATATAAGGCCTTGTTATGCTAGTACATTAGCAGCATCAGTGACTCAGATTGACACCATAGATGTCTTACGCACACTTTGTCGTAATTACGAGATTGTTCATTCCCGACTTTTACAATTTCAGGAGCCTCCTAAGGTAAATTCTGAAACTGTTGCACCTGAGTTTGCGTATTTTAAAGAGGCGGATAAAGACCCTAACAAATCAGTTACAAATACAAATAAACAATATTTTTCATATAAGAATAATTATAATAAAGCACACTCTTCAAAAACTCATAACTTTAATCAACAAAACTATAACAAAAATCAACAACACAGTTCTAATAAGAATCAACAGCAAAATTATAATATACACTCAGTTCAAACAAATAAACAACAACCATACTGCTATAGGTGTCGCAGTAACTCACATCACATCCGACAATGTAAAGCAAGTCGCGACGTATTTTGTTTCAAATGCGGATTGAAGGATGTCAAGACACCCGAGTGTCCAGTATGCAATAAAAATGATAATCCAAAAAACTAAATGAGCAGAATTGTAGAAATTTCATTAAGGAAGACTGGGACACTTGGCTTTCATTTATAAGAACATTTACTTCTACTTATAAAATATCTACAATTCTGCATACGAAACCCACAAATGACTTTAGACCTTATGTAAATATTAAAATTAACAATGTGGACGCTTGTGGTCTACTTGATTCTGGTGCTGCAGTAACAATTTTAGGTAACAATTCACATTTACATTTTGTTGATTGCACTTTGCAACAGGATGACAATATATCAATGGTGGCCGCTGGCGGACAAACACTGAAGAGCATCGGTTACATGAATTTACCTGTCACTTTTGAAGGCCAATTACACTTAATTAAGGCTTATGTGGTGCCTGAAGTGGAAACACCTATTGTATTAGGCATTGATTTTTGGCGTATCTTCCAAATTTGTCCCAAATATTTAGGCAGTATCACAATGTCTGAAAGTTCATTAGCTGAAGTAAAATTAAATAACTCGCAAACTTTTATTAATTCATATGATCAATTACTAGCATCGCAAAAGTCAATAGCCGATAATATAATAGCTCAATTTAAATCTATATCTATAGAAGAGAAAGGTCTAGGTAGAACAAATTTGATCACCCATAGAATTGACACTGGAGATGCTCAGCCCATAAGGCAGCGTTATTATAGAATGTCTCCAGAGAAGCAACGTATTTTGTTAGAGCAGGTTGATGAAATGTTAGCGCTTGATGTTATTGAGCCTTGTGAGAGCGCGTGGTCTTCTCCAGTGCTTATCGTGAATAAGAAGAATGGACAGCCAAGGTTCTGCCTTGATAGTCGGAAGCTTAATGCGGTAACGAAGAAAGATGCCTATAATTTGCCTTATGTCTCAGAGATTCTGGACAACTTGCGCGACGCAAAGTATCTTTCGAGCGTGGACCTTTCGAAATCTTTCTGGCAGATTCCGATAGAACCAAAGGATCGCGATAAGACTGCTTTTTATGTACCAGGTCGTGGCAGCCTACGGTTTAAAACCACTGCTTTTGGTCTGACAAATGCACCAGCCACTCAGCAGCGCTTAGTAGACTTACTTTTCGGTGATATGGAGGGGAACACTTTTGCGTATTTGGACGATATTATTATAATAAGCTCTACTTTCGAAGATCACGTGTCTCGTCTGTTGCGTGTCCTAGAGAAATTAAAACAGGCTAATCTGACAGTAAATTTCGAAAAGTGTAATTTCTTCAGAAGCGAACTTAAATACCTAGGATACGTAGTAAATGCTCGTGGTTTACACACGGACCCAGAAAAGGTGCAAGCAATTTTAAATTTTCCGGTTCCCACAAGCAAAAAGGAACTGAAGCGCTTTCTCGGAACCGCTACTTGGTACCGACGTTTCGTTCCTAATTTTAGCACAATAGCTGGCCCACTTAATAAGCTAACGGCTAATGGGAAAAAGTCACCTCCTTTTCAGTGGACGCCAGAGGCTGATGCAGCTTTTAATGCTCTGAAGGAGTGTCTTGTCTCCGCACCAGTCCTCTCTTGCCCGGTGTACACTGAGCCCTTCCAGGTACATACGGACGCTAGTAATTATGGCATTGGAGCCATGTTAACGCAGAACATCGGTGGTAAAGAGCATCCTATTGCCTACATGAGTAGATCTCTTTCCGGTGCCGAGAAAAACTACAGTATCACAGAAAGAGAGACACTTGCTGTGTTAGTTGCTCTCGAGCACTGGAGATGCTATCTCGAAAATGGCCTGAAATTCGTGGTGTACACTGACCATTCTGCGTTGAAATGGTTCTTGTCATTAGATAATCCTACTGGAAGACTAGCGCGATGGGGAGTTAGGTTATCTTCATTCAACTTTGAATTAAGGCACCGAAAGGGCGTTGATAATGTGATACCCGATGCTCTCTCACGTGCTGTTTCTATTTCAGCCATATCTCTTTCAAATGCTATTTCTACTACTTCTGATGATTGGTACAAAAAGATATATAACGGATGTCTTAATAATCCTAACCACTATCCAAATTTTACTATTAAAAATAACTCTTTATTTCGGCTTTCTAAAAATAAATCAAATCTCACGTCTGAATTCGCATGGAAAGAAGTTGTTCCTATTGAATATCGTGAACAAATTATAACTGAGAACCATTCTGTACCAACAGCTGGTCATCTCGGTATTTTTAAAACTTATAATCGTTTAGCATTATCCTATTTTTGGCCTGGTATGCATGAAAGTGTTGTAAGGTACGTAGGTTCTTGTTCGGTTTGTTTAGCTTACAAGTCGCAAAATCACACTACATTAGGAGAAATGGGGCGTCCGAAGCAGTGCTCACGCCCCCATCAATTGATTTCAGTTGACTTTGTGGGTCCTCTACCTGTCACTCGTAAGCAGAATAGTTATATGCTTGTAGTAACCTGCTGCTTTACTAAATATTGTAATATTTTTCCGCTACGTCGCGCTACTGCGGATGCCGTCGTGAAAGTTTTAGAAGATTCCATATTTTTAGTTTATGGTATACCACAAACTATCTTTTTAGATAATGGCAGCCATTTCATTAGTTCAACTACTAAAGCATTGTTTGAGAAATATAAAGTCCCTAATGTATATTACACACCTAGATACACGCCGCAAATAAACTTAGTCGAACGTTATAACAAAACTATAGTCACCAGCTTATCAACCTTCGTTGAAAATGACCATAGGTCTTGGGACACTTTCATTCCCCAGTTACAGTTCGCAATTAATAATTCCGTCAATGAAGCTACTAGGTACACTCCCTCGTTCTTAGTGTACGGTAGAGAGTTGGTTTTATGCGGTTCGCACTATACGGACTCTGACTTAGGTGACGAAGTTTTGTTTTTGCCACGTGACGTATACGCCGAAAACTTAGGTTGTCTCTCTTCAGTATTTAATGATGTGCAAGCCTCGTTATGGAATGCACATGTGAAAAATACTGCACACTATAATCTGCGCAGAAAACCAGCGGAGTACAACGTAGGTGACATAGTCTTTAAGCGTACATACATATTGAGCGATAAAGACAAATATTTTAGTAAAAAGTTGGCTCCTAAATACTTAAAATGTCGAGTAAGCGAAAAACGATCACCACTCGTATATGTACTAGAAGATATGTCCGGAAAAAACATAGGTGTTTGGCATATCAAGGACCTAAAACTCTGCGGTAATAATAATAAATAAGTAGAATCCTCTATAACATCTTGTTCTTTTAGCATGAGTCACTAGCTTTCTGACAACTACTGACTTTAAGTTTGATAGGACGCGCCAATAGCGTAAATGATGCTGTTGATGCTTTTTATGTATTTTTTTTTTGAATGATAGAATGAAAGTTGAAGAATGAATGAGTAATTGCTAGGAGCAGCTTAAGGCGGGTTTTATTTAAGAATAAAACCCTTTTCCAGACGAGGAGGGGTATATGTAACGTTATACGTACATAATTTATTTTACTTCATTAAAATACACTTAAATCTAATATATACATTACCTAAAACTAATAAAAATCACTATTAAATTAAATCATTACATCACATTAAAATCTAAAAGTTTAAAACACAATTTTATTATAGCTTTAACATGAGCGATGCAACATTTTAGCGCTCCAAGTAGATCCTTTGTTTTCGCGAAGTTAAAACTGCAGTACCGATCGCAGCGCCACTTTTTTACTTGTCATAGTTTAAGTGAACGCACGTCACACTAATAATAGCGGTCTCTAATACGGAAAAGTATATTTTAATTAAATCAAATAAAAGCCGTAACCGTAATTTTATTATCATTATAATATTTCGTGGTCGTCGCTTGAGCGTTCCTCGTTAAACTACAATAATAAATAGATAGTGAGTGTTGATCGCCCCAAAACTGGGTAAGTGGTAATACTATTTTTATGTCGCAGTCAATTAAAGTAGTTATTAGTGAAAGTAATCAGTATAAAAACCAATGTTTGTGCTCATTAGTAAAATTGTTAGTAGTAATGTTGATTAAACCTTTAAATTCATTTTGCCTAATCATGTTAAAAGATTTCATCATCTTTCGATTTCACCCTCATTTTTCAATATTTTGTAAAATAATAGTAAATTTCATAATAAAATGCTTATTTCTATTAAATGGGAATCTCCGTTTCTGATTGTGATGATTCCACGGCACTACTACTACTATAGTTTAGGTACTTTCCTATATAACGCAGTGCCGTGGATGTTGCAAGCTGAACTGGACCGCTTGTAATAGTGTTTGTATGGCGCGTTCCAGGGTTCAACGTTCGGATTACTAATTTGAATAGTATCAAGACACTATCAAGACGAGGGTACTCTCTGCCGGGTTTGGTTACCTGTTCCTGCCGTCACCGGTCACCAGCGAACGCGACTTCCCCGGGATCATCAACCCTCGGCGTGACGCAGGAGAGTACCTACTTGGACCGTCAACGTGGAAAGGGAACTTGTGTGGATTAATTGCTCGACCCCCCCCTTTCATTAGTTCTATTTAACGAATCGAATTTACTTTAATAAATTATTTTAAAAGCACGGTACCCTGTTGTCTCATTTCCTCCCTAGTAGACCAGGGTATACCCGCGACATTGGCGCCCAACTCGGTTAAATTCACACAAGTTTTTTTTTCTTTTTTTTTTTGTTGTCGGTCTTTTTATAGTTAGTATGTGCTTGTGGCTTATTTTTGTAAAACGTTTTATTTGTTTTTTGGTTTTTATTGCTACTGAAGTGTACTAATTTTTTTTATATAGTAACCTAAATTTTTGTTCGCATCTTTCTGGTTAATAATTTATTTGCTGCACAGTTTTATTCCTACCTACATTATTTTAAAAGTTTAATATTGTATAAGTCGTTATGGGAGCCTAAGCTGACGCTTCCTTATCTAAAAATTAAAATATTTTTAATTGTTACTAATTTTATCAAAGTGCTTAAACATTATTGGAAAGTACACATTAGTAGCACCTTATAATTTTATTTTGCTGCTAATTATTTTTTTTTGTTTTACTAATATCAATCATTAAAAAAAAAAAACCAACGTTGATTATAGTGTATATTGTAACAGATCGGAGAACGGTTAGATTAGTTGATTTGTGCTTTTAATTGTTTTTTTCTTACCACTTACCCGTTTTGACTTATACTATCACAATGCTACCTGTCAAATATCTGTCACTTCAAAAATCGGAACTCGAATATGAGGTTCGGATTCGTGGTGCTACCGCGGCATCTTCGGTTGATGAGTTACGTAAACAAATTGTGAAATTATCGTCAGAATACCCGGCCGACCACATATTGGAGTCTCCATTAGATATTCGACAGGACCTGAAAGGTTGTCTAGAAGTTCTCACTAAGATTCAAACAAACCTAGATGTATCAGACCCTAGTGAACCTTCACTCATGAGAACGCAAAATATGTTAAATCACCTTCACAATCGTTTAGCGAGGTTAACGCCTAGTAAGGACATGAAAGATGAGTATGATGAAATTTTTAAGGGTCATAAACTTTTAGCAAAACGGCTCGCGTCTCTTCAAGTGAATAGATCAACTCCTGGACCATCTAACTCTGGCTCTGGTTTCTCTTCGACCTTGGTACCAGAAGTGCAAAATGTAATTTCGGTGACATGTGATCGTACTGCAGCTGATTTAAATAAATTAAAATTTAACGGTAAAACGTGTGTGCGCTCATTCATACAGCGTATTGATGAGTTTATTGTTGCACGAAATATAAACCCTTCAAAAATATTAGCTTTCGCTACAGAAATATTTCAAGATGACGCTCTTCACTGGTACCGTTCGGTAAAAGACAAAGTTTCTTCTTGGTCTGAGCTCTCTTCTAAGCTCAAGGAAGATTTTGATCAGTCAGATTACGACTACCGCCTAAAATCTGAAATTCGTTCGCGCACTCAAGGGGAACGCGAGAACATAACCATTTATCTCTCGATTATGAGTGGAATGTTCTCCCGTCTTTCTAAGCCTTTTACCGAGGCGGAACAGCTAGAAATCCTTCTTCATAATATAAGGCCTTGTTATGCTAGTACATTAGCAGCATCAGTGACTCAGATTGACACCATAGATGTCTTACGCACACTTTGTCGTAATTACGAGATTGTTCATTCCCGACTTTTACAATTTCAGGAGCCTCCTAAGGTAAATTCTGAAACTGTTGCACCTGAGTTTGCGTATTTTAAAGAGGCGGATAAAGACCCTAACAAATCAGTTACAAATACAAATAAACAATATTTTTCATATAAGAATAATTATAATAAAGCACACTCTTCAAAAACTCATAACTTTAATCAACAAAACTATAACAAAAATCAACAACACAGTTCTAATAAGAATCAACAGCAAAATTATAATATACACTCAGTTCAAACAAATAAACAACAACCATACTGCTATAGGTGTCGCAGTAACTCACATCACATCCGACAATGTAAAGCAAGTCGCGACGTATTTTGTTTCAAATGCGGATTGAAGGATGTCAAGACACCCGAGTGTCCAGTATGCAATAAAAATGATAATCCAAAAAACTAAATGAGCAGAATTGTAGAAATTTCATTAAGGAAGACTGGGACACTTGGCTTTCATTTATAAGAACATTTACTTCTACTTATAAAATATCTACAATTCTGCATACGAAACCCACAAATGACTTTAGACCTTATGTAAATATTAAAATTAACAATGTGGACGCTTGTGGTCTACTTGATTCTGGTGCTGCAGTAACAATTTTAGGTAACAATTCACATTTACATTTTGTTGATTGCACTTTGCAACAGGATGACAATATATCAATGGTGGCCGCTGGCGGACAAACACTGAAGAGCATCGGTTACATGAATTTACCTGTCACTTTTGAAGGCCAATTACACTTAATTAAGGCTTATGTGGTGCCTGAAGTGGAAACACCTATTGTATTAGGCATTGATTTTTGGCGTATCTTCCAAATTTGTCCCAAATATTTAGGCAGTATCACAATGTCTGAAAGTTCATTAGCTGAAGTAAAATTAAATAACTCGCAAACTTTTATTAATTCATATGATCAATTACTAGCATCGCAAAAGTCAATAGCCGATAATATAATAGCTCAATTTAAATCTATATCTATAGAAGAGAAAGGTCTAGGTAGAACAAATTTGATCACCCATAGAATTGACACTGGAGATGCTCAGCCCATAAGGCAGCGTTATTATAGAATGTCTCCAGAGAAGCAACGTATTTTGTTAGAGCAGGTTGATGAAATGTTAGCGCTTGATGTTATTGAGCCTTGTGAGAGCGCGTGGTCTTCTCCAGTGCTTATCGTGAATAAGAAGAATGGACAGCCAAGGTTCTGCCTTGATAGTCGGAAGCTTAATGCGGTAACGAAGAAAGATGCCTATAATTTGCCTTATGTCTCAGAGATTCTGGACAACTTGCGCGACGCAAAGTATCTTTCGAGCGTGGACCTTTCGAAATCTTTCTGGCAGATTCCGATAGAACCAAAGGATCGCGATAAGACTGCTTTTTATGTACCAGGTCGTGGCAGCCTACGGTTTAAAACCACTGCTTTTGGTCTGACAAATGCACCAGCCACTCAGCAGCGCTTAGTAGACTTACTTTTCGGTGATATGGAGGGGAACACTTTTGCGTATTTGGACGATATTATTATAATAAGCTCTACTTTCGAAGATCACGTGTCTCGTCTGTTGCGTGTCCTAGAGAAATTAAAACAGGCTAATCTGACAGTAAATTTCGAAAAGTGTAATTTCTTCAGAAGCGAACTTAAATACCTAGGATACGTAGTAAATGCTCGTGGTTTACACACGGACCCAGAAAAGGTGCAAGCAATTTTAAATTTTCCGGTTCCCACAAGCAAAAAGGAACTGAAGCGCTTTCTCGGAACCGCTACTTGGTACCGACGTTTCGTTCCTAATTTTAGCACAATAGCTGGCCCACTTAATAAGCTAACGGCTAATGGGAAAAAGTCACCTCCTTTTCAGTGGACGCCAGAGGCTGATGCAGCTTTTAATGCTCTGAAGGAGTGTCTTGTCTCCGCACCAGTCCTCTCTTGCCCGGTGTACACTGAGCCCTTCCAGGTACATACGGACGCTAGTAATTATGGCATTGGAGCCATGTTAACGCAGAACATCGGTGGTAAAGAGCATCCTATTGCCTACATGAGTAGATCTCTTTCCGGTGCCGAGAAAAACTACAGTATCACAGAAAGAGAGACACTTGCTGTGTTAGTTGCTCTCGAGCACTGGAGATGCTATCTCGAAAATGGCCTGAAATTCGTGGTGTACACTGACCATTCTGCGTTGAAATGGTTCTTGTCATTAGATAATCCTACTGGAAGACTAGCGCGATGGGGAGTTAGGTTATCTTCATTCAACTTTGAATTAAGGCACCGAAAGGGCGTTGATAATGTGATACCCGATGCTCTCTCACGTGCTGTTTCTATTTCAGCCATATCTCTTTCAAATGCTATTTCTACTACTTCTGATGATTGGTACAAAAAGATATATAACGGATGTCTTAATAATCCTAACCACTATCCAAATTTTACTATTAAAAATAACTCTTTATTTCGGCTTTCTAAAAATAAATCAAATCTCACGTCTGAATTCGCATGGAAAGAAGTTGTTCCTATTGAATATCGTGAACAAATTATAACTGAGAACCATTCTGTACCAACAGCTGGTCATCTCGGTATTTTTAAAACTTATAATCGTTTAGCATTATCCTATTTTTGGCCTGGTATGCATGAAAGTGTTGTAAGGTACGTAGGTTCTTGTTCGGTTTGTTTAGCTTACAAGTCGCAAAATCACACTACATTAGGAGAAATGGGGCGTCCGAAGCAGTGCTCACGCCCCCATCAATTGATTTCAGTTGACTTTGTGGGTCCTCTACCTGTCACTCGTAAGCAGAATAGTTATATGCTTGTAGTAACCTGCTGCTTTACTAAATATTGTAATATTTTTCCGCTACGTCGCGCTACTGCGGATGCCGTCGTGAAAGTTATAGAAGATTCCATATTTTTAGTTTATGGTATACCACAAACTATCTTTTTAGATAATGGCAGCCATTTCATTAGTTCAACTACTAAAGCATTGTTTGAGAAATATAAAGTCCCTAATGTATATTACACACCTAGATACACGCCGCAAATAAACTTAGTCGAACGTTATAACAAAACTATAGTCACCAGCTTATCAACCTTCGTTGAAAATGACCATAGGTCTTGGGACACTTTCATTCCCCAGTTACAGTTCGCAATTAATAATTCCGTCAATGAAGCTACTAGGTACACTCCCTCGTTCTTAGTGTACGGTAGAGAGTTGGTTTTATGCGGTTCGCACTATACGGACTCTGACTTAGGTGACGAAGTTTTGTTTTTGCCACGTGACGTATACGCCGAAAACTTAGGTTGTCTCTCTTCAGTATTTAATGATGTGCAAGCCTCGTTATGGAATGCACATGTGAAAAATACTGCACACTATAATCTGCGCAGAAAACCAGCGGAGTACAACGTAGGTGACATAGTCTTTAAGCGTACATACATATTGAGCGATAAAGACAAATATTTTAGTAAAAAGTTGGCTCCTAAATACTTAAAATGTCGAGTAAGCGAAAAACGATCACCACTCGTATATGTACTAGAAGATATGTCCGGAAAAAACATAGGTGTTTGGCATATCAAGGACCTAAAACTCTGCGGTAATAATAATAAATAAGTAGAATCCTCTATAACATCTTGTTCTTTTAGCATGAGTCACTAGCTTTCTGACAACTACTGACTTTAAGTTTGATAGGACGCGCCAATAGCGTAAATGATGCTGTTGATGCTTTTTATGTATTTTTTTTTTGAATGATAGAATGAAAGTTGAAGAATGAATGAGTAATTGCTAGGAGCAGCTTAAGGCGGGTTTTATTTAAGAATAAAACCCTTTTCCAGACGAGGAGGGGTATATGTAACGTTATACGTACATAATTTATTTTACTTCATTAAAATACACTTAAATCTAATATATACATTACCTAAAACTAATAAAAATCACTATTAAATTAAATCATTACATCACATTAAAATCTAAAAGTTTAAAACACAATTTTATTATAGCTTTAACATGAGCGATGCAACATTTTAGCGCTCCAAGTAGATCCTTTGTTTTCGCGAAGTTAAAACTGCAGTACCGATCGCAGCGCCACTTTTTTACTTGTCATAGTTTAAGTGAACGCACGTCACACTAATAATAGCGGTCTCTAATACGGAAAAGTATATTTTAATTAAATCAAATAAAAGCCGTAACCGTAATTTTATTATCATTATAATATTTCGTGGTCGTCGCTTGAGCGTTCCTCGTTAAACTACAATAATAAATAGATAGTGAGTGTTGATCGCCCCAAAACTGGGTAAGTGGTAATACTATTTTTATGTCGCAGTCAATTAAAGTAGTTATTAGTGAAAGTAATCAGTATAAAAACCAATGTTTGTGCTCATTAGTAAAATTGTTAGTAGTAATGTTGATTAAACCTTTAAATTCATTTTGCCTAATCATGTTAAAAGATTTCATCATCTTTCGATTTCACCCTCATTTTTCAATATTTTGTAAAATAATAGTAAATTTCATAATAAAATGCTTATTTCTATTAAATGGGAATCTCCGTTTCTGATTGTGATGATTCCACGGCACTACTACTACTATAGTTTAGGTACTTTCCTATATAACGCAGTGCCGTGGATGTTGCAAGCTGAACTGGACCGCTTGTAATAGTGTTTGTATGGCGCGTTCCAGGGTTCAACGTTCGGATTACTAATTTGAATAGTATCAAGACACTATCAAGACGAGGGTACTCTCTGCCGGGTTTGGTTACCTGTTCCTGCCGTCACCGGTCACCAGCGAACGCGACTTCCCCGGGATCATCAACCCTCGGCGTGACGCAGGAGAGTACCTACTTGGACCGTCAACGTGGAAAGGGAACTTGTGTGGATTAATTGCTCGACCCCCCCCTTTCATTAGTTCTATTTAACGAATCGAATTTACTTTAATAAATTATTTTAAAAGCACGGTACCCTGTTGTCTCATTTCCTCCCTAGTAGACCAGGGTATACCCGCGACATTGGCGCCCAACTCGGTTAAATTCACACAAGTTTTTTTTTCTTTTTTTTTTTGTTGTCGGTCTTTTTATAGTTAGTATGTGCTTGTGGCTTATTTTTGTAAAACGTTTTATTTGTTTTTTGGTTTTTATTGCTACTGAAGTGTACTAATTTTTTTTATATAGTAACCTAAATTTTTGTTCGCATCTTTCTGGTTAATAATTTATTTGCTGCACAGTTTTATTCCTACCTACATTATTTTAAAAGTTTAATATTGTATAAGTCGTTATGGGAGCCTAAGCTGACGCTTCCTTATCTAAAAATTAAAATATTTTTAATTGTTACTAATTTTATCAAAGTGCTTAAACATTATTGGAAAGTACACATTAGTAGCACCTTATAATTTTATTTTGCTGCTAATTATTTTTTTTTGTTTTACTAATATCAATCATTAAAAAAAAAAAACCAACGTTGATTATAGTGTATATTGTAACAGATCGGAGAACGGTTAGATTAGTTGATTTGTGCTTTTAATTGTTTTTTTCTTACCACTTACCCGTTTTGACTTATACTATCACAATGCTACCTGTCAAATATCTGTCACTTCAAAAATCGGAACTCGAATATGAGGTTCGGATTCGTGGTGCTACCGCGGCATCTTCGGTTGATGAGTTACGTAAACAAATTGTGAAATTATCGTCAGAATACCCGGCCGACCACATATTGGAGTCTCCATTAGATATTCGACAGGACCTGAAAGGTTGTCTAGAAGTTCTCACTAAGATTCAAACAAACCTAGATGTATCAGACCCTAGTGAACCTTCACTCATGAGAACGCAAAATATGTTAAATCACCTTCACAATCGTTTAGCGAGGTTAACGCCTAGTAAGGACATGAAAGATGAGTATGATGAAATTTTTAAGGGTCATAAACTTTTAGCAAAACGGCTCGCGTCTCTTCAAGTGAATAGATCAACTCCTGGACCATCTAACTCTGGCTCTGGTTTCTCTTCGACCTTGGTACCAGAAGTGCAAAATGTAATTTCGGTGACATGTGATCGTACTGCAGCTGATTTAAATAAATTAAAATTTAACGGTAAAACGTGTGTGCGCTCATTCATACAGCGTATTGATGAGTTTATTGTTGCACGAAATATAAACCCTTCAAAAATATTAGCTTTCGCTACAGAAATATTTCAAGATGACGCTCTTCACTGGTACCGTTCGGTAAAAGACAAAGTTTCTTCTTGGTCTGAGCTCTCTTCTAAGCTCAAGGAAGATTTTGATCAGTCAGATTACGACTACCGCCTAAAATCTGAAATTCGTTCGCGCACTCAAGGGGAACGCGAGAACATAACCATTTATCTCTCGATTATGAGTGGAATGTTCTCCCGTCTTTCTAAGCCTTTTACCGAGGCGGAACAGCTAGAAATCCTTCTTCATAATATAAGGCCTTGTTATGCTAGTACATTAGCAGCATCAGTGACTCAGATTGACACCATAGATGTCTTACGCACACTTTGTCGTAATTACGAGATTGTTCATTCCCGACTTTTACAATTTCAGGAGCCTCCTAAGGTAAATTCTGAAACTGTTGCACCTGAGTTTGCGTATTTTAAAGAGGCGGATAAAGACCCTAACAAATCAGTTACAAATACAAATAAACAATATTTTTCATATAAGAATAATTATAATAAAGCACACTCTTCAAAAACTCATAACTTTAATCAACAAAACTATAACAAAAATCAACAACACAGTTCTAATAAGAATCAACAGCAAAATTATAATATACACTCAGTTCAAACAAATAAACAACAACCATACTGCTATAGGTGTCGCAGTAACTCACATCACATCCGACAATGTAAAGCAAGTCGCGACGTATTTTGTTTCAAATGCGGATTGAAGGATGTCAAGACACCCGAGTGTCCAGTATGCAATAAAAATGATAATCCAAAAAACTAAATGAGCAGAATTGTAGAAATTTCATTAAGGAAGACTGGGACACTTGGCTTTCATTTATAAGAACATTTACTTCTACTTATAAAATATCTACAATTCTGCATACGAAACCCACAAATGACTTTAGACCTTATGTAAATATTAAAATTAACAATGTGGACGCTTGTGGTCTACTTGATTCTGGTGCTGCAGTAACAATTTTAGGTAACAATTCACATTTACATTTTGTTGATTGCACTTTGCAACAGGATGACAATATATCAATGGTGGCCGCTGGCGGACAAACACTGAAGAGCATCGGTTACATGAATTTACCTGTCACTTTTGAAGGCCAATTACACTTAATTAAGGCTTATGTGGTGCCTGAAGTGGAAACACCTATTGTATTAGGCATTGATTTTTGGCGTATCTTCCAAATTTGTCCCAAATATTTAGGCAGTATCACAATGTCTGAAAGTTCATTAGCTGAAGTAAAATTAAATAACTCGCAAACTTTTATTAATTCATATGATCAATTACTAGCATCGCAAAAGTCAATAGCCGATAATATAATAGCTCAATTTAAATCTATATCTATAGAAGAGAAAGGTCTAGGTAGAACAAATTTGATCACCCATAGAATTGACACTGGAGATGCTCAGCCCATAAGGCAGCGTTATTATAGAATGTCTCCAGAGAAGCAACGTATTTTGTTAGAGCAGGTTGATGAAATGTTAGCGCTTGATGTTATTGAGCCTTGTGAGAGCGCGTGGTCTTCTCCAGTGCTTATCGTGAATAAGAAGAATGGACAGCCAAGGTTCTGCCTTGATAGTCGGAAGCTTAATGCGGTAACGAAGAAAGATGCCTATAATTTGCCTTATGTCTCAGAGATTCTGGACAACTTGCGCGACGCAAAGTATCTTTCGAGCGTGGACCTTTCGAAATCTTTCTGGCAGATTCCGATAGAACCAAAGGATCGCGATAAGACTGCTTTTTATGTACCAGGTCGTGGCAGCCTACGGTTTAAAACCACTGCTTTTGGTCTGACAAATGCACCAGCCACTCAGCAGCGCTTAGTAGACTTACTTTTCGGTGATATGGAGGGGAACACTTTTGCGTATTTGGACGATATTATTATAATAAGCTCTACTTTCGAAGATCACGTGTCTCGTCTGTTGCGTGTCCTAGAGAAATTAAAACAGGCTAATCTGACAGTAAATTTCGAAAAGTGTAATTTCTTCAGAAGCGAACTTAAATACCTAGGATACGTAGTAAATGCTCGTGGTTTACACACGGACCCAGAAAAGGTGCAAGCAATTTTAAATTTTCCGGTTCCCACAAGCAAAAAGGAACTGAAGCGCTTTCTCGGAACCGCTACTTGGTACCGACGTTTCGTTCCTAATTTTAGCACAATAGCTGGCCCACTTAATAAGCTAACGGCTAATGGGAAAAAGTCACCTCCTTTTCAGTGGACGCCAGAGGCTGATGCAGCTTTTAATGCTCTGAAGGAGTGTCTTGTCTCCGCACCAGTCCTCTCTTGCCCGGTGTACACTGAGCCCTTCCAGGTACATACGGACGCTAGTAATTATGGCATTGGAGCCATGTTAACGCAGAACATCGGTGGTAAAGAGCATCCTATTGCCTACATGAGTAGATCTCTTTCCGGTGCCGAGAAAAACTACAGTATCACAGAAAGAGAGACACTTGCTGTGTTAGTTGCTCTCGAGCACTGGAGATGCTATCTCGAAAATGGCCTGAAATTCGTGGTGTACACTGACCATTCTGCGTTGAAATGGTTCTTGTCATTAGATAATCCTACTGGAAGACTAGCGCGATGGGGAGTTAGGTTATCTTCATTCAACTTTGAATTAAGGCACCGAAAGGGCGTTGATAATGTGATACCCGATGCTCTCTCACGTGCTGTTTCTATTTCAGCCATATCTCTTTCAAATGCTATTTCTACTACTTCTGATGATTGGTACAAAAAGATATATAACGGATGTCTTAATAATCCTAACCACTATCCAAATTTTACTATTAAAAATAACTCTTTATTTCGGCTTTCTAAAAATAAATCAAATCTCACGTCTGAATTCGCATGGAAAGAAGTTGTTCCTATTGAATATCGTGAACAAATTATAACTGAGAACCATTCTGTACCAACAGCTGGTCATCTCGGTATTTTTAAAACTTATAATCGTTTAGCATTATCCTATTTTTGGCCTGGTATGCATGAAAGTGTTGTAAGGTACGTAGGTTCTTGTTCGGTTTGTTTAGCTTACAAGTCGCAAAATCACACTACATTAGGAGAAATGGGGCGTCCGAAGCAGTGCTCACGCCCCCATCAAATGATTTCAGTTGACTTTGTGGGTCCTCTACCTGTCACTCGTAAGCAGAATAGTTACATGCTTGTAGTAACCTGCTGCTTTACTAAATATTGTAATATTTTTCCGCTACGTCGCGCTACTGCGGATGCCGTCGTGAAAGTTTTAGAAGATTCCATATTTTTAGTTTATGGTATACCACAAACTATCTTTTTAGATAATGGCAGCCATTTCATTAGTTCAACTACTAAAGCATTGTTTGAGAAATATAAAGTCCCTAATGTATATTACACACCTAGATACACGCCGCAAATAAACTTAGTCGAACGTTATAACAAAACTATAGTCACCAGCTTATCAACCTTCGTTGAAAATGACCATAGGTCTTGGGACACTTTCATTCCCCAGTTACAGTTCGCAATTAATAATTCCGTCAACGAAGCTACTAGGTACACTCCCTCGTTCTTAGTGTACGGTAGAGAGTTGGTTTTATGCGGTTCGCACTATACGGACTCTGACTTAGGTGACGAAGTTTTGTTTTTGCCACGTGACGTATACGCCGAAAACTTAGGTTGTCTCTCTTCAGTATTTAATGATGTGCAAGCCTCGTTATGGAATGCACATGTGAAAAATACTGCACACTATAATCTGCGCAGAAAACCAGCGGAGTACAACGTAGGTGACATAGTCTTTAAGCGTACATACATATTGAGCGATAAAGACAAATATTTTAGTAAAAAGTTGGCTCCTAAATACTTAAAATGTCGAGTAAGCGAAAAACGATCACCACTCGTATATGTACTAGAAGATATGTCCGGAAAAAACATAGGTGTTTGGCATATCAAGGACCTAAAACTCTGCGGTAATAATAATAAATAAGTAGAATCCTCTATAACATCTTGTTCTTTTAGCATGAGTCACTAGCTTTCTGACAACTACTGACTTTAAGTTTGATAGGACGCGCCAATAGCGTAAATGATGCTGTTGATGCTTTTTATGTATTTTTTTTTTGAATGATAGAATGAAAGTTGAAGAATGAATGAGTAATTGCTAGGAGCAGCTTAAGGCGGGTTTTATTTAAGAATAAAACCCTTTTCCAGACGAGGAGGGGTATATGTAACGTTATACGTACATAATTTATTTTACTTCATTAAAATACACTTAAATCTAATATATACATTACCTAAAACTAATAAAAATCACTATTAAATTAAATCATTACATCACATTAAAATCTAAAAGTTTAAAACACAATTTTATTATAGCTTTAACATGAGCGATGCAACATTTTAGCGCTCCAAGTAGATCCTTTGTTTTCGCGAAGTTAAAACTGCAGTACCGATCGCAGCGCCACTTTTTTACTTGTCATAGTTTAAGTGAACGCACGTCACACTAATAATAGCGGTCTCTAATACGGAAAAGTATATTTTAATTAAATCAAATAAAAGCCGTAACCGTAATTTTATTATCATTATAATATTTCGTGGTCGTCGCTTGAGCGTTCCTCGTTAAACTACAATAATAAATAGATAGTGAGTGTTGATCGCCCCAAAACTGGGTAAGTGGTAATACTATTTTTATGTCGCAGTCAATTAAAGTAGTTATTAGTGAAAGTAATCAGTATAAAAACCAATGTTTGTGCTCATTAGTAAAATTGTTAGTAGTAATGTTGATTAAACCTTTAAATTCATTTTGCCTAATCATGTTAAAAGATTTCATCATCTTTCGATTTCACCCTCATTTTTCAATATTTTGTAAAATAATAGTAAATTTCATAATAAAATGCTTATTTCTATTAAATGGGAATCTCCGTTTCTGATTGTGATGATTCCACGGCACTACTACTACTATAGTTTAGGTACTTTCCTATATAACGCAGTGCCGTGGATGTTGCAAGCTGAACTGGACCGCTTGTAATAGTGTTTGTATGGCGCGTTCCAGGGTTCAACGTTCGGATTACTAATTTGAATAGTATCAAGACACTATCAAGACGAGGGTACTCTCTGCCGGGTTTGGTTACCTGTTCCTGCCGTCACCGGTCACCAGCGAACGCGACTTCCCCGGGATCATCAACCCTCGGCGTGACGCAGGAGAGTACCTACTTGGACCGTCAACGTGGAAAGGGAACTTGTGTGGATTAATTGCTCGACCCCCCCCTTTCATTAGTTCTATTTAACGAATCGAATTTACTTTAATAAATTATTTTAAAAGCACGGTACCCTGTTGTCTCATTTCCTCCCTAGTAGACCAGGGTATACCCGCGACATTGGCGCCCAACTCGGTTAAATTCACACAAGTTTTTTTTTCTTTTTTTTTTTGTTGTCGGTCTTTTTATAGTTAGTATGTGCTTGTGGCTTATTTTTGTAAAACGTTTTATTTGTTTTTTGGTTTTTATTGCTACTGAAGTGTACTAATTTTTTTTATATAGTAACCTAAATTTTTGTTCGCATCTTTCTGGTTAATAATTTATTTGCTGCACAGTTTTATTCCTACCTACATTATTTTAAAAGTTTAATATTGTATAAGTCGTTATGGGAGCCTAAGCTGACGCTTCCTTATCTAAAAATTAAAATATTTTTAATTGTTACTAATTTTATCAAAGTGCTTAAACATTATTGGAAAGTACACATTAGTAGCACCTTATAATTTTATTTTGCTGCTAATTATTTTTTTTTGTTTTACTAATATCAATCATTAAAAAAAAAAAACCAACGTTGATTATAGTGTATATTGTAACAGATCGGAGAACGGTTAGATTAGTTGATTTGTGCTTTTAATTGTTTTTTTCTTACCACTTACCCGTTTTGACTTATACTATCACAATGCTACCTGTCAAATATCTGTCACTTCAAAAATCGGAACTCGAATATGAGGTTCGGATTCGTGGTGCTACCGCGGCATCTTCGGTTGATGAGTTACGTAAACAAATTGTGAAATTATCGTCAGAATACCCGGCCGACCACATATTGGAGTCTCCATTAGATATTCGACAGGACCTGAAAGGTTGTCTAGAAGTTCTCACTAAGATTCAAACAAACCTAGATGTATCAGACCCTAGTGAACCTTCACTCATGAGAACGCAAAATATGTTAAATCACCTTCACAATCGTTTAGCGAGGTTAACGCCTAGTAAGGACATGAAAGATGAGTATGATGAAATTTTTAAGGGTCATAAACTTTTAGCAAAACGGCTCGCGTCTCTTCAAGTGAATAGATCAACTCCTGGACCATCTAACTCTGGCTCTGGTTTCTCTTCGACCTTGGTACCAGAAGTGCAAAATGTAATTTCGGTGACATGTGATCGTACTGCAGCTGATTTAAATAAATTAAAATTTAACGGTAAAACGTGTGTGCGCTCATTCATACAGCGTATTGATGAGTTTATTGTTGCACGAAATATAAACCCTTCAAAAATATTAGCTTTCGCTACAGAAATATTTCAAGATGACGCTCTTCACTGGTACCGTTCGGTAAAAGACAAAGTTTCTTCTTGGTCTGAGCTCTCTTCTAAGCTCAAGGAAGATTTTGATCAGTCAGATTACGACTACCGCCTAAAATCTGAAATTCGTTCGCGCACTCAAGGGGAACGCGAGAACATAACCATTTATCTCTCGATTATGAGTGGAATGTTCTCCCGTCTTTCTAAGCCTTTTACCGAGGCGGAACAGCTAGAAATCCTTCTTCATAATATAAGGCCTTGTTATGCTAGTACATTAGCAGCATCAGTGACTCAGATTGACACCATAGATGTCTTACGCACACTTTGTCGTAATTACGAGATTGTTCATTCCCGACTTTTACAATTTCAGGAGCCTCCTAAGGTAAATTCTGAAACTGTTGCACCTGAGTTTGCGTATTTTAAAGAGGCGGATAAAGACCCTAACAAATCAGTTACAAATACAAATAAACAATATTTTTCATATAAGAATAATTATAATAAAGCACACTCTTCAAAAACTCATAACTTTAATCAACAAAACTATAACAAAAATCAACAACACAGTTCTAATAAGAATCAACAGCAAAATTATAATATACACTCAGTTCAAACAAATAAACAACAACCATACTGCTATAGGTGTCGCAGTAACTCACATCACATCCGACAATGTAAAGCAAGTCGCGACGTATTTTGTTTCAAATGCGGATTGAAGGATGTCAAGACACCCGAGTGTCCAGTATGCAATAAAAATGATAATCCAAAAAACTAAATGAGCAGAATTGTAGAAATTTCATTAAGGAAGACTGGGACACTTGGCTTTCATTTATAAGAACATTTACTTCTACTTATAAAATATCTACAATTCTGCATACGAAACCCACAAATGACTTTAGACCTTATGTAAATATTAAAATTAACAATGTGGACGCTTGTGGTCTACTTGATTCTGGTGCTGCAGTAACAATTTTAGGTAACAATTCACATTTACATTTTGTTGATTGCACTTTGCAACAGGATGACAATATATCAATGGTGGCCGCTGGCGGACAAACACTGAAGAGCATCGGTTACATGAATTTACCTGTCACTTTTGAAGGCCAATTACACTTAATTAAGGCTTATGTGGTGCCTGAAGTGGAAACACCTATTGTATTAGGCATTGATTTTTGGCGTATCTTCCAAATTTGTCCCAAATATTTAGGCAGTATCACAATGTCTGAAAGTTCATTAGCTGAAGTAAAATTAAATAACTCGCAAACTTTTATTAATTCATATGATCAATTACTAGCATCGCAAAAGTCAATAGCCGATAATATAATAGCTCAATTTAAATCTATATCTATAGAAGAGAAAGGTCTAGGTAGAACAAATTTGATCACCCATAGAATTGACACTGGAGATGCTCAGCCCATAAGGCAGCGTTATTATAGAATGTCTCCAGAGAAGCAACGTATTTTGTTAGAGCAGGTTGATGAAATGTTAGCGCTTGATGTTATTGAGCCTTGTGAGAGCGCGTGGTCTTCTCCAGTGCTTATCGTGAATAAGAAGAATGGACAGCCAAGGTTCTGCCTTGATAGTCGGAAGCTTAATGCGGTAACGAAGAAAGATGCCTATAATTTGCCTTATGTCTCAGAGATTCTGGACAACTTGCGCGACGCAAAGTATCTTTCGAGCGTGGACCTTTCGAAATCTTTCTGGCAGATTCCGATAGAACCAAAGGATCGCGATAAGACTGCTTTTTATGTACCAGGTCGTGGCAGCCTACGGTTTAAAACCACTGCTTTTGGTCTGACAAATGCACCAGCCACTCAGCAGCGCTTAGTAGACTTACTTTTCGGTGATATGGAGGGGAACACTTTTGCGTATTTGGACGATATTATTATAATAAGCTCTACTTTCGAAGATCACGTGTCTCGTCTGTTGCGTGTCCTAGAGAAATTAAAACAGGCTAATCTGACAGTAAATTTCGAAAAGTGTAATTTCTTCAGAAGCGAACTTAAATACCTAGGATACGTAGTAAATGCTCGTGGTTTACACACGGACCCAGAAAAGGTGCAAGCAATTTTAAATTTTCCGGTTCCCACAAGCAAAAAGGAACTGAAGCGCTTTCTCGGAACCGCTACTTGGTACCGACGTTTCGTTCCTAATTTTAGCACAATAGCTGGCCCACTTAATAAGCTAACGGCTAATGGGAAAAAGTCACCTCCTTTTCAGTGGACGCCAGAGGCTGATGCAGCTTTTAATGCTCTGAAGGAGTGTCTTGTCTCCGCACCAGTCCTCTCTTGCCCGGTGTACACTGAGCCCTTCCAGGTACATACGGACGCTAGTAATTATGGCATTGGAGCCATGTTAACGCAGAACATCGGTGGTAAAGAGCATCCTATTGCCTACATGAGTAGATCTCTTTCCGGTGCCGAGAAAAACTACAGTATCACAGAAAGAGAGACACTTGCTGTGTTAGTTGCTCTCGAGCACTGGAGATGCTATCTCGAAAATGGCCTGAAATTCGTGGTGTACACTGACCATTCTGCGTTGAAATGGTTCTTGTCATTAGATAATCCTACTGGAAGACTAGCGCGATGGGGAGTTAGGTTATCTTCATTCAACTTTGAATTAAGGCACCGAAAGGGCGTTGATAATGTGATACCCGATGCTCTCTCACGTGCTGTTTCTATTTCAGCCATATCTCTTTCAAATGCTATTTCTACTACTTCTGATGATTGGTACAAAAAGATATATAACGGATGTCTTAATAATCCTAACCACTATCCAAATTTTACTATTAAAAATAACTCTTTATTTCGGCTTTCTAAAAATAAATCAAATCTCACGTCTGAATTCGCATGGAAAGAAGTTGTTCCTATTGAATATCGTGAACAAATTATAACTGAGAACCATTCTGTACCAACAGCTGGTCATCTCGGTATTTTTAAAACTTATAATCGTTTAGCATTATCCTATTTTTGGCCTGGTATGCATGAAAGTGTTGTAAGGTACGTAGGTTCTTGTTCGGTTTGTTTAGCTTACAAGTCGCAAAATCACACTACATTAGGAGAAATGGGGCGTCCGAAGCAGTGCTCACGCCCCCATCAATTGATTTCAGTTGACTTTGTGGGTCCTCTACCTGTCACTCGTAAGCAGAATAGTTATATGCTTGTAGTAACCTGCTGCTTTACTAAATATTGTAATATTTTTCCGCTACGTCGCGCTACTGCGGATGCCGTCGTGAAAGTTATAGAAGATTCCATATTTTTAGTTTATGGTATACCACAAACTATCTTTTTAGATAATGGCAGCCATTTCATTAGTTCAACTACTAAAGCATTGTTTGAGAAATATAAAGTCCCTAATGTATATTACACACCTAGATACACGCCGCAAATAAACTTAGTCGAACGTTATAACAAAACTATAGTCACCAGCTTATCAACCTTCGTTGAAAATGACCATAGGTCTTGGGACACTTTCATTCCCCAGTTACAGTTCGCAATTAATAATTCCGTCAATGAAGCTACTAGGTACACTCCCTCGTTCTTAGTGTACGGTAGAGAGTTGGTTTTATGCGGTTCGCACTATACGGACTCTGACTTAGGTGACGAAGTTTTGTTTTTGCCACGTGACGTATACGCCGAAAACTTAGGTTGTCTCTCTTCAGTATTTAATGATGTGCAAGCCTCGTTATGGAATGCACATGTGAAAAATACTGCACACTATAATCTGCGCAGAAAACCAGCGGAGTACAACGTAGGTGACATAGTCTTTAAGCGTACATACATATTGAGCGATAAAGACAAATATTTTAGTAAAAAGTTGGCTCCTAAATACTTAAAATGTCGAGTAAGCGAAAAACGATCACCACTCGTATATGTACTAGAAGATATGTCCGGAAAAAACATAGGTGTTTGGCATATCAAGGACCTAAAACTCTGCGGTAATAATAATAAATAAGTAGAATCCTCTATAACATCTTGTTCTTTTAGCATGAGTCACTAGCTTTCTGACAACTACTGACTTTAAGTTTGATAGGACGCGCCAATAGCGTAAATGATGCTGTTGATGCTTTTTATGTATTTTTTTTTTGAATGATAGAATGAAAGTTGAAGAATGAATGAGTAATTGCTAGGAGCAGCTTAAGGCGGGTTTTATTTAAGAATAAAACCCTTTTCCAGACGAGGAGGGGTATATGTAACGTTATACGTACATAATTTATTTTACTTCATTAAAATACACTTAAATCTAATATATACATTACCTAAAACTAATAAAAATCACTATTAAATTAAATCATTACATCACATTAAAATCTAAAAGTTTAAAACACAATTTTATTATAGCTTTAACATGAGCGATGCAACATTTTAGCGCTCCAAGTAGATCCTTTGTTTTCGCGAAGTTAAAACTGCAGTACCGATCGCAGCGCCACTTTTTTACTTGTCATAGTTTAAGTGAACGCACGTCACACTAATAATAGCGGTCTCTAATACGGAAAAGTATATTTTAATTAAATCAAATAAAAGCCGTAACCGTAATTTTATTATCATTATAATATTTCGTGGTCGTCGCTTGAGCGTTCCTCGTTAAACTACAATAATAAATAGATAGTGAGTGTTGATCGCCCCAAAACTGGGTAAGTGGTAATACTATTTTTATGTCGCAGTCAATTAAAGTAGTTATTAGTGAAAGTAATCAGTATAAAAACCAATGTTTGTGCTCATTAGTAAAATTGTTAGTAGTAATGTTGATTAAACCTTTAAATTCATTTTGCCTAATCATGTTAAAAGATTTCATCATCTTTCGATTTCACCCTCATTTTTCAATATTTTGTAAAATAATAGTAAATTTCATAATAAAATGCTTATTTCTATTAAATGGGAATCTCCGTTTCTGATTGTGATGATTCCACGGCACTACTACTACTATAGTTTAGGTACTTTCCTATATAACGCAGTGCCGTGGATGTTGCAAGCTGAACTGGACCGCTTGTAATAGTGTTTGTATGGCGCGTTCCAGGGTTCAACGTTCGGATTACTAATTTGAATAGTATCAAGACACTATCAAGACGAGGGTACTCTCTGCCGGGTTTGGTTACCTGTTCCTGCCGTCACCGGTCACCAGCGAACGCGACTTCCCCGGGATCATCAACCCTCGGCGTGACGCAGGAGAGTACCTACTTGGACCGTCAACGTGGAAAGGGAACTTGTGTGGATTAATTGCTCGACCCCCCCCTTTCATTAGTTCTATTTAACGAATCGAATTTACTTTAATAAATTATTTTAAAAGCACGGTACCCTGTTGTCTCATTTCCTCCCTAGTAGACCAGGGTATACCCGCGACATTGGCGCCCAACTCGGTTAAATTCACACAAGTTTTTTTTTCTTTTTTTTTTTGTTGTCGGTCTTTTTATAGTTAGTATGTGCTTGTGGCTTATTTTTGTAAAACGTTTTATTTGTTTTTTGGTTTTTATTGCTACTGAAGTGTACTAATTTTTTTTATATAGTAACCTAAATTTTTGTTCGCATCTTTCTGGTTAATAATTTATTTGCTGCACAGTTTTATTCCTACCTACATTATTTTAAAAGTTTAATATTGTATAAGTCGTTATGGGAGCCTAAGCTGACGCTTCCTTATCTAAAAATTAAAATATTTTTAATTGTTACTAATTTTATCAAAGTGCTTAAACATTATTGGAAAGTACACATTAGTAGCACCTTATAATTTTATTTTGCTGCTAATTATTTTTTTTTGTTTTACTAATATCAATCATTAAAAAAAAAAAACCAACGTTGATTATAGTGTATATTGTAACAGATCGGAGAACGGTTAGATTAGTTGATTTGTGCTTTTAATTGTTTTTTTCTTACCACTTACCCGTTTTGACTTATACTATCACAATGCTACCTGTCAAATATCTGTCACTTCAAAAATCGGAACTCGAATATGAGGTTCGGATTCGTGGTGCTACCGCGGCATCTTCGGTTGATGAGTTACGTAAACAAATTGTGAAATTATCGTCAGAATACCCGGCCGACCACATATTGGAGTCTCCATTAGATATTCGACAGGACCTGAAAGGTTGTCTAGAAGTTCTCACTAAGATTCAAACAAACCTAGATGTATCAGACCCTAGTGAACCTTCACTCATGAGAACGCAAAATATGTTAAATCACCTTCACAATCGTTTAGCGAGGTTAACGCCTAGTAAGGACATGAAAGATGAGTATGATGAAATTTTTAAGGGTCATAAACTTTTAGCAAAACGGCTCGCGTCTCTTCAAGTGAATAGATCAACTCCTGGACCATCTAACTCTGGCTCTGGTTTCTCTTCGACCTTGGTACCAGAAGTGCAAAATGTAATTTCGGTGACATGTGATCGTACTGCAGCTGATTTAAATAAATTAAAATTTAACGGTAAAACGTGTGTGCGCTCATTCATACAGCGTATTGATGAGTTTATTGTTGCACGAAATATAAACCCTTCAAAAATATTAGCTTTCGCTACAGAAATATTTCAAGATGACGCTCTTCACTGGTACCGTTCGGTAAAAGACAAAGTTTCTTCTTGGTCTGAGCTCTCTTCTAAGCTCAAGGAAGATTTTGATCAGTCAGATTACGACTACCGCCTAAAATCTGAAATTCGTTCGCGCACTCAAGGGGAACGCGAGAACATAACCATTTATCTCTCGATTATGAGTGGAATGTTCTCCCGTCTTTCTAAGCCTTTTACCGAGGCGGAACAGCTAGAAATCCTTCTTCATAATATAAGGCCTTGTTATGCTAGTACATTAGCAGCATCAGTGACTCAGATTGACACCATAGATGTCTTACGCACACTTTGTCGTAATTACGAGATTGTTCATTCCCGACTTTTACAATTTCAGGAGCCTCCTAAGGTAAATTCTGAAACTGTTGCACCTGAGTTTGCGTATTTTAAAGAGGCGGATAAAGACCCTAACAAATCAGTTACAAATACAAATAAACAATATTTTTCATATAAGAATAATTATAATAAAGCACACTCTTCAAAAACTCATAACTTTAATCAACAAAACTATAACAAAAATCAACAACACAGTTCTAATAAGAATCAACAGCAAAATTATAATATACACTCAGTTCAAACAAATAAACAACAACCATACTGCTATAGGTGTCGCAGTAACTCACATCACATCCGACAATGTAAAGCAAGTCGCGACGTATTTTGTTTCAAATGCGGATTGAAGGATGTCAAGACACCCGAGTGTCCAGTATGCAATAAAAATGATAATCCAAAAAACTAAATGAGCAGAATTGTAGAAATTTCATTAAGGAAGACTGGGACACTTGGCTTTCATTTATAAGAACATTTACTTCTACTTATAAAATATCTACAATTCTGCATACGAAACCCACAAATGACTTTAGACCTTATGTAAATATTAAAATTAACAATGTGGACGCTTGTGGTCTACTTGATTCTGGTGCTGCAGTAACAATTTTAGGTAACAATTCACATTTACATTTTGTTGATTGCACTTTGCAACAGGATGACAATATATCAATGGTGGCCGCTGGCGGACAAACACTGAAGAGCATCGGTTACATGAATTTACCTGTCACTTTTGAAGGCCAATTACACTTAATTAAGGCTTATGTGGTGCCTGAAGTGGAAACACCTATTGTATTAGGCATTGATTTTTGGCGTATCTTCCAAATTTGTCCCAAATATTTAGGCAGTATCACAATGTCTGAAAGTTCATTAGCTGAAGTAAAATTAAATAACTCGCAAACTTTTATTAATTCATATGATCAATTACTAGCATCGCAAAAGTCAATAGCCGATAATATAATAGCTCAATTTAAATCTATATCTATAGAAGAGAAAGGTCTAGGTAGAACAAATTTGATCACCCATAGAATTGACACTGGAGACGCTCAGCCCATAAGGCAGCGTTATTATAGAATGTCTCCAGAGAAGCAACGTATTTTGTTAGAGCAGGTTGATGAAATGTTAGCGCTTGATGTTATTGAGCCTTGTGAGAGCGCGTGGTCTTCTCCAGTGCTTATCGTGAATAAGAAGAATGGACAGCCAAGGTTCTGCCTTGATAGTCGGAAGCTTAATGCGGTAACGAAGAAAGATGCCTATAATTTGCCTTATGTCTCAGAGATTCTGGACAACTTGCGCGACGCAAAGTATCTTTCGAGCGTGGACCTTTCGAAATCTTTCTGGCAGATTCCGATAGAACCAAAGGATCGCGATAAGACTGCTTTTTATGTACCAGGTCGTGGCAGCCTACGGTTTAAAACCACTGCTTTTGGTCTGACAAATGCACCAGCCACTCAGCAGCGCTTAGTAGACTTACTTTTCGGTGATATGGAGGGGAACACTTTTGCGTATTTGGACGATATTATTATAATAAGCTCTACTTTCGAAGATCACGTGTCTCGTCTGTTGCGTGTCCTAGAGAAATTAAAACAGGCTAATCTGACAGTAAATTTCGAAAAGTGTAATTTCTTCAGAAGCGAACTTAAATACCTAGGATACGTAGTAAATGCTCGTGGTTTACACACGGACCCAGAAAAGGTGCAAGCAATTTTAAATTTTCCGGTTCCCACAAGCAAAAAGGAACTGAAGCGCTTTCTCGGAACCGCTACTTGGTACCGACGTTTCGTTCCTAATTTTAGCACAATAGCTGGCCCACTTAATAAGCTAACGGCTAATGGGAAAAAGTCACCTCCTTTTCAGTGGACGCCAGAGGCTGATGCAGCTTTTAATGCTCTGAAGGAGTGTCTTGTCTCCGCACCAGTCCTCTCTTGCCCGGTGTACACTGAGCCCTTCCAGGTACATACGGACGCTAGTAATTATGGCATTGGAGCCATGTTAACGCAGAACATCGGTGGTAAAGAGCATCCTATTGCCTACATGAGTAGATCTCTTTCCGGTGCCGAGAAAAACTACAGTATCACAGAAAGAGAGACACTTGCTGTGTTAGTTGCTCTCGAGCACTGGAGATGCTATCTCGAAAATGGCCTGAAATTCGTGGTGTACACTGACCATTCTGCGTTGAAATGGTTCTTGTCATTAGATAATCCTACTGGAAGACTAGCGCGATGGGGAGTTAGGTTATCTTCATTCAACTTTGAATTAAGGCACCGAAAGGGCGTTGATAATGTGATACCCGATGCTCTCTCACGTGCTGTTTCTATTTCAGCCATATCTCTTTCAAATGCTATTTCTACTACTTCTGATGATTGGTACAAAAAGATATATAACGGATGTCTTAATAATCCTAACCACTATCCAAATTTTACTATTAAAAATAACTCTTTATTTCGGCTTTCTAAAAATAAATCAAATCTCACGTCTGAATTCGCATGGAAAGAAGTTGTTCCTATTGAATATCGTGAACAAATTATAACTGAGAACCATTCTGTACCAACAGCTGGTCATCTCGGTATTTTTAAAACTTATAATCGTTTAGCATTATCCTATTTTTGGCCTGGTATGCATGAAAGTGTTGTAAGGTACGTAGGTTCTTGTTCGGTTTGTTTAGCTTACAAGTCGCAAAATCACACTACATTAGGAGAAATGGGGCGTCCGAAGCAGTGCTCACGCCCCCATCAAATGATTTCAGTTGACTTTGTGGGTCCTCTACCTGTCACTCGTAAGCAGAATAGTTACATGCTTGTAGTAACCTGCTGCTTTACTAAATATTGTAATATTTTTCCGCTACGTCGCGCTACTGCGGATGCCGTCGTGAAAGTTTTAGAAGATTCCATATTTTTAGTTTATGGTATACCACAAACTATCTTTTTAGATAATGGCAGCCATTTCATTAGTTCAACTACTAAAGCATTGTTTGAGAAATATAAAGTCCCTAATGTATATTACACACCTAGATACACGCCGCAAATAAACTTAGTCGAACGTTATAACAAAACTATAGTCACCAGCTTATCAACCTTCGTTGAAAATGACCATAGGTCTTGGGACACTTTCATTCCCCAGTTACAGTTCGCAATTAATAATTCCGTCAACGAAGCTACTAGGTACACTCCCTCGTTCTTAGTGTACGGTAGAGAGTTGGTTTTATGCGGTTCGCACTATACGGACTCTGACTTAGGTGACGAAGTTTTGTTTTTGCCACGTGACGTATACGCCGAAAACTTAGGTTGTCTCTCTTCAGTATTTAATGATGTGCAAGCCTCGTTATGGAATGCACATGTGAAAAATACTGCACACTATAATCTGCGCAGAAAACCAGCGGAGTACAACGTAGGTGACATAGTCTTTAAGCGTACATACATATTGAGCGATAAAGACAAATATTTTAGTAAAAAGTTGGCTCCTAAATACTTAAAATGTCGAGTAAGCGAAAAACGATCACCACTCGTATATGTACTAGAAGATATGTCCGGAAAAAACATAGGTGTTTGGCATATCAAGGACCTAAAACTCTGCGGTAATAATAATAAATAAGTAGAATCCTCTATAACATCTTGTTCTTTTAGCATGAGTCACTAGCTTTCTGACAACTACTGACTTTAAGTTTGATAGGACGCGCCAATAGCGTAAATGATGCTGTTGATGCTTTTTATGTATTTTTTTTTTGAATGATAGAATGAAAGTTGAAGAATGAATGAGTAATTGCTAGGAGCAGCTTAAGGCGGGTTTTATTTAAGAATAAAACCCTTTTCCAGACGAGGAGGGGTATATGTAACGTTATACGTACATAATTTATTTTACTTCATTAAAATACACTTAAATCTAATATATACATTACCTAAAACTAATAAAAATCACTATTAAATTAAATCATTACATCACATTAAAATCTAAAAGTTTAAAACACAATTTTATTATAGCTTTAACATGAGCGATGCAACATTTTAGCGCTCCAAGTAGATCCTTTGTTTTCACGAAGTTAAAACTGCAGTACCGATCGCAGCGCCACTTTTTCACTTGTCATAGTTTAAGTGAACGCACGTCACACTAATAATAACGGTCTCTTATACGGAAAAGAATATTTTAATAAAATCAAATAAAAGCCGTAACCGTAATTTTATTATCATTATAATATTTCGTGGTCGTCGCTTGAGCGTTCCTCGTTAAACTAGAATAATAAATAGATAGTGAGTGTTGATCGCCCCAAAACTGGGGTTCAACGTTCGGATTACTAATTTGAATAGTATTCCCTTACACTATCAAGACGAGGGTACTCTCTGCCGGCTTTGGTTGCCTGTTCCTGCCGTCACCGGTCACCAGCGAACGCGACTTCCCCGGGATCATCAACCCTCGGCGTGACGCAGGAGAGTACCTACCTGGACCGTCAACATAGAAGGGGAACTTGTGTGGATTAATTGCTCGACCCCCCCCCTTTCATTAGTTCTATTTAACGAATCGAATTTACTTTAATAAATTATTTTAAAAGCACGGTACCCTGTTGTCTCATTTCCTCCCTAGTAGACCAGGGTATACCCGTGACATTGGTAACAGGGTATACACGTTATAACTTTAAATCTGATATATATTTTTGTCCCCACGACGACAAGCGGACCGTATTAAGCACATCCTTCCCAACGGGGCACACAATTTCATTTTTACTTCCCAAGAACAGGATTTCATCTTTGCCGACCCTTTGATGATTAATTGAATTCATCATTTTGAATATAACACAATGAATTCTCTATTATTTAATATATACAGTATATTAAACAAAGGAATATATAAAATCTATCCACCGTGTAACTAAGTACATTAAAATGCAAAACATGTTTTGTTGTGTACACATATTAATAGACTATGACATCACACACTGCTAGCACCGGTGTAACGCTTTGAATCAACTTTATAATATGATTCCTATGATTATTAATTATTATGGAATAATAATAATCAGAACAATAATAAAAGATTTGTATACAATCTCAGTGTCTTGTATATATGGTATTTTTTTATCATAATCAGCCTTTACTCGTCCAATGCTGAAGCCTGAACATTCTTCAATGAACGCCAAAACAGCCGATCCCTTGCTACTCCCATGACCAGTGATGCCAACTTGGGGGTTTTTCCCCTAAATTTAGGGGGGGGGGAATTAGAAAAGGGGGTTTATTTAGGGTGAAACATTTCTTAGGGTATTTTTAGGGAGAAAATATTTTTTTAATAATCGCAATTTTTGTCTAAATAAGTTAAACAGTCAACTTGTAACAAAAATAAAATTTATGATCATGTATGCAGTATGTATGTTCATGTGGTTTATTTAACTTATGTTTTTATTTATTTATGCATTTATTTATTGGTTCATTTTACGTATGACGTATTGATAAGGATACAATAAATAATTAAGCGTTTTTTGAAAATCGAATGTATTATTTTTTTAAAAAGGCTTAGGGGATAAAATTTTAAGCAGTTGGCATCACTGCTCCCATCCAACACGGACCGGCTACTGCACGGAGATTGTCTTTCCATCTGGCCATAGATATATAAAAAGCATAGATAGCGTGTATCTTGGAGGATCTGAGTAGCTAATGCTGTCCTTTATTTTCTTAAGAAGTACATCATAAGTTAAAGAGAGACAGATATGGCTACTCTACTTGGTCTCAAATGGTTCAATGGAGCCATTTCTTTGAACTATATTTTTGACAAATGTCACCAGGATTAGTGTTGTGCAACCTTCATCGTAAGCTTTTGTGGATAAAATATCCTACTAATATTATAAACGCGAAATGTTTGTTACTCTTTCATGGAAAAACTACTGAATGAATTTTAATGATTATTTAAACTATTTAAAACGGGATATTTACCATGTCTCGTGAACATGACATTCGTAGACAGTGTCGAAATATCGAGCTCCGCGAAACAATGATAAAAAACATGGTAAATATCCCGTTTTAAATAGTTTAAATAATGAAAATAATCATGTTAATTTAAAATCCTATATAGAATTTTAATGAAACTTTACAATACTATAGCTTATACATCAGAAAAACACATAGGCTATAATTTGTCAATTATAGTTTATTATATAGTTAATTTGATATTTATGACAGCTTAGCTACATCTATAATAGGGTTAAAGCGAGTAAATTAAAACACGTATGAAGATACCTATATTTTTTTATTTATTAAATGAACACTTGCACATATTATAATCCTTTAAACAATACGAGTTTGTTATATTGGTATAACTTTGTATAAATTGGAAGCTCTCTCCGATTTCTTCCGCACATAGAATCTGCAAATGAAAATAAAAAATAAAAACAAAATTAGTCTTGTACTTTTAAAATACCTACATAATCATGGCCTAAGATCTGTTGAAGAGGAGGAATAAATTTAATCCTAGTAATAGAAATAGTAATAGTAATAGAAAGTAAGAAAATCCCAGTAGTTACCACTGGTAACACATGGATTTTTTTTTCTCTGCATTATACTGTTCTAGCTAAAAACAATATATTTATTAAAATAAATAAAAATTTCCAATAAAATAAATAATTCGTTGAATTATAATTTCATTTATTTAAATAATATATATAAAATAATCCATTGAACCTAAAAATCAATTTCATTTTTTTATTTTATAAAATAACTAGTAGCAACTTTGTCTTCATAGAATAAGTAATTTAAAAACTATCCTATAACCTCTTTGGGGTTTCACTGTCTCTATACAAAATTTTGGTATCGGAGAACGCTGGACCGAATTCTGCCGCAGTCAGGATTTTATAATAGTTGAGAAGAAGAGATAAAAAATAAAATAAAAACATAAAAAAATTGTTGTTGGTAACAACTGTAATAATTTGACAAAAATAAAATGAATTCAATAAATGGTTCACCTGTTGTTCATAATTAGTAGCACTTGAAGTTGTTGCCGTTGAATGATTATCATACTTAGCAATAAGTTTCCTTTCTTTTCTCAATTTCTGCAAAACAAGAAAACCGTTCTGAATATACCTACTAAACACAGAAATGAAAATGAAGGCATTCTTTTAAATTTATGGGTTTGATACCTTTTCTTTTGTCAGCTATCATGTTAAAACTTGTTTAAAACAATAAAAAAGGGATCTCCAAGAGTTCCTTGTTTTGTTTTTCAGAAAAGCAGTATATTTATCTTCAGAATATAGATTCATCAAAGCTGACATGAACTCAATAAACAATATAATACGTCAATGTTGCATATTATCTGTTTGATTAAATCACACTAGCTTAGCCAAATAAGTATTAGAAGTACTAGCACTTTTGTGCATTAGACTTGTATAATCTGAACATGTACACTTACGAGTTGATATGATAGGGGATGATTAACAAATATTGTTGGCACTGCATGCAAATGGAGAGTTTTTCGGGTGTATCCCTGACGAAAGCAAGACTCTTCAAAATGTGCAGAGCATATCCTTGATTGATGACAGAGTATTGTGTGGGACTCCATTCCTCGCCTCTGTTTATATTTTTGATCCATTCTTCTCTTATAGAAATAGGAGTCAGTCGAAAACCTATTTATAATAAAAAATATCAGTAAAAGCCAGTGAATTTGGCACCAGCAAGTAATTAACTAGCCAGCATAGAGCTACACGATCCATAAAAATTACAAGGACAAACTCGCTGCAGGCAGATTCACTTATAAGCTTATCCTACCATAGCCTTTCTAAATTAAATATCGAACGTTATCGATATTTCATGTTACTAGTCGTACAACACTATCTGGTATGTAAAGTGTCAAAATATCAGATTGTGTTATTTATAATTAGAATTATTATGTAATGATGATGCATATACGCAAAAATAAATGCATAAAATAATACATACTTTTACAATGATCAAAATTCAATAAGATCTACAGGTATTTCATACCTTAATAAACATTAAATTAACAATATTTGTCTTTAAGCTTACCGGTGGAATGATACATTTGAATCATTTTCACTTAGTACACCCATTTGGTGAGAATACCCTGGTACCACACACGCCACATTTCTTGTTAATTACGTAAATATAACTAAAAGTTCACTTTTAATACAAAAAACCACAAATTATTAGCAAAACACAAAAGCTTGTTTGGTATCCAGCTGGCTACCAACTAATATGGCCGCCGAGGCAATGTGGGGCGCATGGCCTGAAGATAGAGCTGAAGACATATTGCTATCTCGTTTCAACACAGGTAGTTTGACATAAGAGTAAAGAGCGTATTAGTTATGAAATTTGTTCAACTTATTATCCTCTATCTAAGCTTTTTATATATCTATGCATCTGGCTAATACTAAACACTTCGTCTACCTTAACGAACTATTTATTCTTGAGCCTTATTGGCGCATCGGCCATCCGTTCTTCTGAGTGGATGACCATGGTCCACTACCTATTCTACAATCCTATCCTTGGAGTGATATGTAATTTGCGTGATTTATCTGACGGATGGCTCCATTACTCATGTAATGGTTTTATGAGTACGAAACTTTGAACAGCTCTCGTATATATATAACATCTTATGTTTAATTACTTTGTACACATTTTTGTAGTATAGTATAATATAATAATTTATTAATTTTGCGATATTGATAGATCAGAAGCAATGAAATCAGTTTTCATGTCCCCCACAGAGAGTCAACAATTTTAATTACACCAGATCCATAGCTTTTATGAAATAGCCACTACAATGAAACCTTTTCACAATTTTTCGACTATATATTGTATATATTATTACAGTTACAATTTAAACGACCGGTTTCAACAAAGTCATCATCAGGAAGGTTTATGAAAGTATCCTACGCAAATTCCGTATTGTTCATTCAATAGTATAGTAGTAATAGTAGTTAATAAAACTATTAACATTAGAACAAATTGTTTCGGTTATTATTTCCGTATCGTACACTTGTTCTATTTGTAAACACATGGTAAAATCACAAGTAAAATGCATTGTGCATAACATAATCGGACACTCCGTACTGTTATGTCCAAATATTACAATACCTTTCACCAACAATAAACACATATCTTCTATAATGATCATTACCTTATTATAAATTTATTTTGCTTTAGATACTTTGTATTAATAGTATTCAAAGTTTAGAATGCACGAGATCTGACGAATCTAGTGTAGGTATAGATGTTTTTATATTTTGTGCGCGGGTAGGTCTGAGAATCGGCCAACATCTATTTTTCGTTCCCCTGCATTATAAGGGTGACCCATCGCAAAATATATTTCTTAAATTTTACTGACAAAATTTTCAATTTTTATGATGTAGCATTAAAAAATACACACAACCTTAAATTTTCATCCGATTACGATCAACCCCAATTTTTTAACACAACGAAGTCTGACGGGGCAGCTAGTATTTATATAAATCTTCCGGACTCGATGTTAAAGATGTAAATATTGGAATCACAAACAATGTGCAATATTTATTATATGGGTGACACGCCACAGATGTCTTTCAACTTTTCTCAGCCATTGAACCGATGTCTATATGACATATACTTAATTAGTAAATTATAAGATATTGTCTTTGTTGCAGTTTGCAAATTATAAAACAACACTTATATGGTGTTGTTGTATAACATATCTTAGCATATGCGGTCTAGTTGACTCTGACTCTGTCTTTTGAGTGTCCAGGATACAGACCCCTTTCATGGGCGTAGCCAGCCTTGGGTTCAGGGTGGGGCAGCAGTCAACTTAGCCCCCCCCCCCTCTCCCGTTATTATTTTTGTAACTAAAAATTTTTTTTTGTTTAATTAGACAATTTATAGGTCAGAGCCTGGGTGGGGCAAGCGCCCCAGCTTTTTCTGCATGTTTTGGCTTCTATGAATGAAAGTACATACCATATATAGAAAATATTTACATTTAGTATTTAAACAAGGGCTGAGGAGCTTTTTAGAAATATATTATGTACTTTAAACTAACAGAGAAATGACAATTACTTACTGAAATAATTATTGCTGTGCCACTTTACTTATAAAAAGGCAGCACATGCACCGAAGTAACTAATTTTAATACATTTAATAAAGACTAGTCCCTAAGATTACTACATTGATTGATTTTTATATGAGATTAAACTTATTATCAGACGCAGGTTGGCAATCTAAGTCCAACTGACAAAAAATAATTATTTAATTAAATTATTGGTGAATAAGAATAAAATGGAACAACTATAATGGTACAACATAATATATAATTTGTGATTTATTTAATAATATGTCTGCAAGACAGTACAAAAAATGCATCATCATAATATTATGTGAAAGGTAAACGTATAGTTTATGTGGTTAAGAAATATTAAGATAATATTGTTATATAAAGAAGTTTGACAATTCACATCTTCAACAGTGATTGTTCTATGTGTTATGTCATTCATGTAAGGGTCCTATTTCCATCAATAGAAAGTTCCAGGATAATAATTAAACGCACATTGACCATTCCAATAAAATTAAGAATTAGTATCTCAAGTCTTCACTGATGTGAATCTAATAAACGAAAAACATTAAGAATAATAAATGTCATTACCTTAATTTCAAGTCATATTTATTTAAAATTTAAATAATTATTTTAAATAAGTTACAATTACCCACATTAAAAATATATTGACCATTACTCAATATATTTTTAATGTGGGTAATTGTTTTAATTTTTTTTAACAGACTTACTTACTTAAGTTACTGAGTTGAAGATCACACAAAATACTAATTTGTTTTAGTTAAAAACTATAGTATTTATTTAATAAATACATAGTCTTTTAAAATCTGAAAGTTGATACAGTTTATGTTTTTCTATTGCGCTATAAAATTGGATGTAAATTTTACGTGTGAATATTACGTAAATCAAATTTCGATGACTGATTTAAATATGAAAACAAAAGTAAACACTAATTACACAACATGCAGTTTTCTAGTTTAATAAATATTTACATCAACAATAAGTATAAACCTCAATAAACCTTATTATTAATTTTACTAAATAAAGAAATAATAATGAGGTATTATGTATAAATACAATATGATCTAATAAGTTACGTAAAAAAATATAAACAAAATGAAATAAATAATCACCTTTATAAGTTTAATGGTTAATACGATCTCTTCGACGCAATTAACAAATACACATCATTTATATTTAGGTGTGATCCGATATTGAAGGTATGTCATATTTTTAAAGGATTTTTTTTATTATTGCGTACAAGTATTTAACACAATTTTATGAATTTGCGATGTACACCCATCGATCGATCAATCACTAGCGCCATTGTCAGAACAACTACCGGTATATTCTAAAAACTCTTTGTTAAATAATACTACGATTAGTAAAAAATAAATTTAGAAGACTTATAACATAAAATTAACTTACGTTTATGATGTATGAATTAATATTTTTGTCACTCAACGCACCATCACAGATTTTACGCTTTACATTCAGATTTTTGTTTCTAATCTGTCAGTGTTGTCATTTTACTACAAATTATAATATAAAAAAATACTCGTAGTAATATTAAAATATCGGTGATATTAAATACCGAAAAAAATATAAATGGTAAAGTAAAAGTTCAAATTATAGTTTTGCCAAGTTTTATTCACTTAAAAAATATTTTTCCGACAACTATCGACTTAGGGACAAAAATGATTATTGACGCGCTAACACTAGCATTCCTCTGCGCTGTCGTAATATGTTAAAAATTAAAAAATATATATGCACCTAATCTATACTTCTGTCTGTCTATACATTAACACATCAGATTTTTCATAACTGCGTTATTGCAGCAAGGGTTGTAAAAATAAATAAAAAGAAAAAACCCAACTATTTTTTTAAGATGGAACTCCTATTGGATAGTGCTTATCTGGAAAATATAATACCATAGGATCGATTATAATCACGTTACTATAAAGTGTTGTAAAATGTTCTAGTAGTAACAACAATCAAAAGTGGAATAGTATTACTCACTGTAGTGTTTTTCGTTATGTAAATATGGAAACTGCTGCCGAAAATTGGGATCCAGGTACCTATCCCTCCCTTTAGATGCAGTTATCTAAAATACTTCTATCGATTTCAATTCATATTCTAATAATCCAAACACTTTTTCCAGCACTAACGCGATTACTGTCTTCATTAAAAGAGGTTCAACCAAATGGAGAAGATGTTGCATTCCTTAGTGAACTTCTCCAATCCAAACAACTCCATGCTCTTGTTCAAGTGCATAATAAAATAGTAGCAGCACAGTGCAAAGATGATAAATTTTATCCATTACTTTCAAATGCTATGCAAGTTACCTTAGAAGTGTTAGAAATGTTTGGAGAAGTTGTTATATCTTCAAAGGAGTACCATGAACTTTTAAGTTTGCTTCAAAAACCACATTTTCAGGTTATTATAACATACACATTTTTTCTAGTGTTCATTATTATTTTAGTATTATTGCTTTTCTGTACAGCAATTGCTGCAGTAAAGCATATTATCAAACTGAACTATATCATTACTAATCAATCTCTCTCTACTAGTCAAATCTAAGTTCATATCAGTATGCAATTGCTAACTCTTCTCTTTTGCTCTCACAAATTTTGGTAAAAATTGTAGTAATTTAGTAAAGTGAACTACTTTGTTGATTGATAGGTGTTGTAATATTACAGGCTATATTATGCACACATGATGCAGTGGCACAAAAAGACTATTATCCACATTTACCAGATGTGCCACAAGATGCAGATGAAGAAGAGGAAACGGTGAAAATAGTACAACTAGTAAAAAGCGACGAGCCACTGGTATGTATAAACTAGGTAACTATGTACTAACTACTTTTACACAAGGTACAAACCTTCTGTATATTAAGATAAATGTGAAATTAATACATATAATGTGGATTTATTTTAAATATCATTTAGAAATAGCAGCTATTTGTGATCATTGACAATTATAATATAATAAAAATATTAGATGTGAAATACATAATATTATGTATCATATTATTTTATGTATTTTGTAGTAAATAATGCAATAATTTTTAATAAATATTAGTCTCTTCATTGTATATATTTTATAAATATCATTCATAACAATTATTATTTAACTAATGTATTCATAATTATTTTGATTGTATTTATATGTTCAATATATTATGTAAATTAAATTCATATTCAAGTACTAATTTTTTATTGAAAGGGTGGAGCTCAGAGCGCAGAGCCAATAGTGGTAAGTTTATAAGTTTATGTAAAGAATATTTTTTATACCTTTGTATGCTTTACTTTATCCCATATAATTCAAGTATCACCCGCCCCTTTGTGTTTGTTGGAGCATCTGCAATTTTTTTAAATCTAGTATGTGAGTTCCAAGGATATTGACAAATGACTAGCTGCTATCTCTAGATGTCTATGCAATTGGTACCATTTATTTTAACACCTTATATTTTAGGCTTTAGTTTAATTATGTTTAATTTCTACACAATACACATTTTTTTGTGCTATTATTTAATGTATCCCCCCATATCAGCGTAAAATATTAAAGTAATTTTATAATTACTTAGAAGTTGTTTATGCTTGTTATTTTGCCTATGCCTTGAAGTATCTTTGAAATATATATTTTTGTATTTTTATATTCAAAAAAATATCTTATTTACTTATAGAATTTATAATGAAATTTTGTTGTGATATATTTAATTCTTTAATTATAAAAATAAATGCTGTACAATCTTTATTCATATTTATACTATGAAGATAATTTAAACAAAATGTTATAAAAATTCAGTTTATAATAAGAGTATTTATTTTTTAATTTTATTTTAATGCGCAAAGTACATGATTTTTTTAAGGGTGCTACGATAAAAACTGACGAAGAAACCGGGAAGATAGTTATTGCTCGGGTCATGCACGGTGGAGCTGCGGATAGATCTGGTCTCATACATGCGGGAGACGAGGTTATCGAGGTAAACGGTATTAGCGTTGAAAACAAAACACCTGCTGATGTGCTGTCAATTTTGGTAAGTTGATTTTATAGATACCTCTTAGATAGTCTAGTCTAGTTAGATATATCTCATCTATTTATCTAAGTCTATCTATCTGAAGTTGATGTGAAACGTATTTGTGCGTCTTGGAGGTAAAATCGATTCGAATGTCGTGACGTTAAAAACATGACGATGTCATATGCTTTTTTTGCATTTTTCGTTATATTATGTTTTGTATTAATAATATTTTTTTTTATAATAACATAGGTATTTCACATTTACTACACAACTACATTGATCTTGAGACCAATGTAAATTCCTTGATTTTTTATGGAAAAGCTAAAGAACGTTTGCGGACTCGTATTTTTTTATAGCGCGAAATCCGTGTAATGTGATAGGATTACATAAAAGCGGACATGCGACCGCATGTTAAGTAGTTGACATAGTGCTGTATAAATATAGAAGCAAAATATCGTTTCACATGTTGCAGAATGATTCTAAAATTAATTTAAAAAAAAAAACGGAAGAGGTTTTCCTTGACTAAAAAGTAAAGTATCAACCCTTAATGTCCCGCTGCTGGGCACGGGTATCCTCCTTGAAATAAGGCGAGGAGGGTAATGGGCCACAGTTCACCGATGCGCTGGTACGCCTGGCCGCGCATAAGAGGCAGAGTCCACCCACCGCTGAACCATTGTCGCTCACTTCCTTGACTAGTGAGCAAGTATTATTGACGCATCATAATCGTCGTGAACACAATCGAGGGTCTCATGTTCAGGTTCACGGATAAATTTAGAGAAACCCATTTAAAGACACAATAGGAGTCAGCATCGAACCCGGTTCATCAAAACAAAGGTTGGAAAACCCTGCTCTAGACCATCGTCCCTCGTACTATAAGTAAAATCAATTATATATAATTCCAGTGTCACGATGTTTGTCCGGGATGAACTCCGAAACTACTGAACCGATTTTAATGTTTTTTCTTTAAAAATGTTATGTATGTTGCTTTCTCCAACTTAAAAGATAGGATAGTTTATTTCTCGAAAGTAGGAACAAAAAACTGCTACATTACCAAATCTTTTTGACAGAACGAAGTCTCGGGTCCGCTAGTATCTTATAAAACATAAGCCTATAACAAGGCGCGAGTCTTAAGAAGGTCGGTAAACCTCTTTATGACACCATGTTCCATATCCAAGAATAATCCTTTTAACAAGACTTAACCAATTACACACATTTGCATTTTTACAGGCGTCTTTTATTGAGTACTTGACGATTCTGTACTTAACTAAATAAACTTTTTTTTTTTTTAATTAAATAAAAATTTACTACATACTCAAAATATTAATACACTAGCTGTTGCCCGCAGCTTCGCCTGCGTTAACTAAGATTTACAACGGGATCTTAGTACGCGAAATAACATTTTTTACACCTTGTGTCCGAAAAACCAAAATATCTTACGGAACCCTATTTTTTATCAGAATAAAATTTAGCCTATGTGACTCGTGGATAGTGTAGCTTCCGAATGGTGAAAGAATTTTTTAAATCGGTCCATTACTTTTTGAGCCTATTCATTACAAACATACAAAAATAGGTACAAATCTTTCCTCTTTATAATATTAGTGTAGATTAAACTTAAATTAATATAATTAATGAAATTCAACATTCGTAAGCCAACGCGTGCTACGTGTAGTATATAGCATAATATGTAGGATTGTGGCGCTGATTGGTCCTAAATTCTAGCGCAGCCAGTGGCAGAAAAGAGAACTAAGATCTGGGTTTATTATTGTGTATGCATCAATACTATGGAAAAGCCTATACCGTTGGGACTCCTTGTATCCATACTTCGTGGATTTACAGTTGCCTTGTGCTAGGCTTGATTAATTTGTATTGTTCCCGTGGGTCCAGAGGGACTGCTCAGTGCTTCTCATGTCTCTCCACCAGCAGCAACTCTGGACATAATTCGAAATCCGAAGGGATAAAATCTGAATTTTCGATGAATTTCATTTGATACTAATAATATAGAATATTTTTAATAAGTACACCAATATTTTTTAACAGCAAAATTCGGAAGGGACGATAACATTTAAACTGGTACCGTCGTTTGGGAAGGGCGGCAGTAGAGAAAGTAAAGTGAGGGTTCGAGCCTTGTTCAACTATAATCCGGCGGAGGATCCATATATACCCTGTAAGGAAGCAGGACTTAGTTTTCGTAAAGGCGATATACTGCATATAGTTTCCCAAGATGACGCTTATTGGTAATTATAATTTATTTTAGTACATTTATAAATAATAATAGCAACACCACGCGGTTACATTCGCGTACTTCCCATTCCCGTGGGAGTACGGGAGTAAAAACCTATATGTTATTCTGATATGTAAGCTATATTATTGTAAAGTTTCATCAAAATCCATTCAGTACTTCTTGCGTAAAAGATTAACAAACACATCCGTATATTGTTACAAAATTTCGCGCTTATTATATTGGCTGGATTGATTATGATTATTGATGCTATTTTGTTATGTTTTAGATTTGATTTCACCAAAGGTTTTGATTCGGGATAGCTGTTCTTATTTTTTACTAAACTTATGCCCGAATACTCAACGCAACTAAAATTTGGGAGCTCCTTACATTTTGATGACATACGGCCATGGCTCAGCAGTGGATGGATAGAGGCTGATGATAATGATAGTAATAATAATAATAACGTTTATTTGTCTCACAATATGCCTATGTTCAGCAGTGGACGGATAAAGGCTGATGATGATGATGACGTTTCACAATGGATTATAATATGACATGAACCACTGTGAGAGGCGGAATCTGTACTAGGACAACTCGTGTCACAGTATTCCGACCCTCCACTCGACACCACGATGATAATGTTAGTTTTATTTATCTGATTCGCATTTTAATAAAGATAGAAGATTAGCTGTTGTAGGTTTCGAAGGTGGCAGCAAGGCGTGGCGCTTACTAGGGATCTGCTAAATAATTTACTCTTGAATAAAATTAAATGAATGAATAAATGAATGAATTTACTCTTTTATATTTTCAGGTGGCAGGCTCGTCGCGAATGTGATAGGATAATGAGAGCGGGATTAATACCTTCGAGAGCCCTACAAGAAGGTCGTATACTGCACGACAGACAAACAGATCCACAAACATTAGATGGTTTGTATACTTGTTAATATTTTAAAATCATAACCTCGTACGGCAAGAATCAAACACGGTAAAGATTGTTGATCGGTTACTCAATCAATGATGCGGGTTCACCTTCCGATTGAGCTTAAAGGTCATCAGGCCTAAAAGTAGACTAGTAGTAAATTAGACCTTTCGAAAAAAAATGATGTGGATTGAATGGATTTGTATGAAATTGTGCACACGTAGAAATACTTTTAATCCATTTTTTTGTGTATTCTAATTTTTATCTAATAGATCTATGATAGGGCCGAGTTTACCGATTAGGTTTTGTGAACTTTCCCTAATATGTTAGACTAGTGGAAAGAAACGCAATGGAGACATCTATTGTCTCCCATGAAACAGCTTTGCTCTGATTCTATAAGAAGGGCGAGACAGGCATTTTTATTATTGGCATATTGATTTGCCTGGCCTAGTTTCAGGTAGTTCATTTTCATGCGAATTGCTGGCCTCTTACGATCATGTGGTCGGTCCTTACGAGTCTACACCAATCCAGACCGCGAAAACACCGGTAGCACTTCGCTATCGATAGATTGTTCGGGTTCCGCGCACGACCCACCTCTTCCGTCAGAGAGGGAGGGGAGGACTGGCCCTCCGACTAATAGTATAACTTCGCCCGATAATGACTCGTCGACCGTATCGGATTTGACTAGCCAAACTCCTACTCTCCTAAATAGCGCGCGCGATATACCGCGCCTCCTGCAGGGCGTGGAGGGTAGCGTCCCCCTTTCGAATAATTTCTAGGTGAGCCTTCTGCTCACTTATCTACCGATTGAGATTAAAGATCATCAGGCCTAAAAGTCTAAACCTTTCGAAAAAAATCTATCCGCACGTAATAATTAAATAAAGGAGCAACACATATTATGTCCCACTGCTATGCACGGGTTTCCTCCTCGAAATCAGGCAGGGAGGGTAATAGGCCATAGTTTACCGATGCGCTGGCCCAATGCGGCTTGATGAACTTCACACACCTTTAAAGACGTAATCTCATGAGGCATGCAGGTATCCTCACGATGCTCTCCATCACCTATAAGCGAGCGATGGCCGTGTTTAGAGTGCACTTAGAAATTTAGAAAAACTTTGAAGGTATCACATGGGTTCAGGATCGAACCCGGATCCACTCGCTCAAGAGGCCGAACCCATCCGCACGTATTTCTACCTAATTAAAATAATACTAAAGCCTGGTTTGTTTTAACGTTTTTTCCCGTCCTTGTTCTCAGGTAAGCCCGCATTGTGTAGCCCCTCTACAGCTAATTCCGACTGTGCCACCAAAACGCCGTGTTCACCTACTCCTAACGCTACTGCACTTTTACCCTGTAAGTCTACGCCGAAAGTGAAGAAAATTATTTACGATATCAAGGAGAACGACGATTTTGATCGTGAAATGGTGCCTACCTATGAGGAAGTGGCGAGACTATACCCGAGGCCCGGCTTTGTCCGTCCAATCGTACTAGTTGGCGCCCCAGGAGTTGGTCGAAATGAACTACGTAGAAGACTGATAGCGACTGATCCAGAAAAATACGTCACTCCAGTGCCTTGTAAGTATCGTCTTGTAATTAAAATTAATCAGATTTTTACGGTTTATTAAGTTCCTTACATGTCCGGCGTTTTGGATAGTTTATAGAAACCATGGTCACAGTATCAAATGTGTCCAATAAAAATCAGTGAATTTTGCGTAAACATTAAAAAACAATATTGTCTTGTTTTTAAATGTCTCCACTTTTTGATGTGACAACATCTAATAACTCGATATTACGGACAGCATGCACGAAAAAGATGACGTCATGTAGCGTTCCGCCAGCGAGAGCGGGGAACGAACGAGAGATTGGCACGATCGGCTCGAGCGATCGACTCAATTCGGTTCGTGTTGCATGTAATAATTGACATTGTCACGTCAAACTACCGTCAGTAAATCGACTTTACAGGCAACCATTATTTTTTAAGTAATATTGTCCGTCATCTTCCACTTCCAAGTCGTTGATCATATTTTATTGAAATATACAGTTGCTTCGCCTGCGCTAACTTATAATTACAACCGTATCATGATTAATGATGATTATTTCTATAGTTTATATTACTCAGGATAGATTTAAAAAAAATATTTTATCCGTGTTTTGAGGCTGATAAACCGCTACAATATCATTAGAATACGGACGTAAATTTCGTTGTCAAGTGTCATGATAACTAAGTTCAGAAATTAGGCAGTTATGTATCGCAAAGAACCTGGAGATACACTCCAGTTCGATTATTCTTTTTTGTCTTTTATTTTTTTAGGTTCATTCTTTCAAACTTTATCATATTATCACTATGGGTATTCAAAACAAAACAAAAGAACCGAGCAAATGCTCGGTCCGCGCGGCCCGGTCAAAACACATCGGCATGGTTCGCATTTAAAAAAAAATTACTATATCTCCTACTTTAATTAAAATATATTCATTGAATTTGCATGGTACACTATGCAAATTCAATGAATATTATACAAGGGAAAAAATTACCATAATTGTTTCCCCTTGTGTCACAAATAAATATCTATTATTATTTCTATTATTATTATTAATGAAACGTTACCAACTATAAAACGATTACATTATTATTAACGTATTTAAAACGATAAGGAGTGATACCGTGTTTGTGTAAATAAACTTTTAAATTTCCACTTTGAAATCGTCATTTTTTAAATTATAGATTGGATATAATTTGTTATCCTTAACACAGAATTCTACCATACATTTTGTTATATTATGTATGTATGTATCACATAGAGCTTGGGCAGCGTTTTCGTCGAAAGCTCTCAGATGGTGTTCTTGGACACCTCCAACAAACATCGTTATATTTTCGCCATGTATACAAAAACTAAGAACACGCGAAGAATAAGCATGTTCAAGTGGCAATGGGCTGGTCACGCACTCAGGAGAACGGATGGCCGATGAGCCATTAAGGTTCAAGAATGGAGGCCGCGTTTAGTTAGACGAAGTGTTGATCGGCCATTCTTCTTCTTCTTAGCGTGTCGATGGGTACCTAAATTTTATCCGCCCAGAACTCAGCCACGAGTATTCCATTCTCAGTATCCATCCATTAAGTCCTGCAATGTGTAGGTGGTAGGGCACGCAGGCCATGAGATGGTCCATTGTTTGTGGGACTGAATCACACATGCACTCTATATTGGCGGGGTCTGTGAATCCCCACCGAACACGGTTATCCTTGCTCCGACCGACTTGAGTTCAAGTTCTAATGAATTTTACAATATTAAGTTTTTTATATGCCTCAAGCTTCGGATAGTTCATAGCTACCATGGTTGCGACAGGACATCTCACTCGTCACTCGTTGCTGCAAATATTGACGCATTAAAATGAGTGAAATTCGCATAAACATATAGCTTGTGGAGTTTACACGTTCGTTGAATAGAAAATAGTATATTTCGTTACAAGTGCGGAAAGCCTGTATTAAAAAATATATTTTTTCAGGACTTTTAAAACAATGTATAATATTAGGACCAGCCATTAGTATACATGCTACTCATATCTTATTTTTATTATTTTTGTATATATAACTGATTTTTATTTTAAAAAAATCAATATTACAATGTAAGTTTCTACCTTAATTGTTTTTTTCAAAGCCATCAGTAGTGTACCAGTCTGCTACTTGCTTTGCGAAGTTTTTTTTGCGAAGACTACGAAGAAAAAAGACGGGACAGGAATTACTAGTAAACTTTCTTACGTCGTTCCTCAAAGAAAAGTAAGGAAGCAATTATTGACAATTTTCAGACGCCGCCACCTTAATTTCATTTCATTAAATTGCTTACAATTGGTTCAATCCTGACACCTGTGGTGGCTTGAAATGGGTCTTTTCCAAATTTCTACGTGGATATGAGACTATCGCTTGCTAAGTCTTTGAATGTGTGTGAAGTTCACGAACCCGCAATGTTCCGGCGCTTTACCGATGCGCTATATTCCAACTATGTCCCAACACCATCATCTGATTTCGAGGTGGTGACCCGTGCCCAGGGGGCCTAGCCAAAATGCCATTAAGAAAGCCTTAGCGAAGTTCGAAAATGATAAAATGTATAGGATGGACCACGTGACTAAGCGCGGCCTTATGTCAATCCCATACATTTTATCATTTTCGAACTTCGCTAACGCTTTCTCAATGGCATTTTGGCTAGGCCCCCTGCAGTGGGGGATATAAGGGTTGACATTATTATTAAATAACTAACGCTTATCCGCTAGCGAGAAGACGTAAAATGTATGTGTCTGCTTTTCAATTTTTTGTCAAATACCATTGCTGCGCTTTGAATGAAATTATTATCGCAATGCCAACAGCATTGCACCACCCATTTGGTTTGAAGGACATTGATGTCTGTGGTTAAAATTTATCACATTTTTTTAATACCCGAATTATATTAAAATGAATTTATTAATATAACTACGCTAGCGCTAAAAGTTTCTAAAATGTATGTGTTTATAAATTTGCGAATGCTGTACTGTGCTGTGCTTTGGATATGAAAATTGTTTTTTATTACATATGCGAAGTTATAACGTATGTCAATACAACATGAATTGATATTAATATGTTCTATTAAAATTATTTGATGTTCATATTTGCAATTGTGTGATTTTAAAGCGAAGTGAGAAAATTTACGTTATATACAGGCGTTATGATCTATGCACCTAAGCGATTTCCACTTAAAACTCGCTTATGACTATTGAAGTTTTATGGCTATTTTTAATTAAATTTACTTATTACAATATTTTTTTCTGATATCAATTTTCTGCTAATAATCTATACTAATATTATAAAGACTAAAGTTTTTCACGATCACTGTTTGTATTCTTTCACCATTCGAATGCTACATTATCACTGATATATATATAATAATATAGATAATATCTATGAATATTATATTATATGAAATCCTACTAAAACTACAATAACATTACCCAAGGTGTAAAAAAAATGCTTATGAAATATCTTTCATCGCATGCGCTACGAAAACTATTGATGATACAACAAACAATATTCTACAATATTAAAGAACATATAAATATCTACAAGAAATGTCGCAATAGCTTGTATCTAACTAATGTAGTTATAAAATTTAATAGAAATTTCTACCAAAATCAGACCAAGCTATTAATATTTTTGCCTTAAGGTGGTTCGTCTCGGTTACCGACCTCTCTTTTCTCGCTAGATGACGCTACTTATGCAAAACAAGGGTTTTATTTATTTTACAAATAAACCTTTGCATTTAGATGCTTAAAATTTATATTCGCGAACTATTTATCAATTAGGCTTAATATATTTTATATAATATTTTAGTTTATCAAAGGAAAATCATTCAAGAATGTCGATTGAAAGTTGGTGTATAATATTTTGAACTAAACACTCACACTAACATATTGTATTCTTATGATTATTCTAACCGCTAATTTCATCAAAACAATAACATAAGTAATGGCCTAACATGTAAATGCCACGAACGTGCAATCACTAGGTACGTGGTTCAAATCTCCTCCAGATAAGTTTATCTTTTTGTTTTTTTATTTATAATAAATTTTTTTATTATTTTATATTATTTATAATTGTATAGCTATTTACTATCTTATATCTCATTTTACTATCTTTATAAAAAAAGTAAAGCAAAGTATCAACCCTTATATGTCCCACTGCTGGGCACGGGTCTCCTTCCTCGAAATCAGGCGAGCAGGGTAATGTGCCAATACTTCACCGCGCTGGCCCAGTGCGGGTTGGTGAACTTCAAATACCTTCAAAGACTTTCGATCTCATCAGGCATGCAGGTTTCCTCACGATGTTTTCCTTCACCGGTGAGCGAACGATGGTCTCGTGTGCACTTAGAAATTTAGAAAAACCCATTTCAAGGCACACACGGACGGGTCAGGATCGAACCCGGAACCCCTCGCGTAAGAGGCCGAGTCCGTCCACCACTGGACTACCGTCGCTCTATCTTTATAAAATATGTGGTATTTTTGAATAAAACAATATTTTTACACATGTCTTTTATTTTTATTTTTTTTCACTAAATACATAGGTATTCAATTTTATCACCCTTCTTGAGCTTCAAGCAAGACCACCGACAGGCGCAGATCCTTAAAAAAAAGGAAATCTTAAACATATGTACGAGGGGCGATCAAAAAGTAATGATAATGAGTATAATAAAACAACGATTCTAATTTAAATTTAATTTATTTTTCTACGTAGTCTCCTAACAAGTCGATACATTTAGTCCAACGTTTCTCTAAACCTAAAATACCCTTTAAAAAAAATATTTATCAGAGCTCTCCCAAAATGCCTCTACAGCAGCCATCACCTCGCTATCATCAAAAGTAGCTTCTTTATGGTAAATTGGTACCTGTCTCTCATAAGTTTTGACACTGTATTTTAAAAATAATAAGAAGATTAAAATATTTACGTAAAAGGAATAACGATTATTTTAGGTAGGTATCTAAGGAAAATCCCCCGTGGGAACTCGTGGAGGAGGTTCTGGCCGAGACATACTCCTACATCTCGGGTAGAGGTGTTTGGGCTTGACCCCTTCGCTAGACGGATTCCTACGGGTCCGCCGGCTAGGGCAGGAAGCCTTAATGCTGGGGAGGTGGGGGGAGGACCTGGTGAGTCAGCCGTATGGCCAACGCCTAACGGCTGCTCTACGCCCGGTCCTTGAGCGGTGGATGCGCCGTAAGCGCAAGCCCCTTACCTTCCATCTGACGCAGGTTCTCACCAGGCACGGATGCTTCGTTGATTTCTTGTGTCGGACGGCCCACAGGGAGCCGACGACTGAATGTCATGATTGTGGCGCGGCGGTGGACTCTGCCCAGCACACCCTCGAGGTGTTCCCGAGATGGGCGGTGCTACGTCATGATGTGACGTCTGTCATCGGAGGGGACTTGTCTTGGCGAGCGTCATCACCGTGATGCTTGGCTCTGACGAGTCCTGGACGGCAATGGCCTCTTTCTGCGAGACAGTGATGTCCCAGAAGGAGGCCGACGAACGGGTGAGAGAGGACGAACCCGTAGACGACGAACAGGGGTGCGTTGGAGGCGCTATTTAATGCGCCTTCAATAAAGCCCCTGTGCTCGTGTCGGGCTCGGGATGGAAACCCGGGCCCAGCTTAAGACACGGCGTCGTGAGGACTGCCAAGTCGTAGCCGGGCAGTTCCCTACTGTGGAGAATCTGGTCTTTGCCGGGATCAGTCTGTCGCTGAGGGTATCCCGTCGCCTGCACAGATCCGGGTCCCTCAAATATAGCGGCTGAAGGCTCACGTAGCGGTTTTAGTGGGGTAGGGCACCCAAATGCGAGTCCCCACACACGCCAGCGCGCCTACCCAGGCCCTGGTATGGTCGTAAATGATTTCCGCTGGGCCATCAAAAAAAAAAAAATTATATATATATCTAAGGAAATTATAATATAACCTTGGAGTTTTTGCATTATCACTTTAAAATGTTTCATTCTTCTTTGATTTTTTACGCCATACATCTTCACGACTGAAAATTTATGCAACTTTTGTAATACAAACATAATTCGGTCAGAGCCTCAGAGGGAGGCAATAATTATTGAAACACTATGATGGCGCTTTAGTTGAGCCGTAGGTATCTCTTTTTCTGCTTTTTCTTGGACCTGAATCTTTATGTTTTATGTAATTCGCAATTGATGTCGGATTCATGGTGCTGGTACACGCTATTTTCACAAGCTTTTGTATAAGTTTTCTCCGCGAACTCTAGCTACTCGAAACTAAAATAGGTCAAAACCCAAATAATACAAGTTTTTGTTTATATTAAATTTCAAAACCACAATTAATTACGTATGTAAGTAAATAAACAAAACTGGGAATGACATTCGACAAATTAGATTGACATTTGTTTGATAGCCACCAGCAATAATCATAGGTGTCAGTGATACCACTTTACTGGGTACATTTTTCACTAATTTCGCCACTGCTCTACAATACAATATTCAGCAAACAATAATTATGCTTTTGGTAAAGACAGATTTAATGCCGCTCTTATCTGTTTTAAATATAACTAGAATAAATAAGACAGCCAAGCATAGGCCGTCAACAAGGTATAGAATAAAGAAAACAAATTATCGAATTATCTTTTAGCACGTTCATAATTACCCATGAATATTAGAGTTGTTTTACTGTTGTTTTATATTATTTTACAAAGTTAAAAATAAAATTTAATATAAATATATATAAATCAAATTATTTATAAAGCGTATTAAACTCTTACTCGATACACAATTATTTTACAGATTACCAAAGTATCATGTATGATAATTGAAAAAATAATGTGATTTCGATATTACTAAAGTTTACTCAGTAGTTTTGGAAAAATCTCAATTTTTAAGGGAGACACCCTCATCTGGCAATACTTTTGACAAAACTGCAAAGTATAAAAATAAGGTCTCTGATCGCGAGAATACGCAAGCATAAGATCGGCAACGTTGCATGCAGTTCTTGATCAAGTCGGCAACGTCGCAAATTCGTGTATAGTTACACATTAGAGACTACACACACATGCGTAATTTATAAGATTTTTCATCGTCTGATATAATATCTCTGAGATTATAAATATGGAATTTTATTGATTTTGCGAAAATAAGTATCCCAAAGTAATTCCCTACGCAAATATCGAGGCATATCTCCTAATATTTAGCGTGTGAATGCCGATTTATTTTTGTATGAAAAACGAACCACCTTAATCCTTAGCTAAATGAATGATTTCTCAAGCAAGGCGTTTTAAATACATTTAAATTACTTTTTAGTTTAATAAAATCGGACATACGATTCGAAAGATATTATACTAGTCCATTGAAATGTTACATTTTTTAGGCCTAACCTTGCGTTTTTTACAGGACGCATTTTTTTTTATGTGTAGAGGGGGTTTTTGGGGTTTGTGTTTTGTTTGTTTTTTGTTTGTGGGGTTGCCACCCTTGTCCCATGGCCGCCATTTTGAATTGAAATTGTTTTTACGATATATCTCTTAAAATAATTATCTGATTAAAAAAAATTGCAGATATTTTTTGTTCCAAATTAAAATCTCTTCAACTTTGGTTCAGTAACTTTTAGTCGTAGAACTATAAATAAAAAAGTTATAAGCGAAAATGTTCGGTTAATGTTACAGCTCGGTCTAGTAAAGATTTTGTGGACCAAAGTTGTAGAGATTTTAATTTGGAACAAGAAATATCTACAATTTTTTTTTAATCAGATAATTATTTTAATATCTATCATCTCGCTAAGATGCCGTTGTAAATCTTAGTTAACGCAGGCGAAGCTGCGGGAAGCGGCTAGTAACTATATAAGGTGAAGGTGTCAAAAATGAATTACCTGTTAATTAGACTTCATTTCATTAGGGCCTGTTTCACAACCTCCAGATAAGTGCCGGATAAGCTATCCACAACATATTTGACAGATACTCCATACTGTATCTGTCTATTCGGACATCTGTGAATAGTCTATTCGGCACTTATCTGGAGGTTGTGAAACACTGGCCCTAAAAATAGCCATGACATGATAGTTTAACGGTCTGTTTCACAAGGTACCAGTAAAGTACCCGATAGCTATATAACACATAAATTATTACTTGACAGATGAACGCTATATTTTGTCAATTGTGAAACAGAAACGTTTTCGTAATGTGGTAAATACATAAAGCAACACGGTAAATATGTTGCAATTGCTTAATTGGAACTTTATTCGGACATTGTCCGTCCCTAAGTCTAAAATTGCCGATTTGTACCTACTGAAAAATTAAAATACGATTTTTTTTTAATTTAACATATTGATTTAATCAAAATAATTAACATTATTATATTATACCTATTCATCGCTTCCATCTAATATTAAGGTTATTTATGCCTTTGCAATAAAACTCTGGTGATCTAGACTCGACAAACTATGTGAATTTCAGTTCCTGTAGAGTTAAAACGGTTTCTCGTGCTGAAGATCGATTCATGAGTCGGGTGCCGGTTCTGTTTCTATCATTGTTCGAAGTTCATTATACAGTATACATCAGCCGTTATTGTTTGACACCAGATCGGAGAAAGCTGTAGTTAGTAACACAATGCTGTATCCGAAACGTAAGGCATATAAAAAACTTAAACCGCGATAAAATTCGTTAAAGTTGTTTTATTGTAATGTGTGAAATTCGGTTAAATATAAAAACAAAATAATATACTGTGTTTAACGCTATCAAAACATGTCCGCGGCAAAATGCAATTTGTAGCTTACATAAATTAAAATTATTATAAAAAAATGAAATTGTACTTTTAATAAGAGGTCCTCCTTCTGCAAACTAAATTTGATTTTTTTGGCGTATAACGTACAGGCAACTGACGCTTGTACCTTTGGCAGAGGGGTACCGTCTGCAATGGCTACTTGATGTATTTATTATTTCGAGATACCAAATTATGTAGTTATGACGAAAATATAAATAAACTTCAAATTTTGTACAATTTTGATATTTAAAAAAAATTATAGCACCAACATTGGTTATGTTGCATTATTTTTTAATTTAAGTACACAGATTTATAAGTTATAGTAAAATATATAATGACTAACAAAATATTACCTGTAATAAATGAAACTACACTTAATGTTAATAATTTTCATGTCGATTTCTAAATCATTAAATTATATTTTATCATAATATGTTTTAAAACTATTCTTCATATTAAAAAAAAAAAAAACGTATTATTCTAAGACAATTATGATTTTAAATTCTCTAATGCAAACTATTAAACGTAAATTAGGTTTCGTAAATATTAAAAGAAAATATTCTTTTTTACACATGTTTATGAGATGTAACGATGATTTATATTAATAAATTGAAAACAGCGAAACCCGTTTAATACGAATTCATCGGGACCAAAAGTGCGTCTTAAGCGTAAACTAAAGTGGAAATAAAATCTAACATTACTAATTCTTTTATTTTATCTCGTTAGTTTTATATTACCAGGTAATGTCACATTAAAGTTATGTCTATAATATAATAGTATATTTATAATTACGTTACGTGCCTAGGTGATTGGCAAAATCGGCGTAGATTCCTCTTCCACGTTGACGCCATTAGCCCTTTCTATGTTTTTTATGACGCAGTATCGCGGGTTCTTCTACCGATACAATGTCAATGCCGTTTTTTCTGAAACGTGATCTCTTGAAACAAAATCGTATGGTACGCGTGCAGTAAACCTTTTTAACGTCCGTGCGAACAGATACACTGATGCCCGAATACTCAAACGCCAATCAATCCTGTAACTTAGCTGAGGACCTCCTACGATTAAACGTCTCCTAATTTTAAATGGTATACACAAACGTCACTCAAGTAATTTGAGGGATGATTAGCTGAGCAGCAGTGATACCAACCACAAAAAACTAAAAAACAACAACTCGCCAAAAAAAAAATAGTAGAAACAGTAGGTTTAGAAAAAATGCCGATTTCATACGTTTGTTCATATAGTCATAATATAGTTATAAAAATCGATAATATCGGGAATTTTTGGTTTTGGTCAAAATCGTCATTTCATAACATTTGCCATTGTCTACATTGTTCCGTTATATTACTTAGAGAAATCTTTGAGAAGAAATAATGAAGAAAAATATTATACAGGGTTTTCCAATAAGAGGGGTTATTTTGATATTCAAATAAAAATACATTTTTTTAAATTTAAATGATCTGATGTTTATTTCATTATAAAGAGGAAGGTATGCCGTTAATAATGGACAATAACATCAGGCGATTGACCAACCCGACCAGGCTTACAGGACCATATTCTTTTCATGAATTCCATAACGGAATCGCAAAGTGACTGCGTCTTTGAGGTCTTGAATCGACACTGGCTGTTAGCGTAGACCTTATATTTCACGTGGCCTCAAAGTAAGAAGTCGCAAGGTGTTAAGATACAAGATATCGGTGGCCAATTGTGATCACCTCTTCGAGAGATAACACCGTCCGGAATTTTTTCCCGTAAAAGATAAATGTTTTTGTTTCTTGTATGGAACGTAGGGCCGTTTTGTTGAAAGTAAACGTTGTCCAGATCAATACCATCCAATTCCTTCCTTTGTGGAATGCCTAATTCCAAAGAACGATGAGTAATGGACAAGCCTGACTTTTCTTCAACACTTGCTACAGCAGCAATATTCTCGGCTGTTTTACAGCGACGGGCATGGATTTAATTCTTAAAACCACTAAGTTGTCCCAACAGCTCAAATTTTTCCACCAATTTCTGTATTGCGGTCTGACAAGGCTCTTCACGACGACTCAAAATTTTTTTTTTAGTTCGAGAATGTTTTAATTTTAAGCGTATATCGTTCTATTCTTATTAATGGCGTAGTTTCTTCTTGTCAAATGTTTAAAAAGTACAGCTTGAAAAGCAACCTCTACCAGAATAGTAGGGTAATCATATAATAACACCTCTTATTGGAAAACCCTATATAACGCTGAAGAATGGTAGTTGAAAAATACAGTAAAAATTAGGAATGAAACAGAAAACAGGGGCATCAATATGAAAACAGCAGATCTACTGTTAAAACAGTAGGGTTGGTAACACTGCTGAGCAGCTTATTTTTTTTTAAATTTTGTTCCTGTCGGAACAGGCTCAAACTAGAGGCAATACTGCCATGTCTGTCGTAAATAAAAATAGTCTGTAATATGAAGAAACGCCGGGAAACGCTAAGGAACACGGTTTCACCCTTCACTTCCCCATCAATCAACTATCACTTCCGACTTCACGATCCAGAACAGTCCACAATATTCGCCAACCAATCACATTATAATTTATGGATTAAGTTTTTTAAACAAAAAAGAAATATGGTGTCGTGGGACACCAGGTAGGAACGAAGTTCCTTCGGCTAAAAAGAAAGGTATTATACACTACTCCCTTGTGTATGCGACTCTCTGTCTCATTTAACGCTTTTTATTCCACGCACTTTTTCTTACGGTTTTACTATCACATTTTTTTTTAGTTCGGTCGCGCAGCAAAATCCCTATCCCCTCCAAGCCTGCCGTAAGGAACTTCTTTCCAAAACTTTAGGAAACCGACAGAATAGTCCTATATAGAAAATCTCCAGAACAGTTTTTCGCTGTATTTGCCAACCATTTACAATATTAAAATCAGTAAAGCACAACCTCGTGCTCCGACAAATCCCGCCGCACTCTTTTGTAAAATTTTATAAATACGTTGGACGTTTCTTTTGACAACCAAAACTCGTTAAATTGTGTTTCTGTAAGAGTACTAGTAGTATAACTAGCACCAAGGTTGCTTGTTCTAATAGCGTGGGACAAATTCAAATTTGCTATCTACTTACAAAATAATTAATTATCAACACATAGGTATTTAGGCTTGTTGGAATGGGGAGAGATCTCCACGTGGAGAACGAATTGGTTGAAGACTTTCTTGGTTTTGCGGTATAGAGGACGTGAGAATATGTTTTAGCGTCCTGAATTCTTTCCTCCTATCAGATGGACAGCAGACCTTTAACTTCTTAACAAGTAGAACTAGGTGTTCCGAGTTTTGTACAGTTATGTTACTCACGACGAGATCTTTATCTATAAATATTTATTCAGAACCTATCCTAACCGATGACGATATTTATATACTTAAATTTATGGTAGGTATATTATATAAGTATCTAAAGGAAATAAGGCAGCGTTTTTAATGTGAGCATTAATGGCTTCTATTTTGCCGACTCTTACAATAATTATCCATAGTATATATATTACAAAAGTATGTGTCTCAGAAATACTTGAATTGTATGTTGAAAACAGCATGAAAATCCATTTAACAGTCTTGAGTTTATCGCGTACAACCGACAGATAGATATACCTATACGAGTAATTAATATCGTCATATTTTAGCTAATGTTACAAGTTTTCATAATGAAGCAATGAAACAAAATGACGGTGCTAATCATTATCATGATCATCATCACCGCCATCATCATCATCGTCGCCGCCATCATCATCATGATCACCACCACCACCATGATCATCATCAGCATCACTACCACCACGATCATCATCGTCATCATCAACATTATCACCACCACGATTATCATCATCACCATCATCATCATTTCTTGAAAACATCTCAAGTTCAAGTTGCTAGTCGTGCTGTTATTCACAAACTCGCGTACACCTCTGGCAAGTTTGCATAAGTTCGCAACCGGGAAAACCAACTCGGTGGTATTTTTAATATGTCCTGAGATCGTTAATATCGTTTTTTTAATAAGTCGGTGTCGTGTAAATCTTTGATTAATTCCTTCCACTGTCTATGGTCTCCGTTATCAGACCTGTAACGGCATTTAGTTTATGACCCATATTACCATATAGGTGCAAAGTTCTCATCGATATAAATGAGCTTTTACACACGAGCGGCATGTTGCCAACGGCAGGCGTCGACGGCCTGTTTGTCGGCGCTTGTCGCGCAGTTGTAGCGTGCCACGTCGGGAATTTTTTTCAGTCGGCAGCAAATAGAGTGCGCACGTGTCGTGATTTTGTAAAATGAGTTGCAGTGACGAAATAGATGTTGAATTGGTAATTAAATCAAAGTCAATCCTCACTAGATCTACAGGGAATAGAAATCATATAATTTTGCAAGTTGATTTATTTTCAATATTCATTAACATCACCCAAACACAAACTAACGTATGCGCGGACAATAGCTATTAAGAATTTATTTAAATATTAAAATAAAATGACTTACTCATAGAGCAAGAGCCCACGACGGCCAGACCTTCGTTATTTTATAAAAATTGAAAGTTTTTCAGTAACATATATAAAATTTAGCTTTTATACTACATGTAACGAAAGTATAATATTTGTAATTTATTAAAGTTTAGGGATATTTGGCAGGAGGTAGCAAATGTCATAAGTGTTTGGCATTGGATGACGAGATTTCTAAAGTTATCCAGAAGAAAATATAAAAAAAATATGAGCTTTATATTCTAACAAATTTATGTACTATTTTATGCAGCTTTACTACTTATTACATACTCCGGTTACCATAATCCAAACTCTATAGTCGCTGGTCGTTCTTACCTGTATAGGAGACATGTACAGAGAAATTTTCAACTTTTTTAAAATAACGGAGGTATGACCGTCGTGGGCTCTTAGACTATCAATGTAATAGCGAACCTTTGCTCAGTTAAATTGCTTTTCCGCATTATGGTATCACGGCGAGATATTGAACTTAATAGATATTTGTCAAAGGAGCAATGGACTTTCGGGGATAATTGAAAAACTTTTACTCGTTTTTTCGTAAAGTGGATTCAGAGTAAAAATTACCATCTTGATTCCTATTGATTAATGTTTCTTGAACCCACAATAACGTGTTTTTATTTTTCGTTTTTGTAATAAAAAGTAGTTTTCAAAAAATTAATATCACTGATTCACGGCTGTCCTCTGAGAGAAAAGGTAAAAAGGGGTTTGGGTAAATTTGTATGGAGGTTGGCTTGATTTTTTTTACGGTTACTGAAATCTTTACTGCTTCTCAAAAGTGCTATTGCTAATATATACGACAGCTAAAATAATTTTGGCGTAAGTAATATCGGAGCCGAGTAATTAGAGGTCAAAATGGTGCTATTCATATACGCGGGTACTGTATTGTTTATGCAGTATGCGGGGCGGCCGACGGACTCGGCTTCGTCGGTGCGACCGGTGGTGCTGCTGAACGAGGTAGGAAGGTTCTAGAAAAAGTTGTGGCTTTCCGGCTCGTTCAGCACCTCAGGGAGGGCCCGGAACTTGGACTCTCAGAGTCCCAATTTGGGTTCCGGGCACGCAGGTCTACGATCGACGCCCTCAAACGCTTGCGGGCGGTGAAGGGTGAGGCGGAACACAAGGGGGAGGTGGTGGTCGCAGTGTCGCTGGACATCGCGAACGCCTTCAACAGTCACGCACAGTGTGATACGGGAGGCACCGGCCTACTTCGGAGTGCCTCCCTATCTCAGGAGACTGTTGGACGTGTACCTCTTCGAAAGGAGGGTAGCCTACGTGAACCTATGTGGGTCCGTAGAGTGATGGCTAGTCGGCTGCGGTGTACCACAGGGATCAGTGCCAGGTCAATATATATATATATATATATATATATATATATATATATATATATATATACGAAGTGTAACAATCCAGTGATTGTTACACTTCGTTTCTGAAACCCTGGTAACTGGTACTTAGCCTCAGCAGCAACTAAATCATATTCATACTGAATGCGGGCAATGACACTTCTTGCTAGCTCATCAGAACGAGTCTGAGCTTCTGATGGTTTTCTTGAAGTCAAGGGTTGAAACTTGAGACACTCTTCGTCGAAGATGCTGCACTTTTTTCATTTCAGCCGTTTTATTTCCTTCATTGCAACAAGGGTACAGGACAAACGGTATTTCTTGAAACAAAAAGACGATTCATTACCTCGTCGTTTAGTACGAGAAGGACTAATCCCAGATGTGGTAGCTATCTCCGCCTCACGCTGTCTTTTAGCTATAATTCACTAACACGTCTATTCACTACGAAAAACCGTTCAAAACTCATTGTAGATAGCTCATTTACTAGAGCTATGTCTTTCGGGAAAAGCAGGTATACGCTGGTTTCTTTTGGTACTCGCATCCAGCAAAGATCGGCTACTGCGGAGATCGTCTTCCCACCTGATTACTGGCCGACTAACACTTCGTCTAAGTAAACGCGGCCTTCACTCTTGAACCTTAATGGCCCATCGTCCATCCGTTCTCTTGAGTGCGTGACCAGGCCATTGCCACTCCATATATTTCCACTCTTACTATACTTCAAACTCCATTATACTTTGCGTGATATCGATAATTTTAGTTCTATGGTGGAGGACTTCGTTTCGAATCCTACCTGTCAAAGAAACACCCTGCACCCAGCTTCGTAGCGCGTTGAGCTACGACAAACTTTCCGAACAGTCATAAATTAAAAGGCCACGTTTCGGTCCCGTAGGTCATAACGGGGACAACGCATTAGTTGAAGACTTTCGTCTTCAAACTGTTGGCATGATTTTTTTTTTCCGCAGTTACTTAGTGCCACCGTTATCTTACAGTTATTTCTTATTATGGTTTAAAAAATGAGAAAATTGTTTCCAAGATTTTCCAATCTAAATATATATCTTTAATCTAAATCTAATCTATAATCAAAAAATGTAATCCATTTAGAGACCACGGTAACAAATCTGTGGTTACTAGGTGGTGGTAGCTTTACTAGAAGCTTAAAGTAGAAGCTTCTAGAGCCATTTATTGCGTCGTTAGCTAGACACCTACACGTGATTGATTTTAACTTGGAAACAGCCATGTTTATGGATCAATATCAAACGACTTATGTATTTTGAAGTACGCAGTCGCGAGCTACAGGTACCGGGAAAATGGACCCGCACTGAGCCCGGGATACTGCGGGCGCCATTTTCTTGTATAGTCAGGACCAAATATTACATGCACGATCTATTTATACTCGTACTATTATAGTTATACCTATATACTTTTATATACTTTTCATCCCTTTTTGATATTAATATTCCAAAATTGGATTAAAATAAATGACCTGGCGTGAACATGGTTGCTGTTGAATAAACGTAAGAAAACAATTGTATTTTCCTATACCAGTTCTTTAAAAAACATGACGATAGGTATAGACCAAGATCCTAGGGCTACCAGATGTCATGTATTTTCTGACGGACGATATGTGGACCATTGAGTAGTTTTATTGATTGATCAGTCGAATGTAGGCTATTTTTGCGTAGAAACTACGTGAAACACACTGAAAGCACATGAGTACCTCGTTAACAACGTTGTACGTTAAGGCAGCAGGCGGACGAGCCTTTAACTGGTCACGTTTGATATCAAGGTCAGCTTTATGCTGATCCTCGAACTCGTGGACTTTGTTGTCAACAATACTGCGCCATTGTGCTGCCAAATATCCATAACCAACTTAGTAGTAGTAGCTTGGTCAATCGGTCAATTTCCAGGTATCAGGTGATCGAGGTACATACAACAAGGTACAACACAAGTAATCAATGTTATATTGCTTACTTCACGTAAATTTTCGTGCCTGATTTTCATGTATGTTTTACACAATATCGTTAAAATTAAGTCGTCACTACTCCCAGACACTAGTCGACCATTTTGCTTAGCAGACGCTCTAAACCTCCCAAAATAATTAGGTAACTTCACCTATCACTACATAGTATAAAACAAAGTCGCTCTTTCTGTCCCTATATCCCTTTGTACGCTTAAATCTTTAAAACTAAACGGATTTTGATGCGGTTTTTAAAATGGAAAGTTCAATTAAAGAGGAAGGTTTATGTATATAATTTATAAGGTTTTGATATACATTAGCTAAGATATAACAATAATTGTTGGAGAGGTCGGAAAAAAATAGGCCGTCTGGGAGTTTCCAACGAAAACGCTGCCTAAACCCTTTGAGATATAACAAAATAATGTATGGTGGAATTGTGTATCTTGAATAGGTCTACAATAAAGTCCGCGATGGCATATGTCTATCTCTTAGGGATATCATACTATATCCATTCAATACTTTAAATAATAAAAAAAACCGAAAACCGACTTCAAAACTATTCCTTAATTAATGTACAACTAAAAATTTTATTTTGTACTTTTTAGTTTTAAGTTTATACGTAAGTAATATAGTTTTTATTTTTTCTTGCAAAATTTTTGGCGCTCCCGATCTGTGTTGGATGCTAGTGGTAAGGGACCTGTCGTCTTAGCGTTTATTGAGGGAACCTATTTTCAGCCGTGGACGGATGAAAGTTGATGATGATGACCACACAATACTTTGATGCTTTCCAAAGTATCCTATTCAGTGGTTTTTGTTCATATTATTCATATTACATCGACAAGTGATAAAATGAGAAAATCGTCTGGGTATAAAAAACCAACCAAATAAGCATTATTGAAATAACTTAAAAACCGCTGATCAGATGTCGATCAAATTAATATGGGACCAATTCGAAAACATAAGCTTTCAAACAAAACAAGAATCACCAAAATTCATTCCCAAACAGCGGAGTTATCGTGTAACAAACATACAAAAAAAAAACATACAGACGAATTGATAACCTCCTTTTTTTGAAGTCGGTTAAAAATAGGCAATTATGACGCGATAATTTGAAAGTTATTTACACAAACACGGTATTAATCCTTATCATTTTAAATCACGTAATTAGTTTGAGCACTTTATGAAGATTATTTTTCCCTTTTACATCATGCAAATTAAATGAATACTTTAAAATCAAAATAATAGGCAAGAAAATAAATCGTGTTGCCGTGTATTGAACGGGCGGTTGTCTGGTGTCTCAGGCCGTAGTGTATCTGGGTCAATCAACTATTCTTTGTAAAAACCTTGTCCCTACCCATAATATATTTATATGACTCACAAAATAAATCATTTACCAAATTTCATATCATAAACAGTTTTTAGAATACACAGTGTTGATATTAAACGCAATTTCATTATCATGATTCAATTACTTTTAATTATTTTAATGGTAACTTAGTTGACAAAATCTCGTTCCCATACAAATAATTGCTGTCCTCATGACTAGTTCAATTATTCATTGACGCATTATTTTAAAATGTTGTATGAAAACGCATTAATTTCCATTTTTTATTACAATCTATAATACTTTCTTAACCTGTTTACATGTTTTCCAAATTTTTAATGTTTAATTTTACTATTAAAAAAAAAATAACAAACTGTGTCCCTAAATTTCTTTCAAAACTGCTGTCCACTAAGTTGTAGCCTTTGAAAGTTCTGAAATAAAAACATGGTTGGCCATAGTAATCCTAAACGTATCAATGAACGTCAGAGGATGATGCAATAGCATTTCACCATTTTGTTTGCGCGGTTACCTCGCGTTAGAACCACTCAAGTCGTTCAAGGAAGAAGGTGTGTTAATTGAGTGTCTCCTAAGTTCTCATTCAAAAAGTGGTTAATATACATTATTTTTATTTGTAAATACTTGCATATTGTTTTGATTATGTCTTATTTACAATACTAGAAAGCATTTTCGTGTTTATTGAACAAGACAGTGAGTACGCTGGTATAACCTATAAAATGTCTCTTAAGTTACCGGTCACTTACGTTACTTTGATGGTAACATAAGAGACATCGTGATAACTTAAGAGACTTTTTAGAGGAGTTAGAAAAATTATTAATGTTTTTGACATGCTGGTGAATGTCCGGTATTTATTTTCATCATACAATTTCGGTCATATATTAGTAAATGATGACGTGTGAATATGGCGAAGCTTCCTAAATGCTGCCCATCTTAATTGAATCCTCCTATCGGCTCCCCTCTCGAAGTTATGTCGACCTAGTTGCAAAGTATGCCCAAGGTAGACATACTCTTGCACGACTTCGAGAGTTTTGCCATCGACGTTAACTGGCCTTGGGAGAACGTGCTCATTGAACATGACTTTCGTCTTGTCCATCCTAATTCATTATAAATTTCATCCTAAGGCCCACCCGTCGGGAGAATTCATTTAGACTATGCAGCATCTCCTGCAAACCCTCTAGCGACTCGGCCAATATAACGATATCCTCGGCGAAACGAAGGTGTAAGAGATACTCGCCAATAATATTTATGCAACATTCTGCTCAGTTTAAAGTCTTGAAGACGTCCTCCAAAGCATTTGTGAACAGTTTCGGGGAAAGAACATCTCCCTGTCGCACTCCTCGATGCAGTTGGATTGGTCTTGTTTGACTTCCCGGAATCAGAACTGACATAAAAGCGGCTTCGTATAATCCTCTCATCACTTCGAGTATCGCCAATCGACCTGACATCGCTGCAGAGCTTCCAGAACAGCCCAGGTTTCAACATAGTCAAAAGCTTTCTTATTGTCTACAAAGGCAAGACACAGTGGCTGGTTGTACTCGTGGGTCTTCTGTACAACTTGCTTTATGGTGTGGATGTGGTCTATGGTGCTAAATCTTCTTCGAAACCCAGCCTGCTCCGGTGGCTGGAATCCATCGAGCTTTTTAGTGAGGCGGTTCGTCATGACCCTCGAGAACAGCTTGTATATATGGCTTAGAAATGAAAATATATAAATAATAAAAATGGCTTCTTAAAAAAACAGAACGACCTCGCTTCCCTGCTACTCCTTGAGGGAAATGCCCCGATAAACCACGAAATCAAAAATCTTTATCAACTCTCTTAAAACAAGTTCGCCACCTGCTTTAAGAAGTTCAGTCGTAATTCCGTCCTTCCTCGGTGCTCTTCCCCCTTTCAGCTGCTTAAGAGCCAGACTAACCTCATCCAAGCTGATGTTCGGAAGCTCGCCGGGGAGGTGTCGTGTTAGGCTGGCACGCGGATCGTTATTCCGGGGATCGGGTTGAGGAGCGTGAGACGCATACAATTTGCCATAGAAATCTTCGATCTCCGATAAAATCTCAGGCTTTGAAGAAATGGAAAGTGGTAAAGTCTATCTCATTTCTCGTCACAGCGCTGGGGCTTTGCCAGGTCCACTTTCTGTGGGGTTTCTTTTTAAAATACGAATTCATTAAAAAGAGCCCCTATTTCTCGAGAAAGTTGACTAGCATTTGCCCCCTGTGGTTACGACTGCCGACACCATGTGACCCTAAAAACGATTCGATACCTAATCGTACTCCTACTTTGGCATTGAAGTCCCCCATAACAACATTGAAGTGGGCCTTGGAGGTGTTGTGTAAGGCCCTGGAGATATCCTCGTAATCCGGTTGGTGCATATACTTGTATCACCTTGAGGCTGTATATCTTGGTAAGTTTGATTACGAGATATGCAACATCTCTTGGTAAGTTTGATTACGAGATATGCAACCCTACTCGACACACTTGAGACTTCGACAATGTTGTTGACAAGGGACTAGTGGACGAGGAATCCCATTTCACATTCAAGCATTTTTTACTTGTGAAGGTTCACGCTGGTAAGAATAAAACGTATACTTACGCAAGTCAAGCCTTAGGTGATATTGAAGATGATGGCGAGATTCAAGTTATGTTTCTTCGGGCTGAAAGTCTAAGTCGAAATTTCGATTAGGCTAAAAGATGTAGCGTATATTAAATTTCATGATATTATAAAGATTCTTTCTGAACCTAAAATACTTAATGATAAGGACCGAGTTTATTATGAGTTTGAAGACCCCTTAGATTTTTTTGAAAAGTGATTGTCTTGGTCTCATTATTAAACATTATGTTTAAATTAGTTAATGTTATTTAGTTCCTAGTTTTAGATAGTTTCTATTTTTAGTAAGTTTATTACATAAAGAATCTTAGAGAAACAGATAAGCTTCTTTAACGTTATGTTTCTCACTTTTGTATGTAAAAGCATTTAATTTCAAATATTCTGATAGTTAAACTCAAAAAATATATTTTTTTTATAATTTATATTAATAAATATTTTTTATTTTCTTTATAATTATTGTAATTTACCTGAACCGTTGTATTCAATATGTTGAAGTACCAAAGTAACTATTCCAGATAGTAACCTAAGAGAAATCTGTCTTTTATGTTACCCTGTTGTCCCTAAATATTGATTCCTAATATTACAAATAACTCAGATACTTTAATTCATGTGTTAGAAATTAAGGATGAATAACTCTTTCTATGCAGTAACAAGTAGATTATAGGCAACGCCGATCTTATAATTTCACCGGATTATTGATTTATTAAAAAAAATACTATGTAAAATAAGAATGAGTAACATAGGAGACACAATGTCGTGCTTTATTGTTCAGCATTTTCTTTTTGGGCCTTGTTATTTATATACATATGACAAGTTCTAGCGTAAATCTTTCTAACAAAGTCGTTTTATAAGATGTTTATAATATAATTTGAGTCTGCAAAAATATTTCTTTTCGGTAACATAGTGGACCAGATTTATGACATCGAGAGATAAAAACCTACATATAAGGCAGACAAATTATAAAACTGCACTGCCAACGACTGAATGACATGGATTAGTAAATATTCTAATAAAGTGGAAAGAAAACGTAAAAGAAATTCGCCTTTTTTTTTTAAATTATCTTTTTTAAAAATCCTGACAAAATGTACAAAGAATAGTTGATTGACCCATCTATCAACTCTGTATGGTGAAATATAATATAATAATAGTATCCTAAATATGCCCACAGAAAGTCTTGATGTTCAAGATAACTTATAGTATATCCATTTTAATACAAAAAATTAGTAATTATTAAAATCGAAAATGATCATCATCAGACATGATAAATCTGTAAATCTAAGTTCACGCGGGCGAAGCTGCGGGTAACAGCTAGTACTATTATAACTGATTTTCAATTATTATGTATTAGACAATATCGTTAGAAATAAGTAGTCAATACTTACAGACACTAGTCGGACATGTTACTTACCAGACGCCTTGAATCTCCGAAATTAGTTTAGTTTACCGTAAATTTGGTGCTCGATTCTCCGTAAATTCTGATGCTCGATTTTTATCTATTTTCTCCAGATAACTATATATTTTAAACATTTTGTGAAGAAGATTGACCGAACCAATGGGCTGATCATGCTCTAAACTAAATTTTAGTAGCTATGTGGGTGGAGCATTATATAAGCGCATCTCTCTCGTATTACTAAATTAATTCAGCTTAAATATTTTCAATCAATCTATTTTCAATATCGTAAATTGATTATTAAAAAAATTGGAGTATTTAAGAAAATGGATCAAATTGCATTCGAAGCTTCCATACATACTAGTATTTATGTTAACGAACTGAAGTCATCAAAGCCCTAACGGAATGGAGTCATAATCAATCATCAAAATACTACGTAAAGTAGTATGCCACTCCTACCTCACCTTGTGGCCGCTTAGCATACATGAAGGGAATTATTTAGCTGCCAGTACTTTAACAAAATCAATATTCACGCAGCCTTATTGCGCATTCGACCCCTGACTACGTGGAAAAATCCACTCGGGGCGAATCAATATCAGTACGCAGGCGCGCTGGTCCGTAGCAACTATATCTGGCCCGGGCAGCCCGAGTCCAAGCTCATTTTTAGTTTAGCCTCCAATCGTTTCAGTTATGTTTCCGCAATTTATCATCCTCAATCCTATCTTTAATTTTAACCCTCATGAGTTGTACGTTATTATTCATAATTTTCTGTCTCAGATACCTCTCGGGCGCAAAAACCTAGTGAGCAGAGTGGTAAAGAATATGTGTTTGTCACGCGTGAAAAAATGGAGCAGGACATATCTGATGGGAAGTTTATCGAGCATGGCGAGTACAAAGGGAATCTTTATGGAACATCAGCTGAAAGCGTTGAAACTATAGTGAATTCAGGTAAATAGTAATATGTACATAAGTTTTTATTTTATTTTAATTTTAAATAAAATATGTTTTTTTACATAATTATAAATTTATATTGAATTTAAACAATAAGCATCAGATATTAATACAGCAATATGTTTCAGGGCGAGTTTGTGTGTTGAGTCCTCACTGGCAAGCTCTGAAAATGTTGCGAACGCCACGGTTACGCCCTTACATCGTGTTCATCAAACCGCCGCCGATAGAGAAATTGATTGACACCAGAACAGCTGCTAACGCTCGTTCGACGTTCGACAAGGAGTCGTCCAGAGCGTTTACGGTAAGTGCGTAGTATTATTGCGTTAGGTTTGGGTGTGGCCGAATGCTAAGCGAGATACTTGGCATGGCAGTGGACGAATACAGGCTGATGATAATGTCTTGTGTGTAATATTTTGGAGACAATAGATCTTTTCATGTTTTCATTTAGTCGTTCAAAATTTTTTTGTTAAAAAAAAAAGATTGGCGATAGATTTTGTCAAAAACGATACTTGCGTAACAAGTTTCATGCCAAAGCCGTTGTAATGAAATACACAATACTAGTAGCATTTTAAATCAAACTAAATTTTTAATAACACTATAGATACAGGATATAATTGTTTAGTAAAATTTGTAAAAATGAGTATATTTCGTCACCGCAGTAACTGGCATGTTAAAGAGTAGTAACAAGTTCGAGTAAACTAAGAAAAGCTTTTAAGGACATCTGCAGCCTATGTATATTTTAAAGGATGATGATGAAATGTTATTTTCATAGCATATAGCTCTATAGCAAAATCATACGTTGAAAAATGCAATAATGTAATTTCCATTGTCTTCTTTAATTGTTATTTTCTTATCTGTCGGAATCCTCCGAATCTGAAATCCTGTGTATTTCCAAAAAATGCAGTTCTTTGAAGTTAATATTTCATTCCTATGTTGCAAAACAAAATGGCGTCGTTTATAGATTTTTGATCGATTCTGGAAATTTCCAACCCTATATTGCGCTTGCGCTTACTTTGCGCAGACTCCAGAATCCTATTGTTAGTGTCTGAGGACCACACCCTAGGCACCCTCAATACGCATGCGTGGTCCCACGCAGGTTCTGAGCCCCGGCTGTTGCATCAGTTGTTATGACGCTGTGAGCGATGCACATGCGTTTCTCTTGTGCTCTAATAAATTAATTATGCAATCATAAAAACATTTTGAAAAACATTGCTGCTCTTTGAATAACAGTGTAGCTCAGTGCTTAAGTGAAGTTTGTGTATTTGTGTGGTGTTTTCAATAACTTTTCGGCGATTTTTTTTTTCATTTTGAGTACCATCTATAACAGATATGAACATCTTTAATAACTGATTCAATACATAAGAGAGTCCAATATGGAAATCAATGGAATAATTTACCTTGGCATGAACAATATACGACAAATAAGTCAACGTCTGCTGAAATAATTTTAATAAAAAAAAAATTACTTCTTCGAATGAGTTGTGTTGTTAATTGCTGTTTTGGTGACATCGAAAAGAGTGATTTCTTCATGTTCCTGTAATATAATTTATGATATCCAATCAATTATTGACAACAAAGAAGCGGCCGGGCTAGGCGGTGACCTTGACCACGCATGCGCGTGTCCCGTGCACCTTGCAGCTCGCAGCTCCTGTTGCATCACTTGTTGGATGCACATGCGCTTTACCTGCGTTATCCTGGACTATTAATTGATCAATACGGAGCCTTGGGTGTGGCATATAGACTCTGAGCCTAATAAACAAGGAAGTGTTTCGGAACTTTGAGACATTTAATTTCAATAATCACTACGGTTCTACAAATTAGTTTAAAGTGTTCAATAATTCGGAGTTATCTGGTTCTTGGGTGTTTAAGTTTTTAAGTGTTTTTTTTTTAAAAAGGAAACAAAGGATTTTAATTTTTTTGTATATGGACCCTGAATACGCATGCGCATATCTGCCTAATATACAAAAATATTTGATGGACGATAAAGGGTGTGGTCTTAACTGATTGATTTTTAAGAACAATGACATTGAACAAGTGTTTATGTTAGGACTGACCTTTCTTAATCTTCATCTATATTGAACATATCCAAAGGAGATTTTTCTTTCTCTAAACAAATCCAAACGGCGATTATTCCCAGATTATGAAATTTTCTGACTTTTTCAAATTGCTGAGATTTCCCAATATGTGTACCATGTGTCGAATACCTCGAAGAGTCATCTTATTCCTGTTTACTCTCATGACTTATATGGCTTGTTTTGATTATTTGACCGGGATATGGCGGGAATTGTTTATCAACATCGGACGTGTTTTAGTTCGCATAAATGGATTAGTTTTTGCAAACGAAAACAATCGTATCTCGCGCATTTGTAACAATTTCAAACAATTGAGGCTGCGTAGGCAGATGTACTACGTAAAGAGATTAAAAAGGGAGCTTTCGTTTGTATGCGAAGGGATTTGGATTACGTTCTGCTATAATTGGAGACGTGTTTTCAGGAGACGCACATCGTATCAACAAAATTTTCCGACATTGTTTCCCAGTAAGTTTTGTCCCATATGGTTCTATCCTATTAGTAGGCGTATCCAAAAGACTCGTAGATTCTTCTTCTGTAATACTCAAGTGATTTATCGATGTTTTCGCGAACGAGTGTCAGACTACATACGTCAGCAACGATTTCAGAAAATCAGCATCCCGATGCGTTGCAGCTTTGAAGTCTTTAGATCCATCGATTTATATAACGTTGATTATCGTGATGTAATAGAAGCACTGGTTAGACGCAGTCAACAATACGTAACAAACCGTTTAAATGTCTTGAATAATTTTATGCGGAATGTCATATATACGTATCTTCAGCGTCTGCCACTTCAACTTTTCCTCATTTATTTTTATATCTTCTTTGCACAATGTGTTTGCAATAGATATATACATTGGGTGACCTTTCACGCAATGTTCGTTAGGCCACTGCTATCTCACTTAAGATACGTGTTTCCTTTGCAAGTTCTTGGTTCAATTTTCCTGATGAATGCTATCTCATCTGTATGGCTCGTCGCTTTTATATTTTTAATTCTCCTAATCTCAATCCTAAAACTTTTAGTGAGAACAGGCGATGAACTGACTTAAATTAATAGGTCAATTTGTTCAATACCGAATTGAACAAATAACCTCATGTATTTTTTCTATCGGTAACTAATAAATTTATTATAAAGTATGTTAATGCAACACTAACAGTGAATTTAATGTTTTTATTTTGTTTTTTAGGAAGAAGAATTCAATGACATTGTAAGATCATCAAATCGAATAAACTTTTTGTATGGATACATGTTTGACGAAGAGATAGTGAATGAAGATCTAGCGACAGCTCTCACGCAACTTCTCAAGTTGGCATGGAGAGTACAATCTGAGCCGCTATGGGTGCCAGCGTCTTGGGTTCAATAGGATTTATTCTATCACGTGTTTATTTCCACTTATCTAGTTAAATTTACTGTGTTATACAAAGCGTCAGAACTTTTTAGACAATATGTTGAATGTATTTTATTGAAAATGTTTATTTCGAATGACTTATCTATAAAAGACCCATGTCGCTGGCGATATAAGAGATTTGGACATTTAAAATTCATACCATCTTATTATGACTGTGTTAACTGTGGGTAGCGGAGCGTATAGCGTGGCGTTTTGATGGATATCGAAAAGTCACTCTTTCTTCACCTTTATTGCAATTGCTACTTTATACATGTTTTACAGTACATTTTTTTTTGATCGTAGCTTTTATCAGTTACGCTCATCGCCTCGCTATGCACATGCTATTTACCCTTGATATGTTAATTTATTTTTCATACGTAATATAATATAGGATTATAATGTACCTAGTATAAGATTTTGCTGGCATTATTTTTAATATATTTTTTTTTACATCCACGATTTGGTTCATATTTGGGTGTCTAGGCTTACTTGCTAAATTAGGATTATAAGGCGCATGTAGTATAAGGATATGCTTGCGTTATTCTTAATATATTTTCTCCTCCATGATTTAGTTCCTATTTGGGTGTTAGGTTTATTTGCAAAATTATTAATAATCAACATCTCAATGTGTTAACTATAAGAGAACGCGAGTTGCCGAGGATTAGGATAAAATTTCTTATTACACAAAACATTGATTAATACCTGTACCCGTAAGTTCAAATTTCAAACAACCAATCATTCTCCATGAAGGATTTCACACAAACAATCAATAAATAAATAAAAAAAATTAAATCAAATCCTATTAGACTAAAAAGAAACAGATAGAAATCAATACATCATTCGAATTTCGAACGTATCTATCGATGTTTTGTGTAACACTTTAGGTATAAATGCGCCTTCGATTTCGGTAGCACATCGCGTTTTGGGTGTGCAGCAGTAAATTATGTCATTAAAAACAAAATATGCGATGCATTTGCTATTTTGTGATGATATTTTTTCGCTCGCGACCTTATGGAGCTACCGTATTCGAATACGTTTCAGGAAATATACGCCTAAAACTTACTAGAAGCATTCGTCGACAAAGCCTATATTAATTGGTCTAAAACGCGTATATTATGATTTATGGATATATCAATAGGTTTTTAAACTGTTATTTGGTCGATTTCTCATGTGAAAAATAAAATATTTTTTTGTCTGATTAAACGTTTATAATGAAATTTTATATTCTACAATTCTGCTCTAAATTGAACGTAAATTGCGAATGCTTTCTGTAAGTAATTTGTTGAAAATGTATTACACTGCAAGCCTAAGGTTAGATGTAACTTCAAATATACGTTATTTAGCCCCGTTCATAATATGTGTCGTCTGTGTAGTGTAAAAAAAAAACAAAAAAAAAACAAAAAAAATATGTGTGAAGATAGGTTAAGTACATGACAGTTTAATTTATACTTCTATTTTATTTATCTTACTGCATATATTATAAAGTTTCAGAAATATATTATTCCAAACATTAGCAAAAAAAAAAACACCTTCATTTATGTAACTTTTGCTTTGCAATCCTCTTTTATCTTTAATAATAATAGCAGGTGTTTTATAATTATTTTATTACATATTTGAAAATTCGTCAAAAACCATTTATTTTATTAAGAGTTTTGTAATTATAGTTGACCGCACTTTAGATTTTAAGCACCTGAGTCGAAACGAACTTAGATTAAGTCGAACTATTATAAGGTTGTACATACGCAAGATTAACAAGATTTAAACATGAAAAGTAGTGCTAGTTTTAGAAACGTTCAAGCGGCATTTCATTTGCCCTGGCGTTTATATATTTTAGTAAGCAATTTGTTTCCTTGCTCGTTCGGACTTTTGAATATCGGAGTCACGAAAGCATCCCTAATTATTGTTTAATAAAACGGCTTACATTATTTACTTATATTAATAATAAAACGATCCGTGTGGGTTGTCTGTATTGGATGCGAGTGGCAAGGAATCGGTCGCCATGGTTTTCATTCAGGGAGGCCTGTGTTAGCAGAGGTTGTTGATATGAAAAGGTTAAGCGAGTTAGCTCGAGAGTTCAGATATAGCTGGTATGATGCAATAATTAAATGATTCTTTACGCATGGGCACCAAAAAGCTTGCTGCTCTGGTTTTTTTTTATAATAATTTTCCTCGATTTTATAAAAGCAAACGTTTTCTTTCAACATTTTATCTTTACATAATTATTGTATAAATTGTCGCAAAATTTCATTACCAATTGCTTTACATAAGCGGGTGTTATTAATTTGATACAATTTAATTTATTCAAATATTCTTAGAAATTACTTTTCTTCCCGGCAGCAAGCTTAAGTGTGTTAATGCCAACTAAAATTTATTAATTGTAATTTTTTTATATAAATTAGTCATTTGTCACTATCTAATTACAAACATCAAAAACAATAAGAGTATCTAATAGGATGATTAATTTAATTTTTCGCTTAAAAAAAACTACAAAGTTGTCGTCAAAAAAGCAGCAAAATATTAGAAACATAATTATTTAATTATTGGTTAATAAGTCTGGACTGCTTGGAAATAAATTTGCTATTTAGGCTTAAGAAAGTATTCTATAAGACGCGGACGCTGGTAAATATCTTCTTCTTATTTTTTTAATTATACTTCTGATTTGAATAACTTAACGATACCTTAATTTCACTTTAATTAAAAAAAATATTGCCATAGTTTTCCAAATTATTTCAATGTCAATTTATTTTTTTTAGTAAACTCCATCTGTAAACAATTTCTTTTCTACCGTACACTCTCAAATATCAAGATTTAATTCTAATATATTTTTGACCTATAATTTGATATTGGGTATTTCGCTATTTTCGTATTTGTATAATTGATATTAATTATATGTATATATATGTTAATGCTTACTACTAATTTAAAATACGTCTAGTTATAATCTTTAGTGTAAATGATCCAAAACATATTCGCGAATCAAGTAGTGAGTAGAAATAAAATTACGTATTGCGTCGGGTTTCACCTGTTCACTGCGATAACGTAAATATATATTTTGAGTTGTAGTATTTTTACAATTATAAATTGGGTTTTGACCTTGAATACTTAAATTTGACTTTAATTGACTTAAATTCATTCGACCATTCGGTTTTTTTAATTATCATTTTATTTAGTTTTCTTTTTTCATACATTAAGTTGTGTTCTATATTTTAAATTCGTTCGTTCTTGTGACTACAAGAAACCAAAAAGCTTAAAATATGCGAGCAAGTAGACTTACTTGCTCGCATATTTTCAGTCTCACACTTTTTTATTCATATTCGATTTCAATAATTTATATTATAGTAGATTTATTAAATATATCTAATTATAAGATTAGATTATAAATGTACATTAGAAAAGCGATACATTTCGGGAATTATTGATAACGGCTCAAAATACATTATATAAAACCTCATCGGAGGAATTAGATATATTTATTGATTTTTTTTTACATTTAGTTTAGTAACGAGTTTTCAACATTACATGCTCACATTTAGACTATAGATAAAATACCTCTTTACGATAAGAGCGGATAATTAAGTGTTTAAGCCCATGGGAAATATGCCAAGTTTAATATAATATCTTGTTTTTCCAAATTTTCTATCCAAAGGTTATTAATTCGTTAAACCATGTGATTGTTTTAAGAATGTCTCAGTTTACAATTATGTCCATTATCCGATTTAAAGAATTGATTTCACCAGACTATTACGGTAATATTAAATTTATATTTTCATCAAAATGTACACCTTAGTGCTAGGTTACGGTTTTTAATACATTTTAAGTGTTATTGCTATTATTGTATTAAAATTTATTTTTCTAATTGTTAACTTTAAGCGGCACGAAACGATTTCCATCAATGTGTAGGTATTTAGGAGTCTTAGAATATAAATCGATCGTTAAAACCATGTCTCGTTAATATAGATAATGTTAAATTAAAATTACCAGCATTCACTTGTCATTAACGTTTCATTAAATATTTCAGTGGAGGTTTTATGTTATGTTTGTAACAAATAGGATATAGGCATAGTTTTCGCGGCATCTCCTACTTAAATGCCACAACATTATTGAGTGTAATGTCTTAAGGTAGTTTTATCTCCATACTATAACTTGTCGTTCCACCTTCTATTCTGCCATTTGATCGTTCTCTAACTAACATCTCATCTTTGTTTCCAAGGACTCAATGATCTTCTTTTTATGAACTGCCTTAAGTCATAAACATACGTTGATTATTTAAGTGGGAGATGCCGTGGATTCGCTGCAATTCTATTGTTTGATACGATCGATTATTTTTAGACTTCTATGAAAGAAGTTTTTATCAAAAATGTCATCGTTAGACGATTTAGATTTTGTACATTAATCTTTTCGACTATTTTAAAGATTTATGGTCAAACGAGTTATTTTCATTGCGCAAATTGCTCATGTTTTTAGTTTTTTCATCTCCGTTAATTAAAAAATTCTCAGCCTCTACTACTAGTTATTCATTAATTGATAAAAACTTCTTACTGTTGAAAAGTCAGTACTTAACGGAATAATAATTTAAAAAAAATTTAAAAAAAGCAAAAAAAAAAACGTAGGTTTAGAAAAAAAAAATAGGTGACAATCCTTCGGACGTGTAGATGTAGTTTAGATTCTTAAGACTTTGCGAGTCTAAATATTAAAATATAACAAAAATGTTTATCTTTAATAAAAAAAAAAAGAAAAGAAAAAAAAAATATTATCCTGTAAATTTTCGGTGGTTGTTTTATCATTTTGTTTTAGTGTTATGTTATTAAAATTTTAATGGTACTCTACCTACTTAGAATAAGTTTACGCGATTATGATATCAGAAGCTTTTATTAACAATACGAACCCCTAATAAATGCACAATTCATTTCGGTTTTTTACTCATACAAATTAAATTAAATCAAATAATCAAATTAAAAAAAAAATAATAATGTAAACTTTTCGTTATCAAAAAATCAGTTTATAACAGAAATAGGGGTATATTGTTAGTAAAGACAACTGTAAGTAAGAGTAATTATTTTAAGATCCCACGACAAGAAATAACCTATCGCCCTCAAAATATGATCGGCAAAAGGCTTCGGATAAGCTTATTGTAATTTAGATAATTAAGAATATTCGTGGAGTTAAATATTAAATAATATTAAAAAAGTTTATCTTTAGTAAAAAAAAAAATAAAAAAAATAAAAAAAATAAGAAAATTATAAACGTGCACGTGAATCAGCAATTTTAGAAAGTAGTTTAGGTTTAAGTTGCGAATAGGTTAAAAGAGAAAGTATTTTTGTAGAATAACTTAAAAACAATAAAAAAAATCGCTTTTCTTCATTAGAGTTCGAAATGTATAGTATATTTGTGATCTGCCTTTTTTATCATGGGCAAGTGTCTCGCAGTAAAGAATTACAAAAGACATAGCGAGTCCGGCTGTTTCATCATAAAGCCACCTGGGGGCCTAGCCAAAATGCCATTAAGAAAGCGTTAGCGAAGTTCGAAATGATAAAATGTATAGGATGGACCACGTGATTAAGCGCGGCCTTATGTCAATCCCATACATTTTATCATTTTCGAACTTCGCTAACGCTTTCTTAATGGCATTTTGGCTAGGCCCCCTGTGCTATATATTCTGAGTTCGATTGTAGAATCGTCTTAGTTTTTGTATTGAAATTTCACGAAAATCCTACGATATATATCCTACAAATAATTATAAGTACGAGCATTTGCTATTCGAAATTATCATTCGAAAAGTAGTTTAGCTTGTTTCATATTATTAGTATTAAAATTAGTATAGGCAGATCTCGGAAGCTTTCGAGTACTCTGACATGTGTAAAAAAGACGTGTTAAATTAGCATGTAAGAAAAAGTACGCTCTATCAAATATATTACAAAACATAATGTGAAATCCATAAAAAGGTGAACATATGTATAATGTGTAGGTTAACAGAAAAATTTTAAAAACATCCTGCAATCAGAATTTTGTGTCAATAAAAACAATATTTGTATACAAGAGATTAAATTTCCAAACGGTTTGTGATAGTTAGGAACAGTTTTTTGTCAACTTTAAGATTCATGCATGGAGCAGTCATTCAGGGCTTGTTAAGAACTCGAGTAACATTAATGAAGAACAATTTGATAACATCAGGAGACATGTAGTGACATCTACTAAAGTGGTTATGATGGACATCTAAGCATCAGCTAAGAAATAGATTCACCTTGGTAATAAGATACAAAAGATCGGTTGAGACACATAACATATTGAAACAGATTTCACGTTAATGTTTGTATATATCGGGTATGAATGCGGAATAGTATGTAATTAGATTTAATTAGGTATATTATAGGTAAGAATATATTTGCAATAATTTCACTGTCTGCAGCTACTATTTCAAAATTATTCCAATAATTGTAACAAGGCCTATTAATCTTTATAGTATAATATGAGCTAATATACTGGTCATAAATAGTATAAATGCTGTACTCCATTTCTAAATGACTAATTTAGTAAACAGTTTCTTACTTTCTCTATTTACATTTTTCCATAACATTTAAGATAATTTGTTAAAAATATAATTAACAGATTTTTTATTTGTTTTATACTTTAAAGTAATTTACTTGAAATAGTTTTTTTTCCGTTTTAAATCAATCGATTCAAACATTTTTTTCTATAGTCTAAAATTTTCATGAAATAAGTATCCTAAATTTTGTAAAAGTTTAAATTGTGTTAATGGGGACTAAGTAATTGTTTAATGGATCAGGCATTTGTACAAAATGGAGTATAATTATGTATGTTTTAGTTATCCGTGCTGAACACATCGTGCCTTTCAGATTGCTTGTATTCGTATTGACCACACCAAATCTGCTGATTGTAAACATCACTTATTTAGAATCCCCCATCATCTTACCTTATGCCAAATTCAAAGTTTATAGTGAAAGTTTCCCAAAAAATTTAAATCTTTTGGCTTTTTTGTGTAATAAACAGATAAATGCAAAATTTAAATTGAATAAAAATTAATAAAATAACAGCTTTGGCGTGGTTCGAATGTTTAAAGCGTTTGCTTTTAAATGAAATAGACATAAATTATAGATAAGTATTATCTCATAAATATTGGGATTATTGTATGGAAATTATATTACATCTAGTACTCAATCGTGACTTATAGATAAGAAATGGTGTGATAATTTTCCACCAATATATGACGAATATCTTTTTATATTAATATGCAATCGTTCGAAAATAATCACTAATTATAAGTAATTACTTTTAAGATGTGCGATCAACATTATTATTTTGTACTGTCATGTACTCAACTTTCTAATTAGGATAGTTTTACTTAACGGGGCTAATATATTACAAGTTATCTTAAAGCTAAAATATATGCTCGGTATTTATCGATTTTCGTACTCAATAATTTTGATATCGATAAGAGAAATATAATTCTCGGTCGAAATCTTCTACATATTTTCGGTGTTATAAAATTGTTTCGAAATTTGTTAAATGTTTAGGCCCTGTTCAAACGAGCGCTTTTTTACCGAGTGGTAAAAAACTGCTCTAATAAGACAAGTGGACACCCATGTATCTGTTCACGCGAAGGCGTTTTTAAAACGCAATACTTTTTTATCGAGCACTGTTGGATTTTCGACGTTGAGTGTTTGACGTTAAATTGAATTTAGCATGCCAAACTCGCAACTCAAGCCGACGTCGGGTTTTACCGCGACGGTTTTTAAGCGCTGGCGCGGACAGGGCCCTCTGTCGGGTTTGTATGTTAGTAAATAGTTTTTATTAAAAATAACCACTAATAAGAAGATTTAGAGTATAATTGTTACAAATTATTCGGCTATAATTTTAATTACGTATATAATGTGTACGCACGATAGAGGCACTCAGCAATTAAACGGTCATTATATTAAGTGATAAGATCTAAAGGGCATTCGCCAAATAAGCAAGCTAATTAAACATGTAGTTTAACTTACTTCGCCAGCAACTTTTAGTAAGTTATCTTAAAAATTTCAGAGCAGTCCTAATTTCAATGGTTGTTATTATTAGTAGAATTAATTTGAAATTTATTTAATTTTGTCAAACGTCAGTATAATAGGTACGAATGTTCTCTGACACGAGCGTTATTTTCGTTTTATACTCAATTTCATTGCCTGTGGCTCCTCAATTTGTAACTCGCACAGCATATAAACAATACTTTACTCTTATTTCTCATTACCGTATATAGTTGGCAAAATGCTTCTCTTGTATTAGTTTTGTCAATCTGTATTAAGTCTAGTCTAGTACAGTAAGGGTGATTTCCGTTTGTATTCCAATTTTGTATTAGCATTCTAACTCAAAATTGCGTAAGCTATTCGTCTCGGCTCCCGTATCTCAACATAATTCATAATCAAAATTAAACCTTCCCTATAGATCGTTCAACTCATTTTTTGCGCGACTATATGTGTGTGCGTGTTTGGAGAAATGGGAATAATGATGGCTAGGAAGATGATGATGATGATGGTTGTGCGTTTTTCATTACACAGATTTGTTGTGTAGCGGTTGACGACGTTGTGTGCGGTTGCGTCACTGCCGCACAAATTAAATCTGTATAATGAAATGACACATGCGCCTGCGCATATAGAGCCGCGCGCAAACATAAGTTGAACTATCGATATCTCTCTTTAAATTTAGCAAGGACTTACATCGTCAAAATCTACAAAGTCTCATCTACATAACTATTTGACTGTAATAAGTTTCTTATGTATGTTTGTATTTGAAATGATTTTAGATTTACTTAAATTTGCGTTTTTGTTTAGTGGTCAATCAGTCAAAAGTGGTCGTAAATTAGTTTAGATAGGCGACATCTTTCAGTACCTATCAGTTTTTATATTGGATTCTTTAACATTTGTGGGTATGTTTGCGTTCGCTCGTTTTTTTAATTGTAAGTGAAAATTGTGTCCATCGAGGCAACGACGAAATGATTTATTAACACGGCTCAAGTCGGCTTTCACGAATTCATCTCAGTGTCTAGCTACTTTACTTTTGCTGGCGTCTATCTAATACTGCAGTAGGGAGAGCATCTATATCCTACTTATCTTGTAATGGATCGTCTCGTCTGTTCGCCTCTCCAATGGGCGTTTTAGGTGGGAGGGCTCAGCTCCTGTCCGGAGCTCGAATTGGGCGTGCCCGACTGGCCTCGTAACCACCTTCCTATAGAATACTGCCGTTATGCGGCGGGAGAGTAGGATTTGCCAGGGCCCATTCCCTTTCCATTTCCTAGTCCTTGTCCTAATCCTTTTCCCATCCCATCCCATCCCACACGATTCCAATTAGGAATCATCCTTTTCCATTTTCTGGATTATCTCCCTTATTTCCCATACGCGTAATTAATACGTCCTTTAAAATACTCAGTTTGACTTAATTTTACATTAGTTATTTTAATATGATTATAATTACAATATATTGTACCTATTTGTGTTTTTATAGGATTTTTTAATATTCATTATGAAATTTCTCTAATTGCAAATGAATTGAAATTATTTTCGAGTATAATTAAAGTATAAATGTTTTAATTGATATTGTTGTACTTACTTATTTTAGTTAAGCCAAAGAATGTACTTGTAGATTTAAGCTTAGTTAAGTGTTAGGTGTAAACTTAGACTAAACCACATATAATCAAACATCCCCATGTAGTGAACTGATTTAAATGTTGTTTTATTTCTCTCAGCTGTTGTTGCTAGAGATAAAATGATGTTTTAAATCTTTAATTAGACATTGTTTGTTTTAAATTGTTGATTTAGGTAACTTCTTTAAAGTGTTTGTACCCACGAGCCCATGTTTCCAATAAACTGTAGGGATATACTTAAATAGATGTAATCCTATATAAATGTTAATTGTCGTATTCTATCTTACATTTTTTCACCAGTCTTAAATGTACCTATAATATCTCTAACTAGTCACGGTGAATTTTTATTAGTTTATGTATTCCGCTTGTGAAATTTTCTTCTTGAGATATAAATGATTGTTAGTACTTCATATTTTAAAATTTACATGTAGTAGAATTAATTATCTATAAATGGTGAGATTGTATTTCCATTCGTATTATTGTCACTCGTTTTGTGAATGTCGCGGGCACGATTATCCAATTCATTGGATGCACAACACTATTATCGTTTTATTTGTGCGGTTACGGTTACGTCCTTATGCGTGTGGTACGTGGTAGTGTTGTGTGTTTTTTTTGAATTGTGTTCTAAATTAACAATATAACATCTGTGCTCACGTCAAGTAGTGGGACGATTTTGGATGTTAGTGTCAAAACTTGTCGCTCAAATTTTGTCGTTTTCGGATTGATGCACCATTTTAGATAAAAGTCCCGTTGCGTGCGACATCAAGATTTTCGGGCTGTTAATAAATTAATCAAAAATCTATTGTATTTTATTTCACCCCATTTGATTTTAACAATACTAGACACTTAATTATATTCAGAAGCTAAACCTTTTATTGCCAACCATAGGGTAAGGAATAAGGATATGTATGCGTACCTACTACTATACTAGATAGATATTATAAGCAACTAGATAAGTACGCAGAGATGTCCTTAAAAGAAAATTATCATCAGATGACAGAGCTTACTGCCGACAGTTCGAATCTATTATGAAATTTCTTTCCATCAGTACTGGGTACCATAGAGTAGTGTAATACAACGGAAAGTATCTACTATCGAAATTTCCTGAATGTAAAAGTTAAGATTTCAGTTGAAATAAAGTGCGAATTTTAAATAGATGGATTATTTCAATAGAAATTTTACATACAATACAATACATACCGAATGTACAGTAAAATCCGCCGCCCACGGCTGTGTGGAATCGATTATTTTGATTTAAATCGCTAGATGGCGCTGCTTTTGATATTAATAGATTCTATAAAGCACACCACTAAAATTGTTTGTAGGTTTGTAGACCCTTTCTGTGCCTTCATGTGTGCCTTTTTCTAAAGTGTTAGCATAATACGGGTCGTCATGGATAAGAATAGCTTATTCTATTCAGTGCTAGATGTCGCTGTTAACTACTTGACTTAAAAATATTTTTTTATCGTATTTTGAAGTCGATGTGTGGAAGACATTTATATTATATTTTTTTACTCCTCAATAGATAGCGCTAGATGCTCGATGGCAGCAGTAGCTAGTTATTAAGTACAAAGGAGCCGATTCACATGTATTTGTACTAATACAATTAATTAATACTTTTCTGCATTAACGGGCCTTGCTTCACACTATGGTAAAGTGTGTAGAATGAATAAAGAAAGTGTGTGTATGCAAATCACACACGAAAGAAGTGAAACTCCTGAAAAGTCCCTGATCAAAAATACTTATTATAAGTATTGAAAACATTGCTAGTTACAAGCGACACCTAACAAATCATACCTGAACATTTACTTTTCTATTAACGACAGTAGTAGTGCACCAGCTTTAGCTTCTTGCCGCTAGATGGCATACATCTACTTAAGCTCCCCACGCACCCCGAGCGTGTAATGTGTTGACTGATGTGTTCCATTTCATTCTCACGCCGGCTGAATCATATTATACCTTTACATGTTTGTCTCTCACTCTCTTGGACTCTTGGCTTTTTCGTTTCATCGAGATTAAAATCACAACGATTCTAAAAACGTTTCACTTCAAAGAACTTGTAACAAAATTTTTAGTGGTGGTTAAAGTTATCATGTTACATTGCTGATATCCCATCTAAAATACCTACCATAAAAATGAGATAGTTCAACAGTATAAAGCGGGATGCATGCATAAAAGCTACAGAAGAGTATTTATTATAAACACTACGTTGTAAATGTGGTTATAAAGCTACAATATCAAAAAATAAGTAGCAGCGTAGTACTCTCTATTTGCCGCTAGATAATAATAATAATAATAATAATATGTTTATTGCAAGAATGTAGTGTTACAGAGGTCTTGAAAATTCTATAAAAATGTTCTTGTACATTCTGCCATACAGATGGCGTGCAATTAAAAAAAAAAATAAGAAAATATTATTTTGATATTATATAGAGTAAGGTTACCATTATAATTACTATACTAGATGTCTTCATTTAGTATCTTTTTACTAGATACAGACATCTAGCAGCTAGGTAAGTACTGCGCTGACATACCACACAACCCGTAGACGCCATTAATATTTGATTTTCCGTATTGAATGGATTTGGTGACTAACTCAAGTTAAAGACAAAAGGGATTGAAATGCTGTGATTGGCTAATTCAGGGCCACTCATTACCAATAACGAATTAGCACAATCGTACGAATTAATCGGTCTCCAGGTGTTACTCATCACCACAGATGTGCTCCCTAAAATTAAGATTGACCCACGGTAGCTAACCACCATCCAACACGTTAAGCGATCGCGAACCGCGATAAAATCCGTAAAAGATCCAATGTTTCATTATAATAAGTAACAAAGATAATGAGCATGAAATAATTATGTAAGTATTTATAAAACATACAAAATTTTTTACCTACTACAATTCCTACCAATCAATTAATTTTCGTGTCTTTCACACATTTTTTAAACAAAAGTCTATACTTGGATATTGATAATATTGGGAGTTAATTTTTTTATTATTCCCGATAACTTTAAAATTTTATTTCGGTTAAGGGATTTTATTGATATAAGTAGTAGTATTTATAGTAAATATCCTCGCGTTTCTGAACGTTGACATGTGCCCCCTCCATCTCGTTATCCCTTCAAATGTGGCGGCCATATTGCGCGAATCGACACATCTGTGTGGTCACATTTGCGTAGTCTCGCGCGATATCGGCGCTTATGATTAAAATGACGATATCTTCTAAGTTTTGTATGTGAGCTATATATAAAATTTATGTTTTTAAAATTGTTACTAAACAATCTAACATAAAAAAATGGATTAGTACAGTTTTGCTTTGTAATTTAGTAATAATTTTTATTTGAAACCAGGATGGACGACTTATTTGCCAGTTTATTCTACAAAAGTCGTTGTAATAACAAAACCACACAATAATTTAATAAAAAAATATTTACTTTTACTTAAATGTACATCACTTCACACTTATCAGTAAAAAAAACACAACCCGCCATATATATATTTTTTTCCACAAGCTTTACAAAACCGACTCATTTAGGCGACCCGAACGTCTTGACAAAAAAATACTTAAAGTTCATACTTAAATTCTGAGAACACTGTAACTAAAGTGGCTTGGGTTATGGAGTTATACTTTATTACGGTTCACATACTTGTTGCATACAGAGTTTCAGCTTCTACAAATGTTTAGTTTATTAGAAATCGAACAAAAACCAAGGGCTTTAAAATAAGAGCGAAAACAGTGCTCTTAAACTTAGGACTGCAGCGTAAATTCTGATGCAATTATTTTAAATACAAATGTACAATCTACAATTTGAAAGATTTTGTAAACAGATAAACACAAAAAAAAGGCATGCTGCCATACAAATACAATTCAAAAATAAACAAAAAAAGTTAATAATTTCACTACAAAACCAATCTCCTAAAGACTGATACACAGACAGGACCAATAACATAGTATGGATACGGCCAGTACTGTTACATCTAAATTTAGAATTTCAACAAAATAAAATAAGAATAAATAAAAAATAGAAAAAATAAAGCAATAAACTTTATTACAAACTAAAAAAAAAATATATGTCTCTTCGTAATGCAAGAGAGTTGAGATAATTGAAAAAAAAAACTGCAGATGTAGCATCACAAACGCTATCACCACCGCGTCAGAAGTAAATGCACTTGAAGCAATATGGCCCAGAAGAATTAAAAAAGTCTTAAATGGCTGAACCGATTTTGATGAAATTTTTTCTCGCACTTATTTTTGGATTAACACACAGAACCCTACTTAAGCTCGGTGATGGTGCAACCGATGGTGATGGTGCTGCAACCGAAGGTGGTGGTGGTGATGAAGGTGGTGGTGGTGCGGGATTTGATCTAGATAGAAGATTAAATAAATATGTAACTTGATAGTATAACTTCATATAAGTATATGAAGTATTATAATCAGAATATCTACAATAACATATTCAAGCAGAACTACTTACGGTTGCCACATACGCATCTTTTTAGGATGCATGGGGGTCTCGAGACCCCGGCCTTCTGGCAGCTCGTCGATATCATAGATCACAAGTCTAAAATTGAGAACGATTCAATTATATTACCCAAAACCATTTTAATTAGTAAAAAAATAAAAAAAGAAAGAAAAAAAAACAAAGCTAACTCGTCAATGTTGGAAGGTCCTGGTCGCTCGTGTCGTGTATTGGCGTGGCCTCCACGACCTCTGCCACGCCCGCTAGGACCAGGGCGATCTAATCGCATTTCCACCACCTCCGCCACCATTGGGTGTCCACCTATAGCACCTCGTCCACCTGAAGCACCTCGTCCAGCTCGCACACGCACACCTCCACCACGTCGCAGACCACGCATTCGCGGACGTCTTAACTCACTTAAAAAGCACACCAAAACAAAAGGAAAATAAAACATGCAAGTTTTTAAAAAAGTAGTAAGAAATACGCAAATAATAAATAAAATCCCAAAAACCTTTGAAGTTGATAAAAATATATAAAGAAATTATTAAAAAAAAAATTAAAAAGTTAATAAGAAGCAGTCACAAAAAATAAATAAAAATTTAAATCCACAGTCTTATCCATTCAATTCTATCATCGGAACAAAATGGCGGTTTAGTCTCAATGCCCTGTTTGTTGATCAAGCTCCTAGAGACTTGTTTGAGTTTCGTATCTTTTCATTTGAATGTTACACAAAATCCTTACAGTACTTTTAATAATAAATGCTTTGTAATAATAAAAGATACGTAACAACACACAAACTAATGCTAGTTTGTTATCCTTTCATGTATTTATCATTCATATTAGGTAAAAATATACGGACATAGCACCGGCATTTCGCGCAAATTTGCCGAAGAATGTTTGTTGGAATGACAATTTCTGTACAAAATCTTTATCAAATACACAATCTATGTACAAAAAACTATTTATTACTTACCCACTCATGGTGTAATGCGGTTCTTTTGTTGTACTTCTTGTTTTATTTAACACAAAATAAAAAGTAAAACTCACTGGCACGCGCTCAAAAACGAAACTAAGGACCGACTTGAAAAGTTTAATAACAAGCCTAGTAGGTGTGTTTTAGCAAGTTAAGATGTAAAAATATGGCATCCTCGTTCTTTTCGCTTCACTTTGTACATGTTGGAGCAGGAAAAACATAGTTTTCGACATGCTACGATAAAAATTAAGCGACAAAATGATATCGATCTCTAGGAGCGGTGTACACAGATGCGTGCTTTCTGACGTCGCGCTCTTAGAGCGTGGTCAACAGACGAGGGGTTATAGACGTTTTATAGATTATGTTGAATGTGTAAAAAGAAAGAGGAAGACTATAATATTATTGGAATAAAGTTCCGTACGGCAGGCTTGGAGGGGATAGGGATTTTGCTGCGCGACCAAACTGAAAAACATGTGATAGTAAAACCGTAAGAAAAAGTGCGTGGACTAAGGCGTTAAATGAGACGTGCGCAGGCGCGACAGTCGCATACAAAAGCGAGTAGTGTATAATAACCTTTCTTTTTAGCCAAAGGAACTTCGTTCCTACCTGGTGTCCCACGACACCGCATTTCTTTTTTTATATTATAATCTGTGTTTTTCCCGCGAGAGCGCTTAATTTAAAATGTTAGAATTTAATTTTAAATTATGCGCTCGAAAAAAAGAAAATTAGTAATATAATTTCCCAAGTTGATTCTTTTCCCGCTTATATTGTAAAAGGAGTAACATTGTAAATAATACTTATTATATCTTTAAGTTTCTATTCAGTTCTATTGTGCTATATTGAATTTTGTGTAATATACCTACAAAGTTATTAAAATTCGGTATTTTTTCTTTGTATTTTTTATAATAATTTAATTTTTGTATAGTAAGTAAAATTTTATAAGAATTTTATGAAATATTAAAAAATAGTGATTAATTATGATATGTACAATTTAAGGACGCGTTTACAAACTTGATAGGTACAGAATCGAACAACTACATTGAAAAAGTCACGCATACAAGCGCACCCGCACAATACGCACGCTTGCGTGCGGGAATAGTAGTCAAGTAAACGGATTTGATACTTTACAAATATTTTTTTATTTTGATTCTTTATAACACAAAATTATATTCCATTTCTGTTTGTTTTTACTATTTATCTTTTTACTTAGAATTAGTATATTAAACATATATATATAATAAATAATTATATATTATAATATGTTAGTAAACTGATATCTGTAATTCATCTTGAGGGGGGGGGGGGCTCATAATTGCCACGCTGAGCAGGCGCATTGGCGATCGCAGATGATGATGAAGTCGCATCGGCAGCACTGGGCAGCACTGCTGCCTGATCCGAGTGGCACGGGATCGATCGTCTTGACGTTTATTGAGGGAGGCCTATGTTCGGCAGTGGATGGATGAAATTTGATGATGATGATGACGATGATGTTATCTATTTGTTTGCGAGTGGAAAGGGATCGGTCGTCTTGGTGTTCTCATTGAGGAAGGCCTATATTCAGCAGTGGATGGATGAAGTTTGATGATGATGATGATGATATCTATTTGTTTGCGAGTGGCAAGGGATCGGTCGTCTTGGTGTTCATTGAGGAAGGCCTATATTCAGCAGTGGATGGATGAAGTTTGATGATGATGACGATGATGATATCTATTTGTTTGCGAGTGGCAAGGGATCGGTCGTCTTGGTGTTCTCATTGAGGGAGGCGTATATTCAGCAGTGGATGAATGAAGTTTGATGATGATGATGATGATGATGATGATATCTATTTGTTTGCGAGTGACAAGGGATCGGTCGTCTTGATGTTCATTGAGGGATGCCTATTTTCTTTTAGATTTAGGTTGATGATGATGAAGTCGCATCGGCAGCACTGCTGCCTCATTAGAGTATCACGGGATCGGTCGTCTTGACGTTCATTGAGGGAGGCCTATGTTCGGCAGTGGACGGATTTAGGCTGATGATGATGAAGTCGCATCGGCAGCGCTGCTGCCTCAGCATAGCACGGGATCGGTCATCTTGGCGTTCATTGAGGGAGGCCTATGTTCGGCAGTGGACTGATTTAGGCTGACGATGATGATGATGATTATGATGATGATGATGATGATGATGATGATAAGTGAGCAAACGTCGAGAGAGAACGTCTTCCCACCTGGTTATAATGACCAACCAACATTTCGTCTACCTATGTATATAAAATACACCAATTCCATAAAAATATATTGTGGTAAAAAAAATATTGTAAAGTATCAAATCCAATCCAAAGTATCCAATATCAAATATAAATCGCGATGTTTTTTGAGTCGAATTGCTGCTGACGGGCGACACAGTGTCCACCCAGAACCGCGGCCGAGCGCGGACTAAGTTCTCATTTCAAAAATGTAAAAGAAATCAAGACAGAGACAACGATAAAATAAACCTTAATGCAATGGAATAACATTCATCTTTGGTAGCAAAATTGGTAAAAAAATTAGTTATCTTCTTTATTTTTTTTAAGACTATTTTTAGCATTTTTGGGTTATTTTCTTGTCCTTTATTTAAAATTGAACATATTTCCCTGCTCCTACTATTTTTTTAAAACCTTAATAAATGTGGATATTAGACCAAAAGGGTACCGTAATTCTAATCGATTTCGTTCGTTTCATGGAAAATGGTAATGGAAGAACGTTGATTACAATATAAAAAAGCAACATTTATCAAAAAAATAGGCGTTATACTTGTAAATAAAGAACCATTCTATATGAAATAAATAATTTTTATATATGATTTTGTGTACTTTTGTTACAAACGGTACAGAAAAACAGCATAATTTCGTCTGATTCGTAAACGCGTCCTTAACGTTTAAAGTAAGATTAAAAATAAAATACATGGATAAATATGAATGCTTAAGGATAAAAAGTTTCAATGCATTAATTCTGTTTTGATTATTTGGCATTTTAATAATTTGATTGACAATAATTATTAACCATTAGCGATAGACGTTATGCTAATCGTTTTACTATTTTTATTTTGTGTTTTAAACATCACTGATTTAAAATCAGAAATTTGTAAAAAATACGGTGCTCATGCTATAAAACCGCTAGAACTACTCAACCTTATTCAAAAAGAAGACAAAATAGAAAAACCTTTGGCTAGGCATCATTCACAAAATACAAAAGGACATAAACGCACTTCAATAGGTACTTTATCGTCGAAAATGCAAGGTTTATAACATTTTTTATAATATTCTATTATCAATTAAATTATTTCCAACAAAATGTATGTGCTTTAAATGTCGTATGTTGTAACTGTTGAAATGTTACAGTAAAAGTTTAAATTTATATTGAAATATATACACTTTTATATAGTTGTACACATAATATTATATTATCATACATACATTGTTTTTCTACGTCTAGTCCTCCTATGGCCCTGGTTGCTGTAAAGTATCCGAAACGTGAGGAATGTAAAAATCTGAATAAGCCGCGATAAGATCCGTCTTTGTTTAATTATACATCTATTTTATACATAGAGCAAAGCGGGACCTCCTTCCTCCCTATGGGACCGCGTTGCTTTAAGATTTTATAGAAAATAATAATTATTATTAATTTATTATATCATCATCATTTTCCTTTATCATTATTACTACAACACATTTGTGGTTGGCTTTGTATGTCTTGTGTCTCCATTCTGGCCTCATCCTCGTTAAATTTCGCATCACTAAACACCACCACACTACACTCTTCCATATTTGTCTTGATCCCCTCCTGACATTGCTTCCTCTGTCTTCCCCTGCCTCTTTACCCTTCCACATACATTTCTATTACCCTGCATGTCACGTGGTCTCTTTCTCTTCTTCAAATATGACCAAACCATACCAGTAGGTGGTTTCCTTTTTTCCGGCACTAGTGCTACTTTAAGGCTTCCTCGTGTGCACTCGTTGGTGATTATATTCATCCTGGTCCACGCCTACCTCCATCTCCTCTTTATCATCTCATTTCCGCCACGTGTATCTGTTATTTATCGGTGGCCACTACTGCTACGCTTTCGTAAATTATCACCGAGCTTATCACGGTCTTGTTTATAAGTCCTTTGAGTCAATTGTTTGTCGCACTATGACCTGCTATCATTTAAGCCACCCCGCATTTATACGCTTGGTAACATTACGGTTAACATCGCTTACAGGTCGATGTTCTGCAGGAGAGATCTCAGGTATCAAAAATCAGAGCAGAGTGATGGTGTCCCGCCAATTCGTAATTGTGTCACCCCAGGGACACCACTGAACACAGAACACATTATATTCTGTCCTACTGAGCTTCAAGTCATAATTTTCTACATGTCTTGGATAATCGATACTTATACGGCACACCATTTTTTTTCTTTTTTTTTCTTTTACGCCGGGAAATGCGCTGAGGCATCCCGCGGGGGAGTGGGTCTCCCCAGACGGGTATGTTGGACTCGCTGCGCCTGAAAGATGGTAAGTGGACGCAGCTCTACCCACTAAAACCCGGCGAGTACCACCACTGCCGCCTTTGGTAAGGTGCCCCGGATCTACAAGCAACAGGGCACCTCTACGGCTAGTCAGTCCCTCAGGAGACCGACGCCACCTCCACTGAGCGGTTGTTCCGCACCACAGGACAACTCCTCCCAACGTCGGGACAGTACAATGAGGTGAGGTTCTCGTCCTCACTCCTTGCCCCTGCTCTTTTGCTCCCTCTTCTTATACGAAGGGTACAAAGAGTCCCCTCGGCTCAATTCGCTTCGCCCAATGTGTTGGACTCACTCTGGGCTACTGAGTCCCACCGCCACGACAAGGCCTGAGCCATGGTGGGGACTTATAGGGCACACCTGTTTGGTACAGACACTACAAATTGTGTAATTGCAAACACAGAGACTCAACATTTTATGCCCCAGGATACGTACTCATGGATAATTCACTTTGGCTTCTTCCAAAGAAATTCATCAAAGTTCGCTACGCTTACACCTTACTATCAATAGCGGGTCTGCCAGATTGCCTAATCCAAATGAGAAATAAAAAAAAAACATTTTGGATTCGATACATCAACTACAAAGTAGTTAATTCTCATGAAATAATTGATATAATAAATACTTTAAAAAAACATTTTTTATGCGTTACATTAACATACCAATTGAAGAAATTTCTGTTAGTTGTAGGATCAAATGTATCGCTGACATTAATAAAAAGGTTAATTTTTCGCTAGATAACAAAGACGACGAGCTAAGTTTGAAGTCTCGTAAGCTGTGGAGTCGGTGGGGAAAATGGGGAAGTTGTTCCGTAACGTGCGGCGAGGGTGCGTTGACGAGGAGACGCGTCTGTGTGGCTGGACGTTGCGCACCCGGTGAGCTAGAGGAGCAACGGCGACCATGCTTTATGGGTCACTGCAATACTGCACATGTCGATGACCTACATGATCAAGATTAAGCTACTGTAAGTGTAGACAGTGCCGTGGTGTTTCAAGTGTTTTGTATTTATATGCGTTTGTGTTTCCATTACATGTAGATTGTATTAACCGATGTAGTCAGATAAGGTTGTATGATGGGTGAACTGTATAGGTAGGTATAACTGTATAGGTGCCACAGTAGCAACAAAAGAGAAAAATGAACGCTCTTAACCTCTCCACCTCTCTAATATTCTTATTTTTACTCTTCGTATTTCATAGGTAATATTATTAAATTATCACGTAATAAGTGTGTTTCTTCAATTCAGATAAAATCATTGTCAACTATATTTATTTTCGTATAGTATATTTATAGTAAGAGAGACGTGGAGTTCGTCCTACACCGATCTGATAACCAGATGAAGCATATTTTTTATCAAATATTTTGTATAAATAAATATGCCTTTATTTACTTGCCTTGCCAAAAGTGCTCATGGCTATTTATAATTTAGGTAGGCTAGGTAGGCTTGCCTACTCATTTCTTTGTATGGCTACCTAGCTAGCAGATGTAAACAGGTAAATAAATTTAATATAGGTGAATCCATCGATTTGCTATCCCATCGAAAGTTATATCAAATTTTAGATTATTTTATTACAAAATCAGTCATACTAACTTGCCTGAAAAAAATCGTACTTAAAGAACTTTAATTTAATTAAAAATAGCCATGAGCACTTTTGGATAGGCAAGTAATTATAGGCACATTTTGTTTATACAAAATATTTGATAAAAAATACGTCTCATCTGGTTATGAGATCGGAGAAGGACGATCTTCCACGGCTCTTAGACCATTATAAACGTTTGAACATTTTAATTGACTTATGTTATGTGAAGGTGAGCTTGAAATTAAAAACAAATCATATTTTTAATTGAGAAGATAGCTGACGCTTAAAATCTAGTATATAAAGTTTCCCTGTCACAATGTTAGTTACCGTACTCCTCCGAAACGGCTTGACCGATCTTTATGAAATTTTATATGCATATTCAGTAGGTCTGAGAATCGGCCAACATCTATTTTTCATCCCCCTAAATGTTAGGGGTAGTCCACCCCTAAATATATATTTTTAATTTTTGGACGAAATTTTTTGTTTTTATTTTTTTATGATATAGCATATTAAAATACATATAACCCTAAATTTTGACCCCTCTACGATCAACCCCTATTTTATAATTGCAATTTTAATAATTGCAGAACAAAGTCTGTCGGGACAGCTAGTATTTAAATAAAAATCCAAGTATAATATTATGTCACAGATTATAAGATTGAACACTCGGTGAGCAAATTCTGCGTAGATAGGACTAAGCAAAACATTTATGTATAATAGGGCAGCTTAGAATAACTTTTACAAACAATAAGACGTTCTCGGTCAACAATAAGACACATCGGTTTTTCCGAGCCATGGTTGCTGTAGTATCCAAAACTTTGGGCAACTAAAAATATTAATTAATTGTGATAAAATCCTTAAAAAGTTTCATTATAATGAGAAAAAATTGCGAAAACATTCAAATACCCTTTACCCTTTTTCGTGTACCCTTTCACGCGAAAAACTCTCGACCGATCATCATGAAAAAGGTACACATATTCTCGTAGGTACTAGAAGTAACTTGATTAAAAAAAGGACTTTTTTTGCTAATGCGGGCAAGGCTGTGGGCAACAGCTACTAAAATATATTTGTAGAGATGATCTGTGATTAGTACGTACGCACACATTTTTTGCGAAAAGTTGTGTTAATGACTCACCGTCATCGAGTTTTCTATTTGTTTAAGTTTTGTCTGTAAGCCAAAGGACGGTCGGCGTGGAAACCAATTGGAATAATTAATGTAAGCGCTTAAAGAACTAAAAGGTCAATTATTTAGAAGAGAAATCATAAAAACTTATTTAACATACTATACAAACGACTTACATCGAAGTACCATCTGATGTCACAAAATGTTAATCATGACATAAATCTGTCGCTCTTTGGTTAGTGATTTTGAGCCATTGAGTTCAAATCGGATCGGGGTTTTGCGCTAGCCGAGGTCAGCCGGTTTTTTGGCGAGTTAAAATGACCGTTGGAACACTTACCTATTATATAGTTACCGTTGACTCACTTATGATTTGACAACATTATTATCATCATCATCAGTCTTTATCCATCCACTGCCGAATATAGGCCTCCGTCAAAGATCCCTTGCCACTCGCAACCAACACCGACCGGCCACTGCACGGAGATCGTCTTCCCATCTGGTTAATGGCCGACCAACACTTCCTGTTGGTGGGTTCTGTCCTGTTCCTGTCTACCTAAACGACGACGCTATAGAAATAGCACCTTAATAAAAGATAATGAAACACCTAAGCTGATTTTGATAAAATATATCTAAGAAAAACGAACCCTCGCTATCCTTGGCGAGTGGTAGTACTACTAGTGGTAGTACACAAAGTGGACCCACGGGGACCCACGAAAAGAGTTTTTTACAAGCCCGACGTTTCGGATACTTTACAACAACCATGGTCACGGGAGGACTCAAAAAACTAAATAAACCGCGATAAAATCCGTTAAAGTTGTTTCGTTATAATGAGTGAAATTCGCGTAAACATAAGAAAACAATATTTTTACAAATACATTTCTAAATATGTATAGAAAAGTAATTAAAAGCTAAAAACGTTCATATTGTATCGTACTTTTATATTTTATAAAAACAGGAGAACGCAGGTAATAAAAAAAAACATCTGAGCGAGCAAAGCACGCAGATTTGAAGGGCTATCAGGTTTGAAGTCTGACACTAAAAAAAGATAAAGAACCCTGACATTGTCGCGGGTATACCCTGGTCTACTAAGAAGGAAATAAGACAACAGGATACCGTGCCTTTAAAATAATTTATTAAAGTAAATACGATTCGTTAAATAGAACTCATGAGAGGTGGGGTCGAGCAATTAATCCACACAAGTTCCCTTTCTATGTTGACGGTCCAAGTAGGTACTCTCCTGCGTCACGCCGAGGGTTGATGATCCCGGGGAAGTCGCGTTCGCTGGTGACCGGTGACGGCAGGAACAGGTAACCAAACCCGGCAGAGAGTACTCTCGTCTTGGCAGCGTAAGGGAATACTATTCAAATTAGTAATCCGAACGTTGAACCCTGGAACGCGCCATACAAACACATTACAAGCGGTCCAGTTCAGCTTGCAACATCCACGGCACTGCGTTATATAGGAAAGTACCTAAACTATAGTAGTAGTAGTGCCGTGGAATCATCACAATCAGAAACGGAGATTCCCATTTAATAGAAATAAGCATTTTATTATGAAATTTACTATTATTTTACAAAATATTGAAAACTGAGGGTGAAATCGAAAGATGATGAAATCTTTTAACATGATTAGGCAAAATGAATTTAAAGGTTTAATCAACATTACTACTAACAATTTTACTAATGAGCACAAACATTGGCTTTTATACTGATTACTTTCACTAATAACTACTTTAATTGACTGCGACATAAAAAATAGTATTACCACTTACCCAGTTTTGGGGCGATCAACACTCACTATCTATTTATTATTCTAGTTTAACGAGGAACGCTCAAGCGACGACCACGAAATATTATAATGATAATAAAATTACGGTTACGGCTTTTATTTGATTTTATTAAAATATTCTTTTCCGTATAAGAGACCGTTATTATTAGTGTGACGTGCGTTCACTTAAACTATGACAAGTAAAAAAGTGGCGCTGCGATCGGTACTGCAGTTTTAACTTCGTGAAAACAAAGGATCTACTTGGAGCGCTAAAATGTTGCATCGCTCATGTTAAAGCTATAATAAAATTGTGTTTTAAACTTTTAGATTTTAATGTGATGTAATGATTTAATTTAATAGTGATTTTTATTAGTTTTAGGTAATGTATATATTAGATTTAAGTGTATTTTAATGAAGTAAAATAAATTATGTACGTATAACGTTACATATACCCCTCCTCGTCTGGAAAAGGGTTTTATTCTTAAATAAAACCCGCCTTAAGCTGCTCCTAGCAATTACTCATTCATTCTTCAACTTTCATTCTATCATTCAAAAAAAAAATACATAAAAAGCATCAACAGCATCATTTACGCTATTGGCGCGTCCTATCAAACTTAAAGTCAGTAGTTATCAGAAAGCTAGTGACTCATGCTAAAAGAACAAGATGTTATAGAGGATTCTACTTATTTATTATTATTACCGCAGAGTTTTAGGTCCTTGATATGCCAAACACCTATGTTTTTTCCGGACATATCTTCTAGTACATATACGAGTGGTGATCGTTTTTCGCTTACTCGACATTTTAAGTATTTAGGAGCCAACTTTTTACTAAAATATTTGTCTTTATCGCTCAATATGTATGTACGCTTAAAGACTATGTCACCTACGTTGTACTCCGCTGGTTTTCTGCGCAGATTATAGTGTGCAGTATTTTTCACATGTGCATTCCATAACGAGGCTTGCACATCATTAAATACTGAAGAGAGACAACCTAAGTTTTCGGCGTATACGTCACGTGGCAAAAACAATACTTCGTCACCTAAGTCAGAGTCCGTATAGTGCGAACCGCATAAAACCAACTCTCTACCGTACACTAAGAACGAGGGAGTGTACCTAGTAGCTTCGTTGACGGAATTATTAATTGCGAACTGTAACTGGGGAATGAAAGTAGAGATGTAAAGAACTCGAGCCTTTTGAGTCTTAAATTTTAGACTCGGCTGACAAATTGCACAGCTCGACTCGTTATACCAAGAACCCCAGACTCGAGCACTTAAGTCTAAATAAAGACACGAGCGCAACATGGCGCTCGAGTCTTGATTCGCGCTCGAGTCGTTTTACGCGACGAGTCGCGCTCAAGTTCTTTTCCATTTGGAGTTCCTTTATAAATAAACAGGAAATAAAATATGTAACTTTGTGAGATATAATAGTAATTTAATTATTTTTGTAACGTCTAATATTAAAAAAGAAAAAGCAAAAAAAAAAAAGCAAAAAAAAGCGTAAAATAAAAAGCAATAAATATTGTTCCGTACCCACATAACAAATAAGTGTCGCGTTTTTATCCCTCTTGAGGTACACAGAACATAATAATGCCATGCCTAAAGGCCACATTTAGCATGTTGCCACATAAACTATGTATTTTAAATAAATCAACCTTATTACGCTCAAGACTCGATACGCTCGAGCTCTTTTTAAGACTTGAGTTCTTTTTGAGACGTGAGTTTCTTTTTTAAGACTCGAGCTTTTTTGAAATACGAGTTCTATTTTGGCGCTCGAGTCTTCGAAAAAGGACTGGAGCTCGGGTCGACTCATAGCTCTGAGTTTTGTTAGCACACCGAGTCTTGTAAAATTGAGCCGAGTCTATCGAATTAAGACTCAAAGACTCGAGTTCTTTACATCTCTAAATGAAAGTGTCCCAAGACCTATGGTCATTTTCAACGAAGGTTGATAAGCTGGTGACTATAGTTTTGTTATAACGTTCGACTAAGTTTATTTGCGGCGTGTATCTAGGTGTGTAATATACATTAGGGACTTTATATTTCTCAAACAATGCTTTAGTAGTTGAACTAATGAAATGGCTGCCATTATCTAAAAAGATAGTTTGTGGTATACCATAAACTAAAAATATGGAATCTTCTAAAACTTTCACGACGGCATCCGCAGTAGCGCGACGTAGCGGAAAAATATTACAATATTTAGTAAAGCAGCAGGTTACTACAAGCATGTAACTATTCTGCTTACGAGTGACAGGTAGAGGACCCACAAAGTCAACTGAAATCATTTGATGGGGGCGTGAGCACTGCTTCGGACGCCCCATTTCTCCTAATGTAGTGTGATTTTGCGACTTGTAAGCTAAACAAACCGAACAAGAACCTACGTACTTTACAACACTTTCATGCATACCAGGCCAATAATAGGATAATGCTAAACGATTGTAAGTTTTAAAAATACCGAGATGACCAGCTGTTGGTACAGAATGGTTCTCAGTTATAATTTGTTCACGATATTCAATAGGAACAACTTCTTTCCATGCGAATTCAGATGTGAGATTTGATTTATTTTTAGAAAGCCGAAATAAAGAGTTATTTTTAATAGTAAAATTTGGATAGTGGTTAGGGTTATTAAGACATCCGTTATATATCTTTTTGTACCAATCATCAGAAGTAGTAGAAATAGTATTTGAAAGAGATATGGCTGAAATAGAAACAGCACGTGAGAGAGCATCGGGTATCACATTATCAATGCCCTTTCGGTGCCTTAATTCAAAGTTGAATGAAGATAACCTAACTCCCCATCGCGCTAGTCTTCCAGTAGGATTATCTAATGACAAGAACCATTTCAACGCAGAATGGTCAGTGTACACCACGAATTTCAGGCCATTTTCGAGGTAGCATCTCCAGTGCTCGAGAGCAACTAACACAGCAAGTGTCTCTCTTTCTGTGATACTGTAGTTTTTCTCGGCAGCGGAAAGAGATCTACTCATGTAGGCAATAGGATGCTCTTTACCACCGATGTTCTGCGTTAACATAGCTCCAATGCCATAATTACTAGCGTCCGTATGTACCTGGAAGGGCTCAGTGTACACCGGGCAAGAGAGGACTGGTGCGGAGACAAGACACTCCTTCAGAGCATTAAAAGCTGCATCAGCCTCTGGCGTCCACTGAAAAGGAGGTGACTTTTTCCCATTAGCCGTTAGCTTATTAAGTGGGCCAGCTATTGTGCTAAAATTAGGAACGAAACGTCGGTACCAAGTAGCGGTTCCGAGAAAGCGCTTCAGTTCCTTTTTGCTTGTGGGAACCGGAAAATTTAAAATTGCTTGCACCTTTTCTGGGTCCGTGTGTAAACCACGAGCATTTACTACGTATCCTAGGTATTTAAGTTCGCTTCTGAAGAAATTACACTTTTCGAAATTTACTGTCAGATTAGCCTGTTTTAATTTCTCTAGGACACGCAACAGACGAGACACGTGATCTTCGAAAGTAGAGCTTATTATAATAATATCGTCCAAATACGCAAAAGTGTTCCCCTCCATATCACCGAAAAGTAAGTCTACTAAGCGCTGCTGAGTGGCTGGTGCATTTGTCAGACCAAAAGCAGTGGTTTTAAACCGTAGGCTGCCACGACCTGGTACATAAAAAGCAGTCTTATCGCGATCCTTTGGTTCTATCGGAATCTGCCAGAAAGATTTCGAAAGGTCCACGCTCGAAAGATACTTTGCGTCGCGTAAGTTGTCCAGAATCTCTGAGACATAAGGCAAATTATAGGCATCTTTCTTCGTTACCGCATTAAGCTTCCGACTATCAAGGCAGAACCTTGGCTGTCCATTCTTCTTATTCACGATAAGCACTGGAGAAGACCACGCGCTCTCACAAGGCTCAATAACATCAAGCGCTAACATTTCATCAACCTGCTCTAACAAAATACGTTGCTTCTCTGGAGACATTCTATAATAACGCTGCCTTATGGGCTGAGCATCTCCAGTGTCAATTCTATGGGTGATCAAATTTGTTCTACCTAGACCTTTCTCTTCTATAGATATAGATTTAAATTGAGCTATTATATTATCGGCTATTGACTTTTGCGATGCTAGTAATTGATCATATGAATTAATAAAAGTTTGCGAGTTATTTAATTTTACTTCAGCTAATGAACTTTCAGACATTGTGAACAGGGTTTCAGACAGGGTTCAACGTTCGGATTACTAATTTGAATAGTATTCCCTTACGCTGCCAAGACGAGAGTACTCTCTGCCGGGTTTGGTTACCTGTTCCTGCCGTCACCGGTCACCAGCGAACGCGACTTCCCCGGGATCATCAACCCTCGGCGTGACGCAGGAGAGTACCTACTTGGACCGTCAACATAGAAAGGGAACTTGTGTGGATTAATTGCTCGACCCCACCTCTCATGAGTTCTATTTAACGAATCGTATTTACTTTAATAAATTATTTTAAAAGCACCGTAAAAAAAAAAAAAAAAAAAAAAAAAAAAAAAAAAAAAAAAAAAAAATGTCGCGGGTATACCCTGGTCTACTAAGAAGGAAATAAGACAACAGGATACCGTGCCTTTAAAATAATTTATTAAAGTAAATACGATTCGTTAAATAGAACTCATGAGAGGTGGGGTCGAGCAATTAATCCACACAAGTTCCCTTTCTATGTTGACGGTCCAAGTAGGTACTCTCCTGCGTCACGCCGAGGGTTGATGATCCCGGGGAAGTCGCGTTCGCTGGTGACCGGTGACGGCAGGAACAGGTAACCAAACCCGGCAGAGAGTACTCTCGTCTTGGCAGCGTAAGGGAATACTATTCAAATTAGTAATCCGAACGTTGAACCCTGGAACGCGCCATACAAACACATTACAAGCGGTCCAGTTCAGCTTGCAACATCCACGGCACTGCGTTATATAGGAAAGTACCTAAACTATAGTAGTAGTAGTGCCGTGGAATCATCACAATCAGAAACGGAGATTCCCATTTAATAGAAATAAGCATTTTATTATGAAATTTACTATTATTTTACAAAATATTGAAAACTGAGGGTGAAATCGAAAGATGATGAAATCTTTTAACATGATTAGGCAAAATGAATTTAAAGGTTTAATCAACATTACTACTAACAATTTTACTAATGAGCACAAACATTGGCTTTTATACTGATTACTTTCACTAATAACTACTTTAATTGACTGCGACATAAAAAATAGTATTACCACTTACCCAGTTTTGGGGCGATCAACACTCACTATCTATTTATTATTCTAGTTTAACGAGGAACGCTCAAGCGACGACCACGAAATATTATAATGATAATAAAATTACGGTTACGGCTTTTATTTGATTTTATTAAAATATTCTTTTCCGTATAAGAGACCGTTATTATTAGTGTGACGTGCGTTCACTTAAACTATGACAAGTAAAAAAGTGGCGCTGCGATCGGTACTGCAGTTTTAACTTCGTGAAAACAAAGGATCTACTTGGAGCGCTAAAATGTTGCATCGCTCATGTTAAAGCTATAATAAAATTGTGTTTTAAACTTTTAGATTTTAATGTGATGTAATGATTTAATTTAATAGTGATTTTTATTAGTTTTAGGTAATGTATATATTAGATTTAAGTGTATTTTAATGAAGTAAAATAAATTATGTACGTATAACGTTACAACATGTGCACTTAAAACAACTGCACATCATTTCTGAACGATTGTAAGATAAGACTATGATCAAGTTCGTTCAATTCTAAGAATTGTATTGTTTGAAAGTCAACATCTTCAAAGTGTAAAGTGTAACACAGTGTAAAGGTAAACAAAAATTTCCAAGGAATTTATAATTGAAAAATTCGAATCCCTACTTTGTATTACTCGTGAGGTTAGCGACAGAACAAGAATGTACGGTTATTTTGTGATTATTTTTTGCTCTTTGTGCCCAGTTCAAACTGTCAGTAAGTAAAAGCTTGATTTTTTTGCCTTTGATATTAAGTGTGTTTCTATATACTTGTAGTGTTTAATGACTGGTATAAATGTAAATATAACGGAGATACTTATTTTTTAAATTGATTTCATTTTTGTCCTTTTTAAACGATTTAATTGTCGTAGTAACTTTTCCAAGCTTAGTACTTTTCAATAACAGATATCAATTAAAGTACCTACACTATTATTCATCATCATAATCAGCCTTTATCCGTCCACTGCTGAACATAGGTCTCCCTCAATGAACGCCAAAAAAGCTCTACTAGAGCTTTTTGAAAATGAGGATGAGGAGGGTTTTGGACCATAGTTCATAGATGCCCTCAACTAATGCTAGTTAGTGGGTGGTGAACAAATGCCTTCAAAAACCTGGTGCCATCAAGGATGCAGGGTTCCTCACGATGTGGTTTGATGTTGTGCTTTCTATACCGGGGAGCAAGCACATGATCACATGTTCAGGTGCTCGTAATAATTTAGAAATATCCATTTCAAGGTACAGCGGTTGAACCCAGATCTCTCACTTAAAAGGCAAAGCCCATACCCTGGTCAAGTGCGTAGGTTTTCTAAACGTTTTTCAGTCACGGATTGCCAATAAAATTCCCATCTGACGAAATGAAGTTTGGTGGCAGTGCATCTTTCTCGCGTGTCACCGACCTCCAAAACATCTTTCACGGACCCCTTAAAGATTCAGGCACCTTAGACTGTTTTTGATTGGTATCCTTATTTTGGTCATTTCATGATTAATAGTTCAAAATGATAATATAAATAAATATTTTTACTAGCAGAGGCAAAGGATTTAAATCTGTCTACTACTAAGTCAGCTGCTGATGATATTGCTACGCCGGATTCTTGGGAGAGCAATCCACAGTTAAAGTCCTTGTGGGTATACCGTCCTGCGTCTTTGGTAAGTTATTATTACAAGAGATTCGATTTATTTTAATCATCAGATTGTATTCAGAATAGGCGAATTCTAAAATTCTCTTGTATAAAAGAAAGACATCTTATCTATATTATAAAATAGAGTCACACTGGCCAAGAGGGGAAAAAGAGCAGGGGGCAAGGGGTGAGGATGGGAACCTCACCTCATCGTACTGTCCCGACGTTGGAAGTCGTTGTTCTGTGGTGCGGTACAACCGCTCTGTGGAGGTGGCGTCGGTCTCCTGAGGGACTGACTAGCCGTTGAGGTGCCCTGTTGCTTGTAGATCCGGGGCACCTTACCAAAGGCGGCAGTGGTGGTACTCGCCGGGTTTTAGTGGGTAGAGCTGCGTCCACTTACCATCTTTCGGGCGCAGCGAGTCACATACCCGCCTGGGGGGACCCACTACCCAGCGGGATGCGTCAGTGCATTTCCCGGCGTAAAAGAAAAAAAAGGGCCATACTGGCCCTCGCTGCGCCATCACCCAGTGGTAATAGATAACGGTCCCATATACCTGAAAGTGCGTTGATAAAACCCATTTTTCCAATCGGATACGACAACGAATGTATTGAAGACCTCTGTGGCTCAATGGTTAACGCGTTGGCGCTCAAGCCAGGAGCTAGCGGGTTCGAATCCCGCCAGGGAACAAAAAGTTTTCGTGAACAAGACATTCGAAAACAATGTCGAAATATCGAGCTCCGCGTAATATTAAAAATCATGGTAAATATCCCGTTTTGAATAGTTTCCATAAAATCTACTTGCTTCCTTTTACTTAGTGGTCTGTTTGTTTTAATTAAAATTTTATTGTTTAGCAACCGCCATTATTAGAAGACCACGATTCTCACAACGTGGTGCTAAAACCACCATACTTGCTGACGAAACTTGCGAAACCCCTAGGATTTGGGGTAGACCCTTATTTTACAAAGGTATTTCTTTTTTATTATAATATTATAGAATATAAAATCTGGGCATACCTTTTTGAATACTTCGTTTAGCTTCGTGTATATTTAGTAATACTTCTGAGCATAAATGCGCAAAGTTATAATTTATAAAAGTGTACCTACTATAAATGAAAATATGTAGGTACTATAATTTTGTTTACTAGTCAAGTATAACCAAGATTCGTTTTTGTACGTCGTCGTTCAATTTCGCTATATTGATTTTATTTTGGAACTAGCAGCAAACCGCGGTTTTTCCCGCGTATTTCATATTTCCGTGGGAGTACGGGAATAAATTATGTAATATGTCACTCACAAATCACGTAGCCTTGTATTTGTAAAAGAATTTTCAAAATTAGTTCAGTTATAGATCCAGATATTATAACCTTCTACAACCTTACAAACTCACAAGATTTACTTCTTTATAATATCAGTACAAAGTAAAAAAAAAGTAAGGTAGCCCATATTATGTAACCCATATTATGTGTCCCACTGCCGGGCACGGATCTCCCCTTCAAAATCAGGCAAGGAGGGTATTGGGCCATAGTTCACCGAGGCGCTGGCCCAATGCAGGATAGAGAACTTTACACACCTTCAAATACGTTTAATCTCATGAGGCATGCAGGTTTCCTTACGATGTTTTCCTTCACCGATGTGCAAAGGCCTATTGTATTTAGGGTGCACTTAGAAATTTAGCAAAACCGTGTACATCTCGTGCATATCGAACCCGGACCCTTCCGATCAAGAGGCTGGGCCCATAACCACAGGACCATTGTAGCTCATATCAATATCAGTACTGATATTCAATAATACCAGTAGTAGTAACAGTATTAATATCAATTTGATAACATTTATGTTTGTTGTGTGGCTCAGGGCAATTCGCTAAAGGCTGTTATTGCTATATCCATATTGCAAAAGCCTTTTACAACTATGCTGACCAGCGGCCCAATATACTTTGAACTAATCAATATAGTAAGATATTTTTCAGTCTTCTTTATTTACTACTACATTTATTTTGAGTATTTAAACATAATATTATATTTATACTTAAGGAAATTAATGGATGATATAATAAGGTTTGCTCTTTGAAATGGCATAAAATATCGCAGCGAGGTTTTATCTCTAAGTTTAAAGCTCTAAACTCATAGCACTTAAAGACTTAACAATTTACTTAATACTCAATGTGCAGCACTAACTAGTTTTGCAACAAAATTTTAATCGTATCAAAGAATATAGGGTCTCTTTTACGAAGACGATATCCGTGCAGTGGTCGGCCCGTGTTGGATGCGAGTGGCAACGGATCCGTCGTCTTGGAGTTCATTGAGGGAGGCCTATGTTCACCAGTGGACGGATAAGAGCTGATGATGATAGTAGTTCGTAAATATTAAAACCACAGCAACAAATATAATATTTCTTAAGGTAATACAATTTTCATTTATATATTATAGGACTATTTCGAGCCCTTTGAGCGTCGGCGAAAGCCTGTCATGTTATTGGCATTTAGAAAACGAGGAGCTTTTCCAAGAATGAATGTAAGATTGCTTTTTTATAACGAATATTAATTTTGTGATTGAATTCTATTGAAATAAATTATTTATATAAATAGGAATGTCTTACTTTTTAATGAGTCTACGGAGGCTTATTGAAATTGTTTAATTATATAAATTCATAATTACATGACTTCAACCTAAAACGTAATATGTATTTTCATCTGCTAATAAATTTGGAAATAAATTAATTAAATAATTGAAAAAACAAAATGGATCCTCGAACAAAATATGAGTATCTATTCTCTACTTAGAAACCAACTATCTTTTAGTCAAACTGCTTTCCTTTTCCGAAAGAAAGTCAAGAAAGTTCTAATTAAATGGTTAAGGTTAAGCGTTAGTCTGTGCTAGTGGCAGTGTCCAGCAACGTTGATCAACAGTTGGCACATTTTTTTTTAGTTTCCAATCAATATGTAAAACGACCAAATGAATTTTTTTACGACGAAATGAGTCGACGCAGCGGGAACCTCGGATACACACAGTTATATACACATTATACACAAAAAACTGTGTACATACTGTAGTTAGTTTAATTTGTACTTATCAGCTGTAACTATTTTCAGATGCCTTCAAGTCTGTCCCATGAAACTGCAGAACTTCAGTCTCCGTACAATGAAATAAGTAGTTTATGGCCTGACGATGGAATAATTATGTAACTAATATAATAATAAACTAATAATAAAAGCAAACACTAATAAATACGTCATCACGATTTTTCACAATTATTTATTAAAATTTTTGACCATTAAACTTCTATAATATGTGATATTTTTAGACTGTATTATACTGCTACATGTCTAAAAATAAATTATTCAAAGTGTCTACTAACTGAATGCCGATGAATGAATAATTAATTAACAAATATAAATAGTGTTGAACTACATTCCAAGAAGTTAGGAGATGAGTTTATTAGATTCCCTTTATCTTTCCAGTTAGTATTGTTATGGCGGCTTTACACTCTCGCTCGAGAGCACTCGCTATGTCTCTCCCGAGGCATCTCGCCTTTTTATATGAAATACCGAGGTGGGCGAGCGTCCCCATCTACACTCTCGAGCTTGCCTTGTCTAATATTATGTCAGAGAGAGATTTACAGCCGCATTAATATATATAGATAACTAACTAGCTGTTGCCCGCAGCTTCGCCTGCGTTAACTAAGATTTACAACGGAATCTTACTACTTACGCAAAATAGGTAACTTTTCTGGTTGAGTTTTTACACCTTGTGTCCGAAAAACCCGAATATCTTACGGAACCCTATTTTTTAGAATACAATTTAGCTTATGTTACTCGTGGATAATGTAGCTTTCTAACGGTGAAAGAATTTTTGAAATCGGTCCAGTACTTTTGAGCCTATTCATTACAACCAAACAAACGAACAAAATTTTCCTCATTATAATATTGGTTTAGACTAAGATTGTCATATCCATTTGAAAAAAAATATTGGCTAAATATAGATTCTTAAAGGATATATCTACTTTCTTATTTTAAAAATCTGCCTAAGATTCATAATATGTGCACTCATTGGATTTGAGACTAGGGAAAAAATACGAATGATGGAGACAATGTAAATAAATTCATACAGAATATAAAATAGAGCAAAGTCTATGAAGTTCTATAGTTGTTCATTTGACAGACATGTCATATAAAAGAAAACAATGAAAATGTTATTTCATTCACGCTGTTCGCAAATTAAGGCTATTCTGAGGGTCAAAGTAGAGCCTTTATATGAAAATTTCACCTCGATACACTACTTCTCCAAGAAAAATTCAGAGTCATCGAAGTAAGTCCTTTTTCATTCTTCGTCTGTCGAGCCTTTGGGTCAGCTTTCAGTCTAGCTGGAACAGCTGAGTATGACTACTTTAAATGAAGCGACTGCCTATCTACTCTTTGTAATACTGGACTTAACGTGCTTTCCGCGGCACGGAGTAGCCTCGGTATGTAAAAATGGTCAACGGACCAACCCTGGTACCAAAACGTACTGACGCCTGATGGTACAATCCGCGTGGCTTTTACATAGCCACAAACTCCTCTTTAGCCACGAGCTCCTTATGAGAACTTTATTATTTATTTATAGGATTTGTATTCAATAATTCAAAAATTACTAGTGTTGTTTGTGTACGAGACTGTTAATGAACGCCAAGAATACTTATTTATTGTATATCCAACGGATTTATATTTTTTTCTTTTATATATTTTTTTATATTACAGTTTTTTTTACAAGTTGCTGTGTAGGCAACTTAGACGAGTCGCATGTCTTATTGAGATTCATGTGTTTGTACATAAGCAAACTTCGTAACATATGAAGAACTGGTTGATAAAAAAATCGGTTATCTACATGTATATGATTTCAATGCCTTCGTTTTTGGAGTTTATTGGAGTTTACTCCTTAAGAATCGATTTTCATATATAAGGCGCCCGGTATGAGAAAAATCCGAGGGGTAAAACCAACTGAACTAACGAAAAAGTGTCACGTTTTTGGTGCGCACCTTTAGTGCGCAACTTTCTAATTTAGCTGTGAGTGTATTGAGACGTACATAGGGTATGCTGTATAGGCGACTATACCTATATACTATATGTTATTGGGCTTGTTTGTTTCTATTAGTGTCGATGTATTTATATTGCTATTTTTTTTTTGTTATAAATATCAATAATTAATATTGTAATTGTGAAGTTATAATTTTTTTTGCGTATGGTTAGATACTCGTACTTGAGGAGTAAACTCCAGTCGTGCGCCGGAGCTGACACACACACATTTTTTATAGGAAATCATCAAAATTGGCCTTTGTTAGCTCTTTCTATAACTTGCGGAGATAAACGCCTTCTCTACTCATGACCAATCCTTTCAAAGAATGCGAGTGTGCATGTGGGACACGCGCAGGTGCAAAGTTTACACAAAAAAGGGACAAAACAATTTACTATTATTACGACGAGAATAGCTTTGAGTCAAGTATGAATAATACAGTCTATAAAATTATCAAAGCTTTGTTATTTCAGCGTGGGCTTGTAGGCTTATTAACAAGAGCTTCCTAAGGCTCTAAGCCTCTTATCTTATTTTACATAAAATACTTTTAAAATGTTTCTATTATATTTATGAATGAATTCGTTAATTCATGATCATCAATCATAATTTATTAATTCATGGGCTGGTCACGCACTCAGAAGAACGCATGGCCGATGGGCCATTAAGGTTCAAGAGTGGAGGCCGCGTTTAGGTAGACGAAGTGTTGGTCGGCCATTAACCAGATGGGAAGACGATCTCCGTGCAGTGGCAGGTCCGTGTTGGATGCGAGTAGCAAGGGATCGGTCGTCTTGGCGTTCATTGAGGGAGGCCTATGTTCAGCAGTGGACGGATAAGGGCTGATGATGATGATGATGATGATGATGATAATTTATGAATTATCTCATTTAAGAGAGGCTTATCAATTAAAAAGCTTTTGATTATTTTTGACGTAAAATTTATTAATAGTCTATTGAAAAGTTACATTTGGTGTTGCGTTTTTAGAGGACGCGATTTTTTTTCAATATTGTCATTGTAAAAAACGCAAGGTATGGCCTGAAAATGTAAATTTTCGATGGACTATAATGTTCATTATGATAAGTAAAAATGGGCTCCCATAACATGTATGAATTAGAATCGGATTTTATTTAAAATGGAAGTATGTGGCATTGGTAAATAAAGTCTGGACCTACATATTATATTGTCCAATGAAGTAACATAAGGAACATAAGGTGATATTCCAAATGCGCATAAATTACTCTTTGATTTTATATTTAAAAAAGGAACAAAAATGGAGAGAACTAGAACCTTTAAAATAAAAAATAAACAATTAAAATAAATTGGTTTCACTAACTATATAAATAAAAATAGACACACATAACTTCAGAATCACTGCTCCAAATTTTAAAATTATATAATTCTTTTTTGTTGTGTTGGTTGCTGTCAGGACAAGGTTTGTCTATGAAAATGATGACAAGGCACGGATAAGGGCAGAGCAACAGGACAACGTTGACCGCATTCAGATTGTAGGATATAAAATTAAAAAAAAATATTGGATACGAAAATTTGAATGTTTTGATATTTTACTTGTATGTTTATATTGGCAAATTTATGAGTGGGGGCCTTTGAAACCCGGATGAATAGAATATAACCAACTGAGCACACATGAGTTTGACAACAATATATTATATATTAATGAATAATAATCTGTAGTCTATTAAAAATTCTGATTCACTTGTATCCATTGCCACAAAACAGTGTGTCTGAATTCACGAGAACAGTTGGTCGCATTTAATTGATGAAATTAATTTAGTACTATGATAAGTGAAGTTTTTGTGATGAAATGGAAAATACAAGGAAATGGATGCGATGGATGCAGTACTAGAAAATATTGATGACAAAGGTATTGTTTTAAAAGTCAAACCAAATATTATTGAGTACCAAGGAGTTGATTAGACGTTGACGTAACTTGTAAGGGACACGCGAGCATTGTTCAGAACGTTGAGGTAGGTAACGCACTTCCTACACGACAATGGTTTTGTCATATTCTTTTTTCAATTGATAAATTCCTTTTTCAATTTATAGAACTCTATAAACCTACATAGAGTTTCGATCAAATGCATTTATTTCTATTGTTACATATAAAATACTTAGGCTTTTGTATGGTCCACGGCACCGCATATTTACGAGTACGATAAGTATCTTTCAGTATAACTACAATTCTACTTATTAAATAATAGCTAGCATTAATTGGTTCTAGTAACTGTCATCGAAAAATAAGGGCGAAATATCTTATATCTTTAAATGAGCAATTCTTGTATATATATATTATATATTTTTAGAAAACTTTTTCCGTGTTTTGAGGCAATGATAAAATATCATTAGAACACAAACGTAAATTTCGCTGTCATTTAACACGTCATGATAGCTTAGCGGAGATATTAGCCAGTTATGAATGTAAAAGAGCCGGGTTCGTATCTCCAGTCCGATTATTTTTTTGTCTTTTTTTTAAGTTTATTTTTTTTTTAAAGAAAAACTTTATCATATTATCACTAAGGGTATATAAAACAAAACAAAAAAAAAAACCGAGCAAATGCTCGGTCAACCAGGTACTGTTGGACGTTTAAAGTATAAGTACTTATATATACAATTGTATACATCAGTAATTCTAAACTTGAGTAATATTAAAATTATTATCTATCATTTTATATTACATCAAAGTCAATGAGTGAACGTGTATGAAAGTGATAAATATTTTAATGACTCATGTTATTGAATTGCGTTAGAATAAAACCTACTTTCATAGTAGTCGATTGCGATGCTCGATATCGTTGTATGTACTTCAGTACTCATTGTTAGCTCTAAGAATCAGATAATCATAACACGCAACCTGAAATGGTTCGATCTTATTACTCGAAAACGATTTTTTTTGTATACGTCACGAATCAGAAAAGAAACATAGATAAGAAAGAAAAATTATAAAAATATACAAAAAAACAACTCAAGGGATTTCATATGGTATATGGTCAAGTATCACTATTTACAATTAATAAAGATAGCTGATGCCCGCGACTTCATCTGCGCAGGATAAGTTTTTGGACAATTCGTACAATATCTTTATATATACATTTATAATATTGAATATATTTGAATGTCTATGTGTTAATCGAATTTATAAGCCATATTATTTAGACTGACAAACGGTTATATTAACTAACTTCCACGCTTATAATATTAGTAGAAAGTAAGCTATCTGCTCTACTACTGAATTTAAAAGGAGTGTAAATTACATTTTTAAGGTACAAAATAAAACAAACTCTCGCTCAAACAAAAACAGGAACCAAACAAATTATAATTAGGTTGTACAACTGATGAAAGACATTGTAAACAAAATATCCAGGTCACTTGTTAGCCTTTTCAAGGGCTTGTTGTATTAGAGAAATCCATTAAGTGTGGCGAAAAAAGCGACAAAAGTATAATCGATTCCTAGAACTTTGGAAGATTCCGATGTCTTTCGACTAGTTCCCCTCGCTTCTATTCGACGAGATCTGGAAAAAAAACGAGAAATACAACAGTGTGCTTAAAATGCCCCTAAATAATGTTTTTGTATAAAATGAAGCTTTAGTTATATTCGTTTAAGATTATGTGTTGAAATAAAAAAAAAACTAGAGACGTTTGTTCATCACAAGCTTGTCCGTATGTGATTCGTTTTTTCTATGTTTTGAAACTTTTTCTGGGTTATACTTGAATCCTTTTAATTCTAAGAATGAATGATAAAAAATCAAAACTCGAAGGTAAAATACAACACTAAAGGCAGAAACACACTTACGTGTCGTGGCGTGTCGTGACGCGCCAGAAGCATATCGGTTTCATACAGGTTAGGGACATATTTGCGTGTCGCAACGACACGACAGATTTTTCGTGTCATCAGTTATCATTAAAATTCGAAAGGAATGTATTATATAAATTTGATAATACTCGATAACTTTAATCATTGATATGTATTAATACTTCCGACTTCAACTACCGCATTTGGAATTTTCCATTATCACCTTCATCGATGTATTTATGTAACAGTTGTCAAAATTGTATGGGACACAGAGATAAATATATAATACTATTAGTAAACGTAATCTACTAACCGGTTCCGTATCTACAATTTTTGTATCGTGATAGGAAAATGTAAATATACGTATGTATATACGTATGATAAAAGTGAACATAGAGATATTTTCTACATATATTTCTCGATATTCTGTATCAAAGATATCTTAAATATTTGATTTTTTAGGTCTTGTATGTATAGTTTTTTTGGTGTGAGAAAATATAAATGTGGTTCAAGGTCTAACACCACGTGCAATTGGCTCGTGTTGGATACGTGAATACTCAGTGCCATGTGTTAGTTGTAACAGGGACTAAGTAATTTAAGTTTCCGAAAATAATTAATAATATCAGTTATTAATTATTTTCGGACTATTTAATGCGAAAATAATTAATAATTGTTATTATTCGCTAGTCTGACAGAATTATATAATAATAATTGGATAATGGATCAGTAACTTAAATCTTCGCGTTCAATTAGAGTTAATGATGGTTGTAAATCTTAAAATATTTTGTTCTGAAACACGGCAAATGTAACATGTCCTTCTTAAGTTAATAGGCATTTTTAACTGCTTGTATTGATATTTCATATGTGCATTTTTACCGTAAAACAATATTTAATTATTTTGGCACAAAATTTTGTGAAAAATTACTTTTAAAGATTGTTTTATTGATTTTATTTAATATCAATATGTATTATATTATACATGGAATATAGAAATTAAGATATATTTTAATGAATACAAATAAAATAGATCTTAATTTAAACATTATGCATATCAATTTCTTCGGAATTTATTAATAAAACATTAAAAAATTTCTTTATTCATATATTTAAATACAGAATCAGGTTTATATGCACTCTCTAAGGTCATATGTACGAAAAAACCACGATGTTTATGTTACAGGTGAGTAAATCTGCGTGTAAGTTGAGATGAAAAGAGCAGACGGTGGCTGCGTTTGCGCTTCATCTAGTTGCCGGTTCACTAGTCGTGCCGCTGTCGGCAATCTGAACGCACGCGTTTGTTGCTGGATAAACACGCGTCAACATGAATAGTGGCAAAAGAAAACTGTCGTTCCTGGGATTTGCCTCTCAGGTAAGTTTATTGCAAATTATCGAATATCACAATTCGCGTCAATGATAAAAAGATAGAGCTATCTTATCGCGATTTAAAAGGCAACCGAAATATTTTAACCATGCTAAAGAAATACATTGACGAAAAAATTTAAATGTAACACAACTTACGCATTGCATATCCTGTTATGACCGTGTTTTTCTTCGAATGCTTGTTTGCTTGTTTATTGTCACATGGTCTCCCCGGTTTAGTGGTTAAGTAGCGGGTCACCATTCAAACCCAGCGACCGGCCGACGTACGATGAATATGAATGTGAAGCTTTAGTTATGCATTTGTATTTTTTTTTGTATGAATTTATTTCTATTAACCTGTAACACAGGATTTGCGAACGGCGGGACAAGGCTATCGTGGTGCGAGCCAGGATATTTTGGAGTTTAAATTGTTATATTTAATCAGTTTAAGATATTTTAATAAAATAACCAATTCACATACATATTATAATTTCTTTTAGAATGTTTAAAATTTAAGATATCATTCATAAAACTAAAATGTTGAGATGTTAATGCATCGACAGATTTATCAAAGTTAATAATAGAAGATATAGATCGATTAAGTTGTGAATGCTCACGTTCAATGTTAAACAAATCATTGATAACAACCTTCATTGATACTGAGGTGCATACTGACCGGAGAGATAGAGACGAATCGAATTCGGGAAGGATTCGCTAGAGCACGGTTAGAATGATAATTGAGCAAAACTGCCATCGTAAGTTTACCTGATGTTGAACTATTTCTAATTCACAAAATTCTTGAATGTATGCAAATAAAAAAAATAACATTATTAGTTTCGCGTATTAGTATTTGAATGATAACAAAATATTTGTGGGGAAGACGATAAGTGTTTTTATACACTCGAGAATTTCTTGAAAACAATCTTCAGAAGTTCTCCTATATAAAAAGTGTACGTCTAGACTATAAAAATTTGATACTGTGTTTTCGTTCAATAACAATATTTTCTTACAAAGTGTTTTTATATAATAAGCGGCCGATGCGATCGTATTTTTCGACGAGCAAAATATGTACTATTTAACTATCTTAAACATTTAAAATTATAAATTAAAGCTCCCTAAAGTCTATCAAAGCAAGCGTCAAAAAGGGAGTAGGCAGTGCTTTATAGCGAGTAGCTTTTAGTCGACTTAGTTTGAATTGCGCCAGCTTATAGATCTTTGCGAAGGAAGAAATAAATTTAAATATTTTCGTAGTGACAACTTGTTTAGCAGTGTTGAACATTTTTTAGTAGGGCAAATACATATAGGGTCGCGTCACCAACATGCTTTTGCGACATGATGTGACGTCATGATTTTTTTATTAAAGCTTAAAATTTCAAAATGTCATAATTTTAAGTACTAAGGTTTCAATTCTATCGTCAGTCCGTCTGCAGGCTGTTTATAATAATGGGTTTTTAAATTTTTATTGTTTCATTTTGTACATGTAGAGCCTCCTTTCGGATGGCCCATGGTCTATTATGGTTCAATAGTTGAGGCGTGTACGTAGACGAACTGTTTGTCGGCCATTAACCAGATGGGAAGACGATCTCCGAGCAGTGGCCGGTCCGTGTTGGATGCGAGTGGCAAGAGATCGGTCATCTTAGCGTTCATTTAGGACTGGCCATACTAGGCTGTGGACGGATAAAGGCTGATGATGGTGAAAGCCTTACTGATTTGTGCTCTAACATTACAAGCTATATATTAGATATAGAGCTTGTAGTTACGTGAATAAGAGTATTCCTACATCATATTTATAATATATCAGTATAAAAATAAAGCCATTAATTTGGACTGTCTATAAAGTAAAGTTTTAATAAAATCCCCACTAAAGTAATTATGTATACAAACCATGTGTGTTTTGTCAACTCAATATAATATAGGCTGATGAAGTAATTAATATTGATGAAGGTATTTGGGATGATTATGTCGATGTCTGAGCCGAAATGGATGCGGGCTAGGGGTCGACCGTTCATTGGAGTATAATCCATTGGGAATTCAAATTATTAAAGTGATTGGTAGCGCGTTGACTTTTGTGGAATGTAATATGCTTACTAGAAGAATCTAAAAGATACCATATAATATGTATTCGTAATAAGTAAAAAAATATACAAATACTAGCGGTTCCGACAGACTTCGTTCTGTCAAAAAGATTTGGTATGTAGCAGTTTTTTGTTCCTATTTTATCTCAAATTCGTGAAATAAACTATCCTACCTTTTAAGTTGGATAAAAGCGCGCATTTTAAAATAAAAAAAAAACATTAAAATCGGTTCAGTAGTTTCGGAGTTTATCCCGGACAAACCTCGTGACACTGGAATTATATATAATAGATAAACACAAGACTGAAAAACTCAGAATATTTGTATAAGTGTCATACTTATTAAAAAATCGAGTATAATTTAAGTTAAAAGAAGTTTTTATAAACATCAATAATTACATGGTTAATTAAAATATTTCAAATATTGATTTCAAAATTATTAAAATAGGATTTTATCGAGAAGTCTTTGATTGAGCTACTATTTATGCAAAACGATGCATTCCGTATCCTCACATTTATTTCGAATAGGTATGTTATTTACGCGTCGTGTAAAAAGTTAATCTTCTTTTAATTGTAATTGAAAATTAACTGCATGTGAGATATAAGTTGTACCAACAAAAAATTTGATGGCGTCGCTTGTTCTCAATAATATCTTTATTATTATTCTAGTGTTTCCGAAGATTCTTTAAAAATAAGATATAGGTACTCATGTAATATATAGTAAGTACCACAATATAATGTGTTACTGTCGTAATATTATTCTTCGAAACACGGGCACTTTGTTTTTTTGGGTATCATAATTCATAATCACATATTGTGTGTCAAACCTGATTCACCCTATAAAACCATATACTATGCAATACAACTTGAAATATACACATTTAAAATATTGTATAAACAATAAACAAAACCGCTAGGAAGATATGCTTTAGCTACGAGAGCTAAGAGTGAGTCCTATTTCGAAAAGGAGAATTTGATGCAAAAAAATCATACAATAATAAGTATATTGAAAAAATATGTATTTTTATACAAAAATTATGTTTAAAAGAACCTGGCAATGCGAAGTTCGTATTTGTATGTGTAATATTTCTGATTAGATATTTTGGTTTATGAAAATATGCAAGTTTTTTAAACCATATTTAAGCAGGAATGTAGATTTACGTGTTAACATTAATTATTATGAATATTATCTACATAATATCACAATTTTCATTTTACCGCTTACGGCTGCGCGGATACCCCCCATCTAGAAGGCCGAGACACCCAGACAGTGGCACCAAGGCATAAAACATATCATGTCTCAGGCTAGTCAACACATATGCTTGGGCTAGTTCTAGGTAGTCTAATTCACGTTTAAATGCGTGTCGACTACTTAATATAAGATGGTACGTCTGCTAACAGGCAAACTTGCCTACCCAACTAATATAATAATATATATGTATGTATCGAAAAATCGAAACACGAAAATATTTGTATATAACAAAATATTTTACTTATAAATTAGTTATATTTTGCTATACGATTATTATCATCGTGGCTTATCAAACGTTAATTTAATTAGTTAGATCGTCTGATAACACGATCGATGAAATAGATTGTGAATAATAATAAATTAATATGAATTTGATAATGATATAATCGTAACTAGACCCATAATTTCTTCCTACAGCTTCTAGCTTCTCCTTTTTTTTTGGTATCGCAAGGAAATCCTTTATAGATTTAGTTTTTGGCTGTATGGCTGCTGCTGGCTCCTCTTTGAGTAGATCCTGACCATATGTGGGACTAGCACCTGGAAATACCCTACCTATACTAAAGCTAATGCGAGCGTCTTCAGGCACTTTTTAAGCGCCCGGGACCTTCAGGCAACAGAATTCCCTCAGCGACAGTCTGGCTCTGGTGAATGTCAGACGACTTCATCATAGAGTTCGCCACTTAGCAGTCCCCGAGATGTCGTAGCATACTGGGCCAAACCATTGTCAATTTTTTTAGCACCAAGGTAATTAATGTCGCAAAGTTTATGATTATCTTTTGTCGTATCTTAGTGGTAGATTTTAAGAACAACTAGTAACCGATTTATCGTAGCACCGACTACCGACGTTGGGCCGAATTAAAATGCCTACTTATAAGTACTTGTGTTTTTTCTAGAAAGAAAGAAATGGTTTTATAGACTAAATAATTCAAAATTGTTAATATTGTGATCTTGAAATTCTCACCATGGTCTTAATTTAATGGGAATATCGTCTACATGTCTAAGTAATATCAAATATCTGAGACTAAAATCAATAGGATTATCAAAGGACTTCATGCTAGCGATTTTCGTGTTTAAAATAATTTAATATAATGTAAGTTTACTCAAAGCTCTATAAGCTTCGAATCGTCTAGTAAATTTGTTAAGCTGTATTATTTTAGCGACCTTGTAAAAAACTGTTGGAAAAAATACATATGAGAGAATTATATTTATATTTCTCACATGGCAACTTACATATTGTATATTGGCAGGAAATCGCAAAAACCAAATTGATGTTTAAAATATTAGTTTGTGAATGTGTTCGGCTAACAAGTTTTTAGTGGTTATTTTAAAAAACTAGTAGGTAGACCACTAAGCTGCATCGCTGGAATATAAAACGATTTTAAAAGACCTAAAATGTGTAGAAATAATAAATGTATGTTAGCTGTGATTTCTCCAGACCTAAACGAAAAAAATATTTTACGAAATAGCCTTGTTTCTCAATAATTGAACTATTTATTCACTGCAGAACCTTTGAATAAAGATAGAATTTGAATTTAGAATAAATTGTAAAAGAGAATATAAAACAATCTGGCAATTTTGGAGGTTTACGCATGCAAACAATTCAAAAGTCAAAAATTTTATACAAAATAGTAACACCAAAGTATCTTCTTGAACGTCAATTAAGTCTACCACCGGAAAGCAAGCCCACTGAGAAGATTCGGCGAAACAAACTCAGTGGAACTAATCTTTCCAAATATTCTATTACAAATTTACATGAAATATTATTATAGTATATAAAAATAATCTAGCAATTTTTATTTTAATAAACTTTGAGCTTTAATATTTTTTATTATTTTAGCAGTCTAGGTATCATTTTACTAAAGATTTTATAGCTTGGTTACGATAGTCTACGATTAATTTTAAATATTGTGTGTATTTAAGGTCTCTGGCCTAAATTACCTATTCGTGTCAAACAATTCGTTTATGTGGTCGGAGAGACACAAGCCACATTTCAACAGACTTCATTAAATGGGGTTTATTTTGTCGTAATAGTGGAGACTTGACTTGTTCAAACTCGCTGGAATACAATGAAATACTTTGCCATATGAAAATTATTATGCCATGTAAGAAGGTACACCTTTTTTTTAAGTTTAATGGCATTTAATTTAAAACAGGTGAAGCATACCATTAGACAAATTGCTTCTTGTACAGCCAATATGTGCGTAAAGATATGAAAAACTGAAACAAATCAATTATAATGACATATAGTTTATGAATCAGAACAATAGGAGTAATTGTTATGTAGGTAGAGCTGGTAACAATTGTTCCGACTTGCGACCGTAATCAACAACAATAAAAACATTTTGTTTGCGACACAACCACATTCTGGGTTTTCGGGTATGAACAGCAATCAACTAACAATAAATTTTATATAATACTAGCCATTGACCGCGGCGTTGACCGCGCTAGCAATAAAAAACTTTTTTTAAGTATCCTATATAACTTCTAGAGAATATGTGTTTAAAGTGTCATGACGATCGGTTGAGTAGTTTTCGCGTTAACGCGTAACAAACGTACCTACTTTCACATTTTAATAAGTAAGGATTGTAAAAAGACACTTGTTTATTTATTTAGTTTGGTAATTTAAATAATTGTTTATTTTTTTGTTCGACGCCTATATCGATAACCGCAGGCAATATTGATACCGACAATGAACAGTCACACTAAATTAACTTAGGCTCTTACCATGGCTATTATAGTCCTAAGCTCAGGAGTTTCGGTTTTTGGTACTCATACATGAACTCAGTAGAGATACCCTTGATACAATTTTAATCCATGATCTTTGTACGTACCCAGGTACGTGACTACAGCATATACAATATATTCATTACTTTTTATTCAAAATATTTAGTTTCGGTTCGCTCACTTTATAGCGACGATACTCTATTGCATATTATAATAAATGTCTAGGTTCGATTCTGAGCGGGTGCACTTCATATGTATAAGAACCTCCCTGTGCACTCGAACACACCATCAACATAACATCACCTGATCACCGATAAAGTAGAGCATAATGAATAAACCTGCAAGCCAGATGTGATTAAAAGTTTTTGAAAGTGTAAAGTCCACCACCCCGCTCAGACTAGCCCTTAGATGAATTTTACCTCAACATGCTCCTCGTTTTATTTCGCCGGGAGTCGGTACACGTGCCCAGCATCAGGGCTTGGTGCCAGGCACTGCTTATCCTGTCCTTCTTTCCACAAAACTATTTCCCGGAAGACAGACAGTAGGTATAGTTGGTGCCTATGCAGCGCGATGCAAGAGCATCCCTCTTGCGTTATAAAAGCCAATAATGATGGTGAATAATGTTACAATAATCTCAACGATTTACCTTAATCCATAAATTTGTTTAAGATTCCAATTAAACAATTCAAACGACAATCTTCGTTATGTACCTATATAATTGTACCCGGCTAAGAAACTATGTTATAAATTCTATAAACACTGACATTTGGGACATTTTTTGGGAGAATGTGGAAAAAATTGGCAAACACACCAGTTTAATTGATATTTTATTTATAATGTGAAGATTTGAGCTGGTTTTAAATCTGAGCCAGTGTTGGTCTGACGGGCGAAATTAGTGAGTCTTTTTGTGCTAATAAATGTGTTAAAAAAGTGATCGCAACAGGGTGGTTAACTAAAGTGGTGGTCGGTACTTTTATGGATCAAATTTTTATCTTTGTAAAATAAGTATCGTTTTTCATCATTATTCATTACCGTTAAATATTGCTAAAACATAAAATCCTTGTTTATCTCTGAACGTGAGGCAGTAAAATTTGCATCTTGAAATAACTAACACTAACTCAATAATAATTATAGGTGCTTAAGTTTTTTTCTGTAATAAATTTTGCAGTCGTTAATTTTACAATTTTGATACTAACACTCCATTTTAATAGACAAATCTATATTTTTATGTAATTTAATTTGGTTGTTTATAACAAAATTGCATAATATTCGTCCATCGATGTTTAAGGATATTGCAATATCGTTAATATATTGCGATGTAATAACAACGCTGTGTTCGACTAATTTAATTTAGAGGTCAGTGACTAAAAGTTACTGCTGTTGTATATATGAACAGTAAGAACCTCCGTTATACGTCTAGAGGCCGCTTCAGGTAGGATGCGAGTAACAGGAGAGCAAATTCGCACCTTTCCCCTTCCCCTTAAAGATCGCAATGAAAGAGAGATTTCTACAGTTGAAAATAATATGAATCATGTAGAACCTTAATTTTGTTATATTATCACAGTGTGCTTCGCAGTTCGAAATATGAAATTCGATACTTTAACCCTCGCAGCTGCTAGGTTTATTTTTGAATTACGAACTCGTGTAGGACTTTTTTCGATCGGTCTGTTCTCGATACATTTAAAAAGGATTCTTATCGACCATTTTTTTTAGTTTACTTTTGAGCACACGTTAAGCTTTTTTTAATAGGACTTTTCTACAAAAAATTTGATAATATAATGGGAGGAATCGGTATGATTGCAATAATCTCAATAAATTATTACTACTGTCGACGATGATCGATGAGGTAATTTCGTCTTCATTAAAATAATAATGGAAAAATTTTTAGGTATAGCGAATACAAAAGATTTTTTTAATGAGCTGTCAGAACTGATCCAGGGGATGTTTTTGCCGCAATCATCACTAAGTTACCGCGTGATGTCATTTTTTGTCATAAAAATGTCTATTACGAATGTCCCGCTGTCACTCAACATTATGTCGTGGTAAAGTGTTTTTCTAAGAATGTTCTCTTAAAATATTTAATGTTTGAGCTCTGCGCACTTCCTCGTGATGAGTTCACCTTGTTAACGTGGACGAGCGACTTAAAAAGGTATTAATGTTGTAACGAGCTGCCTTACTAGAGACACATTGACAGGTTAATACAGGCCACACTTAAATTAATTGCTTGTGATAATTATATTTATTACTGTTACAGTTGACGGACCGTTGTTTAAACTGTGGCTGAGATCAAGCACTCGTGTCAAAACTGAAGTGTATCTTCATCATCAGCATCACCTCAAATATCCTTCGCCTCTTAAATCCCAGTCTGGATATAGGCCTTGTTCAATGAACGCCAAGACGGTCGATCCATTGTCACTCACATCTATATCAAATGTATACCTACTGAAAATATCTTTCGGAAGATGTATTAATAATATTTGATAATTTCAAAGAGTTAGGTCGCTGAATTTGTTTCGCCGCTTCATTTCAGTAGGGTAACGTGTGGTGAATTAGCGATTAGATATTTAATAAGCTACTTTGTAAGAATTATGTTTATAAAAAAAATCTAGAAGCATCTTATTTCTAAAGTACCTACTTAACGTCAAGGCTTAAGATGTCGCAGTTGCAAATCTCGATCAATATCTATTTGCATTGTCATTTGCATGATAAAATGTCTTTTTGAAAAACATTTGACAACAATGAGAGCTGCGCATTTCCGCACCGATATCACAGATCGCGATCTTGGAGACAATTTATACTAAACATGACTCTGACGTTATTTGTCTATGATGACAAAGGCGGAGAAGGCTTTTGTATTCAATACTTATTTTATGTAACACAAACGTTACCGTAAAATTATCATGATCAAGGAACGTCAATATTTTTTTTCATATTTTTTAATGAGTGTTTATATTATTATGACTAATTTTTTTTGTTTGTTGGATAGCCAAACAGACAGACGAACCACATGGTGGTAAGTTGCAGGCGTCGCTTATAAGCATTAATAAGTTAATCTGTATTAACTGAATTAACAGTCTCGGTGCCATATACTGTCTTGTCTTTCTTTTTAAAACGCAGCAAAGCTGTTTCACGGGCAAACGCAAGCAGGATAGTTAATAGAATCAGGCGTTACTTCGGGAAAATCCAATTTAAAAAAAATATATTAAATTATATATTTATTAGCAATATCCGCAAACCATGGCTCACAACAACAACAATAATAATATATAATTTAATATCTTTTTTTTTAAAGCAAGCAGGATAGCTGGTGCCCATGCAGTGCGACACAAACGCTTCTCTGCCACCGGTAAAAATAATTATTACGGCATAGTATAACGGATTTCATAGACGTATTAAGATTTTAATGTTAGCGATTGCCACAGACAAAACAATATCTAATAAACAAACTGTCCAGTGTAAAGTTGATAGGTTCCGTCAATGAGATAAGAACTTTTCCTTTCCGTATTTACGTATTAACTTTTATATCAAGGATTTTATATGATTATACATAGTATAAATAGTAAACCAGTGTCGACCAACCTTTCATAAAGATAACGAAGATAAAGAGTTTATTAACGGTTACACGTTTACGGCTTGCTTTACCCCTGGAAGGGATGCGCTGTGCCGTGTTAACGGTTGCATGGGTATATCTTGCTTGTTTCTTCCGTGCAACAGCTGTGCTGTATTTCGTAGGAAGGTCTGCCTATCTTGCCTAGGCAGTGTAAACGGAAGACAATGCATCTGCTTAGCCTTTGGTCATGAGAATCCCTACGGGCGTCAGTAGCCGAAATAAGACTTTAATATATTATGTAGTTAGTAAAGCTGAAGAGTTTGTTGAAACATAGTTACGTTAGTCTACCGATCTACCAGCACGTGAGTAGATGAACAGAGCAGAAGCTAAGCTTCATCATCAGCATCATCGGCGATCGCTTTATTGAACCCACCATTCGGCATTGACGGACGGCAGGCAGAGCCGTAAATAGCCTTTTTTGCGCCCTGTGCGAGCTTCTATAACTGTGCTCTTAGCAAATCGAAGAAAATAATACATAGTCCTGCCTGGGCTGGCCATGCTTGCGCCCCGCACAGTCTACGCTCTGTACCTGTGCACCGGTGGCACCGCCCTATTTACGGCTCTGAGTTTAGGAAGAGACTATGTTGATTATGATAATGAAAAAAAAAATACTAAAATAAGATGTACTGAGAATGAGAACACAAATATATGATAATAAATATTTAGGTGATGTTGATTGAAATGCCTTATCAGTTACACCTGGATTAGTTTGAGACAAGTTTTGATATGGTTGTTTACGCAAAAAATATTATCAACTCGAAATCCGACGTCCGCATAAGATAGGACGAGATAATCAAAGAGCGTTTTTTATGTAAATTAAATTTATCTTGTATTTAAAATTGTATTATGTCACGGTATAAATAAAAATATAAGATAGTCTTACTATGGTCGGCCTCTTTGGTAACAACTCCCGGGTCCGATCTTGACTGCTGTGGTGCTTTTAAGTGGGGTTTCTTCTTAAAAAGTAGGAGAACCTATCAGTGGGAAATAATGAGTCGATATGATTATTATTCAGTAACATACGAGTATTATACCGAATTAAAACAGAAGAAAAAAAAACACTAATATCGGTTCAGTATTTGTTTTAGTTTATAAATATAGTATATAAATAAGATAAATACCGGTAGACAAAATATTGTCTTCTTTTAATTAGATTCGAACTTCTATGTTCCTGACGACTTGATCAGTAGCTGGCAGTATGAATCTATAAAAATTCATGGATTCAGGCGTGGCAGGAGGACTACCCGAATTATAATAACCTTAGTTAAGCTGCCTATGTTCCTGATGACTTCATCAGTAACTGGCAGTATGACTATATAAATGCTGATCATGCATTCAGGCGTGGAAAGAGGATAACCCGAATTATAATAACCATAGCTGTTAATATTAATAAAAACGTGAAAGTTTGTAAGATTATTTGGATGAATGAAAGTGTTTTTGTTACCCTTCACGAAAAAAGGAGGAAATCTATTTTGATTAACTTTTATAATAATGTAGATTACACATACAAATCAGAGTAGCACATGCGCTATAATTAATCCCCGTACTCCAACAACTATGGAAATTATGCTGGTGAAACGGCGAGTAAGACTGGAATTTAATCATAATTATTATCTTATTTGAGCAATATTACGAATAAAAATATATTACAAAAAATACTTTGCAATTTTTTAATATAAATAAAACAAAAATAAAAAGGGGATATATAATATAAAGGAAACAATTACAGTATGATTGATAACAAAATCTTAAAATAACAAGGTTGTAGCCTGTAAATCTCCTTTGCGATTTTGTTATTTTTATAATTAACCTTTATGTATGATTAACCTTTAAATTTGGCGTGCATATTGTTTGGGTTCAAGGTGCTCGTTAAATAAGAATTTAAAGTAATTTCTTTGCCTACTTACATCTTGTTATATGAAATTTCGCTTATTTGTAAAGCTTAAACTGTTCCGAAGTAATTTAAAAATAAGATTTTTTGCGATCAAGATATTCGTATTCGTGCCAAAATATCATCGCGAATGATAGAAAAATAGTAAATAATGAAAATAATCATCTTAATCAAAACTCTTTATTATACCACACAAACCTCAGGGGAAAGAACATTAATAATAAATCATTTTTTAAATATCTATACACAAATCACTAAAAATCAACCTTAAAGTTAAAAGAAAAAGCTTGTGTATAAATAAGGTTCAAGAATGGAGGCCGCGTTTAGGTAGACAAAGTTGGTGGACCATTAATCAGATGGGAAGACGATCACCGCGCAGTGGCCGCTACGCATTGGATGCGAGTGGCAAGGGATCGGTCGTCTTGGCTTTTATTAAGGGGGGGGGGGGGCCCTGCCTGAGCAGTGGACGTATACATCCTGATGATTATGTTGACTATTTAAATGTATGTTCCACATAAGATCAGAAGTCAACCAGTCACCTGGCCACAGCCATAGAAAATTCTAAATCTATATATAAACTATATATAAATAACTAAATCTCAATAGTAATATTAGTCTATTTCTGTCCTAATATATTTTCATTCCAAATCCTACACAAGGTAGATGTAATACATTAATCTAATTTCATCCCCTATAAAATTGGATTCTGAACATCGTACCTAATCTGGAACGAATATAAAAATATCTTGTTCGAATAACCTAAAAATATTTCTATGAATTTGTCAGAGAGTCTTTTAAATATGACTTGTATGAAATCTACATAAAAAAGTTGTATGATCTCTAAATTAATTATGTGGTTAATTAGAAATGAGTGATTAATGATGTTGAAATACGTGATAACCAAAGTATAGACCAAATAAGCTTTTTTAAGTAAGCACTCACTTTTTTTTATTTTGAGGGCGTGTTTATTATTATACTCATCCAATCTTCTAAGTAATATATTTTCGATAAAAGCTCGTACTATCGTTGAGAGCTTTTATAATTATTTACCAATTTTAATGGTGAACTTATATACGGTATATACATGTGTAAGAGTTGAAAACATAATATTTATTATGAAAAAAAAAACATATCTACAAAAAAGGAAAACATTTTCGTATAATATATTATTTTCATCAAGATTGGTCGAATACATTAACGTGAATATTAATAATACTTAAACATCCTATATGTGACCTACAAAACTTTATATCAATACCTAACAATCACAACCAGCAGTACAAGCGCTTATTTGGGTCAGTGGCAATACTTTAATAATATCAATGACTATTAAATGATTTATCATGATTACTTTATTTTAATTCAGCATTAAAAAGTAGTGAGTAATAAGTCACAGAGTAATTATTACCAGCGAGCTGTAAATGTATATTACTCATTACTTAAACAACAACTAAAGTCTAAATTCTTAATAAATTACTAGTACTTGGTCGACATGCTTTTATTGTCTTTGTGCGGTTATGACAATGATTTAAAGACGGCTATTAAAATGGAAGAATTAATAACAAATAGCTTCTTACATGTTTAACTATTCTTGTAATTGTTGTCTTTATTTCTCGTAAAAAAAATATATTATTGTTATTATGAAGAAACAGCTGTAATTGTTTTCGCTGTGTTGCACTTCCCGTTCTTGTTATAGCCACCTGAGAGGATGCTCTTTATACTGCGAGCCCATCTGTATAAGAACCGCTATTTTTAACTGATTTTAAAAAAGGAGGCTATCAATTCGTTTTTTTCTTGTATGTTTGTGACACGATTACTCCGCTGTTTGTGAAATAATTTTAATGATTATTTTTTTTTTGAAAGCTTGTTTCTGGTGCCAGCCAAAATAGGATGATATAAAGTTAATTTTAAATAAAAAACCAAAACCGACTTCAAAACTATACCTTAAAATTATATACAACTAAAAATTTTTAAATAATTTTTAAACACTTCGAGGTGAAGTTAATTAACAAAAATAATTAATCAATGAATATAATGAAATTTATATGGCTTACTTATACTTTTTAACATTAGTTATTTTGGGAGTCGGTGCCAGCCAATAAGAACAGTCTAATCACAATTCACAGCATTTGAATACATAATATTATACTCTCACATCTATTATAAATTTCTTTGCAATTATTGATTTTGTACTCATACAAGTACACAAAGTATTGAATAGATGTCTGTTAGGGCTATCTTTGCTTTGGTTGGTACCGACTCCAAAAATAACTAATTTTAAAAAGTATAACTCAATAAGTTATTCATCTATTTGTCGCGCACGTACCTAATGCAAATTTAAGACTTATATGGTTTTCCCATGGATACCATCATCAGAACTGGACTAGATTAAAATGGGACCACATGGGGAGCATCAGCTTTCTAATAAAAAAGAATCATCAAAATCGATTCACCCAGTCAAAAGTTATGAGGTAACAATTATAAAAAAAAAAAAAAAAAACATACAGTCGAATTGATAACCTCCTCCTTTTTTTGAAGTCGGTTAAAAACTATAATTTGGTGCTAGCCAAAGTAAAGATAATCTGAAAAGGCATCTACTCAATACTTAGTACAAAATCAATATTTATATATAATATTGTTACAATGAAAATTATCATATTATGTATTTGAATGCTGTGAATTGTAATTAATCATTAAATTTTCTTCCTTGGCTGGCATCGGAATTTATTTAAAATTAACTTTTTTGTGCTTTTTAGTTTTAATGCTTATTTCATCCAAGTTTCTCGATATATTGCGGACATTTGCGGTGACGTGACAGTTGCCTCTGCCTTTTGTGTCGTCATCCACAGGGATTTCATCTATTTACTATCGGCCAAATTACCTTGGTTTGTTTATCTTAAGACGAAAGCTTTTTTGTACTGGCTTGGTCCACAACTCGCTCCCACCGTTGTAACTTCTGGATGACCAGGGTCAAAAACTCATATCTAATATTTAAATAATATAAAAAAAATAAAAAAAAATATAACTATCACAAATATAACTATAATCTATCATCACCTGGTATCAAGTGAAGGAATGACTAAGATAGTTTCTTATTTGATAATATTTATATTTGAATTATGAATATGTATACCAAGTACCAAGTACCGTGAAACGCAAATATTGGACAGTGTAAATAAAGAAGTAATCAACCATTTTAGGCATGTCATACTGACGCTGAGAAGTTGAAGTGGAGCTAAGATGTATTTGAGTCACAATACAACATCATTATTATATATTTGACGACCTCTGTGGCCCAGTGGTTAGCGCGGTGGCGCAAAGCCGGAGGTAGCGGGTTCGAATCTAGCCAGGGAACACAAAAACATTTCTGTGTTCCTGGGTCATGGATGTGTATTAAATTTGTGTATTATATAATAAAAATCTTAAATATAAGTATTAATATAAAATGTATTAAATATATGTATTTCCGTTGTCTGGTACCCGTAACACAAGTCTCTTCGAGAACTTAGCACGGGACGTGGTGTAAAAGCGTCATAAACAAAAAAAAAATATAAACCTGACCAGAAAGATATAATCTCTGCATTGTAATTATTATATATTGGTATTGGTATCGCCACAATTTTTTTAAATTTGGTAATATATAATTTATTCTAATAGAAATTAGTTAAATAGGAAATTTCCCGTAATATGGCGACAATTTTTAATTTTCTCATCAGGCTATAAATTAAAAACGGACCAAGGCATTGCTGGCCCTGGTAGTGTCACAGCCACTTTCTTTCGAAACTACCTATAAGAACTATACTGTTGAAACTCGGTGAGTAGATTTATTCTGTGAACCGCATTAAGATTTTCATACAAAAAAAAACATTACATTATAGGGGTTCCCCATACTTAGATCTGAAACTCAATTGTTTTTTCATCAAACCTATAGCCTCACATGTATAGGCTTGATGAAAAAAACTGAGTAAGTAAAATGGATAACTATGGATAGGTCTTCAAAAATGATATTGAGGTTTCTAATATCTTTTTTTTTTGCAACTTTTAAAATAAGATAATGATAAAACAAAAAAAAATTGCTAGAAAAATGGTTTGAAAGAAATTTAGTTAGTAGTTTTTTTATAGTCATACATAGTAAACTGCAACATAATTGCAAATAAAAATAATAAAAGATAAACCTTTTATTCAATCAACTCCTATATTATTATGTTACTTGATGCTTTGAACCCTTCATGGGAGCCCGACTCGCACTTGGTCGCTTTTTTACTGTCAAGGCCTACCAATATACATTCACCACAGGAAAATTCCATATGAAGGAAATATTATGCATTCCCATGTATGATCTAATTATTTTCAGGTTTTGTATGATTTCATCGAATATACTTTATCTATGATTATAATATTTAACATTGTCGGTATAGTTTATATAATTTGAAGAGTTCTTCTATTATTAGCGAGTGTAGGAACACAAGTATTCTTAGAAATACATTCGACGTAAACATGGAAAGTAAATATACTATTCTAGGATTTTAAATTAACGTTGTTAGACTATTAATTATTTATAACGGGTTTTACATTTTTCTTTATCACCAATCTTCTAAACGTCCATACATAGTCAATGTTGGAACATCAAATTTCAATTAAATAGTTAATATTCTATTTTAAATACATAGTTTTAATATTTAACTATTACCTAAATATTTAAAGTAACAACAGAGTTGCTGAATGCGTCCAAATTAGATACGGCAAATTCAATATTATTATTATTACAATCACTAGATTAAAATCAACAATTTTGTTTTCAAATACTGAAGCTTTGACTTTGGTTGGTTTCTTTATTAAATTCGTTACTAAAGTTATTTGAACTTAGACACGGTTTGCATAATTCTTAATCTTTTAATTTTTATCAATTTTATATTTATCATTAGATTTTAAGCTTTATTTTTTTATTTTAATTGTTTCAGTACTAAATTAAATACAGGAAATCAGCAATAATTTAATGTTCTCTTCTAAACCTAGAAAGCCATATAAAGAACGTATGATTCTTAAAACAAAAACAACTTGTAAGAAATTGCAGAATCAAACTAGCGGTTAAACCCGAAATAATATTATAATAATTAAAATATGCTTCTACAGGTTTATCCAATTTCTATCCAATTGAATAATAAGAAGATAATGAAGTCGTTTAAAAAATCACCTGCATTTTTCATTTGATCCCAAGCGTTCATGCGAATAAATAAAACAAAATAACGACGAATAAACGACGAGCCTACCGAGTGGTAGAAAGTCTTGTTTTTATTAAGTAAGGTCAGCAACGATCTAAATCGGAAATCCCCAAACTTTATCAATATTTTTGCCATGTTTTTCATATATCAGACACCCTCTGCATTTCATGTTTTAAATATTCATAGCCAATTGCCAATTCATGTAATATCTTCATCATCTCATCTAATGTTACTGTTTAAAATAGAGTCAAAATATCGCTTAAAATAACCTAGACCCACGACGTACATTTTACGAAAACGCAATTTATTTTTTCGAATATACTTATCTCTTATTTATCAGGGGGTTGATCGACTTTGAGCTTTATTTTGATAAAATATAAAAAAAATGTTTTGATTTCACATCACGATTTCTTATTACAATAATTATCGGAATCAACACTTGTCCAACATTTTTTGGTACCTTCCACCATCGCTTGCCGTGACTTCCAAATTTGCGTAGTCTTGTCATATACAAACGCCTATTATGTCGTCACTGATTTTAAATATAGGTTTTGTGTGTACTCACGTTTACGCGTGATTTATAAAAAAATTAAATAAATTATACAAATAGCCTATCAATATTATACTTATTACTAACGAGCGATAATTTTGCTTATAATATCAACTGCGTTTTATTAGTATTAGTTATTTACGTATGTTATTAAATAATGTGTTAATATTATGTATTATAAATTACAAGCGAAATCCGGATTTAAACTTGACAGGGATCAGAGTTTTATTTCTAGTTTACCACCGCGAAGCGAAGTAAATATAAATCTTGATTTGAGTAAACATTGCAACACAAATACTTGCTCAATTAAAATGTTAAAAACAATCTGCATATCGTATTTACCTCATTTGTGTTTTTTTATTTAAAGAACGGACTGGTTTAATTAATATTCTTAATTATTGTTAGTGAACAGCTGTTTGATCACCTGGAGTCTAGTTCAGTTGTTGGTTTACCCTTAAGTGAAATGTTGATAAAGCGATAGTTATCTCTATGTGGCTACATCTATTACAGCTTTAAGTATATGTTGTAGTCAAAACTCTTAGCCAGTCAAAAGTACTATTGACTAGCAAAATCAGTCAAAACTACTTTTGACTAAACAGGTTGGTCAAAAGTAGTTTTGACTGAAAATTATTGGTTATTAGTACATTTGACTGCAAATTTGCGGTTAAAAGTACTTTTGACTGACACTCATCGTCAAAAGTAGTTTTAACTGCAATAAAGCATCAGTCAAAAGTACTATTAACTCGATAGTTGTGAATAAAAAAGATATTTATTAAATGTGAAATCCTTTATGACGAAAAATTTGGCATTACAATCAATACAAAGAAAATATACACTTAAAAATTGACATTAAAATAGGTAATAAGAAAATTTATAGGTTAAAGACACAGTACCTATATTAGTTTTATTACTATGTTAATCGCTATGCTTAATTAATAATCTTTAACTGTAATTGAAATTTAAAGAATTTCTGCCATTATCTGAGTGCAAAATACCTGCTTCAAATACTGCTCCAAAGGTCAAAAAAATGTCAATTTATATGAAACTTCAGTAGCCCCTTTTTGATGTCAGTGGTTCCAAAACTACATATTTAGTCAAACCATGATAAATTCATGCCCGCGATCTTCTTGCGACTGCATGTCAATAAGATCGATTTGGCAGCGGCTGTTCAATTCAGTGTGCTTTTATTTCTTTTATAAATATGTATTAATCTTTTTTTTTGTAACATTAGCGTACGTTTGTAACAATTTATACCACAAACTTCAATGGTGTTAAAGCGTTTTAGTTAACTGTACTGTTATAGTGGTGTCATCTTTTCATTTAATTTCCCGTTTTCCACGCGTAAGCTTATCAATTTTTTCTTTTGTCATCACATTGCATGACTATCGAAAGCGTTCTTTCTTTTCAAAGCCACTTAGTTTTACTCTGATATCAGCACGTTCTTCACTAATAATCCTACTTCCTACTAATACCTATTCCTACTAAACGCGAAAGTTTGGATGGATCGATGGATGGATGGATGGAATGGATTTTGATGAAAATTTACAGTAATATACCTTATACTTTAGAATAACAGATAGGCTATAATTTATCACCGTATTAATTCCACCATATTCCCGTAGGAGTCTACGGGAATGGGAAGTATCAACCCTTTATATCCCACTGCTAGGCACAGGTCACCCCTTCGAAATCAGGCAATCATCATCAGGGGGTAATGGGCTACAGTTCACTGATGCGCTGGTCCAGTGTGGGTTGGTGAACTTTACATACCTCCAAAGGCATCATGCATGCAGGTTTCCTCACGATGTTTTCCTTCACCAGTGAGCGAGCGATGGTCTCGTCACTCGTGTTTGGGGTGCACTTAGAAATTTAGAAAAACCCATTTTAAGGCACACACGTGGGCAGGATCGAACCCAGAATCTCTCACATAAAGAGGCCGAGTCCATCCGCCACTCGACCATCGTCGCTTAGTGGGAAGTACGATGGTGAAACCGCAGGCCACTGCTAGTGCGTAATATAAAAGTTTATATGTGCGTTTGTCGTTATTTTTATCAACCACCTTTTAAGACTACTTTTGACGGAATTACTTAGTCAAAAGTACTTTTAACTAGCTCCATTGGGCAAAAGTACTTTTAACTCTTATTTTAGTCAAAAGTGTTAGCGACTAAAGCATACGGTCAAAAGTACTTTTGACTGGTTAAGAGTTTTGATTGCAACATATACATGGCATGACAATTTACTTGTTTTAAAAGAAAATAATTAAATGAATAATATTATTTTACTCCTATTTTTCTATTCATATATAATACTAGCTGTTGCCCGCAGCTTCGACTGCGTTAACTGAGATTTACCACGGGATATTAGTACGCAAAATAAGTAAGTTTTCTGGTTGATTTTTTACACCTTGTGTCCTAAAAACCCAAATATCTTATGGAACCCTATTTTTTTTTTTTCAGAATAAAATTTAGCCTATGTTACTCGTGGATAATGTAGCTTTCGAATGGTGAAAGAATTTTTGAAATCGGCCCAGTACTTTATGAGCCAATTCGTTACAAACAAAAAAAAAGTTTTCCTCTTTGTAATAGTAGTGTAATATTAATGTAAAACTAGATTCTTACTATGATTTTCATTTTTATTTCACGGAACTCGTACTGAATTCACTTGAATGTGTTAGGCGTGAATGCTTAATACTAAGCCAGTAAAGTTTAGCTTCAGCTAACATAAACAGAGAAAATTATGCTTTTATATGTAACGTTCAAATACATAGGAAAAAGAATTCTATGATTTGATTAGATGGGAGTACAATCTCAGTGAAGTATGCCGGCATGGGGGCAATTATTTTAGGTTTCATAAAATATATAGCTGTTAAATGAGTGGGCTGATGATGATAGTGATTGCAAGCAAGCAACATTTTCCACGAATGCGAAGCTTCAAGAAGCTTTTCAACCCCTGTACCTACGTATTAAAAACGTTATTATTAAAACATAAAAGCTGAACGGCTTCTTTAGCGTAGGAAGTGAGCTGTGAGGCTGCTTCTATTATAAGGGGGCCGATTTCCGGTAAGGGCAATCAATTATATCGAGATTGTGTTTATTAATATACTTTTAAACATTAAAATAACTTCGCCCTCTTTCTTCGTGTGATTGGTTTTAAATGAGAGCTGGGTGTTACCCGTAGATATTTTGCTTTATTTTATTATAATTTTCTCTCCTCAAAATAAATCAATTCAAACATATATTTTTATATGAAAATAGATTAATTATAAATGAATAATAAAAATGGATATAATATGACGTATGCCACGCCTTTGCAGATATTGTTAATACGACATTGTAAAAACGTTATCATTATTTCAATGTAGTCAATTAGATACGGTTAACACACGTAAGTACGTACAAGATCACGTAGAAGTATATGAGCGTGGATCGTGTTTTGTTCGCCCTTGCTCTTGATGTCTAACGACACCTACACTTTTATGTCGACTATCGAGGCCTATAGTTGCCTGGAATTATGATAAGCAATATTGTTTTTAAGGATCGTCTCAGAAAAACAAAATTAATCCCTACGCTATCACCGGTAATCCAAGTGCTGTTTTAAATGAGGTAGCGGATTCGACCTATGTAATGACAGACTTTAATAATTATAAATGTCTGTATCATAATCTTAGAATTTAGAATTCTGTTATATATAAAAAAAAAATCTAATCCGACTGCATTAAGTTGGTAGCACTTTTTTATGACCTAAACACGGCTAGGTTAACGTACACGGCTGGTCGTAAATATTTATCGTATTCCAGTAACAAATAATATCGTTGTCAGTAGCCCATACTTGTTCGATGTGCGAAAGAATTTGAACCATGAGCAAAAAATTTTGCAAGGTGCCGTGCCCCGTATGTGTTTCGTAATATGGGTGCGGTTGCGTTCAATGAAACCATGCTTCCATTGTGCAAGTTTCTTGCATGGAAGGTGAAAGTCGAAATGTAATGCATGCAAAGACTATCCACATGCATGCTATGAACTTGCACGGTTCGTGCAGATTACGCTCACATGGTTTTGTTTACGCGCCTGTTGTTTATAATATGGTAATTAATGACTTAATATAACAAAGACAACCTAAATCATATTATCGTTATTAATACTATGCCTTAAAGTTTGAAGGCGTTTTAGCTTTATTTCATCCCTCAATGCAGATTGTGTTCATTTCAACATATTTTTTCCACGCTGTTTTTAACAATACATTAATAAAAAAAGGCTGAATCCAACTTGCATTTTTCAACTGTAATCCTTACATAATGGAAATATGGCTGTTCTCAGAAAGCATTTATCGTAAAGTGAGTTTATAGTTCACGACACTAGTCTAGCGACTAACTTGTCACTAATGATAATTGACAGTAACGAAGGTGATGGTAGTAAGATTAGTTAGTGAAATGTTGCGATTCTACAGCTACTGAGTGGTTGAGTGTTCTTATATCAGTCGTGATGTCGTATGGCGTCGAGAAGTTAATTATAGGACTTTAAATATACAATACTAACTTTATATAAAAAATCGGAAAATGGTGGACTATTTTTTCACACTACGGATGCCGCGGTATTAAAAAGGTTTAATAACTACCTTTTAGCATCGAGTACTTGACAATTTCAGTGTGTGCGGTTTTATGATATGGAGGTTGTAGAATGTAAATAGTCTGCATTGAATAATGTATACCTATGGGTGTTCAATCGCGGCTCTCAGAATAATTTACCAAAATTAATCAAATCAGGAGGCTGTATACGAAGCCCTTAAAAATGAGTGGGACTGATTCCCTTTTGATCGAATGAAAAAGTTAGTCGACTAAATGCCGGCGCGCTGTGAGGCTGTCGATAGTCTCAGGGGTAATTATTTTCTTCGTCAATCGCCTGAAACTTATACTATTTTTAGACGCTCCTTTATGAAAGTTTATTTCCAACTGAAACTTAGTTGGCTATAAAGGGCATGGTTGTCTGCTTATTAAGAGATGGTGAGTATTCGATTATGGTTACTAAGTGGTAGTACATAAGACAAATTAAATTGAAGCATAATCTGGTGATAACTGATAAGTATTACTGTACGCCTGCCTCATTACCCGTGCAGAACGGTCTAGCGACGAAAACTTTGTTTTGTGTGTACTTATCCTAACAAGTGTGACAGTGGTTTAGTGGATATTGGCTTGGTCTCTTGATTGAGTGGTTCGTTCCTGACTACTTGTGGTGCCTTGAAATGGGGTTTTCTAGATTTTAAGTGCACCATGAACATCATTTGCTCACGGAGAAGAAAATCATCATGAGGAAACCTGATTGTGACTCCGGAAATGTGATTAATAGTCTTTGAAGGTGTGTGAGGTTCACCAACTCGCATTGGGCCAGCGCATCATTGATCCACTAAATCGGCGAGTGCCACCAATGCCGCCTTTGGTGAGGTGTCTCGGATCTGCTAGCAACAGGGCACCTCGACGTCTGGTCAGTCCCTCAGGGGACCAACGCCATCTCCACACAGGGGTTGTTTCGCACCACAGAACAACCCCTCCCAACGTTGGGACAGTACAATTTTCATTTTCCCAAGTTCACCCCTTGCTCTTTTGCTCCCTCTTATTATAAGAGGGGTACAAATAGCCCCAACAAAAAAAAATACAAACGAAAAACGATTTTTTTTATTATTTATAAATTATATTATTGTTATAGATATTAGGTAACAATTTTTTTAACATACGTGCGTAGTCTGTGTGTGCGCCGCGGTGGAGTCGCGCCCCTGCATTTTTTTATTGTGATATCTTAAATATCATCATGATCATCAGCCTCTATGTAAAGCATAGTGACGGTCAATTAATAGGGTAATGGTTTTTATAATTTTTAATTTTTCAATACTTTAGTTGGTTTTTTTGGCCCGTGACAAAATCTTCTCCGTTTCTTGTCTTGTCCTATACAAATAGCTCTAGGGATACCAATACAACGTCTCTACTTTTGTCTTTACATTTACAGGCAATGTTACAAATTATATAAAATATATTAAAATTATAATTAATTTATAAGAAATAAAATAATTAATGTATAAAAAGTTAAAAACCCTAAGCGTATTTATTATATTGTTTTCTAATTTTTACAAAAATTTCACTTCGGTACAACTGTTTAGAACTGTAACTGTAGATCGTATTGCGGTTTTGAATTCCCGAAGTTTCGGATAAGTACTTTTTAGCAGTCGCTGTAAGACTTGTCCTACGCGATAGAACAATATCAAGTTTCGCGAAAGGTCGTTCACTAATATGTTTCTAATAAGGCAAGCCCTGTTTCACGCGACCTTTATTATCTCGTCGATTAGCCGTATGACCCTTGTCCCCGCTACTTTTCCTATACGAGATCCCCGCCGAGAATATTCCAGCTTCAAAGGTCATACGTTCTCCTATTGACATGAACTACTCTCTTGAATTACCTTGTTCTTAATAACCTTCGAAGACGACTTACATGTTGTACACTATTTTATTCTGGTTATTTTATTATGGTTTTACCTGTATCAATGTTGCAAAAAAAAAAGGAAAATTAATAGTCTTCATCAATATTATACAATATGCAAAAAGATTTTGCCAAAATTTATTATAGATTCGCCAAAAAACAAAAGTAATTTAATTATCATTTAATAAATACACCAAATAGCTTCATATTTGTATCATTAGAAAATCCATCTCTCTCCTTATGTTTCATACATCGAGTTTATAACTGGAATAAAGCAGAGCACTAAAATGTGTGATAGAATTAAAACTTTTGCCGTGTTACGCTGCGCCGGTTCTGAGCTCTGATTAGCCGATTGATGACCATTGGTGGATGATTATCCGATGGGACGTACTCATAGATCATTGATTGGTAGAAATGCTATTACGTCAGTGACAAATCACTGATTTAGGATGGTTTTTAATATTATATGGATGTTATTTAGCTGGTTAGCATAGTATTCGTATTCTTGTGCGCAGAAAAATATAGTCTGTCAGAAGAAATAGCTAATTGATCAGCAAGATTTCATGGTTTTTCAACAGAAAAACATGTCTATAAGCAGTATATTTTGCAATTTTCTGAATGTTTATTATGCGAACTCATGTTATTGTAAGCTGCTTATTTATGATTTAATTTTTGACCATTATCAAAATTATTTGCGAAACAAAGATTGCTGCCAGATTTATTTTTTTGCATACAAATTCTTCGTATGACGACCAAATTATTTAAATGCTGTAAAACTAGAGCGTATACGCCTAGCGCGGGAAGTCAAGTGTAGGTATTTCATGGACAATTTTACACACATAAAAGATAATGTGTGCGCGTAATTTTGATTCTTTCGAATTTTTTAAAAATAATTTGATTCGAACGCAGTGTTTATTGTAGTTTTACAATAATAACAGAAAAATAATAACGATAAATTTAAAAAACAATCATGGTTATTCTTTTAAAGAAGACGTTCATCTACTAAATATTAAGCTATTATTCTATTAAATTAAGGAAAAAAAGGTATTATTATAAAAAGTATTAAATATATTTATTTCCGTTATCTGGTACCCGTAACACAAGTTCTTTGACAATTTACCACGGGACCAGATTGACGTGGTGTAAAAGCGTTCATTATTATAATTATTATTATTAAGACCCCGTTCGCAAGAGCTCATTCTTAACGGGAGCGAAAAAAGCGTTTGAATGAAAAAATTATTGGATACTCATGTATTATCTGTTGACAGTTGACACGAAATAGTTTTTAAAGTGCGGCCCTTTTTATCGACCACTATTGGATTTTCGACATTGAGCGTTGAATGTTAAATCGAATTTAGCATGCGGAGCTCGCAATTCGCGCCAACATCGGGATTTAGTACGACGCTTAATAAGCGCTCGTTTGAACGGGGCCTATAAATCTTTTTCAGGCACGTTTTACCTGAGGATATTTGCTATTGATTAATTAATTTTAATTCGTAGATTTTTTACTATCGTGTTCACCTATCCCGCTTCGTTAGAGAATATATTATAATGAAAAATAAAATACTAATATTTCATTCATGTAGTTTAATAACTTTTCTTACAATAGCGATAGGTGCTCTGGTCAAAATCTGAATGCCGCATCTTAAGTTGCAATGTTTGTGTATGTATGGACGGACGGACGTGTGTTCGGGTCAATTATTGAAAATGATTTTAAAAGCAGTTATCCTCAACCGATAGAGATGTATTTTTGAATTGTATGTCCACACGTTTTTATGCTAAAATAAACAACAAAATCATCATAAATTACTTCGCAGAATCCTTTGACCTTATAAGAATTTCCAAGACTAAACATTTTTTTAAATTTACATATCAAATATAGATTTATTTACATGAATCACAGAGTTGATCATAATATTACAGTAGATAGTTGATTATAATATTTTAGATGATTGAGTAAACTATTTTTAACTTCCGACGCATATATTTTCTGAAACGCGTGAAACTATGTATATGCATGCGATTTTTTACTAAGAAACAGGTTTTATAGTAGTCGTTCTTAAATAATAAATTTCACTAAAATGTTGACATTTAAATTTGACGACCTCTATGGCTCAGTGGTAAGCGCGTTGGCGCTCAAGCCGGAGGTAGAAGTTCGAATCTCGCCAGGGAACAAAAGTTTTCTATGTTCCTGGGTCATGGATGTGTATTATATATAATAAAAATCTTAAATATATGTATTAATATAAAAAGTATTAAATCATATATTTAATACTTTCGTTACGTAATAAATTTCCGTTGTCTGGTACCCGTAACACAAGTTCTTCGGAAACAGCACGGGTCCAGATTTACGTGGTGTAAAAGCGTCCATAGATATTATTATTATTATTATTAAAATCTGTTCAGATACAAAACAATTTAAATGAAATATTATGCCTGTAAAATATTTTTTCCTTTTAACAATTTTTAGCTTATATTATTTAGAGGGAAGTTTACGTCATCAAGCTTTCGCTATTATCTTTGTTATTATATGAAAACTTATACCTCGCGATTGGTTATACATTCAGCTTGGAAAAGCTTTCTGGGATGATGCTGATAATAATTTGACAGTTTTTTTTTTCTTTTCTGGCGACAGTACGGGATAAATTATATTTTTATACGATTTGAATAATTATAACATTTTATATTTATGCAAAAATTATGTTTTTGAGTGGGATTTTTTGTACAATTTTGAAGTCATCGGACTTATATGATTGAATTTCTTAGTAATTTGCATAATTTGAGAAAATGGAGTTTATGTAGGTACTGCAAATATTATAAGATTAATAGGTATTAAAAAAAATCATACAAAGTTTTGGATGAGGCCATGGATCTAAAAGAAAAGGGCATTTAAGGTATGAACTTATGGAATTACAAGTAGAGGTCAAACATATTTTATGAATGAATAAATAAAAATTAACCGAATAGAATGCGATAGATAGAAAGATTGAAAGAATAGGTCCTACTTTACTACGGATTTTCACAATTCAGATTACTATAAGCTAAAAAAATCGAAACTGTTCAGCGATTTTTCCCTATCGGTAATCATTCCTTAAAGGCCATCATCAGTTGGCCAAACCGAATGCAGAAACGGCGCTGCGTCTCAAAACAAATTTGGCGATATGTGTACAAAATAATAAAACGTATATAAAACACATAACATTACCGGTTATATGGTCGATGTCGTATATAGAAAGATATATATACCAAAGTACAAGGTAATTGTAATCTTAATTTGATATACGTAAAATACACAATTTAAGAAGTAAGCAGAGTAATTGGGTCAATCGGAAGCTGCGAAGCGGTGGAGCGAGCCGATCGTTCGACACGATCTGTGAGCAAAACAGAGGACGTACCAACTAAATTATTCTTAATCATTCCTTGTCAATACAACTTTAAATTGACACAACGTACCCGATATGCTGATATAGGTTACACAGATTCTCTTTATACTGAAAAAGAGCATAGCTACGAAATTAATTTGAAAGAGCGATTTTATGCGGACATTCAGATTTATTGAATGGAAAGAAAGAAAAATATTTTTATTGTTCTCAACAACATAATATATCAAGACAGAATAATTAAAAACTAACTAAAAATAGACATAGAGGCAGTCACTCAGCATTTGTCACATCATTACAGCAATGGTGAGACGCTGATTAATATTTTTTATTTGAAACTATCATTAGCGAGCCTTAGCAGATAAATCGACACGAATGCTATGCAACCGGCATGACGAATTTTATTGTATCTTTCGTAGCACAGATATTTCATCATCATCATCATCAGCTTTTATCTATCCATTACTGAACATAGGCCTCTCTCAATGAACGCCAAGACGACAGATCCCTTGCCAATTGTATCCAACACGGATTACATTTATAAATAATAATTTTTAATAATTATAATATTATATCTGATTCAAGTCGCGTGACAAACTTTTTTTTTTATTGAACATCGATGAAAATTAATCGTTTGTCAATTTAAAAATAAAAAATATATGTTCCCAGTAGTAATAACGCATTTTAATAATAATTCTACTACTGGGTTCTAATTTATAGTTGTAATTGAATGTCAACAACTGTTGCCAGGAATGAACATGTAGGTCAAAGGTAAATATGTATTACCATTGTCAACTAGATTCTTTTAGGGTTCCTTAGCCTGTTGATGTTTGGCTATAGATATTTTATATTTCAATCCTTTTGCACTTATGAACAATGGAATTGAAAATTTGTTTATTTTTATAAAGTGTTTATTTTGGTTAGAGGTAAGATCTACTAAAATGTGAAGTTATGGTTGCAACTGTCGATGAGAATACTCCATTGCGATGTTATGAACATTCCGAAATTTTGATTATTATTTATGCTCATACGTTAAGTAAATATTTTAGTTGAATCAAAAAAAATACACATCACAGAACCCTTTATAATGTTCCGAACACTGACTTGCTTAAAATAGAAATAAAACTAAATATTATGTAGTTTATAGAATTACCAACGATATTAAAATTACTGTAATAGTACTTAACTGTGCCTTGACGGAATTGAATATGGAAGACGCTGTGTAAATCTGACATAATGTAGCGAGTGGTTGACAATAAGGGGGTGGTGTGGAGGCAGGGGGGAGCACGAGTAAACCGGTATCGACCGCGCTTGTCCCTGACCTTGCTACCTTTCAGCTTGCATCCCCATCTGGGAAACTGGAGCTCAAAGATGTGTACTAATAATATAAAAATGAAGAGTCACATTTCATATGTGTACGTATGGTTTCAGTGAAATACGCATAAACATTAGAAAAATATCTTAGTCATTAAAAAAACGTAACCAAATTTATTAATATTATTTATTATTTAAAAAAAAGATAATAATAAGTATCTTGTTCTAATTTGGTACAACTGTCGTATTTATAAGGTTTAAACCGTCGCACTAAATTATATTAAATACTAGCGGACCCAACAGACTTCGTTTTGTCGGAAAGATTTGGTATGTAGCAGTTTTTTGTTGAAAAATAAACTATCCTATCTTTTAAGTTGGAGAAAAGCACACATTTTAAAAGAAAAAAAAAACATTAAAATCAGTTCAGTAGTTTCGGAGTTCATCCCGGACAAACATCGTGACACTGGAATTATATATAATAGATTAGAACCAAAATGGGCAAATGGACAAGCGAGCAACCAAACGGTAAGGTAAGGCCACCAATAACGTGGGAGTCTGTTATCAATTCATAGAACCACAAATATTCCGATGTATTTAAGAGAACGTCTCTTTCCATTTACAACTTATTTTTGTCTCAAAGATACATTATTCAATAGGCAATTTATCTATTCACTTTCACATTAGCAAATAGAAGCTTTAGTGTATGTATATAAAGCAAATAAACAAACAAAAGCTATGAAGCTAAGATTCGAAGGTGTACTTTTTATATTTCGGACATTTTTTTATGATTATAAAAAAATAACACATATAATATGCAAAAAAATCGACAACGTAGAGGCATAGCTGAAGGTTTTTTCTTTGGTTATGTGAGGTAAAACAAAGGGGCATGTTTTGGGGGATATAGTGGACCAGATGATGCTGTTTGGATTTGGTCAAATTATCTACCTAAAACGGTCTGTTGCCCATTCTTGCTGTTTGTGGAGATATCTAGGGAGAAGGAGATAGGAACATTATATTGAAATGCCTATTTTTCATTAAGTCTCTGAGGCAACCTTAAAATCTAAAGAGATTAAATAACTTTTATTTTTGAACATGTATATTTCTCCAGTTTCAGTGCGTTTCCGTCCACTCGAATTTGGGACCCAAATGCAATTTAGTTAGCAATTACACATCGGAGTAAACAGCTACTAAAATCGGTGCGAGTGCCTGCAACCGCTTGTGAGGGTCCTGAATCGCAAGCAACAGTATCATTTTAGCGACAGACTGGCCCGGCAATACCAGACTCTCTAAATAAAAGGGGACTACCCGATCTAACGGAGTAACCGTTTCTTAACGCCTTCGTTGACGCTTTTTTTTATCTCGGACTTTCCGATATTTTAAATAATTTAATAATAAATACAAAAAACTCTTTTATCTTCTAAAAATTAGGTGTTAATAATCTTAAGTAGCCATGAAAATAATGAACACAAATAAATTCACCTGAGACTAGCCCATATGATTTATTCATGCGTTGACTAAGCTGAAACCTAAGATTGTAAGTCTCAAAGCTAGTTATAAGATCCTGTCCTGGCCTGTCTTACTAAAACACAGTAAAGTCAAACAAAATATATTTATGTACTTTTCTAATACCTATTATAATGACTGTACCTTTTAAAATAAATGTGAAATAAATATAAGCTTTAATTAATTGAGCTCAACTTTTCATTTTGGAGGAGTAAATAAGAGAAATACTATTCGCGTAATTTCTTTTAATTGGGACAATTTTTTTATTGAAAGTTTTATATTTATTGCGCGGGTAAAAAACTTTAACACTATTTTAAAATGGACGTAAATGAGTGTCCGCTTATAAAACTAGATGAAGGCTGCCCGGTGGCCGAATGTACCTACACCTGTCATGCGTTCTCTGTGTTTATTAACATACAACTTTTTATTCGCTCTACATAATATTATGTGAGGGTTGGTACATATGAGATATTCTGTAAGAATGGTGATTATGTTCATCATTTTTTTGTTAAATGTCGTTGAAGGGAATTTTATTAAAACTCAAAACAATAAAATATAATCTTTAGTTTTTAGGCCTAGTGAAGAAAGATTATGCACAATAAGGGAGCAATTTAGTAAAATATATTTGTAAATAATTAAAATCAATTCGCAATAAAATCGGCATGCCAGTTGGATACTAATTTAATGGTTTACGAGTTTCAAAGATTTTAAAATGCTTTTTTCTCCTAATTTTTTTGTAAACATAAATCTGTTATTTACTTCATATCAACGTAATGAAAAAACGGATGAATATGAGAAATACACTCTAGTAACTTGTATAACATAGCAAATGAAAATGAAGTGCAAAGAAAAAAAAAATGAGCTAGTCAGTCTGTACCTTTTTATTAAAAAAATTAAAAAATTTCAAAATTTTAAGAATATCACAACTCACAAGTCAAAACCCTCATTGTATTTATTCTAAGAATATTAACCACCTATACTTGCGGCACGACATGATGGCCGTTTTGACACATTAAAATAGTGATGTAAATGTCAATTTATTCTCGAAAAAAATATAATCAAATCTGTAAATTTTTGTTGCAAGTAGTATCTGGTCAAATGGTTTTAATGAAACTATATCACCATCGCAGTGCGCACACAGTTTGTACTTTTGGTGCAATGTCAGGTCGAAATTGTTTTTGTTTTGCATTGAACATCGACGCAAGATTGCCGAAGGTAGTAGTTGTGTTGGTCAGCGATCCTATTAATTCTTCTATGTGACGATTTGTGGTAAACAAGGTGCCCATTAATAATAATCTTATAAAATAAAAAATAAATGTTCGCGGGACCCTGATACATATAGTTTATAAAGAAATTAAATAAATACATTTTGTTTCCTAAAATTATACATTCGATAAATTTTATGATTAGCCGCATGTCACTAAAGACAATAAAGAACAGCAATTTTCTCTTTCAAATTTGCTTATTATAATTACGAAACTTCATGAGCGGACAAACGTCAAAACGGCCTTCTTATCGTGCCGCGACTATAGTCTGCGCCACTTATAAAGTCCTGCGACTAATGCCCGAACTAAATTTGACAACATTGACATCTTAACGTCTGTCTGGAGTAAAAAGTTGTGATATTTTAAATTGTTTTACGTGAAATATGGAGCATATAATATAAAGTGAGGTGTAAAAAGTGAAGGCCGTAAAATGATCATTAAAGTGAAATAATTTTGTGAATTAGAAAGTAAAAATAAACAACAATTAACCCCGTTGAATAATATGTTTATAAATGTCACTGACATGACAGGTAAATTTTAGAGATGCCAGAGTCACTTATTTTTGCCTAATTTATGGTTAAAATATTATCATTAACTCTATACCTACATTTATTTTATGATGTTTTATATGAATATAAATACAAGGTAAAAGAATTAAATCCTTGCTCAGATGAATTATATTTTCAGGTGTTTCTGTAAAAAAGGTCGAATAACAAAAGAAGTAACAATGGCAGCAATTACTTCTGAGAAAATCGTCACCCCTGGCAAAAGCCGAACAAATTCGAAGAAGCTTGTTTTAGATGAATTCTACTAATTGGTTATTCGTAAAAAATACGAACGAAATATTTACAAAAAAATGTTTTATTTTACTAAAACCTGGCAGGGAGATTTTTATTTTGCTGCTATAATTATTTTTGTCATTATTATCATCATCAGTCTTTATCAATCCACTACCGACCATAGGCCCTATAATTATTTAAATTTTTATTGTACTAGACTTCGTGGAAAATCATTACACTATAAATTGGCAACATTGAGTTATGAGACCGCAGCGCCGCGTCTATTGGACTTCTAAAGTGGCGAGGACTCTATATCGCACGCTTGACATTTGTATTATCAACTTTATTGATGTATGTACATTTGTATTAAAAAGCATATTATATATATATATATATATATATATATATATATATATATATATATATATATATATATATATATGCTTTTTAATATATATTTTACAGATGTTTGACAGATAGAGTATGGAGTATCTGTCAAACATCTGTCAAATATGTTGCCTATAGCCTATAGGGAACTTAACGGGAGATTGTGAAACAGGCCCTTAGTAAAATTCGATTCTCGACTGAACTCTACATTTTTTTACTAACGCTAACAATGGAATGCGAGTCACACAACTCAAACTCTCTCGCTAGGAATGCACCAAAATTCGATTATGCTTTACAAAAACCAGACGAATAATAATCAGTCTAATTTTTCAATAAATTATACAAGAGTTAATTCACAGCTCGTGCAGCTTGAATATTGCAAGTGTGTTGAACTTCAAATCTTTTTTTTATTGGAGTTTATTGGAGTTTACTCCTTAAGAATCGATTTTCATATATAAGGCGCCCGGTATGAGAAAAATCCGAGGGGTAAAACCAACTGAACTAACGAAAAAGTGTCACGTTTTTGGTGCGCACCTTTAGTGCGCAACTTTCTAATTTAGCTGTGAGTGTATTGAGACGTACATAGGGTATGCTGTATAGGCGACTATACCTATATACTATATGTTATTGGGCTTGTTTCTTTCTATTAGTGTCGATGTATTTATATTGCTATTTTTTTTTTTGTTATAAATATCAATAATTAACATTGTAATTGTGAAGTTATTTTTGCGTATGGTTAGATACTCGTACTTGAGGAGTAAACTCCAGTCGTGCGTCGGAGCTGACACACACACATTTTTTTCCTGTCGTGTAGTTTAAAAAAAACTAATAATAGATTCCTTGCCGTAGGATTAAAAAAAATGTTAATCTTCTTATTGTTATAATAATAATATACGCACCGGCATAAGCTGATGAAGTGAAGAAGAAAATATTTTTTGAATTGTTTATATAATTTTTTGTTTATTTTTCTACATGAAACAAAAACAGTTTAGCATTTTTTCATATAAAATTATTATTATAATATTCAGATCAGTTCAGTAATATCAAATTATTATTATTATAAATCTGAAATCCAAACGAAGAGTACAACTAGGTTACAATCGTCTGCCAATATTTTATTGAAAGCCAATAAATGCCTGTTAAAATACGATAGCGTCACCTGTTTCTTCGGTACGCTCTGTAACTGTTTATTATGTATCAAAATTATAGAGCAATAGTCTCAGTGATTAGTGGGTATATACACTACGGGATACCATGCTTGCAAAGTTAATTAGTCTTTCCTACTATACAGTGTAAACTATTGATTTTAAAAACTAAAGTTGCGTATATATCGCAAATTTTTTACTTGTTAAGTATTATTTTCTTTGGTTTACGCGAATTTCACTCATTATAATACAAATTTACGGATTTTATCGCGGTTTATCAAGTTTACAAGGCCGACGTTTTGTACTTTACAGCAACCATAGTCACGGGAGGACTTGTTCAGTATTATTTGCAGTTTGCTCATAGTGACGTTTGCAGTGATTTTCTATGAAAATGCTCATGCGCAGCTGACTTCAGTTCTAACACATCAAAGTGCGTGTACCTATTGCATATGATTTTGCAAAGGCTTTTGACTGAGGATTTGACTTTTTTGGTTTTAATACACGTGACTGTCCCAGTATTGGAATAGGAGTCAGGTTATTGCGTATTACTTATTTAAAGATATAATCGTTATGAGGTAATTAACCTCGGTAACGAAATTGTCCTGTTACGCCCCCGACATTGAACGATACAGTTCGGTGATAGCTGTATCTGGACATGAATATAAATAGCTTGCATACGGAATATTATCTCATTCATGTGAATGTATGGCAATAATAGCACATTTTTTAGGTTAGGAAGGTTGTAAGTTAGGAAGAGAGCCAGAGAATTCACATCAGATCAAAGAGAACGTAGAGGTTGTATTGTATCAGGATGTGGAGGCACTACTAAAGACAAGATAAGATTCGGGATCACTCCACTGCCATGAGCAAGGCTCTTAAATAAAGAAAGCTAGAGGGAGAGAAAGAGAGAAAGAGAGAGAGAGAAGATATAAGGCGATATACTATTCATAGGTATAAATATAATAAAGCTTAAAACCTAGGAACATCGATACCTTTGTCAAGAATAAACTATTATGTTTAAGAACATAACCTGCAACAGATTAAATTAGTAACCACGAAATATTTTTTGTTAAGAATTAAATTCAAATCAATCTAAATAACTAGACGTTACTTTTAAATCTACATATAAAGTGGTGCGGAATAAAAAAAATTGGCAAACGTTGTACCATGGTAATTAGAGCTCTAATTGGGATAATCTCCAAAATTATCTCAATAGGTCACCCACTAACCTTATGTATTGGCCGCCCTGAGACGAAAGTCATATTATAAAAAAATACAAGTAAAAAATCAAGTTTCAAAGAATCGCTAAGTGCATAACTCATAGTCACTTTGTACTATGTTATTAATTAATGTATCGGGGTGGTGAGCTTATTAATGCGAAGCATCAATTCGATGTCCAAGAAGTAGGTCAAAAGTTTGCTTAAAATATTTAACGAAAATGCATTATCTGCAAATTTTTAATCATAATTATATTATGTGATAGCGAAGATAGCGCCTATACGGGGCCAATCGAATATAATATCATCATCATCATCATCATCCTCATCAGCCTTTATCTGTCCACTGCTGAACATAGGCCTCCCTCAATGAACGCCATGACAATATAGAAAATAGAAAACAAATAGAATATAGAAGATATAATTGTATTCGTAGATATTTCATATCATATCTATTGCTTTATTTTGATTTACAAAACAAAGTTTTTGTTGCAAAATCCCTAAAGCATACCTCTAAAAAGAACTAAACATATCGAGCACTGAGCGTATTTTCAAGTCATTACTTCACAAAGTTATTTTTAGACTGCGTGGGAATTTTAAGTCATATATATCTCTGTCGTTATAAGTTATAATGTGTATATGTATCAAAGTGTTCAAGTCTCAAATGTAAGTATTGAATAATTGAGGCCACTTTTACATCTCGCTGAATGTCAATGCGAATCTAAACTATTCTATATATCGCTTATTGTTCTAAATACTAAGGTTATAAAAATAGAATTACTTAGTATATAATTATATATTATTTATTTAGTAAAAAAATATTATTGTATTTAGATTAAATTACAAAAAAAAATTATTATAAAAATCTTTCAACTTATTTTATACTGCTAAAGTATTCTTAAGAGTAATATTGTTTTCAACAAAAACACATCACAAGTCCCTTAGGCCTGATATAATACAATTTAAAATCAAATCCATTATAATATGTATATATTGTAAAATTAGTAACAAAACTTAACACGAAGCACTCGTAATATCAGCGCGTTTACGTGTCAAACTCGTCTTGAGTTTGGTTATTAACAAAGTTAACGCGTAGAAATTGAAGCGTGTCCCCTTAAAATTTGCAAAGTTGGGGAGAGGGATTCAGGATGGTTGGTAGCTACGCAGCGGCAGTGGCGTAGAGACGCGCGTGGCATGCAGCCGGGTAGGCGCGCGCCTCCCTCCCTCACGGAGCGCGCGCGCCTATTTTTTTATTTCCCACCACCGCACTGGAACCCGGAACCATGTCCGAATCATGATAACCAGGTATATTTTCGAAAATCGAATGTAATATTTCGATTACGATTTTTAGAATTCTTAGTTAGATTTTTTTCATCGATGCTTGCGATTTTTTGTTCAATATAATTTGTTAATAACAAAAAAAGTTTAACACTTATAAACGACTGTAAAATATTTCTCCTGAAATTAGAATGATTTAAAAACTTATTTTATTTTTCTCCGAGGTAAAATAATTATTAATATGTAAATTTCTTATTTATTATTGAATACTTTGTTCTTTTATTTCCTAAAATAGATAATGATGCAGCATTTGTTTTTTTTTTTGTGGTTGCGGGACTTATAACTGAGAGAATTCATTGATGGTTAATTTTTATCAATATCGCATTATTGCAAAGGTTGGAAACTTCTTTAAAAATGTCTATTGTATGCCATAATTTTAGCCGTCGGTCACTATCGTATAAGGCAAATATGATTGACAGTGTTAATATGAAAATTATAGTTCTTTTTCACGTTGGCTAATCATAAAGGAACGTTTTTATAGTTTTACCTTAGTAAAATGACATGCATTTCAATGTCGTCAAATCTTCGGCAATGTTGCTTTCTTTTAATCTGACTATGAATGATATCTATATCATTATTAAAACATTATACATGAGGCTACATTTCATTATGTCTTTGTTTTTAAAAACAAAATAAGAAACAAAGGAAAAAAAGGCGGAAGGAGAGTTTGGCCACTATGTTTGGATATATTTAGATGTGGTCTTATCATTATAAAGTTGGTTTTATAGCAGTGGATCTAAGATATGTACTATCATAATTGACTTTTAAGATTTTTAAGGCCATCAGTTAATTATGCGTTTATTAATTAATTACTTTATTTTATATACTAGCTAACCTCCTAATTATATTCTAGTGTATATAGATAGTTGTCTGTGTTTAGTTAATCTTTATACTCCGACGGACACGCGACTCCGACAGTTGTATGATTGTTTTTGTTGAGTTTTGTTTTTTATTATATTGCTTTTTTATTACTATTGCCACGCCAACGTATATTTAGAAATGGTATATTTATCTTAGTTAATTGATTTGATTGGCGGATATGGAATTCCGGTTTAATCCCAATAATGAGAATGATAGGATTATTGTATTAGGTTATTCGTCGAATATTAAGTGTACAATTGTGGATTTAAAATAATAAGCTCTTATTTAATAATTATCTGGAAGATAGTTCATTATCAGCGCTAGACAAATGCGACATTTTATCAAGTAAGGCTCCGTTCACACGTTAATAAGCGTCACGCTAAAACCCATCGCTGGCACGAGTTCCAAGTTCCGCATGCTCAATTGGATTTAATTTCCAACTTGCAACGTCGAAAATCGAACAGAGCATGATTTAAAAACTCCGCGCCTTAAAAACGTTTTCATGCGAATAAATACAGGGGTGTCCATTGTGTCGTTTAAACGTTTTTTAACGCTCGGTGAAAAAACGCTCATGCGGGGCCTAAGCGGCTTACTCACGTGTATGAGAACTTAATTTAATTTACCTAATTCCACTTCGACAATTGAACCGTTTCTAAAATTAGTAGCGATTTTTTGGTTTAAATTAATCATTTACAATTTTGTTGTTTATAATAGTGACATTGTTATATCATAATCATATTTTAATTAGCGCAAAGTAATTACTAATTAGTATTTTAAAAACTATTTTTTACACGAGTATAATATTTTAAGCATGCCTTTTTCTTTTTTTATGTTGGTTAGAAAAGAAAGTTACAATAAATAAGTACCTATGCGGAATAAAATGCGTGCGTAAGATATATTTTAGATGCATAAAATGCGTCCGTAATATCATATTATAAATTGCGCTTTAATTATTATCGGATTGAACAAGACTTTACAAACGGCTAGAAAATCTACGGTGCATCCGTAGATTTTCTAGCCGTTTGTAAAGTCTTGTAAAGTCTTGTAAATTTTCTCTTTTATATTTTGAAGTCTATTTTTATATTGCTTACGGTTTAGGTAAGTATTATAACAGCAATAAGCAATTGAAATACATCTATTTCTATATGTTTTTATCTCCACTTATAAAAGCCATATTAATACAAACATTCGATACTAAAAATATGAAGCATATATTACATATATTTAATGTAGGTATATGTATGTATAGTATCAGATAGTGTTCAGCAACAACGGACATTACAACAAAACTGATAAAATTCATACCAGTATACGATTTTAAAAGCATCTGCCTCCATTAACTTGATAGCGAATTTTAAAATTGTCATATTGTGTCTAACTTGTTTTTTTTTATTTTGATGTTGAGTCTTTGGGTCCGACTTGCCATCCATTTTTTGTTATGTTTTTTTTTTATGATTATGAAATTTAATTTAAACGTCCATGATTCACATCCGCCAGGCGTATCGACACGGAAAACTTTGAAACTGAATTAACTTTTAATTTATATTAAACGTTTAAAATTAAATTTTATTCTAATTGACAATTGATAGCGAGCGGTCACTGCATTCAATTCTTCCAATTACGTTTTAATAAAAATCAAATCATATGGGCTGTAGACTCAAATGCTTTTTTTTGTTTTAGCCAACATTTGGGCCACAGTAATGATTTCTGAGTGACCGTGACCTCCCTCAAGCACTCCTACGTTCTCGGCTTACAGTGCTGTTATATAACCTATTGTTATGTACTTTTATATTAGGTATCGATTTTTTATTGGACACGATTGTATCATGCATCTTTATACATTTACGCAAGTGAAGCTGCGGGCATCAGTCAACTTTTCAATAAATCTATAATTGCAATAGATTACAGACTAATTTATCTACGGATTAGAATACTAAGAGATCGTAGTTCACATAATGGATTGAAAGCGCCGATTTCTACCCACGCATTAGTTTTCCTTCATAGTCTTTGAAGCATTAACTCTATCTTCTTAAAGATATCTAAACAGGTTGGTCCTCCGCCAAGTAGATGTTAATCTAGTGATATCTTTCGACTAATATAATATTATGTACTTAACCCTTTAACCGCCCGACTTCAAACCAATTGTCGTGCCCCCAGCGCCCGGCGCTGTGAAACTAAAAATATCGTTTTTAATGGAAAACAGCTTAATAAATAAAAAATCACACTAAACAAGTTGTGGTTTTCGGTCGGAGATATACGACGCAAGCGAAAGGGACCCGAAAATATTTGTCGGACAAATCCGACGTAAGCGGTTAAAGGGTTATATCGAAAGCTTAGATTTAAGGCAGACGAGCCACCTGAGAGAAAATGTCACCCATAAACATAGACTAGTCGTGGATTAACCAAGCCAACTATCTCCTTGCACATGGTGCACTTTTTTTCGAATGGACCTATGCTGTTGATTAAGTTTAAAGGCCTTACCTTTAAACTTAATCAGAAGAGTAGATGAGCAGATGGCTCATTCTTCTTCTTCTTAGCGTGTCGATGACTACCTAAATTTTATCCGCCCAGAACTCAGCTACGAGTATTCCATTCTCAGTAGCGTCCATTAAGTCCTGCAATGTGTAGGTGGTAGGGCACGCAGGCCATGAGATGGTCCATTGTTTGTGGGACGGCACCACACATGCACTCCATATTGGCGGGGTCTGTAAATCCCCACCGAACACAGTTATCCTTGCTCCGGCCTCAGGCCGAGTTCTAAGTCTATTCAAGCACTTCCAGGCTCATTTAAGAATATGCACATAGTGCACTATAGTTGCGGCACGATATGATGGCTGTTTTGACACATTACAATAGTGTTGTAAATATCAATTTATTCTCAAGAAACAATAATCAAATCTGTAAGATTTTATTGCAAGTAGTGCCTGGTTGAATAGTTTTATTAAATATACAATAAATAACAGCAATTTTCTCCTTCAAATTTGATTATTATAATTACGAAACTTCATGAGAGGACAAACGTCAAAACGGCCCACTTATCGTGCCGCGGCCCGCGACTATAGTATAAATAAGCACACAACACAAGTCACTTTTCAGCAAAGCATAATATGGTGTACCAAGACATTTTTTTTTAAGTTTCAATACGTTTAGTTTCAATATATTACAACAGTTTTAATACGTTTCAATACGTTAGACAAGGAATACTCAAAAAACACAACCACGCTTCAGATGACTGGTCAAAGTGTAATATAGCTAAGTATTTATTATATGAATGTAACTAAATTATTTATTACCACAATGTTTTTTGTTGCATTTGTATATTTTGTTGTTGTTGTGTTTTTATTTTTATAAATTAAATTCTAATTTCATATTAATAATGTTATTGTATACCCGTATTTTCTAATTATTGCACTCTTACTTTTTATTTCAATTTTAAATCCATCCTTAACTTATTTATTAATGTAATTTATATTTATCATTATTCTATTTCATATTATTCTCTATTTTTTTTATGCTAAGCTGTGAATATACCAAATATTAAATTAATAAACCTCAATATGGAAGAGATGATAAAAGGGTGACACGAGCGCATCCATCCCTCCAAAGTTGAAGCACTGCGACGGCGGCTACTCAGATAGTGAATTGATCGCGATTGTGAAAAAACACTTGTTTTTCCCCCCTTTAATTACAAACCCGACTGCGATTCCCACAAACCAAATTCGAACTGACCCTTCGATTTCGATAAAATCACCTCCAAAACATTCCAAGTGGAAATAGTGGAATGTAGGTCGCTTAAAAATTATAGGTTTTACAGTTGATAAAAATTAAACAAATACAAAATTACAAGTGGAATTTCCATTTTCTGAAACAAAAAAATATTACCAAAAAATCTAACAATAATTGTTTTGGGCCATTAATGTTTAAGAGTGGAGGCCGCGTTTAGGTAACGAAGTGTTGGTCGGCCATTAACCGGATGGGAAGAAAGGATCGGTCGTCTTGGCGTTCATTGAGGGAGGCCTATGTTCAGCAGTGGAGGGATAAAGGCTGATGATGATGATGATGAATTATTTTGGGTTCTGTGACTTTTATATACAGAAAGTATTAAGTAGGCGCTATATTTTTATGATACGTATAGATATAAATATTTTGCACAAGCACCCTTGGCCTTGTCCCCGTTGGGATTTACGATTGTATGTAGACTGCGTGGTAGGAGTATGACCAACAGCTAAGAAAATCATTACTCTAAGCTATCTGTTGTGTCACAAATAAACTCTTTAATTTATACCATTTATATATTATGGACATAATATATTAATAAAATTTTCAAAAACATGAATAAAATTGGCCGCCACGCATGGTCGACAGATGTTTAAAATATATTATCTTCATTGGCCTATTACGTCAAATATTCGTCTTTGGAGGATTCCACAAGAGACAAGCCAATCTGGCACTTACAGATCCGGCTACATAATATGCAGTGGTTAGAACACTGGATGTCCTGAGGTGGAGGGGAATTATTTGCACAACTGTATCTTTTTGCGCGTTTATTAGCGAGCACTGCGAACGATTCTTTATCGTGCACACTAACACCATCTGCATTGGTCTTTCTCCAGGAGTTGCGGTTCTCTGCGAGATCCTCCTAACTTTAAGCGATGACCTCTGTGACTCAATGGTTAGCGCGTTTGCACTCAAGCAAGAGAGTGGGTTCAAATCCCGCCAGGGATCTAAAAGTTTCTGTGTGCCTGGGTCATGGATGTGTATTATATAATAAAAATCTTAAATACATGTATTAATATAAAAAATATTAAATATAATATGTATTTTCGTTGTCTGGTATCCGTAACACAAGTTCTTCGGAAACTTAGCACGGGACCAGATGGACGTGGTGTAAAAGCGTCCAAAGATATAATAATAATTATTATTATAAACATCTGTAAACTTATAGTTAAAAAATATACATTATAATATGACATTCTAATGCTGTTTGCGGTCTCAATATTTAAGTCAATGTTACTGCGCAGGCGCCAATAGATGTGGTTCACATTAAACATTAAGACCTTGTTTCTTTTACAACATTAATCTTTATCTTCGCACAGTATAAATTAAAATTGCTTTTTATGTCTGTGCGTGTGCAGATTTTTTTAAGCTACTCAATGCGATTGCACAGTCGCCTTGGTTATGATGTAGGGCAGGTTTTGAAATATGAAACATCAATATTTTTTAATAGATTGCTTACGAGAGTTTGTTTGTCGATATAAATATCGAAAATCTAAAAACTACTTATCCGATTTTAGCAATTCTTTCATCGTTAAAAGGCTTCGTTAAAACTGACGGACATCTATACAAATAAATAAATTAAAAGTTTGCAGTTTTTTTTCTGTATGCATTTGGAAGCATAATCGGTACTTACATAAAAAATCTATTTTTCAAATTTTTGTCTATCTGTAAGACTTATACTAAAAGTTATTTGATAAAGAGTAAACTAAGGCTATACAGATAATCATCACCAATCTGCATAAGGCTATAAATATAAGTCAAGGCGGGTGAAGCTACAGGCAGCGGCTAGTAAAATGTATAATATTTTACTATCTTTTTTATTTAAATAGAATTTTACACGTTATGAATTGAACTTTTTACTGAAGCTCACTTTAAACGGTGCGTTTAATTCGAACCGAATACTCTTACTTGCTTCGATTGCCCATGTTTCATTATTGTAACTTTGTAAAATGAAAACGCACCCATTTCACGAGTTGATAAAAGGCTCACTTTTCAATAGAAAATAAAATATGCTGAAAATTAAATATTCAAGACTTTATTTTTCATTTCATTTTGTTAAGAAAATAACTTGAATACTGGTACCTAAAATGATTTATCTATAATCTTTATATCGATGTGTATTAAGATAGCTCAATGTAAATAGAGTCTTCCCGTGACCATGGTTGCTGTAAATTATCCGAAACGTCATGATGCTGATGATATGAATTAATATATAAAAAATAGTTTCCAGTCATGTCACGTGGAGGAGGACACGCCACCGTCAAAAGAGAGAGAGAGAGAGGGAGAGATCCTAACATTTTTCGGTCCTTCGAGTCCTCTTTTTCTTTAACACCGAGAAATGCGCTGAGGCATCCCGCGGGGAGTGCGTCTCCCCAGGCGGGTATGTGGGACTCGCTGCGCCCGAAAGATGGTACGTGGACGCAGCTCTACCCACTAAAACCCGGCGAGTGCCACCAATGCCACCTTTGGAGTGCCCCGGATCTGCTAGCAACAGGGCACCTCGACGGCTAGTCAGTCCCTTAGGACCGAACAACCCCTCCCAAAGTCGGGACAGTACGATGAGGTGAGGTTCCCGTCCTCACCCCTTGCCCCCTGCTCTTTGATCCCCACTTCTTATAAGAGGGGTACAAAGAGCTCACTATCCTCAATTCGCTTTGCCCAAGGTGTTGGGCTCACTTTAGGTTACTGAGCCCGACCGCGACGTCAAGGCCTGAACCATGTTAGGGCGGTCCTTCGAGTTCTTTTCTTTCTTTTCCTGTTTTTTTAACATAAATTATTTGCCACTTCTTAGGGTGAACGCGCAGATGAATTACGACTGGACGAAGAAATGGAGCGTGTTGTATGGAACGAGACGGTGCAACCGCCGCGGTTACAGAGTAACGGGGATCCAATTCGAGACATAGCCGCCCCGCCACCGTATTCACAAGGTAATAAATACTCATATCTTTTATAACGATAAGAATTAAAAGAAAGGACAATCGATTTCGAAGTTACTGGTGAAGAAGTCTATCTATTACGCGCACAAATCGTCATAAATGCGCGAAAACTGCGTCTAATGGGATATAGGGTTGTCAAGCGAGCCAAAAAATTTTTATTTGCCTGTTTGACAACCTTGATTGTAATTTCTTAAAAATATAAGTAGCCACCAATATATTATGTTCCAATGCTTGGCACGGGTCTCCTCCTCTAAATCAGGCGAGGAGAGTATCGGATCATAGTTTATCGAGGCGCTGGCCCTGTGCGGGTTGGTAAAAATATATGTTTCGATTAATTATTATTGATAAATATTATCAAATTCTCTTAACAATATTGAAATTTTATTGTAACTTGAAATTCGCTATTACAATTTGTGGTAGTACCCGTAGTTAATTCTCATCAATCTTTTTAAATCTTGATGAGTTCTAAAGTAGCTACATCTATAATAAGCCTATTAGCAGAACTACATGAGGAGGCCAAAACTTTTTAATGGATGGCTTAATTTGAACAGACTTAAAAATAGAAGAATTATTTATGCAATATGTTTTAGCATGCATGCTTAATTAAGTCGTATGATGTTTTACAACAATGACTGATAATAATAATTTATCTAGATGGCTGTTATGGGATTTAAAAAAAATGGTCGAAAGTCGTGTTAGGATTATAAATATATATGTATATAGGATTAAGTATGAATATAAATAAATTTAATATATAAATTTTATTGGAAGAAGGAAACACACGATAACATTAACATCTTACATAACTTAAACACTAAACAAATAACATCCTAATGGCCGGTCTCACAATCTCCAGATAAGTTCCCAATAGGCTATCGGCAACATATTTGACAGATAGAGTATGGAGTATCTGTCAAGTATTTGTCAAATATGTTGCCGATAGCCTATTTGGAACTTATCTTGAGATTGTGAAACAGGCCCTTAACATCATAATCATAGAATAATAACCTATAGAAAGATAATCCGCCCGCTCATTTTGAAGCACCTAATTTGGAGCCGCAAAGGCCCCAAACGTCGAGCCGTTGCTAAGTATCAAATGTCAAAGTACGCCGAAAGTGTCTCACGAATAAAAATAATCATGACAATTTGTGCAGTTAAATTGTGTCGCAGCGCACCTGACAAACAAAAGAAGTGTAATAACATCACTTTTCACAGGTACGCTGTCAATATTACACAGTAATTTGTATTTAATTAGGTTTAAATTGGAACATCTTATTTATTTTTTATGTAGATAACATTTTATTTAAAAATGCTCAGTGTGGCCAGGCTGTAAAAATATTTTCGCCGACTTTATTGACCTCACCGATCAATTTTCAGTTTCTAGTTATATTTAAGTATTTAAATAAAATTTCTCGTAATGTAATAGTTTTAAATAAGCAAACCTATGATTTAACATTCCGCTATTTATGTATAATAATACAATAGTTAATACTAAATGGTTAGCAGTGGCTGAATCACTTCCCGCTTTCGGGAAAACTGCACCTCTCCTTACAACTTGTGTGATTCGATTTATGCTTCTTTTTTTTAAAGAGTGCTGGTATAAAAACTATCGTTCTTAAGGTTATTTTTCTATGGGTATGGTATTTTATGACAAAAAAGCATCATTGACATGTAAATCATTTCCAATCAAGAAATTGTGTGTGGCTTCGCTACTGATGTAAAGATCGAGCTAATTTTCGTTATGAGCCTCTGGTGAATAGTTATTTAAGAATAGGAAGCGTGAGTAACAGGAACTACACACGGGAGCGGTTGGAACAATCTGATCATTATTGTTCATTACACATCATGTGGAACAAAGGATTGTATATCATTGAAGACGTGTATCACAAAGTGCTATCGGTGCAGTAGTGCTATTCTGTAAAAACCATTTCGATATCGAGCTCCACCAGAATGATGGAGCTCACTTTACCCTCTCTTCGAAAGCGAACTTTATTGGTATAGATAGAGTCGAGTTTTAAAGATTACAAATTCGTCATATCACCGCGGATTCCGCTTTCGAGATACGAAAACTACCTTACAGAATAGCCCTACAGTTATTGAGACGGAGGTATCATGCGGGCAAGGGGAGAGGCGCAGTGATTTTAGCGATGAGCTGAGATAATTCGAACGAGCGTGAAGTCACAAGCTCACCACAAATTGACCGCAATGGCGGGACATTGACCGTGTGGCTTCGACTAATACATTGAAACATCATACAAGACAACCAAAGGGCTACATCGCGAATTGCGAGTATGAAAGTTGCTAACGTACGAGTTTAACGAAGGCATCGTACGTAAATAATTTTATAATTTTTGTGTTCATTTATATCCGGTAGCCTAGTCTGCAAATTTCATTCAAAGTTTTCAATAAATTTTATGATGCAGACGTTTTACATTATTTTCGTTAAATACTTTACTTACAAGCCTTTATTTAACTTGCATTGTTTTTATAACTTTTCGGAATAATCTTGTAAAAAATTCAAAGCTATACTCAAATTATAAGGACAAAATTATTCATACACTTTTTATGATAATACATGATTACCTAATTGAAGTTGTTCTGAATCCATGGATGGATGGCCTGATTGGCGGCCTATATTTTTTGTGCACACTCAATACGGATAGCAAGGAGTAGCTGACGAGATGACTTATTGCATCTAGATGTCGGACAATGTGGTTATGAAATTACAAATTAATAAATTATTTTTCACATAATATACAGTTTTGGAGCGAGATTTACATTTTAAAATAAAAGAATACAATTCATCTTGATCCTTATTCTATAAATATATTATAAAAAAACCATAAACACATTATAAAACCAACGCATAAAATAAAACAAGGTCGTTATATAAATTTATTTTCTTCTTTACAAAGTGTAACGCTTTATTAAGGTAGTTATTTTTATTAGTTACACACATATAAATATATTGAATTTCAAATATCGAATCATTAAAATAATTAAGATAAAATGTCGTTCTAAGAAAAACTTAACTAAGTTTAAAAAAAATCGTGTTGAAATAAAAAGTTGTGGAAAGACATTGTTGTACCATGGTGACATAAACGTAACAAGCGCTTTGAATAATGTCAATACATTTCCAATTTGCGGAAGAAAATGAAAAGACACAAGAAATAACTCTAATTTCCATCGTAATAGAGGTATAATTTGTATGCCGATTCATAATAATTTAGTCATTTTCTAGAATTGAATTTTTAATGCGATTACTTACTTCAAAGTAAGACGTTCCGAGAACGCATAAGTCAATACCACCTCCCACAATTATCAGGCTAATCGCCTATTAACAGCTAGCCTATAGAATATTTCGTGCAACTTTGTGGTCGATAAATTTATTAATGCCACCGGAATATGAAACTATTTTTCAATAAAAGTGGCGTCCTTGGCGTGTTGTATAAAATTAATATTCTATGATATATGTAGATGGATTATGTTATTGTGAATTAATTATTTTTTCTAAAAATACTTACTACAGGAGGCTTTCATGGGGACAAAAAATATGTTTTTCTTTGTCAGGCCGGAAACTTTTCAGACCGACCGTGTCGTATTGCAGATCGTTCTGACTTCTGACTTCTTTCTGACTTCGATACGTTCTGACTTCTAAACTGGTTCAGCTTAATAGATTGCGTTACCTCTTTATTTTTGGAATATTTTCCATTAGGGCCCTTGGCATTATCTGGGTGTTTAAGAAAGACCTAATAAATATGTAGCAATACACGCCCAAGTTTGCATAGCCAACTTAAATTAACATTAATATAAATAGGCCATAATGTTCAGTTGATAATAATATATACTTAAAACTTAATTATATATATCCTATACTATTTGACGACCGCTGTGTCTCAATAGTTAGTGTGTGAATGCTTAAGCCGGAGTTAGCTGGTTTGAATCCCGTCAAGGAACAAAAAGCTTTTTGTATCCCTGTGTCATAGATATGTATGTTATAATATAATAAAAATCATAAATTTATGTGAAGTATAAGAGTATAAAATATATTATTTCCATTGTCTCGTACCACAAGTCTCTTTGAGAACTTAAGACGGGACTAGTTTGACGTGGTGTAAAAGCGTCCACAGATATTATGATATAATATCATGTGCTTTATTAGATCACAGAACTTCTTTCTCATCACTACTGCCCTACACATTATTTTTAAGTGGTTAAGCGTTATTGGATACTTCGAAATTTGCATGACCTATATAATATACTTCTAGGGTAGATTACGTTTTTATGATGATCGAAGAATGTTATATTACTGATTAAGTATTACGAATATACCTACTGTAAAACAACTAAATCGATAAGCGGGTAACTCCTGCTGGGGAAGTCCATTTATCTATTTGTTCCACGTTTCGACACTGAAACAAAATATGAAAACGCAGCATGTGGCGTAAACACATCGAATGTAACAGAAATGAATACGAGTTATTTGTGATATTATAATGACTCTTATGTTTTTTTTCTAGACGATGCCAATCAACCAAGCAGCGCAGAATTGTCACCAGTTAGCGCACTCCAGCTCAGTTCTGGATCAGAACCCCAGGTAACCAGCCACCTTTCTTATTTCTTTACTCCATCTCGTATCAAGTGTTCCATAGAAAGAAACATAAAATATCCGTCACAGAACATTAAAATTCATAATTGATACGAATCGACTATGAAAAATGACCTATTATAGAACTAAATTACATTGTCATACCGTTCGAAATTACGCCATTCAAGTCGATTTTAGTGTCAATCGTTTTTTTTTAATGTTCTTAATTTATAAATTTGAAAAAATAAAACCAAACACATAGAAAATGTACGAAAATGACAATTATTATTCATAATATTTGATAAATCTATATTATTAATTTCGTGCAGGGGTACGATAGACTCGATCAAAACCTTACCTGTATAATAAAACATAAAAAATTAAAGATTTCGAGTCGACAACATATATCCGCAAAATTCGGATTGTCGAGTATTTTGTTAAATTTTAATGTTGCTGACAGACAAATCGCAGCCATTAAAATGCAATGACATAATCGCATATTGACCACTCCAGCGAAACTGTCACTGGTATTATTTTTTTGTTTTATTTAAGTTTACCTATATGGGCATGAAATAGGAGATGAAAGTTCGCAGGGTAGTTAAAAAAAAATCTGTCTGTGCTTACTATACGTACGTACGGAACTGCGCTACTCCGAATTTAACGCGAGCGAAGCCTCGGGCAACAGCTAGTTATTATATAATTTGCCAAAACTGCGATTTTTAACCTTGGATCTAATGTTGAACTCCGTGTGGCCTTGGAATATATTGAATTATTGACTATGAATATTAATGTTTTTTTTATATATAAAATAATTGTAAATAATATGTATGTCTAAAACAGTTTAGATTCGTTGTTAACCGTGAAAAAAAAACAATATTTTTAGAACTCGTAGGAATATTTATCATATATACTAATATTTTAAAGAAGAAAGATTTGATTGTTTGTATTGAATAGGCTCTGAAACTACCTGACCGATTTGAAAAATTCTGTCACTGTTGGGAAGCTACGCTATCCCCGGTGATCATAATGTGGTACATAAAATTTTCAAAGAAGTTAGGGACCCGTTTTAACCGTCCCGTTAATGCAGGCGAAGCTGCGTGCAACAGCTAGTATTTAATATTTTTATCATAATATGTATGTATACGAATACACACTATTTGTACTGGCTACAATGAGTGACTAATGTACAAATATTATTAAGGTATTATGATTTCATGTTAAATCGTGATACGTATAAAGTTTGCTCTACTTTGTCATTATGTGTTTTGTTCAAATAGTTTTTACTGAGTGATTAAATGTACCATGATATCAGACAATAATGTGGTTTATTAAATGAACATTATATTTTGCGATCAATATGAAAACGAACAAGAACGATAGGAATACCATTACATCAGTTGATTATCAGCCACCACAATAATCGTTGCAGTTTTGGTGTATATATTTTTTTTTCAACTCTGGACGGTAACGTATTAAGATCGTCTACGTGTGTCTATGGCACTGTACATCTGAAAAAAGATTTGGATGCGGTTTTTTTCAGTTGAAAGTTGCTTTTAGGGGTGGTTCTTAGATATGTATTATCTTAATTGGTTCAGTCCTTTGGCTTGAGGACATCTCTTTTGTTATTGTGTTGTTTTAGAAGTATAGTAGCCTTTTAAGACTTAGCGGTAGAATTATTTGAATTGGTTAATATGAAATTAATATGATTGCTTTGAAGGCATCGAATGGCGCGTTATTTGCGGTAATATTGTGGTTGCGATAACACTTCGCTGTTGATTAACATTATCAATAAATTCAAATATTTTTAATTGGCGTACACATTTTTAATTATAATTTACATTTGTGATTTTAGTAGTGTTCTTTTTTGTGGTGAAAGGACCTTATTATACAGATTCATTATTTTTTTTATATTCATCATCATCATCATCATCATCATTATCAACCTCTATCCGTCTTCTGCTGAACATAGGACTCCTTCAATGAACGCCAAGGCCGATGTCTTGCCAGTTGCCACTCGCATCCAGTACGGACCAGCCACGGCACGGAGATCGTCTTACTACCTGGTTAATGTCCGACCGGAACTGGGTCTACCTAAACCCGGCCTCCACTCTTGAACCTTATTGGCTCATCGGTTATCCGTTCTCCTGGCTGTGTGACACCGCACGGCCACTTCAAAGAGCTTATTCTTCGTGTGATATGTTTTAGACATGATCTCATATTTCAATGAATTTGTAGACTATTGTGGTATAGTGGTAGGTAGCGAGTTGGTGTAGAAGTTATACCAGAGATGTCGCGACTTCGAAGTAGGCCAAGGACATATAATTTGTTTGACGAATAAAAGTGTCTGCACCTAGGTCATGGTCACCAATTTGTAGGTAAGTACATAAAATTTCTTGTATCAGTTTTTCGTTCCTGGTACGACAAACACGAGTTCTTAGGAAATTCACAACGATTCTGAGGGCTTAGACAAAGTAACATAGTTTCGTAGCGGAAAGATACCGAAATTCGTCATCGTCTTTGAGTTATCAATGACGATTTCCTAGCATATAAGATATTGACAATAACGATCGATAACCAATAGAAAGTTTGTGATTATATTACAACAGCGGTTGACCACGTGATTTAGCGCGACACTTTATTCTTTATGAACTTCGTTAACGTTTTTTTTTAATAGTACTTTGTTTTTAATAGTACTTTGTCTTTGAATTATTAGAAATACATTTAAAAATATACAAACCATTAACGCTGTCTATGAAATGTATGAATTTATAAAGTTGAAGAGAAACCAAGCAGAAGTTTATAATTGTCATACAGCAATCGATTTCTTAGTACCGGCTGTATTTTTCAACTTTAACTTAAAAAATGTATTTGTGTCACGAGCAAAAATATCTAGTATAGTAAGGTTGTCATCATAAAATCTTCATTCTTAGTGATCTACACTCATCATCAATGGAGATGATGAAGATGATGTCACATGAACTAACCTTGATAAAAAATATTGTGCTTTATCGTTGATATTAGGGTCTAAGAGTACTATCGTGTGGTTACATTTTTAGTTAATGTCATATAAAAAAAACATATATACATGAATAGGCGCCCACAGCTTGAGTGACGTCTTTTTACAATTTTGTTAAAGTTGATTCTATTCGCGTTGAAGTCTGCTCTCTTTTGCATGTAACCTTTGCCCTTAACAAACCCTGCATAATGCTAATCTGGGTAGTGACGCAGTTGTAAAGAATAGCTAAATTTTGCTGGCATGCTTAGAACCAGCGCTATAATACAGTTGGTTTTTAAATTGGACCATATTTTGTATGTGTTTAATGAGAACAATGATCATCATTTAAACGGTCGTTAGTGATATGGTCAAAATGTAGGTTAATTAACTTTTCTTAGGAGAATAATTTTGAGTGAGGAATTATAAAAATACTAGTTCGTATCTCGTGATATAATCGTATGTAGATAATACTTTAATTCTTATTATCTTAGAGTCACACAAAACATACCTGTATATTATTAATTATTTTGTAATATATTTTTATGTAATAATAATAATAATATGTTGGGACAACTCACACACAGCCATCTGATCCTTAACTAGGTAAAGCCTGTTCTTATGGTAATCAGACAACTGATATAATGCTTATATATTTTTAAATATATACATATTATAGATAAATTACACCCAGACACAGAACAAATGATCATGCTCATCACACAAACATTTGTCCTGGGTGGGAATCAAACCTACGGCCTTCTGGTTTAGCAGTCAGGGTCCAACCACTAGACAAACAGGTCAGTTTGGCCACAGGCCCGTTGCATGTCTGCGCCTGCTCTTATAATTATAATACATATGGGTATTTTTATTGTATACTAGCTGTTACCCGCAGCTTCGCCTGTGTTAACTAAGATTTAGAAAGGGATCTGGGCAGGATAATATAATGTGCATGTATTTATGTGTATAAACCTTCCTCTTGAATTGTTCTACCTAATAGAGGAACCGCATCAAAACCCGTTGCGTATTTTTAAAGATTTAAGCATACATACAAAGGAAGCGACTTTGTTTTATACCTACTATGTTAAGATATTTTGTAATGTTTAGATGTCAGGAGCATGGTCATCTGGCTCAGCTGGTAGTCCTCGAGAGGAAGATCGTCATGTACAGTTCGATAAGGACCAATCGCCGCCTATTGAACCTATGGACGACGCCAGTGATGAACGCAGAAATCAAAGAAACACGTGAGTTTTGACTGTTTTTTTATTAAGACGAAATATCCGAAAATAATTCCCTCTCACACGCACAACCCACTTGATCCACTCTTTTCATATGATATCGATGATATAGCTTAATTTGCTTCCGTAGGAATAAAAGAGACGTAAGATAATGGCGCCGCTAATAAACACAATTAAAGGCGTATACGAGATAATTGCCGAAAGTATAAAATAAATCCGATAAAAAACTACGCAAGTAAATGGCGCGATTTTTCCCAATTCGCACATAAATAACTAACATGCGCACTAATATATAGTTAGGCAATAAATGGCCAACAAAAGAAAACATAATGAAAGCTTCTTTCGAATAAAAATCTATAGGGAATATTTATAATTATACTTTTACTAATCATATTTTCCTATTCCACTTTGTTTGAATATATTATGATGAAAAATAACAAACTCCAAAATCCAAAAAATCGAAACCCTCGTCTTAGCCACCGACTCAAAAAAGGGTTGTTAAAAGTTTAACCGCTATTTGAGTCTGTCTGTGTGGATAGATATGTGTATTTCTGTGGCGCAGTGGCTCCCAAACTGGTGGTTCCAAAAAATAAACTCAAAAGACTGCTAAACAATTTTGTGCATGTTTAAATCTCATTTAAGCTGTGAACGCAGTTAGACAATTTCTAAATACGACGTTTTAATGAAAAAATAATAATTTAATACGGTTTAATTTATAAATGAAAGAATTTAATACAAACTTGCAGCTTGTATTTTATGCCTTTAGTAAGAGAGTTTATTAAATTCTTCAAGAGCACCGAACAGAGACGAAAACATGCAAGAATTGCAGTTTTTACGATTTTATCTTTTATTAGTATTTTGCTTGATTATATTAAGATTTGTTTTGCTATTTTTTGGCAGAGGCCTACTTTGAGCAGACGGACTTATTTTTGCTAGCGTACAGCCTGTACGCTCGTGGTTGCTAACAATAAATTTTGGCACAAAAACTAAAGGTAATGCAACTTGCACTACTAAAAAAGTTAAGAAGTACAACGTAATATAAATTATTATTAAAGATATTAAAATAATCAATGAAATATAAACTATTATTATATAATATGAATTATTATTAAATTAATGGTTGACGATATAAAAACTTTTGCGCATAAATTTACTTATAAACTAGTTGAAGAACGCGATTTCGCTTCCGCGGAATTAGATTTTGGACAGTTCATACAATATCTTCATAAATAATGTTAATAATAATGAATCGGTTGTCACTGATTTGAATTACGCCGAGGACATATTTTCGAATAAATTTACACATAGGTAATTTTATACTAATATATAAAGCTGAATAGTTTGTTTGTTTGTACGTGCTAATCTCAGGAACTATTCATCTGATTTGAATGATTATTTTAATGTTGGATAGCCCATTTATCGTTTAAGGTTATATGCTATATATTATCTTATCTTTTACTAATATATAAAGCTAAAGGGTTTTTATGTCTGAACGCATTAATGCATGTATTTAAATTTTTGCATTAATTTGAAAGATTCTTTCAGTATTAAATAGTCGATATATCCAAGCTATAATAACACCGCAATAAGATCTCGTTGTAAATCTTAGTTAGGCGAAGCTGCGAGTAACAGCTAGTAAGTATATAGTATATGCGTACAGAGGCAGGTTTTGATATATTTCATGGCGATAGGATAAGAACCATTGGCAACCAAAAGCCTTTTGAAAACTTACTTGGCCTGAAAAATATTTGTATTTAAAATAAAATAAATGCTCATCTGTGGCTCAGTGGTTAGCGCGTTGGCACACAAGCCGGAGGTAGCGGGTTCGAATCTCGCCAGGGAACACAAAAAGAGTCTCTGTGTTCCTGGGTCATGGATGTGTTTTAAATATGTGTATTCTATAATAAAAATCTTAAATATAAGTATTAATATAAAAAGTATTAAATATATGTATTTCCGTTGTCTGGTACCCGTAACACAAGTCTCTTCGAAAACTTAGCACGGGACAAGATTGACGTGGTGTAAAAGCGTCCACAGAAATTATTATTATATAAATTTCTCATATGCATTGTCAGTACGTGTCCCACGAGTTCTTACGAGCTTCTGGTAGTTATTGAGTATGAATATAATAAAACCATTTGAAATTTGTCGTATAAATACACACATTCCATTCCTACTATAAATATAAATAGTATTAAAACTATTTAAAACAGTATATTTAACTTATTCACGCGTAAAATCTCGTATCAGTCTCATAAACGTTTGTAGACAATAAGAAAATATCGACCTTCGCGTTATAATAATGAAAATTTAAGCCAGCGTAAGGCAGCGTTTTTAATGAAAGTCCCATATTACCTAAATTTTTCCGACTTTCACAACAATTGTTCACACTTTGAAAATCTAATAATCTATTGCTGAAAATTACATTTAAATCCTTTGAGTAGTTTGTACGATTTAAGAGTAGGTATATTAGGTTGTAGGTAGGTACTAAATATATCAAAATAACATTTGTAAAGCAACATTTTATTTAAAATGAATTGCCCGCTACTACTAGCACGAATCAATGTTATAATATTGGATATTGGTACTAAACTAGAACCGTCTTGATTTGTACGCAAATAGGTCATTTAATTTCAAACCAATATAAATACTCGAACACTTATATTGTAGCTTTGTTTGCTTCGGTGATTGATCATAATATGTAACCGTTTCAAGACTTATTATTAGACTTATATATTGTGATATTTAGAATCGTTATTTTTACTTTTTTTTTTTTTTTAATAGGAAATATTAAAAAGTTAAATCCTTATATATATATATATAATATCCTAATAAGTTATAATGAAACAATTTTTACGGATTTTATCGCGATTTTTACATGCACGATGCTTATGTTACTTTTCAGCAACCACTCGAGAGGACTCACGAAGACGTGACGCCAAGGTTGCTGAAAACTTTACAGAGGCAATGATGTCTTGTAAATTTCACAGCAACCATTTATAGCATAAAACACTCGAAACGGCGGGCGCGTATATAAGCAAATCAATTATTAAAATATCGTTACAATATTTATTCTTTATTATACACGTTCTATTCGTTAAAAAGTTTAAATATCAAATTGCACGCCTCATAAGCAAAACCTTGGTGTATTCTCAACATCCCAAAAGCATTGAAATTGATTATTATTTTATTTTTATACAAATATATTAATAATCTTTTTGGACGTCCGTGAGTCACTCTACACTCTAGTGTATGTGGCAGAGAAATTGGTTGCAGAAATTAAAAAAATTGCAAAAATTCTAAAGTAAGAAACTCCGGAGTTTCTCCATTAATGTGAGCGTTCAATTCGAATTTTCACAAATTATATTAGACAGGCTTTTAATAATATCTACTAAATCAATTTTATGTGTAGTGAATCCATTTTCAAAATTTTATATTATACAAAATTAAAAAAAAAGCAACGTTTTTAATAAATCAAATTTTAAATTCATTACAAATATTACACGACATAATGGCTTCCGTCTATACTCGATGATATAATACTGACGAAGATTAGCGTGTAGCGTGAAATTTGGCTAGGAACCCGGCTGGTAACATAATTTACAATATCAGTGCCACCTGGGCGAATAGACGGACAAAAATAGTATTGTGAAACACGCGACATTGGCATTGTATCATCAGTATACAATTCATATTACAACACTAAAGTAAAGTAACTTGGAAGTAATGCTTCAGGTGTTACACTCGATATATAGTGGTTCCAGATTGGGGCACCTTAAAAATGCCAGTCACATTCTCCAGGGCCTCAGAGGCTCCGTCCAGGCGGTGAGAATTTGAAGTGATATCATGAAAAACGTTTCATAAATAAATCATTATCAATTTGTATCATTGCAATATACTTACTATTTTTTTTACTTATAAGCTTTCGATATAAAATATATATTAATTATAACATCTGAAGGAGTGTGACTATTATAAAATATAATATATGGGATGGATGAACTCTATTTAATTCGGTGATATTAAATCAGATTAATTATTAACGTAATTTTATTGGAATCATTTAATGTTCTCTTCTGAACACGAAATGTAAGTACGATTACCAGAAACAACATTAGCAATATTTCAAGATTCTTTTTAATGAAGGGGTTTACTAAAATAAACGTTAATGTTGGCTATGTTCAGCAGTGGGCGGGAAAAGGCTGATGATGCTGATGGATCATGACGAACGTAAATATTTAAGGATTTTTTTTATAATATTCAACTCTCTTCTAATGTCTTTAACATAGAAATCAGCAACTTTTTGTCCCCTTTGTAGTTTAATTTTACTTAAACATAATTTAAAATAAATTACAACATGTAACTGATATATCTAAATGTTTGCATGTCTATTTATATATAAGTATATATTTATATCAGCGGTTAGCCTCATATAGATACGGTTGATATAATTTGGTAACTAAAACCTTTTAGAGATACCAAATAATGTTATAATTATTTGGGTATAACTATATTATTACAAAATAACAATAGGTAAATTCATGATTTATACAATAATAGGAAATCGAATATTCACTAGAGTACAGTTTGAATTTACAATAGTACTAGCAGGTGCCCGTAGCTACGCTCGCGTGGAGCTGGAATAAATGCGATAATACATATTATGTATTGATATTACATAATATGTATTATAAACGCGAAAGTATCTTACTAGTATTATTAGTTAGATGTTGTTTCATAAGCCTGAGTCTTTAGAATGAGATTTAGTTTTAAAATATTTTCTAAATATAAAAGGTAACCGTATTAAGTTGAACAATGCCTCAGCTACCATTGAAACGTTATATTTCAAATTCCCATGACATTTATGGATTATTTTATGAGCACGTTTTAAAGTATGTCTTGAACTCTCAAAGGTGTCTCGGTCCATTTGATAAGCAACCTTAGTTACGGCCACTTGGCAAAAAGGCATTTTGCGCTCACTGCTTCTCGCGTCCTTGTTTACTTTATTATTATTAAAAAAAAAACCTACGGTAATGTTTTCTTTTCTCCAGTAAAGTTAAATTTTTGATGGACGTTTCCACCAATAATTATCATTGTTTTACATATATATTGTATAATATTTTATAGTATAATATATGTTGATACAAGATATATATGTTGATATTATTTTAATGACTTATTAACCGACTTCAAAAAAAGGAGGAGGTTATCAATTCGACTGTATGGTTTTTTTTAGTTTTATATTTATATATAAAGTAGAATCAAACTGTTTTACTTAATATGTATCCAAGATACAAGTAATTAGTTTCCCAATTATACCGCTCATTTTAGTCGGGACAAAGCAACGTTGATTGACGGAATGTTTAAGACGGTGATATAGACGAAACGTGCCTTCAACAAAGCCTATCACGGACACACTAAATTGTTTCCTCGATCGTCGGTTTCATGTTGAAATGTATTTTATGAAACATTTCATGTTTTGAAGCAGTTAAGGCTGTTAAAATATGTAAAATATTTTCAAGGACCGACCAAAAAGTAATTTATTATTTATATCGCGGTAATCGTTAAAGCGTTTTTAGACAATATTTTGAGTGGGATTTCGTATTTGAATTAAAAAGCATTTTCAATATAATTCTATCTTACTTTTTGATTAGATTATGTATATAAATGAGATTATTATTGAGAAATAAATAATTTATTATAGTTCGAACTTTTCATGTTAGATATTTTAATCAAATTAACATTAAAATCAGAGCTTTGCAAAGAAAAGGTTAAAAATTATTTCTTTGAAATTTTTACAACAGGTTTTATTGCAACTCTTACTATAGTATGTGTCTTATCTTACTAAGGTTTTTTGATCGAGATATTAATCGGTCAAAGTGGGCTTTTGAGTAGATTACTTAGTTTATTGGTGTGTGAAGACCTTGCCAATATCTTGCCTTCAATTCTTACCATAGCTTACACAAAATATAATGCGAGTGATCGAGATGCCATTAATTTTGAAAACTAAACAAATTAAGTAATAATTAAAAGTAAAAAATTAAAAATAATTTGTTACCCAATAATAATATTCAATAAAATTGTGAAGCACGAAAATGAACGTTTTCCCTTAGAATTGCTTTTAAGCTTGAAGTCGCAATTATTAGTTGAACATTCCGTATTTCCATTACGAGTGGAAGCCATTTAAGATCAAGCATTCTCTCATTTCCCGATTTACAATATGCATCTATTCCGAGCAATAAATCATTTAAATAATATTTCCTACTATTCATATTTCACGTTTCGTTTACTCTAGTACATCGCTCTTTGCAAAGTGTTCTATTGAATGTTGAAAGATGAACATCTTTAGTGATATTTAAAAATGTATGTAGAGATAAGTCTCTATTCTATTACCATATTAATACATTTACTGTACATCATTATCTCTCCTTCCACAACTAAACATAAGCACATATTATAATAACAATAAACATAGATCCATAATTGAATTATAATTAATTTAAATTATTATAAAACTTACTAAAATTATAAATAAAATATTATGGACGTGACCTTATAATAACTTAAAACAAGACTAAGCCGTTCTTAACGATATCTTGACATTATTGTATAGTAGCATTTACCCGCGGCTTCGCCCGCGTTAGCAAAAACATCCTTTTTTTAATGTAGGTATCCTATGCTACTTCTAGTACTCCAAAGAATATGTGTGAAAGTTTCATGACTAGGGAAATGGTGAGACATGTTATGATGGTATCATTTATAATCATTATCGAGGCATATAATATCCAGCAGTGGACCGAAAGAGATGATTTTGTTATAATTTTTTTAAACATAATGATAGTCAAGGAAATAAAATTAAAATTTTCATATCGTACTCTTTAATCATAATTATTTGTTGTAAAAGTCTAGACACACATACGGCAATAGTTGGTAACCAATACGCTTCTTTGCAGTCGCCATCTCCACCCGTATAAGGCCCGGAAGTATTCCCTACAAGAGGGCGCTAGGGGTGGCGGGAAAGAGGATCGTCTCGTCACCACCGCCCTCACCGACGAACCTCTCTTGGAAGCTGATCAGGATGAACTCAGGAGTCACCGCAGTGAAGATCCACGGGCGCTTAGGCGACACAAAATACAACCAAGGGTAAATTTTCGTTTTACTACCTTATACTTATATTTATACGACAGTAAGCTTTTGGAGAGTTTTTCGCAGGTTTTTCTCGATAGCTTTTTAACTGGTAGCCAAGCTGATGTGACATTCAATATGTTACTTTTAGGCCTCATTCGCACGAGCGCTTTTTAACCGAACATTAAAAAGGCGTTTGAATGAGAGAATTGGATACCCATGTAGATATGCAACGTTGAGCGTTAGACGTTAAATCGAATTTAGCAGGCGGAGTTCCCAACTCGCGCCAACATCGGGATTTAACGCGACGCTTATTAAGCGCTCTTGCACACGTGGCCGTATGCTACACATTTATAATATATTAATTTTTCTTCGGCCAAGACAAGTAAAATTGCGCGTACTGTGCACTACGTTTCTTTGATATTATATAGGTTTTAGAATTTAGTCATAAGTTTTTATTTATAGGATAGCTTAGTTTTTCACAATAAAAGACCTGTGGCATAGATTTGAAAGTTTGCCCAAGTTCACTAACATAATAATATATTGGATGGTTGGATGTTATAAAGTATATTTGGCCTCTAGTACAGTTTTCAGAATTCACGAAAATAAAAATTTATATACGATTTTCCCTGTTTTGAAAAACATATAAATCCTTTAGATAGAATGAAAATAGAGCTTTTTCGATTTGTATGAAAATCACACACGAAACTAATATCAAAAATTCGCTGAAATTCAATAATCCACGAGTCTCGCTATATGCATACAGTATGAGGATTCTGTTTTAATTTTGGGTTTAGTTGAAATCTTATTTATATTATGAAAACGTGAAAGCATGTTTCTGTAGTTGTAATTTGTAGCGTAATTCTATGAAACCTATAAAAGACCGAAAATACAGCGAGGTAAACCTCCCTTTTTTCAATATTTACATTCGTTACTTTACGAGAGATTTATTACGTTGAAAAAGCATCGAATGAAAAACTTTTCTACTTCACTGTATAAGCAACATTTTAAAATTTGTTTAGGTATGTTTTGTTTAAATTATCTTATTTTTGAATACTAAAACTTGTGTGAATTCTCTGGCATGCAATATTTTATAAAAAGCAATATTCTACGAGGCGTACGTATGAAAATATTATTTATGCTTTCTTATTTTACTTCTTGGAGTGCTTCTCCAACTAGTGAAGATATGCAGTCATCCCTGCATTTAATATGCTAGTCTCTCGCGAGGCAAAAGTGTCTGGAGGAGATCTCGATGCCTAACTACTCTCTGATATTACGCAGACATCTCCTGTCTACGACCAGCTTTTCTTTCTCTCTCTCCTCTCTCCCGGCAACTTACGATGTTTGATTGTTAAAAAAAATTGCATTTTATATTTTTTTCTTTACATCACTATAAAGTGTTCTTTAATCTAAAAAATCCAGCATTGGCGTTAGATTTATTAAGTAAAATTTGGTTTGGATTAACTTGTATTATTTTTCAGGGCTCAACGCTTCACTTAAGTCGCAAGGAAGGTGGTGAGAAGGTCCAAAACCTTATAATGGATGCGGCCTATAAGAAAATGTTCGATCATAGTCCGCACTCGGTAAGACACGCACTAAAATTCGCACACATATTATCTCTAATCTCGTTACCTATGTTTCAATATGACCGATACAAATACATAATTCGCATTCACATATCCATCAATGATTATTCGTAAGCTGTAAGATAGGGCGCTGTCATATATATATGATTGTATGATATTGTAAAACATTTTTATTCGGGATGTCATATATGCAGGTGTTCGTTCAATTGGATGAGCTATTGGCTACCGAAGATGGTGACGCGGAGTGGAAGGAGACGGCTCGTTGGATCAAATATGAGGAAGACGTGGAGGAAGGGTCGGCCAGATGGGGAAAACCTCACGTGGCATCCCTGTCTTTCCACTCCCTGTTGAATCTGCGACGATGCCTGGAAACGGGCGTAGTGTTACTTGACCTGGATGAGAAGGATTTACCGGGAGTTGCGTACAGGTATTTATATGTTTTATTTAATTAAATAATATTACAGTATGCAAATTTAAAATGCATGAATATTTGAAATTGAAAATGATTCATAAATTATTATTTTTATTGCGTATTTTAATAGGTAAAGATTGAATTTAATTTCACCGTATTTAGTCTACAAATAATGATAAAACTTTAATGGTAATTATAATTTAGAGTGGTAGAGAGCATGGTCAGTGATGGGCTCATCGAAGAAGACGACAAACCGGTGGTGATGAGGTCTCTCTTGCTGAGACACAAGCACGTGCATGATGACAAATTCCGTTTTTCAATAAGTGGTGGACGCAAACAATCTTACACCAGCTTACAGGTATAAAATTCGTATTACTATTAATATATTATGAAATTTTAAACGTAAATTAATATTTTGACGTAATCTAATTCCAACGGTTCCAATATTAATTACCAGATAGATTTTTTGGTGAAAAAAGACGAAAACATCACTTATTTAATTCAATTAGTAGATGTTTTGAATTTCTCGGAAATACTGCTCTTGGTATCATATGATCTAAGACTTCATTTAATTGAGTCCGCAGGGAAATTAGATTTCACCATGATTTGATATTTATAGCCTAAAAGTATATGTCGATATGTAAAATGTGAAAAACATAAGAAGAATCGATACTTGTTACATAATTTCTACGTTTACTTCGTTCGAAAACCCAAAACATGATACATTGCAAGATAATAACTTCGCTGACAGTCACGTTTATCATAGATTACGATAATTCTTTGGCATGAATATGTGTATTGAAATGTGTAAAAATTTTCAAGGCCAACCTTTATCACCAAGTCACATTACTGGACGTAATAATAAGATTTGTTCCAACCTTTATCTGTTTGATAATGGTCGCTGAACGTTGGGTCGAAGGAAAATATTGAGGATATAAATCAATATGAAAACTGTCGGCGAATTTTATGACTGCTAATAATGATATAACGCTGTTGTAATCGTATTACTTTTCTAGCTTAACAGAATATTATACTTATATAACCGAACTAACGAATATCAGTTCAAGTCTTTAATTAATCATTTTGTTTAATTAAAAATCCTAATAGAAGTCGTGCCGATACTTAAATTCTACAAAATTGCATATTGCATTGCATTATTAAGATATACTGCAAATAAAACAATGAAAGTCAAATAATTTTAAGTGGACTTATTAAATTTTTGGATCAAATAAAAAGTTGATCATCACGGGACGCTCGGCAGATGTGAAACATCTATTATATTTACATTCATAAAAAAAAATTAAATGTGAAACAAAACCATTAAATTAAGACAAAATGCGCACGCGCACACATAAAATAATACGAAAGCGGCGGCGCAATGGAGGCGTGAGCGTCACGACATGCCATCACGGCGGTCGAGGCAATGTCGCACCGATAGATGTTTCACATCAATAATAGAGTCTATTAATGAATAGGCTTATAGTTTAGTGAGCATATTTTGGTAGGATGACGTAGTATGTTGTGCAGTCGCTGTGGGTGGACGACGGAGTGACCTCCGAACTGGCGGGAGGACGGCCGATCTGCGCGCAATGCTCTGCTCTCCCCAACACGTGTCATCGCCACAGTGTGCATCTAATCGTACGAAATACCTCTGTGCGCGTGATACCTTTGCCTGCACGCTCTTCTCCAGATATTGGCTCACTTCTCATCCGTACTTTTGATACTCTGTCTAGTAGTCTAGTTCCATTGCCCCATGCGATTTGGTCACAAAATTCATTAGACTTCATCTGTATCTGTCATTTTGCCATCCATTCATGGTAGATGAAGTTTTCAAAATAGTGAGCTCAAAATGCACGTTCTTAATTCGAAATGTCCCTTATAGACAGGAGACTTTGGTTTTCAAACATTTATATCACTATTATCATCTTAAGTAGCATGTTGTAAAAAAAGCATTTTACCATTTTTTCCCCATCATAGAAATAGTGGTTTATTTTTTATTTTTACAGTAGCTTAAGTCACAATGGTAGATCATTTTTTTTTGTATGCTGTGTTCAAAGCACAAGAACTTTATAGCGTGTTTAACAAACGCATAAAATTGATATTATTGGGTATATTTGATCGATGTTGATAAATCATAATGTCTGTTAAAAGTCGTTTACTTATTTTGAACAATTCAAATTTTAATTTGCGTTTTTAAATAAACTATACCTACATCCATTTTTATTTAATTATTTAAATATCATTAAAAAAACATTCTTCGTGTTATTTCGAAATTCTGCAAGAGATGTCATTTTTTTTAAATTTAACTGTATATATCATCATCATGTTTTGGTGAATACAGAATTTGGCAGACCAAAGGCGACGGCGCAGTTCTCAAGCCTTGCCACTAGATAGGCTGGAGGCCCGCAAGAAATCATCGGGAGCAACCTTAGACGCCCGTGAAGTTGAATATTTAGCTACAGGCACAGTGGGATCACAAGACGAGCTACGTAGAGGACACAATGATTCAATTTTGAAGCGAATACCTGATGATGCCGAAGCTACAACTGTTTTGGTCGGTGCTGTCGGATTCCTCGACCAACCGACTATTGCGTTCGTGCGATTAGCCCAGGGAATCCTTATGCCATCAATCACGGAAGTGCCAATTCCTGTGCGTTTTATGTTCATCCTACTTGGGCCAACGGAGGCTGATCTTGATTACCATGAAGTGGGTCGATCTATTTCCACTCTTATGTCAAATCCATCATTCCACTCTATCGCATACAAAGCCGACGACCGGCGGGAGCTATTGTCTGCTATCAATGAATTCTTAGATGATTCAATAGTATTGCCACCTGGTGATTGGGAACGGCAAGCACTTTTGCCGTTTGAAGAATTACGAGCTAAAAGTGAAATGATTAGGCGACGCAAACGCGATGCACTTGAACGCAAACGAGCCTCCGAAAAAACGGTAGCTCCACCATTAGACGAGAAAAAGGCGCTACTGGCAGCTGAAACGGGCGGACTTCCAGAAAAAGAACGCGATGATCCCCTCTCAAAGAGCGGTCGATTATTTGGAGGTTAGATTATAATGCATTCATTTAATTTGCATCAAAATTCCTAAAAATATATCTACAACACCTAAAATAATATAAACAACATGCAATTCCTAAATTTTAAGTTTCATAAACTAAAATAATTAAAATCAATACATGAAATTATATAAAAAATGTTAGTAAATCGAATATACTTAGAATTCCGCCAATAAGCTTATTTTGAATTTCTAAACACTTTGCGTGTCTCTAGTGGTCAATTTTTTATGACATGAAGTTAAGAAGATTTGCTGCTTCTGAAGGTTCTAAATAGATTCATCATAGCTCTAAAACTTAAAACAATTTTATGTTTTAGAGCTATTTATTAATTATTTTATTAAATTAATATTATACATTTATTTTAGGTGTCATACGAGATATGAAGAGACGGTACCCCTATTATTTATCAGATTTTCGGGATGCCTTAAACGGTCAATGTGCTGCAGCCACAATATTCATGTATTTCGCAGCGCTATCGTCTGCTATAACTTTTGGCGGTCTCTTAGCTGAGAAAACGAACAGAGAAATTGGAATTTCTGAAACACTTGTAAGTGATACTTTTTTACTAGTCAACCTATTTGATTATTAGATCTATAAGAATCTATCTATAAGAACTTTTATAGAGTATTGAAAAACTTATAAGCTTTAACGATCAAGTAATTCAATACTAAGTTTGGCTGGAAAATCTAATTACTGGTCTGGGTTCTTTGATAACTTTTGACAAGTTAAAAACAAGTTACCTATCAATTCTTTTGTAAAAAACTGCCTTAATTTAATTGAATATAAATTGTGATTAATGCTGTTAATGGCGCCTGATTTTGTGGCCTGCAAGAGAGTTTATATTTTTTTACTTGTTTTTAAATATATATAAATGTATATAGAGAAATAAGGCTTTCTCTCTTTTAGATATGTGAGTGTTCACAGCCGACGATATATTCTACGAATAAGTAGTTATACTCGTTTGTCCTCTTATGATATGAATAAAAAAACTGGTGCAAGGTTGTATTATTTTTAGAATTGCAAACTTACCGACCGGTATAATTATATAGGTGACTAATTTTTAACTAAAACCAAAACTTGTTTCATACTTGCTTTATCTCCACGTGATTTTAAATTGACATGGTTATTTTCATTACTAAACTTATGTAGAACGGGGTATTTACCCAGTTTTTTTATTTTGGGGAGCTCGATATCAATATTGCACATTCGTAGAAAATGTCTAAATATCAAGTTCTGCGAAATAAAAATGAAAAACACGGTAGATATCCCGCATTAAATAATTGCTTTTTTCGTACTTTTTAAATGGTTTTACTCATTTTTTTAGGTTTTTACTTGTGTTGGAGGATTATTCTTTGCCCTGGTCGCCGGTCAGCCAATGATGATAACAGGTGCTACAGGACCCCTACTGCTTCTTGACGAATCACTGTTTGCTTTCTGTCGATCCTATGGATTCGATTTCCTGGCCGCGAGAATGTACTGTGGATTATGGATGATTGTGATAGCTTTATGCGTAGCCTCGATAGAAGGCAGTGTTGCTGTTAAAAAAATTACAAGGTATGAATTTTAATAATAAATAAATAATAATAAACTAATTATAATGATTTGAATGTGTAATGTAGCGATAATCGTAAGCAACGTTACGAAAACATTTTTATTTGTAACATGAGCTTAAATAAGCTTGCGAGACGGGAACTCGAACTGATGCTAAAAACCGCCTGTCATAAAACCGAACAAACCGGACCTAAAGCGCTCTAAACTTCATCTTGATGGCTGGATATATCTGAACTTATTATCGTTTTTCGTTTTAACACTTCAATCGCATCAATCTAAGTCTGCTGTTAAAAATTGAGATGTGATAAATATAAAAGTTTTCAGACTTGCTAAATGATACAAATTACATAAATTATAAAAATACATTATTTATAGAAGTGGAATAAAAGATAATAAATATTGTAGGTCGGCAATACTGTCTGTTATCCGGAGCGATGTATCGATGATCTAATAACATGTGATTCAACTGCCTTTTTCCCTTTTACTGTAAAAAAAAATATCATCATCATCATATCTAATCACTGTTGAACATAGGCCTCCCTCAATGAACGCCAAGATGACCAATCCTTTGCCACTCGCATCCAAATTGCTTTTTTTTTCTACAATTTTTTTCTACAAAATTGTATTATTTTCAGGTTCACGGAAGACGTCTTTGCATTTTTGATATCTCTGATCTTCATATCAGAGCCCATTACGAATCTTATCAACCTATACCGTGCCCATCCGCTTGGCTACGACTATTGTCAACATAAAGATGTCGATAACGCCACGGCAATTCCGTTCCCACCAAACACAACTTTCGCAGGTATGTTCATTTATGTTAGTTTGATCGGCAATCTGGCAGACATGCCACCTATGCCATGTGCTGATGGTAAGTGGTCGAAGTCACCCATAAACATAAACAGATAAACTGTATCTGGAACTAGCCCAGGTAACTCATTTATGTATTACCTAATCTGAGACAAACATGTATGCCAACAAATACTATCTTAACTTTTTTATTATGAGATTAGAGTATATTATAAAATAATTATTTCTGAAGAGATAATTATTTTTTCAACTACAACGATTTTGAATGTCGCGCTTATATATCAGATATGATATAATAGTCCTGTACAATGACTTTATGAATGTACTGTGTTGTTTTAAGAAAAGCACAAGAAATCCCGCGTTCGATTAATGCAATTTGAGATCTATTGATGTGAATATAGAGCTCAAATTATATCCAAAATAAATCAAAGCGTGTTAGACGCAGATGCTTCCGAGCGTGGCGTGCGCTTAGCGTGCGCGTGTCGTCTAAACGCAGCCTAATTGAAATAATTGAAATCCTCACCAACTTTAATCTTGAGAACCCTCGAACCCTTTTCCTTTAAGGACCCTTGGAGAGTAATAATATCATAATTGTGTCCAGTTACATATTATTATCAATTTATTATTATTTTGATATGTCTATAAGTCTATATTACAGCATAGCGCTTTCATATATGCAGATTTTTATTAAAATATATGAATTGTAAAAAATGTAATATTAATATTGGTGTTTCATATCTGCCGGGCATATCGTTACTAGCCGTAACGATATGCCCGGCAGATATAATAAACGAACGAACGTTTGTGTGTTTATTTGTGTAGTATTGATGAAATGAATTTTACAATATTAATTATAATCATGGTAGGTGAATTAGCTTACGGTAAATTCAATTTCATATGTTATCCCCCAGGTAACGAGACGGTAATCACTCTGCCGCCTCCACCTTCGGTCTTAGCAGTCGTTCCGCCTCAGCCCAATACAGCGTTGTTCTGTACCATGCTAACACTCTCCACTTTTATCATCGCATACTACTTGCGTATCTTCAGGAATGGCAAATTTCTGGGGCGTAGTGTAAGTTTTTTTTTTAAATATTAGTTGGATGGGCATACTGGCAGATATGTCACTATTGCAAGTGGTCGACGTTGCCAATTCACGTGGCCTAGTTTGCTAGGCCAGAAAATTCATTTATGTGTTGCCTACTAGACTAGGAGATTAAGTCTCGGTACCAATTATTGCTTGTCTTGCCATTCTCTCCGAAACACATGCAATACAAGCAAGATGGTACCCATGTAGCCGAAAACGCGGCACAGTCACCACTCATCCCTCGCACCGGAGAGGTCTATATCTGGTGGATTTTGTCAACGATAATATTTTTCTAGAATAACATTTTTATTATTGCTTTGATAAGTGCTTGAATTAAAACTTTCTAAATCTGAGAATAATTAATTAACTTTTTATAGACTAATTTTATGTGACTTCTTGAGATCAAGAGAGAAAACTGAATCGTATTTAATAAGGTGCATTATTTAGGCACGACGAGCTCTCGGGGATTTTGGTGTACCAATCGCCATCGTCCTCATGGTCGGAGTTTCGGTGTTGGTGCCAGTTTTCACCGAGAAACTCAAAGTACCAGACGGCTTGAGTCCAACCTCGGATCGTGCGTGGCTCGTGCCCCTCAACCCTGGACTGGAGACAATACCCGTTTGGGCAGCTTTCGCCATGGTCTTACCAGCTCTAATGGTGTATATTATCGTCTTCATGGAAACCCACATCGCTGAGTAAGAAGTATTTTGAGTTTAAATTATGGGATAGGATAAATAAATAAATTGAATATTTATGCGTTTAGAAGCTAGTATGCCAATTTAAATGTATTCACAACTGAATTTTTCTTTTGTTTATTTATCCTATAACCCAATTTACGTTCGCTCCGCGCCATGAGTACTCATGTGTTATTTTCTTATTATGTAACAATTGTGGGAAATGGGTACTTATTAGCCTATTTGTACAATTGTGAAGAATGAGCATTAGATAAATATTATCTTTATTTAGAATGATTGTAAAGCGAGTGTGTATGATGCATGCGATTTTTTTATATACTTAATGCCAAAAATTGAACTGCATATAAATTGATTTGAAATTATTATTCAATTAAATGGCGCATCTTATAATTAAAGATTATTAAAATAAATTAGCCTGTTTAATTAAAAATATTTGCTCTTGCGTTCTATTACTAAAAAAAAAATGATCTAGTAACGCCAAATGTATTTTATAAATTGATTACTGTGTATGCTTTGCGATGGTTGATACTTTGAAAATTGTCATTCGACGTTGAAGCTTTGACACAGGTTGATTATCGACAAACCGGAGCGTGGTCTGAAGAAGGGCAGCGGCTTCCATATGGATATAGTTGTGATGTCTCTGGTGAACGCCGTGTGCGGTATGTTCGGGGCTCCGTGGCAGTGCGTGGCGACGGTGCGGTCTGTCAGCCACGTGTCGGCCTTGACTGTCATGTCCACCACACACGCGCCCGGTGACAAGCCGCACATCGTCGAAGTTAAAGGTGCGTTTTCTATGAACTGGTGCAAACTATTTCTACCTAATCTTAGATAACATCGTCATTTATATGGACTGTTCTTGTCTTTCGTTATTGTAATCTCGGAGTCTCCTAGTATTGCGAATCTCAAGGCATTATTGACGTGTCATTGTATCAAATTGGTACTTTGGTGGTAACCGCAGCCGATCCTGGATATTTTGGGGTGGTGGACCTTTAAAATAATAAAACATATACATATATATCTTTCGATGAACGTTAAGACAGCTAATCCTCCACAATCTTTCGCCATTCGAACAAAAGCAGCTACCGCATCTCTATCGTTGTAGCACTTATCGACAAGTGGCAAGTGGCAAGATATCGACTAACGCCCTGTTTGCTCAAAAGTGGCCTTCTCTCCCGAACTCTATGCATCGTTCAAATAGTGTTCGGCGTAGTGTTACTTAGGTAAATAATGCATGAATATATCAGATAAAAAAAACTAAATCGGATTTGAAATCTGATCTCGTCATTTTCGTCAACTTTGCGAGGAGTCACTGAAAATCAGCGTCTTACCATTGCTGTAGGTAATGGTGTGACAAATGCTGAAATGCCTCTATTGTTCACATTATTCAAACTGTAAGCTGTACATTTTTGATGTGTTGTTGTGAATAATAAAAGTGTTTTTCTTTCTTTCTTTCTTAACTTAGGAGGAAAATGCCCACGCTCGATCCACCTATTTCATAATATAGTTTCGATGAGATACCTTTATTTACTTTCAAGCTCAAAAAAAAGACAAAAGACAGTTGCGCCGCTAATTAACATAAAGGCGTATGCGGCATTAGTTCCGAAAGTACAAAACAAATAACAACATTTTCTTAAATTCGCTTGATAAAGCATTACTATCATTTCTTAAAATTACAACGTATGAATACATGTAGCTCCGCAATACTAATAAAAAAATGGACACTTCTTTAAACTTTTACTAATCGTGTTCTCCTATCCCAGATCGTTACAATATATTATTATAAAAAAAAACATAGGTACACAAATTTTATTCACCTAGATAACATAATTGCTAACAATATCAATATCAAATCAATACTGAAAATTCGAATGTCGCCTCTTATCAACACACGTGTGTAAAAGTTTACTTTTATTTCTTCTTCTCATTAATGTAAAACAACACTTAAAAATTTTGAAGAAACTATACTAACAGGACAAAGGAGTAAAGACGATACGCATTAGAATTTTAAAGCCTATCATAGTTCTATGTGGCTATATTTTAGGAATATTTCGTAAATTGAAGGTCATGTGGTCTATTATATGTATTGATGATGAACTAATAAAATCGCTTATCATAATACGCTTTAGTCCATATTCAAATATACGCACAATAGACGGGATTATTTCAGGAGTTTTTAAAAATAATTTGATGTTCAAAAATAGAAATTAATTGGATGTTTTAAATAAATGAAAAACCATGTCTATACTCTTCAGATGTTGGCATAATAAATTAAAAAGGGCGCTAATAACTTTGTTTTTCTGTATAATAAAAAATATTTAGAATCAACATGTTTACTAAACACCACATAACGAATGACAATGGGTCTGTGGCGGTCATTAGTGGATTTTATAAAACGAAAACATACGTTATGGATTAATGAGCGACATTCCCTATATATAAAATTGAAGGAAAGAAATGCATGATATGAGAAAACATTAAAATTTAAATGATTTAGTGGCAGTCTAATATTTAACTTGAAACCCCATTAAACGCATCAACGATAGCATAACAGAAAGATGGAAATAGAAAAAGTTTTAAACATACTAAGTTTTCCATTTGCAAAGTTTTAAAGTGGAAGTACGATTTCGACAGATCATTGATATTATTAAAATTATAAGAGCTTTTGAGAAGAGCTTTTTAATTTGACACAGAAGTTGTCGCCATGATTTAGAATTTTATAATGGCATATAACATTCAGTAGAGCAGGCCAATGTAATTGATCTAATGGCACTTGATTGAACGTATTCAGTCGACCAGTTCAGATTCCGTTCTCGCACCAGTATTTGATTAAAGGATGTACGCTTAGATCATTAATATGTCTAGATGGAGTGTCGCCCTACAATCAAAACAAAAAGAACTGGCCAACATTTTCAAAGATGTATTCGTGAATAGTGACACCAGCTACTACAGTTCTCCCATAATCATCCTTTTTAATCTCGTTACACTCCAACACAAACCTTCATTATAAATAAAAACAATAATGCGTAACAATTCATGCGTATTATATGACAGCGGGACGGATACTAAACACGGAGAAAGCATTTAGAGGCCAACTGTTGGAAGCTATTTTTTTCTTTTCTTGACATATTATTGATCTAAGGATGTACGATGTAAAGCGTTTAGCACTGAGGGTGAACATTTAACACAAGATAGTAGCGTAGAACGATTTTTGAGCGACGATGGTCTAGCAGGAACGGGGCTTTTGAGTAAGAGGTCCGATGCCATGAAATAGTTTAAAAAAAATATTCCGTGCACCTGAACATGAGAACATCGCTTGCTCACCGGTGAAGGAAAACTTCGTACCGTGATACGTCTGCTAGACGTCTACGCTGCTACGTCCCTAGACAAGTGGCACAGGCGCTAAATGAAGATTTTTTTTTTTCGGTTGGATCTATGCTAATGGTCCTAGTGACCGTTATGCGTCATCGGAAATGGGGTGATCCGGTTGGATCATCCTATGACGTTAAAAATTTGGGGGGTTGCCCCCCGCCATGTTCATGGCGTCGGGTTTGTACCTAACTTGGTCAGCTACGGTCGACTGGTTTGGAACGGGTGACGTTAGAAACCTATCGTGAGGGCCGGCCCTCCCCTCCCCCAGTAGCGGGGGAGGCGGGTCAAGCGCGGGACCCGAGCAAGCTGCCGATAGCAGAGTGCTATCGGTGATTACACGGTCTATATTGGTGTCGACTCGTAGCTGATCTGAGCCTATGCTGTCGCGGTTGATCCGGATCAACTGGTCAACGGAGTAAATGAATAGAATAGAATACTTATTGCATGGGAATGACACTAGCTGTCAAATTACATGTCGTAAGCTAGTGTCATTTACATACAATAAGTATTCTATCCTTTTCTATTCGTTTAGCGTTTGTGCCACTTGTCTAGAGGGGCTGATGCGATTAGAAGTGTTTGAGGGTGTGTGAAGTTCACCAAACCGCATTTGATTAGCGCATCGTTTAATTATGACTGAACGTTTTCGATTTCGAGTTGGAGGTCCTGCCAACTGTGACATAATATATGATTTAATATTATCAAATATATTTCAAGACTAATTTTTTAATTAGCTTTCGCTGTTTTAACTCGAGGATAGTCTGTTCTTTTTTTAAATTATTTATTGAAACGGGCAGGCGAACTACACAATGGTTAGTGTACTCGTATTTGAACATGAGTAAGCCTTGAGGGCTTATATTCAGCAGTGAACGGGTAAAGGCTGATGATGATGGTGATGATGATGACGACAACGACGACGACGACGACGATGATGATGATGATAATGATGATGATGATGAAGTAAATCTGAAACTCGCCCACGCAACTTATTCATGTATATCCTGCGACATAGGATGTCCTGTCCTGGTGACGTCTCAATGCCAGTAATTAAGCTGCTTGGTTAGGCCTTCGCTCACAAATACAGCAGGACTGTTGCTTTTTTGTGTGCTTTACTGTAATATACATACATTTGGAATTTTCGAATCCCGCCAGGGAACAAAAAAGTTTCTTTATTCCTGGTTTCATGGATGTGTATAAAATATGTGTATTATATAATAAAAATCTTAAATACAAGTATTAATATAAAAAGTATTAAATATATGTATTTCCGTTGTCTGGTACCCGTAACACAAGTGTCTTCGAGAACTTAGCACGGGACCAGATTGACGTGGTGTAAAAGCGTCTATAGATAATATTATTATTATAATTACATTATTTAGAATTCAAAAACTATTGTGAAATAGGATTAACATGTGTAGTTATAACGTCTTTTGGAATAAGCGAAACTTGTGTCAATCGTTGATTTTACACTCAGATTCTGTATCGCATAGTTACTATAGTCTCGTGTTTTATTTTAATCTGCATATATAAATCGTTGCATTATCATAATCACGTATTCATACACAATAAACACATTTTTTTTGAATACATATCGTTTGTGATTGATTCTCCTATATTTTATGTTATCTAAAATTAACTTCTTTATTGTATCTATTATAGACGCCCACTTAACCGGCTTCTGGGGTTCCGTGCCTAATATTTATAAACATAGCCCCATTATTATCACTGGCTCTCCGTCTATTCATGTGTCTGATCGTCTGTCTGTTTGTATCTTTTGATCCGTAATACAAGACAAGACAAGTAGAAAGTAATTAAAATGTGTATGACTAATCACTCTAATTTTTTAAATTATGTAAAAATTAAATTGCTATATATAATTAGTAATAGCTTTATTTTTTAATTTTTTAGACGATTTATTTATTTACCATGAAGAAACATTTTTGTCGACATTTTATTCAATACTAATGAAAAGTTAGGTACACATTGGACAGAACCCTTCGCGTGCATGTTTGACTCGAACTTAGTGCGTATTATATTATTTATTTAGGAAGATTTTATGTATTTGCTACTCCAAGGCCCACCTATGTCTCGCACATGCATGCTCTAATGGATATGATATAATATAATATGTTGGTAAATCTTTAGTATTTTTGAAACTGGCGTTTTGTCAAATAACTAATTCAGTGTGTGACGATATTTATTTATTTTTTTACCTTCACTCAGTTTCATTTTCGAGGTAATTAGGTGTAGAATATTTCCTAAAAGCAGAAATGTACTGTACAATGAGTAGTAAAAGTTTTGAGTTTGTTGTAGAGTACCACTTCCTGAATTTTTTCCGTAAAGATAAAAAGAAATAACAGATATCAAGACTTCAGCCTCCCTAGACGAGTGGCTAGCGCTCCGAATCTATTCAGTTGCGAAAAAACGCTAACGCCTTTGTGTTGTTGCAAAAAATTAGGCGAACGTCCATTCAGACACACACATATGTGGTTTTGTTGGTAGAAAGGTCTAAAAACGGCTGTACTTCGTTTAAAACGAATATTATTATTATAATATTCCCTATGTCAAATTATATGTCGTTAGCTAGTGTCATTCCCATACAATAAATATTCTATTCTATTCGTTTAATATTTGTGCCACTTGTCTAGGGGGGCTGGATAGAAAACGCTTTTATTAGTCGGCTCAACAACGGCTATTTCAATCATCACGTACTTTATAGCTGTCTTACCTGTTTTAAGTTACCAAATTAAGAATGTACGTCATTCCGCTAGCGCGTGTGTCTTGTACCGCATGGATCATCCCTAACGCGCGTGACTACGTAGACTATAATTTATCAATGACCGTTATCTTTCTCTACTCGACATTCGCCTCTCAATAAACGCCAAAACGTGCGGCACCTGGCAGATGGCCAAGAACTTAAGGGACGTGCCACGTTTTATAGTGACCTTCAGATGAGAGGAATTTCCTCATAACTGACGGAGACAATTTTGTGAAATCGATATCGTAGCGACGATAGAGTGAAGGTCTAGGAAAATCCAACTGAAGGTCGTTCCTATCAACATAATAGCTATGTCATGATAAGACTGTTACGAGAGTAATTAGCTTCTTAATTATCTTATTTCCGATCCATTACGATGAATGTGTCTTTTGAAGGTTTGCCATTAATTTATTTTACTAGTATAGTGTAGCATAGTATAGGCGACACTGTTACATGTCTATTTTGTGATACTGCAGTGCTATTCTGTGAGGAACACAGCGCTGTCGCAACGCTGTGACAGCGCTGTGAATTCAACTTGGTATTCCCTAAGCTTGTCAAACCATATCAAACACCCTAGCAACGTCAACGCTGTGGGTGCGACGAGCTCGTCGCAGCGTTGCGACAGCGCTGCGTTTCTTACAGAATCGCACTGCTGAGCATGGATTAGCTCCTCAAAGTCTGTCAGGGTTCAATCCACTTACGAGTTTTCCCAGTCCGGGATCGTGGACTTCATACCCTCGGTTTCAAAAGGCATGCACGTCTTTATGATTTTAATATAGTGAGTGACACGAGGAAATTTTGCATCGGACCAATTACTTCGAGGCTGAATGAATGCCAACTAAACCATCATCGCTCACAAACTATCAAACAATCATACCAATATTTATGATACATGTTAATTATAACTATTTACAACGATTTTGTGTGACAATTTAATATGTTTGCTGCTCTACATTTTTGGTAGAGCACTCGCCGTGTCTCGTCCGAGGCCTCTAGGTCCACTTAGCTTAATATAGATTAGGTATAGATCTATTTTTTATTTTGTACTGAACTACTCCGAAACGGCTCGATCGATTTTTATAAAATTTCAGTAGGTCTGAGAATCGGCCAATATCTATTTTTCATCCCCCTAAATGATAATGATGGTGACCAACCCCATATTTTTTTTTTAGTATTTTTATGACTATTATTTTGTTTATTTTTTCACACAAAAATACAAAAACAAACTTAAAATTTCACCCCTCAACGATCAACCCCTATTTTTATTGCAATTTTAATTTTGGCAGAACGAAGTATGTCGAGACAGCTAGTCTAATATACGAGTATAAAATTCTCGTGTCACGGGTTGCGTAATTGAACTACTACGAAACGGCTCGACCGATTTTTATGAACTATATGATACTAGCTGTTGCCAGCGGCTTCGCTCGCGTTAAATTCGGAGTAGCGCAGTTCCGTACGTACGTGTAGTAAACACAGACAGATTTTTTTTGAACTACCCTGCGAAATTTCATCTCCTATTTTATGCTCATTTAAGTAAAAATCTTAAAAACGGTGGAAAAATTATTAATGGTTATTTGATTCTTATAAAGTGCCTAAATGCAAAGTTTCATGGCGTCATCTTCTATATATAATGACGAACTTCCATACACATTTTTATCCCCTATTTAAACCCCGCTAAGCTTTTTTCGCGACAATAAGCAGCCTATCTCCTTTCCCAATCTCTAATATATCTCTGTTCCAAATTTCATCAAAATCGATTCAGTGGTCTAGCCGTGAAAGCGTAACAGACAGACAGACAGACAGAGTTACTTTCGCATTTATAATATAAGTAAGTATTATATTAAATGCATGCCAGTGTCTTTTATTCCCTGCAGGAACATCACTATACACTTAGCTTATACGTAATAAGCTATCAAATATTTATCGATAACATTTTACCTTTCAGAACAACGGCTGACAGGACTCCTGGTTGCCCTGCTAGTAGGAGTATCGGTTTTAGCAGCCGGTTGGCTAAGATCTGTGCCAATGGCTGTATTGTTCGGAGTCTTCTTGTACATGGGTATTTCGGCCCTGGGAGGTATACAGTTCTGGGACCGCTGCATTTTATTACTGAAACCCGTGAAACATCACCCTCAAGTTCCATATGTGAGACGTGTAAGTATTATATATTGAACGTATAATTTAAAAATTATTATAGACGATTTGAAGAATCACAATTTATATGTAGTACTGAAGATTAGATTTCGTTGGATCTTATTATGTTGTTAATACCTACGTACTGATTTTGTATATATGCCTGCATTTTAAATAGCAAAAAAGTAATATAATTCTCCACCACGCTTAAAATTCTCATTGGTTTTGTTTAAATTAATCATATCTTTATTATAATTTTGATACCTGTTAGTATGGGTCTACCAGTGTCTGATGGCAAAAAAAGTTTAAAAGATAGCGATTTTCACGAGGATCCAAAAAAATGTCATGTGTCAACTGAAATTTGAGGAAATTATTTTTGGTTTGGCTTCAAATTTCCTTTAATAAGTGGTGGAAATATCTAAGAAACCTCTTCGATCGCAATTTCTTTTTTCGTTTTTTGCCATCAGATCCTGGTAGACCTATACCTATTATTATGAGTATCGTTAGAGCGCTAATACATTGAGCGTTCTGTCAGTTAAGAAACTTAGGGTGCGTTTACTTTTCCAAACTCTACTCTACTCTACTCTATTCTTTGCACGTGAATGTTAGACACGCATCTTATTAATATTATGAACTTCCAAGATTCAAACAATGTTTGCATGTGTGCTTTGATGAAACATTACAATAGCATAGCTTACACATCAGAAATAAAGCATAACACACGGGCTATAATTTATCTCCGTACTCCCACGGAAATGGGAAGCACGCGGGTGAAACCGCAGGGCGCTGCTAGTGTTTTATGTGTCAATCGATGCAATTATTTTATTACATGTGTGCGTAGGTGCAGGTGAATGCAGGTGCGTCAGAATAGGGCGCATTCCATAATACGAATTAAATCAAACCTGCTAGAGTTGTGGAAAAGATGCGCATTGTTATAGCAATAGTCAGTCTATGAAATTAAAAAAAATTGTCCCAAAAATCTATGTTTAAATCTGAGTTTGCAAAGAATGCATTAACTTTGCAAGAATGCAAATTTTGCTACATTTTTTATGCAATTTGAATAGGCAAACCAGCAGATGTGCCACATGATGTTACTAAGTACTTGTCTATTAATAATTACTATTACAATTTTTTTCAGGTACCCACATTGAAGATGCACCTGTACACTCTGGTTCAAATCGCTGGTATATGCGTATTGTACGCTGTGAAGTCGTCGCGCTTCTCTCTTGCACTACCATTCTTCTTGGTGCTCATGATTCCTCTAAGGATGTCACTCGCATACATATTCACACCGTTGCAACTGCGAGCTGTAAGTTTGTTTTATGAGTACACAAGTTTTCTAAATTACCTATACTAATAAAACTATTTCATGCATATTGCATACTTTGCTATTTACTTTAGTAAAAGATTGAATAGTTTTCCCAAATATGACGAAATGGCAAAAGGCAAATATGACAAAAGGAAAAAAAATGAAATGTTATGGTTTTATTGTCTTGGTGATTATTCGACCATTGTCATTTTGCTATTTTTAAACCACATTTCCTACATGTTTTGTAATTTAAAATATATAAAAGAAAATGAATACCGACAACATTCATTAATTACCTACTTACTTTACGGGAATTGCAACTCTTGGCTGTAAAACTATTTTGTTAATTTGGCAGACTGGCAATTTTTTTTCTAATCAAGCCACCTTGCCAATGACATTATTTTGGTACGAAGTCAAGTGCAAATATTTTCGAGGAAATACAAAGATGTAATGCGTAAATGACACATGTCAGCAAATCGGTAAAAATAGGTGTTTTGTTGTACAAGAATATTACTCGTAGATACAAGACTTTTTTAAATAACTATGATGCATATTATGTATTTAAAAATAATAAGAATGTATAAAGCCGATATCGGACTAAAACTTTTACTTGTTTCAAAATATGGTAATGAATTTCGTTGGGTTCAGGTGACCTGCGACCATAATAATATGTCGACTTAGAGACAAGAATAGCTGGATGCTATCCCTCTTTGTCTTTTCTATCTATCCCGCTCTTTCATTCGCGACATCTGTTATACCTTGTTTTGTTGGAATACAAAAATTCATTTAGTTTCAGCGAGGTCATGTTCTAATAGACAATAGCAATTTGATATGGGCCGTACCTAACACGTAGTGATAATAACCTACTTGATAATATAATAATATTTGTAAAATACAATAGGACTTTGTAACCACATAATAGAACATATTTGAAATTAGAACGATATTTAACTTTTTCTTTATTTATAATATATTTAAAATGTCATCTAAGTGTTTTGCGCGTGCTTTGGTTAGTTTAAAATGAATGACCGCATTCAAGTTCTTCAGCGAAAACATATCATTAAAGTAAAGGTCACACAGTTGTCAATGATTTTCGCAAGAAAAAAGACTAAGGATATGTCAAGGTTGTCTTCATGTATTTGCCAATATAAAGCTAATTAAATACCAACGATCAGTCATGTACCCAAATTACTCACTTTTAGACCCTCGAAAATCCAATCAGATCATAGCCACGCACATATAGATGCCTAGCATCATGTGATGTAATTTATAATATCTGTCTCAAAGATTTAAATTGTTAGATATGCCCTCGCCGTCAAAAAGTGTGGACATTGTAATTGGTTATCAGCCGGTATTGAGACAATGGTGTCAACTCTGTTTATTACACAAATTGTGTAATATTACTTTCTCTGTCGCACTGATTGCAAATGAGTGAGCTCACTCATTTGAGGTTGGACACATTTTGGAACGGTCCTACTATGGCAAGGGCGTATCTACCGATTTAAATCTGATCTATCTACAATATTTTCTTTACAAAATTTTTTTTCTACCTACAGTTGGACGGTGTTCAAAAGGATATAGACAAGGAAGATGAACCGGACTTCTATGAAGAAGCACCTTTACCTTAGAAGTAAAGCTTACTTCACACACGAAGACAGAAGACGTTAGGTAAGCGTCCACATGTGTGATGCGAACTACTATGTAGATGTGGACGTTTACCTTTAATGTAGTTTTAAATGTATTGAGTGTTATGAATTAGTAAAAATGTTAAATGTTACTCTGTTAGATTATATTTTCTTAATTCAAGACTTTTAAATGTGTAATCGTTGGCTTGACTTTCATCTATTATCTACCCACCTTTATTGTATTGGAATTTTAGCGGCATTTTGGTAAAGGAGACCAGACAAAGAAAAGCATATGTACGAATTTTTTTTAATAAAAAGTTCAATTTTTGAAAGTAAATGCACGTAATTGTAATATGTATATACTCCAACTCACAGTTCAGTTAAACTGTCTATACTAATAATTAAGATTTAATTTATTTAATTTAACGGAGAAACAGAGAATATAAATTATATGACTGATTGAATGACATTAGGTATGTCTAGCCTTTATATTGGGTAAAATCGGAGGAAAACATATTTATATAACATCCATACAAAATCTTATTTCTATATAAGTATAGTGGACTTTTTATAAACAAATTACAACTATTCCTTTGATTCACTTTGTAATAACTATTGGATGATTGTATATTTTAAGTTCACATTGCGTTGCAATATTCAGACAAGTAATAGAACTGACAAGCGCACCGCGTGTGTATGTATTACTGTTTTAAACGATGTTACTTCGATACGCAGTACATAATCTTATTCAGTAATTTTATAAGAAAATATTATAACAAATTCATTGAATGATAATAATAATTCATTTTATTTAAATGACTTATTAGTAATATCATGTTTATGTCAATAATTGATAATAATTATGTAAAAACAGTTTAGAACCAATTAATCCTATGTATTTATTACTTGTTGATATATATTTTAAAGTGTATACTATAAATAAGTTGATAATTAACTTAGAACATAATTTCGAACACATTTGCTCAAAGAGTAATGTATTTGTGATAATTAATATAAATTGGAAATATAAAAATATTTATATGTACCTACATTATTCGTAGATATGATGTAAAAGGAAGTGGCCGGTGTAGGCGTAGTTTGACAATATCTGTGTGATACTGGAAGTGCCGTTTATTCTCGTTGACATCTATATACTGTTGAATAATCATGATCTTATATTTAAAACTGTTCCTTGTGAAAACTTGCTCATTTTTGGTGCGTTACTTGAAATACAAAATGTAAAACAGTTTTGAATATAAGTGAATGTCATTTAGATTTAGTGTTGCGTCTTATATCCTTCCTAATGTTCTCGTCACGATGGCAAATATATCTCAGTGTTACAATATTTATGTATACAAATATATTTCTTAAAATGTTTCCACCGTTTACGTGGATTTTCACGTGATTATTACTCGTAGTATGAATGTATCTTATAGTTGTAAGTTATAGATATCATATCAATGTAGTTGCACAGTAGTATTTAAATGTTTGAAGTTTAACTTAATATAAACATGTAGTAAAAATGTGAAATATTATTTAAAGTAACTTAGTAATTTTATCACATAAGCTACATTTGTGATTTCTATTCTACTCTTAGTAGTTAAAAAAATGGTGTATGGCTATATTTTGTCGGTGGACTTATATTTTAAACTTACGAGCACAGAATATGGTTGATGGAATGTGGTTTCGGTACACATACTTTAAATTATAATTTGTGTGTCTGTAATGTATTATTTTTATAAACTAACACCAGTTTTGTTGTATCATAAATATAGTCTATTCTATTTAAGTTCGCTATATTATATATTTAAATTTTACAACGTCTGTGTATATGCGTGGGTACAATAGTCCACTTTGCAAAAGTGTGCGGCACACCCAGTTCTAACAAAAAATTCCATGCTATCAAATCATGTGCCATTTTAAAGATGTTACTTACATAATAATTATACTTAGCTTACATAATGCTTCGAAACATTAACACGGGCGTATTATATTGATAAGTTTATTATGTGTACACTTATTTAAGAGCTTACATTATAAAATGTATTGTAGTTTTAGAGCCAAAGTATGGGTGCCAAAGAAATGCAAAAAGATAAATGGCAATTTGGATAGAATCGAAAAACGGCAGAGTGAAATGCTAATAGCAGTATTAATTTTTGTTATGTTATAAATAAAGGTTTTAAGTTGCCTTTTAGTACTTAATATTTAATTAAATTAGTTTATAAGTGAAATTAACTATCCGGTACAAATTCCAGTCGTAGCCTCAAAAAGGCCATGTTTTAATTGAATCCATTGTGAATTGTTATCTGTTTTGTATTACACTAGGATTTCATAAGATTAACGCAGTATAGGCTAGCTATCACATTCCGTGGAACCGACTTAAGTACTACATATCTTAAATATTAAATTATCTGAGGTCTGTACTTATATTTATTAGTTTTATTGATCAATGCTAATAACTTACTACTTATATACTTGGCCTATTTATGTATGTTAAGCTTCAAAAAGATTCATGTACGACTAATAAACTGTTGTGTCGTAAATTTACTAACATATCTATCTGTATAACAGATTGTAGTACAGATTACAGAACTCTGTTGGAGCCATCTTTCTGTCCATTATTACGTAGATTTTACAAAAAATTAAGACTACCTATCACTGTAGTTTTACATGTCGCTTACTTGGGTCGGCTAATCTGCCTAACAGCTATAAATGTTTTATATAATATCTTATAGAATAAATAAAGTGTTTGTTTTGAAGAGTTTTTTTTTTTTCAGTTACTTAGTTATTATAATATTGTGTATATGTGACGACCTCTGTGGCTGTGTTAGGGCGTTGGCGCTCAAGCCGGAGGTAGCGGGTTCGAATCTCGCCAGGGAACAAAAAGTTTTCTATGTCCCCGGGTCATGGATGTGTATTAAATATAAAACGTATTAAATATAATATTATGTATTTCCGTTGTCTGGTACCCGTAAAAAGTTCTTCGGAAACTTAGCACGGGACCAGATTGATGTGGTGTAAAAGCGTCCATAGATATTGTTTTGTCGTTTTGAACTAAAAACGTTGTATGAAGATTTTCCCATATTAGATAATCCAAGTTCATGTATCTTACCGGTTATTAATGTGGGAATTAACGGTCACGGCCATTCGATTATTGAATGATGATGGTTACTGGATAGCGGTCAGCGGTCAACAATAATCAATATTCAATAGGCACGCCGGGAGATGTTGCTACTTGCTAGTGTTACTTACAATGTCTACTCACGTCCCACTCACAATGGGCGTCACGTGACAGTGTTACTCGTCTCTTTATTTCTGATAGTAGTTACCTATACTTACATTATATATTTATAAATCTGTGCTTACATTATTATCGACGATTCGGTTTGTTTTTAAAACGTTTATGTACAGTCAGCGTCAGATTGATCTTAGCAGCCAAAGTGCTCAAAAAGATCTGACGGACAGAAATTCAATAATATCTAAGCATTCAAAGTTGTCATATTGATGTGAGCATCCAAAGTAGTCAAAACATCTAAGCAACACATTTTCCATATTTATCGGAGCAGCCAGAGTATTCATATACATCTTAGCATACAGACTGTCCAAAGGTATCTAAGCATCCAGAGTGTTCAAAAATATCTTGGCATAACAGGAAAATCAATCTTATTACAAGTAAATAAAGTGTATGTGGCTTATATTGCTGGCAGACGTCAGTCTTGGATATTCAATTAATGTCTTGTTAAAAGGAAAACATTACCTTATTAGACGTAGTTAGAGTGTAAAATTAATTAAGACAAACAATATTTACTATTGATTGTCAAAGTTGTAATTTAAAGAATTTTGCTTTTCTTCGATGTTTTTGTCTAAATTTAGATTTTAGATAATAATCAACAGACGATATTGCGAACATGAAATTATACTAAATAGCAAAATAAATATGTAATGGACACAAATTCTATATCTTTTATATATAATATATTATCAGAATCTCGAAAACGGCTCTCTGATTTTCATGAAATTTGTGTACGCGGGGTTTTAGGGGCGATGAATAGATCTAGCTAGGATATATTGTTGGAAAATATCGTTTTATTCGTGTTATCAGGTAATGATAAACCGCTACAATATCATTAGGATACAAACGTAAATTTCGCAATTAAACATTAAGATTGAGTAGCTCAGTTAGAAAATCCAACTTTTTCGAATCCAAAAGAGCCTGGTTCGTATCTCTAGTGCAATAGATTTCTTTTTTTTTTTGTTTCTTCCTTCTTTTGGGAGAAAACCTTTATCATAATATCATATAAAAGGGTATCCAAAACAAAACAAATAAAAACCAAATATTTGCTCGGTCAACCTGGTACTTCTATATTATTTGAGCATTCATATTTGTCATCTTCCTGTTGTCACGTCAAATATTATCATCATCGGTTTTTATCCATGCACTATTGAAAATAAGCTTCCTTTGATGAATGCCAAGACGACCGATCCCTTGCGTTTAGCATCTAAAACTGCCAGTGCACGGGGATCATTTTACCACCTAGCAAATCCTCCACTCTTTGACCAACCTTACCTACCGGCCCATCGACAATCCGGTACCTAAGTGTTTGATCAACTCTCTGCCACTTCAACTCGCTTATTTTTCGCGTGATATCGGTAACTTTAGGTCTCTGGCTCTAGAGATCTTCGTTTCGAATCCTATTTGTCAAAAAAACACCCATTATAGCACGCTCCATAGAACTTTGAGCTACGACAAACTTTCTGGTAAGTCGTATATTTACAGGCCACATTTTGGCCCCGTACGTCATCACGGTGAAAGAGCATTGGTTGAAGTCCTTCGTCTTGAAACTCTGAGGTGTAGACGACGCGAGAATATGACTGAGCTTCCATAGAACGGGCACCATTCCAAAGGTCTTCCCTCTCGAAATTCAAACTTTTGTTTAGCCCATGTTTATTCTAAGGCCCACACGTCGAGTGGATTCACTTAGATTGCAGGATCTCCTGCAAGCCTTCCAGCGATTTATAGCAGTAAAGATAGACGCGCAAAAAAAAAAACATTTTTATCGGAGTTAGAGCCGGAGTATTCATAAATGAAAATAAAGTGTCAACCCATATAATATGTCCTATTCCTGGGCACAGGTCTCCTCCTCGAAATCAGACGAAGAAGCTATTGGACTACAGTTCACCGATGCTTTGGCTCATTGCTGGTTAGTGAATCGAGAGGCGAGTGAGCGATGGTATCATTCTCAGAGTGTAATCAAAAATTTAGAAACCCACGTTTCAAAGCACTACATACGATCATGATTGAACCTCGAGCCCTCACTCCAGAAGAGGCCAAGACAATACCTACGTTCAGCTAGGTGACCAGCTGATTACGTTCATGCAAGATGGGTGTTTATTCCACAAAGCAAGACTGGATGAAACCTATTATGTTTCTGAAAGCAGACATTGAAATCTGATCGCTTTGATGGCGGCTACACGCGATTATTGTATCATTATTATTTTTCTGACCACTTCCAGACATAGGTCTTTTTCAATGAACATTAAGATCATTCGTCTATATAAATTTCTATCTATTTTTCTCGATTCCTTTTTTGTAAAGAAACAACAGTATAAGTCATCATTTATTCTGCTATTATACATTTTAAACTTTCAACTCTTAATTTTTGCTGTGTTATTCATTTCCTTAGCTGGTCATCTTTTATTTTATGTATATATTGTATTTACTTGTTAACTTTGATTTGCCTAATTTGATTTGTTGAATTTGATTTCTTATAAGTTTTACTGCCGGTGCATAATAAATAAATGATAAAATAAAATAAACTGTATAGGCAATAGTAATAATAATAATTTTACTTAGATAATTCTCAAATATGCATCGCAATTTTAGGTATCAGATGAATATGATAGAAGGAGCTAAGAAGTCGGACCAACAACAGGCAATTGGTCCAAAAGTTTTCCGTAGTTCAGTTTCCACCCTATTTCTAGTGGGACATTCTAGCGTTTAGGTAGACTTGTTCTAGTTGTAGTCAGTAAGAAAGTTAACCTTCAAAACTTGATTGACGATCACATGCCTAGGTAATGGTTTGATGCTCATTGTAAATTTTTAAAAATCTTTCGGTAAGAAGCAACTTTCAGAAGTACATATCGGCTTACGTAAGTGGACGGCTACAGGTTGATAATGATAATGGATAGAAAGTTAGTTCTTTAATAAATCATTTATGATGTCAAAATGGTAATTTTTAAGGACGCTCTACATTCTCGACAAAAGATTTCAGCGAGCGTACTATACTCTGAGACACAAGTTTGGGTCAGCTCTACACATTTTTGTTCAGAGCACTTTTTCACTCGTTAAATTATACACGTTTTTTTGTAATGTAATATACTACAACATATATTTATCGTATCGATAAATATTATTATTATATTTATTTTATTTGTCCGCGTTGGATGCGAGTAGCGAGAGATCGGTCGTCTTGGCGTTCATTGAGGGAGACCTATGTTTAGCAGTGGACGGATAAAGGCTGATGATGATGATGATGATGATATTATACTTATCATTAGCGACAAGTTTAAAGATAGTTTTCATATAAGCTAATCGATATTTTTAAATATCTATATTAGTTTTATGTAATACAAGAGTCCTCTGATTTGGTCACAAACAAAATTTACACACATACTACATAGTATATTCTTGCCGAATAGGCGAACTCTAGTGTTTGATAAACTTAAATACTTATATTATAATTAATTTTGGCGATAATGTGTAACACACTTTATGATCACATAAATATTTTATATAAAATATTTGCTTTCAACAAATTCTGAAATAGAAAAATGACATGTCAAGAACCTAACACATTGAAGGAAAGGGATAGCTTATTAAAAATTGTTTAAGTAAATAAGGACAGATGATACTAATTGAATGTCTACGACTGACGTCTGCCATCAATATAAGCCACATACACTTTAAGTACTGGTAATAAGATTGATTTTCCTGTTATGCCAAGATATTTTTGAACACTCTGGATGCTTAGATACCTTTGGACAGTCTGTATGCTAAGATGTATATGAATACTCTGGCTGCTCCGATAAATATGGAAAATGTGTTGCTTAGATGTTTTGACTACTTTGGATGCTAACATCAATATGACAACTTTGAATGCTTAGATATTATTGAATTTCTGTCCGTCAGATCTTTTTGAGCACTTTGGCTGCTAAGATCAATCTGACGCTGACTGTACGGCTAAGATTTCTTGGGAAATCAGAAATTTATTGAAATGAATCAACTAAACAGAACAGGCTAGTTTTAGATTTAAAATATTTTAACAGTGATCAATTAATTTGTATAGTCAATGTCAAAATCAACATTTTTATTCAAAATAGTACCATCAAAGTATTTTTTTTCGTCAATTGAGTCTACCACCGGTTCCAAAGCGAGCCCTCTGAGAAGAACCGGCGAAACAAACTTAGTGGAACTAATCTTTTCATTATAATATCATATAGGCAGCTCTTGTGAGTTTCGTGGCAAGCTTTCAATTAATTGTTGTGTGATTTTTTCTGCATTTTTGAACAATAAAAAAAGATGATGGTTTTGCTCTATGGTTTACAACCAATAAACGAGTATTTTGTCTTGAATTCTGTCAAGATCTCAATGTTTTATGTTAATAGATTGTTTGGCCACTCCACTGCATATAGCGACGCGGTCTTTCTTGAGGTCGGCGTTGCTTTATGCTCCACTGCGATACTATACGTCAGACTCTAAAAGCTATGTAAAATAATCTAATATGTCATGTACTTATATAAAATTCTCGTGTCACGGTGTTTGTTACCAAACTACACGGAGACCTAGAACGATTTAAAACAAAAAAATGTTCATATCGGGTAGGTGTGGGAATCGGATAACATCTACATTTCATCCCCCTAAATGTTAAGGGTGGTCCACCCCTTAATTTTATTTATTTTATAATTTATACTTAGATGATATTTTTATTTTTTTATTATACTTATAGCAAAAATACATACAACAGTAATTAAACTGCCAATTCTGCTTATTTGCTAAATATAAAGATGCTGATCTGAAGAAAAAATCACTCGTGAGTCGTGAGACACGTGAGAAGACCTCATGTAGTACTTCCATACTGAGTACTCCCCTTAATACATTTAAAATAGTTAAGTATGATAAACAATATTATATTGTATTATGTCGGCGGAGAAGAATGGACAGATTTGTATCCGAAGAAAAGGGCAGACGTATAATTATAACCGCCTATTACGGACCTCTGCACAATTAGGTAGGTATAATTAATGAATATTTTTTTTAAATTCATCACATATAAAAAATTATATGTGATGAATTTAAAAAAAAGGAAGATGCATGAAACACTCAAAAGATATCAAGAATTTATGGCTGTTATTTATTTTTCATGTGATCAGCCCATATACTCAAATTATATTTTAAACACTTATTTGAGGATAAGAGATATAATTAGGCCGACATAATTCATAATAATTAATAATTATATAACAATAATCTAATATATAAAATTCTCGTGTCACGGTGTTCGAACTTGAACTCCTCCGAAACGGCTTGACCGATTCTCATGAAATTTTGTAAGCATATTGAGTAGGTCTGAGAATCGGCCAACATCTATTTTTCATACCCCTAAGTAATAAGGGTTGTTCACTCTTAAATTTTTTTTTAAGTTTTGACGAAATTTTTTGTTTTTATTTTTTTATAATGTGGCACTAAAAATACATACAACTCTAAATTTTCACCTCTCTACAATCAACCCCTACTTTTAAAATGCAATTTTAATTTTGGCAGAACGAAGTCTGTCGGCGCAGCTAGTAATTTATGAAATTGCTAATAATCTGTTTAATGTTTATTATGTCAATATTTATTATTCTTGAAGCGCCATCTAGTTATACATGGTTCAATTTTGTTGTTTAATACGTAAAAAGTGACATCTATGAGTTATACCTGGAGCTATTAGGAACTACAGACAAATTTTACAAAAGTATTCCTACTTGAAATAATCAAAACAATAAACATCTCTATAATATTATAATACAATATAATAGAGTAATTTAATAGTATAATAGAGTAATTTTTATGGACGTATTAGGAAAATGAAAAAACAGCAGCTCTGTAGATAAGATTGAGTTAATATAAAAAAATAATATAGTAAATGAAGAAATTTTTTAAATAATGAAAAAATATATTATGAATAATTAAGAATAATTCCCTTTTTTACAAATTTAACACGAAAATATTGCCATAAAAAATATGAAAATGGAATGATTGAAACGCCATCTAGTCGTACATGGATCAATTATAATGTTTAATATATAAACGTGACATCTATGAGTTTTATCTCGAACTATTTATTAGAAACTATAGACTTATTTTTACAAAAGTACTTGAAATAATCAAAACAATAAACATCTCTATAATAATATAATACAATATAATAATATAGAGTAATTTCATAGACGTATTAGAAAAATGAAAAAACAGCAGCTCTGTAGATAAGATTGAGTTAATATTAAAAATAATATAGTATAATATATTGTAAATGAGTAGATCTGCTAAATAATGAAAAGTTATATTATTAATAATTAAAGAATAACTCCTTTTTTTACAAATTTAACACGAAAATATTGCCATAAAAAAACTAGATATTGACAATACGCCCGAAAGTGCTGCCCCCATCGTTAACTTCAAGAAACTAAAAAATCGACGTCAAACCAAACATGTCAGAACACATAATGGCGGAGGTTGTGTTTTTCATTGAACGATCAATTCCGGTGATGTTTGATTGAAATGAATTTAATTCATTGCGTGAAATTATCACAATCTTGTTGTAATTTTATGTTTGTTCGTTAGTTATTTTGAAATCGAAGACTTTTATTCAAAATGGAGTTAGTGTATCCATCAGTACTTTTATTGAATTAGTGTCAGTACAGGGGGTCGTTCGCCGGGTTTGGTTTGCGAGGGTGGCGGCAGCGTGAGCAAGATGGGGGCCCAGCAGGCGAAGGAGCGCGGCACGGCCAGCGGTGCGTCCATGCGCTCGGCAAGAAACAAACCGCGGGTGCCCAAAGACCCCCGCATGCTCGGCTCGAATATTTTTACAGAACACAATGGTGAGTCATCTAGCTAAATTATTTGTAGATATTTTTTTTTAATTTCATTTTTTTGCATAATATGTGTTTGTACGCAAAATACAATACAATTTCCGGTCTTTATATCATTATAATAACGTTAGTTTATTAAAAATGTATAGGAGTTTTTTTATTGTAATCCCATTTAAAAACTGCAGTAACTATTTCAGTATTGTAATAATAAAAATAGCATATCTTCATGCTAAACAGTAGCTCAAACTATAAAAGTATAGCTATACCACACTAATAACGCATAGGCAATAATTTCAGGATTTCATATTCTTCTTATTGTTATAACGTCTCTGATAAATTGGGCATAAAGTCTGTAGTTACAGTCACTTCCCATATACACTGTAAAAAAGTCCTCGTTAATAAAAATAATAATGTATTATGTTCTCGCATAAGGTCTTTTTATAAGACGGATGTAAATTCATTAATATAAAAAGTTTAAAGTGTAGAAATAAATAAAGGTATATGTATTTATAAATATTTAATGTTATGCACATTCTTTACATATCTTTTATTTATTGCAAATGCAAACCTCATTATCTAAATTTAATTTCATGTGGTAGGTTTTAATAAAAAAACCATTGCAATCTATTCATTAGTGAATCCATAAACCTTGAAACTTTATTTGATGCTGACGACTAGACGAATCAATCGAAGACAATTGAATAGACGACTATAATGATATGACTAAACAACACAAAGTAAAATTATGTTTGTGTCTAACAAGAAAACCTATAAATTTCTTGCAAAACCAACAATATCCTTGTTTACCAAAATTAAGTTTAATGGTAGATATGACAATCTCACTAAAATAATGGTTTGAATAATAGTTGTTTTTTTTATTTATTAAATTTTATATTGAAATAAATAAGAAAGATGACATATTTTTTATAATCTGATCGGGTATAAAAAAAATATCAAATACTTGATACTGCAATATAAAATATGTTATATTATTGATTATGGAGTAGAACACAATGTATAGTATACTTATTTTTTTTTACTTTCACTGTTTTATAGTAGATCTCCAGTGTCTTCACTTGTTAAGTACATATTTTCAAATGTTTTCAACAAATGTTAAGTTATATTCTGGATGAGGAAAATGTTCTTTATCAACTTATTTTTTTTTAATATTAGATGCCAGTCTAACCCATGCTAAACATGACTTGTCTGCCATATTTGAATAAGATAATTTTTTTTGATACTAAGTAAGCGACTAATATAAAATTAATAACATTTTGCTATTGCGAAATATGTGTTTTCATACACATTCTATATCATTTGCTTTATCATATATATGCTATCATAAAAATGTATTGTATGAATTAAGTAAAACAGCTGCTTTGTGTAAATGTATTTTGTTTTTTCTCATTTTAAATGAATAGTTTTAATGAAGGTTAAGGTAGATCATGATTTTATATTTGATAATCATAGCTTACAACTACATGGCAACAGTGGTAATTCAGTCTATTAAATTCATTTAAAGACTATGTAGTTTTGTTTCTCATATACCATAAATGCTTGCGAGAAGCTTTAAAAATACTGTGTAATTGCGTTTGTTGTAATATAATTTTTTATATCTTCAATTGTTGGATTCAGGCAAGGAGGGTGTTATGTCATGTTCACTAATGTGCGGGTTCTATTTGGGCTGGTGCACTTCATACACCTTTTAAGACTTTTAATCAAATAAGGCTTGCAGGTTTCATAACAATGTTTTTATGTCAGGAGGCTAAGCCCATATGTAAAGTTCTGGTTGTCAATCTCATGACATTGTAAGATAGTTAAAACATTAAGTAGGTAAAGAAACGATGTATGGTTTGGTTCCGACAATGAATCCATCCTGTTTATGTCTTTAGTGGCCCTTGACTTTGACTTATGTGATTGTTGTGACCCTAACAAATAGAAATTTGTTTTTGCTTTAGCGAATGTATAAATGTTACGAATAATATCATTATTATTCTTACATATCTGTGTGTATTACGAAATCTATTTTAGTTTAAATTTTTGTTACATTCCGTTTTATACTATGCATGCAAATTCCAAGACATAATACGGTTTAGCTATGGGTTAGTAGTAGCATACTCTAAATAAATAACTTATGTAGAATTCTGTGTGATAACCATTATTTGCAAGACATTTTTTTCATACAGATTTTTTTTGGTATCTCACAATTTAGTAGGCAATTTGTGAAAAGTTGTTTTACTAGTCAACATAATTGTGATATATAAATATAAGAATCAGTATTTGAGTGAAATTAACATGATAAATATATTGATTTTGCACGATTCACATTTATGATCCCTTAAACTTCCTCACTCTTTGTTATTATGATTTATATATAAAAAAAAAACTTTCTCTTCAATAAACACTAGTACAAACTTTCGATACTGGCAATTCGTATGTTGCTATTAACTTATGGGATAGGGTATATGAGAACACCTCATACCATTATTTACGTGTATTCTTCGCAATTTATAAGAGCTATAAACTCTGCAACACACATAATGCAAACGAGTACCTACTCCCTACATCAAAACTTGAAAAGAGGAAACTTGGCCGCGACCGAGTCCTTTGTGACCGGCTAGCCCCCTAAGCCTTGTATACAACCTTATTTACTTTTCATCCCAGCTTAAATCATACATTGCAATATAATATTTTAAATTATCAAGGTTAATTTTTAGTCAAAAACTTCACTTTGTGCAGTATGTTTCTTGTGTCTCGTGGTCAAAGCACTCATAGATAATGTCGTAGTATCGAGCACCGCAAAACATGATAAACATATGGGTTATAAATAGGAAAAGAATATGTTCTTATATTTATAGTGCTATAAACTTTATTCAAAGCGGAGTCCTTTTTAACGGAATAAGCATTATATGCTCATTTACTTTTCATAATAGCTCAATTTATATTACGTTTCGAATCAGAAAAAGAACCGGTTTTTATACGTATATTATATATTAGTGGGGACCCGGGGTTGCACGGGAGTACGGAAATTAATTATAGCATATGTGTTATTCTGATCTGTAAGCTATTTTACTGTAAAGTTTCATCAAAATCTATTCAGCAGTTTTTGCGTGAAAGAGTAACAAAATATACATCCATTCATTCTTACAAACTTTTGCGCTTATAATGTAGTAGAATTTGCTGTGTTCTTCACTTGTGTGTATCTTATTCACATGATCAAATCATATTATGTTTCAAATACGAAAAGAATAAGTTTTTATATGTATGTACCGTGTTATGAAAATCAATGTTTAGCCGGAGCGGAAGTTGGGACACGCATTAGCACACAATCACATTCCGTGTGCAGTTCCCGATCCCCTGCACGACGACGTATTTAACCGCGTTACATTTTGTTCGTATTCTCTAAACCGTGTAATATAAGACAGGTTTATTCCTTACTTTGGGACAGTTGTTCATCCAGTTTCGATTTCAAAAATGGTACTGCATGGTTTTGTTGTTAGGGATGTGGATTGGTTTTCAAAGTCATTGACTACAGTTTACATTTGACATTATATGATTGTTTTATTTAATTATTAGCTATAATCCTGATTTTGTTTAAATATAATAACCATTTTAATGTAATAAAAAAAATAAAAAAAAAAATGTAATTGGAATACCTGCCGCCACTCATTCAAAAAAACCATTAATCTCCGACATCAAAGCCGGCAGTTGACACTGTAAACATGAAAAGCAATTTACTGCTTAATGATTGGCTACTTCTAAGGTACCTTTTAGTCTTTAAACCGGGGTTGGAAATTATCAAGATGCTTATTGATAGTTATCCGAATAATTATCAGATAATTATCCCTATAATATACAAAAATATAAGATGAAATAAAACAGTGCTTTAAATTTTTTTTATTGCAAAAACTAAAAAAACCAGAACAATATGTCTTTAATATGTTATTAAAATCACGGACGAAATCGTAAAAATAGGCACGTTGACGCACATGTCACACATCTAAACAATTATCAATTATTTAGGTTTCATAATAATATTGGTAAAATTTAGATTGTATAATGAGAAAGTCAGCTACATATTTTTTGCATGTCCGACGTCTTGGATACTTTACAGCAACCATGGTCAATGGTCATGATCAGTCCGACTGTTACCATGGTTGCTGTAAAGTATTCGAAGCGGAGGACATAAAAAATAATATAACGCGATAAAATCCGTAAAAGTTCATTATAGCGAAATTCACGTAAACATTAATTAAAATGGTAAGGATATTTGTCAAGCTCCTAATGTTCCATTCGATAAACAACGGCAATGCGCTTCCCAAACGGCATTAAGAATGTCAAGGTGAATATAGCCGCTAACTATAACGTGTGCAGCAACGCCCTTGTGTATGTAATTGATGTTCCTTGTTATTGAGCTACAAAACGTTTCGCTCCAACTTGTACTCAATTGTACACGATATAAAAACATAAAACATTGGACCTGTTTCACTATAAACATATCTTGTTCTTTAATTATTCAAACGCTCTTCAAATTGAAAACGCGAATGAATTTGTGTACCCAATAAAACGATATCTATTTATAATTACATAGAAATATCATGATATAAATTATGTATTAAATTAATCAAAGAAACAACACAGCTATTTGTAAGTGTGTAATAATTATGATTTGAGATGGTGTTGCTCGAATTAAAGACCAGACAATAAAATGGATATTGGAGAATGGAGACCCTTTCTCTCAAATCACCTAAAAGGTTTTTTTATTGTTCTCGGTGGGTGGCATTCATGTACCTATCATTTTAAAGGAATATGGTCGAAATAGTTATTTATGAATTGTTATACATACATAATACCATTTAATCACAAAAATGAGATAGATATATTTCGTGAATACGGTGAATACCTACCTAATAAAACACTGAATTTTCGTTCATTATTTTATTTAAATTTTCGAAGTGATATTTTTTATTTTATTTATTATGGTGGGAAGACGATTACCGTGCAGAGGCCGGTCCGTGTTGGATGCGAGTACATTAACGGCCGTTTTCAATAACGTATCTATCGTTTGTTTAGCTTACTAGAGATAGAGAAATCTATCCTTTTACCCTTACTTGCGTTTCAATAACCTACCGACGGATAGGATGTCCTATCGCCGTTGTCTATCAATCGAAGGGAGGTCGGATAGCCTACTGAAGATAGAGCATTCATACAAATAGCTTTTACTTGCGTTTCAATAAAAGTTTTGTGTTACTCGCCGATAGGCGGAGCTGACTTTAGTAACGTCATTTGCTATCTGCCATTTTCGGAAGATTACAATACGGATAGCCTATTAAAAAATTGTTTTTGTTTTGTTTAATCTTAAATAATGGAATTTGATTGATTATAGCCATATGGAGTTCTCCAAATGATTATAGATTGTGATGATGACAGCGACAGTGATACCAGTATTGTACCGGTACAGAAATAACAGTGCTAGCATTAAGCATTTTAACATTAATAATAATAATTAATACAGTGTCAAAAAACAAACAATTAATTTCTTATTAGATTGTGCGATGCTTATTAGTTTAAAGTGTATTTATTCGTTATATCTCATTAGATTATTGTATATTGTAAATATTAGGATAGTAAAAAACATTGTATTCATACAAAGAATTATTGTAAAGTTTTTATTCAATAAAGACATAGCCGGGAGCGCAATAGTCCCACTCCCACTCGGTTGCGAGCCGTCCGAGCGCAATAAATATAGGCCTCGGCTGCCGCACAAATCATAGAACCTCTGCCAGGAGGCCACAAGGCCTTGAAGCAGCATCCTCGAGCCTCTTGCGGGGCTTGCAGAAGACGGCGAGATGAGATGAGCAGAAATCATTTCGCTCTACGCTCAGATCCTTCTATCTTCAAGCGCTCTCGGCGGTGATTCAAGAAAAGCTCTTTTATTTTTCAGTCTGAACCTCCGGCCTAATAGTCAATAGTACACAACACAACAATTGGAATGCACTGTATTATATAACAATGCATTATTTCATAGATATAAAGAATATTTAATTTACGGAGTTCATTTTTAATAAATAATTAACCAAAAGTAAATTATTTGAATTGTATTTGCATGTTAATTGAACCAAAACGTGCGATGTGAAATACATATATAGTTATAATTTACAAGATAATTTTATAAATTTATAATTTTCTTCTTCTTTGTCTTTATGCCACATGTCACTATCAAAACGTTTTGATATTGGTCTATTCTTTGATTGTATTTGGGAATATATTATAATATTTGATTTAAAAAAGTACGTTACCAAATTATCAAACACTTATTATAAGTTTTATTGGAATATCGATATATAAAATTAGTAAAACACTAATGAAGTACACAAAAAACTGGAGACTATTTTTACCTATAATAATGTTAATACATTTCGAAGCAAAATCGAAACGTCGCAAATACCTCGGATAGGCGGGAGGGTCACAGCTGTCTGTCTTTATTTGCAATCTATCTTTGATTGTGAAATGCAAATTAAGAATAGATAAGATGTCAATGTTAATCGCCGATAGAGCTCTATCCATAACATACGTTATTGAAAACGGGCGTTAATTGTCAAGAGTTACATTGTAATTATTACTTCATTTCTTACGCAAATAATTTTTACGTATTTACATTTATTTGTCACTAAGAAGGAGTTGCATTTTGCAATCCTTAAGGTTCGATTATTCCGCTTGCATTTTGTTGTTTATTTGGAGCGTATTTAATCTACTACCTAATACCATAAATACCTTATTGGCTAGGTTTGTAGTACCCGCTCCGCAGTTTCAAGAGCCAGCTCTTAGATACTGACTAACGAACGTCTCCATTCAAAATCAAAAGCGAACGTTTAATAATCAACTAACGTCTGATTTTTTAAATTCTAGATTTGATAGATAGATTGATTCTATGATGGCAACAAATTCCACATAAGCATTTTGGTATTTTGTATCAATTACCATTGTGGATACAGGAGAGACGATTTATATAGTTTTTTTAAAAAATAATAAGATCTAAATATATGTTAAAATTAACGTGGGATGCTGGAAGTTTTATTAGTTTACCTGTCTGATTCAATTACGAGCAGTGCAGAAAACGGTACAGCAACGTGTTGATAATAATGATGATGACACTCGACATTTTACAGCAAATTTTCATCCAGCACATTACACTTGTCAAGAAAATAATAGAGGGTTCTTGTTAGTGAAAGTTACAATTAAAGCTTTGTAATGTCCATTTTACCCCTTAAACTCTTTGCTAAAGACTTCAGAAAGTAAGTTCCATCTTACTGCGTTAATTATTATAATTGTAACACCTTCAGCGTACAAATTACAAAGCTCTAAGAGCGTAGTTGACATTTTTTCCCATGGTTTATTGCTCAAGTTTTCCTCTATTTTTAATCTCAACCCTGAACTCGTTGACATTTTTTTAATTACTTTTAAAACTGAGAAAAATGCGATTGTCAATCCTAATATTATTAAGGAGAAAGCTTTTATTGTTTGTTGATATTGAATAAACTCCGAAACTGCTGTACCGAATTAGAAAACTCTCACACGAATACCTTTCAATTCGCCTATATTAAGTCTCATTAACAATGAAGTAACTCATAGATTATATTGTGTGAAATCTAAACACACAATTGAATACTAAATAAAATATAATATAAAATAATTCCATCTTTATCGGTTTTAATTTTACATTCTTAGAGCTTAGACTCAGACAAAAAAATCAAAAGCAACAATAAAAAGTGAAGCATCAGCTATTGGCTCGCTTTGGTAGTGAAATCGACTTGCTTACAGTTACGGGAAACGGCATGACACATGATTTGTAGTCAGATCTTTATTCTTTACTAGCAGCGCCTCGCGGTTTAACCCGCGTACTACCCATTCCGTATGGTGATAAATTATAGCATATGAGTTATTCTTTTTTTTTTTTTTACTATGGACGCTTTACACCACGTCAATCTGGTCCCGTGCTAAGTACTCGAAGAGACTTGTGTTACGGGTACCAGACAACGGAAATATATTTAATACTTTTTATTCTATACATATATTTAAGATTTTTATTATACTATACACATATTTAATACACATCCAAGACCCAGGAACACAGAAAATTATTTTTGATCCCTGGCGGGATTCGAACCCGCAATCTCCGGCTTGAGCGCGAACGCGCTAACCATTGAGCCACGGAGGTCGTCGAATTTTCTAGTGTATAAGTTATGTCATTGTAAAGTTTCATAAAAATCCATTCAGTGGTTTTTACCTGAAAGAGTAACAAACATCCATCTATCCATACATCCATCCATCCATACTTACAAACTTTAGTAGGATACAGATATATATTTCTTTTGTGTGTGTGTGTTTGTCACTGAACTCCTAAACGGCTGGACCGATTTTAATGAAATTTTCTGTGTACCTTCGGGTGCATTTGAAAATGGTTTAGATTCACAAATCAGCCCGACAGATGGCGCTGCAGTTAGGTTATTTATCTATACTACAACTACACGACTGGATCGATTTGCATCTAAAGGACAACGTTTTTTGGGTCCTCTAGTATATGTATAGGTTTTTATTAATTGTGAATTCTAATTTAAGAACCCAGTTTTTTCACATCTATGCCGGTAAATTTTCGTAAAACATTTGACGCTTAGTAGAATTTTAAACGGTTACCAATTGTATAATTTTAATATTTACATTTTATTCATTTGTATTCATTGTTAATACAATACAAAATTATAAATATGATTAAAGCAATTAAGTCATACAGTTTTACTGATAATTGCGCGTATTATTTAATTTGTAGATTTCCAATGTTAGCCTTGTTTTAAACAGTCGACTAGCACAGAGGAGCTAAGACTAATAAAGCAAGATTAGTGTTTAACACTATAAAAAACTTTTATAATCTAATATATAAAATTCTCGTGTCACAGTGTTAGTTACCATACTCCTCCCAAACGGCTCTACCTAGTTTTGGTAATTTTGTGTGCGTATCGGGTAGGTCTGAGAATCGACCAACATCTATTTTTATCCCCCTAAATGATAAGGGAGAAAAAAATACCCCAAAATATTTTTATTTATTTTATTGACAAAATTTTCCATTTTTATTTTTTTATGATACAACATTAAAAATACACACATCCCTAAATTTTCACCCTTCTATCACCAACTCCTCTTTTTTAACAGCAATATACTAATATTGCTATCATACTAATATTGCCAAATACTAATTTGGCAGAACGAAGTCTGTCGGGACAGCTAGTTTACTATATTATAATAAAGCTACATTTGAATAAAAAAGTACAAACATTTTCGACATTTTAGAAAACTGTTCGTATGCGTACATACTACATACGACCATCACACATTATTAGCCTGTGTTAGCTTTTTTCCGTTATTTTCAGTTTTTCATTTCGAACATTTTCTTAGCGATTTAAATTGGCTGTATCGAAATAAATCAAAAAAACGTTATCTATGAAATAAAAAAACTTTTGACAAGATTTATAACTATAGAGTAGGTAGGTACAACAGAACGGCGCATTGCATTTTTGAAGAACTTTATACAGAGCGTACCCTTTAATGTGAAAAAGCTTTTCATTTAATGAAGTCTGGAAATCATATGAGAACAATAGTGGGACGTTTGACAAAAATTATGCTTACTCGTGCATTCTTTAAACACTTCACTACTTGAGAAACTACAGCCACTGTTTACAAGGTTCTTTTGTTATTTTTTTTTAAATTATATGGACGATGTATTCGTTTAAGATTTAACCGGGCTTTCATTTGTTTGTTAATTTTTCTTTTTAAGATTTTGATCAAACAGAACTTAGCCCCGTTCACGCGAGCGCTTTTTTGTCGGGTCCTTTTTTTTCTTTAACGCCGGGAAATTCGCTTAGCATCTCGCGGGGAAGTGGGTCTCACCCATATGGGCGCCAGCAATGCCGCCTTTAGTGAGGTGCCCCGGATCTACAAGCAACAGGGTACCGGGCTAGTCAGACCTTCATGGGACCGACGCCACCTCCACAGAGGGGTTGCCCTGCACCACAGAACAACCCCTCCCAACGTCGGGACAGTACGAGAGGCGAGGTTCCCGTGCTCGCCCCTTGCTGACTGCTCTTTTGCCGCCTCTTCTTATAAGAGGGGTACAAAGAGCCCCCTTGGCTCAATTCGCTTCGCCCAAGGTGTTGGATTCACCATAGGCTACTGAGCCCCACCGCCATGTCAAGGCTTGAACCATGGTGGGGTTGTTGTCGGGACAAGGTCCCGACGATAGGCAACAGATTAAAAAAGAATTGTCTAATTTGGTGCGGTGGGTTATAAAGCTCCGTACCCATATACATTGCGCGATTCATTTTTATTTATATTGATTTAAGAGCGTTTACATCTTTTGTGCACAAAAGTGCGCGGGTAGTCAAGTTTAGGTATTTCACGGCCTCTTTAATTCACTTAAAATATTGTTTATTTCACTTCATTGTCTGATATAATTGACAAACAACGTATTAACGTATTTTAATCCTTTCGAATGTTTAAAAAATATTTTGATTCAAACGCAGCGTTACAGTGTAGTTTTAAAATAATTATAAAAAATAATGGCAATAAATTTAAAAAACAATGGCGGTTTTTGGTTGTACACGTTCGTACAGAAGACGTTCATCTATTATATTAAGCTATTATTATGTTCTAATAAGGTGAAAAAATTAATTTTATTTCGGGATATTTCATATTGTTTAAAAAAATCTAATTCATGTTCTCAATTCGTCTATGTATTTCATTATACTACTCGGCCGTTGCGGGCAATAAAACAGGAACTGACATTCATTAAAAAGCAATATATAAAACGCCGTTTCCTCCTCAGCGCTCGGACCTTTTAGAACAGATGTGTGTTTATTTAGGACAAGTCCTATATCTAAAATTAAACATGGATATGTTGAGAATTTGCATACACTGAGCAAGTACTTGAATTAAATATGAATCGAATGTTTGATTAGTTAATACTTCTTATGACGTCTTGATGACCATGTCAGCTGAAACCACAGTTTACGTTTACAGGATATGTCAATATCGAATTCACATCGGACGCAGATGTGATCAGCTTGAGATAGACGTCTAGTATTACTTACTAATGCAGATAATACAGTAACTTAATAATTTATAGGAGGCAGTGCCATTGCTGCATTACAGCCGAATTTGGTCAGCACGGTCGGCATGATAACTCTCGCTCACATAATACTGGCGTAACATGACAGCTGTGGCCCATTGGTTGGTTGTTCGACATAGGAAAAGAATGGCAGTGCACCTGCATTACCTCTTGTTTTAAGGATGTCTTTGCGTGTCAGCAGGCACCATAAGCCACTTATATTAATAAAAAAAATCCGCGCTTTTACTTTAGATGATAAAAAATAGTATATTTAATTACGAACCTGTCATTGCAAAGAGTTCCGACAAATGTCTAGCCGAGGCGCAGCCGAAGGTGAGGGTTGATAGTCGGAACAAGTTGCAATGACGGTTCCGCACGTGTACTGAACAACTATTTTTAATACAGTTGCGAAAAAGTGAGGCAAATTAATAAAATAATAAAAACACAAAATGGCGGCAACCGTAACAGAACATATTAAGCAGATATTTTTTGTGTGCGTCAGCGGCTAGAAAATGTATATTCAGGCTTTTACGTCCAGAAAACAAATTTTTAAATGTCTTTTAAAAAGTATCGTGGCTGAAAGTCTAAGGAATGGGGTGGTCGAGAGGACCGATGAGGACATCGGTGGCCATTCACATGCTCTTGACTTTGACAGTGCACACGCTCGACAGAATCGAGTGAAGGAAAACATCGTGAGGAAACTAGCAATCATTGATATTTAAAGTTCGCTAACCCGTATCACGTCACCGCTCAAATAAATTGTCTTAGGGCCTGTTTCACAATCTCCAGTTAAGTTCCCAATAGGCTATCGGCAACATATTTGACGGATAGAGTATGGAGTATCTGTCAAATATCTGTCAAATATGTTGCCGATAGCCTATTGGGAACTTAACTGGAGATTGTGAAACAGGCCCTTAATATTCTACTTGTTCGATTTCCAGCTGGCAAAAATATTTTGTGTAAATAAATGAAGAATTTAGTCTAATTTCACAACTCTGTTTTTTCTCTATACAAATAAATTTTTTGGTGACCAAATATTTTGCAACACTTATATTTAATACTGTGTTTTAAACAGAAGTTCGGAGGGGCACATTGATTTACCACATATTTTATGTATGATTATGTCCTTTCATAAATGCAAAATCGGTGATATTCGACATTCTTTCCGACCACCACCACCTCGTGCCCAAAAAGAACCGGTTACTAGTCGAAAATACTCATAATTTGCTTTCCTTAATTAAGAGTAGGTACTAATTAATTTCTGAAGACCTGATTTAGTCTACAATCGAAAGACATGAGGTGTACGTAATTAAATACATGTTTGAAAAGCAATATCTTGATAATGATAGTAACCTATATTTGAACAAAACAACGTAAGATGTTACGTGACAATATTCCTGTGTGGGCATACATCAGAAGAAACATGAGCTTGTGCCTTTTACTTTTGCCAGTGAAAGTTGCGCCATATGGACACGTATAACTGTTGACACGTGGATAGAATATATAAAATAATCTATCCTTTTTTAGCATTGTATCAATATATATATATATATATATATATATATATATATATATATATATCTTTTATAAAAAAAATCCCTTAGATACACCGACAGACACCTTATAACATAGATAAATAGTTGATACAATGTTGCCCGCAGCTTCGCCTGCGTTAACAAAGATTTACAACGGGAATAGTACGCAAAATAAATAACTTTTCTGGTTAATTTTTTACACCTTGTGTACGAAAAACCCAAATATCTTACGGAACCCAATTTTTTTCCAGAATAAAATTTAGCCTATGTTACTCGTGGATAATGTAGGTTTCAAATGGTAAAAGAATTTTTGAAATCGGTCCAGTACTTTTTGAGCCTATTCATTACAACCAAACAAGTAAACAAACAAACAAAGTTTTTCTCTTTATAATATTAGTGTAGATATAAACGATTGATGTGGATTTTAAGGACTTCTATTTTTGCTTATTTAAATTACTAAACATTCCCGAAATACCTAATCACTAGGGTGAAAAAACGGACGAATGTTACTTACCATATTTGATCATCCAATCCGTATTTAAAATGTTACAGTAGTTCTGAGTAGGTTTATTATAGTATGCGATATAAAAATGAAAGAGATTTTTGAATTATACCGCTTGAAATGAATATTTCCCACTTGAATTATATTACTTATTTTAAGTAAAAAGAAAGAAATAAAGATTTATTTGTGAAACTAATATAACATTGATAAATAGGTAGTGGTATTAAATAATAATATTACTTAGAGAGAAAAAAGACGGGATTATAATAAGTAGGCTCCAACTAAGCTCTGGAGAAATGCAGAAATTCAAACAATAAGTGAGCTGGTTTCGTTACGCCCGTATCAGACAGGATTTAAATACAAGTTGGAGTGATAGCGATGAATTCCCGCGGTGGATACATACATTTTATATCCTGTACTTTTTTATAATTATCATAACAATTTTTATAATTTAATTTCCGGTTTTTTACAATTTAAAGTCTAGACTATTTTATGAGTTCCAATGCCGCAAATGCAGCTCAAAATATATTCTATACATTCTACACTTTGAACTTAATTTGCTGTATAGAATATGAATAAATTAAACTTTAATTAGACAATACTATAATCGTAATAAATATTTATTAAATTACTTACATGAATTATAATCTTCATATGAAAATTTACACATTTTCTAAGACCTTATAAATCCCTACCAACTTTTTAACCTTTTACTCATATTAGTGTATAATATAATATACATCAATTGTTATACGTTTTAAGGGGACGATAGTAAGTTTCACTTTTTTGACCTAGGTTCGTTTGATACGTTCTGCAAAAATGCAAGTTTATGAAGTTTCGTCTGCCAAAAGCCATAGGTTTTGTTTAAAGCCTAGATTCTAAATCATGGCCTTTAGTGACACGAAAGAATGAATAGTATGTTTTTTATACTTTATCTATAATAAGGCTATGAAATATCTCTAATAGACAATAATATATAGGCTACTACTAGGTATTCTGCGCAATAAAAAAAAATAATTAATTGCTGTATGTTACCAAAAGTACGTAAAACATGAGAAATACTTAGTAAATTGTGTCTATATTTGAGCCAGTTGCTAAAACTAAAATCTTTGTAGTATCAAATAATAACGAAACCTATCTGAAAACTTATATTATCATAGATCCGAGCGCTTTAACGAAAAAGCTCTTTGCGCTAAAACAAACATATTTATTGATTACTTATAATCATGCATAATAACTGAGAAAACAAAATATACAGACTACATAAGAAAAGGCAAAAAAGGGAAGTGATGTTGGCAAAAATCCAGCGAGGTCAATTGTGTCACATGTAATAAAATTACACGACATACAAATAACTATGTCATAGTAAAATGTTAAAAAAATAAGTTTAGTTTCACTAAAACGTTTGGTCGCAGGACTTCTAAGTTTTAAATTGTGGTTATATTGTAGTTTCTTTACCTACAATATTTTCGCTACAGTTCTCCCGCGACACAATATGATACTAAAAATATATTGACCCATTTTTCATGGTAATTTATTGCTTTGGCGATTTTTAGCTTTAATAATACTGTGTGTCCACGTGTTCTTCGTGACTATTTTAAAATATTCTGTGTGGTTCGCGAAGTAGGAGTTAGTTTTTTACTGTGGATATAATATTATCTTTACTAAATAATATTTAAAATTATAACAAGATAACTATAGGCGCCTTTACTTATCTATGAAACACTAAGTATCTCATTGTTGAGTGGCTTAAAAATCTCGGTAGGTATTGTTTTGCTTTCGCGTGTATACACTATCGAATACTAATATGGTATCAACTATTCAAGCCATATAGGAAAGTAGTTCACTAAGCGCATACTACATCTTATAGACACACAATGAAACATGTGAACGGACAGACAGGTGAAAATGTCGCGCGCTTCCCGGAAGGCCCCGCTTTGATCTCGTTGGATTGCCATAAACACGGACTATGAATGATTACCGACAATAATCGACTATAATGGAAGTTGGAACGTTTGATTATGCTATCCTTTTTTTCGGCGGGAACGGTCAATGAAAGGATTTATTAACGTCCATTTAACTAGTCTAAAAACGGCACATTGTGATAATTATGAAATTTAATCTTATTACGATTGTATATTGCTATTATGATCTGTGAGAAGCTTAAACGTACTTGAAATTTTACAAAAAACCTGAGCAAATCTACTAACATATCCATCTATAATCTGAACATATTAACGGCTCAACGGATGTAGGGCTATTCTGTAAGGTCGTTTTCGAATCTCGAAAGCGGAATCTGAGGTGATATGACGAATTTGTATTCTTTAAAACTCGACTATCGATCTATATCTATAAAGTTCGCATTCGATGAGAGCGTAAAGTGAGCTCTAACACTCAGGTAAAGCTCGATATCGAAATGGTTTTTATAGAATAGCCACTATTGATCAAATTTCGCTAGGCCAGGAGACAAAATATAATATAACGTAGATAATGTCTCAATCATCATAGAAGTCGATAAATGTTTCATAAAAAAAATCACAATTCACGCCAGCGACATTGCTGGAAATCATAGTTGTTCTAATAAGTTAAAAGGCCATTAGTGTTATCTAAAAGATGCTTCGTCTTTGTGTCGTGTATTTGTAGACAGTGTTTGGCACAACTATTCAAAGTATACTCGCCTCCCCCGACTTCACGTGAATCATCGCAGCTCTTACGACGTCCATATGAGGCGCGGCTCCTGACTTACACCGCGTGTGACTTGATTTTATTAAAACTACAATCGAGTATACAATCTTTGTTTGAGTTATGACGTGTCTTCTACATTTGTAAGTACTTGATCTGTTTGTTGCAGTTTTTAATATATTATACATATAATGTGAAGTGTTAATTGATTTATGAAATACGTTAAGCTCATTATGTTTCGAGTTTTTAGTAAACTTGTAGATATTTTATTGTTATAGCAACCTCTTGTATTTTTTATAAAGTCTTTTTACCTACCTAGAAATATGAAATTCTAATGTGACCTACATGTGTGTGTGTGTGTGTTCCGTGCGTTTAAACATACTTATTTAAAGCAACGTGTTTTCGTATTGAACTACAGTAAATATAACATTTATTTATGTTTGCGAATTTGGATTGCAAAATGAAATTGAAATGTAATGTAAATATCAAAACGAAAAGTTCAAAAATTCATCACAACTGTATTCCCATGTCAGTGCCATTTTACTTTGATTCGGTTAATATTTTTCTACCAAAAATTGTTCTTCATTTCTGATTATAATGGAGTTGAAATAAATACCAATATATTAAATGTATGAAAGCTTTTGCTCTGAAAATCATTATTACAACGTGAAATCGTTTTTACAATTACAATAACCCTAACTATACAATCATAAAATTTGTTTGTTAGAATGTTAGATTTACAAACATTTTCAAATGTAAGATGTGAGCGGTGCGACAACTTTAGCCTCTACCTTCGTTAGCAAGATTTTCAGTACCTATTGTGAACATTTATGATTCATTTTAAAAAATAACAATATTAAGAAATCTTAATATTACTAGATATTTTTAATCATATTAAATAAGCAGAAGTCGCGCGATATTCTAAAGGTCGAATACAAATAAAAAATACTTAAACAAAACCTCAGTACAGAGAAATAATTGAATGCCCATTTTAATATTTATATGCTTTAACACGCACACGAGAGCAAGTATACGCTAAGCCTTATAGTAATTAATGGGTATTGATTTATCGAACATTATGTTTGCCGAGGCTCTCGAAATCTAATAGGATGTAAATTATGAACAAAAAGTTGTATAGGGGACGTTAGTTGCACATGTTGTATTGATTTAAGCGTAAAAGGAGTACTTAGTACTTACCGTCAATTCTGTACAACACAACGTTTGAATAATTACGAAATATGATGGACATTTTGTACAAGGATATATCTACTCATATTTTCTTAGACAACCCTAAATATAACTTTTAGATAGTTTTCTTAGGTGAATTTCACTCCAACCATGGTCACGCGCGGACTTTCGTCCTCAGAGTCCTCCCGTGACCATGGTTGCTGTAAAGTAGCTGAAACATCGGGCATATAAAAAAAATAATAAACCGCGATAAAATCCGTAAAAGTTGTTTCATTATAATGATAGGACTTTTATATTGATTTGTCGCATTGCCGATGTCATTCTGTATAGATAAAGTACTTGATCATCATAATATCAAGCCTCTCACTGCTGAGCATATTTCTCTCGCAAGGACATAATAATTAAAATATGATGCCTTTGTCGATGAAGATTGCCAAGATGTTACTTGTTTTTGCGATGTCATTAAAATATGTATTCATAAAAGTTTACGTGTGCATCTGACTCTTGCGTTGAGGTTTCCGTAGTTTATACTTCTTTAGACCTCACATATTGTAACAAAATAATTACATAGTAGTAGTACATTTTTAATGTTTCCCTTCACTGTGAGATCTAGGTTCTTGCCAAATTTCATATTTTCATATCGATGGGATGTATAGCGTACAGTGACCTAGTAGTGGGATTTGTTCTAATTTTGAATATCGAAACCCTAAAAATATTTCCGGTTATTTAAGTATTACACGATCAATCCGACCCATATTATGTATCAACAGCGTACATCGGATACTCTATAAAGTCGATTGACATGATTTTTACGTATGAAATAAGATACATTCGCCGCGTCATTAACTCGACTACCGGTTCCAATGTTAACAAAAACCTGACGAACCGTCGAAATGAACTTAACAATATTGGAAGTCTTACTATGGAGCTCGAAAAGATATCCAATGTAACTCTTAAGGGAGTAAACTCAAATAAATAAAATTAATTTTAAATTAAAATACCAAAAACCGACTTCAAAACTATATCTTTAAATTATGTACAACTAAAAAAATTAAAATAATAGTTGAATACTTCGAGGTGAAGTTAATCAACAAAAATAATTAACGGAGATATTAAAACTTATGTCTTACTTATACTATTTAAAATTAGGTATTTTTGGAGTCGGTACCAGCCAAAACAAAGATGACCTTCTCATACATCTACTCAATACTTGGTGTATGTGATTGATCATTAAAATACCCTCTTTGGCTAATTAATTTCGACCAATTAGGAAACATAAGCTTTCAAACGAAAAAAGTCATCAAAATCCATTAACAAACAGCGGAGTAATCGTGTCACAAATATACAAAAAAACATGCAGACGAATTGAGAACCTTTTTTTTCTTTGAAGTCGGTTAAAAAGGCGTACTTACAAGTGATTAAGATAATTATTTTAAAAATCGACCTAAATCGGACTCGTGTATCGGTCAGGTGACCACCGATTTCAAAGATAGTGTAAAAATTTAATAAGAAGTAGTGCCAATGCTCCTTTGCAGCCAATAGTGGGCCGGAACAACAGATATTGGTGTAAAGTGACAGCTTGCCGGTCGTGTATCTCGATTTTCTTAGTTTTCAATTTAGTTTTCAAATCAAGAGAAAGTAATCTTTGGTTGTATAGATTTTTATGGTTGTCGATAGTCTCCAAATAGCGTCGACTATCCTTTTGCCATAAAAAAGAGTTCTACTTTAAATAGAGATTTTGAAAGATAAAATGGCATAAGTCTAATTTAAACTTATCTTTAAAAAAATTAGACCAGCTCTCGAAAAAGATAATAGCGGACCTGCTGATACCATTGTTAATTGTAACTGAAGTTAGTTATACTATAAACGAACAATTACATATTTGATAACACCTTCAATGTATGAGTTGATTGTTTCTCTCGTGAAGCAGCATTGCTGTTTTGGAGAGTAAGGCAAGACAGGCAGTGTAATTACTGGCAACGACACTTGACATCAAAGATCACAGGCACACTTTAGATGCCTGGTCCAGTTCCAGGTAAACAAATCTATGTTCATGGCCGGCGTAGGCCACTTACAATAAGGTGGAACGTCTGCTAATATGCCTATTCAATTAGCATACAAAAAATGTGTCTAGACAACTTCAAAACGAGTCATCAGATACTTTTTTTATAAGTGATTAATAAAGCCAGTTAATCGATTTGAATGGTTGCCAAGACTATTTATTTTGTCCTATAGGAAATACAGCTAAGGAACACGAAAGTAAAAGCCAGATTAGATACCACGGTAATATGAAGTAACTTGTTGTCTGTTTAAGCGCCGTTGAAATGCATAATATTGATTTTTCAAATCTGTCTGTAGGTTTCAAGTAGGAATTGAACAGTGTGACATCAATATTGTTAGCGGTGTTAATTTGTGACAATGTTTTATTTATGTTAATAATATTAGTGATTAGTCTTTTATTTGCATAGCTAGCACAATTATTAATGACGCAATTTCAATCTTTTGTTACATATTGTTTTTTGCCTATTCCAGATTTTTATTCTTTAAAACAATTATTTTGTAAAAGGAGGCTGATGGTGATAGAACTATTTTCGTCTATTCCATTATTTTACCTTTATGAATTGAGTTGTTCACGACTAAGGATCGATTGTTTCAAATCATCTGTTAACGTAAGAGAGTTCGTTGAATTTGGACGTCTGTTAAAAACTACGCTCTTTGGTCACTAGCGTTCGTTACCGCCATCTTTAACGATTACATATTCGTTAAAATCGATCGATGCAACCCATCCTAAGTTTATAACGATTCACTTTGATCGTATTGTTAAAAGGACTAATGAAATGACGTGTTCTGAGCAATAGCACCGGCTAACGACAATGTCTATTCAGTAGACATAATAGGATTACCGCCTAACCACTATATTAAGTACCTAGTAGTATTGTCTATATGTATTATATAAGTCGACTGTGAGCCATTTTGTGTATTTCGTTCTGTACGTCTTAAATTTATGTTCTTTAAAAGGAAAAACACAGAAAACTAAATAAAATGTTGTGCCCCACACATAAATATTTTCATGATAAGTTTCAGCATTTATAATAAATACAATAGCGTTAAATATATTTGAATAATTTTGTCCCGTAAAATGGAATACTACGGATCATATTCATAGGACAGCTTTATTCTATGTTATAATATACAAAACGGTTACACGTAATTATATGCTTCGTTTTAATTATATACATTATATATTACATGCAATTAAAAGCATTTAATTATAAACCCAACTTGTATATTGTTACAGAGGCTCTATTGCAAAGTCGCCCTTTGCCACATATCCCAGATTTGCCGGACGGAGAAGGGTCTTCCGCCGTCCCGGCCACGCCACAACCTCTCGACACCGCTAACAGGTCTTTTGATCATAATTAATCCTACGTATGTATGTATTTATACAAGTTTATTAAGTCCATTATATATAAATAATATTTATTAATTAATTTGCACAATGAATTGAGTAAAATTGTCTTATGATCTATGAGAAACATTTAACCCTGTTCAGATGGACTTCAAAGGAGAATTTGTTAGCGCACCACGAAGAAGACGACCCTCAACTTTTTGTGGCGCTGTACGATTTTCAAGCAGGCGGAGAGAACCAGCTTAGTTTAAAGAAAGGTATATACTCCACCTACAAGTTTAACAATGGACTTTATAATGTCGTGCATATTGCATGCTTTATCACGGTCCGCTATTCTCCAACACTTTGAAATAATAATGCGACTTTAAAAAGTTATCACACTTGTTTCTATTATTCTCATATTTCAATACGAAGAATACGACCGGCGTACGGTCATTATATATTTGCAGCAAACTTCGAAGTCGATACGTACACGAGGGCATTGTTAGTTCCACAGCGCAGCCGATACAAATTTATATTAATTATTTTCTGAGTTCAGACATCATTAAAAGTAATTACAATATTGCGGTACATTGAGAAAAATGCAGGCATAGACAAATTTGAAATAATTAAAATGAGATATTAAAATAAGTAATATTAATAAAAAGAAGCATAATAAGGATCGTATTTAATAATTATTGAACGAACTTTTTACTTATAAAATGATAGAGAAATATGAATTTTTCATGTTGGAATATTAATAATTACAGGGGCGCTTATTTTCTTGCTTGGTACTACAACTCGTTTGGAGCCATAATTAAATGCCTAGGTCGTTTCAGTCGCTTTGACTATAAACTGTCACTTTATACCCGTAAACTTGGTGAGGCAAATTGGATTTCCTTCTCTTGTAATTTATATAGTGCTTACCTTTAAAGCAGTTTTAGGGTTATCTATGTTTTAAAGAGGATATTCAGAATCCTTGTGTTTGCTCTTTTTTACATGGACGGCACAAACAACCATAAACGTGAATATTGTCATCGTTGATCATGTCGATTATACATATAAGCTTACAGACTTTTAAATTGGATGCCGTTCAAGAACGTTAAGCGACGTTCTCTACATTTGAAAATTTAGCCTGTGGCTTTTCCGTATTCACATAAAGGACTGAAATGTGGTCGAAGACGACACAGGTGGGAGAGATGAGTTGTGCCGCGCTCCCGGCCACATGTGTACGTACCACCATCTTGCTTGTTTCTTCTGTGAAACAGCTTTGCTGTGTTTCGGGGAGAAGGGCAAGACAGGCAGTGTAATTACTAAACAAGTTGCCTGAGCTTCCAGATAAACCAGGTTATGTTCATGATTGACATTTGCCACTTACCATAAGATGGCATGTCTGCGCCAGATTGCCTATTCAAGTAACATAAAAAAAAACGACACGGTCGATTACAACTTCTATATACATATGATAACTTATTGCAACTTCTGAATTTATAGATCAGATCTGATAGAACAAAATACCCAATTAACACGTAGTAGTAACAGTAAATGTTCAACGCGCTATGGAGTGGGCTGGGTGTTTCTTTGGCAAATAGAATTGGCCAACGATGGTCATGAGTGGAGGCCGCGTTTAGTTAGATGAAGTGTTGGTCGGCCATTAACCAGGTGGGAAGACGATCTCCGTGCAGTGGCAGCCCGTATTGAGTGCAAGGAGATCGGGCGTCGTTGAGGGTGGCCTGTGTTCAGCAATGGACGGAAAAAGGCTGATGGTGATGATGAATAATAGTAAATGACAAACATTGTAATTAATGCACAATACGTTCTGATTGGGCTGTATTTTAGTATACGAGTAAAAACTTTTTATAGACATGGACATTTTCGATAAATTAATCGCAATGTATCGACCTAGATACTTTCTAAATTTCATAAATAAGAATATTTCTTTATCTATAAGATTAGTATTATCAGTGGATTTTATCATTATGTTAAAATCTATTGCCACCTGATCCATGCCACTCGACATTTGCATATGAATTGTTTTACGAAAAATTTTAATTCTATAACTTTTTGACTTTGTCCGCGTTGTCTCTATATTATCAATCCAATTAGATTTCCATCTCAAAGAAAAATACACTAATGTACGTGTGGTTTAGAAGGATCTAGAACGTAATAAAATACCATATTACTCTTTATTTATATAAAATCTAGTCTATTCATATGTAAAATAGATAGATTGAAAATTATAGTTTTTACGATTGATAGCAATTCACTGTATAATTATATTATAATTCACTAATTCGCTTTATATACATAACTTTGTAATATATAATACAAATTGGAACTTATTTACTACGAGCCAAGTACATTTGACTTTTGAGGTGTAACTTTATTTGTGGAGATGTCGAGAAATCTTGAATTTGATATCAACACAGACAATATATTCTATCAGCAATACAGAATACTGTAAATAGCAATAAAATATATAAAATAACATATTATATTTCTAAGAACTCGCATGTAATTTTCATAATATATTATGTTATATTAATTTATATACTTTTATTAAAAAGTGTTTTTGCATTCTTTATTGCTTTTTAGAAATGCTTTTTAAGTTTTTATTGATATGATCATTATTTATTTATAGATTCCACAAGCTTATATATTTTTTATTTCGCATTAATACTTAGCAAGCGATCTCACCAGATGATGTTGTCAATTAATGTCAGTATTCGCTGTTACGTGGGTAGAATATGTCCCGACGATTAATTTGAAGTGCAATTGAAGGATGGTGCATCGAACAGTGTACTGTGCTGGCAATTGAGGGGATATGTAATAAAAAAACAAGAGCCGGAGACGTCGAGTGCTCATTACGGTAGTTGATAAATTATTTTACATAAATAAGGGATAATAAATATATAAAAAAAAACAAAAAAAAATCTGATAACTAAAGTATGAAGCATCTATTTTATATTGCATTAATAAATAGACAATGTTATTAGACTTTATGCGAAAATAATCAAAGGTTTTGTGTAAATCATGTATGGGCAACATTTTGAGAACTATCATTGTCATCATCATCATCAGCCTTTATCCGTTCACTGCTGAACAAAGGCCTCCCTCAATGAACGCCAAGACGGCCGATCCCCTGCCACTCGTATCCAACACGGACCAGTCGAAGTGTTGGTCGGCCATTAACCAGGTGGGAAGATCTCCGTGCAGTGGCAGGTCCGTGTTGAGAACTATACCTTGTTCTAATATTTTATATTTCGTGCCTTTAAATGTATTTCTATAAAACTAGGCCAGGAGATAGATTATGTATAATATGTATAATTGAAGAAGATATGCAGCTATTATTATAATAAACGTCCTAAGATAATATGAACTAGCCCCATGAGTTATTTTAATATTTTCGTTCATATATATTATGACTATTGGGATCTGTATGCCTTTTCGTCTATCACATAATGTAATTTAACAATCTTTTGGAATAATATGTGGTTTTTTCTTTTGCATTTATAAGAATAGTTTGTTTATACTTCTCACTGTTGAAATTTTAATGTAGCTTTGCATCGAGCTTTTTTTTTGTTTTAATATAATATTAACATATATATTATGTTTTATATATTCGATCACCTATATACAATTTTTACTATATTTACAATTATTACGTTATATGTTTTTGAAGTATATACGTTTCTTTTTTATGTTTCGTACTTATGTACCGTTGTTATCTATACACCGTCTACAAATAATATATTTTTTATACATATAATATGAGTATAATCAAAAATATGTAATACTAGAGACTTTAAAAACGGTTAAGTTTTTTTTTAAATTAATACTAATTACTTTTGATTAGGTATTTTTTTTTATTAACGCTTACCTTACCGGCTTGTGCCGCGGTCTCCTCTCATTGTCTACCGTCAATCGTCATCCTGCTTACTTCTTTAAACAAATAACTTGTAATTCGGAAAAAAGAGCAGAAAGGAGGGCAGCGTAATTACAAGCTCTGAAACTTTCCATCATACACCTCAGCATGATCAATAAATTTTCTTCTCTGTCTCTATGTGTCTTTTACATTTATAGAATAGAAACATTAATGTATGAAATTGACGTATGGTGTCGAAAAGGAACGTCAATTTTATACATTGTTGTTTCTATTATATTCTAGAAAATGTAAAAAATACTTGTCTAGAGTGACTGAAGCCACATGAACTTGTTTATGCTCAACTAACATTAAAAGAACATATTTTTTTAACCATATTTATTACACAATACACATGTTTAAGACTTTACGCATATTTTTGTGTGAAATAGTGATACATAAATAGTTGTTTGCTGATGATGGTAGTCTCGATTATGTTCATCATATCTTTTGTCTTTCACTCTTAGGCTACTGATCAAACAAAGATTGATGTTAAGCCGAGCGCATATGAAATTTACGTGGCTGTTATATGATGTTACGCTATATTTTATAACGTAAAGAGCAAGAAAAAAGACGATATGAGGATTACATTGTTTATTTTTATTCAGATATTTGTAAAACTATTATTAAATACCTGAAAAAGTTACATAAGATCAACGACACAAGTTATTTGTAAGTGCAGATATATATTATGCAGTTCTAGAACAATCCACGAGCAGACAGTATGTTTTTGACAACAAAGCACCTCGCTAATACAACGGTGCTTTGTTGCTGGCTTTAGTATTAAGTTTGTTTGATATCTGTACATGACAGTTGGACAGGTATCTTTGTTTGTGAATGTACTTTATATTATCATGATTTATGCCAGCTATCGATTTTTTTAACTAATCGATATTTTTTTAGGGTTCCGCAGCCAAATGGCAAAAAACGGAACCCTTATGGATTCGTCATGTCTGTCTGTCTGTCCGTATGTCATAACCACTTTTTTCCGAAACTAAAAAGACTATTATACTGTTGAAATTTGGTAAGTACATGTATTCTGGAGCGTTGGATGCGAGTAGCAAGGAATCGGTCGTCTTAGGGAGGCATTGAGGGAGGGCTATGTTCAGCAGTGGACGGATAAAGGCTGATGATGATGATGATGATGACCTGTATTCCGTAAAACGCATTAAGATTTTCATACAAGAATAGAAAAAAAATGGGAGTTCCCCATACTTAGAAATAAAACTTAATTTTTTTTTCATTAAATCCATATGGATAGGTTTTTAAAAATGATAATGAGGTTTCTAATATCATTTTTGTCCATTTGAATAGTTTACGCGTGAGCCACTTCACTTCAAGTGGTAAAATGTGTGTCTCCGTCTCTCCCTGTAACTTCTAAAATAAAGGAATGACACAACTAAAAATATATATTATGATGTATATATTATATAGTATAACCATTCAAACTTCCAACGGAAATGGATTTGAACGAGATCTAGTGAGTAGTTTTTTTCTAATACGTCGTACATTGTTAACCGCAATTTATGTACCTTTCATTCAAGCAACTCAAGTATAAAAAAAATATAAAAAAATACTAACAGAACCTTTCATGTCCGACTCGCGCGTGGCCGCTGTTTATAAATAGCTGTTTTCATTATAAATATTTAAAAAAAAATTAAGAACTCTGTATTTGACTTGACCGTTTTTTGGACCAAATTTTTGAAAATAAGTCCACGCGACACATTCTTTTTATTATTATTATTATTACTTTTTGCTTATCGCTATCTATCAAACTTCGACTAGGACTTGGTGTATTTTTTTACCAGCAAAGTTATCTCAAAACAAGGATCCTTTGCAAAATATATTTGGTTGGGTAAACAGAGCTCCAAATTGGGTATATATATAATTCACCTTATCACTTGTCCAATGTGGGCTTGCGGAAATCATGTCGGCGAAGAAATTTAATCTCAAGGCCAGGATTCCTTGCAATATTATCTTCACCACAAAGTGTATTGTGTGATGTGGGATTAGACAAGTATACATTATGCACATCATTGGAATAAATACCAAATAAATTCAAATGTGTTCATAAAATATTCCATAAAAAATATAAAGCAAAGCATCCTGTTGATACAGCATCGATTGCGGTCCTATAAAGGATTAGATTAAAAATATTTTTTAATAAAAGGGAGGAAATTTGTTTACTTTACCCCACATGCAGTATTTTAACTGTCCTGCCTATATTGAATTTCCTTAATGTAGGTAGGCTGATAAACTATTTTTTGTAAAATTATTTTTACTAATTTGTAATAAATAATTTATCAGTTTGACAAAACTAAGGACTTGAACTAGTAAATTATAGTAACTTTGATCTATTTTTTCATTATAAGAGATCTAAGAATTAATTACTGTTTATTACAATTTTATCTACAAGTAAATTATGCCCTTTAAGTTTACTCAACATTCTATTTAATAACATTAGAAGAAATAAATGGATTTCTGTCTTTTTATTTTACTTAAAATTTTGTCTCATTACATCGTTAAATCTCTCACTTTCTATATATATTTTTTTTTAATCTTTACTTTCTTACATGAGAGCAAATAGACATTGTTTTTATATTTATTAATTAATCTTCTTTACCATAACGTAATAAATATAACTAGTTGTAGAATTAGAATATCGTATATATGTCGCAGTCATCTGGTTGAATCAGTCATTTGATTGTATCACTAGCGCGTTAATCAAATGACGACATTTAATTGAATGACTAAAGGACAACTCGTCAAGTTGTTGAATGTAACGTTCAACGTCTTGACTGAACGTCATTTAGCATGTCCTCCCGTGACCATGTTTGCTGTAAAGTATCCGAAACGTCGGGCATGTAAAAAACTTAATAAACCGCGATAGAATCCGTAAAAGTTGTTTCATTATAATTATAATATTACATTAATAAATGAAACTGATCCTGTGATTATAGATTTTTCGTTTTTTACCTAAACTTTTATTTCACAAGGCGACAAAGACTTAAGTTAACAACTTTCTGGAGTCACAGAGACTTAAAATACGATATAAAATCATAATATGGTGTGTCCTGTCATGTCCTCATTTTTGTTATGTAAAGTAAGTTACCCTTTACGTTGCGAACCACAAAAAAACATTACAAAGTCGGCTATGTCCCATTCAACGACAATGCTAAATGACGTTCAGTCAAGACGTTGAACGTTACATTCAATAACTTGACGAGTTGTCCTTTAGTCATTCAATTAAATGTCGTCATTTTATTAACGCGCTAGTGATACAATCAAATGACTGATTCAACCAGATGACTGCGACAAATACATAACAAGGACGTGTGTGGCATTTGATATGAACCATCTTGTGGTTTTTTACTTACATATTATCTTGTAGAGTAACGTGCATTTTAATTATTTAATTGAGTTGTAATATAGACTGGGATATTTATTTCGATTAGATTGGATTCACTAGATAGAAATACGAACTCTTTGATTTAATCAATTTATTGATTTATATTGGGTTACTAGTTTATCTGTAAAATGAAATACTTTAACTTAATAGTGTAAAGTGCTACGACAATTTGTAATGCTGGATTAAAAATATACTTGATGACTAGTGAGACTGATGAAGATGATGTTTTAAATCTCTTCTAAGGCCCCGTTCACACGAGCTCTTTATAAGCGTCGCGTGAAATCCCGCCGTTGACTTGAGATACGAGTTTGGCATACTCAATTCGATTAAAAATCCACCAGAGCTTGACAAAAAACCGCCGCGCTTTAAAAACGCCTTCGTGTGAACAGATATATGGGTAACCATTTGTCTGATTCAAACGTTTTTTAACACTCGGTAAAAAGCGTTCGTTAGAACGGGACCTAAAATATTGTTATATTTACCTAATTTGACTATGTGAAGTTTAATATTAAATAAAATTACATTTATGTGTGAAATGTACTTGATATTAACAACTGTGTATTTGTCGCAGGTGAACAAGTTCGCATTATGAGCTACAATAAAAGCGGTGAGTGGTGCGAGGCGCACACGTTAGCCGGCGGCGTGGGATGGGTCCCCAGTAATTACGTGACTCCCGTCAACTCCCTGGAGAAGCACTCCTGGTATCACGGACCCATTTCACGGAACGCCGCCGAGTACCTCCTCTCCTCGGGGATTAATGGCAGCTTCCTCGTAAGTATAACAATACACGAATAATGTCCTAATAAGTAGCGTGTTCGACTCGGAACAAAACGGAGGTAATACGATATTTATTTCCACCACGGCTTGCCGTATTTTACGTATTGATCCCAGTCTGAAATGCGAACTTATTACACGTCTCAACGTTTCCAACGTTTCGTGTTTATGCCATATTAGTTTGAAAGTTGTACAGAGAAACGTATTGGACGTGTTATTAATATGTCGAAGATGCATGAGTTTGTGTTTGAGTGGTACTTTTTAATCTAACATGTAAATGAATATTGCGTAAGGTTCCACTCACTAACTTGCTTAAACCATTAAAAGAATATTTGAATACAGACGAGTTGGATTCATCAAATCCGTCAACTCAAAATTGTTTTCTCTTTATGTGATAAGACATACCGATTGGTTAGTTAAATTAAACATTCAATAACTCTTGATTAAATAAACCGATTCCAATAAAATAACATACATGTTGTTAAGCAGAATCAAACACCATTATAATCGCATCTCTATATTAATAATTTTAAAACAGAAATGTTTTTTTTTTATCGTTATGCGTTTTTAAAAACAGACAAAGATTGTATAATTGAATTTCAATCAAAAACAACAAATGGTCCCGTGGCCTTTTCCCCCATATATATTTTATTCTGAATATCTTTAATACAACACGTGTCTAGGATTTTAGTATGTGTGTAAATTTGACATTATACATAATATATTTTGAGTATCTTATACTGTAGACATCTGCTTTGATTCGATTGGGTAATCCAAATGATAGCCTTTAAAACTATAAGTCACACCTGTTAAATGTATAAACGTATACTTGATGACAGATTAATACATGTAGAAGGTAGCATTCAGATTACCTTCGTCAGCCTCCGTCCGCCATCTTGTAAAACCTAATTGACGTAGACAGAATGATGGATGCAAAATGAAAGGGGCTTGATGAATAGATTTAAAAACTTGCGATTTGCTAGTCCGCTGTATCGGAAAATAGAGTATGCATTTTTTATAGCAGACGCGATAATTTGAGTAGTGTTTTTCTCAGATTATATATAACGTTGATTTTGAATTTAAAAAATAAAATTACATTTATGTAATTTTTTTTTACTTTTATAGACTTATAAATGTATATGACTGACTCATTGTTTTGGAAACAGCTAGACATAGCAATGTCCGATTCAAGTGGATACAATTAATAAACCGGTTCTAAAGTTTTATACTTTAATATACCTACACAAAATAAAAAGTATTTTGGTTTAAAATAAAACGTCAACATAGTTGAAACGTCCGTCCGCCGCAGTGATACTCGACTGTCGGAGAGGTTGCAACGAACAATATTATTTACGAATTTAATGTACTTGCTTTTAGTCGGATATTGTTTTATCCATTTTTCATAAATAATTATTTATGAGTTAATAGATATGATAATTGTCCAATGATAAATGTAGGTATGTAATCGATGCAGGGTTAATAGGTTTACAATCATAATATTAGTTCTTTCCCCCTTTGTTATATTTTTATAATACTTACTGTTTTTTTACTACAATATTTTAAGTCTTAATTGATACCACTTAAGACTTAAAATTATATGATATGTTTGAGTATGTATTAATACAAAGCAATTAATCGTTTCTGGTGCCTGATCTTTTCAGTATACGACATCAATTATCTAAACGACAGTTTTCCTAAATGTAGACTATTATTTATGTATGATGGTAGTTGCTGTTTCTTACATTAGCGGATGTGGTTAAGGCTGTAGCAGATGTACATCTACTGATCCCCATCGACACGGGCAAAGCTATATATTATGACCCCGAGTCATATAGATATATGACTTTTAAATAATTAATCGGGACAAAGGCATATAAGAGAGTCTGTTGATTGTAAATACAATCAACAGACTCTCTTATATGCCTTTGTCACATTTAATCTTAAAAGGCATTAGTTACAGTTGTTCTTTTTTTTTTAATTTTATGCATATTTTAAGTTAAAAAATATATTTTGTTTATAGAGTCAATACTAATTTAGAAATTCGGCTTCACGTATGTAACAAACTCCTTATTCAGCATCACTTCATATTAGTTTTCATTCACTTTACTATATTGCGCATTGAGTCTGAAACTGCCACAGTTCTTGGTAAAGTTTCTTTGATATAATATTTCGAAAAACTTTCATAAACCGTTGCGCATATTCCGTTTATGAAAGGTTTCAAAATTATATTTTACCAAGTAATGTTTTGACTTTTGATCCATTATATAGTATTGTAATGATAATTTAATGAAATATAAATGTTGTTTTATGGAATATTTTAAAGAATTTCATTTAAAGCTTTTCCATAATTTCTTTTAGGTACGCGAATCAGAGTCTAGTCCTGGCCAAAGAAGTATTTCACTGCGGTACGAGGGAAGGGTTTATCATTACCGCATTAACGAGGATGCCGACGGGAAGGTATTTTTATATCATTATTTATTTCATTAATTTTAAATATTTTAATGACATTTGATTCCGTATCTTCAACACTATTATAATCACGATGCTAATTTAGTATTTGGGTAAGGCTTCTCTGGTTACTTACAACTGTTGTAGGTAAATATTATCTATCTAGTCGGAGGGTAACCAAGATTAGGATTGGATTACAAGTAAACAATATTGTATGTTATATGTTTACCGTATAACCACTTGCCTTACAAACTTGTGTGTTAAAATGTTTTCTTACTAAATTAATTTGTACATGAAAATATGTGAGTGGGTAATTATTAAAGAATTAATCACGTGAATTTTTTTGAGTGATGACTACGGATTTTTATGCTATTATAATATTTATTTTTTTATAAACTAAAATCAGATTAGTTTATAAAAAAATATATGTGGGTACTGTTTTTATAAACTTATCTGATTTTTAAATTTTATACGCTAAAAACTAATGTTTTGAATGAATGAATGAAAAATATTTAAAACATGTAGTTTTAGATTCATTTGGTTCACGTTTTATGTATTATTTATGATATCCAGAATATATGGAGTTCAAATATAAGTTACTGAAACTGAGTCCCTTTAGCGTTTTTAAAATAATTGTGAGAAGATTGGAAATTGTTTAGTTTCTAGGCCACGTTCGCTTGAGCGCTTTTTGATCGAAGGTTCAGAAGCGTTTGAATGAGACAAAATATGGACACCCATGTATTTGTCCACATGAAAGCGTTTTCAGAGCGCAGCGCATTTTTGTTAATTTTTGTTAATTTTCGACGTTGAGTTTTAGTCGTTTAATCGAATTGAACATGCCGAACTCGCAACTCCAGCCAATGTCGGATTTTATCGTGACGCTTATAAAGCGCTCGAATGTACGGGGCCTTAGTTCTAAAAAAATCGTTGCGATTTAAAAACGCCATCGTGTGAACAGATACATATTTTAAGTATCATTCAAATGCTTTTTTTAACGCTCGGTAAAAAGTGCTCGTGCGTACGGGGCCTTAGTGTTTGCTGAGGGGCTTGTATGGCAAACATAACCGACAAAATGTAAATACTTTTAAAATGCGTTTTGATATTACTATGAAATTGTGAGCCCGCTAAATTCAATATCGATCGTTTATGCTGATAGCGGGATGTCAAAGGGTAGACAATCTTTTCCGTGGCGAGATCTTCCTATATTTATTTAGGTACTTTATTCAAGCATCCACTACTAAATTATTATTTGTAAGGTAAAAAACATTATAAATGTTTTGTTATGAACGATACATTTTGTTATTTACGTTCAACATATTATAAACTTTTTATGCAGTAGCTCTGTATTTTTTAATTTTGAAAACCATAAATTTTAATATAACGTAAATATATATATTATTTTTTGTATATAATGTTTAAACTGAATAAGGTGTCAAGGTCATGAAAAAACATGATTGTTTTATCATCTATTTCGCTATTCCAATGCAATTAGAAATACCAGCGAGGTTATTTTCCATAGTCGAGCACAATTCGGCCGTAAAGGTATAAAAAATATCTAAAGCCACCCAAGCAGAACATTGTCTCAGCTAATGTAGGTATGTAATTTATTAAAAATAACAAAATAATCTTTCCTTCTTGTCCACTGCTGAACATAGGCCTCCCTCAATGAACTCCAAGACGACCGATCCCTTGCTACTCGCATCCAACGCCAATATATCTTTACTTAGAAATATTTTATTCTGAAAGTAAATCTGTCACATTGCTGTTTAAAAATCAATGTAACTATTTACAACTATGACACATATAAAAATCTTAAAGTAACGCACAAAATGTTTACAAACGCAAGTAAACACTTACAACAGTCGCACAAGTCAACTTGGTCGCAGCACCATATCTTTACTTAGGTATATATATTTTTTCTGAATATTAAGAATATAAGTGCATCTAAAAAAGGTTTAGAGTAAGCGATAGTCAGTCTCATATTAAACGGTCTGCAGTTGTCACACAAAAGGCCACACGGAGCATTAACGTTTACAGGAAACCAAGCTTAGAACTTTTCCCTTTAACGTACATAATTTGTTCTAGTCACAGCGCGGTAAAAGTTTTAATTGAAATATTTCTGTGGACTCCGCTCGCCTTTTATTTCACACAATTAAATATAGTGTCAAATGCACCTGCGCTAACTGTTTACTAAAATGTGCTCAATTCACTTTAATTATCACCAGCTGCTTCTAAATTAATATAAATAATATTATTAATTGTATGAGAAAATAAATGATTCGGTACTTTATTCTTACATTATTCAAAAAGTTATAGATGGATGGCTTACACAAATAATTAATCGTTCCTTTTACTAAATATAGATCAATCAAGAAAATTTAATTGGTCTCGTTTTATATATTTAGAATTTGTGTCACGGGTACCACAAAATATATCGTACGTGAATTTCATACAATCTCAAAGTCGTACGCCCCGGTTTCTGAAAAGTTGGTCAAAGTGCATGTCAATCATCATGGTTGTTAATGGCGGTTAACATACGATTCTAGAGTCAAATTTTGACAGCTATTCATTGTAGTGGCTATGTCAATTGACATACTGATCAAGTTAAGTAATCTACCCATTACGAGATTTGACAGTTGATTTGTTAATTTTTGCGTTGATCAGCCTTTCGGAAACCAGACGCTAGAATCTGTTTAACCGTACGCGTGTACATCTCTTTTTATGATCAGCAAATTGCTTGCTGTTATCAGAACGATAGTCAAAAATATATTATGTATATTCATATATATATTTAGCTATGGTTCTGGTCGTTCATTTTATTGTAAAAAATGTGCTACAAATGGAATACGCTCGAACTAGAATATGCGCCGTAGAATCAATGTCGAAGGCATTAAGCTCTAGAGATTATAGGGGATAAGTGGCAGCAAGGAGGCTTAACTCGCAAAGAGCCGACGAAGGCTCTGAGCGAGTATGGACTAGAAGCTACAAATAGACAAACGTCTTTGAAACTTTTACATTGTGAATCATTTATGCAACAAACTATTATAAAGTATAAGTGTAGGAATATTTCTTAACGTATTTATATTTCGAATGTATTTCCCAGTGCGCTTCCAGAAATACTAAGACAGTAAGCTCCTCTTTAGTATTTTTCCACTTACGTTCCTTTTCAGAACTTGGAAAATGTAATTTTTAAAATCACTGACTCGAATATCATCGTCATCAGCAGAATCGACCTTGTCTCTTAGAAATTAGGCGTGAAATGTGTTACGGCATAGTTTCCCTATGCTCTGGTCCAATGCGTGGTGAATATTACACTATTAATATGTACCTTGCCTTTTAACAGCAAGGAAGCGAAGTCTTCATGTAAGGCACTCGAAGAATCAAAAAGTAAGACTCTTTATAAATGCGCTAGTCAGGTTTAAACCTAGTTCTCTCACTTCGTTACCGACCCCCCATTCTAGAACATCATCGCTTACCTTATGCCTTAAATATATGTTTTATATTAGCTAATTATACAAACTAGTAGATCTAACACCTGTTGGACAGTGGTAAGCGTCGCCTATTTGTTGGAACTAGGTCATCGATGTTCCGCCTAAGTAGACCGTTTAGTATCTGTGGTAGTCATTACACAGCCAGCGTTTTTCGGCAGATCACAGCAAAGCCGTTCAATTGCAGGAATAGGTAAGACCAGAGCCGTGGAGAGGGAGCTTGGCACAGCGCATCCACCAACCAGTTTAACATTTCTTCTTATTGTTGTAGGTCTATGTCACGTCGGAGTCAAAATTCGGCACCCTAGCTGAGCTGGTTCACCACCACTCGGTGCTGGGTGACGGATTGATAACCCAGCTCCTGTACCCGGCACCTAAGCGGAACAAACCCACTGTGTTCCCGCTCGCGCCGCCCGACGAGTGGGAGATCGATCGCACAGACATCGTGATGAAACACAAGCTCGGCGGCGGTCAATACGGCGACGTGTACGAGGCCGCCTGGAAACGATGTAACATGACGGTAAGTTCACTATCATTATAAACAAATGTTTGTATGGTAATATTTGACTTAAAATATTCTGCCAGTACAATGCTACGACATCACAACTACTAAATGGATTTTTATAAGACTTTAACCATAACATAGCTTAAACATCAGAATAACTCAGGCTATAATTTATCACCGTATCTCCCACGGGAATGGGAAGTACGCGGGTGAAATCGCGGGGCGCTGCTAGTAGTCTTGATATTTTAATAGCTCAATGAGAAAAGAACATTGACCGGCAACAAGATATTGTGTTAGTAAACCAGCCGCTTTATAAACGACTTCAAAGAAGGAGACGTTTCTCAATTCGACCGTAAATATGCTTTCTTTATATGAAAACATTATTACGAATGAAGTAATATTAAAGTAGTAGTAAAGTAATACTTGACCTAACCCAGAGGTAAGCTCACAAGAAGTCTGGTTAGTAGAAAACTTATACGAATATAAGTAATAAGAAAACATTATTGATAATTTCGGGTAGTCTAGGTGTCGATCGGCTAATTACTAGGAAAACGATCTCCGTGCAGTGGCCGGTTCGTATTGGATGCGAGTGGCAAGGGATCGGACGTCTTGGCGTTCATTGAGGGAGGCCTATGTTCAGAAGTCAACGGATAGAAACCAATGATTAATACTTACACCAGCCGTAAAATAACTTGCTATAACTGTAAAAAGTACCTGTATTTTTTAAAAAATAAAACGAAATATATATTTTTGTACATCTATGTATATCTTACGTGCGGGCTACTAATACTAATTAACACATAGGTATTCAATTTAATCTAACGACACACGCACAGAATCGACAGCATAAACTACTTAATTAATTAAATGCTATACTATGCTAATCGGCCTCTGAACTCTGTTATACATGCAAAATTAGCTTGGTCTATGTGTAACCTTTATGATAAAATTTGATGAAGAAGGGATATGGTCATATTTTTTGTATTTAAACCCTAAATAAATTAATATCACCATCATCATCATCATCATCTCAGCCCATAGCTGTCCACTGCTGGACGTAGGCCTCTCCCAAGGGTTGTCCAGCGCGACCGGTCCATTGCCACCTGCATCCAACGAGACCCAGCGGTTTTTACTAGGTCGTCGGTCCATTTGGTAGGTGGGCGTCCCACGCTGCGTTTGGTGGTACGTGGTCTCCACTCTAGGATCTTTTTGACCCAATACATTAATATATGTATTATGTACATATAATTAAAACGAATGATGAGTTAATATATTATATAATATTGGATACGTACGACAAGTACGTCTGTCCTCATGTGTCTGCCTCCATATAATAATGTAATTAGAATATTATTGAATCTAATACTCAATATACCATTTTTCATACTGCTATGTTTAGAAATGAGAAATTTTCCATATAAAGTCTCACACCACCTCCGCCCACTTTACCCCTTAAGTGAAGAATTTTATCCATTTCACCTTCACAGATTATTTTAATTTTGATTGAGAACTTAAACCTATTTTCAAGGTCCTAAGTACTTCACTATTTCTAAAAATCTTTTCTCTCTTTCAGGAAATTTATTAATATGTATTTACATTATACAGATATTTCATTATCTTCATCACGATGTAGGGCCATAATAAATTTTATGTAATTAATATGGGCCGGGCGGCCGTCCCGGGGTCTTCACACACGAGGGGCCCCCACAAAAAAGAATCCGGGTTTTTTTTTCTATTTGCCTACAGTATTTTGTGTAAACAGTGTTATATTATTTGTATCGATTTTTTATATGAACAAATATATTTCGATCTATATATTTGTTCACTCTAATTAGGCGGTCAGTAAAATATCAAAATCTCAAACATAAAAAAATCTAGGTTTCACATATAATTATTTGTTGAAAAAAACTCGACTACGGAAATTGTCTATTTTAGAAATATATTATAGAAAATAATTTTGGTCCAAGGGGCCTCCACTCCTTTGTTGCTCCGAGGCCTCCAGACCTCTAAATCCCACCCTGCCTGCACCATACAATAAAACCTGAAACAATCCTCACTCCCATACAACAGGTGACCGTTTCTAGTTCTAATAAATTCAGTATAGTTACATAAATTATCACATTGTTACATTTCAACAGATACTTATAAATGAAGGCTTTTAAATAATAATTACTCGTGCGAATAAAATGTCCCGGTGAATAATATATTAAAACAAAGCAACCGTGAACGTTTGTGACGGGCTTGTCATTGTGAATGACGGGACGCGTTTAATTTCAGCTTTCACATTCACTGAAAATATTAATTACTAGCTGGTGCTCGCAGCTTTATACACGCGGAGCTCCAATAAGTAGCATTATGTATTTCCTTGCTAGAAAGAGATTAAAAGCATTTACAAACAAATAAGCAGCATTTGTCCTCATTATTATTAATTGCAAAGCTGTGTCAATGTAACACATCTCTGTAAACTCTATTGGAAGACTTGACACATTCGGCCATTACATATAAATGAGCGTTTGATAATTTGGTGCGTTGTTTTTAAAAATTTTAATTGACTTAATTATGAATTGATGTTAATAATAAGAAACGTAATTCCCGTAGGAACAAATGAAACCAATGTTCTTATCCAAAGTCGAGCTTCAGACAAATCGATTAAGCTGTTTTACCGTGAAAGACTTACAGACACCTTTTTTTTCGAGCTTTCGCATTTATAATATTTGCAAAAAGAGTTTTGGGTTGAGATTACCTCCTTTTTGGTGTTGATGGTTACGAAGGTTAAATACTCTAGGCTAGTCAAATCCAATACGGTCGACGAGTCATTAGCGGATGAAGTTAAACTATTATTCGAAGGGCCGGCCCTCTCCTCCCCCTCTGACGGGGGTGGTGGGTCGTGTTCGGTACCCGTGCAATCGACCGATAGCAAAGTGCTATCGGTGTTTTCGCGGTTTTGATTAGTGTAGACTCGTATCGGATTCGAACCTAATCTTACCCGATCGATCCGGATCGATGTATTTACCGTGTGTAGGGGTCGACGTCGCTCACGACCCCGAGGCCCAAGCGGTGTGACTGAGTACCTAACCCCGGATGTTGTATTGTTATGTGTGTGTATTCCAGCTTGAATTTCGCGTCGCGCTTTTACGTCGCGCATTAATAGCTGAGATATTTCGTCAGCCGGATCGGTTGTAATAGCATATGTAATACCCATCTCAGGCCTCCGTTTTACAATACGGAGGTCTGAGATGGGTATTATCTATACATATTCATTGGCTTACACTGACTTGACGACAATCGTAAATAATGGTTTTGGTAATGGTTAATGGCAAATAAATGGTGTGAGCACAAGTTGTCATAATTATGAATCGCTCTTCAACTCAAAATTAAATATAGTTGCTGTGGCGGGTCCGCGTTGGATGCGAGTAGCAAGGGTTCGGTCGTATTGGCGTTCATTGAGGGATACCTATGTTCAGGAGTGGACGGATAAAGGCTGATGATGATGATGATAATATAATGGAATATTAAATTGCTGAGCCTGTTCGTAGTGTAGCCGTAGCGCTTGAACAATATTAATAAAGTAAAATGGTGTAACTGACAGTGACAACTGATATACAGTACTTGAGAATAATATTACATACCATCTCTTTCACATAAAATGAAATGATATTGAATATTATGGTTATTTTATATTTTTATCAAACCTTAATGCGATCTTACATATTCTATGAAACGGAGAATCATTTGCATTTGCATCGAAAGTCTATCTTTGTGCGCAGGCGAATGTTCCAATTTATTTCCAAATCGGATTTAGATCCGGTCATCTGTTAAAAGTTTTATATAGATTTTTAAAATTTCCGATTTGAGAACATATTCGCTCGCTCGCAGCAAAGTAGACTAGAAAACCGTGAAAATAAAAGGCTTGATACTGTCAAGTCCCACGTAAAGTTATTAATAAGTAATTCTAGTAGTAACATCTATCGATAAAGATATTTTACATCTGGCGAGTGTTCCGTAACATTCAACTTTTTTAATATGCAACTATTATAACATGGAATCAAACGCTTACTGTCGCTGAACTTAAAAACGATCGAACGACGCTTTATTTTTATTTTTTGTATTCTGTCTTGTAAAGTAAAAAAAAAGTAAAGTATCAACCCCGATATACGTCCCACTACTGGACACGGGTCTCCTCCTCGAAATTAGGCGAGGAGGGTAATGGGCCATAGTTCACCGATGCGCTGGCCCAATGCGTGTTGGTGAACTTCACATACCTTTTTCCTCACGATGTTTTCCTACGCCGATGAACCAACGACGGTCTGCATTTAGAAATTTAGAAAAATCCATTTTAGGCCACACACGGACTGTTAAGGATCGAACCCGGAACCTCTCGCATAAGAGGCCGAGTCCACCCACTACTGGACCATCGTCGCTGGCTTCTGTCTTAAGTTTTAAATGTTTATTCATTATGAATTTTAATGTCAATATAGATGATTCACACATTGTGCAGGATTTCCTGTAAGAGCATAATTATTATTTCTTTTTCGATTACATGATAATCATCAATCGAATAGGCCTTTATTCGTCGCCGTGTCTACAACTTTTATATCCCAAATTATGTTTATGCAGGTAGCGGTAAAGACACTCAAAGACGACACAATGGCGTTGAAAGACTTCCTCGAAGAAGCCGCCATCATGAAGGAGATGCGTCATCCGAATCTCGTGCAGCTGTTGGGCGTGTGCACCAGGGAGCCGCCATTCTACATCATCACTGAGTTCATGAGTCGAGGAAACCTGCTCGACTACCTGCGCACCGGCAACCGTGACAACATAGACGCGGTGGTACTAATGTACATGGCGACTCAGATCGCGTCCGGAATGAGCTATCTGGAGAGCCGATCGTTTATACACAGGTAATTTTCTATTAGTTATTTTTGGAGAATGTGCTAGCAAATTTTTTGACTTGTGACATGAATTCGGTCATTTACATAAAATGTCTTACTTGATAGCATAGGATACGGTATATAAAACGACCTTCACCGAGATGCTTATTTGATGAAACATATTTTATATTCAATTTAATATGTCAATAAACATTTTGCATATGGGTTGCCTAAAAAATTTAAATCCAGGATATGATTAATTAATAATTAAAAAAAAAATTAAACTTTTTCCGGTTTGATTATTTGACTAACTCTATACCAATCGAAAGTATGAAGCCCATAGAATGTGCTGACATTAGGTTGCCTATTATTTTGTGGTCACAACTCTCGCGTTGCCACGTGTAAACAGGTAAATCGATACTAGAGCTTTTTGCACCGGTCTGATTATTGAATTGAAATTAAATGATATTAAAGATCATTATGAATACGGTGGTAAAGGGTTGTCTGCGTAAAATCAGTTCCGAATTCCGGTTGACGAATTTTGAAAACCATATCCTGGACTGAATTTTTTTAGGCAACCCATATGCAACATGTTTATTGACATATTAAATTGAATATAAAACAAGTTTCATCAAATAAGCATCCCGGTGATGGTCGTCTTATATGGCGTATAATACTAATTGACTGGCCTGTTGGTCTAGTGATTAGCGACCCTGACTGCTAAATCAGAAGGTCGTGGGTTCGACTGGGGGCGTAATTTATCTATAATATGTATATATTGAGAAATATAAGTAATATATCAGTTCCCTGGTTACCATAAGAACAGGCTTTGCCGAGTTTGGGATCTGACTTTCCCGGTCTTTAATAGGCAGGATAAGACAGTATTTATTAAGGATATGTGCTTGATTATATACAACACAATAATATACCAAATATTAAATGCTCGATAAATAAATAAGATGTAATTTTATTTGTACACGAATAAAGTGTTCGGCAAACAATATAACCTTTTGCTTTACAGAACCTTTTGTTTCTTTGAATTTATTTTATGTAGCATCAACGAAACCAACAAAATAAGCTCTCTCAAATATATTAAATAATTGTACCAAATTTAAATACTTTGTTGAATTTGAAAATTCTGTTGTTTTTACAGCTTTGTGCGTTCGGGCTTTCATTTATTCATTTCATATATTAAAACACAAATAAATACTTCTTTGTATTGTTCAAGATGAAAATTCATAAATAAAGTAACAATATTTGTCTATACTAATATTATAAAGATTTGATTGTTTGTTTGTATTGATTAGGCTCCGAAACTATTTGACCGATTAAAAAATTCTTTCACTGTTGGGAAGCTACACTATCCCCGGTGAACATAGGGTATATTAAATTTTCAAAGTTAGGGACCCGTTTTAAAGCAACAGCTAGTCTTAAATAAGTATTATATTTACTTATATTAATATTGAATTGAAACTTATTGTAGCTAATATACTTTTCAATAAGACGACTGCAGAAGTCTCTGTTACTGAGAAATATAAGTATTTTTTTACATGTATTTTTCGTTACATTTCAGCCTATTTTTTACCAGATTTGTTTTTGAGAACACATGTTACAATGCTCATTTTATAGCGACGATTTTGAGAAGGTGGTCCGTGCTAGTGTGACATTGCTCGTATGCACTTTTTTGGTCAAGAAAAAAGCCCTTTTTTGCGCATTAAAACATAGCATATCGATCCCGACCCTCTATTAATTTATTACTTATAAGTATCAATACCGCAAAAAACCAAGGCGCACCATCACACTAGCTGAATGCTGATAAACATAAAAAAACTGTCTTTCAGTCTGTTTAAAACTTTAATTTTCTATTGTCTCAGGGACCTAGCTGCCCGCAACTGCCTTGTAGGCGAGAATCATCTCGTCAAAGTAGCGGACTTCGGTCTGGCTCGGCTCATGCGCGACGACACGTACACCGCCCACGCGGGAGCCAAGTTCCCCATCAAATGGACCGCACCCGAGGGCTTGGCCTATAACACGTTCAGCACCAAGTCGGATGTGTGGGCCTTTGGAATCCTGCTGTGGGAGATCGCTACGTACGGCCTGTCGCCGTATCCTGGTGTGGACTTGGCTGACGTCTACCACAGACTTGAGAAGGTAATAGAAGGTTTTTACTTTTAAATAAAATTGATTAGTAGTACATATTATTATGTACTATCACATAATAGAGAAGCTGTTATTTTCTTAAGTAAGTATATCATTACATAAATACATGAGTAAATATTCAAAAAGTTCTCTCTTACAAAGTTTATACAGATCATAAAAAAATACAAATAGTTCAGTAGTCAACACAAAGGTTATTTTTTAACTTTCATTTTTTTATTCTTTCAAAGCGTGAATGTGTAATTATATCCAACTATTTATCATAATTTTAGTGGCTGTAGAATGCGTATGAATACTAAACTAAAGCAAAATAATGATAAGTAGTCCATTTATTTTTTCAATCAACGCAATTAATTATCATAATAGTCTTATTTTTAAAAAGCTAATAACTATATTTAATAAAAAAAAAAAAAAAAAATTATGTATAATAATTATAATTTATTAAACAATAGTTATCGAAATATAAAACAAAAGGAAGACGGTTCTTGTAAACAAACGCTATTTTAGCTCAACATGCTCCGAGTTTCAAAACAACTAGCCCAAGTGCAATGTGTGTGAAAATCACCTACATTGTTTGTTAAACACATTATGTAATTGCGTACTTTACAACGATATGGAACCAAAACATAAGATAACATTTTCGATGTAATAACAACCATTTTTATATCGCCATTTAACCATCTACTGCTCGGTGTAGACCTCTTTCAGTGAACGCCAAATGGTCGTTTCTGAGGCCTTCTGTCTTCCCGAACGTACAACTTTTATATTGTACACGTTAACGTTACGTGCACGTACTTTAAATTTTGTTAATAAATATTTTATGCATTGATATTTATAATCTAATATTCAACTAAAACGCTTTAACAGTCACCTATGATAATACTCTCGTAGGCTCAAAGGCTTAACATTATAAGCTTTTTGACGTGCGCTTAGTTCTCTTAACAATGCGCAGCGTCAGAACATAGATGTTTTCTACATAGTGTACACTGTGGTCGGCTTACGGCTATCCGGGAGAATATCTCTGATGAGGACAGTTCCTTACTTAGCTTGCTGCACATTGAATATGATACGGTCTTCTTTGAGAAATCTTTGGTAGGTACACACGTCCTTGCGCGAACAGGGCCGATCTCCTGACCCGTTTCCACTGAAAATTGATAACGTAAAATAAATATGTCCATTATAAATAGGCGTTTAGGTAGTAAATGGTACTGAGTAGTGTTGGTCGGCCATTTAGGAGGTGGGAAGACGATCTCCGTGCAGTGGCCGGTCCGTGTTGGACGCGAGTAACAAGGGTTCCGTCGTCTTGGCGTTCATTGAAGGAGGTCTATGTTCAGCAGTAGACGGATAAAGGCTGATGATGATGATGATGATGAAATAGTAAATATTCCTATGTACTTCCATATAGAAGGTACAGTAGAATCATCAATGCAGTTTTTTAGTCAGGCTATACAAGTATTAAGACATAAAATATCTTTCATCCTATTCAAGAATTGTAATTGGCCAAGTAATAAAACAAAACTATGCAAAGAACGCTTCTATCTATGCGCTCCTGGTGTCAATAGTCGGGTTTTATATAGTTTTGACAGACGCACAGTGGCGGATTTCATTTAAATATAGTCTATGAATTGGTTTTAATTACCCTATGCGTTCGTGGGTGATGAACGCCAAGACGACCGATCCCTTGCTACTCGCATCTTTCATTAGATCCATATAATAGAAAGCTACATACCCAACTTAGCAGATTCGGATGTGATAACGATGCATAGGAACTCCATTCCAGGAATGTAGCAGTCGATGTTTGGTACCTGAAGACATACAATATTTTACATAAATACATAATATTAATATTCAAATGTTACTTAATATTTAAATACTCGTTCACAAAATAATTTCTATCTACTTTGAGGATGTTTCGTCGTAATACTTTGAAGAGATATTAATACTCAACTTATTCCGCCGAGGAAGTGAAACTCACTTCAAGTTTATAAAGAGAAGAGGTGCAGAAAGCTAATAATTTAATGAAATGTATATTTGAGAGAGCTTATTCATTTTCTATGTATCTCATTTCATCTATGTATGTTACCTAATATTCTTATTAGCTATCATCATCATCATCAGCCTTTTTTTGAATAAATTTTCAAACTTAATAATCATGCTTTGATTTATGGTTGGAGCTACATTATATATATTAAAAAGAGATTTTATAACAGAATCTTAATGCAGAAATGTCGAATTCCGACAACCACGACTGCTAGAATTTGCAATATAAATATAACTTGAGGTGCTCAAAGCGAATCTGTAACTCGATTTCAAGCGTTTCCATCGCTTGGGGCAAAATTAAACAGGATGGAGTAACTAACTCGACTGAGCTTAACACTAAGGACTGTTTGATAGGAAGTTAGTTACTAAGATTTAGATCAATAAGATCTTATGTCTAGTCATCTAAATCGAACATCGCTTCCTGCAACGTGTATTTACATGTAGAACTTTGTTATTGCTTATGTAAATACCGAATGTATTTCAGATTTGTATTTGATTGATCTATTTGTATTTCAAAACGATTACCTATACCACGTATCACATAAACCAATATTATACCTATTTCGGTGTAGCATGGTGCGGGTGACAGTTCCAGTAACGTTACGTTTTACTCTTGCAAGCTGTCGCAATTAAAAAAATATAATTAAGTATTTATTAATACCTCATTCGTAAAATAGTAGATCGCCAATTACTGTGGTAAATTAAATCAAACCCAACCAGAATGTAAAACTCCAAATAAAATCAAATGAAAAGAAAAATTAAGCAAAGTCCTATGCGTATAACGTAAAACCATAGACGTGCTTAGTGATGGGACGTACTATACTAGGATGGAAAGTCGATGTTCTTTATAATAAAAAATGTATATTGGGCGTAGTTCAATTATTATTGTAAAAAGTCTATCATTATATTAATGAAACAACAGAATATATCATTATCGTTAAAAAAGTCGTCACGAAAAAAATATAAACTTGATTTTGGTTATTTAATACAAGTTCAAAGCTACTATTATGTAGCCCCTAAATATATACATTGAAAAGTTTATACACCTAGATACACTGCACAACAGAATACTCACACTAACACACACTACTATTAATAAGAACTATACTTACGCTGCGAGTATCGTTAGCGATAAAAATAAATAGCAAAACGTCACATCTCTAATCATGTATGTCAACGTCATATTGGCATGTGTCAGCCGCACCAAGCTACACCGCACTGAATATAGTGTTTGTGAGCTTAGGTGTCGAAGGTAATCTTTGAAACTGTGCATTCAATAAAACAGTATTTTACCACTATAATGCCAATTTTCAACAGCTCGGATATGGCTGTGAATCAAAGTAAATTTAGAGGAAGCTGCGGGCAACAGCTATTTAGCTTTTTATTAATTTTTCTAACATCCGAGCATCCTTACAAAATGTTGTTAGGTAAACTACTAGTAATATATTTATCGTATTGCTACATTTAAAATAAATATCTGTTAATACTTTTCACATTTTTTAAGGTTTCGTGTAGCCAAAGGAATAAAAGCAATAATTATAATTCATATGATCACTTTCTGGTCCGTTCATCTGTCTTTCCGTGGGTCATAACGATTTTCTCAGGAAAGGATGGATTTTGCAAGTTTTAATTTATAACAGATACTGAGGTGTATAATCAGTATCAGGTGTATAAAAATTAAGGTCCTAAGTCAACACGATAAAAAGATATGGGCACGTTTAAATTATTGCTAAAACTTGTAAGTAGTTCCCGTTCCCGACATAGAATCACGAAATTTTTAAAAAAAGCAAGGTCTTACTGTACAAAAAGTAGTCAGTTAAAATAGTCCTCCGAGTTGCATGGGCACTCATATTTTTACCAAGTCTTATGTCTAGTTAGAATCTAATCTAATATAATGTTGTATATATCTATAATGGTACGGAACTCTTCGTGCAAAAGCACGACACTTGCCCGGTGTTCGGCTTGCTCCATCTATCTTTATTTATAAATCTGTGACCAAAGTAACTTACTGTTATGTTTGCGTAGTCTGGATGTTCGGGATCCCAGCAACCAGGATGATCGAAAGATAAGCAGTTGTAGCATTGTATGCCTTTTGCAGATGGAGAAATGAATTTCTTCGGCTTAACCTTTTTATGTTTACCTGAAATATAATAATAGATCATAATATTGAAACTTCAATTAACTTAATAAACTTTTTTTAGATATAAATAATATAAATTACGCGTCAGTTCATATTTAGCTTTTAGTTGATATGTCTGAAGCAAATTAAACATAAAACTCACTTTTGATTTACATAGCACTAGAAAAACATGAGAACTACTTAGATAAAAAAAAACTTATTTTATTTCTCATACGTTTTCAACTGTAAAGCTAACATTTATTTCGAGCATCCCTTTAATATTAGCTTACATATTTTATAAAGCTATTTCAAGTTGGACTGCATTTCTAGGACTGGATGTCTAGACTGCCATTTCACGATACATCGTTTACATGCAGTGGAACTTGCATTATTATATTGAAGATAGATCGAAAATATCATACCAGGTTAAATTAAATTTTAGCTTGCGAGTTGTATTTCGAATATTTTAAATATTTAATTTTTGTAATGTTTTTTGTACGTTTATTTTATTGATAATCGTTTTTGAAAACACTGCCGTTAGTTTATGATACATTTACTTATGATCTAATCTTACCGTTCACGCCAATGCAGATCAGTAAAAAGCAGATTACAACAGTATTCCGTATCGCCAACAGCATGTTTAACGATCACTAAATACCTATTCAAAAACTGAAGTAGAACTAAAGGAATCTCTCAGCGATCCACGTTTATAATGGAATAACGAACAATGATGTGTGTTTTGATTGTAACGTCACTTTAGTGTATACATGCTGGTGGAAATTAAAGCGGCTATTTTTGTCGAAATACATAATCGTAAAAAAATATCCTCAGAAAGAGAAACCAAAAGCTCTGGTTAAAAAAAAGTAAATATGAATAACCACTATATTTATATATTATGTATATTTTGTATTTATTACGAATAATGTAATATAAGTATAACGAGTTATTTATTGAAGTACTTATTTTAATCGGAATACATAACTAATTGAAATCACTGTCGAAGTTATATGAATACTTTTATGTTACAGAATAATTAGTAATCTTAAGTGTTGAAATTATATATTTTTTTATTTCACTATGCAGAATATATTGTACTTCCTGAATAAAACTAACAGAACTAATCTTTACAATATGCGAGCATGACAGTGCTGTTGTGTGTAATAATCAATTTTAGGTAAAAATTCAACTCTGTCTGGTTTGTGTTGACTAAATTCTAATTTGCCGATGGACTCACTTGAAATATTTATACAGTACCTACTAGAGGACCTTATAGACGTTGTCTTGTACAAAACATTTAGTAGTCCGAACTGTGAATCTAAACTACTATAAAAAAATAGGTATTTATAACACATCATAATTTTCTAGGAAATCAGTCCATCTGGATGGGCGCACAGATCGATTAAATATATAAATATTGCAATTCAGTAAATACAAATTTTTATCTCTTCTGGCGGAAACGATAGCCTCAGCAAATCTAGCTAATAGTTGTTAAAAGAAATTCAAGTTCAATTTAATTATTATAAACAGCATGTATAGTCAATTAATTGTCTGTAAAAGAGAATGTTTTTGTTTATTAATATCGACAAATTTTCCAGATGATACACTGTCTTATTATTTATACAAATAGTTTGTGAATTTGTGAGTTTGTAGTGGGTAATCTCTGGTTCTACTGAACTGATATATAAAATAAGAAGGCCGTTTTTTGTGAGTGACATGAGCTTATAATTTATATCCGTACTCCAACTGAAATGTGAACACCACACGCGGGAATGAGCGGGACGCGGCTAGCATTGAATAAAAATTTAAAAAAAACTTTTCGTACAAGCCTACAGTTTAGTACAAGTATGAAATTATTTTTGGAATTTTTATCATCGTTTTTTGATGATATCATGCATATTTTTTAAAACTTATGCAACACTTTTCACGTTTCTCCATTTTGCTTGATTGGTTTTAAATTTTGGTTTGAAGTTCAGTTCATGAAACAGAGGAGTCAAGAGAAACTCATACAAATGTAGATATTTTAAGTACCTTAGTATAAAGTATTATATTGTGTACACGATATTTTATATTCCATCGGTATTACACAGTTTAGTTGACAAAGCAATAAACTGGTTCTATAAAACAATAAAAAAAACCCCTGTTTTTTTTTAGTTGGAACTATCAAAATGAACTGTTTTTCGACGTGAAATGAACAGTTTTTATTCATGTTCGTTTACAGTTCTGAAAGCGCTTAAAACTTTTTGGCGCTTTATCGACAAAACAACAATGCATGTATTTTGACAATTCGTATAAACGCGAACGTTTTAATAGCATTTTATTTTTCAATTCTTTATTCATTTTAAATATTAACGTTATTATTTACAAGTGTATACATAAAACAGTGATTACTAATATCTAATACATAGTACTCGTATCTTATAAAGAAAAAAAATATTGATCAATATAATTATAGATAGCTTTAGTTAGTGTTAGTTATTTATATATAGTAATCATGCTTTTATTTCTTTAATTAATTTTATGGTTTGCAAACGTTTATTATTTTTTCCCAGCTGGTAAAATTCCAAATTTTCTATCCAATTTTTTAAATGAATTTTAATTATTAAAAATAATATACTAATGTACATACGAGACTTTACCATGAATATTATATATTTATGAATATCGAACAATCACACGACGTCATTTGAGTACCAGGAACGGGACGTAATTAAAATATCGTTCTGTGTTCATATGAATGTCATAAAGCGTAAAGCAGCAGCACTACGCACTAAACCGCTATAACTTTGTTGTATTCATCTTCTTGTACATCACAATTTTACCTATCATAATAACTATGTGTTAGTAGTAAAAATGACTATATGTTAGTGATTTCGAGGAGGAGATCCGAGGCACAGGCGCAACGCGCGTTGGTGAACTTCACACACCTTTAAAAACTTTTATCCTCATCAGGCATGCAGATTTCCTTACGATGTTTTCCTTCACCGGTGAGCGAGCCATGGTCTCGTATTCAGGGTGCACTTAGGTGCACGAAAGTTGGAGGTGCGGTCAGGAACGAACCCGGACTCTCTCGCTTAAGAGGCCGAGCCATTAGGTACCCACTAGACCATCGTGGCTCTATTAAAGTACTATATTTTATCGTGCAGGGGTACCGTATGGAGTGCCCCCCCGGCTGTCCTGCCGCGGTGTACGAGCTGATGCGCGGCTGCTGGCAGTGGAACGCCGCCGACCGCCCCACCTTCCGCGAGATACACGACGCCCTCGAACACATGTTCCAGGACAATTCCATCACTGAAGGTATGTGAGATAAATTGGTAGCTTGCTACGGACTCGAGATTCGAACATTATAACGCTGTCTAAAATCTGTATTTTATTTTGTTTATATAGACATTATTCAATAACCTAAACAAATCGTTGATAAATAGAAATGAGAATTGTGGTCTGTAAACTCGGTTTACGGATGGTAGTTTGACGTGTACGTCAAACATTACATGCAGCACGAACCGAACTTAGCCGATCGTTCAAGCCGATCATGCCTCTCTCTCGTTCGTTTCACGCTCTCGCTAGCGGAACGCTACATGACGTCATCCTTTTTGTGCATGCTGCCCATACGGAACATATGCGGAAACTAGACTGTTTTGTTTTTGCTCATAAAAGGATTTTTGGTTACGTCTTAGGATAGCCTAAAAACTATTTTTTTAAGATACGTTTATCGATTTTCAGAAATTTATTAAGTCATTGAAATACATAAACATCTATGTCCATAAGATTTAAACGTAAACAAGGTTGCGCAGTTGCTCACTTCGATAATACTTTGTAATACGCTGATCTAAACTCTACGATTAATGTTCGTTCATATGCGTACTACTTATGCGATTGTTTTCGAGTGCTAAATCGACTATGATTGATAATAATGTGTTACTATAGCATCGATTGTGTATTACAGAAGTGGAGAAACAGCTCCTGGAGGGCGTTTGCTCGGGAACCCCACAGATGTCATTGAAGAAGTCGAACATAGCGAGCGCATCCACCAGCGCTGGCGACCGCGGCGTGCAAATGCGACGCCCGACCAACCGCCGCGGCAAACAGGCGCCCACACCGCCTAAACGCACTAGGTGAGCCCTCTTACATGATCAACATTGAAGTAAAACAGACTGTCGGACCTTGGAAGTATATTCAAATGGTACGAAAACAGTGGCGCATCATTACACCACCACTCTCAGCTCTTTTGTATGTGCGTGTACATTATAATAGTATATTTCGTTACTAGTGCGGAAAGCCTGTCATTGCAACGAGTTCCGACAAATCCGGTTGACACTCGAACAAGTTGCAAGGACGGTTCCGCACGTGTAATGAACGACTATTTTTAATACAGTTGCGAAAAAATGAAGCAATTTAATAAAATAATAAAAACACAAAATGGCGCCGAACGTAAAAGAATATAAGCAGATATTTTTTTTCTTCACCCATTCTGGGTAGGCAAAGGGAACTATGCCCATACAGCCAAGTCTTCAGTGGAATTGTTTTATTGATAAGAAAAAATTAAATTTAATGAGAAAAAATTAAATGAAACCTAGCCGAACACATTGAATTAAATCATTAAATCTGATATTGAAACAAATTAGTAGCTTCAATCATATTTATTTGTGGTTATTCAGTAGTGAATCGGAGTGTATTCAAACATTTATATTAAATTGATGACATTATTTGCAGCCTTTTGTCATCGTGCAGTTCATTTCGCGAATCACAATACGCCACTGAGGATCACGCCGGCCATGACGACGGGCTCGCGTCCTTAAATGGTAAGATTTATAGATTTATTTTGATCCTTTTTGATTGCCGTATTAAAGTACAATAAACTTAACAAATTTTGTAGGTTTCTTCATTATACCTAGGCAATAAAAAAACTTCAAGGTAAAGGAAAATATACCCTTATTTATTTTTATTGACTTACTATTATAACTACTATTATTTTTAATCAATTAAAAAGGTAAAATAAAAAAAAAACATACAAACTCAATATTATAAAAGCATGAGTTTTTAAAAACAAAACATAAAATTTTGTTATATATACGTTATGTTTTGTTAATATCAAACAAGGATTTCTAGTTTATATTACAGGTAATAATAATACCCCAACATATTTTGTTTATACGCAAATGGAAGCTTTATATTATTTTTAACATTTCGATGACAAATATTCTCTAATAAAATGAAGTTAGGTGCAGTAAAGAGAAATAAGCGACTACACGTACAGTAAATATTTTATCGCTTATCAATATCTGAGGAAAAACTGTCTTTCTAAATTTAACAACGATAAAAAAATAAACGAAATACATTTTATAACGATAATGATTAAAAGAAAATCAACACCTGCTTATGTCGTTATTTACAGGCATCGATTTATCTCAAGCTTAGATTTGGGATCTTAATGCATTCGATTCTTCATTCTCCTACATTATCACTGACTTTGTGTAGAATTTATAGTACAATGTAACCGTATCATTACATTAGATGTTGATTAATCACAAACAACATCCAGGCATGATCCAAATGCACATAATCATTGTCACTGGAATATGATTATAGCACTTTTAATACGAAATAAGACAATTGGTATCTATGATTTAGAAAATACTTTAAAATGAAATAAATTTAAATTTAGTTGTCATAAGTACATAAGAAATAAGAATAATTAAGATAGGTTTTCGGTAATAGATGTTTCATTGTTTCTTATGAGTTTTTGAATTGACGCTTCGCTATTGGCCTGTATATGTTTCGCAAATTGTATTATTTTGCATTGACGGAAATATTTATATATTATGATTTACTTTTTGATAACTATCGAGCGACTTACAGACTTCATTGAAATGCTATTATCATAAGTTTTGTTAATTATATGCATCGTTTTAAACTAGACTTTTCTGTCTGTTTGTCCGCTCGCTCAGGTGTATAGCAATAGGTTCAAAGATTTTGTAAGTATACGTGACACATCGGGTAGATATAAATCTGCCTTGATTATAAATTATTATAATTTATTTTATTGTATCTTCAACATTAGATACTTGAATAAAAGTTTTTTTCCTAAATCGGAATTGTGTATAACTTAAATTAGATACATAATAAGACGCTTCCGTCGAATAATAATCGATTAGTATGCGAATTTAGATACATATAGTTTTTCCCTAACGCGTCTTGTATTTTGCATTTTGAATTGAATTGAATTTTGTTAAAATACACGTGGTAAAACAGTTATATAAAATTATTATTTTCGAGTATCTAAATTCGCATTCCTCGCTTGGACGGAGTCGTATAGTCTAAAATACGTATACTAGTTTTACTTTAGTACGCACAAGATTTTGGAATCATATCAAACAAGATTATTGTCCAGCAATAAATATTTATTCTACAATATAATTACAGTAACATATTTTGCTGTTTTGTCAGTCGTATAAGTTTACCGAGTATGTGATAAAAATTATGCTCTATATACAGCTACTGCTTGAAAACGTACTCTAATATTTTCAATACATAATATATTTATTGTTGGACTTTATAGGACAGAAAAATTCTAAGATCTTATGCAATTTCGGGTTTGCTTCGCCACCTTAGCGGGCGCTTGTTTAATTTTCTGGTTTTGTGCATCTTGCATAATATTATGTTATTAGTGTGTGATCAACTTTGTCATAATTTTTCTGATGGATTTTTTTTAAATTTGCTGTTTTTCAAGTTTAAGTTTTCAACTTTTTTATGTTACAAATTATGTACAAGATATTTTTATTATCGTTCTTAATATACTAATAGTGTACTTTCATTGTTGAAATTTTTCGTAAATTTATTTCTGTATTATGTTTGAAGTTACTAAGCGTCTAATTAGTGCAAATGAATACTATCTTTCCTTCTATCACCTGACTATTAACTTTCTCTTACTTGAAAATGATTTAAAATTGAACAACAAAAAGTATTATTTTTTCTAACTATCCTTTCACTGATGATATTAAGTATTTTAAGCTTTTCACAATATATTTAAAATGAATGTGACTTATAAAGATTTTTAACTCTTCATCACCTTAATATCTTTAGATGGGTTTGTTGTAGTGATTCAATTGTATGTTTTTTATTAGTTACACCTAGTGTAGTGACTTTATATGCTTAGAGAATTTCATTAAGAAACATTACATATTTTTCATTATTAATAAACTCAAACATTTGTAGTCTTTTTTCGTTTTGTACGATCAAAACATCGATATAGTACTTAGAAAATTTTATAACTATAAAACTACCTTTTTAAGTTAACTGTTCATATCTTAGATACGAATTTTTAATTTAAAATAAAAAGAAAACTTAATATCTATACGGTTGGTAAATCAAACTTACACCTGGTATCTCTATAAAATTATCGTTCTTCGTCTATCACATCCTATTAATTATAAGCGATGTTTAAAAGGGGGAGGTCGAGTGGCAGGGGGTCGGGAGGCGTCTTCGGAGGGGTCACTGGCTGAAGCGACCCCAGACACAGACGAGTCTGGCGCTGGTGCTATTGGCCTGGCGGAACACCGACACAGACCTAAGCGTAGACACCACGGCCATGCGCCACACCAACACGGCGCTGGACATGACCTGCTTCCAAAGGTATGATGGTATTTATTTTCACACGATGAAATTATTTAGATTCAAAGTCACGGCTGAATCCGGACAACACAGGACCGACCAGCTTGTAAATCCTGAGCTACCCCAAGCTCTCCCAGCTTATGTCGAGCAGTGGACGTCTGAAACGCCGACTAATTAATTTAAATTGAATTTTATTATTATTATTATTAGTAATTTAAATTAAATGTGATTTATGTGAATAAATCACATTCAATTTAAATTGACTCCTATCATCCTGATAGATTGTAATAAAACTAGGTGTATGTATAATATGAAGTCTTTTTTTTCCAAAGGTCAGAAGTTATGTTGTATGAATTTTTCGTGTTGCATCTCATGTGGTTATTCAAAATCCTTTGATATTTCAGCAAGGGGTACAAGTTGCTGCTTTAGAAGTGCAGAACGTGAAACGTGCTATTAATCGATACGGTACACTACCTAAGGGTGCTCGTATAGGCGCATTCCTAGAATCGCTCAGACAGAGTGACGGTGCGGCCAGCGGAACGACCTGTTCTAACATACAACGTGAACCCCGCCCTGAAGAAGCACGGTCATTGTCACCGAGAACAGCCAGAGCTCAGCCTCATATGATTCGATCGAATTCATCAGGCGGAGTGACTGCCCCGACTCCAGCCTCCCCAAGAGCAACAAGAGCCGCTCCACCTTTGCGATCATTTGCCAATAGTCCGGCGAAACCTCGACCGAGACTTGCCGAGCTAGAATTTCCACCACCTCCCCCAGATCTTCCTCCCCCGCCGGAAGACTCCGCACAACCTCCACCACCGCCTCCGCCGCCAGATTGTTGTCGAGATGCCGGCACTGACACACAGGATAGAATTGATGAAAGCCCTATTGCGCTGCACGAGTATACAGACATGGAAGAAAAACCGGCTAAACAAATAATGAAAGAAATGCTGGAATTAAAATTGGTTGCAGAGATTAAAGAAAGGGCTGATAAAAAGAAACAAAAGGTTAAAGACTCGCCACCGCATGAGGTGATTGAAAAACATACTTCGTTTGGTGATCCAGTAACACGATTGGTGTCAGAATTATCGGAAAGTTTAAATATAGAAGCTCTCCGTAAATCAGACAAAAAAATGGAATCACAAAAAACAGTCGATAATGGCAAAGAAACCATTTCGCCCATTGATCTCAAAGCAAGTCTACGAAAGACTTCATTTACTAACAATGTAGACAAGAAAAATGAAAACGAAGGAAAAACTAACACCGATTTTAAGTCACAACTAAAGAAAGTTGATACTAACAAATTTAATAGCACCAGTAAGGATGTGGAGGAGTCTGGTCGTTCAATAATTGATTTTAAGTCGCGGCTGCGAAAAGTAGACAGTGGATGCCCGGCAACAAACGGTACTATGAAGAAGGCAGAGCAAAGCTCTCCGGAAGACTCAAGAAAAGATGTGTCAAGTAAGAGCGACGATTCTGATAAGAAACGATCCGAAAGTGGATCATTGGATACTAGTGGTGGTGATGAAGACGATAAAAGACGAAGCACTGGAAGCATTAGTAGTTTGAAAAAGCTATGGGAAAATAAGGAGAGTGACGAAAGGCTTAGTCCAAAATTGAGACCAAAGGGAGAAGAGAGCGAGGAAGGTTCACCAGAAGAGCGAAGCGGTGGTGCTTTAGGTCGAAGCAGCAGCGTGCAAGTACGACGCGGTGATGATAAACCTGCTGTGGCGAGTAAGCCAGCAGTCCGAGCTCGGCCGCTTGGTAAAAGTGGTATTTACGCCACTCCCCTCACCCCACCGGCCTCCTTCGATTCTGATGACGGTGACGCCCTCACCTCACTACGGGCATCGCTGGAATTGTGCACAAATGAGGTAATTTAAGTTTGGTATTTCGATCACAGACTCCATACAAAAATATCTTGTTGGCAGGCTTAAGGAATATAGTGTACGCATACTCGCCTTCAATTAAATAAATTACAACGTAAAGGTAAACGTCGCTCATAAAATAGGTGTTTTAAAATAATCCAAAGCAAAAACAAGCATGATTGTGACAACCTTGTACGAGTTGGCGGTATAAAGTGCATTTTCACATGTCGATGGGGCGATTCTTACGGTCATATGGATCGTTTGCCTATTCGACTATCATGAAAAAACATATTTTAGGTGCGTCGCGGTTGTGGCGGGGGCGGTGGGCGTGGCTCACTATGGCGCCTGCAGACGTCTGAGCGGCTCGCGCGTTTGGGCGTGGAATGCGCGAACGCTGCGACGGTGGGACGGTGCGCGCCGCACCTGCGTATACAGTTGCGCACAGCCGCCGCACGACTCGACGCTGAGGCACGCGCGCTCGCGTCCCCCGCACCCCACCACCACCACTTAGCCGACGGCGTCGAACAGGCGCTCAGGGATCTCGCTGCGATCGTGCATAGGTAATTATCAAATGATACGAGGAGTGTAACGAATATGTGTAATAATTGTTTACCTGTAATAAACATCCCCCATTTTCTTTCATCTTGGAAGACAGTGGCAAAACACTGCTGAGAAAACGCGTCTATATCACTCAAACACCTAAATCAGATTTTAACATTTCACATTTAACTAAACGTTTCAGGTAAACGACTAACTACGAAGACCCGGCCTCTCCTAACGACGCATAGACGTTACGTCCCATCACAAATCGGACGGACTACGACTGCACCATACAGACTTACGACTATTACTAACCAACCAATTGAACTAAGAGTGTATTCACACTCACACTAACGTAAATGTACGCCAAAGAGCTATTCCATCTGGGTATACTACGTCGTATGCTTACCAAGAAATACTCGATTAGATTGTAGTTACATGTATTCCGAATTGCGTTATAGGGTATGTATTTATTTCAGATTAGTACAAAATGGTGAAATTTGACGTCACTAAAGTGAGAAGTTACGATTTGCGAGTACAACTTTTCCTTTACATGTAAAGTTATGAACTTGAAATAATCAAGATTTTTCACTTGACACGCTTGCTAATCATTTATTGTATATTAAGACTGACATTTCTATTGTATTGGTATTCTAATGTTTCTGGTATAAACGAGCAAAGGCGTTGTTGTGAATTATACTATATCCACTATATTTAAACGTGTGTATATTTTAAGGGTAAATATAAATTTTAAAAGTCCCTAATGCGACTCAAAAACCTAAGGTTACAAGTGACAGGACTTTGCAAGCTCTTGAAAGCTTTCTCGCTTGCTTGACAAAATTAGTAAAATAAGTTCATATTAAATTTAAAGGAATATTTGGATACGAATTCAGAAAATAAAATTGGCCTCTTATGTTCTTAAGTTTTAAGGATTGTAAAAAGTATTAAAATCTCCTTTCCATTCCTTGTATTATGCATTTCCTTTATATACTTACGTATTTCTATTATAACAAACGTTTTAAGTACCCCGATAAGTGAGATCCCATTTAATCCCTAATAATCCCTACTGGCTCCAATTCTTCCAATATCCCATATATTTAGGTTAAAATATTTTGTTCTCCGTATTCTATCAAACCATTTGAAATAGATAACCCAAGTTAAATATTGTCTTTTAATCGGATACCAATGATATTCTATATTTTCATGTTTAGCACTGGCTCGTAGAGACTAGGCTTAAAATTTAATATTTAATAAAGAGAAATCAATGTGTCTTATCGATAAGCATTGATAATAATGTAAATACTATAAAATGTTACGACGCTCTAGTTAAAAGGCATTGTTCGAGTCAAGTTGTTTTGTGCTTTCTACAGTAAGTGTCTAACTTCATTACATAAACTGTAGTCGATAATAGTAACTTTCTAATAATTGTTTCCATTCATATTGTGAATAACATTTGTTTTTCAGTGCCAAATAATATATTAGTGAATTTTTCCGCGTTTATAGCTATGTATAGACAGTTTTTATATGGTATTATTTTGTCATTAGATAAGTTGATTCAGTTGATATCTTATTAAAGATATGATATATTTTGATCATATTCAAATTTAACTTGCAATTTTATCAACATTCCTTTATTCGCATCAAATAAAACTGTTGTAGAATTACGTCATTTGGACTTGGACCACTTGGACCAATAAAATGCATTTTATTTTGCGTGTGGCCGAAAAGTGTCCGTCAAAGATGGCGGCACCCACGCTACCGCGTAAGACTGAAGTTGACGCTTGATTCGGGCCTATTATTACGATATATTTTATGTATGTATACTTATGTACGAGCGAACAATTTAATAACGCGTTTATTATTACTTTATTAATGAATCGTGAACATGTGAACGTTATTTTAAGTTAGCGTACTGTGATACGGTTTTTAGAAATTGGTATGATTGTGCTCAACAACATTTTTTTTTAATTCTTTGATTGTGTATTGTCTAAATAATCAAAACCTTAGAACTATATTTAAATTCTATATATATATACATATATTGAAATCGATCATTGTCGAATAGTTTACAGACAATTTATATTTAATAGTTATTTAAGAATAATATGATGTATGCTAGTCTCCATTATTATAATAAATGTATTTCGTTATAAGAATAAAAAAGTATATACGTAAGTTCTCTAAAATAGATTCGCGTACAATCCTTCACACTATTTTAGTAATTATTGTATTAATAAGTATTTTATATTAGTCGATGGAGGGTAAATATATTCTTGTAACAGGGGTAACCCGACTTCCTCCGTTTAGCACGTTTCCAATACTTATGTAGATAACGCTTACCATTTAGATACAACTCACTACCAAGGGGGCTATTACTCATTTACAATTTGAGTGTTATAGTCTCACTCACTCTGAAAACAGTTACGCTGATATGGGCTTAACTTTTGCTCAAATAGAATCGAATTTAAGGGATTGGGCGCGACAGGTGATTTGTAAGGCGTGTATTTATCAAGCTAATTAGTGCATTTGATTTTGAATTTTAATTCGTATAATATTGGTAGGAGGTAAAATGGGGTTTTGCTCGAAAACAGACAGTGCCAAATGCATTATGAAAATTAATAGACCTGATTTCTACTTGCAATTGAATAGTGATTACTATGAATTTAACTGTATTTTTTTAATAACTCTTGTTTGGTTTTATAAATTAACATTACACTGTTTATATAATTTGATATGATTTAAAAAAATACAACAAATAACAATTATTATTATGGTCTAGTCGAAGTTAGAATCAATATGGTTATGTAATTCACTTTTTTACAATTTTCTTAATAATGAAATTTAATTTTCTCGATTATTTTGATTCGTTTATTTAGTATTGTGGTGATGGTATTTTATTTTTGAAATTTAATGGTACTGATTATATGATTTTAATACTTAAAATGATCCCAGTGTATATCGGACGTGGCAGGCTCAGTTTGATAAGCGAGATAAATACGCTTTACATTCTAGTCACGCGGTATGTGGTTTTGTTTGGAATTGAACTGCATTCAGAGTGTCACCAACCTATTAGTATTATATGTCTATTATATCAATGTATTACACCGCCGTCGGGAGTATATATTATTATATTCATGTTTAAACTCGGTCATATCGTAGCTAATTTGTAATAGTTGTAATGTTTCAGTGTAACATGTAATTCCATATTTTGACCTCGCTTTTGTCAATCGGATTATGCGTTCCCGCCATTTTGTTTCGCTATTAATCCTTATGTATCCGGTCGCCCTTATGTCCTTATATGGTTGTAAGTAATAGAATCCAAAGATTGGTTACATGCAGATGTCCAACTGTAATACAAATAAAATGTTTTCTTTATGATTTCAGTGTTTCATTTATGTCCTAATTAGCAGCATCCCGCCTTAATTCACCCGCGTAATTTACTTTCTCGTGGGAGCAGCAAAATAAATTAGCCATGTATTATTCTGATACAATATATTATATAAGCTATATTATAGTTAAGTTTATTCAAAATCATTCAGTGGTTTTTGTGTGCAAGAGTGACATCCAAAACATTCCCGTTTATAATATTAGTCTTTTTTTTTTTTTTTTTTTTTTTTGATGACGCAGCGGAAATCATTTACGACCTTACCAGGGCCTGGGTAGGCGCACTGGCGTGTGTGGGGACTCGCATTTGGGTGCCCTACCCCACTAAAACCGCTTCGTGAGCCTTCAGCCGCTATAATTGAGGGACCCGGATCTGTGCAGGCGACGGGATACCCTCAGCGACAGACTGGTCCCGGCAAGACCAGATTCTCCACAATAGGGGGACTGCCCGGCTACGACTTGGCAGTCCCCACGACGTCGTGTCTTAAGCTGGGCCCGGGTTCCCATCCCGAGCCCGACACGAGCACAGGGGCTTTATTGAAGGCGCATTAAATAGCGCCTCCGACGCACCCCCGTTCGTCGTCTACGGGGGGAGGCTACGTCAGCGGCCTCCTCTCTCACCCGTTCGTCGGCCTCCTTCTGGGACATCACTGTCTCGCAGAAAGAGGCCATTGCCGTCCAGGACTCGTCAGAGCCAAGCATCGCGGTGATGACGCTCGACAAAGACAAGTCCCCTCCGATGACAGACGTCAAATCATGACGCAGCGCCGCCCATCTCGGGCACACCTCGAGGGTGTGCTGGGCAGAGTCCACCGCCGCGCCACAATCATGACATCCTGTCGTCGGCTCCCTTTGGGCCGTCCGACACAAGTAATCACCAAAGCATCCGTGCCCGGTGAGAACCTGCGTCAGACGGAAGGTGAGGGGTTTGCGCTTACGGCGCATCCACCGCTCAAGAACCGGGCGCAGAGCAGCCGTTAGGCGTTTGCCATACGGCTGACGCGCCAGGTCCTCTCCCCACCTCCGCATTAATGTCTCCATCCCTAGTCGGCGGACCCGTAGGACCCCGTCAGGCGAAAGGCTCAAGCCCAGAGACCTCCTATCCGAGACATAGGAGTGTGTCTCGGCCAGAACCTCCGCCACAAGTTCCCACGGGGGATCGCCGGCTAGAGCGGATGCTGCAGCCCACGAAACCGTACGGTACCCCCGAATCACCCTCACCGCGATGACCCGCTGCGCCGAGCGCAACGCGGCCTTAACGCTCGCAGTGAGGTGATCCGCCCAAATTGGGGCACCATACGTCGCCATACTCCGGCAGACTCCAGAGTACAGCTGCCTGCAGGCGGCGCTGGGTCCTCCGAGGTTCGGGAGGAGTCTGCCCAGCGCACTCGCCGCCTTCACGACCCTCGGTCCCAACGTTTTGAAGTGTGGGCCGAAGGTCCAACCTCCGTCGAGGATGAGTCCCAGGTACTTGATATGGGGGCTCATCCTGACTCTCACCCCTCCAATCTGGAGGGCAGCCCCCGGTGGGGGTCCTTTCCGCCCAGTCCCACGGAAGAGAAGGGCTTCGGTCTTGGATGGTCTGACCTGAAGCCCTAAACTCTCTATGCGGCCGATCACGAGGTCTAGCGTGACCTCGGCCAGCCGCGCCGCCTCCCTGTATGTTCGTCCCCGGGCGTATACGAGGGTGTCATCGGCGTAACATATGACACCCGTCCCGGGGAGGAGACGGCCTCGCAGGACCCAGTCGTACCCGATGTCCCACAGGATTGGACCTAGCACTGATCCCTGTGGGACACCGCACCCGACTCGCCACCACTCTACGGACCCGCACCGGTTCTCGCAGGCTACCCTCCTGTCGGAGAGGTACGCGTCCAACAGTCTCCTGAGATAGGGAGGCACTCCGAAGTAGGCCAGTGCCTCCCGTATCACACTGTGCGGGAGACTGTTGAAGGCGTTCGCGATGTCCAGCGACACCGCGACCACCACCTCTCCGCTGTGTTCCGCCTCACCCGTCACCGCCCGCAGGCGTTTGAGGGCGTCGATCGTAGACCGGCGTGCCCGGAACCCGAATTGGGACTCTGAGAGTCCAGGTCCCGGACCCTCCTCGAGGTGCTGAACGAGCCGGGAAGCCACAACTCTTTCTAGAGCCTTCCCAGCCTCGTTCAGCAGCACCACCGGTCGCACCGACGAAGCCGAGTCCGTGGGCCGCCCCGCCTTCGGTATTAGGCAGAGCCGGCCCTCCTTCCATGCCCTCGGGAACTGACCAGACCGCAGGCAGCGGTCAAACAGCTCCCGAAGGCTATCGCCGAGGTACACGAGGGAGATAGCAAGTACCTTCCCGTGCACCCCGTCCGGACCCGGCGCCCTCTTCTTACTCTGGAGGCGAGCCAAAACCGCCCCCATTTCAGCCTCCGTGACGGATGGCGGAACATCCTCCTCGTCCGGCGTCTGCGCCTGCCGAGCCATCCTGGGGGGACAGAACCCCCCAGGTGTGTCAGGGAAAAGTTCCCCGACAATCCTTCTCAGTTGGTCCGGCTGGAGCGTCTCGTTGATAGGGGCCGACTGGGCACGGAGCTTGTTCCGCGCCCACTTATACGGTCGGCCCCAGGGGTCCCGATCGAGACCCTCAACTAGCTCCTGCCAGGCCTCCTCTTTGGCTCGGCAAATGGCCTGCTTCAGGGCCTTTACCTTTTCCACGTAGGCCCTGCGCAGTCTGTCGTCCCTGTCGACGTCTTGAGGGCGCCGCCGCCTGCTCCGGGTGTACTGTCTCCTCGCCCCGTTACAGGCGACCCGAAGGTCGGCTATCTCTGCCGACCACCAATACAGCGCCCTCCTTTGGGGCGGACGTCTACAACGCGGCATGGCCGCTCTGCAAACCGCTGTGAAAGCGTCGCAGAGACGGTCAGCCGCCTCTTCCACCCCTAGCTCCGCCAGCGGCGGGAGGCTCCATCGGCCGACTATGGCGGCCTCCTCAGCCAGTTCCCGGTCAAGCTTTGTGAGCGCCCAACGCGGAAACTGGCTTCGCCTCCCACCTGACGACGATGACGACGACGATGACGCCGGACGGACGGGGGCTGGAGACACCTCGAACCTTATATAACGATGGTCCGAGAGAGTTTCCACCCCCGTCTCAACCCTCCACCCCTCCACTCTGCGTGCTATGGCCGGCGTGGCGAAAGTGACGTCTACCACGGAACCTCCCGACCAACGCACGCACGTCTGGACTGACCCTCTGTTGAGCAGGGACAGTCCGGCAGCTAGCGCCCACTCCTCCACTTCCCTCCCTTTCGGGTTCGTGATCGGATTGCCCCACGCCGTGGACTTGGCGTTAAGGTCTCCGGCCACAAACACCTCTAGTGGAGCTAGCTGCCCCACCAGCGGCCCCAGAACGTCGAGAAACCGCTCCAGGGCCGCCAAATCGCGGTTCGGGGAAAAATAGACTCCAACAAAAGCCACTTCTCCCCGAACCGCCGCCACGTACCCGCGGCCCCTCGCTTTGACTGCGAGGGGAGGGCCGGCTCCAGGCCTCACCACGATCGCTACCAAACCGTCGCTGTCCCCCGCCCAGTGTGGGCTGGAAGGCACAGCGTACGGCTCGGCAACAATCGCGACGTCAACGCTCCACTCCGCCATGGACTGCAGGAAAAGGTCCTGAGCCGCGGCGCAGTGGTTGACGTTCACCTGGAGAACGCTAAGATGGCTTGACATTATTCGGCCATCTCAGCGTCTGCCGACACCACTTGTTTTCCCCCCGACTTACAGGGAGGGAACTTCCCACGGGTAGAGGGGGGCTTGCACGCCATGCCCCCCATCATATGGCCCGCCGGCCTGCTGGCCGCAGCGCACACCGCACATCTTACGTCGGCCGAACACCCGGCAGCCTTATGGCCAGGTTGACCGCAACGGTAACAAAGGTTGCTTCGGTCAACCTCGCATAGGCACGCCCCAGCGACGTGCCCCATACCCAAGCACCGGAAACAGTGCCTGGGTCTCGCCTGGAGAAGGTGAAGGCTCGCGCGACTCCAGCCTACCGCTATGGTCCCGGTTTGGAGCAGCTTTTTTGCTACCGCAACCGGGATCTCTATGTGTGCTGTACCCGAGCCCATTTGTCCCATACGGATGTTCCTTACGTGGACTTGTCCAGGATTGCAGCCCCCCTCCTTTGCGACAGCAGTAGCGAGTCGCTCCGCATCCACCGCGTCGCTCAGGCCTGTCACCCTTATTTCGGCCTTTTTTTCGGGCCTGAGCACTTCGACCTCCTCCGGCAGTACCTCCTTTATGCGAGCGGCGAGGGCATCCGCCTTCTCGCCGCTCGATGAGCCGGGCACCTCAATAAGGCGCGCCCCGGTCGCTGATTTGCGAATCCGGAACGGACCTAAACCCAGCTCCTCCAATTTGATTCTTTCCTCGGCCTTCCTAAAGGCCGAGCCGTAAGTTTCTCCTTTGGCTTCCGCCTCCGGCCGCAATTTAACTATTACGGCCGAAGAACGGGGGAGCGACAACTTTGGCTTAGATGCCCCTTTTCCTTTCATTGCCGGCAACGCAGCAGTTGCCGGTTTCGTCGCTGGTGACGTTGGATTAGCCGGTTTCTTGTTAGACGGCTTCCGGCGTACGACCTCCGTCCAGATCTCCGCCTGCTGTAGTGTGGCCTGAGGGATCCGTTCTTCCCTCTCCTTAGGGGCCGCCTCCTTTGTCTTGGTGGGACCGAATGCGGTCCATTCCTGGGCCTTGCCCTTACCCTTCCCTTTCCCTTTGCCTTTTGAGGCTGTCAGGGCAGGGAACTCAGCCAGGTCTGGCCGCACCACCTTTTCTGTTGCGACGGCCTCCGTCGCCTTCTGTCCTCTGGCTGCAGCGATCGCGGTCCTTGTAGCCTTAGCCACCTCGGTCCTGTCCCCCGCCAGTGGAGGACGACAGGGAAGAGCAGCCGGGAGCTGAAGAGCTGCCAGACGGCCGTCGAGCATGTTGCCGACCATTTTGGCAACCTCCTGCATTAGCTCGGCCGTGTCGACACCACCATTTGTTTGCTTCTTCCGGCTCTCCTCGAATTCACGCCTGTAGGCGCGAACCTCCTCCCTGACGAGGTCCAACTCGTGTTGGAGACGGTTATTATTAGCCCGCAACTTGCGGGTCTCTTCCGTATCCGTCCGAACCACAAAGGCCTCGACTATCTCCCTGAGTACTCCAGCGGATTTACGGATTTTGGCCGCATATCCGCCTCGCAGATTGACAGATTTGCCCGTCAGGCCGAGGATGACTCCAAGATGTTCTTCAGCGGCCGCCATCATTTCCTCGGCCCCGACTTTCTCCACGTCTATATCGCGGGGCGTGAGTTGGACCTCCCCGACCGCTTCCTTAGGCTTCTGAAAAGCCCGTTTTTGTAAGGCAAGCTCGAACTCGTCCTCCTCGTCGCGCTCCACCCTCTCCCTTAGGGCCGCTCTAGCGCGAGTGAGCGCCTTACCTCTTTTTGCGGCTGGCATCCTCCTCCTGGCCACGTCGCCTCCCGTCTCGGTGTCAGAACCCCCCGACACTTCAGTGAAGAGGCGTTTTTGCCCCAACTCCGACTCTGATAGCGAGGTGATGGAGATATCCTCCAGAACCTCCACTTTCCCTCTACCACCTCTTTTCGGTCTAAGTCTTACGCCCGGACCCTTCTCCTCAATGTCTGATCGCTTAGTCTTCTCCGAATCGCTTGCATTCTCAGTGTCCATAATCTTGCCATTGTCTTTTGATCTGGAACGAGCAGTGTGCTCGCCCCTGAAACAGGTTGTGCCCCCCCCGTAGTACGTGGGGCTAACCGACGCTGTTTCCAGCGTGGTGCGGGATTCCCCCTTTCGGGGACCCGCCCGGGGACCAATTTTCAAACTGTTTGAGTCCATTTTTAAATCCTGCTCATTAGGGTCGAGCGGAACCCGTAGTCACCACAAAACAATGATGCGCTAGTGACTGGAGACCCTCCAGCCATTCATCCCCTCGCCGCGCACCGAAGCCTATCTTGGGATTGAGGTAATTTTTAGAGAGGTTTTCTTCCTCGCAGTCCCCGCCCCGACATGGGACGGCGACCACCACCCCTGGCACTGCGTACCAGGGAGCGGCTCGGCCGGCAGTGGACCGGAACCTACTGCCGCCCTGTTAGGATCCAATTAGTTCCCCCGGGGTTCGCACCCCGAGCTTAAGCCCCACCGCCGCGTCAAGGCTTGGATCCAGATGGTGGGGAATATTAGTCTGTCACGATCAAGCAGAAATAAATATACTGGAAAAACCAAAAGGTTGAAAAAATATTAAAATGATGATTCAAATTATATAAGAGTACAGAGGCTAGGAGATATGAAACAAGAAACTACTGATTTTACACAAGTATGAATAAACCTAATATTTCGCATTTATGTTGACCGAGTCGCTGGAGGGATTACAGGAGATGCTGCACAGCCTAAATGAATCCATCCGACGTGTGGGACTTAAGATGAACTTGGACAAGACGAAAGTCATGTTCAACGAACACGTTCACCCTAGGCCGGTTTACGTCAATGGCATAACTCTAGGCAAGAGTATATCTACCTTGGGCATACCTTGCAGCTAGGTCGACATAACTTCGACAGGGAAGCCGATAGGAGGATTCAATTAGGATGGGCAACATTTAGGAAGCTTCGCCAAATTCTCACGTCGTCTATACCGCAGAGTTTGGAGACGAAAGTCTTCAACCGATGCGTTCTCCCCGTGATGACCTACAGGGCCGAGACGTGGCCTCTTAATTTACGACTGGTCCGCAAGTTTGCCGTAGCTCAACGTGCTATAGAGCGTGCTATGCTGGGTGTTTCTTTGGCAGATAGGATTCGAAACGAAGACCTCCGCTAGAGAACTAAAGTTACCGATATCACGCGAAGAATAAGCTCGTTGAAGTGGCAATGGGCTGGTCATGCACTCAGAAGTCACACGTTGAAAACGGCTGGCCGATGGGCCAATCAGGTTTAAGAGTGGACGCCGCGTTTAGGCAGATGAAGCGTTGGTCGGTTATTAACCAGGTAGAAAGACGTTCTCCGTGCTGTGGCGGAACCGTGTTGGACGTGTGAGTGTCTTGTCGTTCATTGAGGGAGGCCTATGTTCAGCAGTAGACGGATAAAGGCTGATGACGATGATGGTGATGATATTGGATATAATACGCAGGCAAGTAGGCAGACTTTGTTAAACAACGTTTTACCTTCTCTTATTTCGTTCTGTATAAACTATAATTAATTCCCATTCCCACGGAAAACATAACATTATCGTATTTGTAAACTTTAATGCAATGAAGATTGCTTCTTCTCGGTTGTTTTATGAATGTGCGATTCAAAAAGCCGAAATGTGTGAAAAATAAAATACCAATTTACATAAACGGTCTGAAAGAACATTTAAGATTTTATTTTACATGCTGCTTGGTTTATGTTCATAGGACATGTCAACGACTTACCATCAGGTGGTACGTCTGCCAGATTGCCTCCAACTAAGAAATACCATTATAAGAACCGATCACTGATCAGTAATCCATTATACATTCATCAATCTCTTTCCGGCAGAAATCTGTAACCTTGTTTATGCGGGGAAAATGCAAAACCCATACTACTATTTCTTGGGTTCTTGGAACCTGACATTTATGTGGGTGGTTTTTTCACAAAACGCAAGCCTTCATACTATAACGTACAGGTCGGTCCTGCCTCCTGGGCACTTGGTATCTTCAGTGGTCGATGGCTTTTAAAAATATGAGAAACCATTAATTTGTTATGTAGGTAATAATGAATTCTACGTACCTATCTACTAGTTTTCAACTCGTGCATATTTTTATAAAATGAAATAAATTCCAGTAATTCCATCTAATTGTCACAGGGCCATGGTATATAAGGTAAATGATTATAATTTGATATAAACCACGATATCCAATGTAAGTAAATGAGTCAACATATAGACACGCCAACTGACTTGGCACGCCAAGGACACATGCAAGAGATTAATATGGCCAAACGTTCTGTAACGTTAGGTACGTGTTTATTTCTTAGATTTGTATTGGTGTTTTTGACAATTTGGATACCAAATACATGTTATATTATTTAGTCAGTAGTGTTCATAACCAGATTTTTCACAGCGCTTATCATCATCAGCCTTTATCCGTCCACTACTGAACATAGGCCTCCCTCAATGAATGCCAAGACGACCGATCCCTTGCTACTCGTATCCAATACGGATCTACCACTGCACGGAGATCGTCTTCCCATCTGGTTAATGGTCAATCAACACTTCGTCTACCTAGACGTGGCCTCCACTCTTGAACCTTAATGGCTCATCGGCCATCCGTTCTTCTTCACAGCGCTTACTTATAACGAAATGTAGATTACTTATGGCATAATAATTATAGGACCTACCTTTATTAAATACAGCGGCTGATCTCTATTCTGATTGTTTACAGCAGCCTAGAGGCCCGAGTACCTAAAGGCTCCCTTTAGGATAAGGGCCTGTTTCACAATCTCCAGATAAGTGCCGAATAGGCTCGGCAACATATTTGACAGATACTCCATACTCTATCTGTCAAATATGTTGCCGATAGCCTATTTGGCACTTATCTGGAGATTGAGAAACAGGCCCTAAGACAGAACAGAGAGTTTGTGATTTTGTTACATTAACAATTGACCACGTGATTTAGCGGGGATGTCGATCTCATACAGTTTATGATTTTCGAACTTCGTTATCGTTTCTTTAATATTACTTTGTCTAAGCCCCTTGGTAACTTAGATCTCAAGTATTTCCTGTTTTGCTACCAAGTTAGAGGAGCTTTTATTAAAATGTTTAAGACATCCACCATCCTTTCCGAACCTCGCTGAACATAACATTACCATTTTTTTTAATTTGGAATCCAAATCAAAATCCGCCCCTATCCATATCAATCATCCATCCAAATTTTGGATAGGGGTGTGGCGAACCCATCGTGATGATGATGATGAAGCGATGAAGATGGTAATGCTGATGATGATGATTGACGCCACAATCTTATTTTAACTTGGACCAGCTCCTTACAATTCTTCGACTTGGGCCACACAATAAAATCATACGATACGATGTACACCGTGTGACGTATGACGGTAGTTTTTGGTTTGCGCCGATCGACACTCGGATACTTGCTTCGGAATCGTAAGACTGACCGCGCACCTAATAATTTTGTATAATTGTATTATTCGCATACTCATCTAAATTGTATAACTGTGCATTTCATTCATTAAATTCATCTTCATATAAAATCGTATTCATTCATATCTCAGTCATACAATTAAATCATTCGAATCTATATATATTTCAACTAAATTATATCAGTGAGTGATAACTGAGTAAATGTGGAGTTATTAGGATAGACACAAGGAAGGCTAGACATCCTGGTATCCCCACATTAATTGGTGACCCCGACGAAAAAAGAAGATTGCATTTTAAAAGTATTGAGAAGGTACATTTAAGGTAGTGATTTTGGTGTGTGCCACAAGTGATAGCGGTGAGCGAAATTTTATTTTACTTTTAAAAAACTATGAATCAGGATGAGTTCAGAGATGCCGATGCCGGCACGGAAGTATTACGTGTAGGCGTTAAGGTGCCACCATTTTGGCCGGAGGAACCCACGTTATGGTTCGCTCAAGTAGAAAGCCAATTTACGCTGTCTCGAATTACAACCGACGAGACAAAATTTTGTTATTTAGTGGCTCAATTAGATCACCAGTATGCAGCTGAAGTTAAGGATGTTATCACTAATCCGCCAGTTGCAGATAAATACCTAAAACTCAAAACTGAGCTAATTAAACGACTATCTGCCTCAAAAGAGAAACGCGTAAAACAACTTTTAATGCATGAGGAGCTAGGTGATCGAAAGCCCTCACAATTCTTACGCCATCTAGAAGGACTGGCAGGTCCTTCAGTACCTAAAGATTTTTTAGCCACTTTATGGTCTAGTCGATTACCACAGACAATTCAAACAGTGATTGCTTCACAGATAGATCTACCGTTAGAGAAGCTGGCAGAATTGGCTGACAAGGTGCATGAAATCGCTCCGTCAACACCACAGGTAGCAAGTACATCCTCTAATGCTTCTTCTTACGATGACTTGGCTAGACAGGTATGCGAACTAACGAAGCAAGTAGCTCAACTTAAGACGCGGTTGGAATACAATAGCCGGTCACGCTCTCATACTCGAAGGTACAATCGCTCACGAAGCCGCTCACATCCCAAGCAACCACCACCAAATCACCCTCATTGCTTCTACCATTTTACCTACGGCGTTAATGCAAGAAAATGCAAGAAGCCATGTAGTTTTTCTTCGGAAAACTCCAAAGGCAGTCAGAAGTAGCGGCCTATGACTGCCCAACAACAACTACAGGCCGTCTTTTTGTAACCGACCGTGTAAGTAAAATGCAGTTCCTTGTTGACACTGGTTCCGACCTGTGTGTTTTCCCACGGTCAGCATTAAAGACGCCCCGCAAGCAGACTACTTTTGAGTTGGTGGCTGCGAACAACACAGTCATTCATACTTACGGGCCGATAAAACTGCATCTTGATTTTGGACTTCGCAGAGACTTCGCATGGAACTTTACAGTCGCAGATGTCAACCGACCTATCATTGGTGTCGACTTTCTAACTTATTATGGTTTGCTCGTAGACTGCAAACATCAACGCTTGGTCGATGGTGTTACTTCCCTCTCAGTACGTGCTATACATTCTGTTCCATCTGACGACATCGCATCAGTGAAGGCTGTCACAGGTGAGACTGAATTTCACGAGATCTTGCGAGAGTTCCCAGAGATCACAAGGCCAGCTGGTATACACTCTCCAGTTAAACATAATACTCTACATTACATCAGAACCACTGCTGGACCACCAGTATCTTGTAAGCCACGTCGCTTAGATCCTGTCCGTAGTCAGGCTGCTAAAAAAGAATTTGAGGATATGTTGGCAAGTGGTACAGCGAGACGCTCAGAAAGTCCTTGGTCTTCTGCTCTTCACTTAGTTAAGAAAAAGGACGATGGCTGGAGACCTTGTGGTGACTACCGCGCTCTCAATGCTAGGACGATACCTGACAGATACCCAATACGTCATATACACGACTTTTCTTACCAGTTGTCAGGATGCTCAGTATTCTCCACCATTGATCTTGTTAAGGCATACAATCAAATTGCTGTAAATCCGAAGGATATACCAAAAACTGCTATTACGACACCCTTCGGACTATTCGAATTCCCTTACATGACCTTTGGACTTAGAAATGCAGCACAAACTTTCCAAAGATTTATTGATGAGGTGTTATCCGGCTTAGATTTCTCTTACGGATATATCGATGATATTTTGGTATTTTCTAGATCTAAGGAGGAACATAAGAGACATCTCAGGCAATTATTTGAACGTCTCAGGCAGTATGGAATTTTAATAAATACCTCTAAATGCTTATTTGGTAAAGAAACTGTAAATTTCTTGGGTTACAATGTTTCCGCTTCTGGATCTAAGCCTATTGACTCAAAAGTCCAAGCTATCAGGGAATTTCCTGTGCCTAAGACGGTTAAAGAGCTTCGACGGTTCCTAGGAATGCTGAACTTTTATCGCAGGTTTATTCCGGATGCTGCCAAACTCCAGGCGCCGTTGAATTCTATTCTGCAGGGATCCAAGGTCAAAGGTTCTCAATCAGTAGAGATGACATCCACATTGCTCAAATCTTTCCAAGATTGTAAAGATTCTCTTTCGCAAGCTACGTTATTAGCTCATCCAGATTACTCGGCAGAACTAGCAATTGTCACCGACGCTTCAGACTCGGCAATTGGTGCAGTACTCCAGCAGAGAAAACTTGATAACTGGCAACCTCTATCATTTTACTCTCGTAAGTTGTCTGCTGCACAGAAAAAGTATAGCCCTTATGACAGAGAACTTCTAGCTGTGTACGAGGCTGTCAAGTACTTTCGCCACATGATAGAAACTACCACATTTGTAGTTTACACCGATCACAAACCCCTCACTTTTGCTTTTTCGGCCAGCAAGCAAGATTGTTCACCACGACAATTCCGGTATCTTGACTACATATCACAATTTACAACTGATATAAGATATATACCGGGTAAAGATAATCTTGTAGCTGATGCACTTTCTAGGGTCGAAGAAATCAGTACCATAGATTATCAGACTCTTGCACAATCTCAGGACAATGATATTGAACTACAAGACTTCCTTCGCCATGGTTCTTCGCTGAAGCTTGTGAAAATGTCAACTGAATGTTCTACCATACCCGTCTACTGTGACATCTCTATGCATTCACCTCGACCGTATATAACGCCAGAGTTCAGAAAGCAAATCTTTGACATGATTCACAGCTTACATCATCCTGGAAGATCAGCTACAGTACGACTGGTGACACAAAGATTCGTTTGGCCAGGGATTCGGAAAGACTGTAGAGAGTGGGTACGGCAATGCTTAAAATGCCAAAAATGTAAAATTATCCGCCATACAGTATCCCCCCTTTCCACTTTCATTACTCCTTCTTCGAGGTTCTCTCACATACACCTCGACATCATAGGACCTTTACCTATTTCTTATGATTTCAGGTATTGCCTTACTGTCATCGATAGATTCACGCGATGGCCTGAGGCATTCCCGCTTAAGGACATAACGGCTCAGACGTGTGCCGCCACCTTGGTGTCCGGCTGGATTTCGCGGTTTGGTTGCCCAGCCCGGGTAACCACAGACCGCGGCCGACAGTTTGATAGCCAGTTGTTCAAGTCTCTCACAGCAACGGTTGGTGCTCGACACATTCGCACTACCGCCTACCATCCAGCAGCAAACGGTATAGTTGAGCGAATGCATCGACAGCTTAAAGCAGCCATCATGTGCAACAGCAACAATATATCTTCACAGTGGACTGAGTCTCTTCCACTGGTGCTACTTGGCATGCGCAGCTCCTGGAAGGATGATCTTCAAGCTTCACCTGCAGAGCTTGTTTACGGTGAGCCATTACTATTGCCTGGTCAGTTCCTGTCGCCGAAAGATGATTACACCGCAGCAGATGTAACTCTTTATGCCACACGCCTGCGAGCTCATATGGCTAAACTTACCCCAAGACCAACTTCTTGGCATACACCTACCACTTCACCTTTTTATATACCAAGAGACCTGAAAGACTCATCTCATGTATTCCTGAGACAAGACCGATTGCGCAGTTCGCTAGAACCGCCATATGCTGGACCCTTCAAGGTCATCGAAAGAACGCCTAAATATTTCACTCTGGATGTTCAGAACAAGAAGGTTAACGTTTCCATTGACAGGCTAAAACCGGCATACATGGCGAGAGAAAATATTGTATCCCCATCAGAAGCTGTTAAAACTTCATCAGAGAAGTACACTCGAAGCGGGCGAAGAGTTCAATTTCCCAATTTTTATCGACCGTAGTTACGGTCTAGCCAGGGGGAATATGTGGCGAACCCATCGTGATGATGATGATGAAGCGATGAAGATGGTAATGCTGATGATGATGATTGACGCCACAATCTTATTTTAACTTGGACCAGCTCCTTACAATTCTTCGACTTGGGCCACACAATAAAATCATACGATACGATGTACACCGTGTGACGTATGACGGTAGTTTTTGGTTTGCGCCGATCGACACTCGGATACTTGCTTCGGAATCGTAAGACTGACCGCGCACCTAATAATTTTGTATAATTGTATTATTCGCATACTCATCTAAATTGTATAACTGTGCATTTCATTCATTAAATTCATCTTCATATAAAATCGTATTCATTCATATCTCAGTCATACAATTAAATCATTCGAATCTATATATATTTCAACTAAATTATATCAGTGAGTGATAACTGAGTAAATGTGGAGTTATTAGGATAGACACAAGGAAGGCTAGACATCCTGGTATCCCCACAGGGGTCGATTTATAATTTGGGGGCATTCCAAACCGCCTTCAAACATTTAATTGATTCACGCCCGAATAGTTTTTTTTGTAAATGTATCAATAAACTGCCTATGTAATGGAAAAAGTGCGCAAATAGCAATAGTAATTCTTATGTAAAACAAAACATATTTTAATATATTTCTATTAGTGTGTATAATATTATAATCATTCTTTTTATATACTTAATGTATTTTTTTCAATATTTCAAGCAAAAGTTATTTTATTATGCACTAGCTGTTGCCCGCAGCTTCGCCTGCGTTAACTATGATTTTCTTATATATACAAAAGTACTCTGTGACTATGATTTATAACGGCGACTTAGCGGGTTGGTATATAGCCTTTCTTGATAAATAGGCTATCTAACATTGAAAGGATCATACAAATCCGACCAATAGTTTCTGAGATTAGCGCGTTCGAACAAACCCCTCCAAGCCTTTTTTCGCGATAAAGGTGGCCTATGTCCTTTCCCAAGCTCTGGTCTACATGTGTACTGAATTTCATAAAAATCGGTGCAGTGGTTTAGCCGTGAAAGCGTAACAGACAGAGAGACAGACAGACATGGTCCGTGAGCCAGATGCTAATTTGGTTAATGATTTCCTCCCGCGAGATAATTCGTGAGATGAATAAGAGAACAGTATCATGAAGCCTTGTGGACGTCAGCTGGCGCGCGGTTGGGGGGATGAGCGGTGGGAGCCCCCCAAACAACAATTTTTAAATTTTCAGTAATTTCCTCTCAAACCAAAATTTGCCTGATGATAGCTTATGTTATGTACCTAACTGTTAATAAATATATATGTCAGCTGGCTGTACCTTGGGGGAAAAACCGTCAGCTGATGCTTTGAAAGTTATTACGTAGGAGTAAGGCAAAAAAAAATTGCATGTTTGAGCCACCAGCTGACGTACAAGGTACCATGTCATAACCAGCTGATTATTTTTTTTCGTTAAGATATTGGGTTAACTACAATTTAACAAATATTTCAGCTGAGAGGAAATGACTGAATTTTTTTTTACATGTTTGGGGGGCTCCCACCGCTCATCCGCCCAACCGCGCGCCAGCTGTCGTCCACGAGGCTTCATGATACTATTCTCTTATTCATCTCACGGGAGGAAATTGGTCACGATGACCTGTTACTGGCTCCCGGGCTAACAGTTACTTTCACATTTATAATATTAGTAGGGATAATCAAGTGCCTAAATACAAAGTTTAATGGCGTCATCTTTGATAATGACGAATTTAACGAAAGTATGTATGGTCACTTTCATCCCCTATTTAAGCCTCTCTAAGCCTTTTTTCGCGATAAAAGGTAGCCAATGTCCTTTCCCAAGCTCTGGTCTATTTGTGTACTAAATTTCATAAAAATCGATGCAGTGGTTTAGGCGTGAAAGCGTAGGTAGGTAACAGACAGACAGACAGTTACTTTTGCATTTATAATATTAGTAGGGATTAAGTAATGTAATGTTAATATAATATGAATTAAAGTAATAACTTTTTTTAGTGGGTAGGTATCTGTTTTCTACGCTTATTTTATTTTAGAGAAAAATGAATCTGATTTTATTCCGCATTAAAACACAAAATAAAAGCCTACGAAAAAATTATTTTGTTACCTTTTTACTTAAAAATTATCGCATGCAGGTTTATTGAGAATTAGTACATTTCAAATAGTAGACTTTGATACTGTATTATGAGTTGACGTCAAATAAACAAATCACGAATTTCGTGAGAAATCAGTTCCCAATTATTTAATATTTTTATATTTCAACACTATCGCGAGTCGTGACGATCGATAATATTTAGCTAATTATTTACTTTAGTAGGTACATTCATTTTCATGTCAAGCTTTTTACTTTTGATCAATTTAAAAATACACCAATGTTTATTAAGTAGGTCAAATCTTACAATATGAACAGGGTTTTATATCAACATCACCATCATCATTATCAGCCTTTTTCCTTCCACTACTGAACCTTGTTAGGAAAAGGTATAAATTAATTGGGACATACCTGGTTTCCGTTGCCCCGCGCAAGATGTTAAAGACGCCTTGTCTTTATACTGTTTTCCACACTCGTGATTATGTCGCACCGCGAATAGAACTATACGCGTCGACGGGGTGACGAGTCCAGACGGTTTTCGGTAATTATTTGAGGAGACACGCAAGAGCTCGACTCGATCCCGACACGGCGAAGCGTCAACTCTTTTTTTCTAGTACCCCCAGATTCGTAGGAATGAAATAGATTTAGGATGAGGGTAGTAGGAAATGTTGCGTTCAGGGAGGCTAAATTAATTACGTTTGGAATGTATAAATGCGTTCGTCTATTTAGGTCATATTATTAAGAAACAGGCCTCCCCCAATGAACGCGAAGACAAAGAGGTTGTCATATAAAAATAAAATATGTCTAGGCTTCACAAGTCATTACAAAAATGTTAAAGGGTGATAGGGTTTAAAGTAAACAAGTTTTATAAAATTGATAATTTAATTGATAACAAAAAAATGCAGAGAAACTAGGCAAACTATATTGAAACAATTTGCGCAGCGACGGCTCTGCATGTTACATACAAGCTGCTGAAAGACAACGCAACACATCTTCAACGCTAACAGCTATCGACCTAAGCTACCATTCGTACTGCACTCCAACCAACGACCTAACCTGATACATCAAATGATTGTGAGGTTCGTTTGTATATTAGTAACAGAAACATAATAAATGTAACATAAAAAACAGTGTTTTACAAAACGTTAAATACTTTCGGAGATATTTCGAATACTGATAATAATTTTAATATAGTAATTTCAATTCTTAATTTAAGCATAATATAATTTTACGAATGCAAGGAAAATGCAATCGTATGAAATCATAAACATCAAGATTTCATTAAACATCCAATTCTTAGATCATAATTCTTATCCAATAAAGTGCGAAAATGCTAGCAATGGGAATGTTACGACGATTTGGAACTACATTATGTCTAAGATAAAATCGAGTATACAAATCTAATCCGAGAATCCACAAATCTCTTACGTCTATTGACACAGTAGAATACAATTTCTACGTGAATACGTCAAATTTTAAAACAAAAATATGTACTAAAATAAATTAAGAGTACATTTATAAACAAGACGAAGCTTTGTTACCTTAACTCTTTAATATAACAAAGAAAGCGATATTTGATCACACTTGCAGTGTGGAGGCCTCACGACTGTGGTTAGCTGGTTGTCTACCACAATTTGTTGTGGTAGAACTTGACGTCGAAATAGCCGCGGTCTGTGAGTTGCGAGTCCCGGCGCGACATAGTGGAACCGGCTGGGGAAGGTGCGCTAGCTGTTGTCTCTGATATCGGTTCCACTGACAAGGTCGACGGCCTTTCAGGGCTCTTTTTATCAGGCTCGTCCTCAGGTTTCTCATTGTCATCTACAGCGGTATTTGGTGGTTCAACTTCATACTCCTCATGTTGGATTTCAGCTTTGGGTTCCGGCTCTGGGGTTGCGGCTCCTGAAGTACTCCTTTCACAAATGAAATATATTTTTATTTTGGGAACATTTTTTTTTTACTAACGGTACCTACACAACGGACAAACATGCTCACTATTTGAAATAACGATAATTTTAAGAACGTGCATGTACCATCTTCAAATGAAATGAAAGCAAAGTCGTTTCAAAACATTCGATGTAATCAATTATACATATTTTATATTACATATTATAAAATGGTTAAGTTATAAATTTTAATACGCTTGTTCATCAAAAATATTAATAAAATTTGTTATTAGTTATCAATTAACATTAAAAATTGTAAGTATAAAATATGTTGCGGCTAAACAAACGGAATTTGTGTAATGTTGAGTTCACATTGATGTAAAGCTGTTGAGTTAACATTTGGTACAGTTAAAATCTTACTAGCTACATAAATGTATAATGAAGTCAATAATTAAGAAAAGCAAATAATAACTATCACAGTGCATCGCTAAATAAAAGGTGTCTTTTAACATAATTTAATATTAAATTTAAATACAAGGTGAAATTTACTGTGTCGAAATCAATTTAATAAATTATATTTATTATTAATGACTTTAATATTAATTTCTTGTTCTAGCAAAGTTTTTATACGATTTGTCTTGTTCGTTTGTAAATACGAAATAGAAACTCGATACGAAAATAGCTGAACAGATTGAGAAGACTAAGGTATAAAATAGATAAATAAATTTACAGTCGCTTTGCTTTGTGGATTACCAACATCAACGTTTTTTGGAATGTTTCATTTCAAACACGTTAAATTTCACCTGTACATAATAAGCCTAATTTTAAATTGCATAGTCATTATTAAAAATGCGTTTAAAAATGTATGCAAGCTGCGAAACTTAAAAATAATTTCATTTAAGAAATGTGTATTATATTTCAACTTTAATTTATTCATTACATTGTTCAGGTCTGTTTTTATTATATTATGACCAAGACAAAAGGTTGTAAAATAGCTACATTTCAATCACAAATTTATTCTTCTAGAATTTCAAATGCACTAAAATAAAATAGTATTAAAAACAATATATTCTTTATCGTTTTAATATTAATGTTAGGGTTTATAATTGGTGTTAACGTAATGATAATATAGTAACATTATTGAGATTTTCAAATAAATTGCGTTATTTGGCTTTAGTGATCACATTAATTATAAAAAAATAACAATATTTGTCTACAGTTACCTACAGTACCTACTATAATACTTGGATATTTGAACAAAATACATTGAGTATGAAGATTTACTTCCAAACTAAATTAAAAATAAATATTTAAAATTAATCATTGATTATAAAAAAGCGACAAAATTGGCAAAATAATTAAACAATTTTATAATAGCATCGACAAAAATAGCTATCAAAAAGCTTTCGAGATTGCAGCTCACAGCAAAATTGGACAAAAAACATTTAAAAAAAGGATATTTTTTAAAATTTAAATTAACTCATTCTAAAAAACCATAGATATAAAATTTAATAAACTGTGAGCTGCAACATATCGGTATATAAAATGCAACAAAACACAACATTATATCACATTAAATAAACATATTTGTCCTACATGAATATCGTGGAATAACTGGGGTGTGCCTGCTTGTTACGGTCCAAGCTGAAATCAAACAAAATATAATAGCAAATGAAAAGATAAAATAAAAGAAAAAAGTTTCGTAGATAATATGTACAAAACATACCCATTACTGCTGGCATATTGGTGGCCCGGGCCAGCACCATGGATTACCTGAACATAATATAATAAGTTGGTTATAAGTTTTTCACGGGATATGCACATATAGATAGGACAACGTCGAGTAAGCAGACATCTATTTCATCATAAAAATTATATTCACTTGGCGGGATTCACTACCGATATGTCAGCGACATGTAGGGCTATTCTGTAAAAAACTATTTCAATATCGAGCTTCACCTGAGTGATAGAGCTCACATTACGTCACTTCGAAAATCATCTTTATTGATATAGGTAGAGAGTCGAGTTTTAAAGAATACAAATCCGTCAAATCCGTCATATTACCGCGGATTCCGTTTTCGAGATTCGAAAACAACCTTACAGAATAGCCCTACAGTAGACCGACCAGTGACCACTCAATCAGCCAACTGTCAAAATATAAATAGCAAAAAAAAGTAACGTATCAACCCTTGGGCCTCCTCGAAATCAGGCGAGGAGGATAATGGGCCATAGTTCACCGATGCGCTGGCCCAATACGTGATGGTGAATTTCCACTTCATAAACTTTTAATCTCATCAGGCATGTAGGTTTCCTCACGATGAGCGAGAGATGGTTTCGTGTTTTTAGGTTGCCAGGATCGAACCCGGAACCTCTCACACAAGAGGCGGAGTCCATACCCACAGGACTATCATCACTACCAATATAAATATCCATTATTAAAATGACCAGGATAAATCATTTAGCGAACTAAGATTATATGTAATATATGAAGTTGTAGTACGTACATTTGCAATAGCCGAAGGTGGTTTCGGTGCTGAGAAGCGGCCGACAGCTGGTGTGATCACAGGAGTCGAGCGGCCGGATCTATTACCGTCACCATCATAGTACCATTAGTTCATTGATGATTCAGAAAATATTAAGAGGTTATTTTAGGAAACCCCCACGCAATATGAAGCCGATGACCATAAAACGGCTGAGTCGATTTTGATAAAACATATTGTACAACCATCGGTAGAAAACCTATTTCTAAATATTAAAAAAAAAAACATCCAAATCGATTCACCCGTTTGAAATCACAGACGTCTTTTTGCGGCGAGGGTAAAAAAAATGCATAATTCTAGTTCTAGTAAAGATATAAATCTGTAGATTTAGTATAGATTGCAGTGCAAGCGAGATAACAAAACAGTTTACCATTAATTAGACAGAGATAGATGACATCGTTTTATATCTACGTTATTAGCACATGAGGCCATAACGAAACAACAAATATATAGTTTATATTTGCAATACATTCGATAATTATTTTAATATTTATATTATTACTGACACATAAATATATAAATAATAAACGGGAAATAAACGGTTTTCGTTTTATAGCACACATTGCCAATCTATTAGGATACTAAATCTATGATTATAGAATTATATTATAATCATTACGTAGTTGTTAAACGTAAAAAGCTTGAATTAATTTTAATGCGATGTTACACTTTGAACGGTATGCGTTGTTTTACTACAGATTTCTGTGTGCAACGCATACTGACCAGTTAATTATTAATGTATGAACGCATTAAATTAAGCTTTAGTTATCGTTGATTGAACCCATATTTCTTAGCAACTTAATGAATCGCAGATATTTTATGGTTTGCGTTGTTTATGGTATAAAGCCACAATTTATCTTTTGCATTTACCTAATGATGCTTACACATGAGCTATTTCGTAAAATAGTTTTTTTTTTTTTAAATTTGGAATGTATATTTCTTATAATATTTTAAAAAAATTAAGGAAGCAGAGAGTACGATAATATTATGAATTCACTAGAAAAGAAAATCTGAAGTAAACTGCAATTATTTTTCCGTCAAGGATACATTTACCTATAGAGAATAAAAAATATGCTTCAAAACACATTGGCGCCATAGTGATATTTAATAAAATAACGCGAATTGCTGCTATTTTATTTAAACTAAATTATAGACACTATCAATGTTAGGAAAATTTTTACTAGGGATAAAATAATTTCCACATTGGAATAGACCATAACAATTAGACGCATGACAGTTGATGGCAGACACCCGAATCATACCCTATATGGAGTAGTGCGGAACGAAGACGGTTTTCGTGCTAGGACAGCTATGTGCCTAATTGTATTGGTCGAGTAGCAACGAGTTTGATCAACCCTTATTATTGCATTGGAACACACGAAAAGGGTGAATTTAAAAGGGTGTGTGATGATTCATACTTATGGTAAAAAAATGTTAATTACTTTGCACAATAGCTTTCGATTTTATTTTACATTTGCGGAATCAATTACTCTCAAAAAGGTATTTTGTAAACTTAATTCTTGTGTCTAACTAAAATCATATATATTTATGTTTCAGACGAATTTGACACATTTCAGTTTGTAAGCCTAAAGAACCAGCTTGTAAACCTATAGAAAATGTAATAAATTGAAAGGGGGTCAAATAAAAAAAAATGATACTTTTATGATAGTAAAAATTAAAACATAAAACTTGATACAGATTAAAAATAGTTGTATTAATTAGATTATTATGGACTATTGTAGACTATTATTTATATTTCCTTTTCACCACTATTTTTATTATTTTAGTATTATTATTTTACCTTTTCACCACTATTTGTATATGATATTTTGATGTTAAAGGTTTATTTATTTGAAGTCGTTTGGGCGTATCGTGATATCGATTAGAACATCGCTACTTCAATAAGTTAGTTCCGTGCGAGTTGAATTGTTAAGTATAATAGATATATGATAAAAGTAATGATTTTAATAATACGTTCGTTGTAGTCGCCCACGTTCTGGCCTGTAAGTCAATTTAAAGTTTTATTATATTACAAAATCTAACTCATATTCAACGATTTGGAAGAAATTGTAATTGAATTATTTATTATTTTAAGCAAGAATGAAACAAATATCAATATATTTTAAATTACAATACGACTACCAGGAAATAAGTTTAAACATCTTAACTTATCAACCATTTCACGTTTCTCTGACAGACGCATCCATATTTAAGGAGTAACTCCTCAACGAAAAATTTGTTTTATTTATTGGATCTCAAAAGTTATTATTTGGGCTATTGAAATGAATGAAAAATATTAAAAAAAATTATAAATGCACATACATACTAGTACTATTATATGTATAAATATACTACTTAGGCTAAAAATAATCTTAATCTTTAGTCTAAGAGAGTTAAACTCTCAAAAAAATTGTCATCGAAATACATAGTAAAAAATATTTTAAAAGCGAACTATTACATTTTATTCTAAGTATGTAGCATAAAATATTCACACTATAAAATGGTAAAGACGTCGTTGCATGTACAGCTTGAACAATCAATGCTTGGGGGGGTCGGTCCCTGTGTCTACCTTACCACATTTCAAAGATACCAGAGGGTGATACATGCGCTAGGTATATTTGATTTTAAAGGGGACCAGACGGTAATAACGCCACTTCAAAAAGTCTACATTACGACGATTAATTCGTGACATAGACTCAGGACCCAAGTGGAGTTAAAACATGTTAAAATAAATATTTATTTGTAATCACTTTCCGAAGAAACTGCTAAAAACTAAAGCTTTTAACATACTTATGCCTATTTGAAAAAAAAAATGCATGTCATCATTATGTCTACATATAGTATATCTACGATCCAATAAAAAAAGAAAACTTTAGATGTAAAAAAATATACAAACTTCATGGTAGCGATAGTATCGAAGAACTGTGGCGAAACAGCAAAGTTGTTGCTCTGTCGCAGCAGACGATCTATACCGTAGCTCCTCCGGAGGAATTGCTCCATCTTCGGCGAGGGGCCGTCGATGGCTAGCTCGTGAGCTACTGCATCGTTGTCCTATTATAGACAAAAGAAGGTCGTATAAAAAGATTATGAACCTCCTCCACGTTAGGTACATTTACCTCAGACTATCCATAATTTCATCATCATCAGCCTTTATCCGTCCACTGCTGATCATAGGCCTCCCTCAATTGAATTCAATCCGTAAATTAATATATATTTCTTAATCAAAATGGTACTAATTATTCGTAATTTATTGAATGTCAATTTAATCGACAGTTCCAAGGTTAGCCCACTGGGAAAAACCGGCGAAATTAAGTTAGTGGAACTAATATTTTCAAACATTTTATAACATGTTTTTCCTATTATCGTCACCTTTCTTCTTCTATTCTCTTCTTTTTTTTCTTCTTTCTTCTCGTCCACTTTTAGACCGACCTCTCTTAATAAACACCAATAATATAATCTAACAAAAAACCATAGTAATAATGAACCAAAGTCCTAGTATATAACAATAGAACAAGAACACTTAATAAAAGATTTTATTAAGTATAAGAAAACAAATAATATTTATTATTGTTATAAATAAAACAATTTCCTTTATTATATTGCGATTTTAATCTCCCGAAAGCCGGTATCTCGGTCACATTTCTTTCAATCCCCAAATCACTTAAATTAACTTCCTAGTGTTTCCTATCTTAAACTGTAATCGTTAGATAGCGTTATATATCTATTTTTGGACGGCCTTCGCAACCCTACGCATATATTCAAGGACTACCAGAAGTAGTTAGTACCTACAAATAAGCTGTTATAGACAAGTTTAAATCCACGATGTAATTTTAAAAGGATAATGACTGATTTATCCGCGTTTTTTTTTTTTAATTTTTTGATCACATACGAAGCTTGCATATAATACTCGAAACGCCTGAATAGTACGTGACAAAATCGATAAGTTAGTAAGCAAGTTACTAGTGGTAGATTTTGTCTTGTCAATAACTGTTTCCCGGTTTTCGTCCCGAAATTGGGGAAGGGAAAAATTTACCCTGAAATATATAAATAGACCTTCTTCAATAATAATTTATTGGGCTAATAAGAGTAAGATTTGCGCGTTCATACCAATTCAGCTGTCGATCCTGCCCCCCTAGACAAGCGGCACAAACGCTAAACGAATAGAATAGAATAGAATACTTATTGTATGTAAATGACACTAACTGTCAAATTACATATCGTAAGCTAGTGTCATTCCCATATAATTCAAATTAAAATGGACTTTGAATTATGAAATGCGTAAGATGACATCTATTTAGATGGTTATTTCTTTATTCCTTAACGATAATTTTCTGCTTTAATTTAAACAATATATTTGCAAAATTATCTAAATGAGTGGATCAAAAAAAAAAAAGTATTCTATTCTATTCATTTAGCGTTTATGCCACTTGTCTAGAGGGGTCGCCTACACAGCGGTAGAAAATAGGTGAGCGGTAGAAAACGATTCTATATCTTTATCGTATTGGTAAAGATAAAAGGTAGAACGATGTATGGTCATAAAAAAACTATATAATATGTTACTTAATCGATTACGTACTTGCAACATATAGTCGTAGAGAATCTTCCCGTAGCCGTGGCGCTGGCGATCCTTTTGAACGTAGAAGTCGAGAATGCAAAGAGGTTCTACTTCGCACACTTTGTCCTTCTCGTCGAACAGAAACAGATGCTTCCTACCCACTTTCAGCAGCCCTATCACTTCGCCTTTGCCTCTGAAAGATATAAATTTGAATGAATAAAAACTTACATGTGGACTACTTGGTTGTGCCTACATTTAATCATAGTAAACCGTACAGCTTAAGAATAATTTAAATACGAGCATAGTGTTACTTGACAATAAATAAAAATCGCTGTTAAACGTGAAAATTGAAACATGAAAAAAAAACATGGGATAAAATCTTAATAAAATATAATATGAATCAATCGCTGTAGCATATTTTACAAAAAATACGTTTAAATTACTAATAAAATATACTTATGTCTACGTCTGAGCTTAACGAGGGCCGTAATACGATTAAAAATAGACTGATACGGGTGTCGCAAGCCTTATTTACCAATTACTTTAAGGTTTGACGCACAGCTTTTAATATAATTGGGACTCTGTAATGGCAGTTCAATTTTAGCTCGTCCGCAAGCTTTTGCCATTATACTACTAATTATATTAAAGATCTATTAAATCATAAAACTTGCAATTCATGTGTATATCCATATATTCCCTAAAATATAAACTAACTAAGGGGGCCTAGCCAAAATGCCATTAAGAAAGCGTTAGCGAAGTTCGAAATGATAAAATGTATAGGATGAACCACGCGATTAAGCGCGGCCTTATGTCAATCCTATACATTTTATCATTTTCGAAGTTCGCTAACGCTTTCTTAATGGCATTTTGGCTAGGCCCCAAGGTTCGCCAAGATTCTACTAATATTATAAACGCAAACGTTTGTATGGATGTTCATTCCTCTTAACGCAAAAATTTCTGAATAGTTTTTAATTAAAGTTTACAATAATATAGCTTATACATCGGAATAATACTTGCTATAATTTATCCTCGTACTCGCACGGGAATATGAAGTACGCGGGTTAAACCGCTTGTTGTACCGTCTAACCTTTTTAATTAAGAAACGCAACTTTTGAAAGTAAAAAAAAAAAAGTTTGGTAAAGTAAAAAAGTAAAAAGTAAAAAAAAATGTTCCACAGTTAGGCACTTCATCGGAATGTACTATTTTAATCAACGTACATTAACATTGATATTAACATGGCAAGCGACGCGGACATATTCAAGTGTAGGCAGCCATGAGCCAGACTACTCCATTACGCATATTATAATAATTGTATAAATCAAGACGTCTAGGCTATACATTAAATTATGATTTTCACAAAGATTTTCTTGACATTTACAAAAATGAATATTATGTCCAAGTCCAGTAGGGCTATTCTGTAAGGTTGTTTTCGAATCTCGAAAGCGGAATCCGCGGTAATATGACGAAATTGACGGATTTGTATTCTTCAAAACTCGACTCTCTATCCACATTAATAAAGATCATTTTCGAAGTGACGTAATGTGAGCTCTATCACTCAGGTGAAGCTCGATATTGAAATAGTTTCTTACAGAATAGCCCTACAGTAGTGCTATTCTGTCAAAAACATTTCGTTATCGAGCTTCACCTGAGTGATAGAGCTCACTTTACGCTCACTTCGAAAGCGAACTTTAGTGATGATATAGATAGAGAGACGAGTTTTAAAGAATACAAATTTGTCATATCACCGCGGATTCCGCTTTCGAGATTCGAAAACGACCTTACAGAATTATAGTCCAGCAGCATACAGCAATGAAAAGTAGAATGAATGAATGAAGAATGAAATATTTTTTTTATTAAGCACACTACAAGGTAATAAGGGCACAGACTTTGGTAAGGATAAGTAAAATGATATTGTTAAGGCTTTTTGGCGACTTTTGTTTTTCTTAACTTGAATTTAGAATGTAGAAAAACGTGTGAATTAGTAGAACTTAGTCATAAATTATACTAATGCATCAATCTATTCCAAAAGTCACTATAACGAGTAGTAGAAACTATTAGTCATAAAATATTTATAAGGAATGTCTTACATACTAGGACAGTCTTTTTATAGATAATCATACATCGAATTCGCAGCATGAAGTTCGCATAAGGCAAGAAGAGATGTGGTTCTAAATACAAATGAAGCTAGCTATGTTCATGGTATTATGCGTTACGCTGGCTGATTTGAGTACAAAAACATTGTACGTCACAGATGACAAAACATCTAGAATGCACTGCAGACCTGGTTACACTTCCAAATATTCAAATATCAAAGACAAGTGATATAAAAAAAATGAAATCCAAACCAATAGAAATGTAACTAACTTTTTGTATAATTTATGTATATATTTAGAATTTCACTTAGAAAAGTAGAATAATTTTATTTTGTACTTATTTATAAACCTCAAATTATCCAGGTCAGAGATTTTGAAGTACGCGTCACAAATTGAAAGGCTTCTCTGGTATAAGTAATATTGAGTATAAAAAGTTGTTTTTGTGACTTGGTGGACCGCGGACTAAAATTTAAAATCATTAACGCCCGATTTCTCATACGCCACTTAAATATTTGGGGGCTTCTCAAACTTTGAACATCAAAACTCCTTAATTCCATATGTCATCAAAAAGTAAGCAGCGCCCAAATTTGAATTGCGTATTCGGACATTAATCTAGCAGCTCTCTAATATTTAGGTACTTATTTTTGCATCAATTATGACTGTTTCATCATATTACATTTATAGCCATGTTTTAAATTTCGAAGATGATCTTCGTGCAAGGGCCTGTCCATGTTGGATGCGAGTGGCAAGGGATCGGTCGTCTTGGCGTTCAAGGAATTTTCGGCAGATAACGGATAAAGGCTGTTGATGATGATGATGATGATGATGATGATGATAAAATTTTGAAATGACGAAACGCATCTTTAAATAGTACTCATGACAGGATGATACATGCGCTTGATGAATGACTCAGAATGTGCCTTCTAATATTATTAATCCGTTATAGCGTGTGAATGTTAGTGAAACGCACATTTAGTATAAAAGTAGAAAGTTTGCCATTAATATTATATTTATATTATAATATATAATATACACGTCCCACACTCAGGAGACGGATGGCCGATGGGCTAAGGTTTAAAAGTGGAGGGCGCGTTTAAGTTAGAAGTCTTGGCGGCAAGTGCGTTTTGGATGAGAGTGGCACAACCCGTGCCACTCGTTTTGGCGTTCATTGAGGGAGACCTATGCATCATTATAGGTACAGCAGTATGATCATGATGTACGTAAATCATGACTTTTAAATATAAACGGGTTCAATTCTATAAACAAAATGAGAGAAATACTAGCTGTTCCGACAGACTTCGTTCTGCCAAAATTAAAATTCCTTATCATTTAGGGGGATGAAAAATAGATGTTGTCCGATTCTCAGATCTACCTGATAAGCACACAAAATTTTATCAAAATCGGTTTAGCTGTTTCGGCAAAGTTCAATAACGTACACGAGAATTTTATATATAAGATTTTTACTCTTTATACATATACAGATTTAACTGCAGCAGCAGGCACTGGCAGCTTTGAATCTTGTTCAAACATTGCTACAACTTTAACTTCTCTACGCTAAAGTCCTTAAGGACTCACTTGTTATATTGGTTTCATAATATATGTATAAATTACAAAGGCTTCATATGTTTGTAAGAAATCACTCCAAAAACTAATGGGCCGTTTTTGAAAATTCTTTCACTTTAAACCTGCCTTAACGCAGACGAAGCTGCAGGCTGCAGGTTTATTTTTATCAGACTTTATTATAGTTTTACTTTTTTCTGGTGCTTACTTATTCTGAGATTCTTAACATTGTATTCACTTTATTGTAGTCTGATTTTTTCAATATATAATATTCATAACGATAAAATACATAACTTAAAGGTTTACCGTAAGATATTCAATACTGGAGAAGAATGACTTATCATCATCATCATCATCAAAATAATGAACTTATCATCAATATAAATAGTATTAGGAGTATTAATAATTCTACTGTCTTATAGAAAGCTCTGGAAATTTTGTAGTGTTCGAAATTATTCCTAACAAATAGCCGTCGATTTTTGGCTAATATTTATACACTTTAATCGAAATTATTTTATCGCGCCACCGAAAGCGAAACGAGCAGTTAGACGGCTGCCGAAATTTGAAGCGTAACATGCAATCTTAATTATCCGCATTGCGGATATCGGTTATAGAGGGATAATATGGAACTCTAGAAAAAAACTTATATATTGTCCTAATATTATAAGGATAAGTTTGTATACTGTGCTGCGCGAAGCGAATCTCAGACAATGGGAGTATTGATTTAAGAACTAAGATGTGAGGGCAGATACGCATCGCGGCTTATCGCGAAACTAACACCCTGTATATGAGTTACTTATACTCAGGTCACGTAACAAACTATCTTACATACACACACGAGTTGCGAACTTCATTTGATCTCGTAATATAAGTTTAATACTCAAAGAATAGAAAAGTACTCATACTCATGGAAACTTTGTAATTTTTTAATATTATATATTCCTAAGAATTATAACGGCATTATATTCTCCAAAAATAAATTCAGTTCACATGTTCCGGTTAATTAAAACGGTATCATGCATTGCAAATATTTAAATTGTCGTGCAGTCAACCTCGAATGAAAAGATGACTCCTCGTGGTGAATGTAGTGACTCTTACTCGTACATCCGTCTACTCCAAAACAGTCTAATAAGTTCTTACGTACACAGCGCAGGTGTTATCATACAAGTTAGCTTATATTAGACTATTGAGACTGACATTATAAACGAGTCAATCTCCCTTTATGTGTAACATATTATTATGATTTATGGTAGCATCTTTCGATAGCAGAGATGTTAATGATCACTGAATCAGTAACAATACTGCCAATATGTTATGCCGTTGTGGGAATATGGTGGAAGGCCCCAAGGGGAGATCTCCGACCAAGCGAGGTGTAATGCTCGGCCAGGCCGAAGCCCACTAGTTATCGTGTCAGGTGTCGTATAAATAGCGACCGGGCGCTGGAATTCTGATAGCGCGATTCAGGATTGTGGCGCTGTGATTGGTCCGCCACATCGTTGCTTCGACCACGATGAATTTGATGATAATTATTCTAGAGCACGAAGTACGGTGATAAATTATAGCCTATGTGTTATTCTGATGTATGAGCTATATTATTGTAAAGTTTCGTTAAAATCCATTAAGTAGTTTTTAGGTGAAAGCTTAACAAACATCCTATCTATCTCTCATCTCATCAACATCATAGTCCTATCTTATCATCTATTCATCCACTTACAAACTTTCGCATTCATAATATCAGTAGGACTTTATTCTAATTTTAATTTTTAAATATTCTACGAGTATACTCTTTCTTTGGTCACAGAATGAAGCTATACTTTACCCAAAAAAAGGAACAAATAAGGAAAACAAATGTTGCAAAATTCAATACAAAAATTGCATAATGTATTAAAATTGGATATTTATTCAATGACAAATATACTTAAACAATAAATTAAGGTGCTTCTAAACAAGCAATTATTTCACTGAAGTCTGTGGATACAACAGGATGGCCATTTGCTGGCAATGATAGACAGACTACGCAACATACAACCAAATTATTTATATGGTAACAAAAACCTGCATCATATCTTTTAGATAATGTTTTGTAAATAAGACTGAAATTTATATCAACATTATTCAAATCGCGCCTTTCATTATTTACTAATAAAAACATTTACAATAGCATAAGAAAGCAGTTATGTTTAACTTTTTTATATACTAAAAATGCTTTGTTCAAAAATTAACATCAAACCCAAATTAATGACAGACATCATTAAATTTTACTATGATATTACATACCCTTTCGCAGCAGGATCTTTCAACAGGTATAAAACATGAGTTGGTGTATTCCTCAGCTTCTCAGCTGTAGTGATGACCTTACTTAGGCCTTGTGCAGATGCAGATTGCTCTCCTAGTGCGTCAATCACCTTTGAAAGACTTTCTTGCATGAGTCTGAAACAACAGCATCTCATTTATTATTTATATTTGTGATAGTTCGTCTGTATGTGTGTATGTAACAATACTCCTAAATAAGTGAACTGATATTTAAAAATTGATTTTATTCATATAGATTCGAAAATGGTTTACTATTACAATTAGTTCACCACAAAGTTAGAAAAGTTCAAATCTAAGTTTGAAATAAGTGTTTATGTGGTAAAGAAAGTGTAATTGAACAATATATCAATGAAAAATTGTAGATTATCCTTGTATTATCTCTATCTTTATCTTTTTAAAAATAAACAATAGTTTATCAAGTGATTTTTTTACAATTTAAATTTTTAGAATATCAGAGCATAATACTTAGATTACTATGACAAAGATTTTAATGCAATTACTGTTATTTTTTTAGTATTATGTATACTTATATGGTCTGCCTATTTTGAAATTCTATAATGAATAATATATATTTCATAATGAGCCAATAATGTCACATTGGAAGTGTTCTGCAACATGTTTGTGTTCAATGATTTTGGTCAAAAAGTACTCAACATGCATAGCAATTATAATGAAACAACTTTTACGGATTTTATCGCGGTTTATTTAGTTCTTTACCCCGACGTTTCGGAAACTTTACAGCAACCATGGTCACGGGAGGACTGAGGTGTCAGTGTCCGTAAAAGTTGTTTCATTATAATGAGTGAAATTCACGCAATCATAAGAAAGCAATATGAATAGCAATGTTTTTATAAAAAGTTGCAGGCTACAGCTAGCTCGAGAATCGAATTAATGATTTTACAAGGTTTTGTTCCTTAGTTGTTGAAAAAAATTGAGAATTAATTTTAGAGCCTAGCAAAACTTTAAAACATTATGATATTATAACCAAATATTATACGCAGGCACACAAAATATGTATGATTTTTTGGAGCTAAATTATCAGTTAGACCTATAGAGATATTTTACCAACTACAAGAAAAGCTTTTAATTAGTTTCTTAAGAAAATATGTTTAGGAAGTGACTAAAACCATATAAACATGGTATTGATATCTATGTTTCATATTTGAGGTACTTAATACATCACCACACAAAATTTTAAAAGGACCTATAGCTAGAAGAATATTTTAATATAAGAAAAATAGATAAATAAAATATACAATATCATATGTGTTCGTAACTTTAATGCTGGAAGCGAACTGAATTGCCATATCATATATTATCTACTGTTTAATTAAATTTAAGTAATTAAACAAAATATGTAACAAAAGAAGTTTTCAACTACCTACTACTACTTTTTAAGTTTTCAACTACCCCAATACCTTCTTAATTTAATACATGTAAGATATTGTTTTGGTGTGATAATTATTTACCCAATTAGATTCAAGGTTGTGACATCATAAATATCATAAAATAAAACAAACATTTGTTAATTATTTAAAATCACAATTGTTGAAAATTATGACAGAGTTCTCGTCAAGAATATGAAATCTGAATTTATAGTCACGTTAACCAAAATAATTCATCGAACAATATTCCACCCACTCTCACATTGGCAAATCCTATAAGAAGCTAATATTGAAGAAGAAAAAGCCAAAACATCTGATACTAAAAATGTAAAAGATTTTTAATATAAATCACACCTCAGTGGCCATTGAAAGATATGTGTCGACAAAAAATAATTCTTAGATTGTGATTGATGATTCTTGATCACTTGCAATATTTAACTATTTCTACTATCAACTACATACAGATTTTTGGGGCAAAAAATCTATAACATGTGCCATTTGCAATATTCTTTTATAATGTTGATAATTTGGGTCTGCAGTTTGTCTTTTAAAATAAATCCCCGCATTAAAAGTCAACATATGCAAAATAATAATTATCTGTCCATGAAAGTCAAAATCAAGCCCACTGTACGACAGTTGTAACTACCTCAGCCATATGAATCAATTCGGCTAAAAATGGCACGAACTTAATTTATAAAAACCTCCATATTTGATGAAGCATGAGTCTGATATTTCTTAATTTGGTTTCGCGATGAATAAAATAATATCTTAGCACTTGTTTACCTCACACTTCTCACATCCCCACGAAATGAAGGTGGAGTTAACGTGTAGTTCAGCTTCGTAATTTTATCACTGAGGATATCGTTAATGGGTACCGTCCACTCCATTTTATTGATATAGCTTTACGGTCAATTTCTAATTACAGTCAGACTAGATTAACAATCGTTAGGTAAAAATAATGGAAGATATAAAGCTATACACTACTACACTGACGGTACCATTACCAACTACCAGGCTGGCGAAACTCCTATACAAAATAAACGATGTATGAAACGGACGTCCTTTTAATGGCTGCTATAATCCGATAAAATTAAGAAGAACATTATTAACTTTGGACCTACATTTACCGATGGCTCTTCTACATATAGATGGATTATATCGACCGCCATTTTGATTTTTGACAGTAAAATTGAAAAAGTCAAAAATTGATATAAGATGGACGGTTATTGCAGATAAAAGATATTGTGTTTTTTAAAGTTACATTTTCACGTGTTTATTACATAAAAGTGTAATATTAATTAGTTATAGTCATTTTGTGAGTGATTCTCAGAGATTCAAATAGTGTTTCTGTAAAACAATATGAGAAAAGTAGCTTGTGAGATTTGTGGTATAAAAACATGCCGGGTTGGTAACAAACGTATTTTTATGGTAAAATATCCATTAGATAAAGATCGGCAAGCTAAATTACTTATTTAATCCATAAAGGAAGTCAATTCTAGTAGAAAATATAGAGGTTTAATATATTTTAACAACTTAAATATATAAAATAAACTTGTTATAAAAACTTCTTGTAGTGCTTACCCAGCAATCAGAATTTATCGACATCGATGTATAAACTCAGACTAATTATTCTATTATAATATATTATAACGTAAGCATTACATGCTGTTTGAGTCATTTAGTTAAATTTTAAGATTCAACTTATCATTCACTTTAAAGGTGTAAACAATGGGTCAAAGTGATATCTTATTTCAGATTCCCAAAAGATGTTAATTTAAAGAATACCTGGACCCTGATTGACAAAAATGCATATTTACTTGTAAAAATTGTTATAAACTTATACGTAAATTTAAGAAACAAACATATTGCTAAAGAAAAGCGAAGTAATATTTCTAAGAATTTTTTTTTAAATAAAAATTATAGTGTTTGAAAATAAATGATTTTGTGAGAATTTGAAGTTTCTTTTCCGTTAATTCGTTAATTATAGATTTATTAAAACAATCTGTGTATCATTTACCCTTCATTTGTTTATGTTTTTAAAATAAAATTCGCACTATAACGAGTCTTTAAAAAGTCGATATCGATAAATTTTCACTAGTCCTAGCCCAGTACTAACTAGTTATGACATTATGTTGGCAGTATGTACCGCCAGGCGCCATGGTTCTGTCTGTTAGGTTGGTATTGGTTTAGAGTGCACGTTCATACATCGTTTTTTTTGTATGGCAGTCCCGTCTCTTAACGTTAGTTTTACATACTCTTTGCCAACTACTAGCAAGCAGTAGTGTTACCATTTACTAATTAATACAAATTACAACATCGCAAACAACTTTTTTTTAAGAAGATGCAAGAATATGTATACATACATTCTTTTCTAAGTGCGAAAAATAATAGTAATAAAAAGAAAGGAAAAAATCGTGTAATCGTAAACCATCTTTTCAAATACACGACTTTTATGATATAATTTTGAAAAATTGTTCTTTTCTTTTAAATTCTAGCTTCCTCAACGTAAAATAATAATTATTATTGTTGCTGTATTATTTAAAGTGTGATGAAGATAATCCACACAGAAACTAGTTATGGAGATATCTGTTTCAAAATCCAATATTCATTATTATTTTAGTTTTTTTAGCTTTAGTATGTCACGCTATCTTTTTTCATTTCATAATTTAATTATAAAGTTACCTTTTATGCTTTAAAATATCAGTTTGTGTATACATTTTGATTGCTTGGGCCTAGTTACAATTGGCGTCTAACAAACGGCTGTTGAACTATAACGTTACTAATAATCTACGTTTCAAATACTTATTTATAATTTTAGACACCTTTTTTATTGATAAAATTATTATAACTGTGAAAGTTTAAATATTCATCACGGAAATGATGAATATTTAAACTTTCACAGTGGCCGTGTTTTAAGTTATAAAAACACAAACAGATACAACATAATATTATTAATATCTTACCTGATAGAAAGATCAGTGCTCTAGTAATATTATCTAATAATATTATTTATTTACAATAATAATTATAGTATATCCCTAGTTCTATTGTTATTTTAGCACCTTTAATAATTTATACATAAAGCAACACAGACCTCCGTCAGGCGTTGGAAGGGAGTAGTAATAGCGTATTACCTGATACTAAATAGTCTCCCGTGACCATGGTTGCTGTAAAGTATCCGAAACGTCGGGCTTGTAAAAAACTTAATAAACCGCGATAAAATCCGTAAATTTGTTTCATTATAATGAGTGAAATTCGCGTAAACATCAAAAAGCAGTATAAGAAAACAATATACAAAAAAGTCTGTCATTTTTTGCGGGAGAAAATTGACAAGTTGCGACAGTTATTATCGTGCCATAACACAGCCATGGCTGTGACAGTAATTGTTATCGACATGCATTTATTGACTATTGATAATATTGATATTTCCGTGATGAAACTAAGTTCTGGATGAGTTCTTGTCTTTAGCACCTCCGTGTAGGGTTGCCAGGTCGCCAAACCTTAAAGCCGAACCTTAAAGCAGACCAGCCAGCTTGGTCGGACATTTGGGTAGAAAGACTGGACACCCAACATTATTGAGGATTCTGTCTCAGTATTTATACTGAGACCATGATGTTCATATTGTAAAATATAATATTATGGCCCTAGTAAAGATGATTGTCGGAGACTTACTTATAATAATCCTACCATCACTAAATCAATTATTAAGAAAGAACCAGTTACTGTGCAACCTGATTTCCGCACTTCTCTTATTTATAATTGTTATGGAATGAAATTGCGTGTGCAAATTATAGAATCAACTGAGATTGATATAATTATGCAGGATGGTCGTTCCAACCTTGTTTATGATTTTGCCCGGTGCGACAGAATCAATATTAGGTGTAAAGGAGACGGTCCAAAATTGTATGGGACGTTGGTCTATTTTTCTACACGTAATGATATGAAGGAAAATAAATATTCAAACAGTTTTAATATGTTCATATCAATAAATTGTTTTCAATTTCAGTGTAAGCATAATTTAATATTTCCAAGATTGCAACACTACATGATATAACAATAGCGTATGAATATTTTCTTTGGCGGTTATGGCTATAAATGTATGTCTAAATGAAAAGTCCAAGTCGTCAAAATATCCACAAAAATTCAAGAAACACATTCACGAGTTAACAACTCCATAATAAAGCTTGAAATATATACAAAAAGTTACGAAAGTACCATGAGTGACCGCCATCTTTGCGTGGAATAGCTAATATTTGAAAAACTTGATATGTTTTTAAATTTTTTGCACGTAACTTATTACGATAAAGTATTTTATTTTATTTTTAACTTATTACGATAAACCATTTTATTTTATTTTTAATGGAATCTTTATATTTTTACTTATTTATAGTATACTGTACAAGATTAGACCAGAAATGGACCGTCTCCTTTTATACAAGACACCGGCATGTAACTTGACTTTTATGGAAACCGCAATACGTTATGTGATTCGTATTATTATAATCTTGAGTATGAATATAAAAACATATTACGGTTAGGTCTATCGTTTTAGTTCTCAACTAGTGTAAGGGAGCTCTCCTCTGCTCTCGGCGACAGTGTCTGAGGTTCCTATATGTTAAAAAGTACTCTGTGGTCTGAGGTGTGGCTGTGAACGTCGCCCTTTCGGTTTTTAATCCTGTTACGGAAAACACACACAAACACATTATAACGTACATACTTTGTACTCAATATTGAGTATAATTGTGTTTATATCCTTTACGGGCTGTTTCTGTGTCAACCTTCAGACATTGGGGGTGTTGACTTGACCTTTCAGGGCGACCCTGGCGTTGTCGTCGAGGCCGGTGCCGTGTTTGTCTTGGGCGTAGCAGAAGGATTAGTTGACGGAACAAGACTCAGCTGGGACCTTACACCCCACTCTTTACCTGCTCACTCCTTATTTCTAACCTCTCTGCTGAGCAACACGCACCCACGCCGAGCAATTCCCGCCACGGCGATCAACGCAAGATCACCCTGTCATCACTTACCACCACGTTAAGGAGTTAGTTCAGCTCGCGCGACGAGCTATGTGAATCAGCTGTTGAAGTCCGGCGGGATTAAACGTAGTATTCAATAAACATAATATTATATTGCTGTTTTTTCATAATACAATTATTTTAAAGCATTATCATGAAATTTCTGTATCATTATGTTTACCAAACCGGATTATAAAAATAGCATGTTAAAAGTTAAAGAAAATACCAGAAGAAAATTATAATTTTGCGTTTTTTAACTTGTATCATGTCAGGCCATGCCATCACTATCATACCTCTTCGTTTTTCTAAGCGTTCCAAATACACCGTGTATAGATTATTACATATTATTATTAGTACCTGGTTGACCGAGCATTTGCTCGGTACCCTAAGTGATTAAATACGATAAAATTTTTCTTAAAAAAAAAATCTTAAAAAAAAGGAAAAAAAAAATTCGGACTGGAGATTCGAACCGGACTCGTTCGAACTTATCTACCTAATTTCACCACTAAGCTACCATGACATATTATTTGACAGCGAAATTTACGTTCGTAATCTAATCATATTTTATCGATGCCTGAAAACACGGATAAAAAAAAGTTTTCTAAAAATGTATCCTAGCTAGATCGATTTATCGCCGTTTTTAACACATGTATACAAAATTTCATGAAAATCGTTGGAGCCGATTCCGAGATCCCGATTCTATATATATACACAAGAATTGCTCGTTTAAAGGTATAAGATAAGATAAGATATATTATATTATTATACTCAGAATTTATTCCTTTCATAAGTTAAAAGAAAGCAACATTTAATTTTGATGATTTTTTGATGATGATAATTGAGATGTCACTTTTCTCTTAAAAATTTTGTTTATTTTGTACAATTTTCATACCGTGGTGCTCCGAGTTGGGACACTTACAAGACTCGGGAGTCATTGCACGCGAATAATAATATTCGAGTTGCTACAACCGTACCAGCTATTTTACCAAATTAAGATTACTACTATATACTATTATTTACGATCCGAATTTTACATTTTCCTCGCAGTTAGAGCTCGATATTTCAATGAATATCTTCATATCGGGGGGGGGGGGGGGGGGGATTATAAATAAACAAACATGGTAAATAGGTAACTCATTTGAAAAAGTTTTAGTAATGAAAATAAGTTAATTTATAATCTTTTATGTATCTAAGTATTGAAGTATCTAGACACGCGGTAGCGTGTCAAACCAAGTTCAGCTGACGAGCAACACCGTAGTGTAATATTACACGACCCATTTATCCCCCCTATTTATGACCCCTCGCATGGTGGCGATTACGCTTTTTGTTATGTCCAACATGAAAAAAAAATCTGAAATATAATATCGATACGTATTGCGTATATTTACATTAATCCTTGACAGTGAAGAAGGAAGAGTAATTACAAAATCGTGCTGAAAGGGATGTAAGTAATCGATAAGAATCATCATGTAGGTCCGCCCTTATAATTCATAATGTTTTGAAGGGAAACTTTTTTATAGTAGAAATTCAGAGCTTTGATAATAATATTATCTTTGTCAATGAAATTGATACTTATAGAGATCATCGATAAACACGTATTTTATTTGATACGGTAGTAACAGATTATCACCAGAAGGAATGTGAGATTAAAAAGAAACTATAAAAGACACGTAACACCAAATATTTAATTAAACATTCAGGCTATACGACATAATGCGTGACATTTACTAATTAAATATACTTAGTAGTAATAGTATAGACATTTAGAAAACATTTATTGAAAACAGTCTGAACTCTGAACGAAGAGAAACGGCAGTAAACGCAACATGTTCAAACGACATATTATTATAATTATAAACAATAAACTTAAAAAACAATTAACTAAATAGATGAATTGTTACAATTCATTTTTCCTAAAATTAGAAACAATTTAAACTAAACTCCATATCATTTTATGAACATACCTTTAACAACATATTAAATTACATTAACAAAGTAAAAATCGTTTGATACTAAAATTATATTAAGTAATTATAATTAAAAATTGAACCAAGCGAAATCTACCTTAGGCCTTTATGAGTAATAACAATATTTTGGTCACATTTAAAATTATCTAACAACATCTACATGCAGTACAAAAGCTGCCCATATTCAAAAGTTTGAGTACTTTTTGGGATAAAGCTCTAAAGATACAAGTATAGATGGTACGGTTTAAAGTTTATTATGATACGTCAGTTTACACATATTATTAGTACCTATAGACAAACAGGGTTGCAGAATAATTTGTAGGTACCAAAGCAGGTAGGTAACTAATTCAGTTTTTGAAGTTATCATCAGCGAAGGACGTACCATAAATTCTAGATTATAGACACCGAATTACCTTGTATATTGCAACAGTAAATAATTTATATCATAGGATGTAATTTTTATACAAAATGAATATCCCTCCGATATAAAGAAATTGAGTTCCGAGTAACCTAAAACACAAACATCATTTTTTTATTAGCCTTTGCTGTCCCACTGTTGGGCAAAGGCCTCACCCAAGTTCTTCTGTCATTACATGGGGGGGTTTTACTTAATACGCAGTGGACTAATGTGGCGGGATACGGTCCAAACCCCCCCAATCATAATAATATAATAGTATTTTTTTCAGCTATTTGAATAGATACCTTTTTATCTATAAAGTTGAAAGTGATAAAATTATAAATAAATGTATTAATGTAGCAACGCTGGAGGTCTGAAGTTCGAGGAGAATAAATAGAGAAAATGGAACCTTCAAGAATATCTGTAGATTTTCGCCAAGTCAGATTATTTTTAAAGGGTGAAAAAACATTTCGTATACAAAGTGATAGAAGAGTTTTTTTTTGTCCATAGACGAGTTCGGAAAATATTTTAGTAATAATAAAGTATTAATTGTAAATTCGGAAGTCGGTAGGTACTGTACCTATGTTTTTGATACTGAAAAATGAGAAACATCAGCGAATTCGATCTGTCTGTTTATCATACATCGGTTGAGATATTCATTTAAGTTGTTTCTTTTAAAATGATCATATTGCGTAATAATACTGTTAAGAAAAGTACCCAGTGGGCTGAAATTGGCACAAATATATGTTTACATAATATCTACTCAATAAAACTACTTCTTATATGTAAGAACATCAAAAAATAGTACAACATTTGCCTACCAAAATTAATACATATACAATATGGAATAGGTTAACATTTTAAGTTTACAGTTGTAAGAAATATATTATGTGTTATTTTTGTAAAAGATTAAACAATATTTTTATCCTAATAGTCAAAGTAACTTAACTTTTTAGCTTGTTTGTAGGAACTAGCTAAAAATACGATAATTGAAATTATTTCATTCTTTAATCACAGTTGGAAATACGAATAATTTGACATTGTAATTGTGTTAATAAAAGATTACACGAACCGAGAAAAATTGACGGTAATAATATTATAAAACAAATGAATAATATGTAGAATTATAGTAAGAGCAAACCAGAAACATAACAGTTTGTCAATTATGAGAAATATGAAATAATAATAGACATTATTTAATAATCAAACCACGTTAACCTAGTCCCGGGGTAAGCTTGTAAGAACTTGTGTTACAGGTATTAGGAACGGAAATAAATTTAAGAAGATAAATAGATATATACTCATCCATAACCCGGTGCAGACATCTGTATTGATCATACAAATTTTCTGCATCTGGCTGGATTCGAACCAACGACCACTGCGTAAAATGTCTAGTAACCTGACACGACCAGCTAACCGTCGAAATGTTTAAAACAATAATCTTTTTAGCTTACGAATGATTCACAGTTATAATGACAATTTTATTATTAAGCAATTACAAAAATAAATATTTTGGTTACTATATTTTCATGATGGATAATCTTTTTTTCAAGTCGGTCAGTTCATATTTTTAATGTGTAGGCCTGTTGGCATTCTTTCAGGCATGATTAGGCATTCGGATTTTCAGCTCTGTACCATTCGCTATTGTAAGCAAATGAATTTTAATTTATTTAATTTACGTGAACGAAATAGAAAAACGCGATTAATGAAATCCCCCCAATATATTTTAATTTCAAAGAAGTGTCCTTTTTATATTTTTTTTTTTGTAATTATTCTGGTAATTTAATTATGAATTCATAATACAAAATTTTGAGAAACCATAAAAAGTAAAGTATCAACCCTTATATGTCCCACTGCTGGGCACGGGTCTCCTCCTCGAAATCGTGCGAGGAGGGTAATGGGCCATAGTTGACCGATGCGCTGGCCCAATGCGTGTTGGAGAACCTCACATACCTTCAGAGACTTTCAATCTCAACGGGCATGCAGGTTTCCTCACGATGTTTTCTTTCACCGATGAGCGAGCGATGGTCTCGTGTTTATGGTGCCCTTAGAAATTAGAAAACCCATTTCAAGGCACCGGGGGGTCAGGATCGAACCCGGAACCTCTCGCATAAGAGGCCGAGTTCCCTTACCCACTGGACCATCGTCGCTCCGTCGATAAATCATGTTAATTACTTGTGTAGTTTATTTTATGTGATTTATTTTAATTTTTTTTATGCCACATAAGCGTTTGTGTTCATTAGCATTTCGTCTCTTTTTTTGAATATGGAAGTAAATTAAGTAAATTAAGCTATCTCATCGAAAGTATGTGAAATGAACGGAGCGAGCGAGGGAATTATTTTCAGGTGCCTAAGCTTTACGCTCAGGTCTGTTTTAAAGTAACGGCATTACATTAAATTTTACTGACTGAAAATAACATAAGTAATTAACTCTTTGGTATATCTGGATCACACATGGAAATGAATAAATTATGTTCCTTTGTATAGATTTCGTAATTTAATGTATAATTTTGGACGTTGATGAGTATAAATGCTCCTTAAATTGAAATCTTGTAGAATTTTAATATTTCACCTATTAATATATATTTTACTTGATGAATTCAATTTAATATTCCATGTTGAGGATCTGGTATTTTTTTTATTTAAACTAATATTGTGATAATATAATTTTCACATGAGCGTGTTAATGTTACAATAGGTATTATTTAATTTTTTGTATCCATTTCCATCAGATTAAATTTGACACAAGAAATAGCAAAAATATGAAATTTATGGAATAGCGATATTTAAATATTTACGAAGTTATACTTCGAAGATGTACAACTCCGAGAATGTGAAGTAACAAACCATAGAATAAAATAGCATGCTACTAAAATAAAACAAAAATATTTAACACATTCCTCAAAAATATTATATAAGTATCTATCTAAACGTTGGAATGATTTCTGATTGTCTTTGGCAGCACGTTAAGCCTATCAAAATTGTCTAAGGTAAAACTAGTTAGGAAAAATTCTTTGCAAAAGCAGATACTTTTTCATTTAGAAAGAATATGAATATTTTAAATATAATCGCTAAAATTCATTGTTATAACTCGCATCGAGTTGCTTTTATTTGTTAAATTAAAAAATATATTTTTTGTACATCTTTGAATAACGGTATTATTTCTTATAGGTTAACAATAAGTATTTTTTTATCAATATAACTTCAAAATACATAATGGCTAATAGATATAATTCGGCTCTTTAAAGAGTATAAGGAATTTAAGGCAATTTCATTTTTCGTAGAATGACCGCAAAACAGAAATTAAAAAGTGAATTGACGTTTTAGTACTTAGTAAGGGAGGTTTTTGTAATAGTTGTTGGTGAAATTATGAGAAAACACATCTTACAGACATGTAGTAGATACAATAGCCTTGTCATAAGTTACCTGTGTAAGTTACAACGAAAAAAGAATTGTATTTGATTTTAGGTATTCCACATTAACTTTTTTTCATTCAAGAAGTATGTATTTATTTTTTAATTAGAGTTTATTTCGACTGAAATACTGTCTCGATAAATAATTGTTGATATTTTTCTTTCTACTAGTGTAAGTAATAATATAGACATCGATAAAAACTATTTTTTAAATATCGCTTAATTATAAATAAATGTAGGTTATATTTTTTTACGGTAACATCAATTTATCAGACTATTAGTGCTAAACACTTATTAATTTATTCGACGAAGCTAATATACTAAATATAATATAATAGTTTGAAGTTATAGTAAACATAATAATTATTGATTTCATAACAGATTATCTCAGTTACGCATAATATATAAAAAAAAGTACAAGGAAGCTGATAAATCTACCGAATTAATTAAAAAATATAACAAATCACTCCGCCATATTATAATAGTAGAAAACCATGTACATAAATAAATAATTTCACCTAATTTATATTTGGAATCTTCTATAAAATTCAAGAAAAACCATTTCAGTATCAAGAAAACTATACATTTGTAATTTATCGCAAACACAATAATATAATTATATTATCGATTATAATTGATATATTATATATATATATATATTATGCTAGTAAAATCTTAAGTACAATTTTATAATATTAGAATCGAAAGTACCCAAAAGAGTTCTTACGTAACACTGAGATTTTTCCTTTAATTAATCTATCATGTGACCGATTTTATAATCAATAACATCCGAGTCGATATCAATTTACTATCGAATACCTCTCTATATCTTCAAAATGGCGTCTGATTTGGATATTTCGCTACAAAAATCTTTAATATCATCTGACTCCTAACAATGTTTGTACAAAAATAATATTATACTGGTTAGTATGCATCATTGATAAATATAATAATATTTAAATGTTATATAAATCTCAAAAATGAGGGCCTTTCAACATAAACTGCACGCAAATCTAAAAATGTACGCATACAAAGATTCGTGTGTAACAAATATAAAACGCCAAATGAGATCATAAAAAAATATTTTGTGTTACCTTCGCAAGCTCTTGTAGCGAAACACTTAAAAGTTAAAGACGTCAAGACAACTTCTCATCGAATACCTTATCTCCGAACTGGCCTTACTTAATACAGTCGGTCACAAACTAGTGACTATAAAATATTATAGTGTTTACTACGAGTAAGCTCATTTGGCGAATAAAGACATTTATGCCCAATCTAATAATATTATGATTATGTAGACATTAAAAGCGATTGTTATAAATACAGCGGTGGGTCTCGACTTGCATATTGGAGATTTTTTTAACAGACATTTTTGTGTTTTTTTATTTTTTTTTATTTTTTATGTTTTTTCTTGGGAGAGCAAATTATAAGAAATATTCTTAAAATTCCCATCTGCTTTCGATTTTTCCGACAGATATTAGTCAACGGTCGAGCTATTTGTTTTCAACACTTCCTTGTGCACACGAGAGCAAAATGTTTACCATATTACGGACTTATGGATAATATGGTAAACATTATGTATATTAATACGCATTTACTACTATTGTCAGAGACATTAGCCTTTAGCCTTTAATGGCAAGGCCTCGGCGAAGGGGGGGGGGGGAAGTTAGCGCATCGATTTTATTTAACATTACGAGGCGCGAACTTTGCCCACCACGACGAACCTTGTTATGTTACATGCCTCGAATTATATAAGACAATAATAGGTCTGCAACATTTAGTTGTACCATTACTCGTGGTAAAATCTGATTCATCTTTATTGAGAAATAGCTCAACCGTTAGGTCAGGATTCATATCTTCGTATCTGATCTCCTCGATATACAAGTTCTACTCTAATGTTCTCATCATGGTGACATTACAAACTGATACTTCCATACACATATCCTTCTGCCAAACCGTTTTTAATGCAAAATATTACACGAAAGCGTCAATGATAAAGCTTCGGACGACACTACTTAATATAATAGTAATAACTCTTAAAGTTTAAGTACAATATTATATATTACGTATAGGAAATGGTTTTACGTTGGATACAATAACTCATAAGATGATGAATACAAACATTGAACATACATAATAAGAAATTAAAAGTAGCTTTAATACTTCCATTATAGGGATACGGCAATATAAAAATAGTGTTTTATAAAAAACGTATAAGAGTTTTGTTTTATTAGGTCTTTATATTAGTCGTTTTATTAAATCTAAATAAATCTATATCTTTGTATATTTTTATGCGGTCTGTTCAGCATAACCAACATAAAACCATGTCTATACTCTCCCGTATATATTCGAGATAAATATTACTTTAATAAGTTATAGAGTATAATAAATATTATATAACTATTGACTACAGTAAACGTTTATACAATTACGACTACAATATTAATCATTAAATTACCTGTTTTGGTTTCAATTATCTTTAGTAAAATGGTTTGATCAAAAACATCGTGTAAGAGTTGACTTTTAAATTGTAAGGATTTTAAATATTCTTGGAATTTGTTTCGCCAATTCTCAGCCCTGATTCATTCAAACTCTTGGCAGATTTTTTATTCGTGTCAAAAAAAAAAACAAATTCTACGGCAAACGTGATTTCACAGTTGTAGTATATGCAATTTGCATTCCTTATTACAATAAATTCGTAGGTTTGCGGTTTTCTGTTGTTATCAACTGCAAGTTTGATAATTGTCGTTAAATTCAGTCTTGTTAGTCCAGTCCGTGTTTCGTCATATCCGGGTACGTCATATCCGGGTTTATTTGGAGAGAACGTAAAACGTTTTTTCCATTCGTTTATGACACCTGCCAATTTTAAATGAACATAACATAAATTTATAAAATAAAAAAGGGCAGGTTCATTTTGTTACACAATTATAAAGTTCGTAGAACTATTGTATACAATTTAGATGTTCATTGGGTTTTCGATTATATTTACAGCGGTCGGGTCGAACTTCGGTTGCTTCTTACGGAAGAGGAAGTCAGCGATGCTCGTGGCACGGCGCGGCCCGCCACTTTCCAGCAGCACTTCAATCTCTCCACTGCTTCGTGATTCTAGTATTGGTCGTCTGATATCCGATAAACTCTTCTTCGGTTCCGCGAACAGCCTGTCGCTTTCTGTTGAATGCGCCTTCGATGTTAGTCGGGAAATTATCGTCGGTACTCCATTTGGGTCGGTAAGTGAAAGCGGTCTCTCTAAACGGCTGAGCACTCTAGATCGCACTGCGCTAGCGAGGCTGTCTCGAGATGATGACTTGCCGTTTACCAGCTTTGGGCTCACTGATCCATTTTGATTCTCTGGAACGTTTAACGCAATATTATGTAAGTATTACACCTATAGGTAATAATGCTTCCTCTAAACTAAGTGTTTGTATGGATTTAATTGTAAATTCAAATATGATTTTTTCATATTTTTTTTTCGTGTTCTGTGACCTCGCTAACGTCATTTGTTTATTGATGCAGGGATATAAGTGTGTTTTTAACAGTTTGTTGGTGAGAATTCTTATTGCAGTAAGTTTTTTATTTAATACCAGTAGCGCCCCGCGGTTTTACCCGCGGACTTCCCATTCCCGTGGGAGCACGTTATTCTGATGTATAACCTATATCATTGTAAAGTTTCATCAAATTCCATTCAGTAGTTTTTACGTGAAAGAGTAACAAACATCCATACTCACAAACTTTCGCGCTTATAATATTAGTAAGATTTAGGTAAAAATATGAAATAATCACTCTTGGAAATGGATGGTCTCGGTGACGGGCCAGCCGCCTCGTCGGCGTGGCTCTCCGATAGAGTCTCGAGGGTACGATGGTTTCCATCACTTTCGCGGTTGATGTGGTTGCCACTGGTTCCAGATGTTGACGGCGTAGGGTTCTGGAATTATTTAAGTCGAACATAAGAAAAAAAAAAAAAACACTATTATTACATTACTTTTTGAATTCATACGGCTTACGTACATAAAGTCGTGAATCGTACATAAAATCTTTCCGTGAAGTAAATTGAAAAACAGAGTTAAAATTATTTTTTTAAATAATATTTTATAATAAGTTTGAGTATATGACATTGCTTTCTTAAAAAAAACCTACTCAAGTGACTTACGTCCAACATATAACTAGAAATTGTGTTTAAACGTCTACAAAAAAAAATAATCGTGACTACTTACCAGGTAGGGGTCCTTGATATCTGACGGCACCGTATTCCCTACTCCTTCCAGGAAGAAGGTTACCATGTTGCCCTTGCCCTTGACGTCAATTGTTCCGCGGCATCGTAGCTTGTATCCCCGCACAGCCAGAATATCATATACCTCCTGCGTAACCTACAGTATTCGCAAAGCAGCTATAATAATTGTGAACATAATATATCGCTAGCAATATATCATATTTTCGTTTTGAAAATAGTCAACAATAATATCGATTGTGGTACCACAATAATCGCAATGCAATTTTTAAATCAATTCATGGATTTTATGATGCATGTCAACTATATTGTATTGAGTTTATTAAGGCTTCACCTGAATATGATCAACAAGTCCTGTGGAGTCCATTCTGGAGGCAACGTTGACAGCATTTCCCCAGATGTCATATTGGGGTTTGCGGGCCCCGATTACTCCAGCTACCACCGGTCCAATGTTGATTCCTGTCAAAACACATACTTAATTGCTAGCGACAATTCACTTTTATATTTCAACTAGCTACCCATACTTCGTCCTGTCAAACGATAATATTGCGTTTAAAGTAATTTTTGTTTCTGCAATTAATTCCTTTGGGTACCGCTTTGAACATTTAATATTTTCTTTCTTTCGTTTTTTTTTATAATACCTAATGTATACTTTAAAGAATATACAAAAAAAAATTAGCTAAATTAGGTCACCCATTTTCTAGCTATGCGCTTAGCAACATTAAATTTTTATTTATATTTAAATGTATCACAATTCACTTTTATATTTCAGTGTATATGAAAACGCAAGCAATTTTCGCAAGGATTAACTGTACAATCGCATTGCAGACCACACTTGCAGGCATCGGTAATGCTTTCTATATTTGTGTTGTCGCTTAGCCTTACCTATCCTCATACGGAAGAAGTTGAATGAGTGCTCGTTTACGTATGTCAATTGCTTTCGGATTCGTAGAGCGTAGTCCGCCATTGCTGTGACGTGCCGGAAGCCTTGAAGATCACGTGTCGCTTCTGTTAGACCTAGAAAAGTAAAGATTTTATTAGTAAAGCAGTTCGATGCTCGAAGAAAATGTTAAATGAAACAACATTTACGGAATTTATCGCGGTTTTTTTAGTTTTCTACGAGACCGACGTTTCGGATACTTTACAGCAACCATGGTCACGGGTTCAGTGGGGCTCATAAAAAACTAAATTAACCGCGATAAAATCCCTAAAAGTTGTTTCATTATGATGAGTGAAATTCGCGTAAACACGAGAGAAGAAAATGTTGTCTAGTAGCTTGAAATAAATATAACTTTTAACAAAATTCAATAATACATATTAAGCTCGATAAAATAAAATAAATAAATTAAGTGCTCTTTATATTAGTTGATACCTGATGCAGCCATGTAGGTAGCACCAGTGCTCTTGATCTTCTCGATATATCTGAAATTCTCCTCGGCTAGAATGTCGTCGAAGTCGGCAATAATCTCGTTCAGTAGTCTCAAGCACTCAACACCCTCGTTGTTACCCTCCAACTCAACGTAGAATTCGGAGAAGTTTGGAATGGAAGCGAACATCACACAGACAGAATCGCATTGTTCATGGTATAGTTCCTAGAAAAAAAAATGAACTCAGGACAAGACATAATGTGGGCTAAATTATTCTAACATTGATAAATATCACTAAAGCTAAAAAAAGTGTATGCGTGTTAATCTAAACTAAATCATTACTCGCGATTGAATTTAAACATCATAATAAATTAAACTAAAATCTTAGATCATTAATATGTCTAGATGGAGTGACGCCCTACAATCTAAACAAAAAGAGCTGGCCAACATTTTCAAACATATTGTGCTCGGGAATAGTGATACCAGCTACTATAGTTCTCCCATAATCATCCTTTTTAATCTCGTTACACTTCAACACAAACCTTCATTATAAATAAAAACAATAATGCGTAACAATTATTCATGTGTATTCTATGACAGCGGGAAGGATACTAAACACAGAGAAAGCATTTAGAGGAGAGTTGGACGCTATTTTTTTGGACGTGTTTTCCGCGCGACACTCTATCTAGACATATTATTGATCTAAGACTAAAATATGAGGAACCATTAGTTGCCCTTTATATGATATTCGGGTGTGTAAGTTAGGTACATTACTGTAAATATTTATTAAAATATATTCAGTCGTTCTCGCGTGAAATAGTAATAAACATCTTATATTCATACTTCTTTTCTACTTCTTCATTCTTATAATCTTTCAGATTTATAATATTATTAGGATGCAAACTTAAAATGCGCTTAGTTCTTTTTGAGTTACTTCCATTTATAATATCTCATAATTTGGTTTTACTTTTGTGCTAATCCATGACATATCATTATACGTTCTTGTTTCTAATATTTCTTTCTTAAATATGCAAACTTACGTCAATATTCTTGTCACTGCACAGGAAGTGTTGGGCAACGTGTTCTGGCAAGATGTTGGCGAGTAGTTTCCTGTTGTACGCCTCTAGGTGTTCCATGTCCTCCTTCTCACCTGTAATTGGAGACATACAAAATTACACCGTGGTGTATTGCAGTACTTCTCTTGGCTGTTTTTTTTTACTTTTGTAAGTCAATACATTTTTTCACCGACGTTCTATATTGTAATTTTATGTACGCAGAAAAAAGTGTTTCTTCGCTCATCATTGATATACAAGAATTTAAAAGTAATTTCATTTTATAGGCACTATAGGTGCATGAAACACGGTGTAGATTAATGTGTATTGGAGTTAATAAATGGCAAGACAAGCGCGAGCCAGAGTGAAGGAGTAGCGAAGGCGTAAGTGTTCATTTAACTGTGACTGAAGTGAAACGTGAAATTTCTTAGGTAATAATTAATTTTAGTACACAAAAAATATTATATAATATACAAGTATTGATATGATTATAAATTTATTTATTGTAATAGATTTTAGGATTTATAAAGATAGTGCAACTCAACTTTGTGCGTGGCTTTATGTATGCATGCGCTTGCACATACACAGCTTTCATTTGTGTGGCAGTGACGCGGCTGTTGTCTTCAACTAACTTCAACAATTAAAGCTTTGTAATGACACGCGTTGATACCTATATTACGCTTATGAATTATGGGGATGCATGATTTTTGATAGGAATCTTCAATCTATTCTATATTCAAACGAAAATCAAATCCCACATGTTAAACAAGAAACAAGACTGGTCATAATTTTCTTATTTTTCTCGCTGTATTTTGTTTATTAAAAGCTGAAACTTTGAAATCAATAAACTCACTGTTGGCCTGCAGTTTCCAGATGAAGTCAAGTCGGTATGTGCTCTCCGTTTGCTGCGAGTGTAGCATCAGGGCAACCATTGCCCCCAAAGCAACGACGATGTTGATCCATTGCTGATTCCAGTCAACCTCACACTCGTGTCTGATTAATAAAAATCATATTATTATACTATTTCCATTTCTTTATTTTCTCGATGACAGTTCTAATTTGATAGTTTTAGTGTTGTGACCAAATAAGTAATGATATCACCATTATCATCATCGTCAGCCTTTACCCATACTGAACATAGCCACGCCAAGACGACCGATCCAATAACTATATAATATATTATACTCTATGGACCGATCCCTAATGATATCGATAGCATAAACTTATTATAATTTGAACAAAGACAAATACAACCAAAACAGCCACATATATTTTTTGTATCGTTTATTTAGTTTCACTATCGAGTGTCCAGTGTCGAAAGTCACAGTTTTACAAGAGCTTCAAAAATTATAAAGAAATTGGAATTATTAATCAAGAATTAATACGTGTAATATCTTTTAATATAATATATTATTGGTTAATAAATTTGAACAAAAGTATCCAGCAGTAGTTTAGTTTCTTACATTTTGTTAAAAATATCGGGTCTGTTATCGTGTTACGTTTATCGATATAGCTCTACCCCTATAAGTTTCTTCGACTCTGGTATAACCTTGTGTAAAAACGTCATATTTTTATAAAATAATGCATACATAATGTAAAAAAGGCGCTCGTTCAAGTTTTTACAGGATCTGTCATCGAGAAAATAAAGAAATGGAAATAGTATAAATAAATAAATTAATCTTAATAAATAAATAAATAATAATTAATAAATATTGTTTGGCATGTATTATGTATTACAAGATGTCGTATTCGTATAATAAGAGGCAAAAACAAAACAAATAGAAATCAACACATTTTCTCAATCGCGTTTTTTTATTTAGAAGCTATCGATAAGCTTCACGAAGTCAAATGCACTATTTATCTAATTTTTAAATTCAGTGTATATAAGTGTGCAAGTCTGTTGAACGTCAAATTATATCAAAATATCTTTATTTCGTTGGTAAAAATATACTTGAAATACGTGAGTCTTGTGGGGATGCTAGATTTACACATAGGCCCGCGAGGCCCGGGCCTAGGGCGGCATGATTTGAGGGGCGGCAAAATTTTTGAAATTCCAAAATTTCAGAGGCGAAAAAAGAAAAGGAAAAAAATTCCATAGAATATTTATAATAGTTCAAGTTTTTTATTTACCTTTCGGTCTATGAATAAGATTTAAATTTTTTAAAGATTAATTATAGCCTTTACCGAATGATATTCTATCATTAAGGGCGGCGCCATAAACAGGGCCTAGGGCGGCATCAAGCCTAAATCCGTCACTGGTGGGAAGGTAGTTTGATTACTGGCACAGAGTGGTATAAATTTAACAATTTGGAAAAACACGAATGCGTTGTCTGATCTAGTTCGATGTGAACTCGCATATGTTCATGCGTCGCTGACCACATCTCATTACTGCTGCCTCATCTGCCAGTTTACCCATCCAACTAACAAGTAACATAGAAATCATCGACAACATATCCCATAGACTCCTAATAACAGGGGAACGGGTTTTGGCAACACGTCTGACTTATAGTTCCGATGTAAGCCGTAAACAATGTACTCAAACTATCGTGTCCCATTCTTTCCCGTTGCGAAATATATCCATTTCTTTTTAACGTTCCGTGATTGGTAATGTTTGACATTGAATTAGCCAATCATAGCATTGCAATCCCTTTCGTCTCACCTCAACTAGTTGCCAGAATGCATTTAATACGAAAAATCCAACATTAGGAGTCTATAGGTTGTGTGGTCGATGATAGAAATGAAACAAGATACTAGAAACTTAAAAGCACTTACTGGAAAGCGTAGAAGTGGCTCTGGAACGCCAGATGCTTCTGTACTGTGAGCGTGATGTACGTAGCCGTGACGATCACCAGGATAAGAGTCTTGATCGTCGTGATGAGGATTTGGTGGACGGCGCACAGGCACATCACGATCAGTGTCAGTTGCAGGTAGTGCTGATGATCATTGTGCATGTGTTAGACTATTATAGCTCAAGATCGGCTGATGCAACATGAGTTTACGTTATTACTTATATGAAAGTTGGTTTTCTCATAGATTTTATTAGTTGTTATTAATATTATAATATCTTCCATTTCATAGAATGTTCTTGAAAATAAATTTTAATATATTTTTTTTATTAAAAAAATAATATTATTGTTAAAATTTATGTTCAACGCCATTTGTGACACACTAGAAAAACTATTATAGCATAATTGAAAGGAGTTTGAGTTTATGTTTTTTTATATTTAATCATCATCTTCATTATTAGATTACATTTCGTTTAGAATTTTATTATTATATTTTTATAGGTATTTTAAACGAAGTCGGAATATTTCAACGCCTACTTGTTTTACTCAATGATGGCTGGAGACTATTGTATATCTTTTTAAATCCTGGGTTTGTGAGGAAAAAAATAACTAGGAATTTAAAAATATAACTTTTCTATTCTTTACGGGCCGTCATTCATGATATTATTTCCGTGAAAAAACGCCATCTTTAATGCCCTCACTGGGCATCTAGATATTGTTTTCCTTTCTTTCATTATCAGCCCATATTTGTCTATTGTTGAATACAAGTCTTTGATGAACGTGAAATTAAGTAACCCCAGGTCATTTGTATTTCGAATACGACCGTTGCTCTTAAAATCGTCACCGAAGCGTGTCGCATAGCAATTAGACAAAGTTATTTAAGTTACGCTTAAGGAGCGCCAAAATGTTTCACACCCGGCAGTTATCAGAAAACTTGTCATTTGATAATGTCGATATTCGTATGCGCGAAATGTTCTCGTAGTTGTCGCGTTTGGGAAGTTTAGAAATCATTTTACAACATCTGTCGTCCATTAACTGTTTTTTACTGCGCCTTACTGAAATTATCACATGACTAAGCCATAATTTTAGATGCCTTATAGAGGATAAAATGACTTACCTCATTGATGTCATGTGGGCAAAATATAATATCGGTTACAGATCCCGGTGCAGTGGGTAGTTCCGAATTTAGGTGGACTCCCTGCAATATAAAGTTTCATATTAATGAGCATAAATAATATTTATGCATCCCACGGGCACGCGTATAAGCTTCGTAGAAAGTCGAGCAAAGCCACAGTCATATCTCAGTCTTAGATCATTAATATGTCTAGATGGAGTGTCGCCCTACAATCAAAACAAAAAAAAACTGGTCCTCATTTTCAAAGATGTGTTCGTGAATAGTGATACCAGCTACTACAGTTCTCTCATAATCATGCTTTTTAATCTCGTTACACTTCAACACAAACCTTCATTATAAATAAAAACAATAATTCGTAACAATTTATGCGTATTCTATGACAGGGGGACGGATACTAAACACGGAGAAAGCATTTAGAGGCCAACAGTTGGACGCTATTTTTTTTGACGTGTTTTCCGCGCGACACGCTATCTAGACATTTTATTGATCTAAGATCTCAGCTATAATTCTATTACCTAGCATACCGTCTGCTACTAATGTTGGTAAATTTTGCGTGGTTAGATCGTTGGATATTTATATCTTCTTATTGTCAAACTACTAAATAGATTTTGATTCATTCGAACCTAACAATATCAATCATACTTCATTGGCCAACTCCTCGTCAATAAAAATTGATTCTTTGTTAAATCACCAGTCACCATATAAAACTTGAAAAGGAACTAAGTTTATACGAAACAAGTGGAGTTTGAAAATACATTTTAATATAGAAATATCTCAAAAGCTAAATAAAAATGCATTCATAAATTTATAAAGGCAATCTCTTTCAATAGAACCAATAACTATCTGCTGGGAACACACAACCCGAGTCAGGAAATTACCATGTTTTAAACCTCATTCTGCAAATATTATAGTAGCAATTTTTTGCGAAAAATTTTCTAACGTTTTATGTACGTCGATAACTTACAGACTTTTACATTTTATATTGTGCAGTTAAGATTATTGTTTCACTTAATTGTTCGGCAATAACATTATATTCTTAAAATATTAGATGATATTTTTTAACCTCCCACGCGAAAAGAGTATTTTAGAATTATGTGCATTGCACACATTTGGTGAGATGAATGATACGTGGAAGAGGGTGGGGGAGGCTTTTGCCCAGCAGTGGGACAGCATAGAATATAGAGAAATGATTAAAAATAATCAACGCATTATAATCGGGGTCAGAAGTTTATGTGAAGTACATGCATATTTCACATACAGTCTAGAAACAACACAGATTTGACCACAAATATAATCTTCACACCTCAACATAGGTTATTGGAAATGTAAACATAAATATGTACATTCGGGATATCGTTTTCATAAAGCCTATAATATAAATTAATTATCTAAAAAAGTATCAAAGCTACAATTAATATATTTTTCAAATGATCACTCAACTGTATTTAAAATATTATCTTTTCAAAGTTATAAGACGTAAAACTTGTACGACAGTCACGTTTTACGTTGAACTTAGGTAAAAGCTATCGACCGTGAAATAAATAAATGAATTGTGCAATGACTTTTGAAAAGCAAAGTATTACTACATTACAAAACATTCCTTTGATTTAAAACTTCAGCTGAAGACGAATTGACTTAATAGTTTTCTTTGGTACGGCCATAACTGAATGGGAAGCACTGGTGAATGTCCACCGAAGATCCCAGAAATAGACTACACTGGGTGACTTTAGTGGGTAAAAATCTAAATATGCCACATATTGTTGCTCTTGAGAGAGTCTGGATAATCTTCTAGAAGATTTCACTTCGAAAAAAGGACCATATCTGAAAGGACCTATGGAGTGTATCATGTTCTGGATCTTAAGGGTAAGCCTACTCTTTCCTAAGAAAAAGTATAAATGCTTTAAAAGCTTTTACTTAATCGTCCAAATGTTTTCGGGTCAGAGCGCACAACAAGGTCGTCGCCATAATATTTGAAGGCATCGCAAGATGTTCTGCCACGAACTTTATACACTTATAATCGATCTTAATGTTAGCATCTTTTTTCCTTGGTAAGTGATCGCAGGTTTCCACCTAAACTCTCACTCACTCCACCGCAGGGTTAGAAGGTGATCGTGCATGCAGCAGTAGTAGACGAAGACGACCTGGTCACTGCTACACAAATGAAAGCTGTGTAATGACAATAACACGGACGCAAGTTGTGTTGAACTATGTGTATGCACTTATACCGCTAAAAAAAATTTTATTTTAGAGTTTTTCTACTCACCATAATGATTTGAATTTGCAGGATGATGGCGACGACAACACCAAAAGACATCAGTTGTGCGACGGAGCGGTTGTTGTGCACTAATGTCGAGAAGTCTCTTATTTTTGGACGAGTGTTCTGTTGGAAAATTGCATATTGTAATTAGATATTAATATTTTTAATTACTATATAATATTTTATTTGAGGGATTCTTATTGTTCTTTTCCGTTCATCTGCCAATTTGTCTATAGAATCATAAAGTTTTGTAATTTGGTGGTCTCACTTCCTGAGTAAAACGAAAAAATAGGAAAAATACCGTAACCTTGTCGTTATATTATATTTAAAAAAAACATATTTTACGGAACCCTTTTATTTATTTTATTTTATTTTATTTATGACTATGTTCAAAGGATTCTTAAAGGTACATACCTTGAAGCGGATGGAGATGACTACGTAACTAACGAAGAAAACAACGCACGCGCAGAAAAACATGGTCGCCACCACAAAGGGAGTGCTGTAAAAGATGTTTTAACAATAATATCGCAAACGACCGTAATCTAATATAGACACATACTTGTAAAAACGGATTTATACAAGTCTCATTGCCTTTTTTCATTGGTCAAAATACTAACTAGCGTATCCCTGACGACGATGGTCAATTGGGTATGGGTTCACCAGAGTCAGAAAAAGTCCTGATTTGATTCTGACCCCTATTAGTGCCTTGACATGGGTTTTTGTAAATAAATGAATACACCTGAATACGAGACAATCGCTTGCTCACCGGTGAAGGAACACTGTGGGAAAACTTGCATGCCTGATGAAATTAAAAGTCTTTGATGGCTTATGAAGTTTCCAAAGTGGTAAAATGTGTGTTCTCTCCTGTAATGTCTAAATAAGAGAATGATAAAACTAACCGAAAATTGGTTCGAACGTGTGTAAGTAGTTCCTTTATGTACGTCATAAATCGTAAACCGCAATCATTTATCTTTAATTTAATTAACTCGAATATTGTGTTTTTTATATTATGTTACTTGCTGCTACGGAAATCTTAGTGGATTAGTCCGACTCGCACTTGGCCTCTTTTTATATAATTCATTTGTGACTGACAATGACTACGACTGGACCGATTTTGATTTGGTGTGTTCAAGCGGATTCGAGAATAGTTTGTATTCACTATTCGTTCCACAATGAATTATTGTTTTAAAAAAGGAAATAAAATCCGGACTGCTAGTATTTTACATAAATTGTAGTACTTACATTTTGAAGACAATTAGTTGTACAATTACAATGGCGATGTATACAATAAGTGTACACATGAAATACACCTTCAGCATCCAGTCTCTCTCGGCGATGTACTGAGGACAAAAAAAATACATACATACATAAATTAAATAGTCGGAGTATTGTGTTAGTAGTAAATAAGGGAGCGACTATGGTCTAATATTTGGTTTAGGCTCGACGTCAGAGTGAAAGGTCTAGGCTCGATCCTGATCGGGTGCAAAATGGCTTATACAAAACTTTTCTATCTATAAAGGTGAACATCACTTTATCATCGGCAAAAAGAAAAGGTGTTAAAGGTGTGTTGAGTTTATTTATGTGTGATAGTAATTATGTGAGGCTCTTGCCCAGCTGTGGAACAAATTTGAGTCAATGTTGATGAGCAATAAAAAAGTATACTGTAGTACACTAAATTACACATAAAACACATTTGGCAACCTATGTGACTAAATGGTTAGCGCTTTAGGTTAGTTTCGCCTAAGTTCGAATACTGCCAGGGATCAAAAACTTTTCTGTGTTCCTGGGTCATAAACGTGTATTATATCTTAAATATATGTATAATATAAGTATAAAGTATATTTCCGTTGTCAGGTACTCGTAACACAAGTTCTTCGAGAACTTACCACGGGACCAGATTGACGTGGTGTAAAAGCGTCCATATACATTATTATTATAATTATTGTATACTATATTAAATTTTTACTAAGATCTATATATTTACTTATGTAAAGCTTTTACGTAACACATATCTCTCAATCACAACTTTTATAAATCTTGCTGAGATTATTAGGACATTAACTGTACCGTTTAAAAACATTTTAAAGATAATTCTTTGTTCCCGTTCACGAGATAGATTTCCCGTTATATGATCCCAAAGGAGAGAACAATCGACATTATTTGCTTTTCTATTGATAACAAACTCCCAAGTTTTCAGAGAATAAAGCAAAAATATTTATATTTCCAAATGTATACAAAACTTTATTTTTACAATAACGAAAATATTAAGTTTCAGATTACAGACAGCTGAAATAATAATCAAAAATAACAAATGCATTGCTATAATTCCTTTGAGTAAGATTTTATCCAAATAAAACATAAAGTAAATACAAATGTAGATATTATGAAAATATTAATCTTTTCTAGATACTTTAAAAATACAGATAACGGTATCTCTCAGAGAAAACGATCACCTGATGTTCAGTTCAGTTTTATGGTTAATGAAAAGACGTTACTGTCTGCTTATAGGTAATATTTTTTTTATTCCGACAAAAAGAAATAGAAAAATATTATACTATAGCTCAAAAGGCAGTACGGCCAACAGGATAAAGCAATTTAAAAAAAAGGAAATAAATATAAATGAACATTTAATAGAATGGTTTGGTCGTATCGTATCCATGTCTTTATTATCATATTAAGATTACGTTAATTAATGTAACATAAAACTATTTTTTAAAAGATATTTAATTTTAGTTTTGATTAAAAGTAAATGTATTTATGTATAGTAGGAAAGTCGAAGCGAATTAATTTCAATAAAAATAACACAACTTACACAAATAATTTATTTATAAATAGTTAAAAAAATTTAATTAATTTTAATTTATACTACCTACATTTTATTTAAAAAGCGTATATCTAAAGCGTATTTTGTTAATCTTGAAAAAAATATTTCATTATGCAAAAAACCTATTGGCCTATTATAATGAAACAACTTTTACGGATTTTTATTATATGCTTTTCGTGTGAGTGTATTACTAAATGAGTGAAATTCGCGTAAACATAAGAAAATAATATGTGAACCTATTGGGCGTCTTATTTTCATATAAACGATTTGCGGCTATCGGAAAGTTTACTTTACATTTCGAATGTCAATTTATTCAAAAGTTTTTAAAAGGAGATTACATTTAGTATCTCCCTGTTGTTTAAGAATAAAGAGTCTAATTTACTTTTTCAACTTGTTAACCCTCCTTCAAAACCCAATTTTTCTTTTCAAATAACTTTTCGCGATTTTGAATACAGTCGCGAAACAATATCCATTTATATGGCAACATTAGGTGTTCAAACTTTAAAACTAGTTGAACAACCTATGTTTTACAGTACTATAGGAATTGTAAAGGCAACGTTTGGAAAGTCGAAGGGTAGGTTTACATAAGTCATGTGACTACAATCTCCGTGCATTGTCCGATCCGTTATATGCGAGTGGTAAGGGTTTGGCCGTTTTAGCTCTCATTGAGGGTGGCCTATGTATCATTGAACGGAAATAGATACAGTATGTATATATAGTAATGATGATCTTTAAAAAGTAATGAAATCTTGGCAAAGTCGTGCCACGTCTAAGGTTCCTTACTGCGATTTTTTTTATTATTGTAGTTAATGTTGTGCGACTTGGCCGTTACTAAATATATAACTTATTATAGTTCTAGTCTTATCCAGAGGTTATTAAATAGGTGCCTGAAAATGCGGCGAAATGGTTCCAGTAAAGGATGGCACGGCGTGTTTGCTTCGCGCTTGATTTGGCGGAGGTACTACAGTGCCCCCAGATAATGAAGTAATCGTACCTTGATTTTGCGGAGAACCATTCATTGTATTCAGTTTAAAGACTAATTTATAGGTACCTACTCGAAAGTTTGTAAGCAATCATTTAGCTATCTAAGTTGAAGTAAGACAATATCGAACTAGTAGGGCTATTCTGTAAGGTCGTTTTCGAATCTCTAAAGCGGAATCCGTGGTGATATGACGAATTTGACGAATTTTATTCTTTAAAACTCGACTATCTGTCTATATCAATAAAGTTCGTTTTCTAAGTGATGTAAAGTGAGCTCTAATCAGGTGAATTTCGGTATCGAAATGTTTTTTTTACAGAATAGCCCTTCTGGAATACCTAAGTACCTACCTACCTCTACATGTGCCTCGACATGTACTAAAATATAATAGCAATCATCAAATATGGATATAGATATTGTTATAAAACGAAATATGTAAAAATAATTATAAATAAAACCGAAAGTAAATCAAAATATATAATTGAGTGGCTCGCTTTAACTCGTTATTGCTCTTCATACATGAACAGAGTTTCAACCGAAAATAGCACTGCAATAAAAAAAGTTTCATAATAAAAGGTAAACCAGGTACCTCTATATATATTGCCTTTTACACAAACGTGCCTGTGAAATGAGAATGAGCGTTTTACCATTAATTTATATACTTTTCTTTTACCTTTTTACATGTATTTTTCTTAAATTCCATTATAAGTGTAATATATTGCATCCATACATCAAGAGTTTATACTTTTTTGGGGTCGTTACTCAAGAGCAAATAAACGGAACCCTCTTAAGGCAACTGTTAAGGTACAATTTACAAAGGAATTAAATGGCACAATTCTCTTTATTGGATGCGAGTAGAATGGGATCGGTAGTTTTATCGTTCATTATGTGAGGTCTATGTTCAGCAGTGGACTGACAAAGGCTTATGATGATGATACATCAGTTAGCAATCATTATGAATGATAATAATAATACAATTATATAAAGAAAAATAAAGTTCCATAACTTATATATCTACACCATTATTATCAGCTAGTAACCGTCAGCTGTTTATCCTATTACTAAGTAGCTGATCCTATTAATAAACACCAAGATGACTGATCCTCTCTGCGTATATTTAGTCTGATCTGCTATTTGGTTTACTTATCTTAGGGCCTGTTTCACAATCTCCAGATAAGTTCCGAATAGGCTATCGGCAACATATTTGACAGATACTCCATACTCTATCTGTCAAATATGTTGCCGATAGCCTATTGAGAACTTAACTGGAGATTTTGAAACAGGCCCTTAATGATATATTATCGTTGTACTGAACCAATCTTCGCAATGTTTCTCGCCACGGAACAGTTTTTACAAGACATTAATATTTTTGAGATTTACGTGTGTGATTTAGTCCAGCTATAAATTAACTTAACATACGCCAAATTTATATTTATGCTCCAAATTATTTATCCAACTTGAGTAAATTTTTGTTATTTAATGTTCCACTTTTTCTTTTTTTAGGTCGTATTTAATTATGTTATAAAGTCATATAACAAACTAAGGTTAGGTTAATAAATGATCATCGGCCTAAGCAAAACTGCTCTACTTCAAAGCAGTGATGAAATCTAAATTTGAGCTCAATTAAAAGACAACGACGACGATATCTGTGCAGCAGCTGGTCCTAGTTATTATTTAAGTGAGTGTAGCGACCGTCTTAGCATTCATTTAAAGAGGCCAGCTAGGAAGAAAAAAAAAACCACGATTATGTATATAATGTCGGAATTTATGTTTAAAACAAGTATGACTGTAGTACAACATTTTGCAACTACTAATCAGTGGATGGGCCTATAAGGTTCACGAGTGGAGGCTGCGTTTGGGTAGACGAAGTGTTGGTCGGCCATTAACCAGGTGGGAAGACGATCTCCGTGCAGTGGCAGGTCCATGTTGCATGCGAGTGGTAGGGGATCTGTCGTCTTGGCGTTCATTGAGGGAGGCCTATGTTCAGCAGTGGACGGATAAAGGCTGATGATGATGATGAATCAGTGGATACACATTTCGAATAACTTCAACTCAAACAATGTTTAGGATATTCCTACAGTCGATCTGTATTGGTGTAGAAACTATTTCAACTATACTGTTGTGTAAATGCCACATGTTGTTACCTTGCGTTCCAGGTTGAAGTCACGGAATGTGAGCGTGAAGGGGCGGCAATGCTCTGCCCGAAGTCTATCGATGGATCGAGCATCAATCGCCTTCATTAGATATTCGTTCACTTCATCTTCTGGCTTCTTATTATCATTGTTCGAGTCGGATCCGATCCTGTACAAAAATTATGTGAATAATAAACTTAAAGATGGCAATAAACTAAATGTGTAAGTTTACAGTGTATCTTTCAAAATTTATATTTGTTTTACTACAAATTAAACGTAGACAATGTTAAGTAAAAATGCGTCTTATGTGAAATAATTTAAATAGTAGTAAAAAAGATTAGCAGGTGGGCTAGTGTCGTAAGCCTAGACTGAGATAATGTCCTTCCTGGACATGATTGTTTCTATAGCGCGATGGATCCATGACGTAGGAGAGCTGATGAGTAAAACATGATTGGGAAAGGCAAGGGACAAAGACAGAAAAAAGGAAGTCCTATACTCAGTAGTAGGCAATAGCAGGCAGTGTTAAATTTTACTTTGACCAACGATGAGATGAAGTTTGGTCGTCCATTAACCATATGGAAGACTATTTCGGTGCAGTGGCCGGTCCGCGTGGCGAGTGGCAAGGGACTGGTTGTCTTGTCGTTCATTGAGGGAGGCCTATGTTCAGCAGTAGACGGATAAAGGTTTATGACGATAATGATGATGACGTACGATGGTACTTGAAACTAGATTTAAACAGAATTTTCAGAATAATGTCTGTCAATTTAATCATCAAGTGGACAATTAAGTATTATGGAGATGTGATACAAAAAACGTCTTCCAATATTAAGTATATATACGGATACGAATTTGTATCAATACATAAATTATTATGATAACAATATTGTGCTAGTTAAGATAAGATATACCCTCGCTTTCAAGCTGAGTTGTTACGTTGTCACGTTTAAGTTTACAAGAGCTCTTATAAAAGTTGGAATTGTTAGCTAACAACATCATATTAAAAGCCACGGACTAAACAACTGGCTTTTTCGAACTACGATGAAGAACATCTTTAGTTTTAAAAAAAATAACACTGAACTCAAACTGTACTCTTAAAGCATCAGTTGTTGGTCTATGATATTTGACAGATACTCCATACTCCATAGGCTCAAGTTAGTCTATATGCAGTCAACGAAGATCCTGTGTCATCCTTATTAATATTATAAATGTGAAACTAGGGATGTTTGTTACGCTTTCATGCATAAACTACTCAAGCGATCATCATAAAATTTTGTACACGTATTCTCGGAGGTACTAGAAAACATAGGATATATAAAAAAATAATTTTAATTTGTATTATATGAAAAAAAATGCCTTTTACTAAAATGTTTTTGACATGCGTAGATATTAATATACAAATATTGTGCTCCGCAAAAGTAAAAAGTGAAAACATGGTAAATAGGTAACCCGATATACTTCTAATAGGCAATATTTTAAGGTTGCGTTACCATAGGTATTATAAATCGAAAGAATAAGAAAGACTTCTTGACTTATTTATGTCTACAATTTTTGTTTAGAATTAGCCTGGAAAACGAATTTGGAAATCGTATACGGATTGCGAACGTATGTGATCGGCCTTTTTGTATAAAATAGTTTCATATTTCAATTTCATACAAAAGTTCAGAAGTAGCATCCTCAGTGGATAATTTTCTATGATATGTAACCTTTTTTCGTCACCACAAACGTTTTATAGCAGTGTACCTATATATTTTGCAATATTTTAAAGGTTTAGGTTATTTATTACCTATAGTAAAATATAAAATATCATTCAAAATTCTAATATTCATGAAAGGGTGACGAATTCTGCCGCAGTTAATATACAAATCGAATTGGAAAAATGCTGATTGATGTCTTTCCGATATATATTTTCCGCTTTCATGTCGACTCTGTGAAAAATGTATAAATTACCGAACACATTATAAAAATAGCTGTTGACGAATATTGTCTTCATATCCGATTTTAAATACGCATTTTACATTTTAAGCATAATGTTACATCTTTTACATTTTAAGCATAATGTTACATCTTACATAACAATAATGTTCTATTTAACATACGTTAAATAGATGTCAAAGTTAGTCAAAGATGGTTCAGTCATCTCCTCAATTCTTAAGTACCTTTCCAGCTTAATGTTTGCATCTGCACGTGAATAATTTATATTTTGCCAGAGCTACGTACCCCAAGTGATTTGACCATATGTATATTGCGGCAAATTATGCATGTAAAAAAGTTGCGACCCAGCCTATTGGCCATTTTGTAAATTTATTCTTTTCGTTTTGAAATTTCGCAATTTTCCATTCTATCCGCTATGTTATTTTTTTCTTTTTACCGGTGCTCCTTAAAGACTTTAAAAGCCTTTAGCCTCGTCAGAACCGCTTTCTTACCAGAGAAAATTTAAGGTTGTGTGAAGTTCATAAATCCGCAGAAGTCAATGCATAGGCACTTTATATTATTTCTCCTACAAAACACTAGCTCCCACTACGAAATAAGTAATATAGGACAACGTGTGTCGGGACCGCTGGTTAGTGTATAAAATATAATGGAACTGTAGCTAATAGTTGTCTCTACCTACAATAGCTAAAGTTGGGAACTAACATTAAATTTACTTATAGAAAGCTGTAGTCACAACTTATAGGCTCACGACTACGGCTAAAGTAATAAGACGTTGCAGTCGTTAAATATTAATTCATCTGAAAAGGCAACTACGTATTGTATGGTTTCCTTTGTTTACGCGAATTTAGCTCATTATAATAAAACAACTTTTACCGATTTTATCGTGCTTATTAAGTTTTTTTACAGCAACCATGGTCACGTGAGGACAGTCCTCCCGTGTTGTTGTAAAGTATCCAAAACGTCGGGCTTGTAAAAAATCCAGTCAGTCGCGATAAAATACGTAAAAGTTGTTTCATTATAACTACGTATTGTCCTACATATAATAATATAAAACGAGATAAAATCATGTTACCCTTAATAAAACCATGTTGAGATGAAGTGTTGTCGGCCATTAACCAGATGGGAAGACGATCTTCGTGTAGTAGACGATTCGTTGGATGCATGTCGCAAGATATTGGTCTTCTTAGCGTTCATTCACGGGGGAATATGTTCAGTAGTGGACGGATAAAGGTTGATGACGATGATGAGATATCAGGAATAAAAAAAGATTAGTGTATAAAATAAGTAACGACTTTCTAACATATGTGACATAAACGTACCAATTAAAAGTTTCCGGTCTAGCGCACGGTGCACGGTGTAATTTTCCGGGGAAAGTACGGTTAGTAAGTAGTTTTAAGCCCGTTAGGATGAAGACGCGTATTTAACTCTTAAGACTGCTTAGTAGAGGGTTTTTTGCATTATTTTCTTGCATTATTGTTTGTTTTGTCATTGTTACTATAATTAACATCATAATATAATACTACCCGCCCCTACAGACTTCGTTCTGTCAAAAAAAAACTTATTATTTAGGGGTATGAAAAATAGATGCTATCCGATTCTAAGACCTACCTAATAAGCACACAAAATTTTATCAAAATCGGTTCAGCCGTTTTGGAGGAGTTCAATAACGTACACCGTGACACGAGAATTTTATATATAAGATTCATTTCCAGTTAAAATAGTGTATTTAATGTCGACCCCTCATCTGATATTCTAGTAGGACCTTATAACAATTTGTATTCATTTTTTCATCTACTTCTAAAGGATTTTCAGTCGACTTGTAACCAAATATGCTGTCAATAAAGTTTCACATCAAAAAACAATTTTCAATCTTAAAGAAGATTTAAAAAATCGCGTCTAAGATTATTAAAACAATTATATTCTGAATTAAAATATTAACGAAGAAAATACACAATTGATTCAAAGATGCCCCAAGTGATAACCCCTTTGTAGTCAATTATATTTTACACTTCAACTTTTTTCATTTGTTGGTTTGTTATTACTATGGCAACTTTGAACAAAGAGATTAAATTTTAAGCCCTCTGAAATGCAAAATCAACAATCATCTCGGCTCGCTTATTGTGTTAGCAGATCTAAAAGCTTGAATTGTCTTTAAATCTGTTTAGTTTTATGTTTTCTCCGTTTAACAATATCGCTATAATTTGTTACTTATTTTTGTAATAACTAAAGTTAGTAATTTAAAAGTATACAAATATTTTTATCAAAGCATAATGTAGATTATATAAATTAGAAATTGTTTGACTGGGTAGGTTTGTATATTAGTTTAAAAAAATTAGTTAAAAATTATATTCTAAAATTTCTTTTTCTATACTGTATCTTTTTAAGTGTTTCTTATTAAGTTTTCTGTGGAGAAGACCAGGATCTCCTATGACGAGATCAGCTTAATTAGTAAGAATAATTGCGAGGAAGATACAATTAATTAAGACTAGCCTAACTAATATAGGGTTAGATTTTAGACATTTCACACAATATTTATATAAATTATGGCCTTTGTTATTCTGATGTATAAGCTATATTATTGTAAAGTTTTATTAAATTTCATTCAGCAGTGCTTTTCTTTAAAGACTAACAAATATGCTCACTGTATACAAGCTTTCGACTATTTAAGATTATTATAATGAAGGTTTGTAAAATATTTAATCTAGGTTTCCCATTTACGCATAAGTATCTGTTAGTTATCTATTCAACGTTTATCTTGATGAAATTTACATTATTCATTAAGTATTACCGACGTCTTTAATAGCAATACAGAAACTAAAATATTCAGTAACTAGAACCTAATGTTAAACATAAATTTTAATCCAGTATTCTAGTTTGTTATAGGTAATATTACTAAAGTAAGTAATAGTTAAGTTAAGGATAAGAGTGCGCTTTCCCATAGCCAAGGTTTGTTCTATATTAATATAACAAAAACTACTCGTACAAATTATTGTTAATTTATTGCGAATTTGACTCATGACAATAAAAGATCTTTTTACCAAAATCTGTAAAAAGTTGATAAATATCTTTATTTATAATCTACTACAGACTGGATAAAAAAAATACCCAAGCGTGTAATAATTCATTATAACACTATTCTTAAACTCTATACGTCGATACATTTCAGTGTATACTTCAGATATATTATATTATCTACAAGCTGTTGCCCGTGTAATCGCCAGAAAAAAAACCTTTTTCTTTAAATGTGTCATAAGTTACTTCTAGTACCTCCGGCAATATATTGTGTACAAAGTTACATGATGATCGGTTGACTGAGGACTTTTACATTTATAATATTATTAGTAACGATTAGGAAATAACATTATATTTTAACCCCGTTACAATTTTTTTTTTTTTTTTTTTTTTTTTTTTTTTCGGTTGGATCTATGCTAATGGTCCTAGTGACCGTTATGCGTCATCGGAAATGGGGTGATCCGGTTGGATCATCCTATGACGTCCCCGTTACAAAAACATCATGCGAGACATACGGGGTGTTATAAGGGTAAGTGTCAGCGCTTTAGACGTTTCTAAGTCAGCTAATTTGTTACTAAGTTGGTGTCTTTTAAAAAGTATAACCTTTCGCTAGCACACTTTAAAATTTGTGATTTTTCCACTAACCCTCTGCTACTTTTCGTATTAAATATATACTTTAAGGGCCTGTTTCACAATCTACAGATGAGTGCCGAATAGGCTATCGGCAACATATTTGACAGATAGAGTATGGAGTATCTGTCAAAAATGTTGCCGATAGCCTATTCGGCACTTATCTGGAGATTGTGAAACAGGACGTAAGACAATTATTTCCAAGTGTATCCACTTACTTGGATGAGTGTTTGCCGTGCTGCGACCCGTGGCCCATCACACGCATCTCCTTGGAAACGTTCCCGTTGAGTGAGAAGTTGTGTTGTGGTTTCTTATCCTATAAGTTAAATTACATTGAGAACAAAATTTTGAGAAAACACAAACCTTTTGTATTGTATATGTTTATTCGCTGTTTCTTTGGTTTCATCCGATTCAAACTTAAAAGTTAAGAAAACACGCTACTTAATGTATAACCTAAGGCTTAATCACCGGGATGTCATCATCAGCCTCCATCAATCCTGCTGAACTCATGCCTCCCTCAATTAAGTGAGATAATAAATGCAATAGAAGCAACCCATAATATATGTCCCACTGCTGGGCACGGGTCTCCTCCTATGTGTTGGTCAACTTCACACACCTTCAAAGATTTTTAATCTCATGCAGGCATGAAGGTTTCCTCACGATGTTTTCATTCACCGATGATCTCGTGTTCGGGGTGAACTTAGAAATTTCGAAAAGCCGATTTCAGAGTACCACAAGGATGAGGGGCGGGGTCAAGATTAAGCCCGGATCCTCTCGCTCAAGACACTGAGCTCATACTCACTCTACCATCGTCGCTCAATAATAATGCAAATAATATTATTAATTCAAATCGAAACGTACAAATATTTTAGCTAACTATATTGCAGCTTTTAAAGAAGTAGTATATTTTTATATCAATGATAATAACAATTATAGAAAACAATGACAATGTCTCTCTAGATTACATATGCCTAGATTAACATCTTAATTGCTCAATTACTGTAAATTATCATGCTTTGTCTATGAAAATTAATTTACTATATTATATTATACACCCTTTGATTTGGGTCTTAAGGTTTTTTTTATAGAACAGGAGTAGTATTCCAAGAAAGGAGGCCGTTACCAAATATGGGTAGGTATTATTGTATGAAACAAAGCACGTCTCCTATCTATTAAAATAGCTTAACTCGTAACTAATCCTGCCATTTACTTGACTGATTGCTTTTGATCATATATGTCTTATTAACATCAACTATATTTTTTCGGTTTTACATGATCACATAATAAAAGAGTTACCCTGCTCACATTGGAAACTTTTAAATTTATGTGTATTTTTTTTTTTACAAAAAGGCTAAAGCCTAAGTTTTAACTCATTTTTATATAGAGGAGAATTATGCAAATAAGATTTTGTATCTAGGTTTTTTTAGGGGACAATTTTAGGTTACGAAATAAAGATATTCGACTTACTACACGGCTGGTATCATCCGGTACAATCAGGTAGGTCTCGATATTGTGGTCCTTCAGATATGCGTTTCGCTGGTCTCCATGGCCTGGCTCCACCCTGTAGTCATCTCCCAGGCACCGCAATGTTTCCTTGGTGATATGGACGCGTCTAAAATAAATAATTGTAATATATTATGATGATATTATAAATATATTTGGATGTAGGGGGTAACATAATATCCGATTTCAACAGCTCATCATCAGCGGAACTTTGTCACTGGAATAGTTACTGAGATACAGGCAATAAAAATTATCAATAATGCGGATATTAAAGTAAGTTAACGAAGGCAATGCTGCGGTCTACAACTAGTTAGTTATAGCTGGATTTTAAGCGACTTAAAAAAGGAGGTCCGAAAATCGATTGTATCTTTTTTCTAATTGCTAAAATAAAGAAAAATGCAAACTTACCCAGCAACCCCCCCACTCTCCATGTAATTTGCCAGGGTCACATCATTCGACCACACATCGAACTGCCACTTCCGAAGTCCCAGAACCACGCAGTGCACGCGTCCAGTGTGGATCCCGACACGCATGTTAACGTTGACAGCCATCACCTCACGTACCAAGCTAAGAAAAAAAAGTGATGTTTATACAACTTTCACTACAAATGAAAAGTAAGTTAGCACGGGTTCCCTCCTCGAAAACAGGTGAGGTGGATGTTGGGCTATAGTTCACCGAGGTGCTAGCCCTAGGCGGGTTGGTGGACTTCACATACCTTCAAAGAATTTCTATCTCATCAGGCATGCAGGTTTCCTCACGATGATTTCCTTCACCGAGAACGAGCGATGGTGTTGTGCTTGGGTGCGCTTAGAAATTTAGAAAAAACCATTTCAATGCACCCACGGGGAGGCCAGGATCGAACCCGGAACCTCTCGCATAAGAGGCTGAATCTACCCACCACTGGACTTTCGTCGCTCGTGTGTATAGTACGTATTTATATAAATTCTATTAAATATATTATTTTCATTCCTAGTTCCCGTTCCACAAGTTCTTACGAGCTTACCATGCGGCTAGGTTGTTGTGGTGTGGTTGTTGGGTAAAAAATAATATAGATGCAATAACTAACTTCGGCACAGCTTACAAATAAATGTTGCAAAATGTGTACCGTGGGCTTTACATAACATTTAATTAAAAAGTAACCTGTCAACGTCAAAGCAATATAATATTCAGTGTTGCCTGTAAATACGAATCGCAATTCCAACTAGTCCCAGTTCAAATGAAATGCGAAATTCCTGCTGTAAATAATCAAATGCTATTGAATGCAATATTATTCGGTATTCTCGCAGGTAGATATATTTCGTGTTATATATGTTTATATGTTTGTTTCGTGTTTTATATTATGTAATATATATTTTCGAGAATTTCATAGATTTCTGAATTTTTGTGTTTTAAAATCAACGTTACGTAAGTTTTTATTTTTATTTCAGTTGATCAAACTAACTACGTACTAAATAATCCGCAATAAAAACTTCTTCTGCCTAGCATTTCCCTAACTATATATTTTGGGGTCGGCTTCCATTCTGAATGTTTGCAACTGAATACCAGCATTTATCAATGAAGCGACTGTATATCTGACTTTCAAAGCCCCGTAATTGTGTAATACGGTACTCCGTGGTGATACTGGTTATCAGACTTTCGGTCCTCTGACGAGCCTTAACGACTGTCAAAGAGCCACGAATGACAGACGGGACCAACGGCTTAACTTGCGGAGTTTAAGGCGGATTAAAGGTGGCCACTCATCCACGGACAAAACCTGTCAAGTGTATGATGAATGATGAATTAATCCGCGCGGTTGTTATAACTGAGCCACGGGCTTCTCTAAATTATCTACTTCATTTTATTATGGCAATATTAAGATAAGGAATCCACAACACACAAAATAAATAGTTCGAGGCATATTGTCTTGTGCCTACCTTTGCAATGCTTTTCATCAAATTTTAAAATAACGTTTTGGTTTCATGGATTGATTGTATTAATGACAATCTTACCTACAGTTTTTATTTAAAGCATGTTATTAAAGCATAATATTAAAGCATAATACAAAGCATAATACAATGTTACCAGCATAATTTATTCTAGCATTACAGAATAGCAAGCCGAACGTCTTAGGTAAATACAAGCATAAGTCTTTGCATTCGCTTTTATTTTTACTTTATGTTTCAGAGCTGATGTTTGTCTACGACGTTCTTTTACAACATACCATAAGCATACATAGAAGAACTTCATTTTCGCGACTCATCCGAAAGCTTTGTTTCTATCTCTGTAATCCCATTTTATTCCCTTATTCATTCAAAATCCGATTTTTATTCTCAAAATACGAGTCTAAGGTAAGCGTAATATTTACTTGTTCTTTAGAGGTTCGTGTCTAATCAAAAGGGAAGCTATGTAAGATCATTCGGCTGTCTGTCCTGCAAACTAAAACTTCTCTTTGTCATAAAATCATGAAAAGCAAAGACACACCTAGTCTTAATATAAGTAATGAAAACTTTTGAAAACCGTTAAATACCGTTCTTGGGAATCTCATGGCGCAAATCAGATTTATCCTTGTCTGGATATTCGAGTAAGTACAATATTATAATATAATTTAAGCTTGATGGTAGTACGGAATACATTATGTGTGACCATCTTATGCTTGACCATCTTATGCTTGACCGTCTTATGCTTGACCATTTTTTATACTTACGCAATAGCATCAATCATATCGAGTCCCATCTCCACACAGCACTTGGCGTGGTCATCCCGAGCCTCCGGCAGTCCAGACACGCAGTAGTAGCAGTCACCGAGCAGCTTGATACGCAGGCAGTGGTGTTCAGCAGCCAATCTATCGAACCTGCAATATAAATATTGATCAGTATATTTTACGAATTTAAAAAAGAATAAAAGAAAGAAATATTTATTCAACACTAACAGGAAACACACAAAAAATACAAACACACACAGAGAAAACGTTAGCATTTTTATTCACCTTTTGTATATCGATCAATTTTTAAATCTTATAAGAAATCCAATAAATAAGTTAATTGTTGCATTTAACAGAAATCCCATGGTCATTGCTCTAGTAAGATTTCTGTATTGGGCGTATAATTCCTATTTTAATAATAATAATAGTTCATACTACCCCACAATTTAACCGGGTACTAAGAACGGCAACAAATTTAAGAAATTTATAAAAATAAAATGCAAGTAGCCCGGTGCAGACGTCTATATTCATTATACAAATTATCTGCACTCTTCGGGATTCGATCCCACTACCGCTGGTTGAAGAGCCCAGCATCCTGACCGCCAGACGGTCGTCAAATATGAGTAAGATGCTAACCTCACTAATTAGCGATGCAACAATGATACATGCCTTTGAAATCTACTATGGACTCGAAACACAAATGAATCGAGTAACTGCCTAAAATAAGATGTAAATGATGATGCTATTGATAAATGAAGCTATTGATACTTCATTATACATCACCCTCATCACACTCGCATTATGATACAGAATATTAAATAATTTTATCTCAATTATTAAGTCACGGATGAAAAAACATAAAACCAATCCACGTTTCAAATTTACCAAAATAATTATAATAATAGCCATCGTACATTACGTTTTTAATTAACGTTAACCATCAATGGAAAAATATCACATCTATTATTTTAATTAACTATATTGCACAGACTTCATTGCAGAAAATAAATATTCCAATATTTGTAAATTATGGCTGTGAAATACATGCTATAAACCATGCTATAATAATAAGTGTACATTTCGAGGTTTTCAAACAGTTTTATATGGGAAATTTTATGGCAGGGAATGTCAAACCTTAATTTCCTTAATATAGATAATTCAAAAGATATTGAGGGAAAGTTCTTTTGGTTGGTAATGTGGTGTAAGTTCGTTGCAAATTGTGTTTCGAGCACCAGAAACAGAAATTTATTAAGACACTAGCGGACCCCACAGACGTTGTCCTTTAGATACGAATCGATAGTGGCAGTACAGATCAATAACCTAGATACCGACTGCAGCGCCATCTGCCGGTCTGATTTGTGAATCTAAACCATCCTCGAATCTACTTGAACACACACAAAGAAAATCACTCAAATCGGTCCAGCCGTTTAGGAGGAGTTCAGTCACATACACACGCACACAAGAAATATATATATTAAGATGCATGGACACCCGCTATCAATAGTCCTTTATAAATATCTATAATCGTCATTATCTCCAGATTAGTCAGATTTTAACTCGCAACTATCTTACCGCAGGACTAAATAACAACATGATCCAAGTTATCTATATTAGGGTTTAATAAAAAAATGTGTGTGCTATAATGCTGATCGAACAAGCTTTTATTCTCATACAAATTACTATCATCAGCTTCTATCCGTCCACTGCAGAAAATAGGCCCTTAATGAATGCCAAGATGACCAATCGCATGCCATTCGCAACCAACAAGGACCGGCCACTGCACGGAAATCGTCTTACCACCTTATTGATGGCCGACCAACACTAATTCGTCTACCCAAACGAGTAATGAACGCGTAATGCCTTAATAAATATGAGCTTATCTTTATAATATTATTTAAAAAGATTACTATAATTTATGTCTACTTTTTTATTATGTATTGTGTTTATTTAATTTCGCCTTCATAAAATAGTATACTCGTAACTCAAGAGACTTCTTGGTGACTTCATTACTGATACATAAAACCACATAGTGTGTAGTAAAAAGGTGCTATAAAGTCAGTGCTAATTTACGAGCAAAAAGATTCAAAATACTTGCGAGAATCGAGAGTTTTCTTGGTTTTGAAAATAATGGACATTTAAATGTAAGTGGAAATGTTAATGCGGGACAGACAGTGTGATTATTGGGACTGAGATTATCATAGTTTTCCCGTATTTTCTTCTTTTTTTTTTCGAAAGAATGATTTTTAGGCCTGATGCCCTATAAGCTCAATCAGTAGGTGGGTGAGTAGATGGCTCACCTAGAAATTATACGAAAGGGGTATTCCCAACTCTGCGCGCGGGCGCGGTGTATCGCCAGCGCTACTCAGGAGAGTAGGAGTTTGGCTAGTCAAATCCGATATTATGGTCGACGAGTCATTAAGGGGTGAAGTTACTATTAGTCGGAGAGCCAGCCCTCCGGTCCCGCTCGGAGGGAGGGAGGAGGTGGCTAGTGCGCGGAACTCGAGCATTCGACCGATAGCGAGTGCAACCAGTGTTTTCGCGGCCTTGATTTGTGTAGACTCGTATCGGATTCGAACCTAATCTTACCCGATCGATCCGGATCGATGTTTAAACCATGTGTTGGGGTCGCCGTTGCTCACGACCCTGAGGCCCAAGCGGTGTGCCTGAGTACCTAGCCTCGGATATTGTATGCTTGTGTGTGTGTATGCTATCTTGAATTTCGCATCGCGCATTAGCAGCTGAGATATTTCGACAGCCAGATCGGCTGTAACATGTTTAGGTAACCTAAAACTGTTTGAAGCTGAGCCATTTACATAGTTCCGGTGGAGGAGTGCCTTTTCAAAGTGGCGTACTGAAATCGCTTTGAAGTGGCCCTTAATCGATTCTAACTTGAGGTCTCTATGTAGGTCGATTTTAGGTCTTCGGATAGGCAACGTGTCAATGAGTTTCCTGGGCCTTGGGTGTACTCGATACGATTCATGAATAACTTGGTCGGTAATTTCACTTCTTTGTCATCCGTCCACTGTTGGGCGTTATATTTGATAAACGCCAAGACGCCGGATCCTAGCCAGCTAGCTAATATAAATTTATTTTTTTCGGCCACTGCTTAGATACCTATATCTATTTCTCTATTTATCTCTGTATCTATACAGATATATCTCTTGGACACTGTACGCGGTGATCACGGGTTCGAATCCCATCAACTGCAGATAATCTGTACGATGAATACAGGTTAACAATACAGGCATCGGGTCTTGGACGTGATATGAATTCCTTAATTTATAATTTAAGTTCCTAGTACCCGTAACACAAGCATAAACGCACTTACTATGAAGCTAGGTTAACGTAGAACTCGTGATTCTAGACATAATATTATGCCTCCTCCAATTAATCTCGAAACGATGACTGATATCAGACTTATTCCGTCTATAGACGGTGTCATTATATTACTAATAAGGCAGTGTTTATAGTGAAAATAGGCATAAATAAACATATTTAAGGGAAAACCTTACATAATATGACAGCATAAAAAATTATAATATATGTTAATCTTGGTCTCATTTACCAATATTGTTTTCTTTACTAGAATCTCACTTGATATAATGAAACAACTTTTACAAATTTTATCGCGGTTCATTAAGTTTTTTATATGCCCGACGTTTTATTATTATTTACCAAGCTGATTGGCCTGCGGTGGCGCAAGACCGCGATATGTGGCAGAGCTTAGGGGAGGCCTTTGCCCAGCGGTAGGACATCATAGGCTTGTAAAAAAATAAATCTTTATCGATCCTAAAATTTACAATCGAACTACGATTATTCACAGGACCTTAATGTTTAAAAAGCATTAAGAAGATTTTATAAAAGGTTTTATAGATCCATCTTTTCAAATTTTTAAAATCCTCTAGAATAATACAAGCCTAAAAAGTTATATATAAAAAGTTTTCGACAGTAACAGACGTATTCGCGGAGCCGGAGGAGTATTCAACTCACGCTCGACAGTTCTCGATAAAGATTGATTATAATATATAGTGGTTGTGATGTGGCTTGCTTTTGCGGGGGTTATAGGTTCCAAAGGCATTTGTTTTATGAAAATCATATAGGTACTCAATTCACGCGTTTTTATAAAAATTTCACACTTTTAATTCCAGGAATGGTGACAGAAATTATTAAAGCTAGTTAGTTGTTAAAAACTGAAATTCAAATGCGGGAATAAAAATAAAATAGCGTATAGCGTAACGTGTTAAACGTTATTTCAATCTATTGCTGTTAAATCTATTGCTGTTAGGAGACAGAAATGTCTCCTAAGTAATATGTGTTCTCACTGCTGAGGTGAAAAATTATTTGTGCAACATGAGAGCAAAGTTTTTTGCATCTCGTGCTGTTGAGTCCCTCACTACGCTCAGGATTCTAACTTTGAATCACTCGCTACGCTCGTGAATCAATCATGGAATCCTTCGCTTGTACGGGACTCAAATTCAGTACTCGAAACAAAAAACAACTTTGCTCTCTTGTTGCACAAATAACTATTTCAATGCCAGGCTTAGGAAGCTCATAACGCGTTTTCATTTATTTATGACTCAACACATCGGACTACTGTTAAATTTTTCACTATAAATTAATTTCTCTGTGTTACTAAGTCTCTTGAAAGATGTAGGAAATCACGTTTCATTCTACAAATTATTATTTCATATTACATAATATAGCTGTTACAATAATAAGTTGTTGTAATTTATATGATCAAATCAAAATGAACAATATTATTATGTTGGTTTTTGAATACATTATCTTAATATTTATATGCAAGTTGAGATACTGGAACGTAAAATTGGAAAATTCGTAGATATCAATAGGATGTGGATGTAAATAGAGCTCTGTTTGAATTAACATTTTTGAGTTAATATTTTCCGACAAACAAATTCATCGGCATCAGATGAAATTAAATTTTAAGTTCCGATATGAGTTTCGTTTAATGCAAATATTAATAAAAAATTTGTGAATTTTTGTTATTTATAATTAAAGCAGACTACTTTAATACAAGTATATTTTTAATGGTAAATTTATATACTATCTGACGGATGTGCCACTCAACAGAGGTTGCCTAGAACTATCCCAGGCATCTTAATCATCAGGTTCTCACCGGGCACGGACGCTTTGGTGATTACTTGTGTCGGACGGCCCAAAGGGAGCCGACGACTGGATGTCACGACTGTGGCACGGCGGTGGATTCTGCCCAGCACACCCTCGAGGTGTGCCCGAGATGGGCGGCGTCATCACCGCGATGCTTGGCTCTGACGAGTCCTGGACGGCAATGGCCTCTTTCTGCGAGACAGTGATGTCCCAGAAGGAGGCCGACGAACGGGTGAGAGAGAAGGCCGCTGACGTAGCCTCCCCTCGTAGACGACGAACGGGGGTGCGTCGGAGGCGCTATTGCTAATGCGCCTTCAACAAAGCTCGTGTCGGGCTCGGGATGGGAACCCGGGCTCAGCTTAAGACACGACGTCGTGAGGACTGCCAAGTCGTAGCCGGGCAGTCCCCCTATTGTGGAGAATCTGGTCTTTGCCGGAACCAGTCTGTCGCTGAGGGTATCCCGTCGCCTGCACAGATCCGGGTCCCTCAAATATAGCGGCTGAAGGCTCACGCAGCGATATTAGTGGGGTAGGGCACCCAAATGCGAGTCCCCACACACGCCAGCGCGCCTACCCAGGCCCTGGTATGGTCGTAAATGATTTCCGCTGCGTCATAAAAAAAAAGGGCATCTTAATCATGTGTTGATCACCTGAGACGTGATATGCTAAGTTTCAATGCTAGTCATTACACTTTCTGACCTTTTTTCAGAAATACAGCAAATCTTTTTCACAAAAGAATTACGTAAGATGGTGGTACACATGTAGACGAGAACGCGACACAAACACCTTGAAAACTATCATTGGTTTCGATATCAAAATTAAATCTCCCCATTCAGATTTCCTTTTGTGTTTATAGACGACGTGAGTGAAAAAATTGGCGCGTCTCCAATCTTGAGATAACTAAAGAGTGTGTAATGTGTACGTAGATTTTTTATTTTAATATCGTCCATATAATTTCGGTTGAGAGCACCGGGCGAGCGTTGCTTCTCGTTCTGCCTACTAAAGATGCAGGCGAAGATGCTTTCAACTGCATATTAATAAGACAGACCAAGGCAGGCGAGCGCTACCATATTATATACTCTCGCGATCATCCTGCCTCGGCCTCAGACTGTTTCGTGGAGAGCGTACAGCCGTCATAAATAAAAATGAGACCTAAAATCATTTGTAAATTATTATATTGTGCAATTTTGTATTTTTTCCTTCGATGTCATTTCACACATATAACTGGAAATTGTTAACATCGAGTGGCTTAATTTTGTACAACCTTAATTTAAATAATTTATCTGTTTTCTTTTTATTATTTACGGTTAAAATATTTATACGAGTCTACCAACGTGTACGTAAAATCTTCACATCAAGCTCTATCACTTTATTACATAGCACACTATGCTCTTTATCGTTTGCTTTACCAATGTATTAAAGCTAGTAAAGAGTTTTTATTTCACAAAATTTGGATTGTAGATATTATATAAGTATTGAACGATGAAACTTACCTTGCAAATAGTTCATTAAGAAGACGCACGAGTTCCTCAGCAGTGCACTGGTCAGATAGAGACGTGAAGCCGCAGATATCCGCAAAGAGGATGCTGTGGACAATGTGAAAGTAAATAGACTGTCATTTATACGCGAAATTGTGTCTTTTATGAGAATGATAGCATTTTAAAAGAATACATTTCTGATTATTGATGTATTATGTATAATGACACAATGAACCCGTTATCTAGTTAAGCTAAGAACTGTCTTATGGGATCTAGACACAGAAAGATGTTTAGGATCACCATTAAATATTAATGAAAAAATTAACATTATTATTATTATTAAAGGAATAACAAAGTAATGAAAAAAATACAACCGGCGAAAACCGTCGAATCAAAAATAGAAAATCATTTTTTTGTAAATATTATTAAGATATCAAGTCATAAAAAATGCGTCTTCTATTACTTTATTACAGCTATTGTGCTGACATTTGAATTTATCTATTTATTACGGTTCAAAAGATACTGCCTCAAATATCAAAGGGCTTTTCTTTGTCTTAATTGTTTTCCGTTATTTATAAGAAATCATGTAGAAATCTTCTCTGCAATATTTAGCTCCTTGCAAATACTATCCTTTGTAAATTTATTTCTTTCCACACTAAGGCTATTTAACATTTTTCTTGTATTTATTTATACTATAATTTTCTTAGAACCCACATAATATATAATTACTGTATAAATCTGTTTAGAAAATATTGCTCTTTTTTAAATTCTCATTGCCCTTTATCATTAATACCAAAACGATTTTAAACATTCAATTTGACTAGGATCCCATAAAGATCGTACTGTGGTGATGTGGGCAAGCTCTAAGGGCTCGTAAATATAAGCACAATACGCGTCGGAATTTACGACGAGCAAGCGACAAGATGGCAAAAGAATCATCAATTATCACGTCATGTAATGTTTGTGTTCCATGTTGGTTCACGACAAAATTTTGTATACTTTCAGTATCTTTCTTTATCAGCGCACCACTGGAATGTGTTGAAAATTTCTGCTATCTAGGGTCGACTATATCGAGCAATCTCTCACTTGATACCGAGATCAACTGCCGCATCGGTAAGTCCGCCACGATGTTCGGGAGGCTTAGTACAAGAGTATGGGACAATAAACACCTGTCCATCAAAACTAAAATGATTGTCTATGAAACCTGTGTCTTGAGCATACTTTTGTATGGAGCTGAGACCTGGACATCGTATGCTAAACAAGAAAGAAAGCTCAACACGTTTCACATGCGATGTCTTCGTAGCATTTTGGGCATAACTTGGCAGGACAAAATTACAAACGAGAGGGTATTAAAGACTGCACAGCTACCTAGCATAACTGCATTACTCAAACAAAGAAGATTGCGTTGGTTAGGGCATGTGTATCGGATGGACCCTTCTCGCCTGCCTCGTAGAACTCTTTTGAGTGAAGTTTCCAACGCAAAACGTCCAATAGGTCGCCCCATGTTGAGGTTTAAGGACAGTGTGAAGCGAGACATGATAGCTTTTGACATCGACTGGACTAGGTGGGAGAATCTGGCAGAGGACCGCGACTCCTGGAGAAAGACCATTGCGGATGGAGTCAGTGTGCACGATAAGGAATGGTTTGCAGCGCTGGCCAGTAAACGCGCAAAAATACGCAGTTGTGCAAATGATCTCCCACCACCTAGGGACATGCAGCCTTCTAACCACTGCACATTGTGTGGCCGGATATGTAAATCCCGGATTGGCTTACTAAGCCACGAAAACAAATGCCGCAACAACCCCAAAACGAATAATTGACGCTGTTTAAATCATCTTTCAAAGATGTTAAAGGCCTAGGTGAGTCTGTCTATCTGTCTCTTCTTTATTCGTATTATTAATATCAAAATAGGGAGAATAGTCGATGCATGTGGTCTATTTGTCGAAATGAATTGATGTCGTGAGATGTTCAGTTGCTTGTCGTATCTACTACAAGCCATACGACGAGATAATTATACGACAACCACTATACGACGCCACGTATTTTGTATCAAGTCCTCAGAGTTTGCCATAATATGTCTATTCAATTATATATGTATAATCGAAACATTGTAAGCGAAATGCTTCTGTTTACCGTAGGCGTTTTGGTGGTTTCTCAATTATTATGAAGATTGAGAATTATAACATTGATTTTTCTATATTTTTTTGCATCTGTTATAGAAAACTTGTTATTTCAATGGAATTCTCCCAGATATATAAAATTGAATGTCAATATTTATTAGTTATGGGCGAATAAGCCGATAGTCACGGAAACGTGACTTCCTTTTCCGATACCTCTTAACGCAGAAAAAACAATCAATATTTTCTGCGATTGTAAAAAAAGATAATAATGTAATTATTTTATTATAGTAAGCGAATTATAAGGAATATAAATGTATGAACAATCACGTATAATTGTGTACAGAAATTATAGTATGCTTTAGCGAATCGTAAAATAGCATGTTATTACTTGTGTAGTTTACTTTACACTTTCGCTACTTTATCCGCATACGCGTTTGCGTTTCTTAGTCTTGTCGCTTATTTTCGCGCACGGAATTAAATTAGGCTATTTTATCGAAACTATGTGAAATGCGACTACATGCGACGGTGGTCCAGTGGTGGACGGACTCGGCCTCTTACGCGAGGGGTTCCGGGTTCGATCCTGACTCGTCCTTGTGTGCCTTGAAATGGGTTTTTCTAAATTTCTAAGTGCACACGAGACCATCGTTCGCTCGCCGGTGAAGGAAAACATCGTGAGGAAACCTGCATACCTGATGAGATTGAAAGTATTTGAAGGTATGTGAAGTTCACCAATCCGCACTGGGCCAGCGCGGTGGACTATTGGCCCATTACCCTCCTCGTCTGATTTCGAGGAAGGAGACCCGTGCCCTGCAGTAGGACATATAAGGGTTGATACTTTTTTTTATATGTGAAATGGGCGAAGCGGGCGAGGAAATTATTTTCTGATACCTCGTCTTGTCACCTTGTGTCTAGCCTATTTAATTTGTTTTACTTTAATTATACAATATTACCAGAGGATAGGGTAAATTTAAGAAATTATTTATTATATACTTAAATATATAATAATTTTTATTTTTATGTATCCATTGTCTTATCTATATGTTTAAAGACATAGTTATTTGAGATAGATCTTAACACATATATTACTTAAAGAACGTTATTTAGTCACGAGCCACATAAAATACTTTCATAAATTAAAATAAAATATTTAAAACTCCTAACAAAAAATCTTTAAGATTCAAGCGTCTGCAAATTTTAATTCAATTTAGGATAGGGAAAACAGCTCCCGTCGGTTCCACGCAATGAGAAGAAAATCACTTTTATATCCTATTATTCTTCTTTTAAAAAAATATATTATTTTGGGAACTTTAAATGGATGACGAAAGAAAATGTTTTCAAATTTTCAAACTCATCTTCAATAATATGTACATCAAATATTGTTTTATTATAAAAATCAACTTTCTTTAGAATACCGTTTTATAAAATTGATGATTATATACTACGACTATGTTTTTTTATTATTACATAATACACACACACACACACACACACACACACACACACACACAAGCAGGCACATATATATAACGTCACAATAGGACAATAAAATCTTTAAAAAAATCCTACTGATAAGGTAAGAATGTATGTTGGTTACTCTATCACGCAGAAACTAATAGATTTTGATGTAACTTTACAATGATACAGTTTACACATAAGATTAAGACATAGGCTAAAATTTATCCCCAAACTCCCACGGGAATGGGGAGTGACGGATGAAACCGGGGCGCTGCTAGTAATTTTATATTATAATACATTGATTTATTAAAAGTTGTAGAATAAATATTGTATAAGCTTTGTTAGCTATTAAATAGTTTTGCGAAGTGAAGAAATTTTCACTGACCTGACATTTTCATATCGCTGGATGTAGATCTTGTGGAACTGTTCCCGTCGTGGTTGGTTCGCAATATCCGCCTTCATCTCCATGGCAACGTGTCGAGGCAGCACTGACAGCAATAAGCGTTCCTGATAACAATTATTTTTTAATTTTATTTTCCATCTAGGCAATAACAATAGTAGCATTTATAGAAATGATAGAAGAAGCAGAACTCCACAAAGAATAGATGACATGTAAAATTTATCAACGAATATTTGTAAAGATTGGTCCTGAGTTAGTTTCACCGGTTTTTCTCAGTGGCATTGTCTTGGAACCGATGGTATATTCAATTGAAATTCAATAAATATATTGTTGTTACTATATTAAGTAAAATAAAAAAAAAGATATTAAAAATATTCTCTGAAATAGTATGTGAACCATTATTGGGTAATTGTTTTGTATCCCCCCTTTTTAACAAATTTAAAAAGGGATATTCAACATATTGTACAGAGCTAAGCTATAAGTTATTCGTAGACATGGCTAAAACATAAACAATACCCCTTAAATTTACCATGTCAATATAAAATAGTATATATACTATTCAATATAAAATAGTATATATACTACATTAATGCAACTAACATTAATGCAATGTTCTTCAAGCTTACATCTCTAATTGTATGTTTCATTAAATTTTGATTGTTTCTAAATTTCATGGGACTTGCAATTTAAATATATATAAGTCTAACGGAAGAATACGTATAACAACAAATCATTAAATCTTAGACTAGATCAAGTTTTACCTAACTAATTTATCAATATATTTGACAAAGAATTGATTAATACGAACTTCAAAGAAGTCGTAGTTCACAAGATGAGATTTCTAAAGTTGGGGCCAATTTTCAAAATTGGATTATTAGTCTGGGACACATATCTCATTTGTAACATTAACTCAACTATATTTCTATCATTCATACTTGATTTGCCCTCAAATTGAAATTCATATTAAAGAGGCCTTAGACACCGACTATTTTCACGCGACGTAAAAGCTCGATGCTGTTTCATATTTCATATATTCTCACCTAACTTTTCGCAATTGCATACAATTGTATTATGCTCAAAACGATTTTTTCATATGCTATAGACGTGAAACACATGTACGTCCTAAGAGACCTAAGCGATTTAAGTGATTAGTGTTTTAAGCGGATTTAGCTAGTGACTTTCGAAGCTAACGCAACTCAAGTGAACGCTTAGACATCTTCGTGATATGGGATTGAGAGTCGCTCCGAGAAGCCTCCGACGAGGATCCCGTCATTACTTTCAATTGCTTGCCGAATCTTCCAAAAATCTCAGTCCATCTGAAGTTTTTACACCCTTGGTAATCGAGTTAAATAGTTTTTGTTAGTATATAAGCCATATGTAGTAGCAAACACCTGAGGCTCAATACCTACTTAGATTTATGAAGCACTGATTACGAATTTATTGTTTCATTGAGTCTGTACGGAAACGATTTATTGTTTACTATCTAATTAATAGGTTTGTAATGTACAAGATTATTAAAAGCCTTTTTTTATCGCTTGCTAAACATAGTCCTTAAATGGAAGCCAAGACGGCCGATCCCTTGTCACAAAAGAAATGAGAAAGAATATGTAATGAAACTCAAAAAAGAAAAATTATTTTACTATTAAAATGATAAATCTTCTCTGAATTACAGGCTACATTATATAGATTTTCAAAAAAAATATGTTACCTAATTGGCTGAACTTGAATCAAGGTATCAAAATTTCGACAAACTAGCAACATGCATTCTCGCATCGCACGCGATATACTGAAAGTATATAATCGCGTGCGATGCGAGAATCATTAACAATAATATATGAAATTATGTTTTAAAATAAAGTCGGTACCGAAAATATGTTTTAGACATTTTTTTTATAATATAAAAATAGTCTAAAATATATCATTGGTACACTAATCGAGACTTTCTTAAATCTTTATTTTGGTTATATCTTTAAAAATATTTTGTGCTGAAAAATCGAATAATATCATTGATGTAATTCAAAATACGTCTATCCCTTGAAAATGGTTATAACATTAAAACAGTCAACGTCGAAATGCATGGTGTATTTGCCACTGCACCCGTATTTGATGTATGCTCGGATGGACACTTCGAACGATTGCTTGGTGTTTGATTCAGTGCAACTCTGATTGCATCTGATGCCAATTCCGCAATCGTAAATAGTGTTCACACGAAAGCTTTTTGTCAAACACATACTATTCGACGACCAGCTAAGGGGCACTTTACGCAGCGGGTTCGAGTCCCGCAAAGTGCACATAATATTTTGTATGATGATTATAGATGTCTGCACCGGGATATATACGCCTATTATAATATTATCATCATCATCATCAGCCTTTATCCGTCCACCGCTGAACATAGGCCTCCCTCAATGAACGATAAGACGACCGATCCCTTGCTACTCGCATCCAACGCGGACCTGCCACTGCACGGAGATCGTCTTCCCATCTGGTTAATGGCCGACCAACACTTCGCCTACCTAAACGCGGCCTCCACTCTTGAACGTTACTGTATGTGCGCCTATTATATGTATTTATAAAATTTTTATCTAAAAAAAAATATTTCCGCTCCTAGTACCTATAATGCAAGAACTTAGCATGGGACTTGGTTAACGTGGTGTTATTATTGGCTAAAAATTTATTATAGGTATTTATTTAGTTATCACTCCAAATTACACATTTATTATTGCAAATAAATAACACGTGTATGTACTTTACAACGTACTTTACAAAGTTTAAGCCGATTTCGCTAATGAATGTACGTATAATAATAATTAATGCTCTTATTTCAATACCTATATTTATATTAACGGTATGTAATAATTACGCCTTAATAAATATCAATTATTTCCGATATACCTCTTAAATTTTGTAAATTCAAAAGTTTTATTTCATTTAACCATTTTCGAATTTTCTGTAAAATTATATGTGTACTTAAATAATGGTTTTTTTTGGCCGACATGATAGCATAATATAATGGGCATTAGGCATTTTGTAATCGTACACGTACGAAAGATACAGCGGGCTTGTCTGCTGGCTTTGATACTTCTGTACTTAAAACTGTCATGTGATGACTTTTAAGTGTATCTTACAGAACATGAGTTCGATCATGTCAAAGATCATTTCCACCCCGTTGAAGCCATTCCATTTTTTTTTCACGTCATATTCATAATTAAGAGTAAGACGACGCATGCTCAATTCGATGTAGGCTTCTGTGGGTCATAAATCACAATCACACAATTGAGTGGTGTCCTATTAAGGAACTATATTACACTGTTGTGCATTTTCCGGCGCATATTTATGTCTGTACTTTCAATTTTATTTCTTGTATTATTGTAGTTATATTCTTTTTTCTTTTTTTTCTCTTCTTTTTAATTTATAAGAATTTCAAAGCTAAAATTTGTATATGTGCCGTGTGCGTTCGAAATGTGTGTTAGATTGTTATAATAAAAATACTGGCTTTTATAAATTATTATTATTATTCTTTAGCATTCAAAATTCTTTAATTCATTCTATGTTACTAGGTTACATGGTACTTCAAATATAAACATGCTAATATAAACACGTCTTTTCTTACTTTACTAAAATAATATCACAACATAGATTAAGTAAGTTTAACAGTGTATTATATTCCTAAATAAATGTTTATTATTATTATTATTATTATAAATACTTATCATCTAAAGAGCGAGCAGTATATCTAATATATAAAATTTCCCTGTCACAATGTTAGTTACCGTACTCCTCCGAAACGGCTTGACCTATCTTTATGAAATTTTATATGCATATTCAGTAGGTCTGAGAATCGGCCAACATCTATTTTTCACCCCTCTAAATGTTAGGGGTTGTTCACCCTTAAATTTTTTTTTTTTAATTTTTGGATGAAATTTTTTGTTTTTATTTTTTTATGATACAGCATACAAAACTACATACAGCCCTAAGCCTTGACCCCTCTACGATCAACCCCTATTTTGTAATTGCAATTTTAATATTGGCAGAACGAAGTCTGTCGGGGCAGCTAGTTTTACTATAGAAATTACTACATTATTATTTTCAAAACCTAACAAAATAACAAAACGGTTGTTATCTTGGTAACGCCTGAAGTGATTCTTATAACATAATAATATATCTTAGAACCGCCATCAGGAAATCCACTTTTTATTTTTGTATATATATTTTTTGTACATTTAATAAATCGAACCACATCCAAATAGCTTAACTCACTTAAGAGCTGCAGGACACATACACGCACTCAAATTTAAAAGTCTTAAAACACCCGTGACATACAGCAGAGGAGTTGATTTGAAACAAATTAAATTTAGTCTCACGACATATTCAAATTCAGCCATTTCGACTCTCGCCAGCTCACACAATTATCCAAGACAGGTGTATGAATAATATCATGTTCCTTTTCAAATTCAATTTAACGTGAAATATATCTTACTATTTAACTCTTTTAATATTATATACGTTTATGAAATATAATACGATTTAAAAAAATGATACGTGAACTAAAAAAATACGCTTGTTGTATTATCATCGGTTCTTAAAAAGTGAGCAATGTTTTTTTATCTGATGTCTTAAAGTGGGTAAAAAACACGTTCAAAGCTTCCGTAACGAAAGCACAACGTTTGAAGCTAATAAAAGCGTGTTAAAAATGAAAAAGGTAATAAAAATAAACTTATTATTATGAATCTCATATCTTTTGATTAAATTTTATACAAAAGGTATCTTGTATATTTTATACAAGAAAACATCTTCCATTATAAAAATGCTTAAATTATCTTTATAAAATTTTAATCTCGAATCTTTATTCTTATTAAAGTTCTAATTATTATCATAAAAACAACAACGTATAAAATGTAAGGCTCATTCATACATGGACTTTTGAAATGAACAAAAAAAAATAATTATTTTTAGTATTTAAAAAACAAAAACCTTTAAAGTTTGAAGGTATCATAGATATCATAATATATAATTCACATGTTGCCTATTCCGAGAAGGGCCAGCCTGTCCTGATCTTCGTTCCCAAAGACTGCACAGCTGTCTAACGGAAAAGATAAAAAAGATGCTGGTACCATAGGTCATACCACAATCCTGGTTAAATCTTTCGTGAAACACCTTTTGCTGTGTTTAATATAGATAGATAGACCAGGCAGCGTAATTCCTACTATAATAAAAATACTTTCAATAAAATTGGAGACTTACCATACGTCTCAGGGTGGGCAAACTGGGCAACTAACTGCCTGGACTAGTTATGACATAACGTGTTCATTGTCAACGTTAAATACATCATCATCATCAGGCGACCAGACTGCTAGTTTGACTATCCAACTTTTCTTTTCTCGACACTTAATATCAATCACTAATAATTAATAATCATCCTATCAATATTTGTAAGAATGAATGGATGTATTTGTAATATTTTTTCATTCTAAAATGACTTAATAAAAAATCGTAACTTTACAATGATATAGCTAACAAATCAGAATAACGCAAAGGCTTTAATTTATCGTCTTACTCCCACGGGAGTGGAAAGCATGCGGATGAAACCGCGGAGCTCTGATGTTCATGTATATAATTTATATTATATTTCATTATTCATTTTAAAGTACGCCATTATAGGCATAAATGATAATATTTTAAGTCTGTGTTCTTAAGAGCCTTAGTAGAAGTTGCTACATGAAATAGTTTCTACATTTTCACATGTTGAGAAATTCCAGCAACTACTTCGAATATCTTATACCTTTAAACGAGCAATTCTTGTATATATATATATAATCTGAATCGGAAACGGCTCCAACGATTTTCATGAAATTTTGTATACATGGGTTAAAAACGGCAATAAATCGATTTAGCTAGGATATTTTTTTTTATCCATGTTTTGAGGCAAAGATAAAATATGATTAAAATACGAACGTAAATTTCGCTGTCAAATATTATGTCATGATAGCTTATAAGGAAAAATTAGGCAGTTTAATGCGAACGATCCTGGTTCGAATCTCCAGTTCGAATTTTTTTTTTCCTTTTCTTAAGCTAATTTTTTGGGAAAATTATTTTATCGTATTTTATCACTAAGGGTACCGAGCAAATGCTCGGTCAACCAGGAACTAAATTTAATTCAAGCCATGGTGCCGCCACACTGCTGTTATAAAATGTTAACATAATGAAAACATTTTGTTTCAATCATTTTAATATGCGTGATAGCTGTTGCAAAACTAATAAAAACGTTTTCAAACGTTTGTAAACATTAAACTACTACTTTGAATACCCATAATTGCGAATCTATTCACTGATTAAAAGCCAATATGTAAGTTAATGTGTTACTGATTTTATTCCATTATCCACTGCTGGACATAAGCCTCTATTAACGAACGCTACGACGACAGACCCGCCACGCCCATCCAACCAAAACCACTCACTGCAATATTGAGTTTGTTTAGTAACTCTCAATTTGTAAATGTTATTTAATATTTTCTGTTTAAAAACATCTTGCCGAAGTTTATTTTGTACATTATAATTGAGTTTTGTACATTAAAAATATAAATTGCGAAATATTTATCTCATTAAAAATTGAAAGCGATTTCGAATTCGTAAGGATCTTATCAAGCGACATAAATCATTAACTTCGTACTAATATTATAAACGTAAAAGTTTATGAGAATATATGGATGTATGTTTGTTACTCTTTAATTTAAAAACGGCTGAACTTATTTTGATAAAACTTTACAATAATATAGGTTACCTACTCATCGGAACCACAATATATCCCCGTACTCCCACGGAATCGGGAAGGACGCGGGTGAAACCGCGGGCCGATGCTAATCCTTAATCCTTAATTTTTAATATTATAAATATAAAAGTAGGTATGTTTGTTACGCTTTCACGCGGAATCTACTCAACCGATAATCATGAAACTTTGAGCACACATTCCCGAGAATATATGTCTTCGATTACTTCCGAAGGTATTAGAAGTAACATATATGTATATACGGATACATAAAAAAAAGGATATTTTTTTGGTAAAGTGGGCGAAGCTGCGGGCTACAGCTAGTATTATATATTGGCATATTATGTGTTGAAGCAACAAATAAATACCATCCAACAATTACACCACGTCAACCTAGCCGTAAGCTCGTAAGAACTTAATATGTCCCCATACATACTAGCAATTTAGAAATTTTTCCAAAAATTGATCCGGTGCAGACATATAGGTACATCATACAAATTATCTATCTGCATTTGGCGTGTCTCTCTGTGTATAGCATACATGAGACTAGCCTTCATATTATATTTTATGGATTTTATATTTCATATCTTTAAGCGATCTAGACCAATCTAGAAATTCTTACTCAAAATACAAATTTAATTTTCAATAATTACGCTATCAGAAAAAAGCATATTATATTCGGTTGAATTAAGAAACGTCTCCTTCCTTGAAGTCGTTTAAAAAAGTAAGGTTTAAAAAAATGTTTTTTTTTATAATCTCAGAGTAATTGCATTAAAGTCGTCCCGATTGAAAGTAATTCGTCAGTCGGAGCACTACGCCGATGATGATAATGACGATAACATAGTTAATAACGGTACAATGTAGAAACGTAATAAATACAAGGAAATATAATGGTACTTAAGTAAACTAGTAAAATATTATGAAATCTTTACTTTGCTTTTAATACTAACAAGTTATAATACCTAGAAAGTAAACAGGCGGAAAATTAATGTGAAACATTGTGGTCGTTTGAGCTGCTCTTTGAAATTTTCTTATAAATTTGTGTTTATCAAAATCAACTTTGTTTTACCGCTTTGGTATCATGATTATTAATTCAAAAATATTGGGCTCCAATATTTACATAGTGTTTTACTCGAAAATACTCAAGTGTCGAAGAGAAAATACGTTCATTATAATATCAATTTTTGAAAATATCGTTGCTATTATGTTCGATACTAGCTTAAATTTTACGCGTTCTTGATTATTTACAATATCTAATAATAATTCTACTATTGATTATTATTACTTACTTGAGTACTTAAGGTTGTATTTTAATTAATCATCAATGCAATTATCTGGTTTTTATTAATACCGAATTAGTAGCAATTGTTTATATAATTGTGTAATTATAATTATAATGTAATTAACACCGAATTAGTAGCAATTATAATAACATAAGCATTATAAAGCACTATTTACTATTTCCTATAATATAATTTTTTAAACCTATTTTAAAGTATGCAAGTCAAGCTTATTGGGAAGTTTTCTTTATGATCTTCTTTGGAATTCACATGAGCCTTTGAGCAATTTTTTTGAGAGACCAAAATTTGAATGAGATATTCCTTCATCATCATTCACGATGAAAGAATATGAACATGTGCAGCAGTGGAAAGCTAGAGGCTGATAATAAGACGATATTATTATTTACATAGATCTTGTCTTCAGCAAGATATTATGAATTATTCAGAAAAATAATAACAACTATTCTTTTTTTAAATACCACATATAATTTTAGTATGAAAACGGTTAATAACGGACGTGAGTTTGTCTCGAATTTGTGCCAGTTATTTTTCGCGGTGTTAGTCGAGTGTGCCTGCCTTAGGGAATACGCTGGATGGATTTAGTTCCCGGAGCACAACCGTTAGAAATATTGAATAAAGTTTTCTAAGTTACACAACACCTCAAACCAATGAACCGTTCACAGATTAGCCTAGAAATAAAAATAAATGTTTACTATGAAAACAAAAATATACTCTACCGTCTGCTACCTGCCATGATATCTAATACAGTTATTTTACTTTTTTTTTACTTGAATAGGCAATACGGCTGGTAAGAGCTCAGTTGGTGCTAGTAATTATTCAGGCCAGCTTTTAATAATTAGTAGAATGATGGTAGCCATGATGCTAATAATGATGCAGACGAGAACACATTGCAAACGCACAGCGATGGGATGACCAGTGGAAAATTATACATTTGAAAAATATTCCTTGCGGATTCTAAGTTTAAATATTATGTCCTTTTTATTTTAGTTATTTAGCTTTATTACGCATAAAATGAATTTAAGATAGACTAAAAGGATCGAATTTGTGGAAGAAAAACTCAATAGAAGGGTAAAATAATGTGAGGGCGAGCCTTTCGCGTCGAACGTCAAAGCAATTACTTAAGTATCATTTATTCGCTCCGCATCCTCCAATTTAGTATCTCGGTTACATTTTAGGTAGTGGAAGTGTCGACCCAGGGGGAGACGCAATGGCGGCAAAATATAAACTTTATCTTATTACGTTGTTTGATCTCGTAACAAGTTAAATGCGCCCACTAAAGATTCGTTCAAACTGTATATTGAAAAAGTTACTTGTGGTAACTTTTCACAATAGTGAATGTGGATACGAAATATCTGAAAAACATATTATAAGGAATTAGTAGCTCTGGCAGACTTGGCACTTTCCGTTGCATATACACCGACATCAACATCATATATTCTGTCGAAAGCATTTATTTAGACTTTAAATAGAAAGATTTTCAGAGTTATCTATCGATCTAAAATCGTAATTTACAAAAAAAGACATTTAAAAAAATTACATAAAAATATTTTTTTGCTGATTAGACTGACATTGGTTTTGAAATATGTTTAAAGCGGGTTCTACATTCGCGCCACAAATCTGCAAATGATACCGAATAATAGATGTAAAAATCATCCTCCGTAATGAACTAATATGAAGGCCATGAGCAATATTATAATATTCATATAATTATTCCTACCGTGTAAGTACTCATTCAAGACTTGGTAAAGCACACAACGCTCTAACAGGAGTTCAAGCGTGTGCAATTAAAATGAGAGTCACGTAAAGTATGAAAATTTATCTATGTGGATCAATTTAATCAAAAAGTACCCGTGTTTGTTTTTGTACAAAAGCGTGAGTGCCAAGAAAGTACAATGTCCTCGTACAATAAGTATACAAGTATTATACTAACCTAATTAAAGTACTTTCGACTCCCGTCGCTAATGACTTGTGCTGTAAGTCTGACCGCTAGATATGTCTCTCTGTAGGATCGTAGTTATCAATTAGGTGAAGCAAATTGGATGTGGGATTTTACTTGAAAGTAGGTATTCTAGTAAGTTCGTAGACCTCTTTTATAGAAATCCTTTCATCGTTAAGATCTTACACTATTTTACTATAGAGTTAGGGGTTTCTAAAGAATATTTAAATAGCATATCTTTATGACTTGCAATTAATAAAAATATATATCAACTACAAAAAATAATCACAAATATTGGGTCCACGTGTAGCATGAACCGGCGGTTCGGTGCATATTTGCCCAGTTTTTATTAGTGTTCTTTCCAGTATTTCAGAGTTTCATTTGGTCATGTTTGGTGAAAACCAATACAAATACAGGTTTTTCGAATATTGGTTTACTGATGTTGAACTTTAGGTAATATTTTTATTTCCCATATTAGCTATGTTACAAACTGAGTTGGATTACAATTCGAAATACTAAAAGCAATATTATATTATGCTGCCTTGAATTTTCTCAAAAAGTTGATTTATGACATGAAAAGCCCGATTCCATTCATATCACCGTAGTGAACCTCGGTGTAAATGCCAAATTTACATGCACGGTATTTGTTTGCAGTCGCAACCGTACACGCATAGAGTTTGCTCGAGTTTGAATGTACCTTAAAGTACGTCGCATAATCTTTTAAGACCAGAAAAATATTTTCAATCTTAAGATAAATATTGTTCAGAGTATATTTTTGTTTAAATCTTTAGATATACAAGCAACTGCACGTGGATAGTCTTAATATACAAAAGAGTATGATAATTTCATCATCGCCAATCACCATCGTTTATTATAGTCGACTCCGTGCATGCATTTTACTCGCACTGGTTTGACGGCATTTCGCATATTTTTTTAAGAATGATAGGCAGACTTAAAATTAAAATAAATAATTTGGGAACGTTCCCAGTCGACAGCGATCTGGGACCCATATATTTTTATTACATAATATATATTATTATTATTATACATAGATTAACATTCACAATTTTAAAAAAGATTGTTTAGTGAATTTTATTTTTGTATTTAAAAATTTAACCTAGATGTTTATGTACACAATACCAGAGAAGCAGTTGATAAATTCACTTGAGAATTTTATACAACAGAATTTCTATATCGCGTATCATACATTTTATTTCACAAATTCTTACGGGTATTGAAGTCACGGTGAAGTTAGAGCGGTCATGGTTTGTTATAAGCATAATAATATTATGTTGTATAATAATAATAAAAATAAATAATATAAATATTTAATAACTATATTATATTAAATATTTCAAAAGAGCGCAGGAGTACGCTTTGCAGGCTTTGCGTTTTGCTTTGCGAGTGCATTATAATATTATATTTACATGTGAATTTTCTTCTTCATTTCTCTTGAATCACTTTGTCTATTGGTAGAGACCGCAATAAAACCCGTTGCGTAGTCTAAAGGACATGAGCTTAAACGGCGGGAGGCGACTCTATTTTATACTTAGTTAAGATAAAACTTGAGTAATATGAATGGATGTATATAAGTCTCGTGTCTCGGTGTTTGTAGCCGTAGTCCTCCGAAATGGCTTAACAGATTTTTATGACCATTTTGAAAGTAAAATCAATTTTTTTATTCAAAATAGTACCAACAAAGTATCTTTTCGAACGTCAATTGACCTAGTCTACATTTGAATATACCTAAAGATATGAAAATTGGTCGTAGACTATATTTCATACTGTTAGATGTTAACAAGAAATCATTCCTATGGCGTCACAACACTGGCCGGGAAAACTAGTGGGTATGGTATATGGTTCAATTACCTGTTGCTGATTTTCTCGTTGGGTGACTAGACGAGCCTCAACGCAGTCCCTGGTCTCCAGGAAAGCACGTCGTTGTGCCAGCTCACGAGGGTAGTGGGTCAGGATGCCAGCGATATTGGAAGCCAGTAGGGTCACGATGCTGCAGAAGATCTGTGAATATATTATTGAAATTAATAACTCTCATTTTTATTGATTGTTTATTAAAGCAAATCATGTAAAATATTAAGAATATGTATGAAATACACACAGAAGCATGCCTGTATGTATCATCATTATCATCATCATCATCAGCCTTTATCCGTCCACTGCTAAACATAGGCCTCCCTCAATGAACGCTGTATGTATATAATATTAAAGTATATTTTTACTTATTACTTTTTAATATTATGTAATTATTTTTAAGTACTAATTTGTATTAAGTATTGAATGTTGATCGGCCATTAACCAGTTTGGAAGACGTGGTAGCGTGTGTGTATTGTTGGATGCGAGTCTTAACGTTCATTGGAGGAGGCCTATGCTCAGCTATGGACGGATAATAACTGATGAAGATCATGATGTCGATAATGTCTAACTTGCATAATACCTAAAATATATATGAACGGTCTTTAAACGACAAAGTTTCTACAAAAAGCAGAAACGTGTTTAAGACTGGACTCGGGCGTGAATATTATATCGAGCACCTCTCTCAACTTCGTTTTGCTGACGGCATTAATATAAGATCAGTCGCTGGAAGTGATTCGGGTTAATATTAAGAAAGCCAAACGACTTTTCTCGACGTATCCAACTTTGCATGTTCCTAGGCTGGCCAGAGGTTTATCCTTGTCAAGTTGAAATGTCCTCGGTTTGAGGTGACCCGGTAAAAAAAAAGTAAACTATCAACCCACTGCTGGACACGGGTCTCCTCCTCGAAATCAGGCGAGGAGTTTAATGGGCCATAGTTCACCGATGCGCTGGCCCAATGCGGGTTGGTGAACTTCACCTTCAAAGACACACGACTTTTTAGAAGTTTCCTCACGATGTTTTCCTTCACCGGTGAGCGAGCTATGGTCAAATCAAATCAAATCAAATAATATTTATTTCGTAGGCAAATTACATAGCACTTGAAACATGTCAATTTTTTTTATAAGCTAATGCTAGATTCGCAAAGTAGCAGTTTTCCTCAGAGAAGAATCTAGCAAGAAACTCTGTAGGATTGCTCTTTTTAAAATATAGTTTTACAAAACTCGTGTTTAGGGTGCACATAGGAATATAGATTTTATTTTAAGGCACACGGGTCAGGATCGAACCCGGAACCTCTCGCATAAGAGGTCGAGTCCATCCACCACTGGACCATCGACGCTCTAGGTGACCCGGTGTAAATCCTTATATATTGCATTAGCCAGGATTTGAATCTGCTCCAGCCAGTAGCTTGAACAGAAAAGTAATATATGTTACCTCATAATCGTTGTCCTTGTTCAGTATGAGGCTGGCTCCAATGTTGACAGCGGCCAGGGCAAGACCTCCGATCGTCGCCTCGTGCAGTCTCAACGGGAGCGTCGCATACGTAAGGTAGGTGAAGAGAGCGCACGCCCCGGAGCTCACGTTTAGAATCCTAGGGCAAAAACATTACTACTAAATAAAAAAAAAACTCGTGTAGGACTTGTTGTTAGGTGTAAGGTGTTTATCTATGATATGTACCTATATTATATAGGATATATTTTTAGAAAACTTTTTTTTTATACGTGTTTTGGCAACGATAAAATATGATTAGAATGCGAACGTAAATTTCGCTGTCGATTTGTATGTCATGATAGCTTGGTGGGAAAATCAGGCAGATAAATCCGAACGAGCCTGGTTCGAATCTCCAGTCCGATTTATTTTTCTTTTTTTAAGATCGTTTTTTTTGGAAGAAAAATTTTATCGTATGTAATCACTAAGGGTACCGAGCCAATGCTCGGTCAACCAGGTACTTACAATTTAAGAGCCAAATCATATAATAAACACGTTTATTTTTTAATCTACAGATAACTTGCTAGCTGGGGTGTCAATGGGCAGCTAAATTTAATCCTCTGATAGAGAGTTTAATTGGCAGTTTGAGCCTATCTGTTAATTGAAAAATTTAAAATTTGGTTAACTATGGAATTAGCCATATATCGCTCTCAAAATGATGTCTGAAATAAGTAACTATCTCGCTGTTTATCTGGCAATTGAAAAATCGGCCCTAAGTGAATGATAGTAATCATTAAATATTGGCCTCTGAATATTCATCTTAACTAGAAAGACAAATCTTTCCGATATTAGTAAAATTACTACGAAATTCCATTCTGCAAGAATGAAGTGATCAAAGAAAATTTACTATGCAAAAATTTATTCAGTAGCTTATAAAAAAGGGACCACAATTTCCATTCATAATATTTTATGAGAGAATCTGTTTTATTTCATTTTGCTTGGCACAGAAAGGTGTATTTGTCGGTAAACTTTATACTCTGCTCCTTTAAACAGGTAAAATTAAACAAAGCTATCCACAAAACAATACTCCTTTTGTTTATATCTGATGTTGCAAATGGTCTCAAAGCCTTTTATAACTTTACGAATCCATTTTAATGACCTCTCATAACTTTGTTTAACTTTCATACAGCGTTTCATGCTCGACACTGAATCTAACGATTTCAATCAGTAAGTTTAAAGTTCTGACATAAGCACATTACAACCGGTTTGCCAGTACTAAGCCCTTCTATGAGAGCTTGCTTGATAATTACGAACGAAAAATATTTAATCCTTTTTTAAAGTGAAACTTTTATCGTCTCGAACTTTTTCGTCTGTGTATTGCATGTCGCGTGACGGTTGGCCGCGGGGTAAGTAAGGCGCCCGTCAGAGCAGCCGAGGCCAATAGTGCGGCGATTCTAGTTCGCATCAGCTGAGCATGTAGTGTAAGACTATTACTCATTTGTGCCAATGCTCCACGCTATTTAGTTTATGCAATGAAATAAAGTTTCAATTTTACCGTGGTTTCATAAAACCACACAATCCTTTTTTATATAGCAGAGGGACGAACGGACAGTCGGTTTACCTGGTGTTAAGTCACAAACGACATTCAAATAATATGAGACTGCTCTTTATTTGAGGTCCCTTAATCTAATCTAATCTTAAGTGGCAGCTGGTATCATGTAATAACTGTGTAAGACAAGACATGTCGTACAAATCGTGTAGTTGTAGCCTTCCAGATATTAAGGTAGTCTGAATGAAATCTTAAATTTTGACGCGATGTCTGTTAGTGGAATTCTGCTGCAAGTTTTAGTTTGAGCTATTTCTCAGAATACTCCACGGAGTATATGCGGTAGAAGTTGCAGAGCGATCCGACATAATATCTACGCAGCTTCAAGTAAGTTAGCTCATTCTTAGTAATATTATAAATGTCAAAGTAGGGACACATACATATAGTAAACATTATTTGCGTAAGTTTGTAAGTTTACTTTTACACGAAAACAGCACAACCGATCATCATGAAACTTTGTACACATATTCTTGGAGGTACTAGAAGTAACATAGGATACACCCGTGAATGCCCAATTAGCAGCAGCTAGCAGCCCTTATGTAAATCGGCCCCTGAGTCGTAGAAATTATAAAAACCGATATTCTTTGAATTAAATTCGTGTTAACGGTCCAGATTCGATTCGAACTTTTGTAGTGCTTTGAAATGGGTTTTTATAAATTCCTACGTACACCTGAACATGAAACCATGGATTGCTTACTTAGAAAATATCGTCAAGAAACCTGCATGCCCGAGGAGAATAAAAGTCTTTGACAGTGCGTGAAGTTATTATGTACCTACCATATTTGCGTTCATATTATACAATTTTTTTTATTTTTATAAAAATATCCACAATTAAAATTTTTACAGTAAAAAGTAGCGTATGTTACAAAATATTTGTGATTGTGAAGTCATAATAACTTCATAATCAATAAGCAATAGTACTCATATGCTTATAGTAAAAATAAAACTTAAGAAAAATTTTGCAAATAAAAACAATCCTATTTCTGCAACTGAAACTTAAATACTTAAAAATTATGACATAAAAACTGTAAAAGCTCTTTTAGGATCAGAGACGGTCGCAACTTTTACGAAGAGAGCGTCTTCGTACTTAGGCGAAACTTTAAGTTTCGGTAAGGAAGAAAATTAAAGAAATTAATACTTTGAATAAAACTTAAGAGGGTTTAGCTACATGATTATTGATCTAGAACAAGCATTATTAATAGTAATTAAAATGTCAGATAAAAAATAGCTAAACCATGACAAGGGCAAGGCTAATCTGCCCGCTGAGGACTCCGAGAAACTCGCCTTTTAGCATATTTTATTTTTGTTGTAATGATGTTTTAATGGGAAGTCTCCAATATGTTTTGGTTTAATAAACAGACGATAATTATTGTAACATGGAGTGAAACTAAAGGTTTCTGTTTTGTCATTTCGGGGAACGGATCCCTAAAAACGGTAAGAAAGTCGACGCTAAATACGATTAACAAATATGATATAATAATACCTGAGTACAGATGTTCCGTCCAGCGACAGTTCAATTAATAGAAATGTCACAAGAACCACGTAGGATATCGTCAGCAAGTAGATCTCGTTCATTGCTGGCCGGCTGAGACAAGCGAGTAGACCTGTGGGAAGAAAAACGGTATTATAACAAATTACTATTATAATATTATTTTATTTTATTCCGTTATAATATGATGAACGTAAAATAGACCAAGAAAATTAAAAAAAAAGGTATGTGTGCGATTCACACACGATAGAAGTGAAACACACGTTAAATGCTCAAACACAAGTAAGTATTAAATAGTGTGCAATATACACACACCGACATTTTCTCTCTCGCTTTTTTGTATTTGTGTCTCTTACCTGTCGTTTTTTCCGTTGCATCCGGTTTGAAAGTTTCACTTCAAAAACTTTGACAATGGTTCAAGCTTTTATTTCGTTAACTTTTAGAAGATTTGGAGATTTTGTCAAATATTAAACATTTTGAATTTAAAAGGTGACGTGCCACCATTGTTCAATATCACCATTGACCTAAGGATGCATTGGAATAAAACTAATATTGGACGGTACAACCCATATTTGATTTTAAATCGTAATCAACAATTGATGATTCGCTTTGGACTATTTAATAGTACAGTCATCATCATCAGCCTATCCGTCCACAGTTAAACATAGCCCTGCTTAAATGCTAGTCATAAATATATAAATTATTAATAATAACCACATTACTTGTTCTCAGAGCACAAAGTATTCTATCATATTGTCAAAATGAGAAGAACGAAACGAAAATAATATATTGTTTTATAATATTATATAATACGGTTCACTGAATAAATTTGTTCATTTTTACAGATTTATTAACGGTGGTAGGTAGGTAAAGTCAAAATAAATTAGAGACAAATTTGAAGACGAAAACGAAAGATAAATGAATTGTTAAATCTTATTCATTTCTTTACACGACAAACGATGACACTTGCAAAGTTGGTAATAAAAAATGCACAACCTGATAATTTGAATAAAAAGGCATTTTTCATCAATGTTCACGTTTCTCACTCAGCAAATTGAAATTTGATTTTAATCTTTAATGAAGCCTCAGTTACTTAATTAGCTGTTAGGACGGGAGCCATTGAAGTTAACGCTAACTTATTTCAGAACGGGAAGTCCTTGCAGCTTTTAAATTGTGTAATAAAGTAAATTAGCCAATCTTAAACGGATGTCAATTACTATTAAAGAGACTCCTTTCCGGTATGTATTTTCAAATTCAAATTTAGAAAAATTATCCTACCGATACATATATACCGATTTATAATTAAATAAACGCAAATGTTTGTTACTCTATCACATAAAATCTACTAAATGAAGTTTGATGAAACTATACAGTAATATACTAGTTTTAATAGCTTACAGATGAAAATCTCAATTTAAATCTACCCACATCACAAAAAGAAACGTATTTAACATAAAAAATATATTATTTAATTTTTTTAGAGAAGTCTATTTTCTTTAATTTGCGAGAAATATCGAAATAAAAATGTATAAATTTATCATGCATAATAAGATGCTTGAGTTATAACGATAGCTAGGTCATAATATTAAATGCAATTGAAATTAATTGACCCGTATAATTTTCTTTTGTAAGTAGTCTATGTAACATAAAAAAAATCATCAAAAACGGTTCAGCTATTTCGGAGTTTACTCACATTTACAAGCAAGAGTTATATTAATAAATTATGTATTTTATTGGATTTATAAAATTATTTGTTAAAAAAAGATACCGCAAGAAAATTATCACTTACTCAATAAACCAATCTTCCATTTGATTAGCACTGTTAGGATCTAAATCGGTTTTATGGTACCGGAACTTAGAATCCGAAAGTCTCCACCCTCTGACGAGCAGGCTTTAGGCAAATTTATATCATGCCCAAAGATTTTGTAAGTAAGGGCTCATACATACTAAGCGGTAGCCCGCCCGCCAAAATTATATAACAATTTAATATTTATTAAAAAAAATTGATTGTCTGTAAAGTCGGTTTATGGACGGTAGTTTGACGTGAAAACATTACATGCAGCACGAACCGAACTGAGCCGATCATGCCTCTCTCTCGTTTGTGCCGTGCTCTCGCTTTCGGAACGCTACATAACGTCATCTTTTTGTGCATGCTGCCCGTAATATCGAATTATTAGACGTTTTCACATTTAAAAAAATCCTTATTATAACAGATAATACATAAACTTACTAACACTTGCAAAGTTTGAATGACAATTGAGCCGTTTGAAATGTCAATATAGATAACTTATCTTACTGAGCTTACTTATTACGACACTTCAATTGTTTTAAATAATCAAGATTCCTCTATTATCGTTTTAAATGGGCAGTACTTAATTTTACGGCTCCTGAATATTAATTACACTAAGTTATTCGTATTTTCAGGGTTTCGTTCTAAAATTTTAGCGGAATCCTATCTGTTACAGAGACGGTCGTCGTTCTGTCAAAGGATTGTATCTCAGTAAATCATTCCTCACCGTTATATAAATTTTGATAAGATTGCACCTAATTTTCGTTAAGTTGGTAGTAAATATACAAATTAAAGAGGTAATAAATTAGTAGAACAAGAAAAAATAACTCTACACATTTTTTGCATAAGTTTGCGGAAGCTGTATAGGTATAGGTAGTAATAACTAAACATTGCAATGGTAAATATAATACGTCGCTCAATGAATAGGAACCGACGTTCTATTATATTCATGTTAGTTCTACCTAGCTTTTGTCTTTGTGCTATGCATATACTAATACAAAAAAAACTTTGTTCTCGTTAGATTTAATTAATGATGTCTGCACAAATTGTTTCTTTCAATCTAAAATATTATTGTATCGCATTTTATTAAATATAATATAATAAATAGATATTTTTCAACAATCACGCAGTGTTAACCTAGCCACGTAAGTTCGTATGAGTATTGCGCATACTAAAAAAGGAAAAAATTTGAGAAATTTATACAAGTATACAAATATTAAAAATACGAACATGCACCTGTGCAAATTAATTACATACACTTGGCGGAATTCGAACCTGTCTACTCGACTAGGATAAGGATTGTATAATAATGTAATATATTATAAGTTTTAAATTGTTACAGTGTAAACTATTTTTGTATTTATTTCTTAGTACGGATTTAATCGTATTTTTATATATTTATATTATCTTTATACCAGATACTTATTAAACAAACCCACGGTAACAAGACAAAACGTCTGATCGCATAACATTTATATTCGATTTTTATATCTTCAATATAAATTTTTGACATCCATAAAAATTTGCTATCCGCATCTCAATCATTGCATAAATGTCCAAACACTTCGTTATATACGGTAATAAAACCTTTCTTAAAGTTAAGACCATATTTTACTGTATAATTGAACAGGCATCAAACCAGTTTTAGCATTTATATCTATACTAATATTATAAAGAGGAAAGATGTGTACCTATTTTTGTATTTTTGTAATGAATAGGCTCAAAAAGTACTAAAGACCGACCAGAGGAGATCTTTAAAACCTCAGTCGCAAAACGTCTGGTGCAAAAATATTAAGAAGCGTTAAGAGGTACGAGATGCTGACAGATCGTGGCACCCTTTTATATTTAAGCGTGCGAACGCTTAGATAGCTTATAGAAGCAAATTTCAGAAATTTTCTTTTATTTATGCCTCTTATTCCTAAACTGTATTTATACTATGACATTTTTGATTATATGTTGTATTTAAAATTATTCTGGCAAAACAACAACCGCTAATATTTTTTCTTGTTATATTATTTGGAATATTTTCACTCAGTTTTATTATTATCAACAGATATTCCCGTGCATGTTTTAAGATAATTAATAAACTAGACTAGACTAGACTTGACTGGACTTGAATTATATTATGTGAAACGAAAACCCTTGAATTTCTAATGACGTGATATCGCAATATTTTGTTTCCTTGAGGTGGAAATTGTGTAAGATATAAAATCCTCCTATTTGTTCATTGACTGAAATACATTATTTTTACATATGCGCATAAATTTAAGTTAAAGATAACGTTGTCTGACGGGGAGCATACATAATTAACGATGAAAAGTTGTATGATTATGCTACATTAGATGATAAAATACAAAGACAATAGATTTTAGGTAGTTACATACAAGAGCTATATGTATTATATTTTATATAAAATAAGGGGAATAACATTTTCTTTGTAGATTTATAAAAAAACTTATACATCACATCTTATGGCAGATAAATAAAGATTAAATTAGATTAAAAAAATATGCGCGGTTCCGCTCAGTTTCCCTGCGCTGATCCGTATGGTGCGGTCCTACCTTTAATTATGACATTATGAAATTTTAAATTGTAATACATAATATTATCTAAGGCCTAGTGCTAAAAGGGCCAAAGTAGTACGTTTTTGTATGAACCGAGTTTATTAAGAAAGTTTCGATTTAAAGACATTTATATTTTCTTGGACTATTTTGAAATATTGTTATCACGAAAGACTTTTTCAATAAACTGGCTTAATAAACTCGGTTCATACAAAAACGTACTTTGGCCCTTTTAGCACCAGGCCACAGATATTTAGACTAGGCTGTGTGGACTAGACCTTTGCCTTTCAAGGATAAATATAAAAAAAATGATTGTAATACTAAAACTTTGAATTTTCATAATGGCGCCATAATGTCACATTAGCATGTTCCAAATATAAAATAAAAAAACCCACTCAGTGGACGAAGTTGCGAGAAGCTAGTAGATATAAAAAGTAACACTTACATGTGTAAATCAAGGCTGTGATTCCCAGGATAATGATGTTGACTATGTGAGCAATCTTCTCCTTTTCGTAGTAGAGTCGCTTTATGATTGTCCCGTTGTAAGCATGGAATTCGCGAAAATTTGGCATTAACGTGGTTGGCATCTTCGTTGTGTCGTTCATTTGAAGGCTGTTTTGAAAAAAAAATACATTATTTTAGTTAAATCACAAAAAATACATTATGATAAATTAGTAATTAATTTCCTAAAAATCGTTACAAAGCATCACCAAGTATTAAAGTTAACATCATTGTCAAATTTCTCCTATCTACATAAACGTATTTTACTGAAAGACGAATGCTCCCGCCAATTGCATATGAATAAAACGAACTACTGCTCGCCGTTCCATCTAGTACATTTAAAGATATTTACTTGTAAAAGTCGTCTTCCGTAAAAGTTATATTCGTGGGTGCCATAAGTCCGTTGAGAAGGTTCTGGGTGATGAGCAGCGTCCTCACTTCTACAGCGATTAGCGTCACCGACACAGCCAGAAGTAGTCCAAGCAGGTGGGTCATATTCGTTTGGTTCATTCGCAGGAAATAACGTTGATACAGCATTTCAACCTGAAACAAACATACCAAGATATTGTCATTATCATCATCATCATCATCATCATCATCATCATCATCATCATCGTCATTTATTCATCCACTGCTGAACATAGGCTTCCCTGAATGAATACCAAGACTTTCCCACTCGCATCCAACACGGACCGCCCACTTATTTATTCCGCCTACTCAAATATTTAAAAAACCTTTAATTTTACTAACGAAACTCTTCATGGGCGAGCCAAACTCGCACTTAGCTGCTTTTTAATAATTTATCCCGATATGATTATTAAAAAATCCAGCCGTTTCCAGCATCAATCTCTAAAAAATATTTTTGTCTGTAGCAGCGCTTGAAAATAAAGCCGTGCTAAAAATCTAATAAAAAATATCCATGCTTGTATAGAAATAAAAATTCCAACGTGAATTTTATCGAAAATTAAAGCGGTTCTTTGTTTAAGCGTGAACAATCTTTTTGTGTGGCAAAGCTCAGATAGTTTAGGAGGGAAATGCACTTTTTTCAATAACATGTGTATTGTTAGTTAAAAGCATTGGTTGGTTATAAGAGAAATGTTAGTCAGTCAATAGTTATTCATTGCTTCAAACTTCAGAAAGATAGGTTTATTCTTTTCTACGTAATGGTTTCGCGAATTTCGTTTATGCTAATGAAAGGTTTAGTCTTTAAGGTTTATTCTTTTCTAATGGTTACGCGAATTTCATTTATGCTAATTGTTGAGGGCAGCGCTCTTCTTGACGCAGTGGACTGTAGTATTCATCAGACTTTCAGGACACAGGGTTGTATGATTAAAACAAGATAATTATTCTTCAAGATACAATGTGAGTATGGTGTCGGGCAGAGTGATTGCTTGTTGTCTGCTTTGAATATTGAATTGGACCGCCAAGCGCGCCATTCTTATAGGAATCGACAGATGCGTAGTGCGAAGGCGGGTGTGTGCGATTAGAACGACCAATCAGCGACGAGTCTAATTAGCACGTGTAGTTTTTAGATTTTTGTGCTAGAGCTGTGTATTTATTTTTGTATGTGTGTGTGGTTGCATATACTTTATTTATTAAATCTCAGATACAATATAATTACAAGTTTTACAATATAAAATGAACAAAGTAAAGGACTATAAACATAAAATAACTGGGGGCTTAGTCAAAACGCCATTACGAAAACGTCAGCGAAGTTCGTTCGTTCGTTCGAAGTTGTGATTGGCTAAATCACGTCATCGATTGAACGATCGAGCGATCGACGACGTGATTTAGCCAATCACAACTTCGAACGAACGAACGAACTTCGCTGTCGTTTTCGTAATTGCGTTTCTACTAAGCCCCCTAATTAGACTATTATTTACATGAACTATTCTATAAATCTACGCTGTTATTTACACTAATGAAATACTTTTTTTCAGTCCTCCCGTGACTATTGTTGTTGTAAAGTTAATAAAAAATTGATTAATTATAAAAAAAAATAAGGATTCTTTTATATCATACAATTATTTTACATACCATTATATTTTTATGGCAAGCACTTCTTTTCGCACGTACTGAGGTGACTTTAGATGTCTATTATCCTAATATTTTCATAATCATGGTTTCTATCTCAAGTGTTAATTAGTCAAACAAAGACGCCACTTATTCATTGGGATAGGACTATGTCCACTGTTCAGCATAACATGGATAGTTACGGGTTCTATTTATATATTATTATATAATACTAGTAGCGCCTCGCGGTTTCACCCGCGTACTTTCCGTTTCCGTGGGAGTACGGAGATAAATTATAACCTGTGTGTTATTCTCATGTATGAGCTATATTATTGTAAAGTTTAATTAAAATCCATTCAGTAGTTTTTAAGTGAAAAAGTAACAAACATACTCACAAACTTTCAATTCTATAATATTAGTAGGATTATATTAACATAAAAGAAAGAATTATAATGGAATTTATAATATAAAGCATCTATACGTTTATGTACAATACGCAAATGAATGCACCTATTTACAAAGATATTATAATGCCAAAGAGGAAAGATTTGATTGTTTGTTTAATTATATGTCACTGCCATGACAGGTAAATTTTAGAGATCCCAGAGTCACTTAGTTTAGCCTAATTTATGGTTAAAATATTATCATTAACTCTTTACCTACATTTATCTTATGATATTTTATATGAATATAAATACAAGGTAAAAGAATTAAATCCTTGCTCAGATGAATAGAAATTATATTTTCAGGTGTTTCTTTGAAAAAGGACGAATAACAAAAGAAGTAGCAATGGCAGCAATTACTTCTGCGAAAATCGTCACTCCTGGCAAAAGCCGAACACATCCAAAGAAGCTTGTTTTAGATGAATTCTACTAATCGGTTATACGTAAAAAATACGAACGAAATATTTACAAAAAAATGTTTTATTTTACTAAAACCTGGCAGGGAGATTTTTATTTTGCTGCTATAATTATTTTTGTCATTATTATCATCATCTTTATCAATCCACTACTGACCATAGGCCCTATAATTATTTAAATTTTTTATTGTACTAGACTTGGTGGAAAATCATTACACTAGAAATTGGCAGCATTGAGTTATGAAACCGCAGCGCTGCGTCTATCGGACTTCTAAAGTGGCGCGGACTCTAATTGGATTAATTGTTAAAAGTTCTTTCACATACAAAAATTCATATTATCAGCGAATACCATAGGCTGTAAATTGCTAACATAGTCTAAACTAAAAACAAATACTCGTATTATTTAAAATAGGTGACTTTTTTACACATTTATTGAATACCTACCACAAATTCATCTCTGTTTCAAACGAAATCAATTTGATATCTCTCCCATTCAGACCGGATAAATGGCGTGAAGCTCGACGCTCGCTCTCAATAAATACAGCTATCTATAGTCCACACGTTAATTGATTTGTTTAAACGACTACGGAATTTCAAGTATTCTGTATGAAATTTTCTGTGGTAATGACTAGCTGATGTAATAAAAAGGTTTGATTGAAAATGTACTGGATGTAAGCAATCCTCAAAACTGCTTAGTTGATTTCGAAATATCTTTTATTAATTTAATGCTACGTCTTCATTGAGTGATATAGGGTATTAAAAAAATTATGGCAATGACAGCTTTGCAGTCAAATTAGGCCTCCACGACCTGGGCGGTATCCAAATGTACTCTAATGATTGGAACGGAATATTACCGACGTCTTTTTGCTTCTCTTTTATTTCTACGTAGCGAAACAGTGACTTATGAGAGCAAATCGTCCCGCATTTTATTTAATTCGCCGCTTCAAATACATTTGCAATTTATCTATTCACCGCGCCTTAATATAAATGTTTTGTCCTTTCGCTTCTGGGCTTGTGACGACGTTATTAGTACGTAGATACGTATACGTAACATACAATGAATGAACAGTAGATAATGACCACAGGCACATGTACTCAAATTCCAACTAAGAATTAAAATTTCAGAGTCAAAACTAAACCTACGCGTTGAGTACAATGCTTACAAGATGTTTATCGGAGGTCCACTGTAACTTTTTAATAATTATTATGAAACTACAAAACCACAGAGTGCCATATGCCTTAAAAAATATTATTACTGGACGGGATACAGGATTAAAAAATTAACACAGGCAAAGCTACAGACGATATCTAGCATAGAGATAGAAATCAAAACAAATGTGTATAAAATATTAAAATTTTTAGCTCGCTGCGCCTTCGACATTGAAATTAATAACACTTTCCTGGGACAGTACGCGCAAATTCAATATCGATAAAGCTTCTGTGACGCAATTGTCGTCTCCATTTCATCCGTAAATTAAAACGGAACGTAGATAACTTTATTATTTTTAAATTGAAGATTCCCTTTGTAAATGCAAAAGCTAATTTAGATTAAAGAATATCATAATTATACTAGCTGACCTGGCAGATTTCGTTATGCCAAAAGTACAAATCACTGTTAAACGGTAGGGGTTGGTGATACAAAAGTGTTTTTGTAGCCACATCATAATAAAATAAAAAAATGTCAACTACATAAAAAAAAAATATTTATGGTAGAGACACTTTTATCATTTAGGGGTATGAAAAAATAGATACTGGCCGATTCTCAGACCTACCTGATATGCACACAAAAGTTAGGAGAGACAAACACAGCGACACTAGAATTTTATATGTATATATATGGTGATAAGACATCATCATCAGAGAGATGGTGATAAGACATCATCATCAGAGAGTATAGTTATGGATAATTCTATAGCACCAAGGCTAGCTCTAATAAAATATTCAAAAAAATCTTTTGAACAAACACTTTTGTATTTTTATTCACTTTGTATTATTTTAAATAAAATAATTACTTGTACGAAATAAAATGGTGTCTTGTAATACTCTAACATTAAAGCCGAACGTAAGAAAATTGTTTCAATTAAAAAGAATACTGCGGTAATGTTATTAATTTTTGGTTTCATTTAATCAAAAGTATACATATTAGGTACTCTCACCGCTCCATTTTCAAATACAATTGGCAATTAGAGGTAAAATGGTTTCCAAGCGACATTTCGTTTTTCAAATGTACAATTGATGTTGATAAATTTTCCTGATTGAGGCCACCCACAAAAATTTAACCGTAAATAATTTCTGCGAACTTATTTGTTTCGTAATTCTTTAGTGAATGAAATTATACAGAAGTTTTGAGATTTGTTTATATTTCGTAAATGTCTATATAGCAGACGAGCATTTTCAATCTGGTGGATTTTAGTACTCGCTTAGACTCTAGACAGACAGACTGAATTCCAACTACAAACCGACTGCAAATGTACAGTTTGAATTGTAGTTAGTACGACTGAAATAAAACTACAAACTAACCGTGCAGCCCAATTGCAGTTGGCGTGTTGTTGATTTTCAGTTCTAACAACCGCATACTGTCTGCAAGCTTTACACAGAATGCAAATAAGTGCTACTTAACCAAAGAGAACAAATTTATGCTAATTGTGTAAAACTTAATAAAACTGTATCATACGTCATAGTGTGTGATTATATAGGCTTTTTGAGCTAAAACTTCTATGTGGTTTAGAGAGATTTCATTTCAAAGCAAACGTGTTCCTAATGCATGGATAGATGGATGGATGGACACGGCTGATAGCTGTCGATTGCCACTGTTTGGGATGACAAAAAACATTTTTTTAATTAAATGCAATTAATAATCATGACCTTATAATTATTTTAATAGTCATGATGGATGATATATTTGTTATTTTTAATTTAAGGATTGTCTTAGTCAAAACAATGATATCAACATAGCAAGTCACGTTATCATTAATTACTATTTAATTTTCCAATTAAGTGCGACAAAATGTATCAACGTCAAATCGTTAAAGTATTATGTGTTGCTTAGCAACAACAAGCAACAAGTACCCACTAACTACTTCCAGAGATAACTTTTGTTAGCAAACAATAACTTTTGCCGCCCTACTCTTTGTCGTATCTAATTTTCAGGTTTGTTCTTTGCTTGCACGTGACTTTTGTTGTAGGGACATTGTTCTGATTCCATACGTCCTATGTTGTATCGAAGTTTTTCAATTTTTATTGTGGTTTTATGAAACCACGGTAAGTGAAACTTTTTTTACATTATAGACATTTAAGTAAAAATTATCGGAATAATATTCCATTAAGGGTATAAAAATCTAAAATATGGAGCACTGGCTTGTGCCGGTTGAATGAGTATGCACTCCGACGAAAAAATAAGAAAAATAATGCGCACAGTGATTTAAATAATGCGTTATTAATTCAATGTAAATAACAATAAAAATATAAGATTATGTCTAAAAGAAACCTTTAAGACAACTATTAAACATCGCACGTTTCGGACTTTTTTTTTGCATGTAATACTTACATGTAAGTTGGCAAATCTCTGCGAGTTGCACAACACCCGGATGGGGGTGGGGCACCGGTTGATCCATCGGGTCCAGCAGTCGTTCTCGTCCTCAACGTCCTCTGCTGCGTCGGCGTTTGCACCGGGTGCGTCATTAGGGTCTGGAAACAAAAGTATATTACAGCTTAACATGTTACGACTGTATGACACAATAATGAGTTGCCTGGTCTAGTTCTAGATTAATTAATTTATGTTAATGGGCGACGCTAACCACATCACTATGTGGTTAGCGTCGCCCATGAACATAGCCACTGCTCATCATCGTAGGCCTTTTTCGCTTTCTTATTAAAAAAAATATTTCAACGAGCCAAGTAAAAGCAGTGCGTGTCAGAATTATTGTTGAAGATAGCTAAAGAACTAATGCCGCTGTGGAGTAAGAAACTATATAATATAGTAATGCTAAATAGTACTGTGCGACTATAATATACACTAAATTAACACATTGTAATCGTTTCATTTATGATTTTGGAAATTTTTGCATTTTCACGCTCATAACCAGAACTAATTGGTTAGTTAGTTAGTTAGCATTAAAAATTATATTATTAGTCAGAAAAACTGAAAGGGAAATATTCATATAATGAAAGTAAAAATACATAATAATACATTATTATTATTAATATAGTCGTATTTTTAATGTGCAGTCTTAAAACACTATCATCATCAATACAGAAACAAATGCACATAATTGTGCCTGTTATACCTAGTTTTGTAAAAGGTAAAAACTATTTCAATATGTTTTAAAATACCACAGGGATTACACGAGAAAATTCCCACCAGTAACGTATTCGTTGGTGGGCTTATTTTGCGATAATCCCACTTTGATCGTTTCAACAAATATTTCGCGAATATTGAAATAAAGCTTATTCGCTAAGAGGGCTACGTGTCATATATTCTCATAGGAGAATTAGTTTAGTTTATTTAAGGGTATATGCTAATTATGTTTCAGCATATATTTGCCTAAATAAACACGTATGAGTTATTATTATTCAAGAAATTTCATCGCACTTTGGCGCATTCCTTTAAGATTATTGTGTAATTTCTAACGCAACAATTAATTACTTCATCCGCGAATGAATTCAACACTTATAAAGTCAAAGAGTATAATATTATATTGCATAATATTAAGCAGATGGGAGTGCGATATCTGTCCGGTCCAGTGCCTTAAGGTTCATTAAAGGAGGCCTTTATTCAGCAGTGGACGCATGGCTGATAATGATTAAAATGTGAATGGGATTTAGATTGTTAGATATATTTTTACGCTTGATCCATTAAGGCTATTTCAATGTTTTGGACATGATTATCTTCCAGCTACAATATCAGAGAGTAACATAAGCTATACGTATTCTCACGAGAACGGGAAGTGAAACCAGACGCGCTTTGCTACGGTATAAAAGAATAGATAGGTACGTTTATTCATGATATTCTCCACCTGACGACCTATAACAGCTTAGCGGAATAAAAAACTGTTCCACTTTATTTATTAAATAATAAATAAAGTGGAACAGTTTTTTATTTTTAGTAATATTTAGTACACCTCACTAAAACGAGGCATATTCGCTTTATTATTACTAAAAAGGTTTTGTTTTGAATATTACCAGGGTTTTTTTTCTTTGAATTTATTTCTGATATTTACTTAACATATAATGGTAAATCATCTAATGTTACCATGGAAAAAAACCTTTACTGTATTTCAATAAAAAAGTCAAAAGTTTATATTTTATGTAAAGTGAACAATAAACTAATAAGAAATAATAGTACTTAATCAAATTCAACATTTTACCCACGAAAGATTTAAGCAAATATTAAATATTATTTTCGATTTTCTACTTTGTCCATTTTTACCAGTCCTTATCAAGCTTGCTTCTTCCTTGTCGAAATCTATAATGTGTATAAGGCAAACGGGACTACATGTCTCAATAGACAAAAACAGGGCATAAAATATTTTATTTGTTTCGTATTCATCTGATCACTGGAGCGAGGTAAGGTAAGTAAGCTTCATATTTACGGCGACCTTACAATTGTGACTTATGGGTCACCTTATATACCCGTAAAGCGTAAAGATCGTAAATAAAGTAAAGGACTTCTTCAGCCATACATCGTCTGCAGATAATTTAATTTAGATCTTTACCTTTTGCATTTGTGTTAAAGGTTTATCTATTACATGTGTTTGGGCTGATGATGATTATTTTTAAGCTTTACCACTCGGTAAAAATGTAGTTTTTCAAAGGTGAAATAATTATTCAAATCAGTCGAAAAGTTTGAGAGTTAATCGTTACAAATATACAAAGGTTTCCTTTATATAATATTAGTTTAGGCTTTATTTTGTTACAATCACTATGAAAAAAATATATTATAATTTTATTTAAAAAAAAATCCTGCATAGGTTTTCCCTGATATTATATCTTACATTCCGGAAAAAGCGTATCAGTAAGTGAAGGAATTGGGGGAGAGAGGACAGGATTGCCAATTATTCCACCGATTAACGGATTGGATGGAGGAAGCGTAAACCTCCATTAAGAAACAAAAAACAATAACAACTCTCAGCCTACCATCGCTATGCTAAATATTTTCTGTCTTCTTCTCTTCTCCCTAGCCTCTTTTCAACTTTATTTGGCGTCGGTTTCCAGTCTAACTGAATCGCTGGACTGCGACGATTAGCGCGTTCAAACAAAAAAATAAACTTTAATACTTTATATTAGCTTTCTTAATAATTTATCATCATCATCATCATCAGGTTTTATGCGTTCCTTTAATATTGTATCTACTTATTATTTACCATTAATTAGATATAAACTTAAAGCCCACGTGGTAAAGCTGGGGCTTACAATAAGGGTTTAACTTAGATCTGAAGCTCCTGAATAAGTTATCGAACGTCACGTAAATACTTGATAATTGTTTTGTCACGTCCTGACAACGGAGATTACTAGAACAAAGGTGGGATTAAGTTATCTTTACAATTTATAGAATAAGTATAAAATACGTGCATTTAGTTAAAACATATTCTTAAAGCATCGTTAGAAAATCGTGTATCTAATAAAAAAACAGTATCTAAATCTGTTTACTAGTTTGAAAATAAAAGTGCCACAAACAGACAAACTCAGTGCTGAAACTTATAGAACCCGTCTTTTTGCATTGGCGGTTAAAAAGGAACGTCTGTGACATTTCGTAAACTGGAAATTCAATATATTATGCGCTCGGGGCATCGTATACTTTTCCTAGCAATCCTCTCCGTTCTATTCAAACTAGGCACTTTGATCAACCGTCGAGCAATATGCCAGTGGCAATGCTGGATTATCGAATTACTCAGCGATGATGAAGTGAAAATCGATGTAATTTACATGAGCCTTTAAGATATGAAGATATTATGGTTAGCAAGATTACGGTGCATTTATAGGATTATACAATCCAGAATGTCCTATAAAGGAGAGTCTGACATAGAATTGTCTATTTAAAAATTTTGATTTTATTAGCATATTTTGATTTTATGACAGATTTAATTTTTTTTTAATATTTTATTTATAAACCTTGATTTGCATCTATGGGATAGTGTTTGTACTGTATTTCAAGAAGTTGTTTGTTTTGTATAATAAACTTAATGTACCTACATATTCACAATTGCATGAAACAGGGAATCGCATGAAACATAATTAAAAGTTATTCAATGTTTATCGTATAGTTTAACATTTGTATATTTTGATTACCTATAAGTTAAAAGAGCTAAGTTAAGAGTTCATTTGTTTGTTTGTTTTTTGTTAGATTATGTGATGTTTTTTTATTGTGGTGTGTGGAGATGATACATGTATGGATGTATGCAAGTGTTTGCATATGCAGTATGGGGAAGGAGGGCCGTCTTATATGTATTATGCATACATATTATGCATGCACTCATACGCTTTCTGTAAAAATTGCGTGATTCGTGGGGTTACTACTAATTATTAATATATTATTATGTATTATAATTTAATATCTTATAGTTAGATTATTTTTTAAACATTTATGATCATGACAGGCATTTGTTAATTACCAACAGGATGAATTTAAATTAAATTATTAAATTTGTAAATTTACGATTTACAATAATTTAAGATGATATAAATGAAAGCACAACAAAAGTAGATCAATTTATTGTGTTTTTTATATACCTACTTACCTCTTAATAATAATAATATCTTAAGGATGCTTTTACACCACGTCAATATGGTCCCGTGGTAAGTTTACGAAGAACTTGTGTTACGGGTACTACACAACGGAAATACTTAATATATATTTTAATACTTTTTATATTAATACATATATTTAAAAATTATGTATTATACATTTTTAATAGACACCCATGACTCTGTTGAAACTTGTTGTTCCCTGGAGGATTCGAACCCAATTCGAACCATTAGGCCACAGAGTTTGTCTATGGTTCAATGTTAACAATGCTAATAGTTAAAAGTGAAAGTAATAAAAAAGTGACATACACTTGAATTAATATTAATATTATGTTGATATTATTTTATTAAAAGTATTTTAATTTTAGAACTTTAGGTGGTTTGTAATATTATTATTGTCTGTTTTTATTCTAATTTCTACTGAGGGTAATATAAAATTTTGTACATCGAAATCTTACATGGGTAAATTATAATAATAATGTTATTCGTACCTCAGCTTATCTTACTTTGAACATGACACTTCAATTGATTGATCAGCTCTTGATAATGAATGTCTTCATTTAATAAGAAGTATGTAAATGCAAATATAGGTATTGAAAAATCAAAGTTTCAAAAAATAAAATAAAATAAAATATTAATATGGAAACTCATAGAACGCTAGCAGCACCTCGCCGTTTTATCCGCGTACTTCCCATTCCAAGGTAGCACAAGGATAAATAATAACCTATTCTGATGTGTAAGCTATATTATGTAAAGTTTCATTAAACTAATCCATTTCTTAGTTTTTACATGAAAGAGCAAAAAATATCCAAACCTACAATCTTCCGCCTTTATAATATTTTTTGGATTTATATACAAGTGAATGTTGCCTAATTTGGTGAGGATCTTAATTTTTCTCGATTTCTTAATGCTTCATGTATATAATATTTAACCTATTAGGTACGTTATGTCTGCTTCAAAATTAATTTGCAGTAATTTTAAATTTGGACAGCTTAGGCTCCGTGCGCACGAGAGTTTAATAAGTTGAGAGTTCCGCATCCTCAATTCGATTTAACGTCCAACGCTCAACTCAAATCCAACAGCATTTGACAAAAAAACGCCGCGCTTTAAAAACGTTTTCAAACAAATACATGAGTACCCATTTTCCACATCAAACTCTTTTGAGTGCTCTATTATAGAACGAGGCCTAAATCGTTTTCACGTTCGATAAAAAAGCGCTCATGCGAACGGGGTATTAAGTAATAGGATTTTACGAACAAATATTTTTACCAATCCTCGTGAAAGTGGCAGTCGTCATGAACTAGTTCTTTATAAATGCTCTACATAATACAGCAATATAATACTTTCCTGTAACATAATTAATGTAACACTCTTCTCGGGGATTTTGACATAATTAAAAAATGTGCCCCGTTACGAATTATCACATAAAAAGTATAAATAATTCCTAAGCACAATTTATCGAAGATGAAAGCTTCCTGACTACGGGAAGGTAAATGGAAAACTGGTTATATTATTGTCTAAAAGGTATCCGTATTAAATTTACTAAAAGGTTATTATGTGTTCAAATACCCTGGAGGTCAAACCTTTCCCTTTGTAAGGAATATGATTAGAATAAAATGATTTTCTAAAAAAAATATAGTTTAAGAGGGCACTCTCGAAACCAATCCGAGTTTAGATAACTTTTATTTGGCTAGGTTGTCGTGAAATATGTGGACTGAAATATCTGACGACGATATCAAAGCTACTTAGTATTTAGAATGTATTTATCCTGTTTCCATTCTTTTCTTTAAGTGAAAACTTCTATTTAAAAAAAGGGTTTTTTTTTTTCAAAAACACTCGCGATATCTTCCCGATAGTCTCGCGTCAGATTGGCGCTGTCATTGAATGCTAATCAAGCCTATCGGATTGGATTCGAGTGACGTGTGTCTTTGAAGTATCGTCCATTGTCTATCGTAAAAACCTATTACAACCCACTTCAGCTATTTTTAAAGCCAATTAGAAAGTGCTTTCCGAAATACGTATTCATTTAATTACGTATTTAAAAATTTACATTGTTTACGTAATTAAAAATTTAATTACGTAAACAATGTAAATTCTCAATTTGTCAACAAATCGTGTATGTAAATATTTTTAATTAATTATGTTACTTAAGGTCTTTGCGTTCATTGAAGAAGGCCTATGTTCTGCAGTTGACGGATAAATGATCAGCCTTTGTCCGTCTACTTTCATTATGATGATAAATTTCTAAAATTTCTAAAATCGCATGCATTTAGTAACTGATTTAATAAGCACATGCAATACAAAAGTTTAAGCGTTAAAATTTCGAATACTATTATAGTTTCTGAATGTACCTATGCACCACTCACACTTTAACATTTGCCTTATTTTATGCAATTTGATCCAACTTTCTATTGATAAACTAAAGTTCTAAGTTGTTATTTCTATTGGCAGCGTAAAGTGACAGCTATGCTGTCGCGTTTCGTGCGGTTTGTGAATTTCCTATAACCTATTAGGGGATAGGGAAAAATAGGGCAACGCATCTGCATAATCTTTGGTTGTGTGAATTTTTATGTTCGTCAAAAGTCGCCAAAAGGGTTCGACCGATGTTTGCCCTTATATGCTTTAGTAAAAGTCCAATATTAAACGACATGCAGTTCATGGAATACACAAATTCAGTTTTTATGCTCGATTTTATATTGGGGTTTTATTTTGGGGCCTTTCTCCTACGCATTTGCTTTATGTGGTATAGGAACCATGGCTTTGTCCAATTTACCTGTCATTCCCGTATTTTATCATACATTCGTATTTTTCATGTTTTTGATATGACAGAGTTTGTGATTCAAAGACTTGATGAAAGTGTTTATATCTATATTTGTATAGGAAGATTTTTAACTATGGAAAAGAAACCAAATTCAAATTTACTGTAGACTAAACTCAAATTAACTAACATAAAAAAATTGTTAATAGTTTACTTCAATATATGTTTGTTAAGTTATGACTTATGAGTGACGTAGAGGTGAAGCGAGTGTTAATTAAAATGTTTCCTGGGTGTTAGAAACTCATGAACGGGACCATTTCAAGTTTGTTTTAATTTCATGCATAGGTCATTCAAATATTATTTTTAATAATTATAAATTATCCTACTAATATTATAAATGCGAAGGATTGTAATTATGGATGTTTGTTACTATTTCACTTAAAAACTACTGAATGGATTTTTATGAAACTTTACAATGACATAGCTTATACATCAGAATAGGCCGTGGGCTATAATTTATCCTCGTACTCCCATGGTAACGGAAAGTACGCGAGTGAAACTGCGGGGCGCTGCTAGTTTATAAAATGATAAATTAAATTTTATATTCATAAGATCTTCATTTACTGACAGTATGGAACCCATACATTTTTTTGATCGATAATTGCGAAGATGAAATATCTATATTTTTCAGTTACATATTTACGCCCAAATAACTTAAAAAACTTTTATTAATAATATATTAATAAATAAAACTTAAATTGTCAAAAAGATTATTAAAATAACTACATAGACGAGCAATATATATGGATGTATCCATCTTCACAAACGATACTTTGAGGTGTCACAGTACTCCCGAGCGCATAGGGTCATTCAAACCAATTAGACTTTTAATACTTAAATTGAATCCGCAACTGTGCGTCCGTCAAACCGTACTATTGACACCAGGAGCGCATAGATAGAAGCGTTCTTTGCATAGTATTGTTTCATTACTTAGCCAGTAAGCTTCTTAAATACGGATGCAGGGCCGTAGCTAGGGGGGAGGGGCATTGTGAGGCAATACCCTACCTTAAAAATACCAAAAGCTAAGATAAATTATAATGAAACGAATACGACTTTGTGTTCCGCCCTATCTGTAACAAATGCTGCCCTACCCCAAATTAGCTATTTCTGCCTCTTAGCTCATCTATGACGTCACAGTGTTATATTTGCATTTCACAACAATCGTTTGGTAGTGATGACGCGTTCGTTGATATTTGTTCGACAAAAAAGTGCTCAATGTGATTAAAAAGATTTTCACTCGATTAAGTTGGTGGTACTCAAATAAAATTGTAAAAAGTGCTCATATAAAGTTTACAAAAGCGACAGTATGAAGTTCTAAAACGTGAATGTTGATTTTAAAGTCACCTAGTTTTCTCTAGGTTTTATTCTCTTAACACCTCTTAAGCGATGGTGACAATCTTTAAAACAGTATATTGTTTAACAATTTTCTCTTAAGCTCGCTACATGAATTTCAAATGGTTAATTTAAAAAAAGGATCTTGATTTTAAAGGTATAAAGGTTTATTCGCTCGGGGAATCACTTTGAAATGCTGAAATACCTGTCGTAAAATAAATTAAGTCATAAACTTTTCATTATTATGAGGAAATTTGATGCCTCCTTAATACAAAGATTCCTCTTTCGGGAAATGCTTTAAAGGTGTTGTAATGACGATTTGAAATTTTAACTCGTCCCATAATGGACGATTATGAGATCAATGTGTAGCTTGCAACGAAATAAGCATTAAAAAATGAGGTATACTGGTTTATGGGATATTCTATATTGCTAATCAATATAATATCTATATAGATTTGATTGGCCTGTTGGTCTAGTTGTTAGTGACCCCGACTGCTAAACCAAAAGGTCGTGGTTTCGATTCCCAGCCAGGACAAATATTTGTGTGATGAGCAGGATCATTTGTTCTGTGTCTGGGTGTAATTTATCTATAATATGAATATATTTGGAAATATATAAGTAGTGTATCAGCTGTCTGGTTACCATAAGAACAGGCTTTGCCTAGTTTGGGATCAGATGGCCGTGTGTGAGTTGACCCAACTTAATATGTTATTATTATTCGGCTTTTATTAAATATCAAGTTTTTAGGGTTCTGCGGTGAAAGTTATGTTTGAAACGGTAGAGGATATACTGAACTCCATGCAGGTGTGAATACGATGTCTGTGCAGTGGTTAGTTCAAGTTGGAAGAGCAGCGTTGGATTAGCTGTCTTTTCGTTATGGTTTTATTTCAGTAGAGGACATGACGATTGTGATCATTAACACAATTTCATAAACATCTCTTAAAAGGCATTGATAGAACCTTCACTTACATTCCTGATATCACAAGCTCCGGTTTTGATTTTAGAATCGAGACAATGTACGGTTGATCCTTATTTAGGATAGATGTGGTACAAAGAGCAAACATACCTAAACTTATTTCCTATTCTGTTCCCTTGCGATTGGAATGTTCGATAAATCCAACCAAAATCTGAATGCTTATTCATTGGAACGAAATCAAGAATTTATTCATTAAGAGCCTAAATAATAGTTATCTATGTAATTTCACACATTCTGGGGTGTTTAGCTATCGATGATTAAATTACTTCGGAATAGGAGTCAATATATTTAAAAAGACAAGTTGATAATTCATTTTAGTGTATGTAATACTAGCTGTTGCACGCAGCTTCGCCTGCGTCAACTAAGATTTAAAACGGGTCCCTAACTTTATTGAAAAATAAAATGATCTATGTTCACAGGTGATAGTGTAGCTTCCCAACAGTGAAAGAATTTTTCAAATCGGTCAAGTAGTCAATACAAACAAACAATCAAATCTTTCCTCTTTATAATATTAGTATATATACGTATAATATAATAATATGAATCAGGCCGTATTTACCTAGACGATATCTTCGTCAGCTACTAACCAGGTGGTTAAAAAGATGAGAAGACCATCTCCGAGCAGAAGCCGGGCCGTGTTGGATGCAAGAGGTAAGAGATAGATCGTCTTGGTGTTCATAGAGGGAGGACCATGGTTGGAAGAGTACTCTTTGTTATGAATCGAAAAGAACCAGGGGGCCTAGCCAAAATGCTATTAAGAAAGTGTTAGCGAAGTTCGAAAATGATAAAATGTGGGATTGACATAATGCCGCGCTTAATCACGTGGACTATCCTATACATTTTATTATTTCGAACTTCGCTAACGCTTTCTTAATGGCATTTTGGCTAGGCCCCCTGGTTCGTATCTCCGGTCCGATATATTTTTTTCCTTTTTTTTTCAAGTTTATTCTTTTGGAAGAAAAACATTATCATAATATTATCACTAAGGGTATTCAATACAAAACATAAAAACTGTGCAAAAGCTCGGCCAACCAGGTACTATATTTTATAACACAAAATTTAACTTTCTTGTACTTATATTATCAAATCGTATTCACATAACATATTCCAGAATAATATTTATCCTAGAAAACGTTGGAATTGGATCATTAAATTAATTAATTTCGTCTCTGGCAAGGAATCGGGTAAAAAGTCGCGTTAACAGCCCTTTGCCCGTGGCGAGGTCAAAATATTATTAAATCGAAATAGCCATTTATTGCGTTATCTTTAGGTTTTTCTCTTTATCTTTTCTAAAGGATACCAAACTATTGTGATCCGATAGCTTAGGTCGATTGTAAACATTAAAACTATCGAGCTTGCGCAAACATTTATTCTCTGTATTCAATACAACACAAAATATTACTTGAAAATGTTATTAATATAATATAGTATATTTAGTAGGTTTCATATTACATATTAATTTTAAAAAACATATGAACGCTTTAATACTACTAATTCAAAAGTATTATGTTGAGTTACAGTCAGGAAACTTATAAAAAGAAATTAATTATATTCATAAAAGTAATTTAAGACGACATCCCTCAAGTTCTTACTTCATCAATAGCTCCTACCAAACGTGGTACAAATTAATACAGTAAGTATCAAATTAAATTTAATCAAAAAAAAAAATACAAACCTCTTTCAATTAAACTAACAGATATTCCAATTTCAAAATGGCACTGCGTTATGATTTCAGAATTTTATATTGAGACGAATAAATCTATTCTAAAATATAAACAACAACGTTTACGTTTTGGTCATTTGAGAATAGATATTCTTCAATATAGAAAGATCGAATATACATAGCATGACGTATTTAATATTATCAATAAAATAAAAATAGCATATTTTATAAACCAATACAAATCAAATAATAAATAAACACTAAAGTCAGTGCTTATAATATGAAATAATATAAGTTAATTTTCTGAGAAAAATATTATTAGGTATCATATTTTCTTCCTCAGATCTCAGATAGCTGCACTAATAAGACAGTAATTGTACAGGATGTACAAGACACTCGTCTTTGTCATTATTAACGCCAATTAATTAGATATCATAAGAAAATACATAGAAAATATTTCTTTTATTTATTGACTAAGAAACAACAGTTGATATAAGTGTAACTAATTATATTATCCGTTTATAATATTATGTACAAGTACCTGGTTGACTGAGAATTTGCTCGGTGTTTTTGTTTTGTTTTATATACCCTTAGTGATAATAATATAGAGTTTTTCTTTAAAAAAAAATAACTTGAAAAAAAGACAAAAGAATAATCGGCCGGAGATACGAACCAGGCTCTTTTCGATTCATAACTGCCTGCCTGCCTAATTTCTCAACTAAGCTGTCATGACAGCGAAAACGTTCGTATTCTAATGAAATTTTATCATTGCCTCAAAATACAGATAAAAGAAGTTTACAAATGCGTAGTAGTATTTTTAATCTCAAGTTCTCACGGAAATTAGAAATTCCAGGGTGACTTCAAACCAGGTAAAAACAATTAGAAACATTGGTTTTCCGTCCTCACAGTCTCTAAGTAGAAGTAGAATTGTACGATATGCTTCTTCGGTGCATTTTTGTTTGTAAATCTTCTTTCTTTCGTTTCTAATAATATCATTAATGTCAGATTCAACTCTAGGTGTAGCTTATGTAACAAACTAATTGGTGCTTTGCTCACTTTAACTTATTTTACATCTGTTACCATCATCATCATGGTTATCATCTTTGTTATTAACAAAACACATTTCGAAAAAATTTCTTAATAACAAAAAAAAAATGTTAACTATTAACATTTGAACTGATTGTATTTATATTTTTGTAAACAAATCTTGATAAAGTTAATAAAAGTGATATTATATATTATATTATGATCATAATGGGAACTGTTGTTTTTCTTTGTTGGCGGAAATAAGATATTTCTAAGGAAACATACCTATTATCATTATTATTTTTTTCATCCTTTTTTTCGTCCTTTTTCAATCCACTGCTGAACATAGGCCTCCCTCAATGTACGCCAAGACGACCGAAGGAATTACAGGCTTTGTAAGGAATAATAAATAATATTTTTTTCGATTCCAACAAAATATCTTACCATGTCGGATATTTTCGTTTCTCTTTCATTTCTACATAGAGTGACAGTGATTTCCGAGAGCGAATAATTGTCCCGCACTTCCTTTACTTCATCCCCTCGAATATATTTAGAAGTTATCTTTTCATAGCACCTTAATACCAATAACAGTTTAAAATGAACAACCTTTTTATCCTCATTGATTTTTTCACATTTATAAACATTCCATTTGATGTAAATAAAATTATATTAATTTAATCACCGTAAATTATTACGTTAGAAGTAATGAGAGCTGCCATGAAGCGGGTTTGTTTTATAATATTACCTATGTCCTTTATGATATTCAGTATCTGGTTGACCGAGCATTTGCTCGATTTTTTTGTTTTGTTTTGAATACCCTTAGCGATAATATGATAAAGTTTTTCTTCCAAAAGAATGAACTTGAAAAATAAAAGACAAAAATATAATCGGGCTGGAGATACGAACCAGGCTCTTTTCGATTCATAGCTGCCTGATTTTTCAAATTAGCTATCATGACATATTACTTGACAGCTAATTTACGTCCGTATTCTAATGATATTCATCATTGCCGCAAAACACGGATAAAACTATTTTTTTTATGTATCCTAGCTAGATCGATTTAAAGGTATAAAATGTAGAGCAAACATCTAATTTCCAAGGCTTCCTATAATATTTGTAAATTCCACTATAATACTACGGACCTTTTATTTCTATTTTTTACAAACTTAATGACTTGCTAACTATAAATTGAACAAGATTAGCGAAAACGATAAATAATTTGTTCATTATAGCATACACGGTATATCTAATTTCAAAGCACAGACCCGTTGTTTCTATATTAACTACCAATCAGAGTGCCTACCTCAAACGATCAATTTCCGGCCACTTACACACAAATTGAAACGTTAAATATGGCGATATGAGTTAGGGACAAATAAAGTTCGTTTCAAATTAAGGTTTCATTGATATATAAGTGAATGTAGAAGATACTACACTACGGCTAATGCCGTATTGTACTATTACTACTACGAGTTCGTACATTGCTGCAAATTATATGAGTAGGGTATTATTAATTTAGACATAGAACGATAGTCTTCATACAAGCCCTCTATAAAAAATTAAGCATAAATCGAATCTCAGAAGTTGCCATTAGAGGTGCATTTTTCCCGAAAGCGGGAATTTATTAATTATTGATCAAATATTTGTGTACCAGACAATTGATAAGCAGAGTAAAGCCTCCTCTGCTTATGACAGAAAAGGATTTATCTGTCCATGTAGTGCTTGTACATACGAAAAATGCAATTAAATTAACAAGGAAAATAATTCGAAGAAATCATGTCCAAAATTCAGGTCTAACTTAGTCATTAATTAACTGATAGTTAAAACCACGTCACGCAAATTTTGTTTATGAATCTTCTACAATTGACCTTTAGACAACATAAAACAAATTGACCTTTATACGACATACAAACAAAAAACTGAGAAAATGACCGTATGCTAAATTATTATGATCAATGCTCTAAGCAAGCTTCCTAATCAGCCAACAGCGTGAGTATTATCCGACTTCAGTGAAAATTTGGTGGGGTGTTAGCCATGAAGATGTGACTGAGCTATAATGAGCTATAATGAATGAAAACATTGGCATAAGTGTATGAAGATACAATTCTTGCGACATCGAGTTCAATAACCAAGAATGGACCCTAAAACAATTCTTACGATTGGTAGAGAATAATTTTCCCATGTAAAGAGTTCGTGATTCTATTAATAATAGGCTTCAACATTTAAAGTACTGCATTACAGCCAATGGATACCACTTCGAATAAGCTTTATATATTTTTAATGGGTTTATATTAGTGTATGTTTTTTTTTTCTTCGGTACAATATTTAGGGTAAGACATCTACAATTCTGTTTTATAGAGTACAAGATGCTTCACCGGAAATGTTTAAAATAAATAGATCTTGGTTTTTAATTATTATTAACTGAACCCAAATAACCCCAGGGACGACCCATATCCGAGTGAAAGCGTAAGCCATTTCCACTGCAACAACAAAAAAAGGTGTGTGTGCGATTCACACACTATAGAAGTGAAACACACGTTAAATGTTCAAATTACAAGCAAGTATTAAACAGTGTGCAATATACATACACACCGACATTTGTTCTCCCGCTCTTTTGTATTTGTGTCTCTTACCTGTCGTTTTTTCCTTTGCACCCGATTTGAAATCACAACAATTCTAAAGAAGTTTCACTTAAAAAAGATAGGTTAGTTTTAGTACATACCTTACGCATGTAAGGTATGTACTAAAACTAACCTAAAGGTATGTACTAAATATTTGGTATTGTATAAAATAATTTAAAAAATCATACATTACCTACATTGTTTAGGTACTCATTATGCGTATTGTATAGAATACTTTAAAAACAATAGTAGTTGAGTTCCACATACAAAAACTTAAAACGTATGGCGTTACTGGCATACATGTAATAATTGTGATCAAATATTATGAACATTTGATATATATTCTTGATTTCTATAATAGCAATTAAAAAACAAGCATTTTAAATATGGCAATATTTTTATAGTTAAGCTTATGCTTAACTATAAAATGCAAAATTATATAAACTGCAAAATATTTTACCAAAAAACAGATCACTAGAATAGCATTCGGATTTATTTAATATCTTGATAAAATCATCTTATCGTATCAGCTTGCACTTATCTCAAAATTACAATACACGTATGCTCTTCGCAGTGACAAAGCATATAACATGCGAAACACTACACTCATAATATTTTCTCTATTATAACACTCGCTATTGACTGCTGTGTAATATGAATTCAAAGACGAACAGGATCTCCTGTTCGTCTTTGAATCTCCTGTTCGTCTTTGAATCATTTTTATTTTTTATTATTTCTAGTGCGAATTTCTCGTACTTAAAAGATAAAAATATTAACTTTAATATTTATAATAAGTTTATTTATTTTATAAACACAAAATACACATGAATATTTTACAACATAAAAAACAAAAAGACCGAATAATAAAATTTTCGATAATTGCGACACTGAATGATCCTCAAGTAAATATGAACCAATATTTAATATTATAATTTCATTATCCCAGGCCTGAATCGCGCTATCGAAATTTTTTCTTGCTGCTAGTATATATACAAACTGTTCTCATGAAATATTTAATAAGTCAGATACCCTCCATCTGCAAGCTAATGTTTTAAAATCATAGATGTGCAGTTCTTTATAAATACAAAATACACATGAATGTTTTTAAACATTAAAAAATTTTTTTTCAAAAAGAGACCGTGCTTATAAACTTTACGATAGTAATTGATACACTGAACAATCTTCAAGTAGCATGAACCAATTTTATAGTTAGTAATAATATAGTTTCATCATCACAGTTCTGAATCGCGCAATCGAGATTTTTCTTGCTGCTAGTATATATACCAACTGTTCCCATAAAATATTAATAAGTGAGGTATCTTCCAAATTCCAGATATTAATTGAGAAATGTTATCGAAAAGTAGTTGTTTGTTAATTATATTGAGAAAATGAGTGTAAGACGAGTATATCAACAAAAAGTACCTCTAACATAAATAATATAATTTATGTACCGTATTGCGGGATGAGAAGAAATATAAATGATTTAATCTATTTTTTTTGATTATTACAAATATTTTTTAGATATAAAAAAACTTATCGCGGAAATGTATAATTTTCGAAAAATTGCAAAATAAGTTTACAATTTGGTTAGACTATCGTTGGAACATGTACTGTAAACTTATTTATTGACCTACTATCTATCTCTGTTCCAAGTTTCATCAAAATCGGTTCAGTGGTTTAGGCGTGAAAGCGTAACAGACAGACAGACATAGTTACTTTCGCATTTATAATATTAGTAAGGATTATTGTTATTGAAGAAATAACTACAGTATTGAGTTTGATCCAACTTGAAAGATAAAATAGTTTATATTATCTCAATATGTTTTTATTGCAAATTATTTGTCACTAGCGGTGTCCCGCGGTTTCAGCCGCGTACTTGACATACTCTAGGGAGTACGAGGACAAATTATTATAAGCTATGTGTGGTTCTATTATATGTATAAGGTATCTAGATAAACTTTATAATGTTATTATAAAGTTTCGTCAAAATCTATTCAGTAGTTTTAGAAACAAACAAACATCCATACGTATATGAACATCATAATTTAATTTATTACATCCATATTATTATGTTACGGATATTTATTACTTATTTCATTGTAATGATGTACGGTGTGCTATACTAATTATTTCTATCAATTTTTAAATGTAAATTGTTTCTATTCTCACATAACGTTTTTTGTAGTTATTGATACATGTTATCACAGATTTATAAATAAAGACAGACGGAGGAGACGCTTCAAAGCGAATACAAAAGCGCTCTCAAGTGCTTGACATAGCGTCGTACTCTAAACGTCTATTAGATTGTGTTCGCATTGGAATTTGTGTACGCTTTGAAAGCTTTTGAGTTTTTTTCATTAGAAACATTTATAAACAACACACACAACACACATACACAAATACAAAATACAAATCCGTTCTCTTTATATTTTATAATAATACTAGCTGTTGCCCGCAGCTTCGCCTGCGTTAACCAAGATTGTCAACGGGATCTTAGTACGCAAAATAAGCAACTTTTCTGGTTGATTTTTTACACCTTGTGTCCGAAAAACCCAAATATCTTACGGAACCCTATTTTTTCCAGAATAGAATTTAACCTATGTTACTCGTGGATAATGTAGCTTTCAAACGGTGAAAGAATTTTTGAAATCGGTCCAGTAGTTTTTGAGCCTATTCATTACAACCAAACAAACAAACAAACAAAGTTTTCCTCTTTATAATATTATGTAGTGTAGATGTAGATGTAGATTAGTGTAAATAAATATAATGATAAAAAGCTTCTATCTATTATCTGATAGATGGCAGTATATGACGTGTCAGAAAACTATTGCTAGATGGCGCTGTTTTTGTTAAAACCTTTCTGTTTTCATATTTATAATATTTAATAATATTTTCAATATAAAAATCCTACAGTTATCATACTCCAAAAATTCCACATTCGTCTTTCATATTTAACTTTACATTTATTAAGGTTTTATTTGTATCACGAGTGAACTGCACTGTCTTTCATTACACACCATATTGGTTTTTTAACAAGAACAACATAACTTAAAATACTGCCATTTGATATATTATAATGAATAATGATCACTAAAAATGTAATTATGGAAAAAAGCAGTAAATAAATTAGCGATTTAGAGCAACGACGGACACAACTTCAACGCTCGAAGGCCTCTGGCCGTATGGCGGCCGTCACCCGTGCACGAATTCAAAGCAAAAAATAGATTTTTATGATTTTCTGATTCAAAACTGCACATTTAAAAAAACGACTTTTCAAATATTATTAAGTACATAATTCCTCACTAACAAAATAATATTTCACTACTGTGAGTTGTATAATTAGAAATCCTATTCGATTTTTGTACGCGAAAAGAGGTTCAGGTAAATAATTATTACTCTTTATTTTGAAAGTTTTATGAAATTATCTAATAGTAACATTAATAAACTAAAACCAAGTTACAACATATATTTATTATGTATTTTTAACGTAACATTAATGTACACTTTTAAGAATATGAAAACGGTCGAATTTGTCTGGGAGCCCCTTAATGGTAATGATTTTAAAAGTTTAATGATTTTTTTAAAATAATTAAAAATATTCTGTCCAGGATTTTTTCAGCAAATTCATGTTTAATACATTTTCTAATATATTAAATTTATTATAAAATAGGCCTCATTCTATTATAAGCCCGTTACAAATCATTTCATATTATTATCTTAGACTATCATGCTTTCCTTAAAAAATATAAACCTGTATTAAAACATAACTTGTACTGGTGACAAGGATCGTTCTGCCCTCTAAACTGTCTGGATGCCATTATTATGCTTATTTTTACCATGACACATCTAAGCTGTGTTGTTCTAAGAGCAGGGAAACGGAGCAGGGCAGGACCGGATAATTAAGGGCGCCGAGGTTTTTTTACGTTTCGTCTCATGATTCTCAAGATGACCGGGGTCTCGCTCACATAATACCGGCGTAAAGTGACAGCTATGCTATAGCGTTTCATACGGTTTGTGGTTAATGTAGTAAGTACATGGGCTAGGGCCAAGTGAGTATGTTTTGTCACAGACGACGCTGATTACCTTTCATTAGGTGCCCTTAGCAGCTTAAAAAATATTCTACAAATGCACTGACAATTATTATTATTATCAAAGCGCACTAAATTACTTTAAGCAACTAAAAAGCTAAATTTCAAATTGAGACTGGGCTTAGAAATCTTAGCATATTTCAATACGTATTCGTATTAGTAAATAAATGATGAGTGCCAACTCCCATTTCCACATAAGCTCACTAGATTTGCAAGACTTATACGTAAGCCGATTATGTAGCATAAAACATCAGTAGCAATTTAAATAATATATTAAAAACGTTGCAATTTCAATCTTAAAAAAATATTTACTCATTGATTAAAAAATCGGTAATTTGTTACAAAGAATCGAAAATGTTGAAATAAATTATGACAAAAATATATAAATTACATTTTCGCAACAAAAGCGGAACTAGGTGTTTTTTTATACTGCAACATTAAGGTACCTGATTTCTTTTCCGATGGTCGGTTATTATATTAGAATATTCATGTCTGATATTCCATGCATCGGTTCCACCGTCTGTCATAATATCAATAATTTAAATCGTAACAATACAACAAACAACCAGACCGATACTTGAATTTATAAGATTGTAATAAAGGCTATGGCAAATTGAATAATGTATATAAATAAAATAATAAATAAACGAGACTATTACATTTTTGTTTCGGACTTATAGTATAATTTTCTTTTTAACTCATTTCATAGTAATAGTAAAAATCGTGTTCCAGTCAAATATATATATATATATATATATATATATATATATATATATATATATATATATATATATATATATATATATATATATGATAATATGATATTACATTATCACAAAATTAATGTAAGTAATGAAATTTATTAATATCTTATATTTACGGAAGTATCCGAACTAATGACGGTCATTTATCTTCTTTGTTTTTTTTTTGTTATACCTTTAAAGGCAGCGTTTTAGATACAGACAAGCGACTTAAAATTTTCCGACTCTTATAAAAATCATCCTTATATTATTTATCAATTTACCCAAAATATTGGTAAACTATATACTAAAAATTGCCGAGGAATTAGTGTATCTTATGTTGAAAACAGCATGAAAATCCATAGTTTATCCAATAGTTTTCGAGCTTATCGGGACATAGGCGGACAGGCAGACGTGGCAGAGGATTTTGTTTCATATTTTATGAAAAGTAATGATGAAAAGGATTAATATTGTATTCGTGAAAATATTTTTTACATTTATAATACACTGCTTAAATTTTCGAACTAGCCTTATGAGATAGACATAAAATATTATGCCATCGTGGACATGTTATATCATAATGGACATAGGCAGCATTTTTGTTTGAAGCTTTCTGCAGACGGTTTTTTTTTTTCGATATTCCAAGGGCATTTACCAGGGGGATTCCCGTTCCTAAAAACTTTCCCCCTTCTTCAAACAATCTTTAAGCCAAATTTCACACTGATCGGTTCTGTGGTTTCGCCGTGAAAGAGAGACAGACAGACAGACAACCATAGTTACTTTCGTATATTGTATAATATTAATAGGGATGTGATATTACGACACAAAATAAATATTACGATAATAACGGGTGCTACTTACAACATATTATGCCCTTATAACTAAAAAAAAAAGTCGCTGGCAGAGGCTAGAATTGTACATTGTTTATATTTGAAAAAAAACTGGTTAACTTTTTTGTTTGGTTTAGCTTAGATACAAGGATGTATTTTTTAAGTTAATATATTATCCAGAAAAAAAGAAAATTAATTAATTACGGACTGAAGACCTAAAAGCATAATTAAACATTTATTTAAATCCTAAGCAAAGCTAGCATCATTAGTGGAAACTCAATAAAAAAAAACAGAAATAACAAACAACAATAATAACGTTCGCGTAAACATGAATTAAGTCTTACTCAAAAGTGAAATGTAATTTACATTTAATTTTAAAAGTTTACCTCAGAGCTAAATTGTGTGCACCAGCAACTACACAATTTTTCAAGGAAAAACTTTACACGGAAAATATTTTTTCAATATTCGTAAGGAAAGTACACTGAAGAAAATTAATAAACACTTTCTTACAGTATATTTCTTTACAACAGTCAAGTCATAATAATCATACTTGTCTTCATTAGAGAATGAGTGTAGTTCTGTATTAAAAACATCAGTAACAACCTCGTTGACCGAGAATTTGCTCGTTTTTTTTTGTTTTGTTTTATATAACCTTAGTAATAATAGGATAAAGTTTTTGTTTCAAAAAGCTTGAAAAAAAAGACAAAAAAATAATCGGAGTGGAGATACGAACCAGGCTCTTATCGATAATGAAGACGTGAGTGGATGAAGGTGATATGTCGTATTTTCGGTTTTTTGTGTTTTTTGTGTGGATGGATTTGATATGTATAATTGATTACTAAAAACCTTAAAAACCTTCGATATAAAGCTTATTTTTGTAAATAAAATTTTGAAAAGGTGTTATGTTTAGTTTATTTTAAAAATTACAGATGATTAAAGAGGTATGTACACATATCACCTTCTTCCGTATAAACAAAGTAAAAACTTAATTTTTTGTGCGTGGAAGAAGGTGATATGTACGAACATAACACCTTCTTCACTGCGCTTACTATGTTCGAATAAAGCGACCCCTATTCTCCGTGAATAAAGGTGTTAAGTCGCACATGCATAGTACCTATACAATATCTCCATCTCGCGTTGGTTTTTTTCGGTGAACTTGCATAGCTTCAACAGCAGCATAATAATTTGACTTAATTGTTGTTCATCTGAATCTCCAGTATCGCAAGTAGCGCACGTGACACTCTTTGGGTATCCAAAAGACAGGTTGAAGTGTGTGACAAAAATGTGGTTATATGAAGTTTTCATATGCATATTTCTGTCGTAAGCTATTTCTGTCGCATGCTTTTTTACGTAGTACTTGTAGGAAGCAGATTTATCTTTTCTAGCATTGCAGCGCAACGTCTATTCGCTACAGGCTATCTAATGAGTCTAAATGCTGTTAATAGTAGGCCATTATTACTATTGATAACTGTTTTAATATAGACTGCCAAACTTCCATGTAAAAATTATCTGAGTATTCAAGCCTGCACTTCTCGTATCACAAAATCCCTTCGTTAATCTTCAAATGCGTTCTACTTGCGTCAACTGTGGTTTTACAACCTGGGTATTCATGTTTGTGATGGAAGCAAAGAAAAAGCCGTATGTTGCACCTGGACCGAAGATGTTGCGGATCGCGGAAGTGCCGAAGTCGCGAGCGCACTTCAAAGATTTGTGGAAAAAGATCCAAGTTGCCAAAACAAAGATAACCTATTGATTTGGTCAGATTCATGTGCCGGTCAAAGCAAAAAATTCTCCTTGATTACTCTTTATCAATATCTTATCCTTAAAGGATATTTCAAAGTAATCGATATCAAGTTTCCTGAAGTTAGACATTCCTATTTAGATTCGGATTGTGATTTTGGTAGAATAGAAAAAGTTCTAATAAAGCATGACACAGTTTATGTTCCTGATCAATACCGTGACATTATTCGCAAAACTTCTCGTAATAATACAGTCATGGATATGACCGAATATTTCAGACAAATTGGTGAGCTACAAGATAATCTCAATTTGATAAATGGGAATAAAGATTCCAGTTGAGGAGTATGAATCTTATCTATACAAAGAATCCTACTATGAACCATTTAAAAAGTTGGACGTATTAAAAAAAAGATCGAATGTGTCCGCGAATTTCGAAATTCCAACTAAGACCGGTAAGTATGATATTGTTTCAGTAGATAAACACAGAATCTCCGAGACCAGCTGAAGTATGTGAAGTCAGAATATCGATATTTTTTTAAGTCAATTTTAAGCCAAGAATAGTATATTTATATGTAAGATGTTGCACACTTATAATTACTTCTAATAGCTTAAGTTTTTGAAAAAACTGGTTCTATTTATTAAAAAAAAAACATTACATATCTAACAATATTCGTACTTAGCACCTAATCGTATAGCCGCAAGAACAAATAAGTTTAACTTCGTTCATGGAAGAAGGAGTTATGTTAAGTTTTTTTTAAATAATAATATCTAATAATATTGCAAGAGTTTTATTACTAATATACGCTCAATATTAAATATCATTCACACAACTTTGCATTTAAATTTAAGGCATAACTAATCATTTAAGCGACTTACAAGAGAAAATTTTAGTAAAACTTTAACTTCAATTTACTCAAAATCTAAAAAATGTACTTATCACCTTCATCCACTCACGTCTTTGATTCATAACTGCCTAATTTCCCCACTTAGCTATCATGACATATTACATGACAGCGAAATTTACGTTCGTATTCTAATGATAAATAAAATACGGATAAAAAAAACTTTTCTAAAATTTTATCCTAGCTAGATCGATTTATCGCCGTTTTAACCAGTGTATACAAAATTTCAAGAAAATCGTTGGACCCGTGTTCGAGATTCAGATTATATTTATACAAGAATTACTCGTTTAAATATATAAGATAAGATAACATTTGGAATCTATTATGAAATATTTGTGCACTGTCGATTTTAAAATCCTGTTATATATACATTCATATACATTCACTATACTTCATTTAACTAATTTGTAGAGCTGAACAATTTATATTATGTTTCATTGAACTGAAGTATGGATTGTATTCGAAAAAATATTCGATTGATCCAATGCATAAGGATGGCTTTAGGGCTATATTTATTTTAAAGAAAAGCCTTTTTCTTTAAAAGCACTTTAGCGCGTGGAACACCGGGCTACAACTAGCATGCTCATAAACTTTTTAAATAACCGACCGATCGACCTGCGCGATTAAAGGTAACATTTCATCAGCCGAAATCCGGCAGTTACGACTCAGCGGTCGCAAATCAGCACCCCTAGACAAGTGGCATACGCGCCGAATCTATTTTTTTGCGTTTTCTCGCTAACTCATAGGGTTGCTGCAAAAATTTTTGAAAACGTTTATTTAGACACAAAGTATATGGTTTTGTTTGTAAAAATGTCTCAATGTAATTCGTAAAATAGAATAAGAAATATAACAATAGTAATGTTTGTTTTAAACGAAGTACGGGGGCCTAGCCAAAATGCCATTAAGAAAGCGTTAGCGAAATTCGAAATGATAAAATGTATAGGATGGACCACGTGATTAAGCGCGGCCATTTACATAAGTCAATCCCATGCATTTTATTATTTTCGAACTTCGCTAACGCTTTCTTAATGGCATTTTAGCTAAGCCCCCAGAGGTTGTTAAACGTTTTTACAAACAAAACCATATACTTTATGTGTCTTAATAAACGTTCTTCAAAAACTTTGCAGCAACCATATGAGTTAGCGAGAAAACGCAAAGGAATGGAATCGGCGCGTATGTCACTTGTCTAGGGGCGCTAGTTGTGCTGCACCGCTTTACGATACGCGTGACAGTGCAACGTGAGCGAGGATCTCACCTAAGTACGATAGGTGTGGCACGGCCAGAGTAGCGATGACTGAGTCGTGGATGCTCGAATCCGAATGCCAAATTTAGATTATATTATGGTCACTTAAATTCACCAGTAGACATAATCGATAATTATTTATTATTCATTACATATCAAATAAACTTATACATTCTAGACATGTTAGCCCAAAGAAAAAAATGAATCTAATTTATCAATAGCCCTACAAAACACTCTCAATTATAAAGGGATGAGCCTTATTGATCCAGTTATACGCTTTCAATAACAAATCGTAATTTACAAATGCGATACTCCCACTTATTACTAAAACGGTGGCGTCGAGGGACGAGATTAAAATTTATGAGTTGCTAGCTTTGCCGCGGCTTACTGATATAATATATAATTAACTTAGGTTACTTACCTGAAGCTATGTGATGCATAAGCGATCAACTCTTGAACAACTTTGAATTATCTCAAAAGACCTTATAGAATATTATGAAATATGAAATCATAGTTTTCTGATTTTTATGATTCTATTTAAATAATATATATTTACTAACATTTTCTACGCCATATTAGAATAGCAATTTCAAAATATATAACGACTAACTGCACGAGGCAACGTCGTCATGCCATATAATAAAGTGGACAACAAGGAGAATATTTCCCACCCTCAAATAGCTATTTATAAAATTTTCATGTGGGCTTCCTGCAAAGGTAATAGAAAAAAAAAATCTTTATAAAATAAAATCATTTGTAATGGTTTTTATATCAACATACTGTTATTCTGTAATTGTTTCTGTACCGCTCTTCAAATTAATAAATAATCATCACAATATTTATACTAAATCTTTTCACAATAAAATATTGCAATTTTAATTACAGATAATAATTACTTATTATTATTAATTAATTATATTAATATATGTGTCAAAAAAAAAAGAACTGGTTCACCTTTTATTATAATTTCTATTAATGTTGAGTGTATTACATCATATAACTTGATAATGATGATAGCCGTGACGAATACATTGAATAAGAACCTTTGATATTTGCATGAAAATTTAAACAGATTCACGGCTGAACGGCCATATTGAATGAATCTGTAATCCCTTGATTTGAAAATAATGCAGGTAAAGTTGAAGATACATACATACTTGATTTGCTTGTTCTTTATGTGCATATTGGACTAATCTAAACTATTTCTCTTTACTCGATATAATTTAAGTCTCAGTGTTGTACAAGTTGTGAGACCTGAAATTGTTGGATCAAGAAATCTCATTAGTGTAATAGGTTTTTAGAAACCTTTGAAATCTCCCAAAAGGTATCTCTTTATACTCAGAAATATAAGTAGTAAACAAGAAACAAAGTTTATTTTTGGAACTCTTGAAAAGAGTATAATTCTTGGTATTGTTCCTTGTACTAAAATGTATCGACATAATAACTAATATGAGATCACATCATAATACAAGACTTTTTACAAGTCATTATTAACAAAAAATCGGTTGTCCGTAAAGTCGGTTTACTGATGATTGAACGTGACAACGTGATAAAAAAATACTGATGGGCCGATTGTGCCTCTTGTCGCCCGTTCCGCGCTCTCGCTTACTCTTCAAGCCTTAAATGGAACGCTTCAGAGCGAGGTAACGCCGGATGAGTCATGTTTTTTCGTGCGTGCAGCCGGCTTCATCGAATTATAAGACGTCATGTCATGGAAAAAAGTTGGTAGCCAATCTCAGCATATTTTTAAATAGAATATTTTTAAATTCGTCTGGTGGATTTAGAGATTATCACGTTTCTATAGTTTTATTACATATAGATAACTTAGAATTTTTAATATATAAATAAGATGAGGTCTTGCGATGAGACGAATAGGAGAGGAGGTTTTTGTTTCGATTCCTATCTGCCAAAGAAACATCCATAGCACGTTGAGTAACAGCAACTTGCGGACCAATCGTAAATTAATTAATTATGATTTGTTTATGTTGTAATAGTAACTCCTTAGTGAGTAATCTAAAATATTACGTATGAAGTTATGATGTTCTTAATATTTTAAAATATAGAACAATGTCTTATTTATATACACGTCAATATATTTCCTTCGAGTAAACATCTAAATCTTTTATTTCATCCATTCAACATTATTTTACAACAGTTTATAAATTATTAAGCGACTTATAAAAATCTTATTTTTAACAAGCTAGAACGATTCAAAACATAAAGACGCGGAACCAACAAGCAATGGAAGCTAAGAGTCGGTTACCACATTTGAAAAACAAAGAAATTTCTGATTATTTATGGGTATTAATAAATATAATATATTATATACCTATATAATCTTGATTTTTTACTATTGATTTTATACTATTATACTAGTAGGGTACTAGAGATTCCAAAGCTTAGTAACAACGATTTATGTAATTCTATTATTGAATTTGAAACAATGTTGTACAAGAAACTGGCAAGTCTCGAGTGCTTATTTAAATCACTTATTACTGTCTTGGGTGCATTCAGATGCATAACAGAATGTCAGGCTCCGAACCGCGCCACTTGAGAATACTTGGATTAACTACACAATGTAATTTAGTTGGTAAGAACAAGCTGGTGTAAGTTGCATCGAGTTAGATAAAGAGCTGTGTTTAAATAAGAATTTAGGCCCCATTCATACGAGCGGTTTTATACCGAGTGTCAAAAAGCGTTTGAATGGGACAAAAATATACACCCATGTGTCTGATCACACGAAAGCGTTTTAAAGAGCGGCGCATTTTTTGTTAAGTGATGTTTGATTTTCGACTTTAAATGTTAAAAGTTAAATCGAATTGAGCATGAAAAACTCGTAACTCGAACTCGTAAGAGTATTTATTTTATTTTAACTTCATTTGCTTAACTAAGAAAATGTATTCATAGCAACAATAATTAGCCCATAATTGAAATTTTCTTTGGCACCGACACATCCACCTTTGGTCTACAAAAAGCCAATGCCTTAAATCACAAGAAAACCGTATTATCTGCAGTCTTATTTTGTAAACGACTTTTTTTTTAATTTAAATATTTTTAACAGAGCGAAGTCTGTAATTTTTTTTAATAATATTGAAGTGAGTCTACATCCGACTAATATTGTTGCATAAACATTTTAGATGTAATGCAATAACTGAATCTTGCGTGGGCTTTAAAATTGAGTCGCTATTGGTTGAAACTAATATAAATCATCCAATTTCAAACCAATATCCAACCTACCTGCATCCCCATGTCACTGCGTGAATAATTCCGATTTTGATTAAGTTGCCGAGTTAAAATGTATTTTGAAATCAAAGGAACGCATTGCAATATATACGAGCATTTGAAGCTAACGTGACAAATCGATATCGAAGTGAAATTAAGTGCAAATTCATGGCAGTGGTTCACGTTACGTGACATTACTAATATTATGTACGAGGGACTTCATGAGTTTGTTGATTAGTTTGTTTGTGTGTTCATTTGTTTAATTGTTACTGCTATGTTGTAAACGCTTTGATCCTTTTAGATATCTTAATCTAAATATAATATTATAAGGGCGAAGGTTTGTAAGTTTATATGTTTGTTGTTCTTTCACGCTAAGTCTACCGAATGAATTTTGATGAAACTTTACAATAATATAGTTCACGTTCCCTCTACATGGGCCAAGCTGTACTATTTATATTGTTTGATAATGAAGAGGAAAAGAAATCGTGAAATTATAATCTAAGGAAATTTAAAATCCTAAGGAATATTGTTACTTAAAGTGATTTTTATGTTTCAATGATCACATCATTATTTAGCCTGTTTCTGTGTTTCACTACAAAGACTGAAATTAAATCAAACTACTAAGCTTTTTCTTCTTTTCAACTCAAGTTAAGTTTTATTGAAACTTTATAGAGCAAGAGCCCACGACGGCCAGACATAAGTTAATTTATAAAAGTTGAAAGTTTCTCTGTACATGTCTCCTATACAGGTAAGAACGACCAGCGACTATAGAGTTTGGGTTGTGGTTACTTGGGCAGGTACCAGGTAGTAAAGGTGCATAAAATAGTACTAAAAATTTCTTAGAGTATAAATTTCGTCACCCATTGTCGGACACTTATGACAGTTGCTAGCCCCTGCCAGACACCCCTAAACTTGAATAAATTACAATTATACTTTCGTTATAGTATAAAAGCTAAATTTTATATATGTTACTTGGGGACCTATAAAAAGATGTTACCTTAATAGCCGGACAGTTTTCATGGTTTTTACATCTTGCCAGACACATCGAAAGTCAGTGGATTTTTGGTGCAGCACGAGGTAACAATTGTTGAAGCAGGTGCTAGTGAGATAGAGCGCTTAGTCGAGTGCGTTCTTTTACTTTTTTTTTCGGTTGAAGCTATGCTGCGCACCATCTGTTATTTATAGTATAGTTATTTTCTCCGCGCAGAAGTGAATTTCGCTCTCTCACGGGCTTCATCCCGCACCCCGCGCGTCTCCCCTGGGGGTGCCAGCGCAGAAAAAAATGAACGTTTGGTTCAGAACATTATGGGATATCTAAAATCTATATACGGTATGTATTTGGAACGCTTTGAAAGATTTAAGCCTAATATACTATTTGTATAAAGCATATAATCATTTTCTCAGAAACGTTATTTTGAAGAAAATTTTAGCACTTATGTATTTTGCATGCCCGTGATGTATGCATTCACGCGACCGCGAGTCGCGCGCGGTGCGGGAGTTCGTACGTAAGGAATTTTTAGTACTATTTTATGCACCTTTACTACCTGATACCTGCCCAAGTAACCACAACCCAAACTCTATAGTCGCTGGTCGTTCTTACCTGTATAGGAGACATGTACAGAGAAACTTTCAACTTTTATAAAATAACTTATGTCTGGCCGTCGTGGGCTCTTAGGCTATTATTCTTAAATTAGAATTGACGAATATTTTGATTGTATTACTAAGTTATCAGAATACTAAATTATTTACTGTAGCAATACCGGTGTACCTACTCTGTGGATGGTGGTAACACCATTCCGTTGTTTTTTCCGTAAAACAGCTTTGCCGTGTTTCACAAAGAAGAGCAGAACAGGCAATGGCTAGTTAGCAAAAAAGTAGCAGGACAAATATAAAATAAAGGCGCAAACCTAAAAACTACAACGTTAATAATATTTCAGTGTAACTTTTTTTATATTGAAGGAAATTTTTCAGTGTAATATATCCTATAATATTTTTTTTTTATATTTATAAATTTAAAAACGTGATATTCAATAAAGATTTTTGTTATTTTATTATGTTTCCAATTTGTAATGGAGAACGAGTTTGGAACCGATGAATTGTTTATGTTTAAATCAATTTGTCGATTGCAAAACCCGGTATGGGTATTGTTGCAACATTCATTTATTTTAACGACTCTATTCGGTACAATCAATTATTACACTACGTATGTTATAGGCGGAGTAAAAACACCATGTATTCATCACCACCATACACAAGATATTTCATAAAGTTTACATTATAACTAGCTATTAGTATCGTAATTAAATCATGCGAAGTCGATCAAATTCATCATTCGATCTTTACCTCGCGGTTTATCTACAAGTTCAAGCGAACGTACTTTACGTCCTTTTAGTATTAAAACAATGGGGAATCGTCCATCTCAGGGTTTTAGAGGAACATAAGAATTGACGATGAAGACAACAAAATTCAACAATAATCCAATTTCGTGGGGCGTTGCAGCTGGGCTTCTTTTGGCTATATTCTTTTGATTTTGATTTGATTTTACCATTTTATCACAAGTCAAAGAAACAAACAAAAGGCAATTTCAACTTGTCCATGACGCCTGGAATGGGTATTGGCTACTCTTGGGTAGCAACATATCAAATCATTACATATATTTTATTAAAATTCGAAGTGTGTGTCCCTATATTTCACTTTGCAGCCAAAAATACGCATCGCAGACGAAAAGTGTTTGAGTGGCAATAGGTACAAGGTTCACCTCGTGCACTATGGTGGTTTCGAGTCGATAGATAAGGGGAATCTAGAAGATACGTGGGTTGAAACCTGTTAACTTTAAATTAACTTTAAAAATGTAATACTATTATTGGTCAGAAATGGTCTGGATTATTACAGAAATTTCTGGGGTGAAAATGTTAGAAAATTCTAGAATGATCTAGAGATTTCTAGAATTATTTAGAAAGTTCCCAGAGGAGCTCGTGGCTAAGTAATAGCAAGCCGCGCGAATAGATCCATCAGGTTAAGCAACGCTTGCTGGGGTTGGTCCGTGGATGGATGACCATCTTTACATACCGAGACTGCTCTGTGCTTTGGAAAGAACGCTAAGCCGTTGGTCCCGGCTGTCCTTCGTGGATCTTTAACAGTCATTACGGCTCTTCAGAAGCCCAAAAGTCTGTCAAGCTGTCTTCAGTCAACCACGGGGTATCGTATTACCCAATTACTGGGTTGTGGAGGTCAGATAGGCAGTTGCTCCATTTAAATTACTGGTATTCAGCTAAATCCGGTTAGACTGGAAGCCGACCCCAAAATACAGCTGGGAAAAGGCTAGACAGAATATGACTTAGAAAGTTTTCAAATGTAAGCCTATATTTTTAGTAATTGTATCTTTAATATGGAAAAAAATTGTGAAGTAGGTAGTGATAGATTATTAACATTAACAAATAACCATACAATTAAAAATGACTCCGCGAGTATTTATAGATAGTTATTTAAACTTACCTCCTTCAATCAAAGGTACTATTTCATGTTTTCCGGCCGGGCATAGAGGAAGCGAGGCAGATGTCGACGGCACCGCACCGCCCTCAGCTTCCACCTACGAACAATTCCAACATTGTAGTATGTTATAACAATAGCGCCTAAAATAAATATACGATAGCACACGTGACAAGTATATCAGCGGTTTATCTGTCATATGTTGCGGATAACCTATTCGGAACTTATCTGGAGATTGTGAAACAGGCCCTAAAAATGTATACTCAAATATAAAATAAGAGAGCGACAATGGTCCAGTGGTGGGTGGACTCGTCCTCTTATGCGAGAGGTATCGGGTTTGACCCTGAAATTTCTAAGTGCACCCCAAACACGAGAGCATCGCTCGCTCACCGGTGGAGGAAAACATAGTGAGGAAACCTGCATGCCTGATAAAATTGAAAATCTTTGAAGATGTGTGAAGTTCACCAACTCGCACTTGGCCAGCGCATCGGTGAACCATTACCCTCCTCGCCTGATTTCGAGGAGGAGACCCGTGCCCAACAGTGGGAAATATTATAAGGGTTACTTTTTTACTTATTACATAAGGTTAACGATTATTCAAAAAAAAGACCGGACGATGCAAAATGTAAAATATGATCTCCTTATAAGTTGAAAAGAATATGAAGTGTCTAATGACACTGCTAAAAATCTATCAAGCCGTTCAGACTTTAAAGTAGACCAAAGAAATATAAGTATAATACTTTTCGTTTCAGTCATTTCAGACGGTCGGGCTATTGGACACTACGCAGTGGATGCAGGTTTGAATCCCGCCAAGGGTAGATAATTTTCATGGATACAGATGTCTGTAACTGGGTTATGCAATTATGTATACATGATATTATAATACAAATTATGTATACATAATTATATATGAAATACCATAACCTGACTTAAGTAAAATAAGTCTTTCGTTAGTAAAATAACTTTAGTCGCATTTTTTAAATCTCAGATCTTTATTTTGCCGCATTGGTAATGCTTTGCGTATTCATCCGGGGATGGGTCACTTCCGGGAATATGTGGGACTAAGACTACCCCCAGGCGCCGGTTTAGCGTAATAAAAAAACCACTGTGAGTTACCTTCAGCCATGTGTCCTGGGCCTTATTAGCATAGGACAAAAGCTTACAGATCCTCAAGTAAACGTGTGGAAGAGGCACCAAGGACGTTAGGTATATAGATAATAGATAGATAGTAAAAGCTTACTAATCATCAACCTATAATGTTTACATTCAGCTAATTACTTTATTCATTTAGATTTTACCAAATGAAAGATACGATTCAAATAGTTAATCTTGTCAAACTTTGTTAGACTATACCTATTTCGGTGTAGCATGGTGCGGCTGACAGTTCCAGTAACGTTTCATTTCACCCCTGAATGGTGCAACAATTTATAAATAATGACTTACTAATTTAACTATTTCACACTCGTTATGTATTAAATAATTAATTACTGTAATAAATTAAATTAAAACCAATCAGAATGTTCTAGTCTATAAATTAAATGTAACGGAAAGAAAAATTAAGCAATGTGTTATGCTTAAAACGAAACGCCATAGACGTATCTAGTGATGTGATGTATCGCTACGATAGATACGTCGATATTTTTAATAATAAAACACATATATTGGGCGTAGTTTAATTACTTATTGTTGTAAAAACTCTATAAATATAATAAATTTAACAACAGAGTACATATAAAAAATAATTTTATTCGTTGAAACTAATATCAGAGTCTGAAACATCTGAATAGTCACTACATTCATCGTCTGTGTCTGTGACAGATATTATAAACGATGAGTCCATAATGTTATCAATATGTATGTCACGTTCCCAATCAGATATAATGTCTCTTTTTATTTTGTTAAATTTTTTTATTCAAAATAGTACAATAAAAGTATCTTTTTGAAAGTCAATTGAGTCTACCACCGGTTCCAAAGCAAGCCCACTGAGAAGAACCGGCGAAACAAACTCAGTGGACCTAATCTTTTCAGATATTCTGTTACAAAAAATGAAATACATACTACTATATTAGTTTAGTAAGAAACTGTTGAGTTGCTCTTTTTAAAATATAGTTAAGAATTTTTATGAACATTCTACTACTACCTACTGCACACTAGCCTAAGATTAATAAGTAGGTAAATTTAGACCCTGCAGCATCCAAAACAAACCAGAGGATGTTAATAAAATAAAAGAAAATCAGCTAGGTAGAAATCGCATAACACGACCAGCCACCACAGCAGCACCTCCACACAGGCCAGGACGCGTGAGCCAGCATCAACCTCTTCCACATATTAGAGGGAAGTGGAAGACCCATCCCACAACGCCACCACTGCAATGGCATAAGCGAGCATATGACGTTTGACGAAACGTATGACGTTTCACCTTTACACAAGTTTAGTTCAAAATACTGCAGGCTCAAAATTTATCCACATTCTAGATAGACAATTGATAAAAGAGCAATACAATCCCAAGAGTTTGTGTCGTCTAAATAATAATAATTAAACTTATAATACGCGTGTGTGGTATCTTCAATGAAGTCTTTTATTTTGTAATATATTTTACCACACAAACGCTCTTTGATTGCACTCACTATTAATAAGAACTGAATTTATGCTGCAAGTATCGATAGAAATAAAAATTAATAACATAATTTTACATCCCTAACCATGTGATACTGACAGAGGTCAACGTCATATTGGCATGTGTCAGCCGCACCAAGCTACACCGCACGGAGTATAATATGTTTGAAATTCCCCATAATGCTCAGATAAGTTTATTTCAAAGCAATCATACAATTGAGGTTACAATGTCATTAATAGCTGGTTACAATTTAGAATGCATTAGATGCTTAGCTGGTGTTTAACTTAATACGTAATGTTGATATAATGTCATCATTAACAAGCCTGTAACTATTCACTGGATATAGGCCTCTTAATGAACGTTAAGATGACCGATCCTTTTCATGTACGTTCATAGTTTTCGATTTAAAAACAACTTAGTAAAATTGCCGCGATGGTAAACCAAAAAAGATATTAAGCCCTTAAGATTATCAAGGTAAGATTCAATTTGACGTCTAACGAAAACGCTTTAGTGTGAACAAATGCATGGGTGTCCATTTGCCCCACCATGGTTCAAGCCTTGTCGTGGCGGTGGGGCTCAGTAGTCTAGGGTGAGCCCAACACTTTGGGCGAAGCTAATTGAGCCAAGGGGTTTGTACCCCTCTTATAATGATGGGAACCTCTCCTCATTGTACTGTCCCGACGGTGGGAGGGGTTGATATGTGGTACGGGGCAAACCGTCCGTGGAGGTGGCGTTGGCCCCCTGAGGGGACTGACTGGTCGTCGAGGTGCCCTGTGCTAGTAGATCCGGGGCGCCTCAACAAAGGCGGCATTGGTGGCACTAGCCGGGTTTTAGTGGGTAGAGCTACGTCCATTTACCAGCTTTCGGGCGCAGCGAGTCCCACATACCCGCCTGGGGAGACCCACTCCCCTGCGAGATGCGTTAGTGCATTTCCCGGCGTTAAAGAAAAAAAATGGGTGTCCATTTGTCTCACTCAAATGCTTTTTTAACGCTTATTTGTGGATTATAATACTAATACCGTATGTGTATCACCTTTCCCACGCGTTTAGTGATGACCAATTATTGTTTATTACTTACATTTTTCTCTTTGGTCAGGTTAATGCCTGCTGACATTTACCCTGGCAGCTTTCTTTATGATACTGAAACATAATCCGCCCGTGGTCACTTTAAATTTCATTATCTCATTAACAGTCAAAAACTTCTTCTCTTCTTACGAGTATGTTCTTACAAGCTCTATCACTCTATATTACGTGTATGTGTTGTGTTTCTATGTATATCAATTCATACACATAATAATGGTTTTTAATTTTTATAAATACAAAACAAACAATTATTATAATATCATTTTGACACGAACGTCTTTAGACTTCGAAGCGTCAATTTGTCTGTCAATATTTCTTGTTTCACTTCTCGGAACTTGAAAACTTATGTGGAATGATTTTTTTACAGAATTCGCGGCAGATGTCGGATTGTTGACGGTCTTAGGCCTCATACACAAAATGTTATATTGAAGTTAGGACTGTAAGATTTTAAATTAGCATAATATTTTATATTAACATTTTCATATTTATTGTTGTTTTCATTGTAATAATGAAATGGCTTAGATTTCCCATTTCTTTATAACTCATGAACTAGTGAGGTTACATTAAAGTTCCAATGTGCAGTCTTGTTTTGAGTTCGTTTGTTTCTCACTTGGACTGTTAATAGACAAAGCTTGAACGGTTAAGTTTCTGTGCGCCCATTATGATCCGAATAAGAATAATAAAGGACATGTTGCATAAAGAGCCTTTCTAGCAAGAAATTAATGTTTTTCTGTAAAGTATCTAAACACAGAATACAAACACTTTAAACATAACAAGTACGTTATCTAAAAACCGATATTTAATATTGTTACAGCAAACCGATATTTAATATAGTTGAATTGGTAAGATGGCAGACAGATTAGTTGATTGTAAGTGGCAAGCGTCGTTCTGTGCCAGTAATTATTATGCCTATCCTATACTTCTTAGATAGAGCGACGATGGTCCAGTGGTGGACGGACCCGGCCTCTTATGCGAGAGGTCCAGGTTCGATCCTGACCCGTCCGTATGTGCTCTGAAATGGGTTTTTCTAAAATTATATGTGCACACAATAGACCATCGTTCGCTCACCGGTGAAGGAAAACATCGTGAGGAAACCTACATGCCTGATGAGATTGAAAGTCTTGGAAGGTATGTGAAGTTCACCAACCCGCATTGGCCAGTGCATCGGTGAACTATGGCCCATTAACGTCATAGGATGATCCAACCGGATCACCCCATTTCCGATGACGCATAACGGTCACTAGGACCATTAGCATAGATCCAACCGAAAAAAAAAAGAACTATGGCCCATTAATCCTCCTCGCCTGATTTCGAGGAGGAGACCCGTGCCCAGCAGTGGGACATATAAGGGTTGATACTTTACTTTTTTTTATCCTAAACTTCTTCCCCAAACACAGCAAAGCTGTTTGACAGGAAATACAAGCAGGACCTATGCAGACGCTCTTCGTCTGCATAGGTCTCCATGTGGCACAGCGCATCACCCAATGATGTAGTATGCTTATAGCTATGATTTCAGTTATTTATATCACATTTTTTGTGTGGCAAGGGTTCAGTCATTTTCATTGAAGGTATATCTATAGGATGGATACAGACAGATAATAATGATGATGAATAATAATAGACAGCATCAAAAATATTTAAATATAATATATAATAAACACAACTTAATAAAATCACTGTTTCTTCTAACAAATCTTAATAAAATGTACAAAGGATAAACATACATTATTTATTGTTCATATTATTAAGTTGACTTTGTTGTATTACTTATTTTAATAAAAAATTCTAACACAATTGTTCATTAAATAAATTGAATCATAGAATAGAAATAGAGATTAGAATTTGGAAAGTTTCTACTTTGTAATATTAGTGCTTAAAGTTTTTTAATTAGCGTCTTACCGTTTCAGCGAATACAACATTTATCTTTTCAATTCTGTTAGCTTTTATTTTAATTCAGATTATAGTAATCTCAAGTTTCTCAACCTGTGAACATGGCTTCTGGTCGCTTTGACAGGACAACATTAATCTTCGGCAACAAGTTACCTGAATTAATGTAGTAGCTCAACAGAATTTTCTGTCGTGTAGTTATTACTCTGACCAAAGCGAGATCATGGGTATACAGTACAATTTATATTTAAAAAATTATTATCGCTCAAACTCAACGTGAACTTCACATACCTTCAAATACTTTTAATCTCATCAGGCATACATTGACTGTTTCCTTACGATATGTTTTCCTTCACTGATGAACGAACGATGATCTTGTGTTTAGGGTGCACTTAGAAATTTAGAAAAACCCATTTCAAGTCAGGATCAAACCCGGAACCTCTCGCATAAGCCGGGCTGAGTCCATACCCACTGGACCATAGTTATTATTATATAGGATTTTAAAGCTATAATAAATACTTATAGCTATATTATATTATAGCCTATATTATAGCAGTAGATATTTTTAAATCATTATAATACCAGCTTAAGGCTAAATGATATAAAATAAGTTTATACAATGCCAAGTGGTCATTGTAAAGAAATATCTTCTCACAACACATTTTATGAAAGGTATCGATTTTACCCGAGGGACATATACAAATTGTTTGACTGGAGAATCGTGAAACGCGCTCTGGCTTACATTACTCAAGCTAACACTTCCTTCAATCTTTATTATGTTCACGACTTTAAGTTAATACGGGATGCTAAGATTGTTCTAAATAAAAATTATCTACCGTAACGTTAACATTTTACAATAAAGTAGCAAATTTGTATCAACAAAGTAAACTTTAGGTGCATAATTAAAAATGACTTAGCTTTATTTTTATTATTATACTAAGCTTGCTATATATTATATACTTTTTATTATAATGATATTTTGATGTACCTGCATCTTGCGTTTAAATTTGGTTGGAAATTCTTCTACTTTTTTCAACATTTTTACGGAAAAAAGGCTAAAGTTATAAAAAATTAATATAATACCATAGAAAACAGACGAAGACAACACGAAGAAACGGAAGAGGCTCGTTGCTTTATTAGATGAAATTGAAATATAACATAAAAGCAAGCAAGCAAAATTCGTTTAAGTTTTATGTGTTGTTGTTGATGATGATGATTATAATGTCAGTGATAAACGCTATTTAATTTTTCAGTTATTAATGTACAATCGAATATAGTCGTAAAATACCTATATTACATATAAGCAATATGAATTGGTTATAAGTTAAAGGCTGCAATCAATTTTTATTCGATCATTTCAAAAGCTATCATATCAAATATAGCCCTTCCAAGTAAGTCACGTACATAATGTATCAGTTTCGAGAGTTTGAACATTTGCTAGTAATCTAATTTTCACGCTATAATGCGGAGTGGTATAATGATATTTAAACAGGATTATTTGCCTAAACCAATACGACCCTTCGTTTCTTTTCAACGTGGGTTTTGTCTATAAGTCCGCTACATAAATATTTTTTATTTACCCCCATCCAATGGCATATTGTAAAGCTAAGCAAAAAGGATTTTAGTGAACTTGGTATATTATAATAATTCTTTAACCTTATCCTATTATTGGAGGTCAGTATACATTCGTCCCGTTATTAATTCTTACTCTAATCCCCTATTAATTTCAGATTGTAATATAAACTCTTTTAGCAATCATATATTTCCCGTTATTATTTACTACATTGTATAATATAAGCTAACATATTGTATATGATTTCCTAAGCCTGTAACATGCCCGTCGATTATCTTTTATATCACTAAAGCGAATTCCCATCTATCTATTACAAACTTCATCCTTGCTTTATCTTTTTTCGACTTTTTCATGCCAACATTCTCATTTCCAATATTGCGAAGATTATAAAAAATCACGTGCATCCACGAACCTGGTTTCTAAAATTAAAATGTTACGTAACATATTTTTATGCTTTTTTAAAGGCGCTACCAAATCTTTTCTATTTAATTTTTTAAGTATTGGGGAGGGTTACAGAATATATTTTTTAGAATTTTAATAAAACATCCAAATAGAAAAAAATGTGTAAAATGAATACGAAAATCATATCGAGGCACACATAACATCCTACCATATTACAGTTAACACAGTTATTTTACAGTTGCCAAGGTCCTGTGACGACAATACTCAATTTTAGGGGGAAACCACAAAGATTAGAAATTAATACTATTGGTCAAACATCTGTTATATTTTTCGCATATTCCGCAAATCATATTTGACATACTAGTTGGTGATATCAATCTAATCAATACATGGGCATAGTTTATCATGTCCCTGTATTAATATTTCGCTCGTGCACTGATGACATTTGATTGTCAGGACTAGACACGTATGTTAAATTTTATTGAGATCATGGATCTCCATGATGATCTCCATGATCTCCATGACCAGCTAGACCGCACAAAGGGATGCGGGCCGGACAATTTGCCTCCTATGTTTTTAAAAAGATGCGCTGTGTGTGATTTTGGCTTTACCATTTTTCATTATTTACAACCATTCACTGAGAACAGGCTTTTTCTCTAATTTACGGAAGTATGCTAGAGTCATACCTGAATTTAAAAGGGTTAAAAATATTTTGTTTCCAATTATAGACCTATTTCAGTATTGTCCACCGTTTCAAAGGTTTTCGAATCATTAGTTTACCCCCACATATATAACCACGCCAGAGGTAGCATTAATCAAGCTCAGCAAGTCTTCATGACTGAAAGGTCAACATTAACGAATCTCCTCACTTATACATGTGACTCGATTGACGCTGTCGATAGCGGATTTTCGAGGGCATTTGACACGGTTAATCACTGTATTCGAGTTAACAAACTTTATGCTTTAGAGATACGTTACTCACTCACTGAATCCGCTCGTCGCTCCTATCTTTGCTACCATATATCCACAGTTATAATCAATGGGTGTAAGTCCATTGCCTTCAATTGTATTTCTTTCTGGTGTACCACAGGGATTAGTTCTGGGTCAGATTTTTTTAATATATTCATAAATGATATTATATGCAATGCCCCTACCAACTCAAACATTTATATTAAGTTTGCAGACAAAGGATCAATGTTTGTTGCAAGATGACCTTAACAGCTTGTCTTTATTGTGTGAATTCAATAAAATGGAATTCAATCCGTCCAAATGTTTCCATAAAAATTTTTCGCGAAAATAGATTAAACTGCAAGCCTCGTATCTCCTCAGCGGTGATAGAATAAATACGGTGTATGCATTTACTATTTGTTGTTGATGTTGACCATTTTATAGGTCAACGTTTAGGATTTGTGCTTAGAAGTGGGAAATACTTTACCTAACTAAGACTACATACATACACATACACTTATACATAATATATTACTATTGTTCTTTTTATTTATATTAATTAAATACTAACCTCGCCTGATTTCGAGGAGGAGACCCGTGCCCAGCAGTGGGACATAAAGGGTTGATACTTTTTAAATACTAATCTCAAGTCAATAATATTAAAATCGGTATAATTGCACTCTTTTATTTTTAATGTTTAATTTAAATTTTAATATTAAATCATTTGTGGATTTATTAATAAATGTAGTTATATTTATCACTATTCTGTCGCAAATAATTCAATATTAATTGTTATAAGCAAGTAATTAAAATATAAAAAAACATAATATTTCTTGGCATAAACGATTTTTACGTGAATATGAAGAATACGCGTGGGTAGTTCGTGACACATTCCGTAGTATCCGCGATTACTGGGGACGCAGTTCTAACAAAGTGTTCTTTTTTTATGAAATTTATTGCCCATCCGATATTTTCTTAACTACACTTCTTTTATTAATAAGAAAAAGACCGTACGTAATTTGTAACGATGAAATATGTTTGTAAAGGACATACGAAAATATTGTGAAGCCCAACCATCGATATTATTTTAAGAGAAAAAAACACGAGTTTTCTATTTAAAGAATATTATAATATAATATATCATAATATACAAACTCCGGTATTTTTTATTTATTTATCGAATGTACATAATTAGCGCTATACATAATACATGTCGTCATTTACATTATATAAATCTTACTTCTAATTAACTAGCTGTTGCCCGCAGCTTCGCCCTGATAATATTACATTTTCACCCGTACCCGGATTGAGTTACTTCTTATAATATCAGCTATAGATAGATATCAGATAGCATATATGTCACATTATGTAAGCTAGTGATAACACCCCGATCGTGCCGGCCTATTCGGGTACAAAGCAGCATGGCACTACCTCTTAACAGCACGGCACTACTTCTTAACAGCATGGCACTACTTCTTAAAAGCATGACACTACCTCTTAACAGTATGGCATAACATCTTAACAGAATGGCACTACCTCTTAATAGCATGGCACTACTCTTAAGAGCATGACAATACCACATAACACATAATTTTCTAACGGATAAACCGAAATAAATGGACAAACAGACAGACAATTTTAAATGTGCTTTTGTGTAAGTAAAATAACTTTCTCATACGCATTTAGTAAAACATTTAATTTGAAATTGCAAACAGACACTTAAATTTTATATTTTATTTGTATAAATAAATTGTCTTCCCAGTCACGTCAGATGGGTGTAGGGGCATCTAATTTGCTCTTACAGCAAGCGGTGGCTTGAAAATGCAATTAAACATGACTCGTTGAATAATCTCCTTTACTTTGTCCTTTAACTGGTTATTTATAATAGTAGCTTATTGTTTCCAAAGAGGTTTTATTTCATCATATAAATAAAATTCTCGTGTCAAAGTGTTAGTTACCATACTCCTACGAAACGGGTCGACCGATTTTTATTAAATTTTATGTGCATATTCAGTAGGTCTGAGAATCGGCCAACATTTATTTTTCGTTCCCCTAAATGATATCTGGGTGACTCCCAATTTTTTTTTAATTTTACTGTCAATTATTTTTCATTTTTTTTATGGTACAAATATACACCCTTTTTTTTTTTTTTGATGACGCAGCGGAAATCATTTACGACCTTACCAGGGCCTGGGTAGGCGCACTGGCGTGTGTGGGGACTCGCATTTGGGTGCCCTACCCCACTAAAACCGCTGCGTGAGCCTTCAGCCGCTATAATTGAGGGACCCGGATCTGTGCAGGCGACGGGATACCCTCAGCGACAGACTGGTCCCGGCAAGACCAGATTCTCCACAATAGGGGGACTGCCCGGCTACGACTTGGCAGTCCCCACGACGTCGTGCCTTAAGCTGGGCCCGGGTTCCCATCCCGAGCCCGACACGAGCACAGGGGCTTTATTGAAGGCGCATTAAATAGCGCCTCCGACGCACCCCCGTTCGTCGTCTACGGGGGGAGGCTACGTCAGCGGCCTCCTCTCTCACCCGTTCGTCGGCCTCCTTCTGGGACATCACTGTCTCGCAGAAAGAGGCCATTGCCGTCCAGGACTCGTCAGAGCCAAGCATCGCGGTGATGACGCTCGACAAAGACAAGTCCCCTCCGATGACAGACGTCAAATCATGACGCAGCGCCGCCCATCTCGGGCACACCTCGAGGGTGTGCTGGGCAGAGTCTACCGCCGCGCCACAATCGTGACATCCTGTCGTCGGCTCCCTTTGGGCCGTCCGACACAAGTAATCACCAAAGCATCCGTGCCCGGTGAGAACCTGCGTCAGACGGAAGGTGAGGGGTTTGCGCTTACACAAATATACACCCTAAATTTTCACGTGTCTGTGATCAAACCCTATTTTTTAATAGCAATATTAGTACTTGTGGCGGAACGAAGTCTGTCGGGGCAGCTGCTGGTTTCATATAAATGTTAACATATATTATGTAAAACATTATAAAAATAATAATCTCTCAATCCACATTTACATGATGCATAATATAGATACTGAATAAATAGGATTACGGTCTTATTGCAGTGGTCGGTCCAATTTAGATGCCAGTCGCGCGGGATTGGTCGTCAAAGCGCACAATCATAGTTCTTTGTTCAGACGTAGATGCTTGACTAATATTAGGATCATCCACACGAAAGCTAGAAAACACCTAGTCATTATTTGTGTAGTAAACATAGCATGTATGCATGAATCTTGGCACACAAACCATCTTTAACTAAAAATATATATTTTTTAATAAGACAAGTTCATATTATAAACTTTTCTAAGATTTACACTCTCAAGCTAAGTTATATTTTCGATCAGGCCATTAATGTTGTATTTTGCCCTTCATAGGTATAATATAATATAATCGACAATCATCAGATCACATAAATCAAAGTTGGACAAAATTATTTTATGTTCCATCCATATTCTATAATTTTACAAATAAACACTTTATTTGAAATAAGCCCGGTATAAGTATAAAGGGCTGGCAAATAATAAGGGTACCTAATTTACCCTGAATATACATATTTTTAATACCTATTTGTAAATTCTGAAGGTTTCATGAACCATTGTAAATACAGCTGTATTTACATTGTGTAATATATTAGTGAGTCCGTGAGAATCTGAGAATGATTATGAGTACGTTAAATACTGATTTTTTAAATTGTTAAATTAATAGATCCTCAGGGGTAATTTTTTTAGAGAGAAAAGCTTTGACCTAAGTCTGAGTTCGAATTCGAAGTTAAACGATCAATACTGTTGCAATCAGGACCTTTAGCCATAGCAAAGACTGCTTAATCACGAAGTTTTTTAATACTTATCTTATTTTTTTATATCAGGTGTGTGTGGCGACATTGTCCATGAACATAACCTTAGTCTAAAATGTATGATTTGGCTAAAAAATAGAGTTTTTTATATTATACTAGCTGTTGCCCACGGTTTATCCTGTGCTAGCAAAAAATAAAAAGGTGTGTTCGCCATTCACCATAGAAGTGAAACACACGTTAAATACAAGCAACTATTAAACAGTATGCAATATACATACACACCGACATTTGCTCTCTCGCTCTTTTGTATTTGTGTCTCTTACCTGTCGTTTTTCCGTTGCATCCGGTTTGAAATCACAGCGATCCTAAAGAAGTTTCACTTCAATAATCGATTTTTTATTTTAATTTATCGTATGTTACTTTAAATACCTCCGAGAATACGTGTACAAATTTTCATGATAATCGGTTAAGTAGTTCTCACGTGAAAGCGTAACAAACTTTCCTATTATATACTACATATTTTATAATATTAAAAAAAAAGTATCAACCCTTATATGTCCCACTGCTGGGCACGGGTCACCTTCTCGAAATCAGGCGAGGAGGGTAATGGGCCAATAGTTCACCGCGCTGGCCCAGTGCGGGTTGGTGAACTTCACATACCTTCAAAGACTTTCAATCTCATCAGGCATGCAGGTTTCTTCACGGTGTTTTCCTTCACCGGTGAGCGAACGATGGTCTCGTGTGCACTTAGAAATTTAGAAAAACCCATTTCAAGGCACACACGGACGGGTCAGGATCGAACCCGGAACCCCTCGCATAATAGGCCGAGTCCATCCACCACTGGACCACCGTTGTATAATATTAGGTAAGGTCGTGGACCACCGTTTATAATATTAGGTAAGGATTATTTAAACGTGTTAAAACTCAGTTGAAAGTAAAAAAAATCTACCCATTTTGGAAATTTACGTCCATCAAAATCAAAATCGCTTTTTTTTATTAGTCTGTCATAATAAATAAATAATATATTATTTAGGATAATATAAAATATCCTGTTTAATCCATTGTCACGTCTCATCGAATTATGAAAGAGGCTTTTATCTCCAATAAAAGGATAGATTATAGTGATAATAAATTATCGAGTATATTATAACCGGGCAGAGTAGTTATATAAGTCATAAATATTTGAACTGATCAGGGATGTGTCACTGATGTAATCAATTCAACCAACTAGTGATCTATGTGCAACTCTCATCAACCAATCAACTGTCAATCACCATCGCTGCACTTTATCGGAATATTTTCAAACAAAACACAACATTACAACTATATTCCGGCTTTATAATGCTCTATTAAAAATTTAAATAAAGAGTTAAAAATCTTAAAAGCTGTTTTACAAGTTGCGATATTTGAGATGGTAATCAAATGAAATGATTGGTGTTTGAGTTGGCGGCTCGCTGTTTGTTTGTACGGGTTCCAGTGTTTACTCATCCCCTCACCCTACTTACACCTCGCTTTTTATCACTTTTGTTCTAACGAATGAATCTGTCTTGAATTACGTAAACAACTTTTCTAAAAATAATATGGTAAAAAATTAGAGAGTTCCAAAGCGTTAATAAAACACCAGTACCAAGTCAAGTTAAACACAATTTTACAGTTATTTTAACAAATAATGAACTCTTATTTTTTATACGAAACTTTTTTTAATGAAGAGTCACGTGTAGAGCTTTTTTAATCATAATCAAAGTAACTAATATATAGTGTACTTGTTGGCTACGATTCCTGCAATTCTAATTAGCATTAAAAATCTTGTAAACAGTTGTTGCAGCGTTTACAAATTCGATTCAATCAATTATCCAAATATGCATCCAGGATTAGCGAATATGATTAATGAGTCCTCGGATGGCTTATTGGCTTATTGGTGACCTACTTCATTAACCTATTAAAATCTAATTTAGTATAAATCTGAAAGTTTGGATGGACACCGATAGGTGCGTTTGTGCAGTGCTTTCTGGAACCGTGCATATTCATTCTGTGAAACAGCTTTGTAGTGTTTCAGAAAGAATAGAATAGGTAGTTTAATTACTGTCAAAGATATTTATCTTTTATCTCAGAATAGGAAACATTTGAATTAGTTGCTTGGGTTGGTCCCGGGTGCACTTGTTTATGAGGAGAAGACCTGGTGGCCTAGCCAAAATGTCATCAAGAAAGCGTTAGTGAAGTTCAAAAATTGGACATAAGGCCGAGCTTAATCACGCGGTCCATCCTATACATTATATCATTTCGAACTTCGCTAAAGCTTTCTTAGTTGCATTTTGGCTAGGCCCCCTGGAGTGATAGAGGAAGCTGCCGACGATGCTTTCTCCTGAGGACGAAGAACAGAGGTGCGTCAGAGACGCTACTTACCTGTCGGGCTCGGATTGGGTACCCGAGACCCGCTAAAGAGACAGCGTCGTCGGGACTGCTTTGTAGCGGTCGGGCAGTGCCCCTAATTGGAAAGTCTGATTTTACCGGGGCCAGTCGCTGATTTGATCCCGTTGCCTGCAAACCGGAACCCTCACAAAGCGGCTGAAGGCAATCGCATTGGTTTTAGTGGGTTATGCATCCCAAATGTATACCCTACACACGCCAGTGTACCTACCCAAGGCTCTGGTAAATACTAAATACATTTCTGCTGATCACTTACTATGGAGGATACTAAATTAAAAAACTATTCACAATGGGATATTTACTGTTTCCCCATTTACTTCGCTGTGTTAAATTGTTATTGTGAGCCATTGTCATTGCCTCGTTTATCTTCGTCTCAAATGTTAATAAAAGATTAATACGTAAAAAAGCATTTGTATGAATTTCAATAGATATATGCTCAAAATAAAAAAGATGTTGTTTATTTATTATTTAGAGTATGTAATAACATGATAATGATTAATTTACCATAAATAAAGTCCAATATTTTTAACAATAATTATAAAGTAAAAAGTAAATTATGAATGAAATCATTATTTTATAGTTGTAATATGGCCAACCTTCATTATGACGTGAAGTTCAAACCAATTAATACGCTACGGAGAAAACATCAATGAAACAGGCGCATGGCTTAAAAGAAAAATAATGAATGAAAAATTAATTACTAAAAACTCGACGTAAACATGTTTATTGCATGTTGAATGGTGGTAGTTACGAAAACAAATATATTTTAATCCACTCCAAAAAGAAAAAATCGGAATGAAAATCTGTGATAGAATTCATTACGTAATACATGATGACTTGGAAATATAGAAAATGCTTTATATGTGTACGTTTATGAAATCGCTATATATTATTATTTATTTTAAACGAAGTAAAAAAACATAGTAAACCCGTATAAAACCGTATGAAAGCTTTTAATTAGAATAATTTAAATGAAAGACTTAATGAAAGGGTCATACATCATCATTACTCAATTTTTTTAAATTCCATATCCATTACTTCTTGTATTTATATTTTATTCTGGTGCGTGCGTGGGTGTGTGTTTTATAGTTCAATTTTCTCAAACATTTTGTGTAGAATTTAATGCAAGCATAAAATATATATTATCCACAACAAGTGATTATAACATATCTTTTGTAATCACGCTTAATAAGTGCTATAGTTTAAAACATTGATAATTATAAATCATCCCGATATGTTATATTATAGATAACCTGTCGAACACGTACCTAAATAGTTTTTCTGAGAAGGAACGAACGAATATAATCAACAACTTGTCCAATACATGTCAAATAACAATAAGCTCAAAGTAACAACATCTTTATTCTGGATATTGGGGATCAGAGTTCTGAATAAATAAAAATTTCGTGATATATTTGCGAATATCGTTTCAAAAGAAGACAATATGTTATTTTTGTACCAATTCTTGTTACGTTATTGCATAAAAACTCACTGTTATCATTATTATGACGTTCACTGATGTCACGGTGGTCAACGACGGCGCGTCACTGCCACTGCCACACAAAGCTGTGTAATGACAACCGCACGCACAAATTGTCCTCAGCGCAACGTTGAATTGAACTATCTATATACACTTTATTGTATAGTAAAGGAAGGCTCTAGACAAAATCAAATCAAAATATCTTTATTTCGTAGGTATCAACTTGTACACTTGAAATATGTCCAAAGAATCCTCAAAAAAAAACAAAAAAAAACTCGTTTGAGATGCAGGATTCTTCTAAGAAAAACGAGAAAAAAAAACTGGTGGCGTCGGTCCCCTGAGGGGCTGACTAGCCGTCGAGATGCCCTGTTGCTTGTAGATCCGGGGCACCTCACCAAAGGCGGCATTGGTGGCACTCGCCGGGTTTTAGTGGGTAAAATTGCGTCCATTTACCATTTTTTGGGCGCAGTGAGTCCCACATACCCGCCCGGCGAGACCTACTCCCCCGTGTCATGCCTAAGCGCGTTTCCCGACGTTAAAAAAGACCAGATAATCCAGTAAAAGATCGCATAGAGTTCTCGTAGGGTTGTATATTATATACATAATAGCTGTGTTTATGAATTATGTATATACTTTATCACAATGAAGTTAAAACTTTTAAATCTAAATGGATATCATGAACAGGTTCAATTATCTTAGCTTGAAGCGCCACGGGGAGAGAATAAAAGCTTTTAAAAATTTACGACGTGTCTTTGCCGTTTCAATTTTGATATAAATATATAAATAGATTCGTTAAGGAGTAAACATGATGGGTTTTATTATAAGCTTTTCATCTCTAGAATATGTCAGACTGTATTAGAACCAATCCGTATATGAGAATGTATAAGGGTTTTATATATTTTCAACAAATCAAAGGAACTGCCTCAACATTATATTTCTCGTGGGAAATTAGGTTTCTTACATTTCTTTATAAGTTCATAAGTTTATACATTTATATTACCGTTATAATATAAAAATCATTATGCGTATTATGTAAAAATAAAAGTAAAAATGAAATAGTTTTATAGTAAACATTACTTGCTATATTCCGTTTGCCAGAGGAGGCATCGAAGCGAGCTGATGATGAACGTTTCGTAAAATTAGAAGACCCTCAGAAGACTAGTAGGAACCTCTGTGCCACGTCTCCCAAAGAGTCCAACGGTATATGTGCTCCAGGACTAAAATCCCCGGTGTATAGACACCATTGTGATGAAAAACATAGAGGAGTACATGCGTCAGCGGACCAAGTACACGGCTAGAGTGCAGTTACTGGACATGCACAGCCAATTCAAATTTTAGGCGTTTGTGGTGCGAGTGATGACATATTTTCTGCACCTCTTTATGCTGGTGGACTTCTGGACATGTTCTGCCGCTTCCGCGGACTAGTACCACCAAATCTTAAGTGTAAGTACGTGACTTAAGTGTAAGTGGGGTGTTACTAACACAGATTTATGTTTCATCTACTAGCCACATAATATTATTATTATTATGTATATTTAGTTTAAGGTATCAGTTAATGGGAATTGGAAAAAGTAACTCATGTATTTCCTTGCTAGAATGAGATTGAAAAAACAAACAAATACGTAGTGTTTATATTATAAAATGCAAACCTCTCTTAATGTTATACATATAATTATTATATAAACAGCTACTGCCTACATACATTTACCTAACTAGGAATGATTACTAATAACAAATACAAATAATATTCCCGTAGAAACTCAGAATTTTTCCTTTAAATGTAGTCTGTTATGATTTAAAATATAAGCCATCAATTATTTCAACTTTCTCGGTTCTAAATCGGTTCAACGCTTTTGCCATAAGCAACAAACATCTATTTCGCCCTTATATTTGTAAGAAGTAAGATAAATAGTGAAAACGTAAGTTTTCTTTATGAATTCAACAAATTTAATGTAAAATTCTGAACTGAGTTCACAGGGTAAATCACGATAATTAAGTCGCGCTACATACGGCAATCTTATGAAAACACCAGTGTGTATGAAATGAAATGAACAAATTGAATTTACATTTCGGGAAAGATACGGCTGAAAGTTTGTACTCGGCGTTTGTTTTCTAATATAGGTTCAAAATGAAAATACCACGTACAAACAGAAACGCTGGATTCAAATTTATTCGGTTCTTTGAAATGCTGAAATGCATTTAATTTTAAATATCCTTTACAGGAATGTAATAAAACTGGACTTTGAATATAGTTTGTTGAAGTCAAAACAAATATCAATTATTATCCAAACTTTGAATTTGTTTGAAGTCAAATCCTTTTGGACATTTGTCGTTTTCATATGCGTTTTGACGATATTGCTTTTTTACTATATATTCAGAATTTTTTCAACGAATTTTTCATGATATTGGCTTTTTACTATATTTAAAACGTGACGTGAATGCAGCTTATGACGTAGGTGGATCCTACGTAATTAACACCGTCCAAAGATATCTCCAACATTTCATTTAATATTTTTCATTCATTAAAAACATGTCCACTGCTAGATGTAGGCCTTTCAGTTATCACAATAATATACAGTATTTTTCTCGAGTCGAAAAAATGTAAATAATATTACCTAAAGATACCTTCATAATAAATTAGAAAAAACTAAAAACAAGGATCACTACCTCACGGTATACCTAATGTACGGCTGCAGGACAATTCTACAAGGTACACACGTTACTAAAAAAGAGAAGGGGTGTACAAGAGGTTGGGCACAAAAAACGTAATTCGAATCGATCTTAAGAAAAATCGATTCTTATTGATTTACTAGGTAATTAAAAAATATGGTGAGTATAGAATAAGAACATTAAAATCTACGAGATGGTTATCCTTAAATCTGTAGTCCATAATATAATATTATTTACTTATTTATAATACTATTTAATTACTGAGATTATATTATTATTTACTACTAATATAATAAAGAGGTAAAGTTAATAATTTTGTTTGTATTTTGATAAATATTGCTATTTTATTGGGGATTTCGTAGCGCAGTTGTAACAGCCGCGCGGATCGATCCACCAGGTTAAGCAACGCTTGCCGAGGTTGGTCCGTGGATGGGTGACCATCTTGACATACCGAGGCTCATCCTTGCCTCGGAAAGCACGTTAAGCCGTTAGTCCCGGCTGTCATTTGTGGATCCTTGACAGTCGTTACGGGTTGTCAGAAGCCCGAGAATCTGACAACCAGTCTTACCGCGGCGTACCGTATCACCCAGTTACTGGGTTGCAGAGGTCAGATAAGCAGTCGCTCCATGTAAAATGCTGATATTCAGCTGGATCCTGTTAGACTGGAAGCTAATGAAACTGGCAGATGATGATTTGATAGAGTATTTTATTAATTATATATTATTATATGTCTTCGATCGGATCATAAAAAATATTTTATTAAAAGATAGTTAAGATATTCAGAGGAGTAAGGTATTAATAACAATTAGGGTCTGTTTCACAATGTCCTAATAAAGTTCCAATTAAGCTATTTGCAACATATTTACCACATAACTACAACGTTTTTGTTTCACAATTGACAAATAGCAATATTTGGCTAATAAAGTTCCCTGTAAACTATAGGTCGGATCAACTGGCCATTAGCAAATTCATCTGTCAGATAAATTAGTTGACTGATATATAGCGGTTGACAGCTTCACGACATTTGACAATTTGACGTTCCGGTAACAGTAATATACAAAATAATTTAAATTGTGTTTTGATCGTTTAATAATTAAGGGATAACATTATATACAAGGTCTATGTAAATAAAAGGTATAAAGATGGTATGATACATACATTAAAATTATAAAAACATATTTTCATGTATATTTACAACATGGAATGTTTTTCTAAAACATATTTATCGTAAATTGGAACTATGAAATGCGAGGTTGCCAAGCCTACTAACCAGTAAGTGCCAGTTAGGGATCTGCCAAATAAATTTATAGGGAAGATGATGGTGAAACCCAATGTAGACTAACTAGAAGATTCATCTGTCAATTAATTTATGTGTCATATAGCTATAGGGTATTTTACTGGTACTTTGTGAAACAGACCCTTAGTGTAATGTAATAGTATATCTAAATCAAGTCAGAGAAAAGTGTAAGAAATGCGATGCTCTACCGGCGTACTCTGACTTACCGGCTCGGTGTAACATAAAGTTTATTAGGTTTTATATTTTAATCTCTACAATTTTATTTTGTTAAAATAATAAATTAACATTATATATGTAGTTAAGTTGGCATAAACAAAACATGAATCTTTATCTAATTAAATGCTTTTGTCAACAAGATAATTTTAAGAAAAAGATATTGTCCTTTGAAAGACTAGGTGGATTGGTAGTGTAATTTAAAAGTTATTTTAAAATAATAAATACGTGATGTTATAGAATTCGAATGTTTTATTTTTACATAAACTAACAAAGTATAAGATAATAAAGAAAATGAAATATAATTTAAAGCTTGTTTCTATATTATCTACGCATCGTGAATTTGTGATAGTAAATGTTAGTTATCATAGGTGAAGCTGCAGGCACCAGCTAGTCTCAAAGTAATGTCGCTTATATGAACTCACCCGTTATTTGATTTTGTCAAATCGACACAGTCAAAACATGAATTTCAGGCTCTATAGCGGAAGAGTGAGCATTAGGGTCAAGGGCGGGCAGGGTGGATATAAATAGGGATGATGTGATGATTATATTATTATAGGAGAGCACACAGGGACAAAAACGCTTTTCATAAGCGTCCACGATGATAATTAACATACGAAGTGTGTTACTAAAATTTCATGCATAATACTAGGACTCACATTCTACATACAATCGCGAAGGGCAGCCAGTGATTTATGTATGTTTTTTTTTAAATGTTATCTCGAAACTCCAATCAGATATGACAATATTTAAACTTAATATTAATAGAAACTTATATCCAAAGATGGACTAAGAAGACATGACAGAGTCGCGCCACTTCTTCGCAATTAACGCATGACAGCATTATACCCCTGACGGTCACGGCATTCGTGTCATTTTACTGACCAGGCTAGCCAATGGACATTTCATCATAAGCCTTTTAAATGTATCCCTTCCTCAATAATTGGACTATCAAATGTAATAAATCAAATTCCGATAGTTCCTCAAATAAACGCGGTCAAACAAATAACCTCTTGAGCTTTATTTCCTTAACATATACATATTCTACGTCCGGATACATTATAGATCTCACGTCAGAATGACAACAATTATAAATTATGAACACTAACGTGAGGGCTAATGACTTATAGTTATTTATGATGGCAGTTGATGGATATTAATAACTTATATAATTTTGGGATCCAACCTAAGATACTTAGACGTCACTAACGCTATATCATGAAAAGGAAATAAAAAAATGGAATCATATTGAAAGCCGATGAAATATAAACTGAAAACTTATAACTTATTATAACACTATGACATCACAATGTCACATTAGAAAGTCGCTGATACGAACCTATAAGATTTTCCTTTACCAAAAAGTGCTCAACGAAGTTAAAGAAGTTATCACTTCTAAAAATTAATGCCAGTGGGCTAGTAGAGTATTAGAATTGAGCCACATCCACTAAGGCGGAGGGTATGTCATCCACCAAGATGGGACGACGGTGTCCAGTGTCGGCCGGTCCTAATTGTAACAAAATATGGATCGTCGTGGCGTTCATTGAAAGAGGCCTATTGTCCAGCAGGACAGTATAAAATAATATAACATTTTTAAAATAATTCGAGGTTAATGAACTTATTATACAGATCCTACTGTCTGGAAACTCAATCCGTCAACGTTATAATCACTCATAACATGTTTGCATAAATTTTCAAAATAATTATCACTGTAATTTACGAATTCCGAGATATTAAAGATTTATTTTACCAAAACAAATTAAGAGTAACAGGAAAAAGATTAATTTACACTAGCTGTTGCACTCGGCTTTGTTACTTGGACTTCACAGATGTATGCGGACTGACGGTCTGACTATGATTATTGTGATGGTGTTTTAGGTACTGATTCAAGCGCCTACCTAATAAAACATTGAAAACACGAATAAAACGACATTTTCTAAAAATGTTAGCTAGATTGATTTATCGTCGTCGAAACACCATGTATACTAAATTTCATAAAATCGGTGCCGTTTCCAAGATTAAGATTATATATATATATATATATATATATATATATATATATATATATATATATATATATATATATATATATATATATATATATATATATATATATATATATATATATACAGGAATTGCTCGTTTAAAGCTATACGATACGATACGATGTGATACGATAAGGTATAACTAATTAAATAACTCTGCTCGTTTAAATCGAACAAAACAACGCAAGTACTCTTGTAACCAAAATTAGTACATTAATTTGTCAACTCATTAGTTCTTTAAACACTGAGACTAGTCTCTCCAATTACACTGCCTGATCTTTACTTTCTTCAGAAACACACTGAATCTGTAGAAGTTAGTGCTTTAGTGGTCCATGGCTAATATCCATAATGATAGCAGCGCTGTGCATCCCTCTGTGCAAAATTTAATTTGGAACTCTATAATGTTGAACACTTAAGTTCAATTTCAGTTTAAAGAACGAAGCTCCTATTAAAGTCTTTACCATCGTAGACAGACTTTTAAAGTGTATGCTTTTGTGTAAACTGCTAACTATTATGTATAAGAAATAGAGGGCGCTCCAAGCATTGTCACATCGTCTCCGTATTTAAAAATTCGTTTATTCGTGGAAACTATTAATACACATGTGAATTATATCGTACTGTGCTCATAAACTAACAATTCATTAGTGACAGTGTTATCCCAGAAAAATATTAGTGAATTTGTGATATAAATTCAAATGTGACCTATAACTCTGTAAGTGCCTTAAGTTGAACTATTTTTGTTTACGTTTATTGCTATTGTGATGGACAATCGTACAGAACCCAACTACATTAGAAAAACATTAAAAAATATATGCTAGTTATAAGATATAAGCTGGATTCAAATATTTTAAAAGAAAACAAAGTAAATTCATTTAATATCTAACCGTTATTTAAGAAAGTTGCTTCCTACTTAACAAGAGATGACACCACACACATATACTAAATTTTAGAAGAGGTTAATAAACGGATACATAGGTGGCGTTCTTCTATCTATTTAATCTAACAATTTCAAATAAAATTAAAAATATGGAAAACGTAACTATAAGAAAAAAACTCCAAAAAGTTATGTCAGACTTGGACCTAACAATAGTATCGCAAGACAATAATTCATCTATTCTATCCTCGACATTTCTTGATATATCTAACAGAAGCTTACCAGACAAACCTGATACATATATTATAGGAGAATTAAAAGAACAAATCCAAGAGCTTCGATCAGAACTTGAAATTGCACACGATGAAATATCAAACCTGAATTGTGAAAATAGATCCCTAAATATAAAATTGCAAGAGAAGGATAGAGTTATTGAGCTGTTAAAAAAACTTGCCAACGATCAACTCACTGCCAACACAGCGACACCTAGATCTCAGCGGATGAAAACACCAGTAATCACGTCCAAGAGACGCTTATACTGTACAACACCTAAAACACGGTGCTCAACATTACCATACACTAAAATTAACTACGGCACAGATACTGAAGGCATTCAATCATTGCCCGACCGATACGAAAATAATTCATCAAAAAAGCGTTCCTGCCCCGCATCGACCTCAATATGTAATCGCTCAATACAGCAAACAGATGTCGCAAACAGTCCGTCGGAACAGCTAAAAAGTGCTAAAAGTATAACTAACACAAATATAGATGGCGCAAATTCGACAGAAACAAAACCTAAGTTGGTGATATTTGGTGACGAACAGATTAAAGGCCTATCCTTAGCATTAATAAACTCTAGAAGAAATAACTGGAATGATCGGTATGACGTCACAGGTACTGTAAAACCCGGCGCAAACTGCACTCAAATACTGGGAAACTGTAATACTCATAGTAACATAAATCCAGCTGATATAATTATTTTAGGACTAGGCTTAAATGACAAAAATCCCTTTGTGTTATTTTCTCACCTATGTAATTTATTGCATCAATTCCGTAGAAATAAAATATTTGTAATCAATGTAAAATCTAACAGATATCTAAACGTGAAATTGTTAAACAACCATATTAAATTATTATGTGCCAATTACTCGAACTGCAAGTACATAGATATATTAAATAATCCTATCTACCAAAGCCAAATAAGCTCACATCACAAATATATAAAGGCGTTATGTTTTAAATTAAATGTCGAAATAGACAGTATAGCCTACACTGAACGTTTTATACGTAACAGATTAACTTTAATAAAAAACAATCTAAATAAACATGATACCGCTGTTAATTCTAACGATAATATAATCTCAGGATCCCCTAATCCCACCATTCACAAAAAGGGCTCAATTCTTTACTACTTCAAAAAAATAATAAAGCAAAATAACATTACTAATCAGCTTTTTCGTGGATAATACACAGCATATAACATTATTTCATCAAAATATCGCTGGAGTGCTAAACAAAAAGGATATCCTAGACATTAGCATAAGAGACCTCGAAAAAGAAACAGGCAAAATTCTAATTATCTGTCTAACTGAAACCTTTATGAAACATGGATGTGAGTCCAACTTTTTTATAAGCAATTATCAACTAGCCTCTTATTTCTCACGCAACAACCAAAAACGAGGGGGCACATGCATTTTATTACGCAATGATCTCAAATACTCTAAACTTGAATTAAACATTAAACCCTTGAGTTATAATTTTGAGTATTGCTCAACTTACTTAATTGACCTAGATCTAATAATTTTGTGTGTATACAGAACCCCAAATTCTAACATAAATATATTCTTAAACAAATTAAATAATCTCTTAAAATGCGTAACAAAAAAAGGAAATAAAAAAATTATCATATGTGGAGATTGGAATATTGATATGATGAAAAATACTATACAGTCAAGGGAGCTGCATATTGTATTAGCCAACTACAATCTTCAAAGTCATATTACAAAGCCAACTCGGAAAACCTCGTGTATCGACTTAATCTGTAGTAATATTGAAACCGTAATCGACTGTAACACTCATTATCTTGCTCTCTCAGATCATGAAACAGCGCAAACCATCTCATTTAAACTAAATGGTAAGAAACCACTTATAAATCATAATTCATACACACTTGAAAAAAAAAGAGACTACAGCATCGAGAATATCACAAAATTCCTCGATTGTATTAATGCTCTATCATTTAATGAGGTAATGGAGATACAGAACACCGAAGAAGCATTCAAAATATTTCATGAGACTATAATTTTATTCTACGAACTATGTTTTCCGTATATTATAGTAAAAGTTGTAAAAAAGCCAATTAAAAACAAATGGCTCACAAAAGGCATAAAAAGAAGCTGCGTGAAGAAAAGAATTCTCTACTTAAATTATCGATATTCGAAATCAAATAAAATTCTAAATAAATCTAATTATAAAAATTATTCAAAAATATTACAACAATGCATTAATCAATCCCAAATAATTGGTAACATGAGGTATATAAATTCGTCTCAAAACAAGTGCAAAGCTTCTTGGAACGTCATAAAGAGCTGTGATAGCACGAAAAACAACAGTGTTGACAAAATCGAATTCAACGGTAAAAGTTTCACTACACCTGGCTCCATAGCAAAATTATTTAATAAATACTTCATTGATATGACTAATACATCTAAACAAAAGAAACCCAATTATAATAATAATTCTTCTAGCGGTAATGATATTTTTAATTGCTGTAGCAAAAATATTAACTCAATTTATCTAACACCTATAACACCCGTGGACACATATAAAATCATAAAAAATCTTAAAAATACAAACTCAACAGGATATGATGGTATTCACACTAAGATCTTAAAACTATGCAAACATAGCTTAGCAATACCATTAACTCATATCATAAACTTATCGCTTACTGAAGGTACATTTCCAACTCCCCTAAAATACTCTATTGTTAAACCCGTATTCAAAAAGGGCAACAAACATGATTTAATGAACTATAGACCAATAACACTGATACCAATTATATCAAAAATATTTGAAAGAGTTATGTATAATAAAATTTATAACTTTCTGAATATTTCGCTAATTCTTAACCCACAGCAATATGGCTTTAGGAGAAACAGGTCAACAACACATGCATGTTTCTCCCTTATAAAAACAATAACTGATTGCTTTAATGTCAAAGCTCCCCTGACAGCCATATTCTTAGATCTTTCAAAAGCTTTCGATTTTGTCTCACACAACATACTACTTGAGACATTAGACAACCAAGGCATCAGAGGTGTTGCGAACGACTGGATTAAAAGTTACCTGTGGAATCGTTACCAATGTGTCGAAGTAAGCATAACCAACGACAAATTAAAAAAAATAAATCATAGATCTTCCTATCTCCATAGTGCTTATGGTGTACCACAAGGATCTATACTCGGCCCCTTACTATTCTTATGCTACGTAAATGATTTGCCTAATATAATAAAACACAAATGCATACTTTTCGCGGATGACATAACAATACTTGTCAAAAAGGAAGACTTAATTGACTACAAACACGAATTAAACACAACGTTAGAACGAACAGTCCGCTGGCTGGAATGGAGGAACTTGAATGTGAACACAAACAAAACCAAAATTGTTCAATTCAGGGCGCAAGGCAGTATACGTGACACATTAAATATCTCATATAGTAGTAATAACATAGAAGAAGTATCATCAACAAAGTTTTTAGGAATAACTGTTGACTGCTCTTGTACGTGGAAAGAACATGTCAATAGTGTTTGTCTCAAAATGGAAAAGTTTGTTTATGTCCTAAGAAAATTAAAAGATTGTGTAAGTGTGAAGACATCTCTATTAGCATATCACGGTTATGTTGCCTCCATACTAAGATATGGAATAATAATATGGGGTAATTCAACCGATTCAATACTGGTCTTTCGTACACAGAAAAAATGTGTTAGAGCAATATTTGGAGCTACTTATTCACAAAGCTGCAAACCACTCTTTAAAAATAACAAAATACTTCCATTTCCAAGCCTTTATATTTTTGAGATGTGTGTTTTTGTTTACAGAAATTTAGATATGTTTTTTGACAGGAAAATAAATATAGCCAGCAAAAGTTGTAGACATCCCCACAAACTACGTGTCCCCTCTCAAAGACTAAAGATCTGTAGTAACAATGCATATTGCATGGCTATATCAATCTTTAATAAACTCCCAAGACACATTGCTGAATTAACAGGGGACAAATTCAAAAATGTACTTAGGGAATGGCTTCTTACAAAAATGTATTATAGTATTAAAGATTATATGGAGGATAAAACATAAACATTATATTATTATATAGATTGTAGATAATGCTTTCGAGTCTCTCTCTATAATATTGATTATTGGTGGCCTACTTACATATCATTATTCAATTATAATTTAATATGTTAACGAATTAATTTTAATGACATATAAATTTAATAATATTGTGATTTAATGAATAACTAATAATTGCAGATTTAATTAATAATTCAAATTGTTGACAACTATCGAACTACAATAATTGTATTATATCCTAGTCGAGTAGCTAATGACAGTATCATTGATCTGATTGTAACTCCATTAATTTATGATTATTGTAAATGAAAATATGTAATTCAAAACTAAATAATAAGATTTGCACGCTATAGGCAGAATATGAGGCTAACACGATATATGTTCACATCTTATTATCAACCATATTCCAGCAAATAAAGATATTATTATTATTATTATTATTATTATTATTATTATTAAGAATTATTAAAGACTACCACTTGTCCGTAGCTTCGCTTACCACAACTTAGATATTTTGAAGTTGAATCCGTAAGTATAGTAATTATTTTTAAGATATTACACTTACTTATGTTAGTTAGATGGGCAAAATGACCAACAAGCCGCCTGTTGGTAAGTGGTTCACATCGCTTATGAACATAAACTAGTTTACATGGACCAAACCCAGGCTGAGACATTAATCTCGGTGCCAGTAATTAGTCTACCTGTCTTGTCCTTATCTCCGAGATACAGCAAAGCTGTTTGACGGGGGAAATAAGCAAGATGGCGGTACCTATGCATCCCGTAGTGCGGCATAGCGCATCTCTCCCACCCATAAAACGTATGACGATGATTATAACGGTGAAAGATTTTTTTAAACCGTAAGTAATTATATTAATATATCCAAGTAGTTAAAGTAAATTGACATCCTTGGGACAGCTGACTGGCCCCTTTGTCTATAATAACGTAAGACAATATTAAAAAAATATGAATTACGTGACAGAATGATTGACGCTAATGAACGAATCAATACCGGATATTAATTATCGTTAAATATAAATAATAATTAAAAAATCTACTGACTAAAACCAGAGACCATTATGCTAAGCCTATCGTAAATTATAATATTTTGTCTGTAACGTAGAAAGAAACCCCAAAGAGACAAACAGTCCTCCACAATATTGTCAACCAATCAAATTATATGCAGATTTCTTTTTTAAAACCGCTCCGAATGTTCAAAATACAAAATAAAAGTAAAAACCAATTAATGGAAACCAAAGAAACACAACAGGCCGTTGCTTGCCGCACTCCCCACGTAATTTTGTTTTATTGAAAAACGCTGATAGATTTCATTCTTGACAATGTTCTGAATAAATGTGACTTTAATTTTTAAATTGAGTCAATATAAAGATCCAACAAAACTGCTACCACAAATGACAATATTGTGGAAAATGTTTTTTATGCGACATTTTCATTATGCGTCGCCAAACAAGGCCGCAAGCTTTAGCTTGTTTAATCTACTATCAAAAGTCCCACGACCTTGTTAATTTATTCATATTTATGCTTATAATAAGGCACACCTAGTTTTACCGTAAAGAACTTCACTCTAAGCACTATAACGGTTTCTGTGTGAAATTTCTTACCACGTCAAAGGGAATCTGTGAAATGCTAATTTACATAAAGCTAGAGTAAATCCTTGGCAAGTTACAGTGAGTTGGGATACACAAACAAATGGAGTTGAACGCAGAGATTACATGATGTTACGAATAAACAGATGAACAAGTGAAGTGTGAGGGTTCAAATCATAACCGTATTTGATATAACAGTTCAGAAGACAAACAATATTATATCAACATGTTTAAAGTGGTATAAGATTTTCTTGGCTCTTTCCACCTAGAATCGTTGCATTTTAGTCTTTCAGGACTTTAAATCTGTGTGCGTGTGCTTGTTATTACTCATTACACAGCTTTAATTTGCGTGGCAGTGACGCGGCCGTCGTTGTTCACTGAGCCTGTCCTACGTAAACTGTTCAAAGCGAACGCGAATGCGAAGCGGTGACACGCGAATGCAATGTGATGCGTTGGGCTGTACGACATTACACCCCACGTGCATTTGGTCACGTAGGACACGGTTTTGACAGTTTGTTGTTTTCACGCAGCGCCGCGCCGCTTTGCGTTCGCGTCTAGATCGCTCACGCAAGACCTCGCCTAACAGTAATATAATTATTAAAGTGTAGAATATTTGGACTTTTTGGATTAAATATAAGAAAGTCGTCAACAAGACTTTTGCAAATAAAACAATGTATGATTTTGTTATAATTAACTCATTTGAATTACCTTTAAATATAACGATATTTTCGAGTCCAGATTATTTTTTCTAACTATTCCAATTCCAAAAAAAATATAATATATCAATAAAGAAAATACACAAGGTTCAACAAATAACCATGATTCTCTTGTGTGTTTTTTGAACAATGATATTTTTGAACATGAAAAAAAGTTCAAACTCTTTGTGAACCTGACACAAGTTTTAATGGATATGTAAAATTGTACCGATGGTTACATTTGAAGTTGTGTCACTATCACACTCGGGGCATTTTAATTTGTTGGGTGAAGCGTTTCTGGTTTTAATTTGAACTAGTAGCGCCTCGCGGTTACACTTGCGCAGTTTCCATTTCCGTAAGATTACGGAGATAAATTATAGCTTATAAGTAATTCTGGTGTTTAACCCACAGATTTATAAATATGTATTTATAAATCTGTGGTTTAACCTATATTATTGTAAAGTTCCATCAAAATCCATTCGTTAATTTTCGCGTGAAAAGGTAATAAATGTACATCCATACAACTGCTCGCTCGAAACTTATAGACACATATTACTTACATCATATGAACACAAGAAAAGCTGACTGGCCTTCGTGAATTGAAAGAAGTATTTGACATTCAGTTATATACTAATGTATAGTATAATGTTTTTTATTCATACCTTAGTAGTCTAAGACATACATTACGTCTTTGGAATTTTAAAAGCTTTATTCATTTTTTAAAACGTTAAATGGACGCACTCTAACAACATTATATTGCTCGTTACAGAAAGTTATTGTTTTACGTTCCCTTATTCGTTATATGAAACAATAAAAGGCTATGAAATATCCTTTGCCATTACTGCTTTTGATGTTCCAATGCGGTTTCTCATTGTGACTCAAGTTACCTGTTTGTAAAAGCTCTCTTTCAATTTATTCCATAAATATTTCCATATAAAATAGTAATATAAAAAGTAAAACGGAACGGAGATTATTCATTTCCTTTTACATAAAGAACGTTTTCAATTAGTAGTACTACACTATATTAATATTATGTATTATACGTTTATCAAAGTTAATATTTTCAGTTTTTCATATTAGTAATATTATAAATGCGAAAGTAAATCTGTCTGTCTGTCTGTTACGCTTTCACGCCTAAACCACTAAACCGATTTCGATGAAATTTGGAACAGGGATAGATAAGAGCTTGAGAAAGGATATAGGCTACTTATTGTCGCGAAAAAAAAGCTTAGGGGGTTTAAATAGGGGATAGAAGTTTATATGGAAGTTCGTCATTATACATAGAAGATGACGCCATGAAACTTTGCATTTAGGCACTTGATAAGAATTAAATAACCCTTAATAATTATTGTTCCACCGTTTTTCAGGTTTTTACCTAAATGGGCATGAAATAGGAGATGAAAGTTCGCTGGATAGTTCAAAAAAATCTGTCTGTGTTTACTACACGTATTTAACGCGAGCGAAGCCGCGGGCAACAGCTAGTAACTAAATAAAACGACGATCTGCGTGCAGCAGATAGTGTAGAAATCGGCTGTCTTGGCGTTTATTAAGCGTGTCTATGTCCAGCAGTGGACAGAAAGAAGTGGATAATGATGATTTTACAATATAAAATGGGGAAAGAGTAAAGAAAACCTATATCCAAATATAGACACGCGAGACATTCGCAGGGTTTGAAGATAAAAAGTAAATCTGATACTTTTTTGTTGCGATCAAATATCGGGAACAGACTAGACATCCTCAGTTTTTGTATATTATATGAATAATATACATTTAGGGCCTGTTTCACAATCTCCAGTTAAGTTCGCAATAGGCTATCGGCAACATATTTGACAGATATTTGACAGCTACTCCATACTCTATACGTCAAATATGTTGCCGATAGTCTATTGGGAACTTAACGGGAGATTGTGAAACAGGCCCTAAATATATAAATGTATTTTACTGTTAAGTAAAACATCATAAGTATTTTAAAATTGTTTAGTAATTGGTCGAAATTAATACTGTCTACATCATATTAATTAAATATGAAAATTCCAAAAAGCTTTAAAATCTGAAACTAGATAATGCCGTGATTAAAATAAACCTGTGCAATGGAGTGCATTCAAATAAGGCCAGTGATTCGTATTTTAATATCCTATTTATTGAGTACTCACAAAATTAGGTTTACATCCTGTTTAATTCAGGTTTTCTTTTGTACCATCAGTTACTTTATGTCTAGGATATAATAAAAAACCGTCGACGCAATAAAACTTTAATACATTTAAAAGTCTTATAATATAATATTACAATAACGTAACAATACAAAAGAAATTTAAAAGGCTTTTGTATTATTGCAAATAAAATCTTTATGTTGCATTGAAAACTCGTATTGTGTTACAAGAAAGATACTGTATTAACGATTTGTTCAAGTTCACTTAACTTTCTCTCTTATGTTAAACTCACGTTTACCGTTCAATATTTATGTTTTACATATTTTGTGTTTATACTAGGAAAACGAATATAATAACGTTTATATTATTATCCTATCTTCTAATGTCCTATATTTCTAATGTTTACGCATTACAAAGCAATTTTGAGGATTTTATCGTGAATATTTTTAAATCTCCTACATTAATAATAATTATCATTTACGGCAATCATAGTCAGTCCTTTTATTACTACTACTACTGACTATTTTTCTTTTTTGCATGACCGCAGTAAAATTTTAATTTTTTTTTGCTATACTAATTCTTACTTTTTATAAAATTTTGAATATCCAGAAATCCAGTAAAAAATAATTACACTGTAAACAATGACTCTATGTACAGAAATCTCTAACTCGATGTATTCGAGAATCTTAACGCACAAAATTTTTAATTTTCTGCACCTCTCTTATATTAAAATACATAATATATACATGTCGATGGTCTGATGCAATTAGAGAAGGTGCACTTGGCGGGATTCGAACCCGCGAAAACTGCGTAAAATGGCGGCTGGCTGGTCGAGCTGTCAAGCTACTGGACAGCTGACCGCTCGACCAGCCAGCCGTCAAAGCAACCTAATTTTCAATGACAATCTGAGAAGGGTGAAAATAATAATACTTAAATTTGATACATTACTATGTGACAAAAGTTGAAAACACAAAACCACAGCTAATAAAGGTACGGTAATACGGTAGCTAATTGACACTAGCGTAACTAAAACAACGTTCGTTTTACGCTAAAGTTAACGCACCTATTAATCAAGAATAGTTCAATAATTAGATACGAGAGTACGAGTCAATAATTAGATGAAGTAAATTGAAACGTATTACGATTCTCATTTGTTTGATTTAAATAACACTACGGCGAATAAATTAGTTGATATTGGCTCTTTGTATGTGTCCACATAAGTGTCGGTGATAGAGGCGAAATTTATACAAAATTAAAATACACACATAAAAATATTTTTGTTGAGTATTTTGAAATAAGAGAAACTTAGGCGAGCTGCTGATATAGATGATTAACTTCAACCAAGAAAATTATTAATAAAAATTTAATATTGTGTTTTATAATATTCGTCAGCCCTTCTAGACACGTGGCAAACGCTCCGATTCTATTCTTATTATATGGGAATGACAATAGCTTACGATATTTAAAAAAAATTCAATAAATATTATAATAATAATATTCGTTTTAAACGAAGTGTAGTCGTTGTTAAACGTTTTTACATACAAAACCATATACTTTTTGTGTCTTAATAAACGTTCTTCAAAAATTTTACAGCAACCCAAAGCAACTTTTGGATAGAATCTGAGCGTTTACTTGGACTAACTTATTTGTATTATTTATGTCACTCCAGCAAAAAAAAAATGTATAAGCTACTTTACGAACTCTAGGCGGACTGAGCCGGTTGATATGAAATGTATGTAAGATACTTATTTAAAAAAAAGATATTATTTAGATTCACAATAATTCTACAAACATATAATATAAAAAAAAAAAACTGCACTGTTGTCAGTCACTGTAGCTTTTGTGTTCAGTCATGTCAAACATTTTCCAGGCAATTTCAGTATTTCGTTTTTGGCAGCACAAAAACATTTTGTTGGGTTTCATTTAAATGACTATCGCAATTTTATATTGAAAATTCTTCAAAGGTAGCGAACCATGAATTATAAAATCATGACGTTATTATAATGATTGATTGGAAATAAGTGTTTAAAATAATAGCATTTTAAAATTATATTAAATTACTTAAAACGCCCATGATTTGTATTGATGAAACATACAATAATTTCTGCTCTAAACATGATTTGACTCTAGGATAATCTTAGTCTAAATCAAGCCACATAATCATCAATTCAGAGTATAAACATTTATATTTAAAAGTAAAAAAAAGCAAAGTATCAACCCTTTATGTCCCACTGCTGGACACGGGTCTCCTTCTCGAAATCAGGCGAGGAGGGTAATGGGCCAATAGTTTACCGCGCTGGCCCATTGCGGGTTGGCGAACTTCACATACCTTCAAAAACTTTCAATCTCATCAGGCATGCAGGCATTCCTCACGATGTTTTCCTTCACCGGTGAGCGAGCGATGGTCTCGTGTTTAGGGTGCACTTAGAAATTAGAAAACCCATTTCAAGGCACACTCGGTGGGGGGGGGGGGGTCAGGATCGAAACCGGACCTCTCGCATAAGAGGCCGAGTCCACCCACCACTGGACCATCGTCGCTCACATTTATATTTATACGGGCATAATAATCACGTACTAGTGTAAAACAACCCTTCAATAGATACGAAAACTTGATGGAGTATATAATATTCTCATACTTACGGTAAATTTTATTCAAGCTCACGAAACCACGTCATATTAAATATCACATATTTCCCGATATTTGTGTAAAAGATTCTTCAAAAGAAAATATAATTTTCTACCAAAGACCGGTCTGGTTATAGCAGAAACATACATTTTGCCTAATGTGGTCCTATTTAACATATTTAAATAAAACATTACTGGGTCTCTGAAAAATCTCGTTTCAAATTCTTACTTTCAACAGAATAAATCTCAATGCCTGGTTAATTAACTAGTATTATTGTATTATTAGCTTTGTTTACCTTTACAGAGATTTTATGAAACGAGTAAACATTTTGTAATAATATGCTGAGATAGAATAAAATGCTAAGAGTATCTATTGTAGGAATAATGATTCTTCGAATAAGCTAATTGGTATTTTATTTTCTAGGAATAAAGTGTAATCACAAGTATAAAATAAGAGCATCTGGATTGTTAGATAAAATGACATCGATTCGATTTCTTATATCATGTTTCTTTAAGCATTGGTTCTCATACTGAAATCGCAAAAAATATGTTTGCAAATGTTTGGAGAAGGTAAACAAGAATATTATAGAACAAGAAATTTAACTAACGTATGTCATGTAATAATACCCAAGCTGACTGTGCTGATATGTCTGTAAAATAATAATAACTATGTAGTATTCAAAAATATAAATCGAGGAAAAATCCATGAAATATATTATATTTTTTTTGTTAAGAAACATGCTTAAAAACGTTAAGCCTTTTGACAAAATTTTTACTTATTATTTTCTAATGTAAGTTTACGTCAATTTCACTCATTATTAATTAATTAATAAATGTCTACATGTCATGTCTACGCTCTATCCTTCGCATCAAGTGGCAGGATCGTGTTCCAAACACGAGGTTTTACGACGTACCAAACTACTCGGCATGGCAGCCATGCTGATGAAGTGTCAGCTCAGATGGTGTGGACATGTCCTACGTATGCCAGATTCCAGAATGCCAAAATCCGTGTTCTATTCAGAACTGAAATGTGGGAAACGGAACCCAGGCGGGCAATTCTTGCGATACACGGACGTGCTCAAGCGCCATCTGACCGCATGTGGCATTTCCCCAGACAAGTGGGAGGAGCTTGCCCCGATGAGGCCGGAATGGCGTGCCGCTGTTCAGACAGGACTCGAGAAGTTTGGAGAGTCGCGTCTCGAAGACCTAGATGCCAAGCGTCTAATACGGAAAACCCGCCCAAAGCCCTCCTACAATTACATCTATAATAGTTCTGGGTATCTTTACTGCGCTCAGTGTGACAGAGTATTTAAAGCGAAGACAGGGTTCGCAAGTCACGTTCGTTTCCATCAAAGGAATCCATAGCAAGGGTTCGCCGTTGTCGGATACCACAAGGAGGACATCATCATCATATAATACTAAAAAAAGCAACCATGATCACGGGAGGGCTGTCCTCCCGTAACCATGATCCTTTTTTTTTCTTTAACGTCGGAAAATGCGCTTAGGCATCCCGCGGGAATGTGGGTCTACCCAGGCGGGTATGTGGGACGCGCTGCGCCCAAAAGCTGGTAAGTGAACCCAGCTCTGCGCACTATAACCCGGCGAGTGCCACCAATGCCACCGTTGGTGAGGTGCCCCGGATCTACAAGCAACAGGGCATCTCGACGGCTAGTCGGTCCCTCAGGAGACCGACGCTACCTCCACAGAGGGGTTGCCCCGCACAACAGAACAACTCCTTCTAAAGTATATAGTACAATGAGGCGAGGTTCCCGTTCTCACCCCTTGCTCCCTGCTCTTTTGCCCCCTCTTCTTATAACCCCTTATAAAACAAAGAGCCCCCTCGGCTCAGTTCGCTTCGCCCAAGATGTTGGGGTCACCCTGGGCTACTGAGCCCCACCACAACAAGGCCTGAACCGTCCCGTAACCATGACCTGTGTTGCCATAATATCTAGATCCTAATAAACCACATTAAATTCGGAACAGTTATTTCATTATAAAAAATGGACTTATCGAATTTATGAAATACAATTATTAATCCACCTAGACCATGGTCGGTGAAAAGTTCTTTTTATTTATTTCATCAAACCGCGTGGTATAAAACAGGTGGCACTTAAAAGACTCGAAAACCTGGTCTCGTTTCAAGCACCGAGATAATCCAAGTGAAAGGCTGAAAGCGGTACTCTATCCATTAATATTTAATTGGATTGTCTGTTGATTGAATTAGCGCATGTGCAGCACCGACATATTGTCGTTTTGTAGGATTTTTTAGAAAAAAAAGTAATAATCGTTGTCTATGTACAAACAGATAAATAAAATTGGAGTCTGTTTGTAATATTAAAATGACCACATTTTAATAAACGCATATGAATGTATATACATACAGTACGTATACAAAAATAACATTTTACAATTTTTGTGTTTTTATTTTTTTGTTTTGGCTAAACTCTGCAACGGCTGGACTTATTTTGACGAAACTTTAAATGGGAGATACCTGATAGAAAAGGAGTGATTTATGCTATAAAAATAATTATTATTAATACCTATGTCCGTAAATCTAAGCTTTAAACAATTCGTTCTAAAAAAAAATACACAACATACATTTTTTCCGAATACTTAATACTTAATAATATAAATCATTGATGAAACACGCGTTTTATATCGATAAAGCTGCTAAAGTATGTAAGGCGATCATCATAAGCCCAAAAACTGGTACATATTATCTTGAGGCTATTTTAATGATAAATTATTGATCCAAATATATTTTTCCTATTTCGTAATTCAAGGTAATAGAAAATCAGAGGAAAATCCGATAAAGGTCATAGTCAAATCAAATTCCTAGAAGTGTCAATGTAAAAAATACTTACTGCTGTGGCTCTTTCCTTACTCCGGTTGGATGAGAAATGCTCAATGACTTCCCAATTGGATTTCTTAGGAGCTTGAGGTTCGGCGGGGGAGGGAGACGCCCGGTGAGGAGCGGACGGGGTGCTTCGCCCCGAGTCATCGCTACGGAGTGGCGTAGCAGCCGAACGCAGCGATGCGCATCGACGTCCCCGCAATGCGTCCTGTGAATACACGATAACCTTAATATTGGTCGATAAAATAAGTTAAAGTCTAAGTTCAACGTTTTAAACTTTTTATTTTGTTATATTAAAAAAAACATTAAATAATTATATTTTGAATTAAAATTTAGACCTCCTCCCTATTTGTCTCTTAAGATATTTCATTATCATCATCATCATCAGCCATTATCCGTCCACTGCTGAACATAGACATCCCTCACTGAACGCCAAAACGACCGATCCCTTGATACACGCATCCAACACGGACCGGTCACTGCACTAAGATCGTTTATCCATATATAAACGCGGCCTCCGCTCTTGAATCCTATTGGCCCATTGACCTTCCGCTTTTCTTAACGTGTGATCAGCGCAATGCCACTTCGATAAGCTTATTCTTCATGGGATATTGGTAATTTTAGTTCTCTGCCAAATCCTGATGATCCTATCTGCCAAAGAAACACCAAGCATAGCAACGCTTCAAATTAAGGTACAAAAACAATTTTGCTAAATATAATTGGAATTTAGTTGATGATCTGGTCTTGCCATTGTTAATAAAAAAAATAAGTTAGCTCTTAAGATTTTTCCTACAGGACTAAAGGCGATATAACAAGGCTCTTCTTCTTCAATATTAGCTTCCTCAAGGATTTTGCCAAAATCAAGGTCAATACAGTATTGTTCGGTAAATACCAAGTTTTAATAGATAATAGACGTGAATCTGCAGATACTGACTTTGCAAAAATAAAAGGTCATAAAAAATTTAAAATGAATAAAAATGTAGAAAACACATAAGTTGCTCAACCTAAAACAAAAGACGAATGAATATAAAAAAATGTGTACGATACATTACAACATAACTAAACCACAGACTACTTAGTATATACTAACTAAACCAATCACTTTTATACTATTATCACGTCAAATAAATATTGACTACTGGAGATATTATAATATATTATATTTCTTGAAACTGTCAGAATTTGATTTTTAAATGAACTTAATCAAAAAATATGGTCCATTTCTGTATCATATTTTGGTATCGGCAAGTTAATAAAAACTTAAAGGGTACTCGTTGACCTACCTTTATGACATTTGGCACGTATCGAGGTATAAATATACATTCTGACACTGGCAATTCCATTAGTGAGCTAAGGCCAAGAAGAAGAATATAAATATAAAATTTGTGTTATATTGTCATTTTCTCGTTGTTTCTTAAAATAGTTGGTATATTTTATAATACATTTGGTATGGTATAGTAAATTTACTAAGGAGTAGTATAATACTGTACAATTTAATTTTCATGTGCATTAGTGAATGGCTGTTAATCTGAAATTAACAGTTAATTTTTAATTATCTACTTTATATACATTTGTAGTATTAAGACCATATTAATATACAATATAACTTATTTTTGGTTAAACAAAATTTTTCGCTGCTTTTAAAGTTTATAAACTGCCAAATATACTTTTTGCAAAGGACAACAAATAATAATAACATAATAATAAAAGTATCTATGGACGCTTTTTACACCACGTCAATCTGGTCCTGTGGTGAGTTCTCGAAGAGACTTGTTTTACGGGGTACCAGGCAACGGAAATAAATATATTTAATATTTTTTTTATATTAATACATATATTTAAGATTTTTATTATTTACACATATTTATATTGATTCGATCCCGCTACTTCCGGCTTAAGCGCCAACGCTCCATCCATTGAGCCACAGAGGTAGTCAATATAATAAATATAATATAAATAATATAAATTCGTAAACTTGATAAAGTATAATATATATTATTATATAATTTTGTATTAAAACATCGGTGTAATGGGCAGATTAACACTTTTACTGTTGATTTTTATCATCTTAAAGAATACCTTGATCACAATCTCAAACTGACTCTGGTAAAGAAATGAGAAACGATTTGTCGTTTTGTGTCGTGTTCTCTTTTGAAACATGCACATGAGGAATTATTATGTAGATCAGTGTTATTCAATGAGTTTATCGACCCCATTTAGGGTAAAAAAGTTTTATTTAAATGCACACATTTTAAATTCTAAAATATAAATTGTTTTTTGATGAGCGACGGTGGTCCAGTGGTGGACGGACTCGGCCTCTTATGCGAGGGGTTCCGGGTTCGATCCTGACCCGTCCGTGTGTGCCTTGAAATTGGTTTTTCTAAATTTCTAAGTGCACACGAGACCATCGTTCGCTCACCGGTGAAGGAAAACATCGTGAGGAAACCTGCATGCCTGATGAGATTGAAAGTCTTTGAAGGTATGTGAAGTTCACCAACCCGCACTGGACCAGCGTGGTGAACTATTGGCCCATTACCCTCCTCGCCTGATTTCGTGGAGGAGACCGGTGCCCAGCAGTTGGACATATTATAAGGGTTGATACTTTATACTTTTTTTAAATTGTTTTTATTAGCTTCAATACTTATAACTTCGAAAATATGTAAAAGCGCCGCAACAACAACTCCCGAATCACAAATTACTTTAGTTGGTCATACAGAATGAAAATTACCAAAACGCTGCATTATGCAAAGTTACTGTTTGTTGTGCCTCTAATTATCTTAAAGGCTATAATGGAAGAGTCGGCAATGCAAAGTTACTCCCGACTCGAATCCGACTTGTATTTAGGTAAAGACCAAATGAAATGCAAAACTTTTAATTAAAAAAGAAAAAAAAAAATATTATATTAAAAGGTTTTAATTTAATTTAAAGCTCGCGTCACAGCCAAAGGAAACAAAAGATATTCATATGTAGATCTCTAGGAAATGTTGAAATAGAAAATCTAGGAAGTCTTAGGTCAAATGATTTTTTTTACCGTTAATTCAAAACAGACTATCGGGATTATAGAATGAAAAAATAAAAAATAGAGACGCTTTCGAATTTTTATGCGAATTTCGCTCATTAAAATGGACAATGGTCGCTGTAAAGTATCCGAAATGACGGACATGTAAAAACTTAAAAAACCACGATAAAACCCGTATAAGTTGTTTAATTATAATGAGTGAATTTCGAGAAAATATAAGAAAATCATTCTCCTCCCGTGAAAGTAAAGTGACGTTCTGTAGTAAAGTAGACAAAACGTTGGAAGATGTTAGAATCTTAATAAACGCGATAGAATCCGTATAAATTACATAGTTATAAAATAAAAACGATTGAATATTAATCACTATTTGACCTTGTATTACAAGAACTTTATTATAAACACGAAGTTTGTAAGAGTGGATAGATGGATGGTTTGTTACTCTTTCACGTAAAAACTACTGAATAAATTTTAATAAAACTTTACTATAATATAGCTCATATATCAAAATATCACATAGGCTATAATTTATCCCCGCACTCCCATAGGAATGGTAATTATGCGGGTGAAACCGCGGGGTGATGCTAGAATAAAAAAAACACAGGGCTTTAACAAAAGGGCTGAAGACATATTCCGTACCTTTCCGACCGTCCACCTTTAAGAACGAATGCCACGTACAGACAGACAGGATTAGCGGTCAATCTACATTTTTTTTTTGACACGGGGCTTAAAATCGCACCCTATTTTTAAAAGATGTATTAAATGTTATCAAAAATATGCGTCTAATGTGTAAATACAAAATTCAAACGTGTTTCAAATATAATATTTATTCCGTATAACTTACTGTTTATATTGCGTTGATTAGGCGCATGTTCCTTGTGCTTGGGTTTATAAGGACACGACAAACAACCAAGTTTAGTTGCTTTAGTTAGGATAGATTATGTAAAACAATGTCTTAACTAGTTTTCGTAAGTAAAATCAATCATTTAAACTTTTTAATATTCGCAACTTGGTGGTTTAAGGCGCGGTTCCACTGCGGCGCACAAAGAGGCAACACACGTTTGTTAGGCTTCACTTTGCAAGAAAATATCTACTTAATAATACTAATCTAGACTAGTAATAATACTACTTTAATGTCGTACTAATGCGTAGAGTTTGCATGGGTTGCAGTGGAAACAATCGCATATTCTTGTAAAGTAAAGCTTGTCAAACATGCGTTTCCTCTTTGTGCGCTGAGGTAGAGTGGCGCCATAAAAGTAATCTTATTACGCATGCATATGACTTTTAAAACTCTAAAATGCAAGTAGAGCAAGTATGCAGATTATTAGCATGTGTAGGAGGTGCACTGTAAGTTTAAAGTGTGACATAAAAAGTTTGAAAAAGTGTAGCTTGTTTGAGCTTCAAAACTTTATATGAAAATATGTATGATCCGCTTTTGAAAGTTTAAACTACGCCAAATAAAATACCTATCACCATAGAGAGCTCTACGTAGTATGACTCTACATAGCTTTTTCTTTTAATTGATCTCGAAAATTTTAAAAGGTTTACAAAAATGTTTACATACAGTTATTTGAATTCAAGTTGTACGAAAAAACATCGGAATTTTTTCCTAAATGCACTAACAGGTAAACAACTTGAAGTAACTAAAAAGTTATCCCAAAAAACAAACGCAATAATAAAATAGTTGACGTCATTGGAACTACTGAATCGATTTTAATTACCACTAAAACCAGCTTTCAAATACAAAGCCAAATCGATTCACTTTTTTCAAAATTACCATGCCATAGTACACACCTAGCGATCAAACCTAAAATACCCACATTTGACTCTGGAGTCAAAATAAAATAACTTTTAAATATATTGTTTTCTTATGTTTACGCGAATTTCACTCATTATAATGAAACAACTTTTACGGATTGTCCTCCCGTGACTATGGTTGCTGTAAAGTGTCCGAAACGTCGGGATTGTAAAAAACTAAATAAACCGCGATAAAATCCGTAAAAGTTGTTTCATTATAACTTTTAAATAAATTAAGCTGAGCAGTGGCGTTCAATCTCTTTAGCAAGTAATCGCGCAAATGAGCCAAAAGCTAATAAATAAATTTATCAACTGAAGTGAATTGAGAACGGAATAAAATTTTCAAAATACCGGTCACTTGAAAAATCCATTTATTCTATGTGATTTCATCATCATTATTTTCAGTCTTTATTCGTCCAGTGCTGAATGCCTTTTTTTTCTTTTCCCACCTCCACAGAGCGGTTGCCCCGCACCACAGAACAACTACTCCCAACGCCTGGACAGTACGATGAGGTGAGGTTCCCATCCTCACCCCTTGCCCCCTGCTCTGTTGTCCCCTCTTCTTATAAGAGGGGTACAAAGAGCCCCCTCGCATCGGCTAAATTAGCTCCGCGTAAGGTGTTGGGGTCACCCTGGGCTACTGAGACCCACCGCCACGACAAGGCTTGAACCATGGTGGGGCCAGTGCTGAACGCCTTCATTAATGAACGCCAAGACGACCTATTCATTGCCACTCACATCAACACGGACCGGAAACTGGCCAGAGATCGTCTTCCCATCTGGTTAATAGCCAACCAACACTTTTTCTAACGTATTATTATAAAGTATTATATATTTACTACAGAGAATTATAATGATTTAAAACATCTTTAAATATTCCTTTTTTAGTAATTCTATAAGTTTAATAATAGATGATTTTTAGTGGAAGTCAAGAATTTTATGGTACTTTGCAGATCGGAATTCTACTGTTAGAACTTAGAATCATAATCAGTTTTTAGTATTATTTTTTTAATGCAGTGTTTTGACATGAATGCAGTATTTTGTCTCTATAACATGTAGGTAATACATAGTACTTATAACGCTGTTGTCTCAGGACTTAGAGGTATGTATCTCATTTTTATATATTATAAAAATGCGATAGATATTAAAAGATCGATTAGATAATTTTCTTATAATTTAATTATGATAAATATTTTTTCTGTACTTTTATAAATATCTTAACGCCAACTTGTACACTAAAATAAAAGCAATGTAAATATTTAATAGATAATTAGTACTTAAAATGCTCTCAAAATAACTTAAAACTAAAATAGATACTTATTTGTCACACCCGCGCTAAGTCTCACCCACGGTAAGTCTACATTTATATACCAATTCAATAAAGATAAATCTCTAATTTAGATTTTTTGACGCAAGGAACGTTCAAAGAAGTTCATTGGTCCTGATTAAAATAAAACATTTTTTCCAGACAAAAGTGACGCTCAGTATTCTATGTTAAAAAATAGTAAGTTGTATTGGTTGTGAGTATAATATAATAGTCTGCATGTGGTACCACCACGTTGGCTCAACATTAGCCAAGCACGCATGGAGAATGAGTTCGGCCAATGTGTACTTGGCCGTTTTGTACACAAACATATTGCTGTAACACGTGAAACACGTGCAGTTTGGGCTAAAAGCTCAACGTGTACACAGCCTTCATATTATATTCCACGCTTCTTACTAATACACCAACTAGTAGCAAATGTAGTTTTAAATTAGGATTATATTATATTATAGGTATGAACACCCACTTCGCTGGGTCATTTTTAATAGTAAATTATTTTTTTGATATTTATATTATATATTAGAATTTTTTGGGATGTTTAAAAAGTTACTTAAACACTCAGCATGTTTTCGATCGATAAGAATGTTGATATTTATTTTAAAGCTTTCTGGTTTGCTCGGAGTTATTCTAGATCATTCTAGAATTTTCTAGAACATTCTCATTCGCTCAGAATCTAAACGTAGATTTTAGAACTTCCCATATCATTTTAGAACTTTCCTGATCATTTTAGAATTTTCTGGAATGTTCTAGATATTTCTAGATTTTTTTAGAACATTCTTGGTCGATCGGAACATTTGTATATTTCTAGAACACTCCAGAAGTTTCCTGAACAATCCAGACCATATAGATAAATAATAGTCTCACATATTATGTACAAAGTATCATGATAACTCGACGAGTAGTTTTTGCGTGAAAGCGTAACAAATATCCACGCTTTACTCTCAAGTTTTGTACTACCTTTAAGTGTTGTACATGAGAACATATGTAGGGTTAGCTCGTATTAATTTATATTTGTGTAATAAATAACACTAGTTTCTACTACGTATTAAGGTTTTAGAACAGTTCAATGAAGTTAGGAGTTAGGTAGTTGTGTTTAATTAATCCGACCTTTATTCACAAGATATTTGCATTAAGCATTCGATTTTTATTTAGAATGAAACAGGTGTATATGTCCTGATGCTGAGTTTTGAACTGCATATTAATGGTATAATAGCTGGTGTTACGGAAAAAATGGCAGAAATTGTAGTAACTTTTAATATTTTTGGTATCATGTAGACAACGCATTAATATGGCTGTTTTCTGTTTACGCGAATTTAACTCATTATAATGAAACAACTTTTATGAATTTTTTCGCCTCCGGTAAACACGATTGCCGTAAAGTATCGGAAACAGTTGTAATTAAAAAAAACGTGATAAATTCCGGAAAAGTTATTTTTATTATAAAGACTTAAGTTTAGTGATTTTAATGAAGTTTTATGAATTTATATGTTTATTTAGGAAAAATCTTACGATTTGAGAGACCTATAGTTGGTAACCCACTAGTTAGCGGTGTTGTCAATAGCTAAAAAGTTCCTGGTGTCAGCCTGGAATGTGCCCAGTTGTTACATTAAAAAATTAGAATATATTTGTTTATATATTTGTTTACTCCTATAACAAATAAACGACAACCTAACATTTATCCTAAGCAAATTTTAATGTTCTGCGGCTTACAACAAAGGCATGAAATTGAAAATTAAGGGTATAACAAATAATCATATAATTATAAGCTTGGGCTTATTAATTAATTTGGTTTGGTATTCACCTTAAGCAACTTATACGTAATAAAATGTAATATACGTGTTTATAACTTTGGATATGATATTTACTGGTAAATGGCTTTCGTTTGTTTGTGACTAACGAGAAGAGACATATTTCCATTTATTCGCTGAGTATTTTTGGTTATATATAAAGGTTTTAAGCTGATGTGCTAGTGAGGCTTTCAAATGTATTGATTGGTAATTACAGACTGGCAGACTGAGCGTTGTTTCAGCTTTTTACCAGTAGACGGCAAAACTGCTAAACGAAAAAAATAGGCAGGAATCTTAACCCATAAAGTTTGAGCAACACACACATCGTTTTGTTTCCCATCTATATTATTTTTCGTTTTTTTTTTCAGTGAGGCAATATTTTCATAATGAAAACCAATACATACGTAGTATTATTTCTTAGAAATTTTGTTAGTTTTACTTAAAGATTGGAGCAACGATGACCTAGTAGATATGAGCTCGGCCTTTTAAATGAGAGATCCTGATTTGATCCTGACCCCTTGTGATGCCTTGAAAGGAGTTTAGCTAAACTATCGTTCGATCACGGCTGAAGGAAAGCATCGTGAGAAAACCTACATGCCTGATGAGAGTCTTTGAACCAACCTCAAGCACCCTCACACGATTTCGAGGAGGAAACTCGTGTCCAGCAGTAGGATATTTATATTTGCTTAGAGATTTAGTAAAAGCAGGAAAAAAAATCTGTAAGACTTAGAACTTTTTCGTTCTTTACTTCTTTATTTCTCTTAACTCTCTTAACGCTGTTATCATTATTGCGTATAATAATAATACGATTATTTTAGCAAAAGCAGAAATAACTAGACAATTTCTGACAGAGCTATGCATTTTCTGGCAGAGCTTTTAGAGTCGAGTGACAACACGGTCGCACTAACAATCCCATTATTTTCATGCCTTTCCACTAAAATCTAGGACCTTTGTTATGTCATCCAACATTAAAGTCTAGTTTCTCAAACCTTAAATCCCTAATTGACGGAGGAAAGACACGCTCTCGACTTTTATAAATCTAAGGGCCTGTTTCATAATCTCCAGATAAGTTCCCAGTAGGCTATCGGTAACATATTTGACAGATAGAGTATAGTATCTGTCAAGTATCTGTTATGTTGCCAATAGCCTATTCAGAACTTATCTAGAGGTTGTGAAACAGGCCCTAAATCTTTTTTTTAAATATACGTCCGTGGGTGGCGGTAATAATTTACCTTCGTGAGCCATGTGCTCGTTTCTCATGTTCGTATCCCATTATCATTATAAAAGGCCCCTTTTAGACGTCGCGTCGTACGATGTAGATTTCAAGGAATCGAATGTGGTTTTTACCAAGCCTAAAGGGATATGAATAGACTGCAGGATTTAAGTTCGCCTGCGTTAATGTTATTACAGGTTTGAAAAGAAAACCTACCGTTTTATTATTGAACATGTTAAATAAAAAGAAACCTATTTAATTTATATATTTTAGTACACTAGATGTGAATGTATAGCACTGTGAATCTCAACATACTTATCTATATTTTGAAACATTAATCATACTTATTATAGCTACTCTTAAAATGTTTAATTTAGGCTTAGAAAATAATACAATATTTTCTTAGCTTCTGATGCTAAAAGCTGCCACTGCGAGTGAGAACAAACTAATAAATAATATTGAAAATATTAATGTTTTAAGATAAATTTTATATTTAAAATTATTTTAAATATATTTTAAAAAATCCAGATATAAATCGTTATCATAGAGGTCCGCATTGCTTTATGGTGTAACATAACAATGGTTTGTTTGTATACGGCTATTCAGAATTATATTTTGTTCAGTTTAAAATATGATCCGGGTGTCATGTCTAAAGCCGAGTGTGGCTGAATCCTTATTCTATATATATTTCCTTATCCTATATTTCTTTCGGAATATATTCTATATATTCCGAAAGAAATATAGGATATATATATATATATATATATATGTGCTAGCTGTGGTTTTAGTATATTGTGTTCCTTTAATTAATATAAAAAATTAATAGGGGTTTTAGAAGATGATGATACAAAATATTGCAGATAGTACAATAATATAGAAGTTATATACAAATTTATATGTAACATAAACAATTGCTTACAATTGTATATTAGCTCAAACACTCACAACTAAAATTTAATAATATTGTAACATTTTATCATTTATTAAGGTTTACTTAGGACAGTGATGATTTAATACAGATAAGTACCAAAGCTCAAATCTTTAATTTAGTTGACGTTGATAGATGAAGCTTATCTATCATTTGATCTGGTCCTTGTTCCCAGAGATGTAAAATGTATATATATTTCTTATTTTCTCATTCCCAAATTAAACTTACTATTATTATTCTTTATTTAGAACTGTGTTGTCTTCTATATTATAACTAACTACTAACTATATAACTTTTTTTTTCAGGCCACATCCCCAAAACTTTTTTAATGTCAATTCTTACTAATATTATAAGCGTTTGTTACGCTATCACGCGAAAACTAGCCAACCGATCATCATGATATTTTGTACACGTATTTTTGTAGACCTACTAGAAGTGACATGGAATACATTGTAAAAAAAAATTTTTTTTGCTAACGCGGGCGAAGCCGCGGTCAACGGCTAGTATTCTTGTAATCTATAGCGTAGCAGCAAAATAACAAAAGCTTTTTTCTGTGAATAACAGGAAACAACAAGGCACACGGACACTAACACAAATTCCACAATCAGTAATATGATTCTATTAAATAACTTGCATCCGTGTTTTAATACCCCTTATTATACAACAGTTGAATAAATAACTAATAGAAGAGGGGGCGAACGGACAGTTCACCCGATGGTAATTCATAATGGCCTCCACAGACATCCGCTACACCAGAGGATTAGCAAGCTCGTTGAGGGCTTTTCAAAAATGAGTATGCTCTTTTCTTTTCGTATGGCCTGAATGTGTCGGTCGTTGGCTACCCTGAAACGCGTCATTCCTGTGCTCGTTTTTTTTTGGAATACCCTAAAGTAGACAAACAATTTAAAGTTGACAGCCCTAAAAGGGAACACTACAAAGATCCGTTAGATCAGTAAATAAATGATATGCACATCCGATCCAGTAAAAATATTTATAATGATTATTTAAATGTTTGCCCTTTTACAGGATTTAAACCCACTGCGTGATTGAAGTGAGATAACATCTTTATTCCAGACATTTTCCTCTTTTGCTGGTAGGGATTTAATTGGCGGGAGGGATACGCCATGCCACGCCATCACCATCCCACTTAGTAATAGTGGAAGAACATAGCAAAAAGTCTTCAAGTTTCGTGCTACATAGACATTAATACTTTAGTATCTCATAAAAATGAATAATAAATTAACGAAGAATGAGAAGTGATCGCTAAGTTTTATAAAGCACTTGAATATTCAGAGCACGGCCCAGAGTTCAAGTTTCAATAACGGTGCTACAATTTAATTGTGACATTCACGGAAACTGAAAATCTCTTCTCTTCTAGTCGTAGAAGTATATTTATTTAATATGTATTTATGTTTTTACCGTATGCTCCGTCGTAGCAGCAAACCTATGATTTTAATAAATGATATGTCCATCGAATATTAATTTGCTCCGGGCTATGTTTTAACCGACTCCAAAAAGAAGAAATTTGGTTTTTCATAGTCAGAACAAAGGGTTATTTTCTTATGCAATTTTTTTGTTGAATTAACATAAACTAATTAATACTATGAAAAAATATTATGACATTATTTATTTTATTATGATTCCTCTGAGTGTATGAATATCATTGACCTCTTAAGCGGCTGGACCAATTTTTTATAGAATTTTTTAGTGTTTGTACAAATAGATTTGCGATTTAGATTTACAATTCGATAAAAGTTCTTGGCAACGTCTGTATGGTGTGCTAGTTAATAATTAATAAATTAAAACTAGAAAATCGGTTTTACATTTAAGCCATAACTTTTTTCGCATTTAGACAAATTATTGATTTGTATACGTATATATTATGTATGTAAAATAAAAAATGTGAAGAACATAACATCTGTCTTGTTAGCATCCCGGAAGCTATAGGCATTTTGCACATTTTGCACATTAAACTTGGGAATTACATTTCCTTATTAGTAGCAAAAATTCATAATTACTACAGTTGAATTGTGAAATACGACGTTATTTATATGTTGGCCTAACGCAGTAAGTTTTGTCAATACAATACTTTTAAGAGATGTGTGACATTTGCATTTTGTATATAATACTATTAGTACGGATAAATGCTACGTATGTTTTTCGAAATGTACACGGGCGGAGCTAGTATAAAAATATAAATCACAAAAACTTCGGCCATTTAGAGTATTTCATTTCAAAAGAAACTAACACGAAATAGCTGTGGTAAGAACACATTTTCAAACAGTTTAAAAAACATATGAAAAAACTCAGGCATTTAAAAACCGACCGAATGTGTATCCACTCACAGAGTTGCGCACAAATATTTTTTTCCTAAAAACGTATCTTGTTTGTACAAGCGTTGAAAGTGTTTTTATAATACGAGCTTGATTTTTTTATTTTCACGTATGTACGTGGAACTGCTGTAAGAATGCGTAAACACAATTTACAACAAAAAAAATGGCAGTCATAGAGACTGCCTATAAAAGTGAAAACTTATTAAGTAAGTATCAACCCTTATACATAATATAATTAACATATTCAAAATATCATACAAAATAATAATTTTCATAATGATGTCATACCAATAATCAGATTTAAACTTTCAATGAGTTTCTACAAAAAAATCTGATGGAATAAATGTTAGCCAAAACTAAATCGTCATAACTGATAAGATAAACTAAATCGTAATAACTGATAAGATATTGATAATATTCAGGATGAATATCCATTTTGGAGTCTTATATATTCCAATACACAAAATTCCCTTCCTTTTCACTGGGGATAACAATGAACAAATCTCTTAGATATTTTAACAATGCAAATTTTTTGAATTCCCCTTTATCAGAATATTGGCTTATTATTAATATTGGCCTTTTGTTTTTCTTTCCCTTTAAGAGTAAATAAATTGGATGTTAGCTTGTTAATAACGCTTTATCTTCTTTCTATAGGATTTGTGTAAAAATTAATTAGTAAGGATTACAGTCCGTCGATGGATTTAAAAATTATTAAAGTATTAAGTACGAAGAATTATTCCAACGAAGATTAGTTTCGTTAACAGATTCTGGCTTATAGTAGGTTCGACAATGAAAAAGAAACAGCAGTCACAGGGGCTTCCGATAGAAATGAAAACTTAATTAACTATATTAACTTTTAACTTATTTAACTATACATAGTATGTTTATGAAATTTCAAATTAAAAACTAAAAATTTTAAATTTCATTTTAAAAAAATGCGGTGAGGATGGTGTTAGTTACAAGATTTTTGTTCACAGGAAAAGTGCTCAACGTGCCTAAAGACGTTTTAACTTTAAAAATATGAAGAAACATGGGAAAGTGAAACATATTGTAAGCAAAAAAAATGCTTTAGTTCTAACTAGTTTATAAGTAAAATAATTAGACTAGAATTAGATAATTAATATACCTATAGGTTGGCGAACTTGAAAGGGCGATTATCAGGCAACATCTTGGGTGTTGTCAGTGGTGGTTATTTTCTGACCTCTCCACGTTGTGGACATGTTTTCTGATTTTCGTTAATATTCCTTATATTCCTATTTACATTATTTCTATATATTCTTCTTTGAAAAATGCTATTATTTGATGGAAAATGTGAATAAAATTGAATCGACAACGCTGTAATAATCATAATATTAGTATTTCAATATTTGCAAGTTTTCAAGATGTTGGTATAAAATATTGAATTGTATTTTATTATTTCGTGGAGTGCATAGTGTGTTCTCGTGATACGGACTAGAGTGGCAGGACAAAGGGCCTCGGACGTGTCGGAGTGCATCCTTCGACAGTTACACCCCGTTTCATTTTTGTAAATATATCCGAGTAAAAATTCACATGTAATATATAAAATTTCCCTGTCACAATGTTAGTTACCGTACTCCTCCGAAACGGCTTGACCGATCTTTATGAAATTTTATATGCATATTCAGTAGGTCTGAGAATCGGCTAACATCTATTTTTCATACCCCTAAGTAATAAGGGTTGCTCACCCTTAATTTTTTTTTTTTTAATTTATGGACGATTTTTTTTTGTTTTTATTTTTTTATGATACAGCATACAAAAATACATACAACCCTAAATTTTGACCCCTCTACGATCAACCGCTATTTTGTAATTGCAATTTTAATATTGGCAGAACGAAGTCTGTCGGGACAGCTAGTATTTTATAAAGTGTAAGCGCCGGAGGCATATTACCAGCAGCGCCCCGCAGTTTTACCATTCTTCGCATTTTGTGGGAGTACTGGGATAAATAATTATGGCCTATGTGTTATCCTGACGTGAAATCTGTATTATTGTAAAGTTTTATCAAAATCCATATTGTAGTTTTTCCAGTGAGAGTTGCAAACATATATCCATACAACCATACATTCTTATCAACTTTCGGGTTTTATAACATTAGTAGGACTAGTAGAAAGTAAGATTGTAAGATGAACAATAATGTAAATCTTAGCATATTATTCTTCGACTTAAAATTTAGGGTGTAATTTAAGTTCGCTCTGTGTTTCTATCTGAAAGACTGTATTCCTTAAACGTATTAATAGAATTGGATGCAAGTTTTAGGTTTTTTATTTATGCTGTTATTAGGTGAATTCGAAAATTAATAACTTATATTATAAATTATTAAATGAAATATTAATAATTAAGAAAACATTATATTAAACTACAGACTTAGTCAATAGTGGATGCTTCAATATGAACTATAAAGTCAAACTTCTAAAGAAGAAGCTAGCTGGCGATCAGTGGCCAGCATTCCAAAGATCTAGATTAAATGTGATAAAAGAGATATGAAAGTGAGGGCTGGACCAGATTCTTATATACCAAACTATAAATTACTCTTGGTACTTGTAATATAATATTGACTGCGATTATAATAATACTAGTAGCACCCCGCGGTTCGGTGGAAGTACGGAGATAAATTATAGCCTATGTATTATTCTGATGTGTAAGCTATATTATTGTAAAGTTTCGTTAAAATCCATTCAGTAGTTTTTACGTGAAAGAGTAACAAACATCCATACTTACAATCTTTCACGTTTAAAATTTTAGTAGGATTGTTTTAACATTATCTACGCATATCTTGTTCACGAGATTGAAGTGTGTGTGTGTAGATTGTTACTTTCATCCCTGCTATTGTCACTTGCTTTATATCCTGACCTTCAATCCTTTGAGGGATGAAGATCACCGTACCGTTTATGGTGTGTTCTTCGTAGGTTTGCAAAGCAGAAAATGTCCAAGAAAATAGTCACTAAATAAATATACGTCACTTCTAGTAACCGTCAACCAGACATTGAAACGAAATTTCAAGCTCTGCGAAATAAAACGAAAAGCTTTAAGGATTTTTAAGGAAATAACAAAAAGATTAGTCGACATCACAGGAGACCAGACTGGCAGCTACCTCGGACAAAAAATTAGTCTTGCTATTCAAAATAGGAACGCTGTCAGTTTCTTCGAAACCTTGCATAAAGAGACTTCTTTTAAAATTATCTTATATCTTAGTTATTATATTATATTTTTAAGGTTTTTAATTTTAGGGTCATTATATTTGGATATTAAGGTCAAATCAATAATTCATTTTAAATAACTGAAAAACATGGTCAATATCCAATTTCAATATTATCATCAACAAGCCGTCATCGTCGGCTTTTGTCGGCATTTATACGACATATTATGTATATTATATGTTTCTTAATAATAATAACAATAATATATTTCTTAAAAGACCTATATATATTATGTACAAGCAGCGTACCGCAAATTGCCCATTCCCGCGGGACTACAGGCATAAATTATAGCCTATGTGTTTCGGTAAAATCCATTCAGTAGTTTTTTCGTTAAAGAGTAACAAACATCCATATTTGTAAACTATTACATTTATAATATTAGTAGGATATTGTTTGCAGATCAGTTGAGACAACGAAACACATGTTCTCTAAAAATAATCCTTTGACCATTCATTGACCCTCTGTAAGATTATGTTTTTCTATTTACGTTACATAAAAGATCCTTATACAGATCAAATAGATATACCTATATATCTGTCGGTTCTATATTTGGTTTGACGACAATTACATATTATATCCACACACTAGAATAATAAAACGTATGGGGCGACGATAGTCAAAAACACATACAATATATTTGCTTCCCGTTCAAACGGAAATACGTTGGAGATAATTTATTAACTAACACGATTGTTTGGAAAATACATTCAGAACCCTGAGAATTACGCGACTATATTTTGTGTTGAAGATATCAATAGAATTGAGCTGAAATGTGGCTTCTTTTCAAAGGTTCAAGTATGAGATGTTAATCATTTATTTATATTATGTTAACCATTTATTTATACGTTAACTTAACTCGGGTGAATTGTTTTGTCATTTTTCTTAAGGGAAGGCTTTTCTTAAGCAAGCTTATAGCATTCCTAACGACTACTTTTTATTAGATACATTGATTGACTTTTTAACCGACTTCAAAAAAAAAGAAGGAGGTTATCAATTTGTCTGTATGTTTTTTTTTGTATGTTTGTTACACGATTACTCAGCTGTTAGAGAATGGATTTTAGTGATTCTTGTTTTGTTTGAAAGCTTGTGTTCCAATCAGCGGTTTTTAAGTTATTTTCAATAATGCTTATTTGGTATTTTTGGCCCAAACATCGATGCCCTTCACAGACATCTACTCAATACTTGGTGCATGTGATTGATCATTAAAATATCCCCTTTGGCTGGCACCGACTCCAAAAATACCCAATTTTAAATAGTATACTTCACGTCGAAGTATTTCAATATTATTTTAAATTTTTTAGTTGTACATAAATTAAGGTATAGTTTTGATGTCGGTTTTTGGTTTTTTATTTAAAATATTTTTTTCTTATTTTGATGTTATTCTTTGTCGTGACAATTTATTATAATAAGTTGTTTCTTACGTTCAAAATAAAGAATAATAATAATATGTGTGATTTAATTTAAATGTCCAACATAAGGATTTTTCCGTAAAATTATTAGATTGATTAATTTTGACAACTAAGCAACTATCCAAAAACCAAAAACTAATCAAGTATCCTAAATGTTGCAAGCTTTAGCTTGAAATTCCCAAATAAAGTGAAAATGTCCATCCATATAGTACAGTCGAAATTATTATAATTAGGTACGTTTATACAGGCAGTGAAGTCCATAAAATAGTGTCTACAACTTATTGCACTTGAGAATAACAGCACATCATATTGTTTTAAGCAAGTATAAGTTTCAAAAACTTAAACAAACCGCTGCATTTGAGAATAGACTTTATCCTGGATACAATGGCTTAAACAACGTTAGCGTTTTATCTTGTTTTGAAAGTAGTAAATTCGCAAAGCGTTAAATTCTAATAGTTTATTGCATGATTGAGATGTTTAGTAACACGATAAAATGATGTTTGACTTTAGTTCAGGAATTGGCGCCATATTATTCACCTTACTTATGAAATATTAATTCAAGCTCTCAATAATTAATTATGCTAACTTGAAAAGGTTTGTGTGAGACCCTATTACCGTATAACATATTGAATGTTAATGCGACGTACCTTATAGGTTTTGGTTAACAGACCGACAGTAAGACAGACAGAGATAGAGACAATGACAATCCGTCAGGGCCATAAAGCGACACGGTCTTCCTTACTACCAACGCCGTAAGGAGGAAGGGGGTCCGTGTTACTTTAAGACGTAAGGAGGAAGGGGGTCAGCGTTACTTTAAGACGTAAGGAGGAAGGCGGTCAGCGTTACTTTAAGACGTAAGGAGGAAGGCGGTCAGCGTTACTTTAAGACGTAAGGAGGAAGGCGGTCAGCGTTACTTTAAGACGTAAGGAGGAAGGCGGTCAGCGTTACTTTAAGACGTAAGGAGGAAGGCGGTCAGCGTTACTTTAAGACGTAAGGAGGAAGGCGGTCCGCGTTGCTTTATAGGCAGGGACAATGAAGAGATTCTATAGGGATTCCATTTAATAATTTTTGGGAAAGAAACTCAATAAGAAAATAAGTATGTACTTATAACGATTAATTCACATTACATCAGCTTATATTCCATAACACGCTGTCATAAAATATATTTTTTTTATAATATTAATGGATCATGCCCAGGAACAACTGGCCACGGCTACTAGCTTGAAGACTGACATAAGATGTTATGTTTCGGTGTCAGTAATTAAGCTAGTAAGCTAAAAATGCAGCAAAGCTGTTTCACTGGAGACACAAGCAAGGAGGACAAGGAGGCACGTCGCGATCTTCCCACCGGTATAGTAAAGTATCAACCCTTATATGTCCCACAGCTGGGCACGGGTCTCCTCCTCATCAGGCGAGAAGGATAATGGGCCATAGTTCACCAATGCGCTGGCCCAATGCGGGTTGGTGAACTTCACATACCTTCAAACGCGTTTGGCGCGAGTTACGAGCTCCACATGCTAAATTCGATTTAACGTTAAACTCAACGTCGAATATCCAACAGTCCTCGATAAAAAGCCGCCGCGTTTTAAAACATAGATATAATGTGTGAATCTGGATACATGGGTATACATATTTTGTTTCATTCAAACGCTTTTATAAAGGTAAAAAAGCGCTCATGCGAACAGGGTCTTAGAGTTATAAAAATCACACAACTCTTAAGATACTTAGCACACAATTTAATCTCTTCAAACAGACACAGACAGGGACTAGAATCAGGCAATACTAAGTATACTTTAATTAAAGTTTGTTATTTTATTCCTTTGAGGTATTGTCAGTCTATTCAGCGGAGTTAACACGATATTTCTCGACTTACTTAACTAACTTCAACGCGGTTAAATCTCTTACATTTTTATTCTCTTTGTGTGACGTTTACTGAACTTTTTTTATTAGAGACAACCCTTGAGATACTACTAACTAATCGTAAAATCCTTAACTTGGGAGGTAAAACTTTCTCTCATTTCGAAATTATGGATTCGTCATTTGTACTTTCACAGGCTACAGATACATAAATTGGATAATGACTTCAATTATGAAATCTATTAAATTAATTCAATTTTATTTTCCATAATTACATATATTCCATAATAGGAGTGATTAAAAAGATACACTCTCTCCTTTGGATGATTCACAAACTTTTTTTGAGGGAATATTAAAACTAATTCTACGTATATTGGATTTTTTTCATACTTTTTTTATTTTTACTTTAAAATAGACTTTCGCGGATTTTTTTATCGGATTCATCAGCGGATGGATAGAGGATGTTGATGACAATGATTATAAATCTGACACTTTCTTATAATGGGTACCAACTTATTTTCATATTCATTTCACATTACCTTATTCATCAACAAATTATCATCATCAGCCTTTATCCGTCCACTGCTGAACATAGGTCTCCCTCAATGAACTCCAAGACGAGTGACCCCTAGCCACTCGCATCTAACACGAACCAGCTACCGTTATATATAGATAAAAAAATACAAACCCCACTGTGGCCGCTGCGGCTACGTAGACTCAGTCTCATCTTCCAGTCACGCCTGGAAGTGGCTCCCCCCTCCGAGCTGAGGGAGCGCTTCATCGGTAACGACATGGTGGCTACCACTACACTTCAATAATCGCCAATTAACATTTTACGTCTCTGTCGTATTAAGTCACTAAAACTGATCGAGATCAAAAAATCCTTACATATTAAGTCATCACAGAACAACTATTTATTTATTAGTCAAAGTACGAGTTACACTAATTAACAGTAATATTTGGAAATTTAAGAGGAAAAAGAACTTTATGTACATTTTCATCTAAGTAGAACGACTTAGAGATATATATCATTAGAAGAGTTTATAGTTTATACACAAATCTTGATTCCACGCGTACTGGCACCTGAAACAAAGGAAATTGGTTAATTTAGTAAACAAATCTAAGAGGTTGTTAGTTAAAAAAAATTAACGTAGTCAATTTAGAGGGATCACAAAAATAAATAATTGTAAGTTTATAAATCAACAGTAAATTTAGATACAAATGCCCGAGGTTCATTGGTCTTGGTGTTTAAATGCTTCTTCAAAGGCTGACAGAAAAAAGCTTGAAAATATGATGACTACAGAAAACTATTCAATCGTGTCAGTTCGAATTAATGTTCCTCTGTTCAACCAACAACAAAAATGTGTAAAAAAGTAAAAAAGTATCAACCCTTTATGTCCCACTGCTGGGCACGGGTCTCCTTCTCGAAATCAGGCGAGGAGGGTAATGGGCCAATAGTTCACCGCGCTGGCCCAGCGCGGGTTGGTGAACTTCACATACCTTCAAAGACTTTTTGATCTCATCAGGCATGCAGGTTTCCTCACGATGTTTTCCTTCACCGGTGAGCGAGCGATGGTCTCGTGTTTGGGGTGCACTTAGAAATTTTAGAAAAACCCATTTATAGGTACACACGGGGGGGTCAGGATCGAACCCGGAACCTCTCGCATAAGAAGCCGAGTCCATCCACCACTGGACCATCGCCAACCACCAACAAAAATTTGTATTTGATTTTTTTATCAGTTGGATAAACAAACTGACAGACGTACCACTTAATTTCTATCCCGCAAAAACATTTCAGAGATAAAGTCTCAAGGTAGCTAGCATAAGAATAAAAGTAAACTATATAAAGACATTATATTGTATAGTAATCTAATAAAATGTATCTAAAGAAATAAAAAATATTAAGATTGACTACCAACTAGCAGTTTCAATCACAAGCAACAAAGCCTATTTTATGACAGGCGTCCGTATTCCGACATTGTATGATTCAATAAAAAACCGAAAGCCGATAGTTCTTTTATACAAAGTTAAAGGAGACTCATCGTAAATCTAATTAATTTAAAGGACTTCATACGACTGTACAAAGCTTTCACAATTTAGACTAAATTGGGTGCAAAATGGCTGCCAATAAAATTTTGCTTACACATTGCGTAAAAGCGTTCCCCGTTTCTTAAAGCCGCGACAAAAGCTAATTTGCATTCAGATGATACCAATTCCACCCAGTGTTTGTTCTGGTGATTTCGTGTGTACGTATAACACAACAATTCCTTATATAAAAGAGAACTTGCTTGTTACATTTAAAATAACACACAATAAAGCTATAATTAAAAAAAATAGTTAGGAACATTCGAGAAAACATAAGGTCATTCGATCTACGATTAAATTATCTAATATCACTGTAATTGGACGGTACCACTGTTTTTTTTCTTTTTATATAGGAAAAGGCCAACTTTCAATCGGGTCGCCTAGTGGTAAGTGGTAAACTATAGACACCCGCTTCACCAGAGCATTCGCAGATCGATTAGCTGATTTGATCTGTATAATTATATAGTAATGATCTGTATAAGGAAATTAAAAAAGCAAGTAGAAGACGACCAAAATTGGCATGAATCGAGGCTAATAATGATGTTGAAAACATGCCACTAAAGCTCCGCATATTATTTTTGCAAGTATTACCGACAGCTGTAATCAACAATACCCACAAAATGTAGCATAACAAATCTGATTCGAAAATAATAAGAAAAAACAAATTCTCCTTAAAACACGTGCTGTCAGCGTGGTCACGTTTTCTTACCCTTCAACCGTTTAAACACTACAAGAAAAAACAAAGCACCCTAATCTTGGAAGGCTTTATTCCAATTAACCAGGAAAATAGAACATTATAAAAGATTTCTAAATGCTGGCAATAATTGCTTCGGTCGACTTTAATTGAGTTAGTTTGATGATCAAAGAAGGAAAAAAAACACATTTATCGTAATATATACGCGAATAAATAGGATTCGATCTAAATTCCAGAGCATGTAATGAAAAGTTTTAATATCTTTGAATAACTGTAATATCAAAAATAAAAATCACAGATACTCGTGTGTTGTATCCCTTGTCATGTGTTATTTATCTCACACCTCTGACTTATTAGATTTGTGGCCTTATAATACAATTTAATAGCTGTGCTATATTAATCAAAACTATATTTCTCAAATTATAGCTATAGATATACATTATATTAGAGAAAAATATAAGGATGACGAAAAGGAGTTATTTATAACATATTCTGTTCTGTGAAATTTTTCAACAAAGTGTGTGATATTTTTAGACATAGACATACCTTTATCTTGGTATTAAGTTTTATATCATGGGATCTGAACACTCGGTTACGGAGCTTCCTAAAAGCAGCCATAGCAGCGCCAAGTCTGCTATTTATTTCCGAGTCTCCTTTGCTGCCGTGGTATGACTTAAATGCCGTTATCTATCAAATCATAGTTTTGAGTAAACGCGAAAAAACTATGATTTGTAATAGTACATAACGTATGCCGTTAACAGCAATATTTTAATTTTAATTTTTAAAACTAATAAACATATCAAAAAACTGAAAATACAGATCGATAGAGATTTTTTTTCTCTATTCCTTAGTGTCAAAAAACGAAAATCGCCCAGATGTTGGATAACGGCATTTTAGTCATACCACGGCAGTTTGGCAGTTATGCTACTACCCAGATATTTAAACTTATGGACTTTATTGAGAACCTGCCCATGTGTAAATTGAGTGGAGGTTAGTGTGATATCTCTATAGCCAGAATGGAGGAGTCACGTACAGTCGAAGGTCTACCACCAGGCCCACAGAACGAGCTAGTCACCGTAGTCGAAATCGGCTAGGAATGGATTATGATGATGATGACAAAAAGAAAAGTGGGGTTGTAAATCTTTGGAGGTTTGTGAAGTTCATCAACCCGCATATTTCCCAACAACGAACTTTCTCGAGTGATTTCGAAGAGGAGACCCGTGCCAAGCAGTGGAATATAGATGAAACAGTTTTGTAGCACTGCTACGCCACCGTAGTACTCTGTAAAAAGTTTTTAACATAATATTATCTCTTTAACTGCTTACTGCTTGTGTACTCAGTAAATAATTATTTACGTCACAATGCATGTAAAAATTGTTAAAAAAAAATTCATAAGATTTTTTAAATTTTTCGCAATTTTTCTTGCATTTTCTATACATTATTATATTTAATAAAATGCTAGTACAATTTAACTATAAAAATGAGGAAATTTACTACCATAGTTTAACCTTAAATTAATTGCCCAGTGTGCTCGAGGTTTCAGCTAGAGTATTACTTGTCGCGTAAACTCTCTCACGCATAATTTAACAAAATTACGTTCACGGCATTCAACTGTTAAATTGCAATGTAAACATTTTATGTCTCTTAAAGGGATGGAAATTCACATGAGTGTAGGATTAATGTTCAATATTAGGTATACGATAAGTACATACAATTCAATATAATATAAATCTATATATATGTGTATAAGGACCAGAGACTTGAAATTTAGTAAGAATACTCGTTTCACCTCGTAGTTAAAAACAGACTTTACGTAATTCACTCGCAAGAGTGTTGACGGCGCGTCTATTTAAAAAAAAAACTTATATAATATCTCTTAAAGGTAATAAGAACTATATAGATTAGTCTTTCGCTAACTTATTAAATGCAACTATTGCAATAAATATGTACATACAACATTAGTACACCCCATTTCTTCGGGTACTTGAACGATTACCACGTTAATATCAGAGGAGCGATACATAAACATAATTATATGGGTATAATCATACGATTATATACTATGATGCCTCGTAAATAATGGACCGGCGTTACAACTAGGGGCACGTGAATTTAGCGCTGGCCTCTAAGTGAAATTTGGAGCGGATAGATGCACATGCGCACAGTCGCGCACGTAATACAATAATCACTTTAAAAATAGTTTAATTAATATGCAATAGCTTGTAACCAGGAGGTGCTCCCTTATTCCCTCTAACCCCTGATACAACAAATTTTGACTTGTGTTGCTTACAAGAGTGATATTTCAGATGTTAATTTTCATCACTGCTAAATTTTATTATACTATCTTTAAATAAGGAATGAAATATGTTAATGTAGTAAGGGTTCATTTTTTATATTTGTTTTTAAAGTATATTCTCTATAGGCGTGACTCTTTAAAGGATTTAAGCTCAGATTTTTATGAAGTTTTACTTCTATCACGCTTAAAGATTACACGCATGCACTTTTTTATTTTTATTTTTTCCGTTATGAGGTACATTCATTATTTTAAAAAATCTAATCAAAGGTAAGTTTGATTTTTAATGAAATAATCATTTACACCTTTTTATATTTGAAAAATAAACCACTAAACATGGTTGTTTTCATGAAAATAAATTGCGTATTCCACTGCTAGGTTAGTCAAATTTGCAAGCCTTCAAAGAGATCTTTGATGGTTTACCCATACAAATTTTCCCTTCACCGACGTTAAAGTGATTCTCTGTAATGTCTTATTGATGTTTATATAATGTTTATTTTGCATTATGTCTGTCTTTAATGTCTATGCTGTACTTTTGACGTTTTCAAGCGCAAAATTCTTGAAGTTAAGACAGCTTGTTTGTTAGACCCCAAAATTCATTAAGTTAAAACAGAGCTTGTATGTTAGAGCCCAAAATTCATGAAGCTATGACATAGCTTGTGTGTTAGAGCCCAAAATTTATGAAGTTAAGACATAGCTTGTGTGTTAGAGCCCAAAATTCATGAAGTTAAGACATAGCTTGTGTGTTAGAGCTCAAAATTCATGAAGTTAAGACATATCTTGTGTGTTAGAGCCCAAAATTCATGAAGTTGTGACATAAAGTGTTAAACAAAGTCTATAACAATGAAAACAATTACGTAGTTTATGAGTTTTATATTGACACATAACATTGAACAAAGTAAGCGGTGATAAAATACTTGAACGATACATTATATTTACTACTCGTACAATCAATTATTAACGTCTGTTATTAATTTTAAAAGCTATTTATATAAAAGAACGACGAGACGCAATATAATTAAAAATCAATATGAACTTCGATTTTGTTAATTTACGAAAATACGTTCACAAGTTTTTTTTAATATTTTTATATTATTACTTGTTTTCCGCGCGACGATGGTTTAATGGAAATAGGCTAGGCCTCTTGGCTTGAGGGTCCGGATTCGATGCTGACCCGTGGTTAATGTGGAAAGCTTAAACCCTTTCTTTGTCATTAAAACGAGGCTGTATAGTGACCATCACGTTTAATATTTCTGCCCATATTTCGGTTAAATAAAATCCGTTATCAAATTTTGAAATCATTACAAATTAAGAAATTAAAAAAAAACCGACTTGAAAAACTTCTTTTTTTTTCTTTTTTTATTATAAGCACAACACAAGTTTTGACATACATTTTATTTTTTTGATTAAATTTTTTCGATTTATTTTACAAATTCCTACATCAAATTTAATATTTTTATACAAGTATGTATCCGTGACTTATTTACATAGGTCATAGACCCAATTAAGGCATTTCCTAAGTCATTAACACCTTTTGAAATTGTAAAATAGAGTTATTAGTAATTAAAAAGGGGAGAATTGAGATAAAAAATTAAAATATCTTGTTTATTTAACAAAAAAAATATTTATTATCATTTCAAGTATCTTATATGCTATAAAACAATGCTCACATAAATTTATACGGGCGAAGGGAAGTAAAACAAAGCATCAAATTTTACTTATCTCATACGGACTGTAAAAAACGGGCCGGACTTGCTTAGTATTTAAGTAAAATACTCCACTTTTCTTGGTCATGCAACTTGAAATTTCTTTTCTCGTTTTTAAATAAAGACCTATAATTAACTTGCATCATTACAAAGAACTGTCGGCAAATATAGACTATTTTGTGACTCTGTTGTTAAAGCCAGAAATACTTTAGAAAGAGATTATATCTTGTAAAATATTATAATATTATACTTATTAAGTCTTATTCTTAATATACTCTTAACATGTGTTACGTTACATTGTACAACAAATGTTTTTTTTTTTTTGCTTGCAAAACGATGTGTCGTCTAGAAATTAGGTTAAGATTTTTTTTTTCACATTGTATTTTATTCAAAATTGTAATTTACATTGTTAATTTCCCAAATAAATAAATTGTTCACCCTTAAGTTATGAGATGAGATAACATAAAAAATACGGAAAATCGGAACAGGAACGCAGTAGGATTGAAAATATAGGTATGTAAGTTTGTATGCTTTGTTTAAAAATTGAAGTCAAAGTAAACGATTTTCTTAATATACATTAGTCATGATTATTTAGATGAATGTTTTCGTATTATAAGATAGCTTTTAATCTAGACACAATATACCGTTAGTATTACTTTTGTGCCTCCTGCCTATGAGAAACAAAACAATTTGTACACAAATAGATAAAGCATTTTTATTTCTTTTATGTCTCAAATGATCTACTGCGTCGCCTTTATTTTAATTTTAATCTTTTCTTTCTTACACGTCCCTCGTTATCAGTAAAACGAAATGAATAATTATTTAAAGACAAAAATTATTGTTTATTTTAATAAATATTTTAATTAACTACGTATCATCCAATGCCAAATCGATATTTTGGCAGTGGAGAAAAAATATATACAATTATAATTATTTTGAGAAATGAATGCGAAATACTTAGAAGCGAACATTGATGTGTGATATATTTACGTACTTAGACGTCAAACAATAAACTGAATACCTAAATACCTTTCCAAAACACTACCTTCTATGCAAACTCCATTCCTAATCGTGCGGCTCAGCTATGGAAAATTCCTTTCTCGAAATTATACAAAGCCCATCAGTGTCCAGATGACAACTAAGAGTCATTACTTGCCATCTTTATAGATTCATTATGATATGCAGGTATAATATTATGTTTTATTATTAAAATAATAATATGTATATATTATATTGTGTATATAATATTTTATGCATGTGCTCAAGTACTTTCGAGAATGATTCAGTTTTAAAAATCGAATAAGCTGTTTTTCAAAAAGTGACACACACACACTCACAGATGAATTAAATTTATAGATAGTAAGTAGTTTTTCAGATGAATCAAAATTATACTATTTCCATTATCGAGATTAGGAAAAAGTCATACTCATTTTTAGTGTAATATATGTATGTTAATTAATTGTAAGAAACATATATTTTACATAATTTGTGATTCAAAAAAGATCTCACTTATCTTTGAAATGTTGAACCGTTTTTGTACATTTTTATTTTACGTCGCAATTATTTCCATGTTTCGACACGTGAATTATTAACGTAAAATTAAAAAGCATTGGACCATAAAGTTGTGACAGAAATTGAAATGACCAAATTTGTGAAAAAAGTAAAGTTCATTTTTTTTATTGTGATAATTTTATTGTGTTAAAATTTTATTGTGTTAAATATTTTGTCCTCATGGCTAAGAACAAATATAGCCATGTTGTGTCCAGAATTTATTATTTTTATAAAAATCAACAATTGATCACACAAACATAAAGAAAAAAGCTTAATTATGACAGAATCAGAAACTTAACAAGATACCAACAATAAATAGCATCAAACACCGACAACGCAATATGAGCGCATCTGAGCTTTCCAAGAAGTCGAATAAAAATTAATCAGTGCTACAGATGCGACAAGACATTATTTTTAAAAGGGTTAATAAACCTGACATAGTATGGTAAGTGATCCCAAATAAAAATAAAGTAAATAAAATAATTCGATGCCAAAACTGTGAGGAAAACCTAGTAAATGACACCAACCCAGTAAAGGAAAACTAAGCAAAAAAACTTGTACCCAGCGATGTTTAAAGTTTTATAATACACAAGGACGTTGATGTGTTATTAAATTCACCATGAAAGAGAAGATTGTCCTGTAAAGCAAGTAAAAGCACATCCTTTGACAAAATTAATCCGCTTGGTAATCTACAATGAAGCCTTAATGACAGGATTAAGCTCCCACTTAGTTTCATAGATATATCTTTAGCGGATTATGAAGCAGTGCTTTATTCTTGTGGCAAGCTTTTAGGTACTCTTTATCGCAAGATCCCAAAAAGTAGCTGTAAAAATGCAATAATGTTGTCAATCCTTACGTTAATTTTTACTAAAAAATAAAATTTCTTTTTAAAGTTATATTTTGAATGTAAATGAGTTTTAAAATAATAAAAAGAGCTAAAAAAAATAACCACACGTTGCTTCAATAGTTTAAATAGATAATAATTAATATTATTATATTAACCATTTAATTTGATAATATAAGGAGAAATTCTGGAGGAATATTGACTACTAGGCGACTGAAGTTAGTGTCGCTTTGTATTGATGAATAGCATTTATGAGAGTGGTCGTAAGACGACCGATGCCTTATCTTGCCTTCTCATAGTTCATTGAGGCAGGCCTATGTCAGTAGTGAACAGATAAGGGCTGACGATGATGGTAATGATGATGATGATAATGACGGATAGTATTATTTGTTACATTTTGAATTTATTGTAATTTGAGAAGTGTAAGCCGTTCTTGGCGATTCGTACAATTTACTTCTAGAATAACCTAACATGTATAGTACGCGTATACAGTAATATGTATAGTACGCGTAGACAGAATAAGGAACAAAATAATTAGGACGCGTACGAAAATAGAAGACGTAATCACTAAAATACGAAAACTGAAGTGGAGATGGACAGGCCATATAATAAGAGGCAAGGAGAAGTGGAACAAAAGCATCATATTTTGGTATTCACGAAATACTAAAAGGAAACGTGGAAGACAATACCTAAGGTGGCAAGACGATATAAAGGCAATAGCAGGAAAAGTGTGGACTAGGATAGCACTGAATAGAAAGGAATGGAAGGAAATGGAGGAGGCCTTTGCCAAATCAGGGCAAACAGAGGAAGTTGTCGATGTCATAGACTCATTAGATTCAACATAGAAAATTATGCTTAAATGAAATCATTGTAAATAATACTTATCTCTGAATAAAGGCTTATAATAATAATAATAATAGTACGCGTATACTCTTGTTCAATAAGGCTTCTATAATTAATAAAAACATCATATACACCCGGACAAAACGCGAAATTAAAATATTTTTGCAATATAAATCGTGTTCATATAATGTCATACATGAAACTCATTATAACCTAACCCTTTCGGCTTTCAATGTAGCTATACAGAGTACCTATTTATCAATTATAATATCTCAGTTCCATCGCTACCCTTTCATCATACCTCCCTTCCCTGCTTCCTTCACCTGACCTCCGCTTGTCAACCTTTGTCTTGTTGTTTACGAAATTATGACAAGCCTTCCTTTGAACGTTTGTAAATTACGTGGTTGCAAGCACGTGTAAATGTTATTACAAATATGTTACGCTTTTTTCCAAATCGTGTTTTCAAATATTGTAACTTGCCTCAATTATTGTTATATTGGATTTTAAGTTCAGTCTCGTGAACATGACATTCGTAGACAATGTAGAAATATCGAGCTCCGCGAAACAATAAAAAACATGGTAAATATCCCGTTTTAAATAGTTTAAATATTGCTATATCGTTGCACTCAATGTAACAAAAAAATATATAATAGTTTTTATTGGGCGGCGGTGTTAAATTTAAAAAACAAAGTTTTTTTTGGGTAACGTAAAAAAACGTAAGGTTATGTATAATATAGTCTATGTATGATGACTATACAGTGTTAATAGTGTATGTGGATGACTGTTATATTATTGCAGTTTGCTATTATTTTTCATGTAAAAATTTACTTATTTGTATGTAATTATTATATGTTTTTATAAATCTTAGTAAACAAACTAAAGAAGTTTTTTTTTTCATTTTGATCGATGAAAGATATATACCCGAATAATTATTTTCTTCATACCTCGTAGAACTTGAAATTAATATTTATGTAAAATGGAGTCTTGTTCCTATCCAGACCGGATAGCACAACACACGTTTTTTCCGTATTAAGAAGTTGTTGAAAATTAAAATCATCTTAATAATTCTTTTTAATCGTGATCTTTAGTATTTTTTTTTTCTAATTTACATACATTTATAGTTATTGTATGAATAATTGGTTTTGGTGTATTCATTTCGTGACTTTATAAGATGGCTTCAATGGATGACCAGTGCTGGTATTACCGTGTTGAGTTGAGTTGTGACTAATTTGTAAAACTTACAGTTTCACAAACTATAAATGTTATATTATTATTATTACAATAAAATAACTTTTACGGATTTTATGTTTATTACATAATTATTATTATATACAGCGGACACCTACAACAACCATGGTTTCTGTAAAGTATCCGAAATGTCGGGCTTGTAGAATAACTAAATAAACCGCGATAAAATCCGTAAAAGTTGTTTAATTATAATGACAGAAACTCTCGCAAATATTAGAAAACAATTCACTAATATTAATTAGCAATAACTATTTCAACAACTATTTTTATAGTAGATATTACTCAATTTTTGTTTAGTTGAAGCACTTTGGCTGTGGTTGATAAAACAATGTTATTTTATTGTAATGATTATGATGATGATGAATTAATCTGTAACTTCATTTTGTACAATGCATACGTACACTTGACATTCTGAGAAATCGTTTCTGCAATAATATGAAACCTCCCACTCGCAAAGTAAGTAAAATTTCGTCGAAATACGGGAAAGGATTTGTAATAAATTCACATGTAATTGACTTGTATTCTATAATAATAAAAGTTATTGTACGTTCAAATATAATATTCAAATATAATAATTAATTTTAATCGAACAACTTTTATGAATTTTATCGCTACTTATTAGGTTTTCTTTATAACAACTAGTCTTATCTACGTATGAAATGGTAACTGATATTTTGTCTATGGCATATTATGCTTGGACTTTAATTTTATTATTTTTACTATGGGTTCCCAAGGTGGCAGTAGCCAGAGATCTCTATTGAAATCGGGATGTATTTCTTTTAAATTCCAATTGCCTCACGAATCATCCTTGGTTTGGATTTGTGTTTTTTTTTACATTTAATTTATTTTACCAACAGAATCATATCAATACGTTCAAAAAAACATATCAATTTTCATAAAAGACTGAATACAGACACACATCTGTTAAAATGAACATCAAAAATGAAGATCGTCATCTGTAATCAACTAAAAGCTTCCAAAGTAAGACAAAAAAGAATCTACTTCGAACTCCAAAACATGAACTACATGAGCTTTTAATACCTTATTGATATTGGGCTCGTCAAATCATCCCTGAAATCTGTAGAATGGATTATATAAATTAATTAATAATTCAAAAAAATTTTCGTAATATTAATACATAATAGAGACACGTTCACGTTATTTAACACTGGCTTTTGGTGTTATATAAATAACTAAGGGACATATTTGTCTTGTCCGAATTCCAATTTAATTGAAATACGATCACAACAATACCTTCCGGCTCCGATTGCGAATCTAAACAGTCCGTTGTTTACGGTTGCAGTGATATACGTATCTATACAAAAGACAGGGACAACATTTGGCTGTGTAGCTATGCCTACAAAAGACTCAATGTAGAATGTTTAATGAGAAAACCATTGCTACGCGCAACCTCCCGATAGCAGAGGTAAAAAACATTGTTTATTAAAAGAAAATCTAAATAACGTGTTAAATTTTTTTCGAAAGGACCTATGCTGTTGGCCTTAAGGCCTTAAAGCTAATGGAAAATGACTACAATAGAAACTGGCAGCATTGAATTATGAGACCGCAGCGCCGCGTCCATCGGACTTCATTCGTGGTGTGGACTCTACATCGAGTTTGACTGTAACTTTGACGTTCGACGTTAGAGTCATCGCCACTTTAGAAGTCCGATAGACGCGGCGCTGCGATCTCATTACGCAATGTTGCCAATTTCTATTGTAATGATTTTCCACCAAGTCTAGTACAATAAAAAATTTAAATAATTATAGGGCCTATGTTCAGTAGTGGACTGATAAAGACTGATGATGATAATAATGATAAAAATAATTATAGTAATATATATTATAAATAAAACATTTTTTTTAATATTTCCTTTGTATTTTTTACGTATAACCGATTAGTAAAATTTATCTTAAACAAGCTTCTTCGGTTGTGTTCGGCTTTTGCCAGGGGTGACGATTTTCTCAGAAGTAATTGCTGCCATTGTTATTTATTTTATTATTCGACATTTTTTTACAGAAACACCTAAAAATATAATTCATCTGAGCAAGGTTTTAATTCTTTTACCTAGTATATATATTCATGTTATATATCATAAGATAAATGTAGGTATAGAGTTAATGATAATATTTTAACCATAAATTAGGCAAAAATGAGTGATACTGGCATCTCTAAAATTTACCTGTCATGGCTGTGACATTTATAAACATATTATTTAACGGGGTTAATTGTTGTTTATTTTTACTTTCTAATTCACAAAATTATTTCACTCTAACGATCATTATACGGCCTTCAATTTTTACACCTCACTTTATATTATATGCTCCATACTTCACGTAAAACAATTTATATATCACAACTTCTTACTCCAGACAGATGTCAAGATGTCAATCTTGTCAAATTTAGTTCAGGCATTAATCGCAGGACTTCAAAAGTGGCGAGGACTATAGGCCGGTTGTTAAAAATCATCTGTTAACGTAAGAAACTTCGTTAAATTTAACTTCTGTTAAAAATAATGCTCTTCGGTCGTTCGTTACCATCCTCTTTAACGATTACATATTCATTAAAATCGGTCGATGCAATCCGCCCTAAGTATAGTAGTTAAATTTGATTTCGGCTGTCACTTCGTTTACGTTAAACAATATCTGCAACTACTGAATGGGATATGATATGACGTGCTCATACTTTAAGCGGAAGTTTGAGGATTCAGAATTTTACCAAGCGTGTCGTATAAACGTGACAGGCAGTCACGCGTACCTTATGTGTCAATATTTTTTTCATATCAAGCAAGTCTTTCATATTTTTGACAAGGCATTTTGACATTAATATCCTAGGTATGGGTAAAATATTATTATTTCACAGCACAATGTCTGTATACAAGTAATATGCTCCTGTTAACTTAAAGTGAGGAGCAAAGTACGAAGAAGACAGTCTTTGTCTTCTTGATAAGAATAGATATTTGTTTAGGACATAAGTATTTTTTTAATAATATTTATTATAATTATGTTACTTATTTCATTCGGAATTATTTATTTAACAATATATTCAGTTGTGTAAAAGGCAGCTGAAAACAATATATAAATTCCTGTTTCATTTTACGAAAGGCAAATTACTACTGTCCAAATAATAAGTAACTTGATCTACTTACTTGGCTTTTATTTGGCTTGTTACGTATTAAAAGGATGAAGGGAAATCTAAGGCTTTCTTGAATAGCCTTTACGGAAAATTGGTGTCGGTTTTGTTTTGTTGTATACTATCTATTCTTGTGGGTTTTTCCGAATATGAAGCGCGTTCAAACAAAAAAATGGTTGTCCGTCAATTCGCTTTACGGACGACAATTTTAGGTGATAGCGTCATAAAACATTACAAGTCGAATGCTTATTATGCCTTTTTATCGCTTGTTCTCACTTGCATACTCAACTGGCGGAACGTGAGCATGAGTCATGCTTTTTCGTGCATGCATCGAAAATATATAAACATTACAGCTTTATTATATTAGTTATTTTATATTTAGCAATTTTTTATTGGATTAGCACGTCAACATTGGTGTAAATAATTTTAATTCAACCTATCATAGTGTTCTGATCAGTTCCAAGTTTTAAGATTGAAACTGGATAGAATCATTTAGAATTTCAGTGATAGATGTAAATACATACACTGTATGGAAAAATAACGTTAATGATATTTAATTTTTATCATTAAACTAATATCATAAATAAAGTTTTTGAGTTGTGAGTTTGTGAGGTTCTATGGGTATAAGGTCAGAGAGTCTCTAAATCTGAATCTCTAAAAGCGAACCGATTTTAAAATTCTTTTACCAATAGAAGGATATGTCATTTGTAAGTGACATAGGCTATAATTTATTCCCGTACACCTACGGGAATATGAAGTACGCAGGTTAAACTGCGTGGCACTGCTAGTAATATATAAAAATCAATCTATATCAAAAATAAGCTAATATTAAAGCTATGAAACTATTTCATCAATTTAAAAGTCTAGCAAATCGATATGAATCAAAGTATCGATAAAGTGATTTTAACTTGGAATGAATGAAATCGGCTTAATAATGGTCTGTTAATTAAATCTATCAGGCTGTTATTCCCATACTGCTACAATTGAACTATCAGCACCAAAGCTCCATTACTAATTATTTCACTGGCTTGCTCTATATTCGCATTCCACATTTAAAATTTATTGCGAAAGTATTTTACGGTCATCTGACTACGAAATTAATATGTTGTATGTATCTAGTACCTATATATTATATTTCCTTCTTTACGCTACGTCAGTGTCCTTACAACAAATAAATCCAAAAATCTCCAATTTTTTCGCATAACTACTACCCATAATTGAATGAATTCTTCATATAATATTAGCAAGATTATTCCTCGTCTCTAACAAAAGCTGTTTAAATTATATTTCTACTCCCGTGCGATGTAAACGACAAGTCATAAGCATTTTCTGCGTCGTCGCACATTATGTGGGATCGTTGTGTATGAGATGAGGGCCAATCAGAATAGGAGTATAGTTTGTAAGACACAATGGACTAGGGTTGGTTGCGGGTATTACAGATTAATAAGTTCTCTAAAATCGATACATAAAGGGCATAATATGCGTAAGCTGTTGTTTCGATCTGACTTAAGGATTTAAAAAAGTTCTTGTAAGGATATGATATTGAATACGATAGTGAAATGCATTTAGAATTTAAATTTAAATAACTTATTAAAGGAGTAAGGATTGGAATGCGAGGTGTTTGGAGTAGCATCTCTGTGTGTGAAAAGTGTATGTCGAAGTGCGATAATAAATACGGCGCCAAGCAAGAGCGTGATTGTTTATTCGTGTGTGCGTTA